>OY282644.1:129462823-130768421 GCA_958299015.1 Tetanocera ferruginea
GTAGGGTCATGTACAGAAATATGTGAAAAATCCAAATTGAGAAAATTATCTTCGATACCACTTCTTATGCCCGTGATATAAAATCTAATATTAATTTTTTTTGAAAAAGTTAAAAAATTGCGTTCTAGTATACATTTCTCTAAGACAAGAGAATTGATATTCAAAAACTACGCAAATTATTAATTCATCATATTTAAGAAATACGCCAACATTATAATCAATGCCATCAAACTTTAGACTCAATGGATACAATCAAAAGTTATGTGCAATCTCGAGTATAACTTTCGCTTCGAATATCCTTCAAACAGGATACTGTGGGTAAAAATCGTGAGTATCATCGTGTTAGGTAAGATATTGCTAGTTAAACTGCATTTAAATTTTTTCCTTTAGACAAATGTATTTTTTTTTACAAAAATCAAAGCATTTTAAGATCGTTATTTTTTACTGTTTTTCTCAAAAAACAACTTTGTCCTTGCGGGGCAGGAAGATGTCCTTTTATTTTCGTAAAATTTTTTCTGACAGATCTTGACAACCACATGAAATTTTTGAGACCTCTAGAATCTAAAATTTGAAAAAAAATGTAATTCGATACGCCCTATTGTACATACATTTTATGAAATTTTTTCTCAAAAACTATGAATAATTTGTAACTCAGTTTTAAAGCGTCTTTTGTTTAAAAATGTAAAGTCAATAATAACCAAATGTCACTAACTTCACTTCATAGAAACCAAATTAATTTTATTTTTTTGCATAAAGTCCTTTAAAAAACAGGCATTAAACAAAATTAAACGAGAAGATATACTTTCGCAGTATGGACTAAGAATACTATTCATCATTTCTTTTTCAATTAGTTTTCGGCTTTCGTATGCATAGGATCAGCCTTTCTCTTGGAATTATCTGCTAAAGTTGCAGTCTTGGGAAACATGTGAATAACGAAAATATAAAAAAATCTCCATTAATAAAAATTTCAATAAATTGATAGACAGAAAAACGTCTCAATTTTATCAGATACTTAGAGAAAGGACTGCAATGTTAGGCAAAACTTGTATGCCACGTCATTGAAAAGTCCACAAAAACTAAAGCTTCAAGACTGAAGAGAAGAGAAATCTTTTAATAAAAAAGTAAAGCGTAAAAGTAACTCACCACAGCAGGAGCAGTTTCAGCAGGACATACAATTAAAAGAGTGAAACTCTAATTGGTGGTATGGGGCGCTGGGATTGAAATGGAGCAGCCATCATGCGGTTACATAAACAGTCGCATGCGACCAGCGTACATTTGGATTCGCAAAAAACACTGTGGAACAAAAAAGCGAAACAATTATTTTTGCAAATGAAACGAGTAACTAACTGACTGCGCTCCACAAAAAAAGGACACAGTATAAAAGGACACAATGACGCAATGACAAAGAAACCAATAAACCGGTAACAAAACTCACGGTGACGACAACTCGTACGTTATGGAGAACTTTGTTAAACGAAATGTTTTTTGTCACGTTGCAAACGCTAGATGGCGCGAACGACTGTGAGAAATACTCGCAACAGAAAAATAGAAAATCAACGGCCTAGCCTAGCAGCGTTTGGCACTTTTTCATGGGCGGCGGCAAAAAATCAACACATCGAACAAACGAGCTCACAGGAACGCATACAACACAATAAAGAACACAGATATGCATACAAAATGACACAAACGTACAGACATGAATGCATTTAGACAGAGTTTGAAAGGAAGGAAGTACGAATGGATTTGGAGCAACAACATCAACAGCATCAACAACAACAACAACAGCAACAAATCCAACGAATTTGCAAATGTTTATTTGGCTTGTGCCGTATTAAAAAGGACAACAGAAAAATTGCATAAAAAATAGGCAAAAAATACAACAACAGCAATTGTTGAAACAATTACAACAACCACAAAGAAAAACAATTGCATTGTTTTTGTGGTGTTTGTCAGCACACAAGCAAAATGCAACAACAGCAACAAAAGCACTTCTCATCATCAAAATCATCGTCCTGTCCCTAGAACAACAACAAATACAGCAACAACAACAACACCACACCACCATCAACAAACACACCAGCAGCAGCGGCAGGAAGCGGTTGTTTGCATAAAATGGCCATAAAAGGATATCAGATATTCATATGAATTGCATTGTTAACGGCAGCCGTGTTATAGTACAGTATCAAAAAAGTGTAAAAAACAACAACAACAACAACAACAACCTGCACCATTATAACAAAAATAGCTTATTGCGAAATTTTTTCCTAAAACACAAAAACTGCATGATTTGTTGAAAGACAAACCAACAAATAAATTTTATTATTTATTTGATTTATTAAATCATTTTGATGGTTTTTTGTTGTTTTTTTTTTTGTAGTTTTTAACCAAATCATGTGAATTACATAAATATTTGTTTTTTATTATTTTTTTTTAAAAAAAACTGTGTGCACAGTGGTGATTAAAACTATAACTAACAACTAATTAGTTTTGTATAGTAAGTAAGAAAACAAACCCGAATTGGCCATTTCAGTCCTTGAAAGGACTTTGACCGAGCTTGATAAATTGTGTTATGTGTGCTGTTAAGTCGTTGCACACAATTGATCGATAACTAGATATACATGTTTTTGAAGCTCATGTTCTTGAGAAGCTTTACACAGCATTGTTTACTCTCTAAGGCTTTCCTTCCATTGCCTGCAGAGAGGTAACGGCCGATCATAAAAACTTTATTTCTATCGAAAAAACTTTCTACCGGATGTAAGGATTAAACTCAGGCTACCGCAGTACGTTGGCTCGTAAGCCACACACTAAGCACGCACGGCCTTTAACCAGCTTTAAATAAGTAACCAACAGAAAATAAGACCGTTTTAACTTTCCAGAAAAATGGTGCAGAGAAAAATTAACCTTAACTGGACTTTTCACAACTTAAACCACTTTAGAAAAAATTGTTGGTTTTAACAGTTGATGAAATTATTTTTTAAAATACCATGTCCTTCTGTATAGTTATATGCATGTTTCACTACTGTGAGTTGTATGAGAGATGCGCGTATTCGCGGGCGGATTTCACGTATATTTACACACATTCCCTTGAGCACAAATATCAACACACCTTTCTAGGGTTTGCACTATTATGAGTTTTAAGTGGAGGTGGGCGTGTCTGTAGACAGATGTCGTCTATATTTTGTACAAATCATAGTTTATATAAAACATAGAGGTTTTACTACTGTGAGTTGTATGGGGTGTGGACGTGCCCCCGCACGGAAATGACGCTCATTTTTTTGTAAAAATATAATTTTGAGACACATAAGGGATGTTCACAGTTGTATACATGGATAGTTGGGTAGAAAAACAAATGAAGCACATATTCTGTTTGTAAAGTGCCATTGTACCCATCTACCAATTTACTTTAACTGATGCCCTGACTTGTTTGGATAAATTAAATAATTTAACTTGAATTTAAAAATTCAAAATGGCGGATAGGGCTGTCACCCAATATTTTATGTTGCAAATGTTTTATATTAACGAACACTCCTTAAGTCGGATCGCTGAATCCGATTCTGTTGTCAGAATTTTAAAATTAATGTGATTTTTTGCCATAAGGTTGCCAGCTAATAATACGTTTCTTAAGAGTCTAAGACATATTCTTATAGTTTCCAGTGGTCGCTGATTTCGCATCTGATGTTAATTTTAAAGATGGCGCATACGGTTGCCACCTATTTTTTTAAATATTTACGAATGCAGTGCTGGGGCGAATAGAATTTTAAAATTGAAGATTTTTCGAAATTTGTACTGGGGCTAATACTGTAGGTAGTAGGTATATACTATAGTAAGTAGTAGGTAGAGATGGGTCACTACCCGAATCCATTGTTACAATTTAAAAATTATGTAATTTGTTTGCCATAAAGCTGCCCCCTAATAATATGTTTTAAAAAATTTTAAAGTTTGTCCAAGAGTTTTTTAAGGTCGCTGATTTCGAATCTGAAGTCAGAATAAGAATTCCACCCAATTTTTTTGTTTTAAGAATTCTGATTTTTTGACTCTCTGTATGATTTTTTAAGGCAGGGTTGCCTAATTTTTATTACTACTAGTTATTTCCCGTCAAAAATGACGGGCCCGGTTTTAATTAAGGATAATCATGAAATATTGATTTACTTTAAGCTCAATTAGAATTAATTTGGTCAAAGTTAGAATTAAAATTTAGCTAAATTATACTAAATTCTTAACTTTGATAATACTCTCCGAAGAAAATCATATTAAAACGCAGCCACCAGTAAAAGAAACAGTTCATACTAAAGACTATTAAAAGACGCATCTCGGCGTTGTTATTCCTTCAGGTACGGAATTATGATATAGTAATGCTATAGTAGGTTTTAATGACGGAATTAAAAATCAGCGTTGGTCGCATATTCGACTTAAATTGTGCAAATAACAATTTTTAATTTCAAAAATATACAAAGTACCTTAGAGTAAAAACGGAAACTATAGTAGGTAAACTTTTGAAATGAATTATTTATAACTGGTCATGGTCCAGGCTTTAATATTATTATTATTATTATTATTATTATTATTATTATTATTATTATTATTATTATTATTATTATTATTATTATTATTATTATTATTATTATTATTATTATTATTATTATTATTATTATTATTATTATTATTATTATTATTATTATTATTATTATTATTATTATTATTATTATTATTAATATTATTATTATTATTATTATTATTATTATTATAATTATTATTATAATATAATTATTATTATCATTATTATTATTATTATTATTATTATTATTATTATTATTATTATTATTATTATTATTATTATTATTATTATTATTATTATTATTATTATTATTATTATTATTATTATTATTATTATTATTATTATTATAATTATTATTATTATTAATATTATTATTATTATTATTGTAATTATTATTATTTATATTATTATTATTATTATTATTATTATTATTATTATTATTATTATTATTATTATTATTATTATTATTATTATTATTAATACTATTATTATTATTATTATTATTATTAATACTATTATTATTATTATTATTATTATTATTATTATTATTATTATTATTATTATTATTATTATTATTATTATTATTATTATTGTAATTATTATTATTTATATTATTATTATTATTATTATTATTATTATTATTATTATAATTATTATTAATATTATTATTAATATTATTATTATTATTATTATTATTATTATTTTATTATTATTATGTAACATAGTTCCGTAGAAATGTAAGTGCGGAACGCTTGGTTTTTTTTTTAATTTCTAGCATATTTTAAGGCATTTTCTGATCGTGATTTATTGAAAATTCTGACGCTTTTTATATTTGTTTTTTATTTTGAAATTTTTAGTTTTAAAAAAAAATTGTAAAAAATAAATTTCGTCGCACGTTTTCCGGTTTAACTTAAGTATGAACTGTCTCTTTTACCGGTGACATGAGTTTTAATGTGATTTTCTTCGGAAAGTATTTTCAAAGCTAAACGATACTCTATTTGTATCTCATCTATTTAAAAAATAGGCGTTCATTTCATTAAAACATTATTAGTATTTATTATTTGCCTTGGTCCTATATTACTTTGTAATGAAAATTCGACTAAAAAACATTCACAAATTCTGTCATAAATGATCATTACACTTTAAATGGAGCCAAAAGTGAGTCTGGCTGTAGACAAAAAATTCATTTAATTCTATGTTTTTTTCACGATTTTAAATATTATTTTGATATTTGGTATTTGCATGACCAATTGTCAATTCTACAAGTACAGAACTGCAACTCAGAGTGCAAAAAGTATAAAAAGTACACAGTGTACTCATATCCAATAAAATATAAATATATCCATAAATAAGCTTGCATTAATGTAATAATAATAATGCAGCTGTCAATTCATAAATTAATCTTGCATATTTTCAACACTAGCTCACTCAACACATGCTCTGCAAAATATGTGCTAAACTGCTTAACAATAAAAATTGATCCGATTTCAACTATAAATCAAGCAATCCTGTTACCAAATCAACAGCATGACGTCATGCATTGACACACAATTAAAAATCCTGCGTTTGATGTAGTTTCACTTATGTAAGACCTATTTTTTTTTTTTTTGTTGCTGCTTCAATTCATGAAATAAATCCAAGCGATAAATTTTATAACGGTACTTCTATAAATTACCATAAAATAAAATTAAAGTCATCTATGGACTTAATTATAATTATAAAAAGCTTTTCAATAATGCTGTTATTGTTGTTGTTGTTGTTGTATTTTCATTTGCCTTACATGCATCAATAAGTCTACAATTTCAATCATATTGTTGTTGTTTTATACCGAACTCAGTCGATGGCATATCATATTTCACAGTCATCGAGCCTTGGGTATTTTTACGATTTTCTGTCTGTCTCACTGTTTGTTGTATTTTTATCCTTTTATAGCTTCTCATTTGTGCTCTTGATCTGGCTAGCATTTGTCTGTCTCACAATGCATAAGTGAAGTGAATAAGCCAGAGATTGATATTGTTAAAATTATACTTCTACTTATTTGGTTTGATTTTAACTTTGTGCGTCAGCTGTAAAAAAAAAAAATACTTTTTCCCCATAAAGGTATCTTATTAACTGATTTTCACGCATTTGGCTTTAATTGACTTATTTTCATTTATTTATGAAATAAGTAGATACAAAAAATCCATCATCATCATCATCTGCTGGTTAAAGCGTTAAATTGTCTGCACTAAATTGTCAACTTCATGTGTCAAGTCGAGCATGAAACAAGCACTTAGCACCTTGGCTCCCTTACAAGCTATAAGCTGATTTTGTCTGTCTTCGAGGTATAGAATTCTACGCTTGCTTCTTTGACAATTTTCACGTATGAACTGCTTAAGTCTCACAAACACTTGTGCTCCAACCCCTCCGAATGTGACTTGTTGGCTTTTAACGCCTTTTACACAGTGCCTAATACGCTCGACATACGAGTGATTGTGACAGTTATCATATAATCACCATCAACATCATCATCATTATGACCAACATCATGGCGAATATCATCATAATCGTCATAAATACTATCAGCGTTGTTATAGCTCTTCTTCTTTTCTACGGTATCATCATTGTGTGTGCACCATTATTTACACATGACAGACGACATGTGGGATTAGTTTTTGTCTGCCAGAAATGTATGAAGGGCTCAACGGAATGCCAGTTAATAGATTTTTATTAATAATATTTCTTAAACATCTTTTGTGTCGCTTAGACCAGTTCGTTTGTAGTTGCTTTCAAAAAAAGTGCAACATTTCAGCCGAATTTACTGCCTGTATTCGAATGCCAATAACCATAGGATTATTTTTTTTTTATAATTGAAATTCAGTGGATTTCAGAAACTTGTAATTTATGTATGTTTTATGATAAACCATTTTAAAAATATAAAATAAGCAAGAAACGGGAAGTAAAAATTTGTAATTGTCTCTTTGAACAATGAGGGGTAACTTAAAGAGAATCGATTTAGGTAAAAAAAAGACGTCAAAAAATAACGAAAAAAATTAGTGTTTTTCAAATAACAAAATGTCTTCCAAATTTAGTTCTTTTAAAAAAACCGTATTATTTAGCTTTAGGCCTATCTTATATGAGGGAGCTCAGACACCACCAATTGTGATGAGTCTCTTTTTGATTACATCCTTACTACTTACCCTAATATAAGCAATGTGGGGAATGAACCAACAATTATTATCAGTAAAAGGCAAGAAGTCTCAGATATAACACTTGGACTGACCATATATCAAACAGGATCAAGAACTTGTAGGTTTTAAAAGAGCACTCATTTTCAGATCATAGGTAAATTCTTTTTGACAAAGAAGACTGTGCTTCAAGATCACGTAATGTTCATGATCTCAAACAAGTCAACTCGGGTCGGACCACCATGTCCTACCTGTAAAAAATCCTTAGACGATCTAATGCATAGTCTCACTACATCAATGAATAAAGTTTTTGACACCACGTGTCCGCTGAAAACACCAAAGGGGAAGCCACTATAAAACAAAAGCCACAGAATCCACCGACGCGCGGTTAAGCTTTAAAATGGCTCTAAAAGAATACAAGAAATAATTGCGAAAAGCACAACGACAATATTGGAGAACTTTCTGTGAAGAACTATCACAACCCTCTGAGGCGTCGAGACTTAGGAAAGTTCTCGCAACCAGTCGTCCTAAACCGAGCTTAGTGCCTAAAGAAGACAGTGAAGAATCTCTTAATATATTAGTAGAAACTCACTTCAGGCTCTTCAATTATAGGGAATGTTCAACACATGAAGAGCATCAAACCACTGTTGACAACACCTTAGATATTATAACAAAAAACGAAGCTAAAATGAGCAAAAGAAAGCTTTAAACCATTATCGTCACCAGTTGCACGCGGTATAGCACCAACTGAAATTCAAATAACTCACGACATTCTTCAAAAATGAATTTTGATGATCTACAAAAGCTCTCTTGACCTTTATCTCGTAGTTTTCATACCTTAAGCAGAAAAAAGCATGTTAAGGGGGGACATGACATTGGCTTGTCCGTTTTTTTAAATCGACTTTTTTATAATTTCGTATTTAAGTAAATATTCTTTAGATTCTACGAAAATTTCATGGAAAAATTCCTACGGGTTCAAAAGTTACAGAAGGATTAGTGAGAGCGCATTTTTAATTTTCGCGCTTTTTTTTCTTTGTTCACAAACTTTGAACGTGTTTATGTCGAAACTATAGGGGTATTCACACTGACTTGAGTTGTTGGGTACGGGTAGATTGCGTACTGTTGATTACTGCGAGCACCCTTAACTGCAATTAAGTACTTTGTAGAACAACAGCTGATGAGAGCTGAGTGACAGCTAGAAAAGAGTTGCCACCATATTATTTATGTCATTTTATGAGCGCAAAATGTAGGCCATTGTACAAGTGTAAAAAGTTATTTTATAAAGGAGTAATTTTTAACGTGAACTTTGCGGCATTTAATAATTTTTATCTCAAAACTTTTAAAATAACTCATTTTAACACATTTGTCTATGTTATTCACTTATAATTTGCTTACTTTGTTTTAGTTTTTTGTCAATTCAATTATTGCCTACTTTTGGAAAAGGTGGTAACCCATGAAAAAAATACTCAATCAATCTACCCAAACAAGTCAGGGGGTTAGCTAGAGTAGATTGGTAGATGGGTACTTGGGTAGAATGGCACTTTTACAAAAACAAAATGTGTGGCATTTGCCAATCTACCCAACTACCCAAGGCAGTGTGAATACCCCGTATGTTTTTCTTACTGGTTGCTGCACTAGTGGGTTCATTTTTTGACGAATTCTTTCTTTATTTATTTTTTTAAACTTGACACGAGCTTTTTTTAAAATTGTTTTTTCGATTTTGTATGTATTTTTAAAGTCAATATTTTTTTCAAAAGAACCCACTTTCAAATTTAGAACATCACCAAAATTTGAAAAAAAAATTTTAATAACAAGTTCCTGTCATACCATAACCAATTTTGTTAAGATTTAAAA
The DNA here is from genome assembly GCA_958299015.1 of Tetanocera ferruginea. Classification (NCBI taxonomy): domain Eukaryota; kingdom Metazoa; phylum Arthropoda; class Insecta; order Diptera; family Sciomyzidae; genus Tetanocera; species Tetanocera ferruginea. The sequence goes on from OY282644.1 coordinate 129,472,400, forward strand.
AAGTAATTTTTTTCCAGATCGGACAATTTTTGCGACTCCTAGAGCTGCAACCACGAGGCTCCGTTTTTTTCTCTGCCCCCAGTTTGGAGCTCTATAAAACTATGTTGGAGTGAAAAATATTTTTTGTTGAATTTTTTCTTGTAAAATGTTCAATTCTCTTAAAAAAAATTTTGGAAAAAATTGTGTTTTAGACTGAGTTATGAATTTTTTAAAAAATTTTTGTTTTGTCTGCCGCGAATGTTATGTCCCACCTTAAAGCAGAAAAGCCATGTTAACCCAGCAGACCTTCTACCAATCAGTCTCTCATCTTTTCTCCTAAAAACTCTCAAGAGATTAAAAGATTACTTTTAAAAGAGATTAAAAGTAAAACCCACATTTGTAAAAAAAGGAAAATATGTAAAAACCGCTCTCCACTCCATAGTCTCTACCATTGAAAAAAGCCCTTCACCAAAAGGAATACTCAATGATAACATTCATCGATATAGAAGGTGCCTTTAACGATTTCAAGGCAGTGCTATCACTTATGTACTTATAAATCAAATGCTGTTGGGCAAGATTATAAGCACAAATCAAAGAAAAGCCGAGGGGGCGATCTCTAGCCCCTTCTTACCTAGCTGTGAATGAACTGCAGGTTTAAATAGAACGAGAGGAGTGCAGGGAGATAAATTGGATTTCCAACTGTGGACAACCCACAGAAAACTGAGTTATTCTGAGTATGAACACAGCTTACCCACAATTAGTAAGTCTCCAAAACTGGTAAATATAAAACTTAATTTTTCGTATGAAGCAAAACACCTGGGACTCGTCTTAGAAACAAAACTAAACTGGAAGCCCAACCTGCTTGAGAGACCCAAAAAAGAAAATATATCCCTACATTCATGCAAAAAAGCAGTGAGTAACAAGTGTGGACTACAACCACACACTGGTTACACACTGGCTCTATATAGCAGTTATTACAGCTCTATACAGCTGATATAAGGCCGATATTGTTATATAGTGCCAAAGCCTGGTGGCTTGCAATGAGCAAACAAAAACATCTCAATATTCTTTACAAAGTTCAAAGATCAGTTAAGTTTTCTTTTTGCAATCTGAATATTTTTAATAAAAACCCACTCAATATTTATGACATTTGTAAATTTTTTCTAAATCTAAAATTTATGGAATTTTTGCTTTGCAACAGATATTAAGTAACTCTTTTTTATGAATTCGTAACACTTAACACTTAGCAAATTAAGGCAAAAATTGCATAACTTCTTTTCTATTGCTTTGGGCAAAAAATAAGACTATTCCAAACTGTCGAAATGCTACTCCTCTAATTCTTTTGACAGAAAATCGGAGTGAATTAATGAAATCCATCAACTTAATTACAAAAACACAGAAGCGTGCAAAACCAGAAAGAAAAATAAAAAATTATTCACTAATTAGTTAAATGGAGTCATTCAGTTATTCAGGCATCCATCCATCCATTTGGTAACGTATTCATTAGATAGATTTTCAGTTGTGGTAGTCAAAGAAAACAAGCCTCAAAAACATGATACAAACAAGGATGGGGAAAAAAAAGTACTGGGAAATAAATGCTAATAATAATTGTTGCCACATTTACATTATCGTAGCTTAAAAAAAATACGAAATAAGAAAAAATGTACACTCTGAGTAATTAAATGGTTTCGTGTTGGACAAAGCAGCACCCTGAATAAACATGTATTTAACACATAAAAAGAAAAATTCAGGCAAAATAATACTCACTCAAAAGTTCTTCAAATAGGTATGGTTGTGTGTGTGTGTTAAATGAAAAGAACACACAATGCAAGCCAAAACTGAATGTGAAAAAAAATATAAATAAAAAAACTGAAGTTATTTAGAAGCAAATCCTGTGAAACGGTTTACGTATTTTTCCAGTTCGCCGCATTGAATGTCTAAAAATAGCAGCAATCCGCTTTCAAAAATCACACCAAAGTGCAAATTCATGTTTTTATGACGAAATCTGCCAAATTCCAGCTTAAATGAAGGATAGAGAGAGAGGGGAGAAAAAGGGAGAGGGAGGGCAGAAGCAAAGTGACATACGACTGAATGTTGCATGAAAAGTATTTTCAGCGATTTTCTTAGACTGTAGTTTGTATGATTCAAGTATTTTTACGTTCTTTTTTTTGGTTTTTTGTGAGCTTTTTCTGTGCTCCCCAAAATCCCCATAAAGGGATTTATTAGTGCCGCACACATTGATGCGCATGCAAGTGCTGTAGCTTATGTGCTGGTAAAGGTGGTACGGTATTGGTTTGAGCAAGTTTTTTACAGCTTACCATGCTTGTAAACAGATCAGTTTGCATAAGAACAAAAAAAGGTCCTTTGAGCCAATTAAACTCATTTCTCATTCAATGCAATGCACGCTAAAAGAGACCATTAAATAATTTAAAAAATTCTTTTAATGTCATTTTTGTGGAAATTAATGAGTGTTGAATAATTATAAAAATGATCTGCTAATATGGATACATACGGTATCCGTTTTATACGGTATCCAGTTTATACATACATCTTAATATATAAAAGACAAGCGTCCTGCTCCGTGCCCTATATCGCAAAACATGTTCAGCCTGTACCAGAACCTGTTGTAAAATTATCCATTTGAAATTTTTGTACTTACTAAACCTTTTGCTCTATATCGTAAAACCTGTTCAGCCTGGACCAGAATCTGTTGTAAATTTATCTATTTGAAATCTTTGTACGTACTATACTTTTTAAAACCTGTTCAGCCTGGACCAGAACCTGTTATTAAATTATGCATTGGAAATCTTTGTACTTGAAGACTATCGTCATTTTCCTCAACTCTACTATACATCAAACATCATGTCTTGCTATTACAGTACTTCTTAATTAACAGAACCAGAACCTATTCGATCTGCATAAGCTGAACATCAATTATTACATTCAGTGACGTTGGTGTCAATTGGAATTGCTAATATTAAATCGCAATGTTCGGTCTTTTGATCCAAGTTTTAGTGATTAGCTACTCAAGTTAGAAAATGGAGATGAAAATATCATCGAAATTCCCGATCATTTTGTTTGTAAAGGTTCGCTTATTAACCCTTTCAATGGCTTGCCTAGAATAATCGTGGACAATTTTTTTTAGCTTATATTCCCATCATTTAAGCAATAAAAAGATTAAAAAACATCCCTCTGATTTTTACATGAGCTGCTTTGCTTTTGGCAGGTTGTCTAATATAATGGACAAAACCACGATAACGTTGTATTATAATATTTTAGTTCAACTAAAACAACCGGAGACAAATGCAAATGCGTTATTTATGCAAATGTTATTATAAAAAAAAAAAATTATACTTTGCACACCAATCACAATACTCACTTTATTTGCAAAATTTATTAACACGCGATATAAAAAAAAATTGAAGGCTACTGTTGGGCATAAAATCGAAAATCTAACTAAGTTAAACGTTATTTATCTCCCTAAAATTATTTTTGTCATGTTGGCACAACTTAATTTCATAGTACCAACCTATTTGATTTTAGAAAAAACTTTGGAAAATAAAAAAAAAAAAATTTTTCCGAAGTGTCCAATATAGTGGACAAATCCATTGAATGGGTTAAATAGATTTTTGGCGATACTTTGAGTCCGAATAACATCAACCGTTATTCCAAAATTGCCATCCTGTTCCCAAAAAATTTCGATGTGAACGAAGTCAACGAGCAAGTTCTAAATATTTTAGTTGGTGACACAATGAGAGATTTGAGCACGGATTAAATTGAAGACATCATCACTGTCGATATACAAAATTACCCTGCCGAGTTTTTGAATGAATTTTATTCTTCAGGAATGCAACTGCATAAGTTAAACCTCGAAATTGGAAGAATTATAATACTTCTTCAAAATTTCAATACCAAAAGAGATATCTGTAATGGAAGGTGGTTAGTTTTGAAAAACCTAAAATCTTAATTAATCATCGCACAGGTATTGACAGGTGCACTGGCGAACATTAAATAGTTTTCATACCTACAATTGATTTGGCCCCGACAAACACAGTTTTGCCTTTAACTCTCCGGAGGCGACAATTTCCAGTTAAACTGACATTTTCCTTGAAATAAATTGCAAGGTTAAATATTGCAAAAAGTAGGAGTTTAACTAAAAGAACTGGTATTTAGTCATGGGCAGTTTTAGCGGGCTGATGATGTAAAACTAAGCATTATAGATGGCAAGGTACAAGGTTAATTGGTAAAAATTCTATAGCCTGGTTTTCACTATGTCAATTTCAATGGTCAGTTGTTGTCAGTCACATGAAAAATGCCAACACGTTGTCATTTTTTTTCTGTTTGACAATGGCGAAAAATAGGAAAAACTGATCTCTTCACATTTTAAACTTTTAAATTTGATGTCAAAGAAAAAATAACTAAGTGAAAACCAAGCATAAGAATTTTTTTACTAGAAATATTGTATGTACGGAAGTTTTATAAAAATAATTTAATAAACATGTTTTCAAATAAAAACCTTTGTATATAAATCCAATGAATTTTTTGTCGCATTTTGTACTCTAAATGGTTCCTTCCCGTCGTAGGACGGGCTTTAACACTAGTGTTAATATATAAAAGACAAGCGTCCTGCTCTGTGCTCTATATCGCTCAAACTGTTTATGGTTGTTGTTTTTGCTATGCTTTTTTTAAGCATGTTCAGCCTGAAACAGAACCTGTTTCGCTCAAACAACCAAATATGGCTTAAACTGTTAACTGTCAGCCTAAAAGTATGCAAAGTTGACGACGACTTGAACAAAACAACATTTGAGGTGAATGTAAAAATATTGTCATATCGTCTGCTACTTAATTATTTTGAATACGACCCGTCGTATGACGGGCTTCTATACTAGTACGGTATAAAACGGCTAACATCTTTTGGTATGTTTGATATTCCGTTCTTCTTCTCATGCAATAATAATATAATGAATGAGGTTTTCAGCAGCAAAACAATTTAAGTGCTTGTAAAACAATTTTACGGCAATTTCACAAAAAAATTAACATAAACTCATAATGATATGTTTGTAAATAGATATAAATTTGTTTTTAAATGCAAATTTCATACAAAATAAGAGCGTGCACAAACAACAATTTTGAAAACGTTATTGTTAACGAGAACCATGACAGTGAGTAGCACGCATCAGCACACTCATACATCCAGCTTATCAACCATCCAGTGATTAAATATTACAGCTTCCGCTGCTGCTGTTGCTGCAAAGGTGTGAAAACGCTAGACTCCTTCATACCATACCCCGTGGCGAATAATTTAAATTATGCAAAGTCAAATGAGCTTCGACGTCATCCTCCGTCCTATTTAAGTATTCAAAATTTATGTGGCGAAAATGTAAAAATGTAAGCGTAAATATAAAAGTGAACAATAAGAAAATGAGGAGAAAAGGAAAGTTAAAACAATTATCCCAACATCATTTACTCAAAATGATAGAAGAGAAGGTCGGAAATCCTAGCAAAATATTAAAGAAACACAATGTGTCCAAACACACAAAATACAAAATGCAAAATACAAAATACAAAATCTAATTCGTAGCATTTTTATTATTATTCTATTGTTTGATTTGAAAGAATATTAATTAAACACTCGCCTCAATTAATATGGATTTGCTCTTATTGGCTTCTTTAATATATAAATTGTATTTCTATGCCAGCCTGTCCCTTAGGATTAGTTAATTTTTCAAATTTCTATTTATGAAGAAAGCTTATTACTCGCGGCTAAACGAGGCCTACTTCCAACTGAACACAAAAGCGTTATTAAAATTTTAGCACTTCATTAACACAACTCGAGAAAATTAATAAAAATTTTCAATAGCCAGCAGCTTCAAAACCAACAGTAGCAAATAAAAAAAAACCAAAAAAGTTTGAAAATAAGGGAGTGAAGAAGAACGAAAAGTCGGCGCTATAATAGTAGCTGCTAACATGGTAGTTAATATTTTAATCAGTGAATAAAATATAGACACTGTAATTAATAATGCGAAAAAGTAATGACAATGTGTGTGCAGTGGCCGCAAGGATAATGCGTTAATTGGTTGAGTGGGAAGTGGTAGGCGAAAAATTGCACTAGTGCAAATTTTCCAACTCGAAAAAAAAGAACAACCAACAAAACTGTCACAAAGCAAGTGTCAAAAGTATTGCATTTTTTGGGAAGGGGAGTAGTGGCGCTTTGGGGAATGCTACAAAAAGCCGCTGACAATGCAAACGCTAATGAGCTGCACACAATATAGCTGATAATGACGCAGGCTTTCGAGGATTAGCTCTGCATTAAGTTTCATGTTGTTGGTTTGTCTGTTAATGTTTTTTGTTTTTGTTTTTTTTTTGTTGTTTTTTGTTGTTTCACTTTATTGTTGTCACTGCTTATTTATTTACAAATATTATGAAATATTTCATTTTTGTTTATTATTTTAAATTGACCCCCTTTGCCGCATGTCAAATGAAGCTTAATTGTTTTACTCTTTGAGTGTTGAAAACAAAAGCGACAAATAATTAAATTTAAATAATTTTAAAATTATGCATGTGTGTGTGTGTGTGTGGGGATGATATATTTTTGTATTTGTGGTCATGAATGTGTCACTTGTTGCCAGTAATGAGCCAGTTTTTTGGGTATCAATACAGATACGATACAGATAGCAGCTGAAAAATATTTATAAAAATACTTTAAATAATGTTGTGATGACCGTGGCGTGCAGGTTAAGTGTGTGGCTTAGCATGCTCGGAGCCCGAGTTCGATCCCCAGTCGCGGCGAAAAGTTTTCTCAATAAAATAATTTTTCAAACCTCAGAGAGTAAATAATACCATGTAAAGCTTCTTGAGAACATGAACTTTAGCCGTTCGGAGTCGGCATAAAACGTGTAGGTCCAGTTCTCGGTTAATTGTGTGCAAACATTTAATAACACACACAACACAATTGGTCATAAGAAGCTCGGTCAAAGTCCTTTCAAGGGCTGAAATGGCCAATTTGTTTTTTTGTTTGTTTAAAATAATCAAACACAATTAATTGAATGAATTTTTTTGTTGTGATATCATATTTAACTCTTTCGACCATGCTCCTGAACTAGCTGTATGAAAATTTTGTTTTCATAACTCTTGAAGGACTCTAGAAGATTTCAGACTTTAAGAGTTATCGTGTCACTAGATATTGAATGTTGCACATATGTTCATTTCCAAACTGGCGTTATGTACGTTTTGTACGAAAAAATTAAAAAAAAAAGATTGAAAAAGTATAAGTTTTAAAAATATTTTTATATTTGCATACACTGAGGGAAAAATGTGTTAAAATTAAATGAAATTGTGTTCATATCTAACGAATTTGTTTTTGAAATAGAGCTTGAAACAAATTCATTAAAATTAAACACAACTGTTTTTTAAGTTACATTCAAAACAAAAGTTTTTGTTTTTAAAACAATGTTTTTGTTATGAAAAACAAATATGAAACAAAAATTTTAAAATTCAAAACAAAGATTTCAACGCATATTTTTTCGGTGGCATTCTTTTAGCTTTTCCGAATTCTTAGCATCAGAATCACAACCAGCTACCTCCGGGACGCTCCGAATGCCAACTGTTAGCTCCATTCGATGAAGTTTCCACTGAAATAATTTAATAAATAATTAATTAGTTTTTATTTTATTATATGTTCTACATTTGTCAAAACAATTCAAAAAATTCAAAAATTTTCATTGTGTTCAAATTTTTGTTTATTTTTTCAAAGAATAATGAAAGAAAATTAAAAAAAAGAAAGAAATTTATAAGCTGTTCAAACACACTTGTTTTAAATTTTGTTTTGTAGAAACGCAAAGGCGTTAAATTTATATTTTAAAATTTTTTGTTTAATTTTAAAGTATGTTTTTTTTCTCAGTGTAGTAATTAAGTAGTAAAAATTATAACAATTGACTCTTAGAATTAAAAGATATAAGCAAAAATATGCACTGACGTGACGTTACAAAAAACAGAAGTGGTTTTCGACTTAGATTAGAAAATTTGCAAAACTCTCCGAATTGGGCAAGACTTTTTGTACAAAACTTAATTTGGAAGAATCAAAAATAAAATAAGTTTATTTTGCTATTTATCAAATTAAAAAATCTTTTCTCGGTTTTTGTTTATTAGGCTTTGTCATCTGGCGTGACGTTACTGGCGTTACGTTACTTAAATTTCCATCGGAACATTTTAAGTTAAAATTTGTTAAAAAAATATTTGACGTAAATAAAACATATCTATACTATTATATAAAAGGAGACTCACGGATTTGCGGCGACGTGTTCTCAATAACCGCTGAACCGATTTTTATAATTTTTTCACTATTCAATTGCTATGATAAGCGAAATTAAAATAGGGTACTACGTTTTTTACAAAACTTTTTCTTTAATTATTTAAGAATTCATGTCTTTTAACTCATGCTAATTCTGTACAAGCAGCACAACAAGCAGCAGAAAACCAATGCTTAAGCTTTGGCTGTGAGAGTGAGAGTTGTGTCGGGAGTTGCTCTCAGTTTGGTCTGTTGAGCAGTGTTGCCAACAGTGTTGCCAGTCTAGCCTTTTTGAGGCTAGATCTAGCCTTTTTTTTGTTGTCTAGCCTCGAAAATTACCATCTAGCCTCTAGCCTTTTTTTTTAGCCTTTTTTTGTTTTTTTCTAGCCTTTTCTAGCCTTTTTTAATATATTGCTTAAAGATGCATTACTACATCCAATTTTTCTGACGTTGCAATTTTGAAAGTGTAAATCTTCTATTGCTCTTTTTATTCTTTTAAAGTGGTTAAACCCAAATATTTTCTGTTATAGAGAAAGAAAACTCCAGTTACTCTACAGAAGAAATAACTATAATTGAAATATAATGGCAAAAAATTGTAAATCACAAGTAGAATAGGAATCTAGCTGGGCAGAAGCTAGAGATTCATTGAATGAAGATACGTTCCAAGAGCTATCAGATTTGATTTTTAGTTTTATTATTTTAGCATTAAGCAACGCTGAGGTAGAAAGAATTCTTAGTACAACGAAATTTCAAAAAAAAAACTAGAAAAGAAACCGTATTCAACTGTTCTTAAAAGAAAACGAGTAAAGAAAGTCTAGTCCGACTATGAAATACCCTAGACCTCCTATTATATTTAAATAAACTATATATTAAAATACTAAAACAAATAGAAGTAACTTCCTATTTTTGTTTAAAATTCCTGTATTTATAGAACTATATAGGTTTTACTAATGAAGGTTGTATGGGAGGAAAGCGCGTTCGTAGGTGGATTACGCCTTTTTTTGTGAGCACACCTTAGTTTTATATACTATGATCTCATACCAAGTTTTATCTCTGTAGGCCAAATATAAACGTTTCTATTGTGTTTTCCATATTGTGGGTTTCATGGGAGATGAGCATGTTTATGGGCGGATGTCGCTCAGTTTGTGAACACATCTTAGTTTTGATACAACAATCTCAATATCAAGTTTTATATTTTTGGCTCATATAAACCTCTTTATAGCGTTTTTACTATAGTGGGTTGTATGGGAGGTGGGCGTGTTTAAGGGCGAATGACGACTATTTTACATCTAAGTACACATCTAAGTTTTAATATAAAATACATATCTGATAAGTTTAATCCCTGTAGTTCAAATAAAAGGGTCTTTATAATAGTGTTTTCAATGTTGGAGTTGTATGGGAGGTGGGCATGTTCATGGGTAGAGCACGCCAATTTTTTGTGTACGTCTACGTTTTGATACAAAATAAATACATTTAAATTTTATTTCGGTAGCTTAATTACAACCATCTATACAGCGATTTTTATTTGTTAGTTGTATGGGAAGTAAGCGTGTCCGTGGGCGGATTCTAAAAATATTCAATAGTGCAGATGCTTGGGTTCATGTGAACATGTGTACCAATCTCATCTCCTTCTTAACCTATATTAACAGATAACTCATAGACAGACGGACGGACGGACATGGTTAGCTCGAGTCAAGAGGTGACACTGATCAGGAATATATACTTTTCTATACCGGACTCGCTTATTTCTATGCGTTACAAACGTTTGCACAAAGTCAATATACCCTGACCTTACATGTTTAGGGTATAATAGCGTTAGCAAATCTAGCCTTTTTTTAGCTTTTTTTTTAAAGCCATCTAGCCTTTTCTAGCCATTTTTTAAAGGCCATCTAGCTTCTTTTCTCAAAACTTTCTGGCAACACTGGTTGCCAACAATCTGACATCGTATTTGTTATGGTTTTCAGACTTGAATTGTTTATACATATTTACAGTCAAAAAATCTTTTTCCTCTTATGCCTGATATATAACCCAATTATTATTTTGTTATTTATTGCAAATGTTATTCATCGACAATAACACAATCTCGACGGATTGAAAGCTTTATACAATAGTTCAGATTTAAATTTTTGTTTTTATGGCAACACTAGCTACTTTATTTGCAGTCAACTTCTTGCTCAGAGAGAAATATAAATATATTAAAATCTTACCATGAAATGGGGGATGAAATTTTTTATTGTTGTAGTTATTTCAGTATACAAATATTCCATTGCATATGCTCAAATGCTTCTCAGAGGATCTCAGTACGATCTAAAATGTCGCATTGATATGTCATTGTTTGTGTTCATCTGCGCAGAAATTATGTTCATGCATACAACCTTATAAAATAGATTTCCTTTAAACTTTTCAATAGGTTTATATTGGACGCATCAGAAAATAATTTTTGTTTTTATTTTCCAACGTCTTTTTTAAAATCAAATAGGTTGGTACTATGAAATGAAGTTGTAACAAAATGATGACCATAAATGTAGACTCTACATTTATGGAATTGTAGAGGAATACCAATATAACTTCTTTAATTTAGTTGGATTTTCGATTTTGTTCCAAACAGAAGCCTCAAAGTTTTTTATTTTGCGTGTTAATAAATGTTGCACATTAAAAGAGTTATTGTGATTGGAGCATATTTTTTATTTTTAACCGATTTCAAAAAGGAGGAGGGTCTCAAGTTGGTTGGTTTCTCTGTTTTTTTATAATAGCATTATAAATAATGCATTTGCATTGGTCTCCAGTAGTTTTAGTTGAACCTTAATATTATAATTCAACTTTTGAATGGTTTTCCATTATATTAGACAGCCTGGCATAAGCTACGCAGCGCATGTAAAACGCATCAAAAACGTATGTTTGACGCATATTTTAGTGTTTAAAGGATGCGTAAGTTAAGCATATTTTAAACAAGCTGTTAACATCTTCTTTGTATATTAAAATGATTGTATGTACAAGTAGACTTCAAAACCGTTAAACCAATTGTTATGAAATTTTCAGGGAAACTCTAGCAAAGTCTGCAGAGCGCTCCTGTGAAGTTTGGCATCGATATCGAATAGCTTTAGAATTACATGTTGCACAGCTCCAAAATTCTGTATTTGACCTCAATTTTCACGTGCTGTTTTACTGGTAAAATTTTAAAGCCGTTGCAGAAGGGGCGTGACACTTTTAAGGCATTCAAACTTTTCAGTATTTAGAAAGTACTTTAAGAAACATAAGTCACAAATTTGTGAAACTCGGAAGGAATATAACATTTAGTCGTGTCCATCCACTGGAAAAATTCAGCAAGCATTGGAAATTGGGTCGTGACACCATCAACATAGTTTAAATGTTTAATATCGAATAGCTGTGGTACTTAATGTTTCATAATATTTAAACACAGTAAATAATATTGCGGTGTGAATTGTAAAAACACCGTAAATATTTTATAATTTTATCATTTTGTGTAGTAAATTTATCCATTGTCGGGATAATTTAAATTTTTTATCCATATGCATTTAATTTGAGTATCACTCAATATTGTGTTCTTTTTACTTTTTCCGGTGTAATCATGATGCAGAAAACTAAACATGCTTTGGCTTTTCTCGGAATCAAATTGGAGTGAAAATTCAAAAGAAACGTAAATATATCAATATTAACACCAATCGGTGTTAGTTTGCTGCAAACAAAGGAAAAGAGTTGAAATTTTGTCAGTTGTTCATAAAATTTTGTGAGAGTGACACGTAAATTCTAACACATATTTTGCAAAAGTTTGTCTTTAGCGAAAACTACAAAGTTTAATATTGCGAATTAAAAAGCAAAGAAATAAAGTATTGTGAAAAGTTTAATTTAAAAAAAAACGAAATAAAATGAAATTATTTTACTTGTGCTATAATGACTTACATAAATATGTTACGGTTGACAATGGAAGTGATGAAATTAATCTTATTTGTGTTATTAAGTCAGGTAATTTCGTAAAAAAAAGTATTTTCGATGTACAGTAACTTTTTAAAACGATAAAAAAATTTTTAATCTATAAAACGCATATTAAGCCGCAAAATTTTTTGGGATTGACACAAGCAGATATAAATTGTATCTTTGTGATGAAAGAAATGTGGAGCTTAACGAAGATACATTTCAAGTTTTAGTAGGAGATTGTTTATTAACATACGACAAATTGTTTATACTCCGAGTAGTACAGAACAATGGTAAGTTTACTTCTTCATAATTCAACATATTTTAATCAGTTCTTTTATAAAAATTAGAACGATTCCGTTCTGTAACAACACAAACAGAAGAGGACATAACACTTGGATATGCTGCACCTCTAGAGAAGTCCAATTGTTTTATTGGTTCTATTCCTAAAAGACAAAAATTAGAAGTCAGTGTCTTACAATTGGTGAGTTTCTAAATTGAATCTGTATTTATTTAAAATTAGTGCAAATGTCTTGTTTATCATTGTATACATTGTCATGTTATGAATTTTTTAATTTAAAGGAATTGAGGAAATACTTACAAGACCATGCTGAAGGCAAGCGTATTTTAGACGTTTATAATACGAATAAAACTCTACAAAAACCACTTCGAACTAAACTTATAAATATAATAATTGGACATTTAATAGAAATTCATGGAACTTATCCATCAACTGAAAACAAAATCTTGTGGGCAAAAGCTACCGCATGTAATTTTCCACGGTTGTGTGAAAACCATGATCCTGACAATTTCGTAAGTTTAAATTCAAATGTAACTATAACAAATAAATTCTATTTTATAATATTAAAGGGCATATTTTACAATCCAATTACAAGAAGTGGCTTCTTTGCATTTAGATTGCGTACCATCAATAGATCACTTTGCAATAATTCCAGAATTTCAAATAAAGAAAATGATCATTCTATAACTTCACAATATACTGAAGAAGTTGATATGCAAGATCTTCAAACAGCTGTTCAGAAGTTAAAAGAGCTATGTCCCAAAAATGACCAATACGAAATATTTGATTTGATGAAGAAGACTATCTGCCTGAGACGAACACCCTTTACTTTTGATATGTTTCCAAGATATTTAGATACACCTGGACTGGTAAAGTACACCTTTTTAATTAAATACTAATTTTTGTATTAAATACCAAAACACATTTCAGATTTCTTTTGAATTTGATGTAAGATACCCTGGAAAATGCGCTGATTTCATTGAACTATGGCAAAAAGTGAAATATAATATTTTGAGACTTGGCCAAGAACGGAAAATTGTTGTTTATGGAGAAAATACAGCTGACGATGAAAAGTATGATTCCGATATAACTGCATTTCTTATTTTGTCAAAACTGTCGAAAACAGTTGGTAGACGTAAAGGACAAAAAGATCCTCATAAAACAAGTACTCTCATTGCGTTTAGAAAAGTAAGTAGCATAACTTATGATAATTGAGAGCACAAACACATTATTAAAATTTGCTATTTTTTTTTCATGTCAGACAGGAACTACTCTTACTTGGAATGAATATTATAGTCATCTCATTTTGCTAGCAACAGGAACAAGCAAAAGTAATATAAGCTCATATTCAATTTATATGGATGGCAAGGAGATTCCTCTAAAAACAAATCCGAGTGCTATAGTTTTCTTAGAATATTTTAAGAGTTTTCATATTTTTTGTTGTTTATATCCACCGTTATACTCTTCGTTTTTTAATTTTATTGAAGAGGCATTTTTTGAATTCAATTCAACTAAACTAACTCCTCGACTTATTGAATTGAAAAATTCTCTTTTCAATTAAATCATAGCAAATGCAAATGTTCATAAAACTTATGTTAAAATAATTTCAAAATGCTTCAATGTAAAATCAGACACTGTTCAAAAGTTTTTCAACATAACAAAATTTATATAAGGCATCTTAGATTAATCCACTCGCTTAGTGATTCTACTCATAAGCTCTTACCATGTAGTTTTGAATCTTGTAATAGTTTATATGAAACTTTTAGTGGGTTAGCAAAACACTTTAAAAATAAGCATTCTGAAAATGAAGATGTCGTGGAATTAGAATCAATAGGTTTTTCAGAAGATAATATCTTTAAAAAAATATGTAATAATGGAATACAAAATGAGTATAAAGTGCTTGAAGAAAATTTTTGCTTAAGCCTTATGAAATTAAATCTTACATATTCGAACTATAATTCAATTTTGCTTGAGATCACGAATATGACAAGAACAATTGAAATTAATATTAGAAACAAAATAACACAAGAGAATTCTGAACTTAATTTAAATGGTGAATTAAATTTTTTACGAAATCCGTTTACTTTATATAAAACAACATATAAACGAAAATCTATTATTTACAAAAGTGTTCCTAAGCCTAAAGAAGTAGCTATTGGTATACGACAAGACCGTAGATGGATATCTAATGAAAACACCTTTAACTGCCAGAATCCAGTGACAAACACATTTACTTTTGTTTCCATCATTGAAACACTTAAATTTCTGTGTCAAAACCCAACATTTTTAAGCAAAATTTTAAACATAGATCATAACAAAAATCCTTTTCATTACACAAACAGAAATTATTTTAAACGCAACAAACTTTTTGGAAATAAAGAACCATGTTTTCATTTGCAATTATATGTTGATGAGTTTGAAACTGTTAATCCGTTGGGTTCAAAAACTGGAGTACATAAAATATGTGCATTTTATTTTACAGTTTTAAATTTAGAAGATTTGAACAGTCAGGTAGAAAATATTCACTTAGTTGCTTTATCCCACTTCGCCGACATTAAGGAATTTGGATACGATCCCATTCTGAAACTAATTGTTGATGATATATGTGTCCTTGAAAATGATGGTATTCTTATTGAAAATGATGAGATAAACATGTTAATTAAAGGATCAATATTTTCTTTATCACATGATAATTTAAGTGCAAATTCTATTTGCGGCTTTAATGAGTCTTTCAATTCAAAATATTTTTGTCGTTTTTGTGAAGTTCACTCACATTCAATTCAAACTAATTTTATTGAAAATGAAAGTCTTTTCAGAAAAACACAATCTCACATAATAAATGTTCGGAAGAAAGAACGTGGAGTCCGACAAATATGCTTGCTTAATAAATTAAAATATTTTAATACCTTCGAAAGCTTAAGTGCGGATATAGCACATGATATATTAGAAGGAATTGCACAAAAGGAATTACAACTATTTTTATTCTATTTGATTAAAGAACAAAAATATTTATCCATTGACGAATTCAATACTAGGCTAAAGAATTTTAATTTCGGATTTCTTAATAAGTCTAACATTCCTTCAATGATCAATATTGAAAGTAAAAACTTGAGGCAAAAAGCTTCTCAATGCTGGTGTTTGTTGCGTTATTTTCCACTTATAATTCATGACTTCAAAGATAATGCTAATACTGAGTTCTTAAAAAAATATAATGTTTTATTAATTCTTATTAAAATTTCCAATATAGTATTTTCTCCGTATCTAAAAGAGCATGATATCGATATTTTGACACAACTGATTCAAGAGCATCATATTGCCTACAAAGAAAATTTTAAAACAAATCTTATTCCAAAACACCATCTTTTAATCCATTATCCAAGAATATTAAGAGAAATGGGTGTTTTAACTAATTTATGGACCATGCGTTATGAGTCAAAGCACTCCAAGTTTAAAGAAATGGCAGTCAGCTCGCACAATTTCAAAAATATATGTAAAATGTTAGCACATAAACACCAAGAAAGTAATTATGTTGATTATCTAAAAAAAGAACTTTCCTTGACACTTGACTTTAAAATTAAAAAAAATATATCTTTTAATTCTATATATGGTATTTATAATAATATTCCTGAAGAACTCAAGTCTTCAGAAAAATTGAACGTAGTTCATGAAGTGCACTTTGGATATGTTTATAAAAACAACTTTGTTTTGTGTATAAGTATTGCAGATATGCCCATTTTTGGTTTGATTAATTTAATTTTAGAAAAAAACGAATGTATTTATTTTGGATATGATTTGCTTGAAACTATTGAATTTGACTTTAATCTAAATGCATATGTATTAGAAAATATAAAATCTAAGAGCTTTATAAGTTTAAAAAACTTAACATTGAAAATGCCATTTGAAATAAGTCTTCTAAAAGACATTAATAAACTGTATATAGTTCCGAAATATATTATTAATTGAACTTACAAATAAAATTAAATTATATCTTTTATAAATTATCTAATAAAATCAAAATAGAGCCTTTTATTTTTCAATTGCGCTTAGGCATCAAATCATCCAAATGGGGTTTTAATATTTATGTAGAGTATTCGCACCATTTGAATAAAAATAGACGCAAAGTGGATATTTTTCACAACACCCTTTAGTGCTGATGACTTCATCCAATTTAAGCTTAAGTAAACCAAAACCTGATATTTATTTAAACCTTTTACTGTGTTAAAATTTTATTCGGTTTTAGATATTAAAATTATATCCAAACAAGGCTACACAAACGGATAAATAAAATTAACACCATTTCGGATGGACACTATGTAGCACCGATTTGGTGCTGTGGAAACACCATTTTTTTTACTGTGAACTCAGTATAAATTTAATTTTTGGAAATGTCTTTCGACAAGAAATATAGCACGGGCATTGGAAAACGGGGTGTGAATCCGCCCATACAAGCCAAATTTTTAATAGCAAATAGCATTGGAAATAAAAATCGCTGATCAGTGAAATTCCGAATGGAGTTGCCATTTGGTAATGTCCTTCTAATAGAAAACTGGTCTGAGCTTTGGTCAAGTGGGTGCACCTTCCCCTACAAGCTACATTTTTGATCGAATAGGTTCTGAAGTCACAGATGAAGTACATGTGTTTGTCTAAGGCTGCGTGCATTTTCAACGCCGATTCAAACAGACAGGCAAGCTGAAATCTGTGTGAACAAATGAGATACAAATATCTATCTCTCTCGCTTTTTCACACACTCTGCGGACACAGGCAGGCAGTCTGAATCGGCGTTTACTATGCACGTGGCCTAAGGCGTAGCAACGCGCGCCGGGTATTGCTAGTATATTATATTTTTTTAACTCCTACCCCATCGTTCATGAGAAGTTGGAAAAAAATCCCCTAAAATACCTGCAACCAAATTCAGTAACAAAATCAGGCAAACTTCGAGTAATGTGGCATGACGTTACTCACTTTTCAAATTTAATATAAAATTAACGATTTTTCTTCTTAACGATTTTTTTATAAAATTTTCTTAACTTTATTAAAATATATTAAAATGCAAAATTTCACGCACTTTTGAATGTCAGCGTAGAAAAAATATCACTAAATAACTTTTTGTCTGGCGTGACGTTACCTCAGAATATCATTAAAAGCAGATCAAAATTTTACCGTTAATTGATATTTGCTTGCTCTTTTGCATTTATTTTGCGGTTAGTTATTGTTTTAGTAAAAGTTGTGCATAAGAGTGCAACTGCACAATTACTCTTAGAAATGGAAATTGTAAAGAGAAAATGCTCATAGAAATAAACAAAACTGACCAAAACTTTAACTTTAACTTGGTAGCCCGATATCTTGCCATCGCAACATGGGAAAAATTTTAACTCTTTAAATAAATTAATTTTGAATATTTCTCTTTAATAATACAAGAAAAAAAAAGAATGTTGGTTAACTTTTAATTTTTTGGTCACGGTAGACTTTTCTTCGAAAATGCACATATGTATATAAGTATGCAATAATGCACGTTTTTAAATATTTTATTTTTGTATTTTTATTTTGCATTTTATGCCTAAATCTGCGTACTTGTTTTTTAAATTTATGATTTCAATATATATTTTTTTTAATACATATTTTCTGCGCAAGTTGCACCTTTAGCTCAATTTTTTAAAACTTTACTGTGAATAATACATCCAAATTATGTTAATCGCAACAAAATTTTTACTTTTTTGTTATTTTTTTATTATAAAAACTGAAATTATTCAATTCGATGTCTTCTTTGATGAGTTCGTTCCGTTTGTTTCAAATTAAACGGTGCTAAGAATTATAATTTAATAAAATTGAAGCTCTACTAGAAGGCCTTCATATGGATTTCGAAGTGCTTTCACACTAAAAAACATGTATACTTTTTTCTCGGTAATTCCGTTTTGGTTTTACTGCAGATCAGCTTATTAGCTTTTCAAAGTCAGTGGAATGCATAAACCACAGAGACTACTGATGAGTCGGAGTAGCGTCCGACGAAACCATTTGAAGGGGACTTTTTTTACTCGTCTGAATGTACTTTTTCGTACTTGAGAGTTCTTTTTGTTAATCTATCTAGCGAAAATAGTAAAGAACAATTTTCTCCCTTGTTGCTCAACCGATTTTGATAATTAGTTTTTTTTTAATGAATTAGAGTGCGAAGAAGAAGTGCACCAAATATTTTGTTTCTATAATTATAAAAAGGCAATTTTGATGCTGTGGCACTAGGGCTGGGACAGTTATATATGTAGATCTTTAGTAACAGGATTTTGATACCCAGGAACCCTAAATGTTGTGAGGTTCGACAAAAAATGACTTTTGAAAAAACAAATTCGGGTTCGCGTGGGTTTAAGTTGTGCCGCATCGGTGAAAAAGGTTATTGAAAAGTGAACAAATTAGACAACCTCCATAACTACCCAAGTGTTGCCCCTGGATGGGTGAATGTTCGACCGACTCCCATTAAATTTTTTCTCCGAAATTTTTCAGGAACATACCAAGAGCACCAAATCCTCCCCCTAAGGGCGTTCCCAAAATAAACTGATAATTTTAGGAGTTTTGACCCCAACGCTTCCAGGGTGCTAGTAGGGTTTTTTCTTTGCAACATCTTATAGCAACATAGCTGCCCTCTATTTCCAACCTATACAATTTAAAGGGGCTCCTATACATATTTTTTTTTCCAAAATCGGCTTTCATCGCTCCCAGGGTACTTTCCGAAAGGCTGAAATGAGAGACCGACCCACATTAACTTTTCTTCTCCAAATTTGTATCGAGCATACCTGACGTAAGAAATTTTTCTTATTATAATTGTTAGAAAATTTGAATAAAATTAATTTCTTTTTGTCATGGGATTGATTTGTATTTCTTTCGATTTTCGGCGACGACTTTTTTCGGCGAAGCAAAAATATTCTTTCCTTATATAACGCTCTTTTGATGGCGTCGTTGACGTGTAGATTAAGCAATATTTCTTGCACTTGTTGGTAATCTTCGCGCTCAGTCCATGTTTCTGGATCGGTAGCAATAAAATCAGGTAAAAATCTGAAGCTAGCGAAAAATGTTTCTATCTCAGGAATGACGCAATGGCACAAATTTTTTTGTAATTCCTGATTCATTCACTTTCTCCGATGCCACTTAAGTCTTCTCTGATGACATCAACGACATTATCTGCAACTATAACTTCTATAATCTAGTTCTGTTCATCGTCAGACAATTCGTACCACTGAAAATTTTTTGATCGGATAACCCAAAAATATACTGTTAAACTTCTCTTTGTGTTTGCATTTTAAGAGAACAATTTTTTCGGTTTCAATATTGAGAACAATATCTTAATCATGCGTGACGTTTACTTTTTTTGATGGTTAGTGTTTCCGAAAGTACTTTTTTTGTGCTAAATGGAGTTGGGGACTTTCGAAAATCGAAAGGAGGTAAAAAAGTGGATATCCACTACAAATATCATCCCTGCCATGGTCTAGTCTGCTCGGTTTGTTCTGCAAAGAAATTTGTTGTTGTAGCAACCTGTTCAATAAATTATTTGGTATCAAGCTCTAAAAATAATTCTTAAAAAATATGTTTTTTAAGAATTATAAATTAACGGTTTTATTCATAAAAATATCTTAAAATAGCTTTAAAATGTTCTTTAGCTAAAACGCTTTTAAGAGTTAAAATGGTTCTTCAAATTATGTTATTCATAAAAATATTGCCTTAGCTTTTTTTGTTACAAGAGGAACACTTTCAATTTAAAAAGGGAACAGTGTCAGAAATGGTTTGTGAATTTGATAAAATTAATAATTTTTTGATTATTTGTCACAATATTAATATTTTAACATTCAAACAGTCAAAAAATTGTATTTTTTATGTTTTTCTCTGAAATTAGTATAATTATTTTCAATATTTTGAAATTTTTGTTCCATGCTTTCATGTTTTTTCAGATGAGAGTAAAAATTTTAAAATTGCTTTATCAGGGGTTCATTGAAGGTTTCTCATATATGAAGCCTTTATAAGAAGTTTTTATCGTTATTGGACGGTTATGAATAACAGACTCAAGAAGCACTGTATAGCACATATAATTGTTTTTCAGCTTATGCAGGCCGCACAGTGTCCGGTTCTGGTACTTACTAAGCACTGCAATAGCAAAACATAACGTTTGATGTTTAGTAGTTAAGGAAAATTACGGTAGTCTTCATGTACAAAGATTTTCAATGAATAATTTTTGCACAGGTTCTGGTCCAGGCTGTTTGATCGATACACAGAGGGAAAAACCTATGGACTCAATACATAAATTTATGTACTCATCGCATAGTTTTCTGCACACAAAAATTTTACATTTTTCATGTATTGAGTACATGTTGAAATCTTTATTGACTACATAATGCTTTCAAGCGGTTATGTAGTCAATAAAGAATTTTATGTACTCAACGCAAACTGTTACAAATAATTTTATGTAATGAGTAAAGATCTTATGTACGTATTACATAAATTATTGACTCAGTACATACATAATTTACTCATTACATATTTGGAGTACATAATTTTATGCAATGAGTACATACATTATTTACTCATTACATATTTTAAATGCATAGTTTTATGTAATGAGTACATACATAATTTACTCATTACATATTTTTAGTGCATACATTTATATAATGAGTACATACATCATTTACTCATTACATATGTTAAAAACATAATTTTATGCAATGAGTACATGCATAATGTATTCATTATATATTTTTTGTTCATAATTCCATGTATTGAATATATACACAATTCATGCCTGTGCCTAAAGCACCCTCTCAACAAATGCAATAAATAATTTTATAAAGAAATGACTAGATTTCACAAAATAATTGGCAATTACTTATAGAAACCCAGCCATTTAATTCTTATCCAATCATCGTTTTTGTTCTAGAGTACAGTGGATAAACTCATTCCCGCTCTGATTTTCTAGAGGCTTTAGAGGTGTTGCTTATTTGAAAATCAAGAAACG
Organism: Tetanocera ferruginea; assembly: GCA_958299015.1. Classification (NCBI taxonomy): domain Eukaryota; kingdom Metazoa; phylum Arthropoda; class Insecta; order Diptera; family Sciomyzidae; genus Tetanocera; species Tetanocera ferruginea. Next base: position 129,493,892 of record OY282644.1, read on the forward strand.
AATGACATAAAACAGCAAAATCGTGTTCCGATGTGCAAGAGATACGTGTACTGAGTCCATATGTTATGTACTGAATAAATGTGTCACTTCAATCGTATAAGGGGGACGTGTACTGAGTCTATATTTTATGTATTGAGTAAAGTTTTTGTAAAAAATTACATAACACGTTGATTGAGTACACGTTGCTTGTATCTATTGAAGTCTGCTATGTATTCAACACATAACATGATGTATTGAATACATTTTTTATTCATTTTAAAAAGTGAATAAATTGATATGTAGTCAGTACACGCTCCCTTTACTCAGTAAATACTGCTCTTGTTGCGTTCTCATACAAGTTGAAGTGCATAGATTTTACATAGCTGTCTCTGTACTGACTACATAACTTTTTCCCTTAGTGTATAGAGCACGGAGCAGGACGCTTGTATTTTATATATAAAGATGTTTTTGATATTTTTCTTGTAAAGTCTTTATAGAAGACTCATAATTTTTTATGAATACAGCCATTAAAATAAACCACTAAAATGCCACATCTTTATGGCAAGTCAAGTATACTTTCTTTTTTATATAAAATGAGAAAATAGTGCTGGCCTTCCGCTCTCATTGCTCACAAAAGGCCTAACATGGAATGACTTTAGAATGGCTAAAAGAAGGGGTAAACAAAAAGCTTTGAAAAATAATTTTTTGTAATCCTTTTTTTTTTTGTTGTTTATATATTCTTTGATTTTATCTTGTCTGCTATGCTTTTTTGAAGACAGATACAAATATTTTTGATTGCCTAATTTTGAATGTAAATTAAGATTATCTCTTGATGATATTTAAAACGGTAATGCTGCTCACATAAGTTATTATGTTATTATGTTCGAATTCAATATATTTAAACATGGATTATGGTCATTAAACAGTATGTGTACGTCAAAAAAATTGCATTTCGAAAGTTTTAAAAGTTTTCTTCCAATGAGCTCAAAAGACGAGGAAAGATTTTAACCCAAAAATTGCTGAACTTATTAAGCTTAACTTAACTTAACTTAGGAAGGCAGGTCTAAGTCTCATTTTATAAGTATTTTATTCACATTGTGATGGAAAGATGCATGGACAATTTTTGTAGATTCCTTGTAAATGTTTTTCTTTACCAACATACAAATACAAGAAATTATTTTCTAATTATTGCAAATATTTCAGCCTATTTCAGCTAGGGTGAAAATCAATTAAAATGTGCAACAAGATCATTCATATTAATAGAAAACTCCTTTCCAACACAACACAACACAACACAACACAACACAACACAACACAACACAACACAACAACATGGATTGATTATCTCAAGTACTTTAAAGAACTTATGCTCGAAAGCCCTCTTCTTGTGTTGAACGCTGCTACAAGTCAAAACAACAGAAATTGGCTAAATGTTAAGATGGTAGCATCGGACACAGGAACAAATAAAAAAGGGAAATAAAAAGTGAATGGCTTCATTTAATGTCAAAGGTTGATGAGCCAACGTGAGGAAGCCATGTAGCAACGAGGGCCACGTTCAAATTGATGCAAGAAAGCCATTGAAGCCCATTCAGCAAATAACCGTAGCAGCAGAGGGGTTGACAACGACGGGTGGCAATGCCACAAAAGCACTCTCAACGCAATTCAAAACACATCAACACCACAACAACAACAACAACTACAACAACAGGATAACATCTCAAATTGTTTAGAAAAGATTTTCTCTTAGTTTTGTTTCGAGTCATTAAAGTTTTATCAACACCACAAACGCAAACACCGAAAGACAGCTGAAGGTTGTGGAAGTTGGTTTCATGATGACTGGGTGGGTGTGAGGGCAGAAACTTGGTTGAAAGGGTGGATGATGTATTTTTTTATATTGTAGAATCATGAAATCATCAGAGCAACGCACAAAAGATTGAGCTGACTGAAAAGTATAATGCAAAGGCTGCATAGCTCAGCTGATGGTGGTGAGGGGCTGGTAATACAGCTGCTAGAAGGCACAGCGTTGATGTAGTTGTGGCTGTCATCTGATTTTTGGGGTTTTTCAAGGGTATTTGCGGTATAACCAGGACAAATGTACAATGTTTTAATGGTAAAGTGGTGGGATAAAGGATGGTGTGCTTTCGGCCAAGCAACAAGCACTGGAAGACGAAAAGTAGCATGAATGGTTTAGCAGAGAGAAAGTTTTTGATAATCCAACAGATGTTTTCGTACAAATTTTGTCATAATTTTATTCTCTTTTATTCGTGCTTTGTGGTCAAGCAAAAAGAGCTGCTGCGGGTAGGTTGGTATAATAATATAGCTATGCATAATAATTATAATAATAATTAGGCTACAAATTAAATAAATTCGTGCTCATAAAATTGTAAATGTTTCTTAACACTTGACATTCATTAAATAGTGGATTGAAACAATATCTGCCCCCTCACACATTGATCTACTTGCAGCTGCCACTTTTAAGTGTTAAACAATTTGTTCAACTATAGCTGTATAGCCGGCAGTCATTTTTGCCACCAAAAAAAATTTAAAACGCTCCAATGTTAAGCATTAAAAAGTTTTCCTCATCTTTACTTCTGCTTCATCTACACTCTTCCGACCAACCCGACCAAGCAACATCATTTGTCCACTAGCCAGAACAATTTCTGTTTTGTTGAATTTGCGAACTTTCACCATTTAACAGCATTTTGTTGCTTTACTTTTGCGCCTGCACAAGTGCAACGGCCGCGGGTCATGCTAGCAAAAGTTTTCCGTTGCCTTACATAATAACTTCAGTCAGCTTAATTTTAAGCAAAAACTTGCAATCGCTCTTTTTTATTGCAATTTTGAAAATTGTACACTAATTGTTGAACTTGGAATTTCGCATGGAGCTTTTGAATGTGGATAACAAAAAACCAACTGTTGAATTAAGCGGTTTTAAAATCAATAGATATGTCGAAAAAAATTTTAAATATTTTAGTGATATTCAGGAAATAACGCTTAAGATGTTTTTTTTTATGAAATTACACCAAAAAAATTAAAACAGCACCCAAAGGTTGTTTATGTAAAAAATTTCTTTGATTTATTTAATTTCTAATTTTGAACGTATTAGTATATTGATATTTTTAATACAAATAATGATAAAAGAAGATATGCTAACAGAAACTTTTGGTAACAAAACTTTAATAAAATCTTTTTTATTTTCTATAAAAGTTTGTGAGTGAATAATGGTCATTAACCTAAAGTCATTACGAGGCAATTTAATTATTAATATATGACAGCCAAATATGACAATAATGAGCCAAGAAGTTTTTTGAATATTTGAATAACTGTTAACAGTGATGGGAAGTGATGTTATCGGCCTTTATACGTTTAATATAAAATTTCACGGCCAGAGCCTAAAACTTTAATATCAACAGTTTAGTTAGAAGTAAGAAATCGAAGATGCTGGATCAAATATGTCGGTAGTCTATAAAAAAACTTGCAAATTTCAAAAAATTAAATAAGTAATTTTAATTTAAATTAACCTTTAATAAGAATTTTTTTAAGATTCGGAAATAGAGCCTAAATTTTTTAGTTTAAATTTTGAGTAAAATTTGAGTACTAAAGGTATTCATTAATTTTCCAGGCTGAACACGAATTTTGAAATATGACTTTAGAAACATAATCGGTGATCATGAAACCCAATTAACCATTTGAATATTGCTCAAAATCTTCGACAAGGACATAGTAATATAATAAAACATATGTACATTTAGAAAATTTTTCTTAAAATCTGACGATTTAAAAGTTTTATGCAGAAAATGATTATATATGTATAATTGTCAAATTTTAAGTAATCGAGTTATCAAAAAATTCATTATCTTAAATCGTTAAAATAAAAGCAAAATAGAAAATAATTTTCTTTTGCTTGACACTAAAAGTTAAATATGGTTCTCTAGTAAACATTTTTCCTATAAATAAGCTTTTAATTTCTTTTTTTGTTAAAGTAAGTAATGATCCAGAATTTAGTCTAAGGATTAATATAGCTGCTAAGTTTTGGTCAAACATATTGTAGCGTTAATCGCTGAGAACAAGCTCAAGTTCTACAAATGCTCGTTTGAATTTGAACGCGCGTAATAGTCATATTTTAACTTATATTTTCGATCGAAAAAATTAAAGGTAGAATTCATCTTCTATTTTTGACCGAAAAATAAGTAAAATTTTAAGAGTTATATTTGACCGAAAAACTTAAGTCAACTTTTAAATGCTGTTTTTGACCAAAATATATGAATAATATTTTAACTTTAACTTTTTATTGAAAAAACTAACAGTTTTTACGACTTAAAAAACTGCGATGCATATCTACAGCTTTTTCGATGCGTGGTATTGTTTACATTAAGAGAGAACAACATGATTCTGCTATACGCATTTCTTCTGCGAGTGAATTGGAGCAGTTTAATAATACTCAACAACTGCGTTCCGAACCTGTTGAACATCAGTTTTTTCATAACAACAATTTTATACCAAACACGTAAAAATTTTAAACTTGTATATGTTGCACATAAATGCTCTTTACATTCCTTAACTTATTTTTTTAGTATTATTGTTATATTTTATTATTATTATTTTTCCTATGGCACTTCACTCAAGTAACTTTAAAAACCGAATTATTCAGAAATTTGTTAAATTTAAGTTTATTTTTATTCCTTATCTTTTCACCACTAGTTTATTTGAAACTATGCATTGTCAAATTTTTTTAATTTATGTTTTTAATGATTTCTCAATCTAGAGCTTCGGGAAGTTCCAAAGATCACTCCTTCGAAATGATTCGAATTTTGTCTGGGCAAAAAACTGGACTTAAAATTTGCCATATTAATGCTCAGAGTCTCGTTAATAAAATCGACGAGTTAAAATATTTGTTCGAAGGTTCCAGTATTGATATCTTGTGTGTTTCCGAGACGTGGTTCTCTCCTTACTTGCCTACTGCACTCTTTAATTTGCACGGTTACAATCTTTACAGAGCCGATAGACATAGCCATGCTGGGGGCGTGGCCATCTATGTAAAATCTTGTTTTTCTTGCAAAATTGTTCACCAATCAGATCCAGGTTGTCTATGTGAATATCTTTTTATAAATATAACAGTGGGTGTCAATAATCTTCTACTTGCAACTATATACAGACCAAATAAAAACATTGATATAGGTCCCTTAGCGGACGTTATTGAACAAGTGTGTTTACCATACAAAAATATCGTAATTGCAGGTGATTTTAACAGCGACTTGCTTACTGAAACTGATCTACTCCTGAGTATGCAATCCCTTGGTCTATTCTCCGTTAATCAGGATACTCCTACCCACTTCACAAAAACAAGTAATACATTGCTTGACTTATTTTTTGTCAGTGATGTATCAAATATACTATTATATGATCAAATCAATGCTTGCGCTTTTTCTAAACACGATCTTATTTTTCTCACCTTTGATCTCCAAGCAATCTCCGCACCGGAAACTATTACATATCGTGATTTCAAAAACATAGACTATAGCTCTCTTAAAACGGATTTAGATAGAATTAACTGGAATTTAATTTATAGCATGATTAGTGTTAACGAACAGTTATCATTCTTGAATAGAAACATTGGACTTTTATATGACAAATTCGTTGTCGTAAAATCTAAGACATGGTCTGCTGAGAAGAGACCATGGTTCAATCGTGATATAGAAGCCTTGATTTTAAAACGTAATACTGCGTATAATCGTTGGAAACGTTTTAAAATTCCAGAAATGTATAAACATTTTCAGACAATAAGAAAATTTGTTAACTCCATGATAAAAGAAGCAAAAACGAAATTTTACGAATCTAAATTCAACTATGCGATAAGTTCGAAGCAAAAATGGAAGCTCATAAGAGATGTTGGTATAAATAATGAAAAACGTGTTACTATAGATACATGTTCACCAAGTGAAATAAATGAAATTAACAAAAAGTTTATTAATATCAACATGCCTTCAGTCGATACATCTAACTACATGAATAATAACTTCCCGGAAAGTGCGCAATCTTTCAGCTTTAATTGCGTTGATCAGATGGAAGTATTACGATGTGTTCTGACTATTAAATCTAATGCGATAGGTTTTGATGAAATGCATCCAGTGTTCTTGAAGGCGCTTCTTCCCACTTTGTTGCCTTTCATTACTCACATCATTAACTTCTCAATAACTAGCTCAACTTTCCCTGATTGCTGGAAATCTGCCAACATAATTCCACTACCTAAGGGTTCTTCTGAATATCGCCCTATTGCTATATTGCCATTCCTATCTAAAGTTTTTGAACGCATTCTTTATTCTCAAGTAATTAGATTTTTAAATGAAAACTCCATGATTACGGAAAAACAATCGGGTTTTAGAGCAAAAAGAAGCTGTGTTACTGCTTTAATACAAGTGTCAGAAGAAATACGGAAAGCCTTAGATAAAAACAACCTCACTTTTTTAACTCTATTGGACCATTCCAAAGCCTTCGAAACGGTGGACCACAATCTACTGTGCATAAAACTTGCAAATCTTTTCAATTTCTCTAGCACTAGTGTGAAATTTATGAAGTCTTATCTGTTTAACAGAAGGCAGGCTGTGTGTGTTAAAGAAAAATTTTCAGACTTTATGTGCATACCAAGAGGTGTTCCTCAAGGTTCAATACTGGGACCCTTATTATTTTCTATGTACATCAACGACATAGTCGAAATACCACAGCACTGCAATATTCATTTATACGCAGATGACGTCCAATTGCAGATTAATTCAAAATTTTCAGATATCGCAGATTGCACGGAAAAACTTTGCAATGACCTTAAGATTATTTATAACTGGGCAACGAAAAATGGACTATGCCTCAATCCAAATAAATCAAAAACCTTAGTTATTTATAAGAATAGAATTGATCTTAACTCGATTCCTATCATTAAAATTAACGAGACAGAAATAAATTATGTTGACTGTGCAAAAAACTTGGGAATAACGTTTAATTGATGTTTAACTTGGAATAATCATATAAACAAGATGGGATTTTTAGCTCTTGTATTTTCTTTTCTTATATACGAAGTGAAGTGCCTTGATTAATTTGATTTATTTGTTTTTATTTATTTATTACTTTAATTACTTTATACTCTTAATTTATTTTTATATAAGATTTTACTGTGTCGATTTACCTTGTTTATTTGAAGTTATATCTGTTGTCATTCTTTTTTTTTCTCATTAGATTATCAATGTTTGTCAATTTTTAAATAATAAGATCGTTTACTCATTTAATTTCACAACACTGTGCAGCTAGTGCTTTAATTATAAGATATATATCTTGTTGTACTAGCATATCTCGAAATAAATAAATATAAATACAAATACAAATCAATCATGTAAGATTATATGCATTATTAACAAGAGTTTTAAGCGCTTAAACCACTCATTAGGATCCGGAAAGTATGAAAAGTAAAATTGTAGCACATTACCTTTTTGCGAACCTACGCTTATATTTCTCGAATACACTTACATTCATAAAGACAGGTTCTCATGAAACTCTAAATAAACACTTAAATATTTTTTTTCCATTTTTCCTATACAGGCTTATAGCCCCTACATATCATATTAGAATGTGTTCCCAAAGCGGTTTGGAAGAAAGGAACCTAAATATTAAAAATTTTTTAAAAAAATCTTGAACCCAATCTTTAAACAGGTTTCTGAAAAATCATGTTTATCAAACTGGTCTTCGAAATAGAACTGCTCGATGAGTTGACTTGAATTTTTATTATTTTAATGATGATAACATTTTTTGGATCGATCCTTAACCTAAATTCAGATGATATGATAACCAAAAAATAAAAAATCGGTTTTTTAAAATTCAGATGATTGCATTTTTGTAATTTTCGATTTTTTATTGATATGATAGGTTCAAGCTGCAATGAATATTTCCTTCTATATAATACAATATTTTTGGTTTCATTCATTTCGTATGACATGAACGTGCTGTGCGATGTAGACCGTCTGAGTACTTTTTTCCAACATGACGTTTGACCGCGTATTAACTTTTTCCCATGAAACTTTTATGCATCAAATGACATATTATTCTTTACTTAGAGAAATAATAAATATGTGTCCAAAACTCAAGGCGTACATATACTGGCTTCTTTGAAAAATCAAAATAATCAAAAAACAAGTAAAGGAAGTCTAAAGTCGGTCTAGGCCGACTATGAAATACCCTAAACTTAATTTTCCAAAAAAAAATAATATTATTGAAAATGGGCTTGTCCGTGGGCGGATGGAGCCTATATTTTATATGCATTTAAATGTTGATGAAAAATTTTATTTTTGTAACTCACAGTTAATCGAATACACGCCCACCTCCCATAGTTCTTGGATGGATTACTCCCAATTTTTGAACACACCTTAGTTTTTGTATAAAATACATACATACCAACTTTGATCTTTCTATGAAAAACATAACTTTATTTTTTGAGTTTTAAACTTTTTAGGTTGTATGGGAGGTAGGCGTGTCCGTGGGCGGATGTCGTACATTTTTCAAAACCATCTTTGGTTTGTCATAAATACCATACCTGCCAAATTATCTCTACCTACCTATAATATCTCTGTAGGTTAAGCAGAGGCTTATTTATTGCGTTTTAAATTTTTGGGTTGAATGGGAGGTGGACGTATCCGTGAATGGATGACACCCATTTTTCGAAAACATCTTTGTGTTGATATAAAATACAAACATACCAAATTTTATTGTTGTAGGCTAATTATGAGCTGAGTTATGCAGTTTTCAATGTTTGCGTTGCATGGGCGTGTCCGTGGGCGGATGATGTCCATTTTTAAAAACCATCTTTGGTTTGTTATAAAAAACATACGTGCCAAATTTTATCTTTGTAAGTAAAACAGAGGCTTATTAATTGCGTTTTCAATTTTTGGGTTGTATGGGAGGTGGGCGTGTCCGTGTAAGGATGACACCCATTTTTCGAAAACATCTTTGTGTTGATATAAAACACATACATAACAAATTTTATTGTTGTAGGCTAATTAGGAGCTGAGTTATGCAGTTTTCAATTTTTGCGTTGTATGGGAGGTAGGCGTGTCCGTGGGCGGATTCCAAAAATATTCAATAGTGCAGATCCTTGGGTCCATATGACCATGTGTACCAACTGACCTGTCAGGTTTAGGGTATAAAAATAGACGAAAACTTGCCTTTAAGTTTTTGAATTGCCACCACTTGCGATTTAATACATTTTTGGCGAGTACCAGTTCTAGTTGAGCTGGAAACTCAAAATTTCACGTTTCATCTGTTTGTGGGGTAATAAGCCAATTCACTTTGGTGTTCGAAAATAGCATAAAATGTTGCTTTTTTTGTCAAATTTTTAACTTTTTTGGTGAAAGAATAATTATTTTTATACATTTTTTATAACAAAAGTAAAAGGCTTCGTGAAATTTTCCAAATTTGGAATTTTCAAGGTCTACAACTACTTGGTGATTTTATTTGAGCAAAACCCAAAAATAAGTCAGTTAGATATTTTCTTCAGAATCGATATTTTTCATTTTATCAAATCAAAAGTTTTCATCAGGCAAGCTTTTGGTACCAAAAATTGTGTTAAGTGTACCAGGCGTTAACAGGTAGGGTTTTTCGTGAGAAGCGGGCAGCAAATATAAGACGTTTGTGAATATGAATGAACACTTTTTTTTTCGTATGGAGTAATTTATGGACTCCAACAATATTTTTTGGGTGATATTTGTATAAAACAAAATTGTAATAAAATATTAATTAGTATTATTTATACTATGTTATGGTTTGCATATAAAATAAACAGTTCTTTTTTGTTTTCCTATCAATTTCGAAATTGCATTTTTTTTGTTTTTCAATAATGATTTGAAATCCTAATTTAAAACATCGACATTATTGTTTTTATCATGTTAAAAATAAATTTTTGCTTCATATTTAAAACATATATTTTGAATTATCGATATCAAAACCTATTTCTATTTTTTTATCGATATTTTTTGTTTGAGCTGATGTTGGAGAGTTCGCATTGCAGTTATGTCGAATGATCTGGTCTCACTCAATTATCCGAATTCTGTGAAACAAATGATGTTGTACCATTAAGCATTAAGGTGGGTCATAACATTCGCGGCAGAGCAAATAGATCTTTTTTTAAAAATTCATAACTCAGTCAAAAACAAACATTTTTCAAGAATTGAAAAATTACAAGAAAAAAAATTCAAAAAAATATATTTTTCACTCCATGTGAATGGTTTTATAGAGCTCTAAACTGGCGGCAGAAAAAAAAACGGGGCCTCGTGGTTGCAGCGTTGGGTCCAGTCGCAAAAATTGTCCGATCTGGAAAGAAAATTACTTTTTTAAATCTTAACAAAATTGGTTATCGTATGACAGAAGCCTTTTTTAAATTTTTTTTCAATTTTGTTCCAAATTTGAAAGTGCGATTTTTATTAAAAAAATATTGACTTGAAAAATTCATAAAAAAACGAAAAAAAATTTAAAAAAGCTCGTGTCATAATCAAGTTTAAAAATATACAAAAAAAAAAAAATTACGTCAAAAAATGAAATTGCTAGTGCCGCAACCAGTACGAAAAACATGGTTTCGAGATAAACGTGTTCAAAGCTTGTGAACAAAGAAAAATGCAAAGAAAAATAAAAATGCGCTCTTATGAATCCAGCTGTAACTTTTGAACCCGTAGGAATTTACGAAAATACAAAATTATAAAAAAATTTCGGTTTAAAAAAACGGTCAATGTCATGTCCCCTCTTAACAGTTATTCGTTGCTTAATATACGGTTGCGACATGACTGATGTTTATGAAAAAACTGGTAAATATTTGTTTGTTCACGTGCAACACTTTTAGGATTTAGTCTATTCTTAAAGACCCAAACAGTGTATTGCTGCTTTGTTTTGAGGTCATAGGATGTCAAATTTTCGATCAAGATCTAAAAGGGGGTACTCAATCAAAAGTAATATAATGGTTTAATAAATTTTGTAGTAATGAATTTTTGAAAGTTTTTTAATGCGTTTGGAAGCCAGTTTAAACAATTTTTCTTAAATTAAAAAACATTTACTCTTATATATCTTTTATATGTGTAAATCTTTGCATTGTTTTATATATTTTGGTACACATATGGGGAGGGGATTTACTCCAAAAACTATCTCTTGACAGCAGTCAAATATCTGACCAGCTGATAATATGATAATATACACATTTGATAGAAATCTCAGAACTCTCACCCATTTTCGGCTAGACTTATACTATTGTCATCAAAAACCTCTCATGGAAATTCCTGGCTGCAGTTCTGTCTCAACAATATCTTAAAAACAATGTAATTCCAAGCATATACTTTAATATTTTACATAAAACAGTTGTTGTGTTTAATTTGGTTTCAAATTAAAGATTAAAGGATTATTCATCCTAATTTTTTACAACCAACGTTCGCATATCCTTCACGTACTAAAGTCTTTATAACACTAAAATTTGTGAACGTTAGAATATAATACAGTCGAAGAAAAACCTTAAAAAAAGTATAAAAAAAATACAAAAAATTATTTTCTTTTTGTTTTAGCTGTAAAGAAATCCTTGTAAGCTCCAACGTCACACTCCACTTTTGAGTACTGTTGGCTAACAACGCAACAAGCAAATGATGCAAAGAGAGCATGTGCGCCAAAATTCAAATGTTTGTGTGCGTGTTTGTCTGTGTGTGTAAATACATTTGTGCGTGTATTTGTAGCTGTTTAGACGTTGTTATTCGTTCGTGGCGAATGGCATGAATAAATGTATTGAGGATATGAATCTTTGGAGAAATCATGTTCCCGACACCAACAACCACTCCTTTTGTATGTATTGAGAACACGGTCTTGGCCAATCAAGAGGTTCTAAATTAACTTAGACAAACACTTAAGTATACTAAAAAAATGCGTACGAAAAAGTTGAAGTGCGTTAAAATCAATTAATTGTTTTTAACATCTTGCCTTCTAGTGATGTTAACTTAAAATATTATTAAAACTTTATTTAAGTTAATTCTAAGAACTAAAACATTTATAATAATATGGGGAAAATTTGCTGCTATTTGCTATAATCTTTATATAAGCTTAATATAAGCTTAAATTAAGCAATTTTCTTATCAGTTGGTTGCTCTGCTCTACAACTTTTAGGAACTGACTGCAATATTGCCAAAGCATTTACGTTACAGGCTTGATTAGCATTCTTATCAAAATGTTGCCAGCAACATTGTGGAACTTGTTGCTAAGGCTAAAAGTTTTGCTTTGCAGACTTTATAACGCTTGCGCAGTTTTTAGATCGTCAGCAAATAGATTAATTTTTTTTTCTTTCTAAAATAAAAACAAATAAGGTTGCATAAAAAATGATGCTAGTTAAATTGAATGGACACTTCGTAATAAAGTGGCCACTCCCTCGCAAGGCATTCATTGCCTCATAATCTAATTTTAACTAAATATTTTATATATATTTTGTATATCCAAATAATATGATAAATTTTATATGCTAAAATTGAGATAAATTAATTTTTTGGTATTATTTTAATTAATTTAATTATTTATTATTAACTTTCTAATCATAAGAAAAACCTTAGCTATAAATCATATTTTTTCGAGAACACTATAGAATCTACAGTGTAGATATTGAAATTTAGAGATAAACTGTTTGAATAAAATATTGGATGGATTGAATGAAAAAAATGGACTTTTTCAAACATATAAAAGGTCAATGTTACGAAGAATTAATGAATCCCTTATTTGAACCGAAACGTCCTTAGCACTATAGTCAAAACTATAGCAAATAGTACTAAAGACTATAGAATCAAAACTATGGTATAATTTTCTTTGTTCATTTTTTTTTAGTGTGTTTTATGAGGAGATTACGAAATAACGGTTAAAAATATTGAATTTTAAATTTTTGTATATTTTAAAAGGGGAAGTTTATTTTAAAACAACACTGTGTTTTTCTTTTTGTGACTTATTTTCTTCGTCACAATAAAATCACTGATGGCTCAAGCAATAAAAATATAAGGAGCCATACTTAGCCATAGAAAACCTGAAACTAAATAGATGTACTTTCAGGATAACTATTTTTTCCAACCGCAAAAATGTTTTTTTACAATATATTTTTGATGAAACGTCACATATGTTGGAATTATATGATTGCGAGGAATGAATACATATTCACATTTTAATGGTCATGTCAACATTGTTGCTTCTGGCGCGCCAATCTAAAATTTTATTGCATGTGGTGGCATCCCTGGCAGATCGAGTGCATTCAAACAATTTTATTGAATAACTACCGCTTCATCCACTTTCAAACCAGATTGACGGACTTGTATGTAATAACCTTGCCTTGAATGTTGGACTGAATAATATTGTTATATAGCGTGAGTTTATTACTCACTTCTGACAGAAAATATTTTCAAGATAAAAAAATTTCCTGATCGGACGTCACCTGTCAGAGAGTAAACGAAGCCATATAAAGCTTTACGGGCAAATAAACATTGGCCGTATGCAGTCGGCATAAAACGTGTAGGTCCAGTTCGCAATCGGCTGTGAACTAAAATTTAACAACATACCACAACACAATTTTATTTTAAAAGCTCGGTCAAATTCAAGGGCTGAAATGAAAATTATTTTATTATATGTATGTATATTAGAGTGGGTCGAAAAAAAAAGTTTGAAAAAACCACCCCCTATTTTAAAGTTGACCTCGAGAGGATTCCGAAAACAAAAAATTTTCTTTTTTGGACCACCGGAAAAACAGCCAAAACGGTCTTTTTTGCATAACTTAAGCATTACATGTCAGATCTTAAAAAATTATGTTTCGTTGAAAAGAGCTTTACGAGCACTACAATGTCTTCTTAGAACATTTTTACTTCTGAGGTCATATTCAACTAGTAAGCCCCATTAGCCCGATTTATCCCCCTTAAATTTTTTTTTTCCCCCATATGTCGCTTCATAAAAATGTCCTGAGAAGACATTGTAGTGCTCGTAAAGCCCTTTTCAACGACACATAATTTTTTAAGATCTGACATGTAATGCTTAAGTTATGCAAAAAATATCATTTTGGCTGTTTTTCCGGTGGTTCAAAAAAAACATTTTTTTGTTTTCGGAATTCTCTCGAGGTCTCGAACTCTAAAATAGGGGGTGGTTTTTTCAAACTTTTTTTTTGTATGGAGGCCGACCCACTCTAATGTATATATTGCGTTGTTATTAATGTCTTTTAAAAAAACATTTTATTAGTATGAAGTTGTTTAAGTTTTTCTTATGATAAAGTATACGCGAAAAATTAACGGTTTCGCTTATTTACTTTTATTTCGAACCGTTTTCGAAAGAGTCAACAATCCCGAAAAATAAAATATTTTTTTAAATAACTAAAATTTATCAGCCCAAAATTTTTTCTTAAAATTTAAAATTTTATTTAGAAGGTAGTCCAAACTGTGTTTCTAGCCCACGTTCTGAAGTAACAACTACGATTGGCGAATGAATAACGTGCCGTCTAAATATCCGTATAAAAAAGCATCCCAAATACGTGGTTTAGGATCCTGATAAGATATGTTGCAAATTTAATTACAATTCATTAATTATAATATTTATAGTTTCTTCACCTGAAAATTAACTACTACTGCTCAGTGGTTTCCGTTGAGAATTTAAAATCAAATTGCTTAAATTTTATTTCACTATCACGGTAGTAAATCACATTAGGACGAGACTGACCTTCGACCTTAACAAGTGGATCAGCAGCATAGCAAACATAAAAATATAACATATTGCCAAATATATGACGCTTTTTCATGTTATTGATTCGTTAGTCATTAATATAAAAATAAATTCATTAATATAAAAAAAAAATTGCACAATTTATTAGCTGTGTTTTTTACAAAGCGAGTAGGCAAAAAACGACAACCAAGTCGCTTAAGAATTTTTTTTCAAATTTGGAAGCATTTTTTTATATGTCAAAAAGGTTAAAAAAAAAACAAAAACAAATCAGAAAAAATTACAATGAATTTTAAAATATTAGCAAGAATCAAGTTCCTCATGAGAAGCAGACAGAATAACAATGAATAAAGCAGAATAATCTTAAAGATTGAATTTTTTTCTTTAATATTTTATTATCCACTTACACTTACATACACTTTGCAATTTTTAGGTTTTATCTATTTTTATCACTAAATATGACTTTTGAAACTATCTCTTTTACACAACAACTACTTCCATACAACAAGGACTCATAACAAAAATGTACATAGGCTAAGCTCTAGTGCTCCTATTCTCCTTAGATGCGCAACTTCTGGATGAAACAGTTGTTATTGCCTTCCTTGTGTGGTGATTCGAATTTGACGCTTGTCTGGAAACGGTTAAGTTATCCCTCTTGGTGGTTACTTTCAAATCCTTAGTGGAGATTTTTCACTCCATCAGATGGTTGGAGTTAGCTTGTTCTTGGACATCTGCTTGCTCGCCTAACGAGGGCATCTTTAGATTCCAGCGAGCACACTAAGCTCAAATGGCTTATCAGGGTCTTAACGATGATGGCTTCGTGACCGGCGAAACACCCATTACGGTCAATTACTACATCTTGATTGAGGCCTTACACATACAGTGCTGCGCAAAACAAAAGCAACAAAATGTACTCCGGACTATAAATACATAATTTCCATAAAAACAAAGTATTTAAAACAAAGCTTACTATTTATTTTCACAGAGGTATTATTAAGCTATAAAACCAATACATTACATCAACAACAACAATTGCGTTTAAAACAAACATGAAAAAATGTACAGCAGAGTCGGAATTCACTTGCGCAAAACAATAGCAACAAAATCAATATTTTGTGTATCCGCCCTTGTTTTTAATAACATCTTCGCACCTTTTTGGCATCGAGGCAACTAATGAATAAAAACAATCCTCCGGAAGGTTTTCCCACTCAGTTTTCAACTTGTTGAATAGCTCCTCTTTATTGGAAAACCGATGCCCTGCCACTCTCCTTTTAAGGATGCCAAAAAGGTTTTCAATAGCATTCAAATCAGGTGATTGTGCCGGCCAATCAAGAGTTTGAATCCTATTGTTTGTTAGCCACTCCTTTGCCACTTTCGATGTGTGTTTCGGGTCGTTATCATGTTGAAACACCCATCGAAGTGGCATATTCCACTCTGCATGGGGTAGCATTTGGTGTTCTAGTATGGGTCGATAACCCTCACCGTTCATTATTCCATCTATTTTATGAAATGGACCAGGTCCTTGAGCCGAAAAGTATGTTCACACCATTATATTTCCACCACCATGCTTTGCAGTGACGAGGATGTTCTTGGTTTTAAGACGTTGTCCTCTGTGTCGCCTGACCGTCTGCATTCCATCCGATTGAATTAGATTAAATTTAGATTCATCGCTAAACAGTACTGTCCTCCACTTATTTACTGACCACTTGCGATGTCTTTGAGCAAATTTTAACCTTTTCCGATGAAATAATATTAATATAATAAAGCATTACACCAAAAATAAAAACTCACTTATTTTTTACATGCCTTCTTTTAAGCAATGGTTTTTTGGCTGGTCTGTAACTTTTTAAATTGTTTTCTACAGCCCGTCTTCGTACTGTACTGTGATGAATATTCAGTTTTAAAGATGTTACAATTATTTTGGACGAAATAAACGGATCTTTTTTTATCATCTTAACAATTTCACGGTCGGTCCGAGTTGAAGTTTTTCGAGGTCTACCACCTGAATGTTTAGTTTTTACTTCTCCTGTCTGCCGATACTTCTTTATCAACCGGCAAATGCACGATCTATTAATTTTAAATTTTTTTGCTATCTCTGCTTGCTTCATACCACTTAAAAAGTCATTAATTATTACACTTTTTAATTTTTCTCCAAACTTAACGTCGTTAATATGCAAAGATCGTTGACAAACTGAATCAAATACTGCACAAATTGAAAGTATTTTACAGCAGCTGCTCAAAAACATTGTAAAAGTACCGCTAGATCGCATTCTTCTTAAATCTATTCTCTTCTTTCTCTTCTTTTTCTACTTTGTTGCTATTGTTTTGCGCAAGTGAATTCCGACTCTGCTGTACATTTTTTCATGTTTGTTTTAAACGCAATTGTTGTTGTTGTTGTAATGTATTGGTTTTATAGCTTAATAATACCTCTGTGAAAATAAATAGTAAGCTTTGTTTTAAATATTTTGTTTTTATGAAAATTGTGTATTTATAGTCTGGAGTACATTTTGTTGCTTTTGTTTTGCGCAACACTGTATATAGCTGACCGGTTTCTTTTTTAATTTTTTGACAATTTATTTTTCTTTTTTAAAGCTTGACAGATAGTGCTGCATAAATTTTAAAATTTAAAGTACTTGAAACTCGGTTCACAAAAAAAAAACCCGATACTCAAACAATTTTCAAAACTTAACGCTTGAAGAACCAGAATATTTTTTATATAATACTAATATATTTAGTACATCTTGCTAAGCCCATTTATTAAATTATATTTTTAATTCATATATTTATCAAACACAAATTTTAAATATTTTGTAAAGTGTTTTCGGTACAAAAAAATTTGGGCTTCATGAATCACTATTGCCTGTGAATAAGTTAAAGTTGCCACCTTTATAGGAAATTTACACAACAATTGAAAGATAACTTGGAAGCAATTTTTTTCGTATGCTCTACAAACTTTTAAGCGACTTAAAGTTAGCTACGGGATGCTAGCACCTCATTGGTGGAATTTTAAAAAACTAATGAAGCCATCTGAAAGCTATGAAAAAGGTCAAAAAAGGTCAGTTGGTCCCATTAAAAGGTCAGTGATAGATAATTTTTTATGAATTTTTTAAGAAATGTTCAAGGTCATGCACAATTTGCTCTATTGTGGAAGCCAGGAGTGGAATTTTTAAAAACTAAATATACCACCTGAAAGATATTAAAAAAGTCATAAAAGGTCAGTTATATCCAATAATTGGTAAAAGATAGAAAATTTTTTATGAACTTTTTAAGAAAATTTCAAGGTCATACACTATTTGGCCCATCGTGCAGTCCACAAGTCGAATATCAAAAAAATACAAATTCCACCTGAAAAATATGAAAAATATTAAAAAAGGTCAGTTATGTTCGTTAATTGATCAACGATGTAAAATTTTTTAGAAATTTTTTTAAGTTTTTCAAATTTTACATATTTTGCCCTATTGTGCAGTCCTAAAAAAAAAGCTAAAAAGAAAAAAAACTAAATTAAAAACTTACACTTGATGAGTGGAATGGAAAAATGTCAAAGTAATAGTAGTGGATGTGATTTGTGTTGAATGTTTGTCTTTCCACCAAAAGAAAGGAGCCTAAAATTTAAATTTAGTTGTAATTTTAAATCAATTTTAATCAATTTTTTTGTCAAAGTTATTTATTTCATATCAGGTTTGTCTATTAGAAGTGAAGAAAATGTATTCGCGTACCTAATCAGAATCGCAGCAGTTTGTCGCGGATGACCGAAGAGATCGTTAGGATTATGGAATCTGTGGAAGATGAAGACAATGATTCTGAATATGAGTTGAGCGAAGGAGAAAGTGAAGATGACGAGTTTTTGATATGCGATGATGTCCTTGCACATATGAGTAACTGTATTGAGCAATTGGAAAATGCATCCAGCAGCGACTTGTTCTCAACTATTAGCAGTTTAGATGCAAACCATGAAGATACTATAACGAAAAGTGAGCCATAAATACCTTTTATGCTACCTTTTAAATAATTATAATTTCTTTCCTTTTGGCAGCGGCGCCAACTTGCTCCAGCAAAGCATCAACCAGCACACCACTGCCATCTACGAATAAACCAAAACGGCCAAAGCGTAATCGTTCTCCATTACCAGAACTTGACGAAAGCTTACCGTGTTTTTCACTAACTGCAGGCGGATTCACTGGTACTGCTACAGATATAAATCCACAATCTTCTGAATTTAAAAACGTTTTATGGAAGAAGAAGCATTTGGAGCTACATCGCAAAGAAATTGTTTTTTGCGGTGATACAAGTTTACCCGAGCGCTTCGAGGAATTGAAAACACCATTTCAATGCTTCATGTACTTCTTCACCGACGAATTTTTTGATAAAATCGCCAAAGAAAGCAATTTGTATGCTCATCAGCAGAATATTGAAAGCAGTGCGAATATTACATCTGCCGATTTGAAGAAGTATTTTGGCATATTGCTATACATGTCTGTCTTTCGGTACCTAAATACGAAAAGCTACTGGTCACAACACGCATTCGAAGCCATCAGAGCAACCATGCCGTCAAAGCAATTTTTTCAGATTCGCAAGTTCCTTCATTTTAACGACAGCTCTTTGATGAAAAAACAAGGTGAAGAAGGCTACGACCAGCTTTATAAAGTGAGACCTATTATTGAACATTTCAACGATCGTTTCGACTCAGTTCCGAAGACACCACGATTGTGCATCGACGAGCAAATGTGCTCAACAAAAATGATAACTGCTTTGCGCCAATATATGCCGGATAAGCCACATAAATATGGAATCAAATTGTTTGTTCTATGTGACTCCTTCGGATATTCATACAGGTTTCAAGTCTATAAGGGTGCAGGTGACAATAATGTGGTAGAAAATGCACCAAATTTAGGTGCGACATCTAATGTCGTTGTACGTTTATCGCAGACCATTCCAAATTTTAAAAACCACATTTTATATTTCGATAATTTTTACACTTCTCTGCCACTATTGGTGTATTTGCGGAGCAGAGGTATTTATTCGCTTGGTACGATTCGCGCTAATCGCATACCGCATTGTAAATTGTCTCTTGACAAAGATGCAAACAAAAAAGAAAAAGGCTATTCTGAAGAGTTTGTAGAAAGAGCATGCGGAATAGAAATATCAACCGTATTGTGGAAAGATACGAAGTGTGTGCGTTTAGCTTCGACTTATGCAGGTGTTAGGCCATTTATTACCTCTACTGCTAATATTCAACCAATTAAAGCAACTAGATATGATAGAAAGAACAAAAATTACGTTGAATTCGACTGCCCAAACATAATCAAGGAGTACAACTGCCACATGGGAGGCGTCGACCTCATGGATGGTGTGTTAGGTCGCTATCATATTCGAATGAAAACAAAGAAGTGGACCTTGCGTCTTTTCTATCACTTCATAGATATGGCCGCGGTAAACGCGTACCTACTTTACCGTCGCATTCATTCCAGAGATCCTTCGTGTTTAAAGCTTCCTGATTTTCGTGCAGAAGTAGCTGACGTGCTGTGCAACATTCAAAAAAGCAGCAAAAACCAAGTTGGACGACCCTCTACCGCCTGCTCAAATTACTCGGATTCAAAAATGAGAAAAACTTACGCACCTCCAGCTGACATAAGGTACGATGGCATTGGTCATATTCCCGATCATTTAGATCGAACCGGAAAGCGGATGTGTAAAATGCCTGGTTGTAAAGCAGAAACGCAACTGTTTTGCAACAAATGCAACCTCAATTTATGTTTGTCGGCAAACATAAAATGTTTTCAGCTTTTTCATACTCAATAATCTCGATAAGATTTCTTATTTGCAACAACTGTAATAATTTTGTGCCTGTTTTTCAATAATAATAAAAATATATATAAAAAAAATTCGTGCACTATTTTAAATAGGACATACCAGGCAAGTCCGCCTAAAGGCGGGGTACATAAATTTACCTCTAGGGGGAAACCCTTTGATTTTTTTGAACTTTTGACTTCAAATTTGTTTTTTTCGACCTCAAATTAGCCTATATGAATTTTTTCATTGAAAACAAAAATTGGCCGGTTAGAGGGTTAAGGCCACCTTGCACCTTCGAAAAATTTTTTTTCGAAATTTATTTTTTTTTTTTGTTTATATGAACTAACAAAATATTGGGAACATACTGTGAAAATTTCAAGCAAATCCAATAAGTAGTTTTTTTTTGGCGAATTTTTTTATGTAGGCAAGTCAGGCACAAAATCACCTCATATGCACATATTTGGTGCTCTACCTTTTTTCATACATTGTTATGTATTCTTGCAAGCAAAGTACTAACGCAATGTTGTTTTTGTGTTTTTTCTCAAAATTTTGTTTTTTTTCAAATATGCATACAGTTGGGAGCTATTATTTCTTATTATTTATCGTTATATTTTCCCTCTTAAAATGCATTTCTCAGGAGATATTATGTAACATTAGTTCAAAAAAAAAGTTATTGAAAAAATTGTCGGATTTAAATAATTTTTGCACCACATATTATGAACTGCAGTCATTCTCGTCGGTACCAGAATAATAAAAAAACTCTAAAAACAACGGAATTAGACTTATTTTAAGCCCTAAGAAATACCTGTTTTTGAAAATTTTTAATTTTGGATTCTATAGTTCCGCTATTTGTTGAACGAACCTCTTTATAAATTCTCCTTTTGGTTTTTATATATATAAATGAAGCACAAATTTTTTTTTATAACAACCAGCGGGGTACCTTATTTTTTATTGGTCTACTTTGACATGACATACAAAAACAACAACAAGAATAATATTAATTTTTTAATTAAGTTTGATATTTTTCCTAGTCAATATAAAAAAGACCGTTTGTCGATATCTTTAATAAATTTAGTAAAATTTAATTTTCAGCGAGGCATTAAATTTTTTTTCGCCAAGATAAAAGCTGACCTTAAGCATTTTTTATATCAAATTCATTACAACTTTTTAAAGTATCGGTTGATAAAAAATTATGTTTATACGAAGTCATATATGTACTACAAGGTATGTGTGTGCGTTTTATAGAAGTTCTTATAGACATGTTATGTTGCTAAATCAATTATTTGTGAAAATATTGCATTTTTGCAAGAAGTTTGTATAAAAATGAAGTGCTTCTCTTATCGCTAAGATTTCAATGCATGTTAAATAACTCGTCCACCATTTTTGAAACATTTAAGGCCTCTAGTGTTCTGTTTTGTTTTTCCCTTACACTCACACACACATATGCATCATTTTTTGGCATAACTCCTAAAAGTATGCTGCAAGTAACTTAATGAAGACAGAGCTACTCACACAAACTTTAACCCACACACACACAAACACATAGTAAGCGGCACAATAATTTTTAATAAACATACGAAATGAAATGCTTTTCAACTCATTTCCTTTATTTTTTTGTTTTTTTTTTTGTTTTTGCTGCGACGGAAATTAAAATTCTGTCTACAGCAGCCCCATCAGCAGCGTCATCTAGAAAACGGCAGCCTGGCGGGCATTTTAAAATCTAATTAACACACTCTTCCGCTTTGTTACAATTTTGTTACCAATTCCACAGTGAATGTTTGTTTGTGTTGTTTTTGTTTTTATTTATTTTTATTTTCGAGCGTTTTTTTTTCAACGTAATACGATTAACGTAGCTTAAAGTGGTCATTTGATGTTTTTTTATGGTATTTTTTTTTATTTGTTTTTGTATTTTTGTCAGTTTCAAACTGCCCCAGGATTGTATTATTGCCGGTGGTTGTTGGAACGTTCACTGTATGATCTGCCTGATGGAATGCTGTATTTGCAATGGGATATCTCTGCGCTTCATATCAATGCTGAAAACAACAACAACAGTTGCCACAACCAGGCATTCCCGAGTTGGTCACATGCTAGTTTAAATGTATGTCTGTCTGTGTATTTATTTTGCTGGCTAATATGTCAGTGTGTTTGCTTTTGTTTTACTTGTTGCCCATGCACGTTGCATGCTGAAAATGGCGAGAATTATTAAATCCATTTTCAATTTGTTTGCAATTAAAAATAATAACAACAAAAATATTCCGGGGAAAAAAAAACAAACACAAAAATAAGCACAAAAAATAAGAAACAATTTTCAATTATTTTGCATATTTAAGTGAATTTTATTCGTTAACGACGAATGAGCGGTCGTTGACAGTTATTAGGACATTCGCGAAGGATTTAAATTTTATTTACAGATTTTTCTCATTTTTTGATATAAGCACTCTTATACTCACGAGCATCTTATGAAAGTTAATCCCACAACTACAAGATTAGCTTTGGTCTAAACAAAATTGATTCTCAAGATATCTTGGTATTTCTATAATATCAGTTAACAGGATATAAGACCACTACAATCTAAGAATAAAATAATTGACACCTACAAGCAATCTGAAACAGTGTCGAAACTTCAAAGTTTCTTTGAAACATAAACATATGAAATTCAAATTTTAAGTCATCAAACTCTTTTTTATAAGAATTAATGTTTACATCATTAAGATGTCTCAACTTCTTCGTTTATATATATATCTCACTTCTACACACACATTTTTCATTATAAATAATTCCCTACAAACATTTTATGAGGCTCTCCAAAAAATGACTCTAAAAAGAGTGCCTTTCATTGACTCATGAAAGAGTCATAAATATGATTGATAAATGATTGCTCAAAAATAAGACTCATACAAGAGTCATTATTGTATCTGATTTATGAGTACTCATAAAAGAGACTCATTAAAGAGCCCTAAATATGACTGTCACTGTAACTTTGTAACTGTCCTTTATACGCACATCCTATCCTGGCGTCGCTTTTCAGAGAATTGTTTGTTTGTGGTATTAAATATGAGTATTAAAAGAGTACGTAATATGAGTCTTAAAAGAGTACGCAATATGAGTCTTAAAAGAGTATCAAATATGAGTCTTAAAACTGTCATTACTATGAGTCCAAAAACACTCATAAAACAATCATATTTATGAATCATATTTTGGGGCCCACATCATACGAAAATGTACTCATAAAAGAGTCTTTTTTGAGCGCATTATGACGAAAAAACCTCATTTATGAGAGTCTGTGTATTAGAGTGTATCGAAAATTTGACCCTCAATTCTGGTACCAAAATTAAATAGTACATGAGAAATCCTTTCCATTAGTATACTTTGTATACCCTAAACCTGAAAGGTCAGGGTATATTAACTTTGTGCAAACGTTTGTAACGCATAGAACGAAGCGAGTCCGGTATAGAAAAGTATATATATTCTTGATCAGCGTCACCACGTCAGTCGAGCTATCTATGTCCGTCCGTCCGTCCGTCCGTCTGTCCGTCTGTGTGTTGTCCGTATACACAGGAAAAGAAGAAGGAGTTGAGATAATTTGATGAAACTTGGTACACATGGTCACATGAACCCAAGGATCTGCACTATTGAATATTTTTGGAATCCGCCCACGGACACGCCTACCTCCCATACAACGCAAAAATTTAAAACTGCATAACTCAGCACATAATAAGCCTACAACAATAAAATTTGGTATGTGTGTGTTTTATATCAACACAAAGATGTCTTCGAAAAATGGGTATCATCCGCTCATGGACACGTCCACCTCCCATAGAACCCAAAAATTGAAAACACAATAAATAAGCCTGTGTTTAACCTAAAGAGCTAAAATTTGGCATGTATCTTTTTTATAACAAAACAAAGATGGTTTTGAAAAATGGACATCATCCGCCCACGGGCACGCCTACCTCCCATACAACGCAAAAATTGAAAACTGCATAACTCAGCTCGTAATAAGCCTACAACAAAAAAATTTGATATGTATGTGTTTCATACCAACACAAATATGTCTTCGAAAAAAGGACGTCATCCGCTCACGGACACGCCCACCTCCCATACAACCCAAAAAATTCAATAAATAAGCCTCTGTTTAACTTACAGGCACCAATGTTTTTTATGACAAGACAGAGATGGTTTTGAAAAATTGACGTCATCCGCTTACGGACACGCCTACCTCCGATACAACCCAAACAGTTTAAAACTCAATAAATAAGGTTATGTTTGTCATAGAGAAATTAAATTTGGTATGTACATATGTATTTTATACCAAAATTAAGGTGCGTTCAAAAATTGGAAGTAGTCCGTCCATAAACACGCCCACCTCCTATAGCGAAAGCACAATAAGGGCATTAACTGTGAGCTACAGGAACAAAACTTGGTATGTGTAAATTTTTAATCAACATTTAAATGCATATCAAATATAGGCTTCATCCGCCCACGGAAACGCCCATTTACAATAAAAATTTTTTTATTTTTGAAAAGTGGGTGTATATTATTTCATAGTCGGCCTAGACCGACTTTAGACTTTCTGTACTTGTTTTTTATTGGAACCAATTTTGGCGTCCCCCGAATTGCATTTTTGTCCATTTTTTATCAACTTTTGTACTGGAGACAAAAGTAGTTTTGTTTTTTGTTTGGTTAATGCAAAAGTAGCGTATATTTTGAAACTACTACAGTTAACCAAATAATAACAACAATTTTTTTGAACAACAAACAAATCGAAATTTTTCATGTACTATTTAATTTTGGTACCGGAATTGGGGTTAAAATTTTTCCCATGCAAGTCGATACACTCTACTCTGTATCTTAATTTTTTTTTTAATTTGACCGTTATCTTATCAGCAAAATAAAGACTTAACATAAAGCACGTAAACAATGTATGTTATGTGTTAATTGAACGTAATAATTGTGTTTCATGTATTAAAGAAGTGATATCAATGCACTCAATTAAACTCTTCAAATTGCAAGTGATTTAAAAAACAAAAAAAAAACACACACACAGAGCCAACTCAACAATAAAGTCTGCTATAAATTGCAGACCAACTACTGTGCATCATTTCACCATTTCACTTCAGCGAGTTCGTGCACAAAACCAATCTGGTCTATTTGCTCTCGTAGTCAACGTTAAGATTACGTGATTTTCTGGGGAGCATCTTAAAAATCGGACATTACGACAACGTGACTGGCATCGCTAAGAGAATCAGCGCCAAGTTATGGCAGCAACAGAATCCTTGCACTACAATCAGAGTCAAAATAAAAAAAATATGCATTATAACTGAGCAAATCTTTGAAAAGAAAAGAACGTAGAAGAAACTTAAATGTCCAAATATTAATAACAACTAATGCAATTTTCACTTCATTGAATTATTTCATCATAAAGTATTTTCACAATTTTATTGAAACTTTTTTAAAGAACACTTAAATGAAGTCTTATAAATCATACAAAGGTTGTTTCACAGGAAAAATGCTCAAAAAAAGTGCAGGAATAGGTTTTGGAAATTTATGCACGGGCCATTATCACTAACAAAGTCATAAATATCATACCACCTACACATCCAAACACACTTATGCACCTGAATATCTTGATATCTTTATGAACAGCGGTAAACAAGGACATTTTTCTTTTCTTGCACGCGTTCATTTTGTGCTGGTTGTTGGTCTGAATATTTCTTAGTTTCCGTTACGACCCGGCTACAAGATGATAGAATCATTTAATGGAAAAATCAATGAGGCTTAAATGAAACATCCACCCGCATAATTTTAATGTATACTATTTGCGGTAAAGTCGAAATAGTGAGAATTGTTATAATTTACTCACGGCTTGATTATTTTTGTTTGAGTAACAAGGTTCGTGAAATCTTTAAATACCACAAATAAATTATTATCAATATATCATAAAAAAACAATTTTTTTATATTAATATTGTTAGTGTTCAGCTAAAGCTTAAGGATATCATGCATAAAAAATTTTAAGAACTGACTAATTTAGACGAAAATATTTAACAGTTTTAAATTTTAAGTATTTGTGCCACAACTATAACTATAACCTTAACAGTTGGAGATAGTATATGTAAAGAATTGTAAGATCATCTAGAGTGAAATATTTATTTATCATATATTTTATATTTTTTCACAAAATAAATTCCGATATATTTTACAAAAACTCAAATTTGTATGCGACATATTCAACATACCATACCCATCATTGCATTCCTTTAGTATTCTCATCATATCAATCTCATCATCGTTATTTCATTCCCAATAGTATTAATATTTTTTTTTTAATGGACGTTTCGAACTTATTCCTGGTTAAAAAACTTTCGTTTGGAGCCTATTTCTGGTTTTCTTCTAAAATCATAAAAAAATACTCCTCACAATTATATAATTCTAAGAAGGTCGTAATCAAGGGCTCATTTCCGGGGATGAAACCTCTGAAATAGCACAAGATTTTATTAATTGAATCTTAAATATTCCTTGACTCATAACAGTGCCTTCCACAGGCTGAACCGAATATTATTTCTATGAAGCATATTTATTTCTCTATTGATATTTTTATTTAAAAAAATGACAATTTAGCTAAATACTTATCAACAATTTCAAACATCATCACAATTATTAAGAATCAATAAAACTATTTAAATTCCAATATTATATATAGCCCCTTTAGAAACCCCAGTGGGTCCCAAAACCATCAAAGCTCATGTGTGAGACAGTCTCAGCTGGAGAATAGCGAACAGTTTGGCTGGAACCATAGGCAGCAACACCGGGAGCATTATGGCTATAGGTGCTGGCAGCAGGTCCATGATTGTAGGTGGTAGTCGTTGTGGTTGGAGCTTCATGTTGATAGACATGGGTAGCTGGAGCTTGCTTATGGTATACATGAGTAGCTGGTGCTTGTTGCTGATAAACATGAGCAACAGGTGCCTGTTGCTGATAGACTGGTGATTGTTGTTGATAGACATGAGCCGCTTGAACTTGATGTTGGTAGACCTGAGCAGTTGGAGCAGGAGCGGCATAATTCACGGTCTTGGTAACTACTGGAGTCGAGTGAGTGTAGACAGCGGCAGTTGGTGCAGCAGTTTCCAGATGAGTGTAGACTGTTGGTGCAGTTTCCTGGTGTTGTTGATAGTGACTATAGGCAGTTGTTGGAGCTGGAGTTGCATACACTGCGGTCTGACTATGCACTGGAGTACCATGAGTATAGACGGAGTCAGTGGGTGCTGGAGCAGCATAGGTCACAGTCTTAGCAATAGCAGGAGTGTAGACGTTGTTGTTGATACGTGTATCTTCCTTGTGAACACTCGAATAGGGTGTATCCACGGTCTTCGAGTGATGAGACACGGTGCCACCGAAGGAACGCACAACATTCTGGTGTGTTGAGGCTACAGCGTCTACAGCGGGATTGATATAGTGCACCTTATGCGCCTGGGCAACAGCTGGAGCCACATATGGTTGAATTGAGTTAACAAAACCAGCACTGGCAACAGCCAATAAAGCAGAGATAACGACAAATTTAAATGCCATTTTGTTATTGAATTGAAAATGTTACTTAAAAAAAGAGTTTTTAATTATAAGAAACTATTTAATCCAAGTGGAGCTGTTGCTATAGCTGATCTGCTCAATAAATGAATTGAAACTGATATCAAATTGAGAATTGATTGAGCATTTATATACGCTAAAATATTATTGATATAATTTGTCTTGTTGTTTTTTTTTACTTTTGATGTCTTATTCGTAACTTATGGTGGCTTTTGTTGCTCTGTACTTTGATCTATTTTGTGTAAAAATCACTTCAAGGTTAGCCGCAAATTTGTGAATTAACAACTTTGGCACAACATTTTAGATGAGGAGAAATTTAATGATAGTGCAGGCATTTTTGATTTATGCTGTTTAATATGAAACTGTTAAATTCCTTAGCTTAGAAGTAGTTCGAGAAGATTAAGATATTTACTTTTTATAATGACAAAATTGACTTTATCAGATTTTCGTCATATTTTGCATGAAACATCACTAACGGAAATATAAACCTAATTTGAAAAAAAAAAACTGTGATGAGACATTTGGAGGAGTTACGGAATACACAAAATTGACAAAAATTGGCAAAAAAGTAGAAAATCGTTTTTCGAAATCGAAACTCATATCTGAAACTAGTCTTAATCGAATTTTATATTTGAACTATCGGTAGAAAAGAAATCTATAGATTTAAGGATAAAGGATTTTAATTTTCGGTTGTTGGGTTGGGGACTTAAGGAAATTTGCCTTCTCAATATTTTGAAAAATGCTCTTATCTGTACCACGCTATTTTTAACTGACCAATTTAGTTAGGACAGTCAACCACTTTTTATTAATCTGATCCTCTCTACTTTAATCTGACTAATCTGTTAAACAGAAGCATGTGTAAAAATAACGCAGGATTTTTGTGTACATTTTTCTTAGGTTAAAACATGCAATAGCATGGTTTGTTGGTTAGTCGATGCCAGGGGCGCAACCAGGAATTTTTTTTGGGGGGGGGGGTTTCAAATGTTGAACTTATATATAAAAATTATTTACAAAAAATTAAATTTTTTCTCACCACAGTGAAAATTTTTCATCTATACTGCACTTTCTTGTATAAACAGCACTTAACTTAAAATTCGTCCTTTGGTGATTACTTATTATGCTCAATTCCGATAGTAAAAAAAAAATCTGAAGTCCTGACAGCTTGGGAAGAAAACCAAAGAGTCTGAATTTGAAAAAAAATCGTTTGAGTCCCTCGCCACCAAAATAGCCGATGAAATTTCGTCTAAAATCGACTTTTATATTCTCGTTCATAATCTTCCATTTGATTTGCAAAATTAGTTTCTTGAAAATACCTAAAAATTGCGTAAATATTATCCGATTTTAATGAATAAGGCCTCTTTGGAAAAGGGTGGTAAAGACCTATCATTAAAAGATATTATATATTTCGATTTAAGTCAGCATTTGCTCATTGTTATAATTATACCGTATAACTTTAATATGTCACTGGACGTAAACGGGTAAACAGAAACTTAAGCCAACAACTTTTTACCTTATAGGGCCTTAATCCTTTTTTTATGAAACAGATTCGAGAAAATAGGATAGAAAATAAGGAATTGTGAATTTTTTCTCCAGTTTCGGAAGTCAGCAGGAATTATTTTTTCCTGAATCTCATGACTTCACTATAAACTTAATTCTGCAGAGTTTGGGTTAATATATTTTGTAAACATCAGAAATTACTATAAAAAAATGGAAGAAAAATAACAATTAAAGAGGAAATTTCTGTGATTATTTCGGTGACGAGGGAATAAACCAACTTTCATCAAATTCAGGCTTTCTTATTTTGTCTTACTTTTAAATTAATTTTTTTCCAAATATTTCAAGTCGCCTTAGTGGGTTCCACGCTAGAAGTTGGAAAGATAACTCAAATGGAAGTATTGCCAACAGAATAAGAACATAACAAAATTTAAATTTCACCGGACACCGACTTAAAAGTTAAAAAGACTCTCAAAAACTGTTTCTTTATACAATTTTTTTTATCAGAGAACTCCCCATGGAGTGGTTTTGGTTCTTCTGAACCCCTTTTCTGTAGAAAACAAAATTTTTTGCATATAACTTTTCTGTTTCTTCAGAATGCATAACCAAGATAAGCAAAAAATTAAAGATTTTCATGGCACACATATATTAACTAAAATAATTTTTTAAATGTTTTGTCTTTAAAGACTCTTTCGAGGTTCCAAAAAACCGATATTTCGATATTTATTTTGATTAAACCACACCATACGATATATCAATGAAAAGAAGAGCTCCATAAATTTCCAAAAAGTTTAAATGCATGTAAATACCATGAAAAATACATAGTACACAGGTGTTTTAAACAACCTCTCTTCGAAAATGACGATATATCGATTTTTTGGGGTCTGAATATCTGAATATCGAAAAAAGAAAGAAGAGCTGAATACCTTTCCAATAAGCTTAAATGCATAAAAATACCATGAAAAATACATATTTTATAGGTGTTTAAAAAAACATTAAATAGTTTTTAAGAGTACCTTTTACTTTTGAGTCGGCGTCCGGCTCACTTTTTTTTCTCAATACAAAATCGATTCGGCTTAATGTGCAGTCAGAAGGAAAAAATTTGACTAATTAAGTTGATTATGATCAACCAGAATCGATTTGAAATATACATTTGGGGTTTCCACTCATTTCATAAGACGTGTGATTGCTTTTCATGAGACTCACTTTGATTGAATGCTATTTTGCTTGGTACTACAATAATTTTTGGGGGGAGGGGTTTAAATTCCGAAACCCCCTCTTTGGTTGCGCTAATGGTCGATGCACTCGCACGAGAGAGTTTCGATTCGAATTTTTATTAGTAGTTTATTTAACCATAAAAATTAGGAATGTATTTGGTTACATCAAACATATTTCTTAGTTTATTTAAGCCACAATAACAGGTAAAATTGGAATGAAAATCGTGGATACCTTAACCTGACGATTCGTGTTGAACATTTTTATCTAAGATTTGGCTTAAATTTTGTTAAAATGTGGTTTGTGTGGTTTTTGGATTGGTTTTTTCATATTTTTATTTTTTAAATTCCATAAAATTGGAGATATGTATGTATATCATAGTAAAATTCAATTTTATGTGCCTATCATTTCATTTATTCTTATTTCATTTCATTATTATTTTTAATTTGAAATAAAACTAGTAAGGTATATCTTCGACTTGGCCGAAGTAAAAATACCCCCACGACCAATTCGGAAGTGTGAAACAATCTTAAATTGTAGTTATTTTTGTATGAGATTTTAAAACATTTAACTATTTTTATGACGTCTAGAATACATACAAATGAAATTGTTTTCATGCAGCCTAAGGATTAGCCTTTTTATAACACAGTACGACAAAATCAATTTTTTTTGAGTACACATGAGAAATGTTAACAGAATATGAAAATAGGCTTAAAATAAAGAAATACGTGTCTCGGCGATTTGCTGTAGCACGTCAGAATTTTGAGAAAATCGATTTTAAATATGGTACATCCCCACGAAAATGTAGAACAATAACAAATATTAAAATATAAGTAATGTGTTATAAATAGAATCTTTCTAAAACTTCAGCACAAGTGCGTGAAGTAAGGAAAGCTGAACGTATTGTAATGGAAAAAAACCATTCATACGTGAGAGAGAGAGAGAAGGAGGGAAATGAGAGAAGACTGCAATTAGTGACAAAGTAAAAAGGTTGGTCGTTGGCTTAGAACGTTAAGGCGCAGATAAGAAGTAATGGCAATCTTCGAAACAATCGACCGCCATATGGTTCAAATCCCAGACGACTTGTTTTAATTTTTTCTAATTGCAGAAACCCCGATCTGTAAGCTAGTTGAAATTGAATAATAATATTTTTAGTTTGATCTGGCTCGGAGCCCCGAATCGCTGAATCAAGCAATTCCCGGCCAGCGAAAAAGATTCTATTTAAGTTATTGGATTTCAAATCAACAACATTGTATTTTTAATGAATTTCGTACATTTTTTGGATATTTTTTAATTTCACATGAAAATTAAAGCGCCATCTAGCGGAAAAAAAACAAACTTTTTTTATAAAAACAAATCCAAATTTAATTCCCTTTTCAAAACTGGCTCAAGCACTTAAATCCGTTCACCCATTCTGTTTTTATAGAACTTTTTATAATAGTACTACGTTACAAGTGAACCTCCACGATCCTTCGAATCTTTAAAATCGATTTTCTCAAAATTCTGACGTGCTACAGCAAATCGCCGAGACACGTATTTCTTTATTTTAAGCCTATTTTCATATTCTGTTAACATTTCTCATGTGTACCAACCACTGTCGTACTGTGTAATGTTTTCGAATTTGGGATTGCATGGAAGGCTGGTGTGTTTGTGGTTGTTTCAGATTTGAAGCTTAAATATTAGCCTCTTTATAAAGTTTTCACTATTATGACTATTATTAGCGCCTGTTGTACAGCCGTTTTACGGCTTTTGGCTTACAGAGTTCCTTGTTTGCTTGTTGTTCGAACGTTGTAAAACTTTGTATAAAAATATTATATTTTTACTCGGGTATCTAAAACATTTTAATAAAAAGGATACAAATATTTTCTTACACCATAAATACCATTCCATAACATTTATAGAAAATTACATTTTTTGAATACTCGCATGGTTTTTAGGAAAAAAAAACAAGTTTAACTACTTAATGGTTAGCGAACATGGTTATTGAACCAAACCAATAAATATAGGCCATTTAATTTTTTTTCGCAGTGTTAATTTGCTATCTTAATTGCCTATTTAAGTATTCATAATTGCTATAATAAAGTGTTGCAAATCAAGTTCTTTTTCACACCCACATCAACTGTTACGTGTTACCGCCATCATGGTTACACATCATATAACATTCAAAGTAGTTCGATCAGTTCTCAAGTACACGGCTAAGCTTGCTGACCGTAATCAATTTAAACATCACAACTTTTTCTGTTATATGTTGACGAGCTTTTTAATTTAACTGAACAAAAGTCTGTCAGTCAAAATAGTT
Organism: Tetanocera ferruginea; assembly: GCA_958299015.1. NCBI lineage: Eukaryota > Metazoa > Arthropoda > Insecta > Diptera > Sciomyzidae > Tetanocera > Tetanocera ferruginea. The sequence continues at coordinate 129,526,985 of OY282644.1, forward strand.
CAATTATGTTGGTCAAAGCCGATTATGAATGTTGTTGTTTTTTTATAAATCTTAAAACCTGCTCCCGCTATTTTTGATCTGCAAAAGATTATTTAATTACTTTCATGCGGTCGCAATTCAAGATACATTAAAAAAAACACACCAAAAGAAATTGAAAGTCATGCACGGCACTCCTGTTCGATAGCCATTAGATACAAGCTGATCACTTAATTAGTTCAGGTTGGAGTAGGTCAGTACAGCCAAGAGCAGCCGTTATATTTCATGTTAATACAATAGTAGAGTAAAAATTATTGTTCAAATAGCAAATGAAGAGGAGAAAACAAGGCGCAGGTGGCAAAACTAAGGTTGTTTTTTTACGCTAAACTTAAATCGATTCATGGTAATAAATAATTTTTAAAGCAAAGAGATTCACAGCGTAAAGAGCAAATTTTAGAGATTGCAGACAAATTGTATCAACCATATTTTAGGGTATATAATGCTCCATCAATTCTCAATTTGATATCAGTTTCAATTCGTTTATTGAGAAGATCAGCTATAGCAACAGCTTTACTTGGATTAAATAGCTTCTTATAATTAAAAACTCTTTTAAGAAACATTTTCAAAAAATGGCATTTAAATTCGTCGTTATCTCTGCTATATTGGCCGTTGCCAGTGCTGGTTTTGTTAACTCAATTCAACCATATGTGGCTCCAGCTGTTGCCCAAGCACATAAGGTGCACTATATCAATCCCTCTGTAGATGCTGTAGCCTCAACACACCAGAATGTTGTGCGTTCCTTCGGTGGCACCGTGTCTCATCACTCGAAGACCGTGGATACACCCTATTCGAGTGTTCACAAAGAAGATACACGTATCAACAATAACGTCTACACTCCTGCTATTGCTAAGACTGTGACCTATGCTGCTCCAGCACCCACTGCCTCCGTCTATACTCATGGTACTCCAGTGCATAGTCAGACCGCAGTGTATGCAACTCCAGCTCCAACAACTGCCTATAGTCACTATCAACAACACCAGGAAACTGCACCAACAGTCTACACTCATCTGGAAACTGCTGCACCAACTGCCGCTGTCTACACTCACTCGACTCCAGTAGTTACCAAGACCGTGAATTATGCCGCTCCTGCTCCAACTGCTCAGGTCTACCAACATCAAGTTCAAGCGGCTCATGTCTATCAACAACAATCACCAGTCTATCAGCAACAGGCACCTGTTGCTCATGTTTATCAGCAACAAGCACCAGCTACTCATGTATACCATAAGGAAGCTCCAGCTACCCATGTCTATCAACATGAAGCTCCAACCACCACAACCACCACCTACAATCATGGACCTGCTGCCAGCACCTATGCCCATAATGCTCCCGGTGTTGCTGCCTATGGTTCCAGCCAAACTGTTCGCTATTCTCCAGCTGAGACTGTCTCACACATGAGCTTTGATGGTTTCGGCACTCACTGGGGCTTCTAAGGAGTCGCTTTAGTTGATATTATTAAAAGAATTGGTCCTCTTAAATATCACTTGGTTTTAGGTTAATTATCAAAAATGTTATTTTCATACTCAATAAATGAAATTTGATTCTAGTTTTAAATAAAACAAGTCTTTCATTTTTAAAATAAAGCCGAAATGTTGTTGAAATTCAATGTAGCCGGTATTAAAATTCTGTTTCAATTAATTTATTCAAAACCTACCTAGCTGACTTCCACGCCTTCAAGAGTGTACGAGTACCAACTCAACCAGCTTCATTTTTCCCATTTGCGTTTGGAAAGTCAGAAGTCAAAAAGTAATTTTAATAAACTCAGCCAGCAATAAAAGTGTGTTGGAACATCAACTTCTGGCTTATATTGAGTTGTAATAAATTTGTTGTTGTTGTTGTTCTTTGAATTTTCACAAGTTTTGCATTAAACAAATTGCTTTTTAAATGGGCTGTAAAAAGTTTTAATGAGTTTTCAACGCGGGGCACACTATGTAACAAAAGAAAAAAGCATGAATAAAAAATAAAAAAATTATTAATAAAAATGGATGCGACAAGCGTTAAAATAATATAAAGTTTTTTTTTTCCTTCTCATGAAATGGGAACCAGAATTGAGAAACAGAGTAATCAATGTAGTTAAACGCACCCACAGTAAAAGGACATTTATTTGCATGCTCGAAATAGTCGAAGTGGAAAAACCAACACAAACAATAAGAAAATCTAAATTTAGCGAAAACATGAAAAATTAAAACAAGAACAGCTGCGTAAAAAAAAAAACAACAAAAACCCAGAAAAATATGCCTCTAAACAAATTGTGAACCACACGCTGTTTTTATGCAAAGGCAATGTTCGAGGAATTTGAGGTGGTAATGCTAGATAAGGTGCTACATGCTGTGTCCATTGGAACTGCAAACAAATTTGAGAAACATTTAATATAATTATGCACACAATTTGAAATTATTACAATAACAAAAACAAATGTTCGAATTGTTAAGATGTCGCTTGGCGATGGCGGGTCACAGTTAATGAAAATTTAAAATAATCACCGAGAAGAGCAAGCACATCTTTTTTTTTTGGAGCAAGTGTAATATAAAGTTTTAATTGAAACGTTATATGAAGCAGCAAAAGTTGAATGTCAGGCAAAATGTATAAATGAGAAATTGAATTACAGAATGAAGAAAAGGAAATAAATAAAAAAGTTAGATCAAGAAAATGTCAATTAAATGCGAGAAAATTAGATTTGTTTAGAGGGAAATGTGAAATTTTTTCTTGGTGACAGCGAGAAATAATTAATATAACACTTTTGCAGCTGCGTGCTTAAGCCGCGTCCTGATGACATAATTAAATTATGTATTACTTATATCATGGGTCAAAAGATTTAACCTTTGCTCTTATAACATATTTTTTATTGTAACTTTTCTACAAAACTTCGGTTAATTTTTGAAGCCAACTTTTTGGAAAGCGTGCGCTGTTAGACCTAGTTATGTCAGGTCAAATCTTAAAGTGCAATTTTTAGTGTTTTGACGTAGCTTGAGCTTTAGAGTCATTCTTACTTCTGATATTGCTTTGATATTCTTGAAGGCTTTTCACGTTGGTTTAATTTTTCTTTTGAAACATTTCACAACCGCCTATCAAGAGGAGCTTTAATACTAACTCTATCGCTATATTGGACATTTAAATTCATTAGAAATAAAGCTATTTTTAAAACAGTTGAATATAATAAATTAAGTTTCTTCATCTAGTTCATTCAGCTCATTTTGTCGTTTTGTTTTCATATCATGAACTCAAAAACCAACTTTTCCAAATAATTGCATGTGCTCAATAGCCCCAAAATTATTCAAGACAGCCCTGTACGTCTTCTTCTTTAGCCATAATTTATTCCTGACCATTCAGCTTTAAATATTCTTTGTTTGGCAAATAAACTTGCATTTTAATATATTACTATGTTTTAGTATATCAAAAACATCTTCATTAATGTTGTTTTGCCTGCACTCCCCCGTCACACTCCTCTCTCTCTCTCTCACACGCTGCCTGCCTTTTCTTAGCAGTTAATAAGATGTTGTCCAAATGGCATTGGAATGTTTGGTATATGTTATGCTCGCCCCAAATCTCTGATCAAATTAAATCAAACAATAATGGAAAAAGGTTGCATGAGTCCCGAATGCCCAATAAAACCTTCACTCTTCCCTCTTACTTTACGGACTGTATGGAATGCATGTGTATTTGTTTTGCTGCTGGTTTGGCTAAAACAGGGTTGACTGGCATTATAAACAGGCTCTTGCTTCAATGTAAACATGTTAGATGCTATTGACACTATCATATTTTGTCTTAAGCACAAGTCGGCATACATGCATGTTAGTATGATACTACCGTTGATCTAATAAATAATAATTAATTAAAACAAACATTTTGTGAATGAATGAATTTGACTTAATGCAAGGAGCACATCATATATGATTATATATGATTTCATGAATTATTACAATTGTAATTTTCAAGAAGGAATCAAACAATTTTCTTATTCTTAATCAAATATCCTTAATATTCGATACACTCTAAAAAATTTGTATAGAAATTTTACACCGATCGGTGCTCCAGGGAGTCCTACACCGTTTGGTGTTAAAAAACACCGTGTCAAGGTGCTAGAATTTAATATCCGAAAGGGTATATTTTTTTCACAACGATCGGTGCAAATAAGTAAATATCCGATGGGATGTTTGTGTTGAACCCCGTTAGGTGTTTATTTAGAATACTCAATATAATCATTTTTAACACCGACCGGTGTAATTTTTTGAATATTTATAATTGTTATAAAAAATTATATGCAAAATAATATGGTACACATGCTCAAAAATAGATTTCGATTAAGTTATGTTTAAACCTTTTTTTATTTTTATTACAATGGATTTATATTTTAAAAAAGTCGAATGAAAAGTTTTAATGTCAGTTTTTGCCGAAACTGCTTTGCGAACAAGACTTATAATTCTAGATTTTCAATTTCAGTCTTGTGAAAATTCAATTTTTAATTTTTTTTTCTCAATGATAATGTGATTTCTAAGTTATTTTCTTCATTGATTTTCTTATTTCATACCAATCGGATAAGTTTGTCATTCACACCGGGTAAGCGGTGTTAATTAACACCGTTCGATGTAAATAATGTAAATATCCGCTCACAGGTGTGAATTTATTTTGGAATTTTTTTGGTGTGTATGCATGAAAAATTAAATACCTTATGCGGAATTCACATTTTGTCATGTTGAGAAAATTCGAATTCCTCTATATATCCTTTTGGAAAAGTTCATATTTTCATATTACTTTCTGATATATAAAAATGAGAAATAAAAGCTCCTTTTTTTAATTAATTGGGTTTTGTTTGATCACTTTTATTCGACAAGTAATAATAATTATTTTTCTGACCAAATTGCTCTATTCTTCGTATTTTCAAAGAGAGTTGAAAAAATATATGTGTATTACATTGCTTAATTCACACTTTTTAAACCATTTCTGTAATATTATTGTCAAACGTTTTGGTTAAATTTGGTACAGCAATGGTTAAGGTCAGTATTCAAAATATTCCACAACATTCGGTTTATTGAAATAAGCTTAAAATAAACGGAAATGAAACTCAAAAGCACTTTGATGAAAATTGTTTTATTGTATTCGGATGAAATCTGTGGTCTTAAGCGATAAACGCCTAACTCCGATCTAAGCTTTCTATGAAGCTCTATCGATAACTCTAGTTCTAACGACAGTTCTTCAGCTTTTAAAGTAGATTTAATTAATTTTATTTTCCAAATCTTTTACGAATATTAAAAATTATGGTGGTTATCAACGTGGTTAAAATGTGGATGATTTTCTCCTGTACTTTCAGAAGAACATCATTTATTCAACCAAAATCTTGTTCTTTTCTTATGATTTGCCAGATTTTGAGGTCGCTGATAACAAATATAATAGTTAAATTTTCAAAATTTTATAGTATTTTTTCGAAACGAAATTTGAATAAATTTTGTTCGAAATTTTTCGTTTAACGCAACTGAAAAATTCACCAACTATTCTTCGTTTGCGAACTGTATTTGCTGCAAACGAATATTCAGTTGTCATCAACTTAAAAATATATCTTGCTTGAAACGAAAAAACATCAAACTTAATGAAATTTTATCATTGTTTTAGAAGCTGAATTTTAGCCGAGTGTGCTGGCGTTTGAGTCTAGAACTCGATTAACCTGGGTTCAATCCCCGACAACAACACCAAAGTTTTTCTTTTAATAATTTTTTTTTAAATTGAATTAGAATATTAGAATTCTGAATTAAAAAAACACAAAAACAAATTGGCCATTTCAGCCCTTGAAAGGACTTTGACCGAGCTTCTAAGGATCGATTGTGTTGTGTGTGTTATTAAATGTTTGCACACAATTGACCGAGAACTGGACCTACATGTTTTATGCCGACTCCGAACGGCTAAAGTTCATGTTCTCAAGAAGCTTTACATGGCATTATTTACTCTCTGAGGTTTGCCATTGTCTGCAAAGAGGTGGTGACCGATCAGAAAAATTTTTTATTGATAAAACTTTTCGCCACGGCTAGGGATCGAACCCGGGCTCTCGAGCATGCTAAGCCACACACTTAACCTGCATGCCACGGTCACCACATTCTGAATTCTGAATTAGAATTTCAAAAATTAAATTAAAATTTATAAAACTTACTCAGCCCACGGATTCGAATCCACATCTTCCGCATGACAGTCTAGCACGCTTGCATTCAGCTATTGTGAGAAATTGTGATATTGTCATAAGAAATGGATCTTTTTTCTACAAATGAAGTTTTTAGTTGAACAAAACAAATTTTTCGGTTGCTGCAACTTAAAAATAGCTTACTTTAATGGCAAACATAATTAATTTATTGCAACTAAATAACACGTTTCACGCAACTGACTGATTATTATGACAGCTGTTCAAACATTTGCAAAAAATTACTTTAACCCCCTCAAACGAAGTTCGTTTGCAGCAAACGGACGATAAATGTTTTATTTCTTTGCGTGTAGAAACTAGTAGAACGCATACTTTTGGTAGTGATGATTTTTATGCATTTTTTCCCTAATGGGTTTTCCAATAGAATTTTGCAGAGTCCAATATTCCGTTAAATCTCTGAAAAAGTTAATAATTTCAATTTACAGTTACAATACCCTCAGAATGCATAGTGTGTTATAATCATATTTCTACATAATCTAAAAATCCGTTAGGAACTAATCATATTGAGTAAAGTTTTAGCACTCAAATATTATTGAATCCAAAATTTAATTTTAGAATTGTGAATAAACAAATAACTCTTCGACAACGAAAATCAACTATTCAATTTTATTAGATTTATTTAAAAACAACTTCTACTCTACCGAAAGATGACACTTTACAAAGACGTTTTACCTTTTTTAAACATTTTTCGATATCATATTCTTTGATATCAAAAATGAGGCTCTTGTTGGTCCTCTTCATCTGGTCATCTCAAGCAGGCCACTAATTTGCGCTCTAACGGACAGTGTAATTTTACACTATTTAACTCAATGATGATTCTTGAAAATACTTTTCAAGCTCTTTTTATATTCTAAGGCGTTGTTTTTCGTTTGCTTTATTTTTCATTTGTTTTTATTTCTGTTGTGTTGATGTTGATGTTGATGGCTCTTCTGTAATTCTCGATGCGCTTTTATGCTGTTATTTTGTGGCCAAGTGCAAAGTATTTTGTGGAAAAGTGAACTACTCGTCGACGTTTTTGTTGTTGTTGTTGTTGTTGTAGTGGCGCTTTTTATTTTTATTATTGTATCCAATTTCAAAAGAAGAATCGTAGCAAAGTCAATTACTTCTATACGCGTCACTTCACACTTGGCCGCAGATCCTCCTTCAGGCCCTACTTCCAGGGGGTATGTGTGTGTGTGAGTGTGTTTGTTTATGTGTGTACAACTGTTATAGTGGTTATAGCGTAGGATATAAAATGTGCTTTCTTAGCTAATTGGAATGGAAACATAAATTAAAAGTCGAAAACAGAAACACGTCCACCGCCTAGCCTCCTTACATTGCGTTGCTTCATCACCGCTTACTTCATCTTTGTATTAGTTCGTGGTCGTCGTCGTCCTTTGCGTTGACGATGCTTTGCTGGACGTCATTTGATGGCAGAAGATTAACAGTTGCCAATAATTTAACTAGTATTTCGTAGCGCTGCTTGAGTTTTCTTCACATACTTTTGGGCGCGATGATGCTATACATGCACATGAAATATTGTGGTTGCAATAAGCCTTTGATTGGTTTCGATATAAAAATTTACAACGAAGTGTTTTATGCGATTTCTGTTGCACTTAAATTGTGTTGTTGCCAAGTAGAGTAAAGAGGAAGTTTGTAATATTTTCGTTGTTGACTTTTACAGCCAGCAGCTGCTTCATGCTGTTGGCAAAATAAAAGCTGGTTATGGTATGATATGAGAAACGGTAGAATTTTTGGAAATATTTTAGAAAAATTTTTTAAGTAATAATATTTTTATTTTTCTGCCATATGGAGAAGGTACTAAAAATTTCATAGCCATTTACTAATTGAGAGCGCGAACTTGTACCCAGCAAAATGGACATTTATAGGACAATTGTAAGGCTTAGTAGGGTTAAGCTCCCTAACTTAACTTAAGTTGACTCGATTTAACTTTATTTTTTTCGTATCATGTACCTATTAAATATATTTCAGTTGAAACATATATTTTGAAAATTCTTAAAAGATTTAGGCAAACGCATGCTTCAGCTGATATGTGTATTATACGTTATACTAAAAATATTAAGTTAAATCCAGTCAACTTACACTCAGGGAAAAAATGCTGTTTTATCAAACAAATCATGGGTTGAAATAACAGATTTCACCGTTAAATACCATCCAACAAATGAAACTTTCAAATCAACAGGTGGTTGACTGTTGGTCTATGGAACACGAAACCCGTATAAAAACTTATTTATTGAAATTTGATCACTGGTTTGAAAGTTTATGTATGGCCGAGTGTGCTAACGTGTGCGTCTAGTGCTCGAGTGTCCACGGTTCAAATCCGGCAAGACCAATACAAAATTTTTTTTTTATTTAAAATATTTTTTTTTTAAATAAAAAATGACATTTGCAATTTTTTTTTTTTTTTGCAAGATTTTAAGCATTTTATTATGAAGGTTATTTTTGACCAAACAATTAATGAAACAGAATTATTATTATTTCAATAACTGGACCAAGTAAAAAAAATTTGTTTTTGTTTTCCAATAGACTTACGCACAGTGGAAAATTTTAGTCCTTATCGGATCAAAAATCTGTAACTTTTTTCTTCTTAGAGATAGAGTTCTGAAATTTTGCACGAATAATCTTAAATGTTTTTGCTATTATTTTATAAAATATGAGCCAAATTGAAACAGAACTTATTTTAGAATAAAGGTAAGAAGTTTATTTTATTCCATATAGAGATGACTTGTACATTAGGCCGTATCGAAAATTTTAGATCGTATTTTTAGAGGTCTCAAAAGTTGCATAGGCTTGTCAAGATCACCCAAAAAAAATTTTATAAAAATTAAAGGACATCTTCCTGCCCCGCAAGGACTAAGTTGTTTTTAGGGAAAAACAATAAAAAATAACGATCTTAAAATGCTTTGATATTTTTAAGAAAATCCACACATGTCTTAAAGCAAAAGTAATAATGCAGTTTAACTAACAATTTCTTGCTTCACACGGTGCTACTCATGATTTTTACCAACAGTATCCTGTATGAAGGATATTTGAAGCGAAAGTTGTTCTTGGGATAGCACAAGACGTTTGATTGTAAGCATTGGTTATAAATTTTGGTGGTACTGTTTATAGTGTTGATGTATTCCATAAATAACATGAATTAATAATTTGCATAGTTTTTGCATTTGTATTCTCTTGTTTAAGAGAAATGTATACTAGAACGCAATTTTTTAACTTTTTCAAAAAAATGAATATAAGATTTTATGTCAAGTGATTCAGAAGTGTTGTCGAAGATAATCTCTCAATTTGAGTTTTGTGAAAATTTTTGAACATGATACTGCCTAAAAATATTTATTTAATATATCAGCTTAAGACCACGATTTTATTTTCTATTTCGATATCTTAAAAAAAGTTATTTCCTAGCATCAAATTACTCAATTTGAGTTATGTCCCCTTTATGGTTATTGTACATGCCCTATTGTACATGTATTTGGTACAAAATTATAGCTTTAAATTTAAATAAACTTTAATATAAATAATTTCTTTTTTTTAAATTCATATTTTAGTAAATAAAAAGTGTGTAACGTAAACTTCTCCAATTAATTATACAACATTTTTAACAAAGGGTATTAATCTTATAAAAGTATTGCTTACAATTAGTAAATAATACAATAAAAAAGAAACTGTAAATATTTAAATAATACTTTAACCGAGATATTTTCTTCATAGAAATCGCTATTTTGTGGTTACTTCATCAGTTTAAGCGTATCTTCATCCAAATCTTTTGCAAGTTTGGCAGATAGTTTTCTTATACTTGTTACGTATGGATCAGAGGTGTAAAGAAGTCTGTTGAAAACATCTTCGTTAGTGGCTGATCGCGAACATTTTCGAGGGTGATGTAAACGATAATTTTTGTAGTCTTTATTGCGCGAATCTTGTGCGTCTTCGGACACCTGACCAATAGGCAATACTGCAAAATGTTTTATAATGCTTTCCCCATGTATCAATATTTTGTGGACAGATGATGGCATATGATACCAGTTGTATTTTTTTTATATACAATCTTGCTGTTTCCATTGCATATTCGTCAAACTTTCCAGGGTCTAATATTAAATCAGACGATAAAGCTTGAAGAATGATATGAAACCTTTTTATTAATTCTTCATCAACTCCAGTTATATCAGCAGATCGCGAAAAATTTAAAAAAAACCTTCTAGCGGTATTACCATCATTGCTGTTACCACTTCCTTGCCTTGGCTTATCAATAATTAATCCCAACTCTTCACGAAAACGATTTTGTATATTAGCTTTTTTAAGCTTCTTTATCGCTTTATGATTTTCAGTTAACGCTGACCATTTTTGGAATTCAATATTATAACCAATGTGCAAAATCATTTCCATACATCTTATCCACGCGTGGAGAGACGATAAACCATACTGAAAATAAATCAAAAAATAAAGAAACTTTCCGTTTCTTTGCTGATTTTAATGATGTTTCATAAGAGTTACGGGGTCTTCCTCGTTTCGCCGTGCATTTCGAAGGTTTCACTATTGCTGGCAAAGTTCTGCAAAAGTCCCCATTTAACCACTCAACATTTTTGTCAAAAAATATTTTTGAAGATCTGCTTGATTTCTTCCATCGATTATTAAAATTTGGTATGACCGTTTTTTTTATATTATTCACGATGTATTTTAAATGTTCTTCAGAAAGTTGATAGTTTTTTCTAACAAAAACGTTAATACTTTGTGTATTTTTCCCACTTTCAATATAAGTATCAATTATTTGACGCACTGAACACTTAAAATTATTCATTTTTAATTGATGTAATACGATAAGGGCTCTTTGATAGCTCGTTAAATACTAATAAAATATATGGATCACCTGCAACGATCGCTATTATGAATAACAGTAACAAAATTTCTAACTGTAAACTGTAATTTAACTGTAATGTAACTGTAATTTCTAACTGTAAACAAATGAGTCATGCAATGTTCGCATAGCAGAAGCAGGCAAACTGACTTTTTTAACATTATTGAATGTAACTTCTGTTTAAGCACGAAAATGCAGCTAATATTTTTATAGTATTTTATTAATATATTTAGCTTTAAAATTTTTAAATATGAGCGCATAGCTAAACAGAGCTCCTAGCTAAAAGCCTCACCAAAGTTGTTAAATGCAGCCAAAACAACATTTCATCATTCAGGAGCTCAGATTTCAAATATTTTCACTAAAACCTGATCCACAATTTATTAAATCGGAATATACATCAAATTACCTTTCCAATAAGGTATATAACTCCTTAATTGTAATGTGAATTATATTGAAAATATGCTCTGAAATATGTTTTATTTTTATAGTAATAAATCGTTGTTGGAAAAAGATGTGAATACGCTCCCTATTTCCGGCTATTACTATTGACCAAACATCAAATATTTTCCTCAAATTATTAACTTCGACATCTTAGCTTCTAGATAAAAAAAAATCATGGTGTAATTCGAAACTTTTTAAAAATTAATTATGGGCTGAACTTACTCTACGATTTTCCACTGTGTTACGTAGAATTATACCAAAACCTCAATTCTGTTTAAGACTTAGTCACATCAATTTTATTTAAGATAATAACTGAAAAAAAATAAGTAATTTCTCCATGGGGCTTCACATAAACCATAAACTTTAAGTCATTCTAACTCAAAACAAATATTTTGTGACGTGGTTGGCTTTAACACTGAAACGACCATAAGATCATATGATGATATGATTATATGATGATATGATGTAATATTTGATGTAATGCAGCTCATGCCCTAAGGACTACTTCATCGATATATTGATTTTACAATCGCCCAAAGCCAACGTTTTCAAATATACAAAATATTATTGTGTGCAAATTTTCGCAATAGTTTTTGAAAAGAAGTATCTAGAAGAAACTTTACTATTTGAATAGATTTTTGCAAAATAATAAGTGTTCAAAATATATCGCACACATTCATATGCCCGTACAAAGGTTCTCATTTGAGTGGTCAAGCTCAAAATCTGACATAATAATGCCTGCAAAACCGGAAAAGGAAATAAAACCAAAAGTAATGTAATACAATAATACAATTTATTATTTTCCACAAATAAATACAATGGACAGGCGATGATGTGGATTTTTGAAGTTTGTTTGTATGAATGGCAAGAGGGTCAGGAAAAAAACTAATACTTCTAAAATGATGCTCGAAGAAATTGCAACATTCAAAGAACAAACAATACTGACTGGACGACGCCAACGCCTTCAAACATTGTCGACAATGATGGTAATGGTACAACAATCATATGATCTATCCTTCATACATATTATTATTATTGTATTAAGTACGATTTTCATCGAAATACAATTTATCCTTCACACACACACACACATACACAGATAGATACAGTCAACAAAACACACAATAATTCATACAAACATAACAGCGCACACACATATCGTAACTACAACATCTACACAAGCATGATGGACGTCACGGCAAAAGCAATAGAGAAACACGGCACAACAAAAGTGCTGCTACACAATAGCTGCTGTTATTCAGGCTGTTCATTCAAGGACTTGGCTCACTCCATGTCCTTATTCGCCAATAAATGCAATTGCCGTATTTCGCTGGACTTCACTTTATGTTGTTACGAATTACGTTATAACTCAATAACTCAATTGCGTATTTATTGCTTTCTGTTCTTATTCACTTTTATTTATTTTTTATTTATTTTGTTATGTGCTATACTTACTATTCAGCAACAACAACAAACTTCCTTTGTAAGTTTCTTGAACTGTTTGTTGTGTTGTGTGTCAAAAAATTGAGTTTGAAAAAAAAATTCGTACGCCATTTCCTTATGATTGTGTTAAAGTGATTGACTTGTGTTAGTAAATCGATTCAAAGTTCAAGGCGGACTAAGAAGTATATGAGTACATGAACTGTTTATTTTTCGTAATAAGGAAGGCGTTTTTAAATTTAACTTTTTTTTATAACTTTTTTTATTATAACTTTTTTATTATAACTTATTATTACTTTTTTAGGAAATCTACAAGAAATACTATAATTTCACAAGCTTATATGCAGAATATAGTCGGCAAAAATGTATTCCTCAACCCTAAATGAGGCGATAATCCAAAAAGTCACGTATTTATGCCAACTACGGTGATATCTTAATATCTTTCTCTTTGATTCTTAATATCACATACATATATAAGTCCTGTCCAACGAATTATTCATACTTAGAAACGATGGCTGGTCAGACTATTCGGTGGTAATGTTCTGCAAGCGTCCATTGTTCGGCCTTGAAATATGTATTTGCTTTAGCTTTAATCTTTAACCCAACAAATTAAAGAGTTTTAAGAGGTTAATTGTTTTACTCTTTAATATAGTCTTGCTAAAAAGGTCCCATTTCATAAATTGGCAAGAGAAGATTAAATCGGTTTTAATGCAATTTCGAAATTTTAAAGATTTTGTACCATCAACTAATCATACTATTTCCATCATACCATACCACTTTTATTTCTTATAAAAACCTTTATCCACAAATTGTAAACTGGTGAAACTTAGTACACATGGTCACATTGACCCAAGGATCAGCACTATTGAATATTTTTGGAATCCGCCCAAGGACACGCCTACCTCCCATACAACGCAAAAATTTAAAACTAAATAACTCAGCTCATATTAAGCCTACAAAAGTAAATTTTGATATGTATGTGTTTTATATTAACACAAAGATGTTTCTGTTTAATCGACAGAGCTAAAATTTGGCTCGTATGTTTTTTATGACAAGACAAAGATGGTTTTGAAAAATGGACGACATCCACCTACTGACACGCCTACTTCCCATACAACCCAAAAAGTTTAAGACTCAATAAATAAGGTTATGATTGTCATAGAGAAATTAAATTTGGTATGTATGTATTTTATACCAAAACTAAGGTGTGCTCAAAAATTGGGAGTAATCCGTCCATGAACACGCCCACCTCCCATAGCGAAAGCGCAATAAAGGCATTAACTGTGAGCTACAGGAATAAAACTTGGTATGTGTAAATTTTTCATCAACATTTAAATGCATATAAAATATAGGCTTCATCCGCCCATGGAGACGCCCATTTACAATAAAAATTTTTTTTTGTTTTTGAAAAGTGGGTTTAGGGTATTTCATAGTCGGCCTAGACCGACTTTAGACTTTCTTTACTTGTTTTTGTTTTGACCTTGTATTTGCCTTTTATGTTTTATTAATTGCTCTTTTTTTTTACCAGGGTGCATAATTTTCATGCAGAAGATAACAACTTTTGTATAGTTGTCTTTGTGACCGTGAATAATCCTGGTTCTACGCAGCATTTCATCAATAAACGAGATATAGAAATATAAATAGAGAAATTAAAGCTCCAGACCTTTTCGACTTTTTGTACTGTCTATGAAGAAGAAAGGCTTTGAATGGCCAGAACATTCAATGCTGGATTTTAAAAACCTTTCAAAACATCAAAATTCACTAAAGTCCTTTACCATTCAATCAAATATAAAATAATTTTTAACCTCGAAAATAGGGAAAGATGTTATACTTGAAGTAAATAAATTTAAATTTTATGCTTATAATAAAAGCAAAGAAGCAAAAAACCATCATAAGATCTGTGGTTAAACCAATTCAACGGCATAAAATTTGAGCAATTCGTACATTCGTGTTGGTGGCGCTCCAACAAATGTTTCTCAGCGGTACCATAAATTCAAATATTTCATAGCCCCAATAAACTGATGTGCTGACTTGCTTCTTCTTATTCCAATTCTTTTTACTCTCTTTGTTACTTTTATTCTTCTCAGTAATTGTTTTCTATCTTACCTGGTGGATGGAGCAAAGTTTGTATCAATTTTATTTTTAAGCAACTGTTTGCAACGATTACTTATGTTACGAGAGCGCACATTAAAATGGAAAAAAAACACTAAACTTTATTGAAAAATGTGCCAACTTAAGGGTCCTTTGGTTCATATTAAGAAACAAAACAAAAAAAAAAGCGTGTTAAAACATATTTTTACCGCGAAAAATTTCGCGATTTTCGACTGAAAATAACCCCAGCATTATTCTTCCAAGTTGAACAGCGACATCGTAGTTGATATTGTTGTTCAAACTTATTCTATGCTATGTTTCTACTTTAATTCTAAGTTTTAATTTTCATATTTCACAAGGCACATATTTTTTCAATAACAACTTTAATTCTCATAAAGACTTTAGAAATGCTTTTTTTTTGTTTATCCTCAAAAATTTTAAAATTTTCACCCTAAACTTTTAGAAATCTTTACCTAATAAACATAGTATATTGTGCACCAAATCAGCACACATAGTTTTTCACAAGAAATCTCACATCAAACCAGAACTTCTCTTGCACACAGCTTATAAATTATGCAAGCGCTATACTGCTCGATTTAACACATTTAAACCTAATCCCTTCAAAAGCCACAGCAACAAACACCGACAAATCAGCATCAAAAACATTATTCAAATCAAATTTCCGCACATTTCTTTGCATTTCCTTAGCGTGCTCCGGCTGCTGCCGCATCTTTATTAATTCAAAGGATATTTTTTTTTTGACGCTACCTATCTGAGCAAAAAAGTATAAAGAAAAAATTCCCACAGGAAATCGTAGCTTAAGTCGATTTAATTCGGGAAATTTTAAGTAAAACTCTCAAGATCGCGTGGATGTGTGTGTGTGCATGTTGTGAGGATGAGTGTGTGTAGGGGAAAAGTTCACTTGCAACAAAGCGTGCAATAAAAGCCCGTGGGAAAAACTCAATCATACAAAAGCAAAAAAAAATAAAACATGACTGGCATCGTGTCGGTTTTCTTATGTGTATGTTTGTGTGTGTGTGTTTCCCACATAAAACTATAAAAGTGCATATATATGTTATCCCTGCTTCATTTTTCCTTTGTCAGCCGCACACATGAGTGTTCGGGAAATCCGGTATTGCCTAAAGGTTAGAACAACACTAACAGGTACCACCAGGCAGATGCGATTTTCCTGAAAAGAGAAATAAGTTTGTTTTTTGGTTGTAAAAGTTTTTAAGTGAAAGCTTATGAAAAGTTTTATGAATCAAGTATAGTTTATAAATAAAAAAATTCGTGTATAAAAAACTAAAAAAATATTTATATATTTTTATCTCTAGTTGTGCCATTATAGATAAGATGTTTTAATAACACTGATCTAATAAATTGGAAATAATTTTTTTTTCACAAGCTTACAAAATTTTCAAATCATAAATTTTACATGAAAAAAATAAATTGGTAAATATTTAAATTATAAATTACACCAATACCTCACTTTGCGTCGTTGTTACGTTCCAAAAAACAGGACGCAAATTGAAACGACGCAAAGTGAATTATGATTTTCTATAGCAAACCATGTAAAGATCGAAGATAGGTTCCAGGGTTATGAAAATACTACTTTTTGAAAAGAAAATTGAACAAAGTAAACATTTAAAAAACAAAAATACCCAGCAAACATTATGACTCTTAAAAGACTCTTTCAAAACTCATATATATAAGGGTTTATCATCATAATGCGCTCAAAAAAGACTCTTTTATGAGTAAATTTTCGTATGTTGTGGGCCCTAAAATATGATTCATAAAAATTATTGTTTTATGAGGCTTTTTGGACTCATAGTAATATTGGTGGTTTTAAGACTCATATCTGAAAGTACTCTTTTAAGACTCATATTATGTACTTTTTTTATGTAGACTCATATTTAGTACTCTTTTAATATACATATTTAATACTCTTTTAAGACTCATATAAGAAGTCTTTTTGCAACGAACATTTGTTGTAGTTCAATATTAATGCATGCTTATCGCCACAGAGCCCGAACAGAACCAAAGCGGATGACGGCTGGCGGATTCGCCGTACAGCAGAATACATTAAAATGTATGCACTCGGCAAAAACAAATTCGCTGGGCGAATCCGCGACGGAAAAACGCCAGAATAGAATCTATTCTATTTTTGCTATGGCGGCTGGCGGTCCTCTCTCTGAGAAACATAAATGTTGCCATACTTTTGCTAAGAATTGGCTGTGTTTAATGTATTTTTTTTAACTTTTAGTATATTTTGACGTTTTGTTTTTTGTGTCTGTGTTATATTAATGTGAATTCGCAATAATATACGAAATAATTGTCTTCATAATGGATTTTGATGAACACTTAATTGAATAAGTCAAAATTTTTTCATATATGTTAATCATGTTGTCCGTCTGTTGCACCCCTATCTGTCAATTGTACCACAACCGTGACAAAAAGCAACTCTTTTCCGACAACCGCCAGCCGCTCTTGTTGTAGACGTGTTTCAGCTCAATTCGCCGAGAGAGGACCGCCAGCCGTCAGTCGCTTTGGTTCTGTTCGGGCTCATAAGCAAACCATGCTCCGAAAAGCGACACCTGGAGAGCATGTGCTCATAACGGACAGTTACAAAGTTTAATACAAATAAAAAAAAATACGCTCTTTTAAGTTCTTGTTTATTTATTAGATATGGTTCTTTTGCAATAATCCGATTTTATTTTCTCATGAAACAATCGTATATAAGACTTTATGATTACGCATATATCAATCAATATATATATATCACCGTCTTATTTAAAAATCTATAATGAGTCTATTTTATGCGTACTCATAAATCAGATACAATAATGACTCTAGTGTGAGTCTTATTTTCGAGTAATCATTTAACAATCATATTCAAGACTCTTTCATGAGTAAATTTAATGAGTCATCATAAAACACGCATAGAAAACACTCTTTTTAAAGTCTTTTTTTGGAGAGCCTCATAAAATGTTTGTAGGGTAATATAAAATTTTATAAAATACATACAAAAAACAACAAAAAAAAAATGCAGTCCAAACAAAACTAAATATTCAATTAATTTATAAAAACAAAATACAAATTAATCACTATCAGATGAGTCCATAGTGGCTGTAGTCGTAAGTCGGCTTTCTTTCAAAAAACAAAATTGGTTCAATGTTTGCTGAACAGCTTTTTTTCAACGTAAAAGAAATTTCCTTGCAGCAATTGATATTCGTAGTTACCGCCTGGGGCACTTTAAACTTCCTTCCGCTGTCAGGATCGTTTTTTAAGAAAATCTACATAGCTTCGTCAATCAAACACATTGCTTTGGAAATTTGTTTCGAGGTTAAATTTTGTTCTTCGGAGATTTTTATTGAACGGTCACTGTCATCTTCTTCATTAGCAAATTCCAATTCAAGTTGCAATAGTTCTTTATAAGACAATTCTTGAACAATTCACTTATGTCAGTCTCCTCCATACCATACTACCAGCAACGCCCTTTCCACTCATTTGGTTAAAAAAATTACAAGTGAATGTAAACAAAAAATAATAATATAACTCTGCCAATAAATATATTGGAAAAATATTTACCTCTTTTGTAACCAGAAACAACTCGAAAAAATTTATAAAAATTTATTATTTTCTTTTGAAAAAAAGCGCAACACACTAATTGAAACGTTACAAAAAGCATAACCCACCAATTGAAACTGAACTGTAAAGTTAACAAAACAAAGTGAAAATAAAACTGTATTAAAATTGCGATGATTTTCAGTTAGAAAGGGAATCCCCGAGTTTTGATGGGATGGCGCAATTAGAAACAAGTGTCATGCCATCTTTCAGAAAAAAAAAATGTAAGACTCGAACCCAAAACAACGCAACTTCGAAAATCTAACGACGCACAGTGAAAATTAGTATTAATTCAGCAGCGACGTAACTTCGAAAAAACGCAAATCGAAACGACGCATAGCGAGGTATTGGTGTATAATTAATTAATTATGAATTTAAAAAAAAAAATATTTGTAAGTAACATAATATTTTTGCTATTCTTAAAAATAATTGTTTTTATGAATTATAACATAATTTGGCAAAATAATTAATGAAGCAACAGGTTGAGATAAACAAGGAAGCTTTTTCGTTCAGTACAAACCATTAACAATCTATCCAATTATTTCCACGGTCGCTAAATAGAAAACTAGAAAAGTAGTGATGTTAGTTTTCTGTGGCTTCACTCTACTAACTTTGAAAAGCGAATAAGCATATCTGCTGCAAAACCAAAGCGGAATTATATGCCCCTTCACTTCATCTAAGCAGAGTTTATCTACTCTTTTACCAGACGCGCAATTTCGGTAAACTTGCTGCATAATTCTACTCAATTTTGTCAGATTGGGCCAGTTTTCTTTAATATTTAAGATAAAAGCTTTTTGTTACTTTCGCAACAGTGCTTGATTGTGACAATGAGGTAAGTCAACGACAAATCATACCAAGCACAGCGAGAACTTGTAAGCAACGATAGGTTTGCAGAGCAAAAAAATCCATAGTGGCTGTAATTGCCGTAAAACCAAAGGCGCAACCGGCATTTTTTGGGAGTTTTATAATAAGGTGGGATTACATGTGAAAATAAAATTTACGTAAGTATAGCTGTAGTGTAGCGATTAATCAATCCGATTTTTTCACAAAATTAGTTTCCGATACTAGAAAAAAATTTCATAATTCAAGTTGATATTTATATAACTAAATAACTATTTTCTCTAAAATAACTATTCTGAAACAATAAAACATACCCTATATAACCCTATAACCCTAAATACGCTATCGATCGCTATCGGTCACTACGGTCGTTCGTCGCATGGGAGATGACAAGACACAACTTGCTCTATGTGAAATGTGTACTCGATGCCGTATAAATTCAACATCAGCAAGGAATCAATTAACATCTGAGTGAAATTTCTCTGCCTTTTGAACTTAATTTTAAATTTGAAATGTGAAATGCGTACTCGATGCCTTATTAGTTCAGCATCAGCAAGGAATCAATTAACATCTGAGTGATATTTCTCTGCCTTTTGAACTTAATTTTTAATATATTGAGCCCAAAAATGAATAAAGAAAATGTTACCAATTTCAATAGTGATTACAAGTGGCTTTAACCTAGCCAGAATTACTTCTATAAAGCTAGCGACCTATAAGAGTTACACAGATTATGCATAAACCAGAATAGATTTGAAATACATATACATTTGGGGTTTTCAACTTCTTGTAAAAACATCCCAGTAGCAAAAGAAAGGAGTAAGAAGTAATTGCAGAAGCACTTCTAAGGGAGGTAGAGGGCCTTACCAACTAGATTCTTTTCTTAATTATTTTTTATATGAAACGAGCCAACATGCAAGACATTGCACTCTCGCTTCTTCAATAAGAGGTTATATAAGTTGTTATATGCCACGACTTCAGGAATGCCCTTACAAGACGTATTCCCATAATGCTTTTCAAAGAACAGCTTTCCGAAGTGGTTATATTCAAGCACTTCTACAAAAAGTTATAGAGAAGTACTTACGTGAGAGGTTAAATGGAATCTATTCAGTAAAACCAGCTTTCATAGAATTAAAACACTCATTTAAAATAGCTAATGTAATTTTATCATTTATAACAATGTTTTTATAAGCTCATCAATCAAATTATTTATTTATATTTTTATAAATTTCTTCAAAAGACAGAATTAAAATAAAGTATTTATAAAAGTAATAACCAATAAAGCTATAAAAAACAAGATAAAACTATGATAAAAATAAAGATATTATAAAAACTATACTAAAAAAACAGAATTATAAAAAATATAGTAAACAATGTAGGACTTAGTATTTTCTATAGCATCCAAAGCATTCTAAAGCATCTGTCGCTATCAATCCATTTGTATTAAAAACTTCAATTTTATTGCACTTCTGATTATATATTGCATTTTTGAACACAACACTTTCACTAATTTTTTTTTTAAATTTATTTAATTGACACTTTTTTTAATTTCTTCTTCAACAATTAGATTTACAACTGCTGCTCACAAAATTAATTTGATGCTCAAATCACAATTTTTCAATATGACACTTTTTCGATGAAAATTATTTTGTTGCTCTGTTTCTTTGTCTATAGCTCGTAGATAAGCAAGAAAGGCGTACGACTCATTCTCGCCTCACTTCTATTTTTTAATTTAGAAGGAGTTTCAGAATCAATGCAAATAGAGTAATTCTAAAATGTGTAGAGTGGTTGCTTTGAAGCAGTTATATCAGTGCTTCTGATAAGAGGGCTTGACAATTATTCTACTGGGATATGATTACTTTTCATGTGACTGTATCACTTTGCTTTTTTCTCTTTGATTCTATTATATATTTTCTTTTTGGTACTACAATACACTTTTGGGTTCTTAAAGCCTGAAAACACTTTCGCTTGTGCTATTACGTAAAACCCATTGGTTACGAGATATTTCTTAATAAAGATTTTTGAAAAGTTTTTTGGGATTACACCCAATATGAGTAAAAATGTAAGTCCTATGAAAACGTTGTTAAGGACATTTTTAGTGTATAACTAGTTATCGAACAAATCTAATCTACAACTAATAATAGTCCAAAAGATATTTTAAAGAACCACATAATTTCGAAAAATGCTTAAAATTTTTAACATTTATCCAATTTTTATGTTTTGTTGTATTCAAAGTGTTAAGTTGTTTATTTCCGTGGATATATTTTGTTATTAAATCTTCATAATATTTGCAGATACATCAAAATATTCATTGAAATTTAAGATTGTCATCTCCAAATCCGATTTTTAATCCCTTAATTAGTATAGAATTTGAAATGAAAATTCTTTAGCGGTGTATACAACATCCGGCGAACTAAACGGAGAGTAAGACGGATGAAACACTTTAATGAAACGCAGCGAATTCATGCAATTAAATAACACACCATAAGCCATGGTGAAATGATTACTTCAAACTAATACCCTTTTTACAGAAGTCAAGAATTGAAGTAAATTTTCTGGGCTTGTAGGCTAATTCACCGCAAATCGGAAGCGACAAAAGAGGAAAAAGTTGACGGTACACAATGAAGTGTACTGGCAATTTTTTCGAACTCGAAAAACTGCTTTCAATTCTTAACTAATGTAAAAGGGGACTAACGAAACTAAACAAATTAAATAACTCACCATAAGCCATGGTGAAATGGTTTAAGTCCAAACTAACGAAACAAACCAAACAGACCTAACGAATAAAAATTTCTGTACAACAAAGTTAGAGTCCGTAATTTTTTGAAGTGAAACTACATTAGCAGCTTGCAGTGCAATATGGCGAATTGAAACGGGAAGTAAAACCGAACTGAAAGGTTTAAAACTTCGGAGTTTTTGCTTCTACTGGCAAGTATAAAGCACTTAAGAATGGTGATTGCATTACATTACAGTTAATTGCATTGAATCTGTTTGGAATCAGGCCCAAAATTGTCTCGTCTAAGTAAAATCAATTTTACATCGTTTCATAACAAGGAAACTACACTTGCCGATCACCACTTAAACAGGAAACTGCCATTTGTCTTTTTTTTTTAAAAATGTTGGTAAAAAAAAAAAATGCGCCTTCAATTTTGTCCCTTTTTATCACCACCAATAGCCTTTTTTCTACATTAAATTTTTGGATAAAGGTTTTTACAATAAATAAAAACTAGTGATATGGTATGATGTAGAATAATTCCGTTTAAGTTGTAACCTCTTCTACTTTGTCTCTTTGGTCCGATTGTTTTGTCCATTTTGCACATATTTTTATTGATCTGCCGAAACTTAACAAATAAATGCATAACACTCAATTATGGACTACTTATCGAGGCCAAAACAAAGAAAAAGTTAAAAAGTAAGTATGATTAAATGATGAGAAAACGAAACAAGCAAAATTTCAAATTTTTTCGATCATTTTGTTAAGTTTGATAGGTTGAGTTCATTGACTTTGTTGAAAAGAAGGCGAAGCAAATGCACTTTCCATTGATGCCACTTTCGTCGTCTCTGCCCGATATATAGTTTGCGAGCTAGTGGGAAGTGAAATCCAAATTAATTTGCATTAAAAACAAAAATTTAAATTTTACGTCATCTATTGGGTAAAAGCATAAAACGAAATATGATCCAACTCGTTTTTTAAATCTAACCATATCACAGACCCATTTCGTTAAATTTTACAGTTTGAGTTCATTGACTGAGTTGAAAAGAGGTTCATGAACTCTGGTTTCAAAATAGTATACTAGAACAGTGCATACATAAAACCAATGCGAACCAATTCTTACAATGCTGCCAAAGCGAACCAATCAGTTCGTGTAAAACAAAAGCAATACAAGCATTAACAACGAAAGAAAAACAAAGAAAGCAGCAGGCACATTATAAGCTGCTGATGATTGATTTTCTTATATAAAAACATGCATTTTTCTTCTTATATTTTACTATTTTGTGACTTTAATATTGTCACTATAAATCCAAAATTAGATATTCATTCAGCGCAGGATATATCTGATATTTTAGTATATATAATATATTTGAACGATAAGTATTAAAGGCTGTAAGTATACCCTAAAGTATTAGCCAAAAAGTTGCCTAACGGCCTTGAAAAAATCTGTTAAAACGACCCCATACAAACCGCGCTGTAAGACGTAATTCTACGTCAAAAAAAAATTACAAAAAGTAGCTTAAAGTGGATAGTCAAACAATGATCCTTCACCTTTATCCTTTTTAATTTTGTTTCTAATTTCTAAACAACTGAAATAAAAAAACATCGATATTTACTTCCAAATAGTTGAAGTTGATGGTAGGAAACTTTGTGGATTGAATTTGATTTTCTTTTTATTTCCTTTGAACACATTTTCGAACCAAGAAAAACTTTAACAAATGTTAAATCCTAAAATCCTAGGAACAGAAGTAAGTCCTGAAAGCTTAGGTTCAAAATTGAAAAAGATACTTTTTTTGTGTTAATGTGTACCTAATGCCATGTTCACACAGAGAGTTTAGCTTGCGTTTCCAGTACAAAGTTGCGTTTTGCCCTTAAACTCAATTTAAACGCTGGCGTTTCCAGTACAATTTTGCAGGAGAAAACGCAACTAAACACAACTTGTTTTCTACGTTTACCAAAACTCAATTTGATACATGCCTATAAGTATGCTAGTGTTTTGATAAAAACATTCGTTCAGTTAGATTTTAGCTGTGTTCGATTCTATTGAATGATAAAAAATGCCAACAACAGCTGATTCTCAATTGTGCATGTTTCTATTTGTATTTTTTTATTAACAAAAATTAGCCAAAAAACAAATAAAATAACTTGGGAAAGTTTAGAAGATGAGGGTTTCTCATCAGTCAGTCAGTATGGTCCGAAAAAAGCTGAGTTTTGAGCGAAATTCCAAAAATTGGCGATCATTTCAATCCACCGTAAACTCAATTCTGCCGACGCATCTCTGTGTGAACAGCTGCATTTAAACTCAAACGAAACGCAAACTAAACTCTCTGTGTGAACATGGCATAAGTCAAAGTAAAAGTTAGTTTTTTGTTGTATTTTTGTATTTATTTTGTAAGTTCATTTCGTAGGGTCCCTTAAGTTAGCACCCGTAGGCAATAGTTTTTTAATATAAGGTAATAGGTAAGTACAACCCTGGTGTTTGGATATATGTATACAATTAAACACATATAAGGATTCCTTCAACTGAACTTTTAAAAATTTCCAACTGCTGCTATTATTTTGCACACTTTTGTACCCATATTTGCTAATTTTCTTTTTATATAACCAGCTTTAACTTCGTTTCTGCTTAACCTTGGTTAACAGGAAATAGCTTTATTCAAAAAGGCAGTCTCAGTCAATATTCTCGCGAGACATCCTTGCGAGCCTTTTTGAACACTTTGATACGCAAGCACCTGTTCCAGCCGCCTTCAACTCGACTTCAACTTCGGCATCAACGCGCAGAGCATTGCTCAGGGGACGCGTAGAGGAAAATAGAAAAAAAACGAAGCAACTGAAACGGAATTTTTCTGCAATTTAAACATTATTTGCCGCTTTTGTAGTAAGTTTAACAATATGGACAGGTACAATTTTTGCACGAAACCCACCGAGCATAGCGCACACGAGTGTTATGCGGCCTTCTAACGAACTATATGTGTGTGTTTCTATGCTTGGAGCTGAGTGAGTGTATTAAATCGTTCCCAATCAGCCAAACAAGCTTGGAATAAGCTTTAAACAAGCTTACACACGTAAGCCTCAAGCTTGGATAACGCTTTCATTTACTATTGTAGAACGCTTACATGTAATTGTAGGATAAACGAAAGTGAACCCTTGGAATAATATTCCTTACTTCAAGCTTAATCCAAGTGTTGTTTTTACAATTGGATATAAGTGTTTTAATTAGCTTTTTCCAAGTGTGCTACATTCAACAAATCAATTAGCACTCGCGAAAAATTTTTATTCCGTGGCTCAGTTGGTAAGCCACTGGTTATTTGATTTGTTGTGATTTGGACATCCAAGGTTCAATTCCCAACCGGAACATTTTTATTTTTATTTATTTTTTATTTTCGTTTGTTAAAATTGAAGCATATATTTATAGAAAAATTGCATGTCTTCAAAAATTTTTGTGTTTGCTACCCCAGGGATTGAACGCGCGAACCACCGCATTTGAGTCGGACACTCTAACAGCTTGCCGTTAGCCTTATGGCTGCTGAGCGAACAAAATTAAAATGTATGTATATATGAGAGCATCACAACTTTGAACAGTTGTGAAACTATTACCGTTGTCAGCGTTATCTAAGTATGATTGCAAAACACTTACTTAATGCAAGCCTTTCCAAGTATTATTGTACATCACTTGCTTTTTGTGTTTTACGCAATAGTTATACTAAGGAACTTGGAAATTTATTACCCGGGCAAATGTTTTTCAAGCGTGCTTGGATAAGGCTTGCTTTTTGTATTGCATGTAAGCTTAATCCAAGAACTATTTCTAAATGGTTGATTGGGTTGCAACAAGAAGTTCATGTTTTTTCTAACACACACAGCGTAGTCAGTTTGAAACATTCAGCTTTACTGGCTGGAGTCTGTGGCGGAATTTGTCCTTGTTAGTTGAGTTGCAACATTTGCATAAACTGGAACTTATTGTGGCAACTAGTATGGCCCACCACAATTGGCAATAAGTTGGCCATTTGCTGAGTCATGTTAATGGCAGAGCAACGGAAACGGAAATGGAAATGATATTCAAATTTTCCCAAAGGTGTGAAAAGTCATAAATGAGATAGTGTTAGAATTGAATAATATAAAGGAGCAAATTTTCAATATTATTTTAAAACACTTTAATAACTATTTAATGTTTTCAGGCTTAAAGTTGCTTTAACTATGTATGTGTGCCGCCCTCGTTTTGCATAACATTTGCTTTCATTTGTTTTCCCTCTTTCTGACCGTCCGGTGCACACATAAACAAATCCTTTTGTCAATTACTCATAAATGAATTCATCCTGCGGCTGCGACAGACGCCAGCTGCAGACGTCAGCGAGGCGATGCTTGTAACAACTTTAACGAACTTGTTTATTGTTGACAACAATGTTTCGGGACTCTGTCGAAACGCAGACACACACACACACATGCGTCTTTGCTTAAGATGCCGCAAATGTCACACATCCTTTTTGTGTCCTTTGTCTTGAAAGTTCAACAATTGTCAAAGCTACAAAAACTATCCGCTTTAAGCAACTTCAAACAAGCACTTCAAAGAACGGCTGATTGTAAAATGCTTTGACTGGATGTTGACAGCGGTACGAGAAACTGCAGGCAAATGTCATAATATTGCTTCTTCACCAAAACCAAAGGCGAACAAAATTGAGAGGAAAGCGCGTGTTTCAAACGTTCGTTGAATTTGTCTTATGAATGTGCATTTCATATTATTATTTTCTATAAGTCGTTTAATTTCTCAATTTTCTTAATATTATTCATACTCAAATAAATGATAGCAAGAAAAAATATGAAATATCTGGGTATTATTTTGATCTTTCGTCCTCTTAGCTATTAACTTAATTTCAAAATGTTCTTCCATTAATTTATTATTTCTTTCGTTTTATTTTTTTTGTAAAACAAGAGAGAAAAAACACAAAATATAAAAAAGCACAAAATTTACTGGCTTTGAGAGGTATTCATTTTTTATCCCATTCAACGCCCCACAACAAGGAAGTGACGAAAACTTATGTGGGTGTAAGTATGTGTTGGTGTGTGTGTGTTGAGGGCGACTCGGCACGCTGTCTAGCTGCTGTGCTACTTTATTACTTTTACTCTCGACCATTAAACATGGATTCCTGTCAACATGCGTTTCATGTTCAGGACATGAGATGTATTTTTTTTTTTTATTTTGTAGGGTTACAACCAACCGAGGCTGTGACTCAAGCGACTGCAACAAATTCACTTGCATTAATCAAAAACAACCAGCTATAACAAAAAACAAGCTAAACTTATGTTATGCAAGTTGTGGAAAATATCGGCTTAAAGTAGCTTTTTTAAATACGGCACACTAGAAAAGAGCATTCACGTCTCGGAGTCGGAAATAAGATTTAAATTGTAAAAATGAAATAGAAAGAAGAAGATTTTAACTATTCAAAAGAAATTAAAACGAAATGCAGTCTTACATGTCAATGTTCATGTAAATAAAGGTTTATCAAAAAGGACATAACAATTTTGTGCTTTAATACAAACGCACCTTCAAACTTTTTATAAGATCTGGCAATGTCAAAACGTCAGTGAAGATTTATAGCACAACCACAATGACGACAACATATATTTCTTATAGCCAGAGCTGTAAAATAATGCATTCAATTTGATTGCTTCTACAAAATTTTGAATCAGTGAATAACGAAATAAGAATACATTCAATGAATGCAAAATTGATCCATGAATAAAATTTTGAATTCACAATCAAAATTTAAAAATTGATTAATTATTCATTTCTATTATTCATTTATCGTTATTCTGAATAATGCATTCATTTTGTTATTCAAATGAATGCTATTCATAAAGAATGCTATTCACAAAGAATGCAATTCAAAAAGAATCGTTATTCATTTTGCATTCATGCATTCATTTTTTATTCATTATGCATTTTTTATTCATTATTCATTTTTTATTCATGCCTGTGGTGTTAATTTTGCAACCAAAGTAGTATATTTTTAGTTTGGTGCAACAGCGCAATTACCGGGGCCTTGGGCTAATTGTTTTATATTTTTAATTGAAGTAAAATTTCAGTTTTAAATTCACAACTGGGAAGCTTCGCGTGAATTGAGTGAAAATAGTGTTCTCTCATGAATAAAAAATGATTAAATGAATAAAAAATGAATAATGAATAAAAAATGAATAATGATTAAAAACTGAATAATGAATAAAAATTGAATAATGAATAAAAAATGAATGCATGAATGCAAAATGAATAACGATTCTTTGTGAATTGCATTTTTTATGAATAGCATTCATTTGAATAAAAAAATGAATGCATTATTCTGAATAAAGAAAAATTAATAATCGAAATGAATAATAAATCAATTTTCTGAAATTGAATGTGAATTGAAAATTTTATTCATGGATCAATTTTGTTTTCATTGAATAGCATTCTCTTGTCCTTATTCACTTGTTCTTAGAATTCTGAATATGAATGCAAATTTTACAGCTATGCTTATAGCCCATCCACAATGACGACAACGGGCGACGAGCGTCAAACGCCACTTTTATTTAATATGTATTTCATATGGGAGGAATTTTTGGAGACAATCGCGATGACATTGTTCCCCGACATCGAATGACGCTGTAGCCAGTAAAGTTTGAGCACAACTACAATGACGACGACATGTATTTCTTATAGTCCATCCACAATGACGACAACGGGCGACGAGCGTCAAACGCCACTTTTATTTAATATGTATTTCTTATAGGAGGAATTTTTGAAATATTTTGAAAATATTTTATGCTACCTCGGTTGAGCGCTTTATTTTGACAGATGATCAATAAGTTTGTTAGAAATTTGACATTTCGCAAAAAAACCCATTCAGCAGAAAGTATCACTGTATGCTACTTCGCTACCTGAGCGCTTTTTCGGATTGAATGCACTTATTGTTGCCCGACATCGATTGACGCTGTAGCCAGCTTCAATTTCATTCTAATTTGGCGACGAAAACAGACTACAAAACGAAATTTCAGCCATTGTTTACATTCGTGTTTTTTTCGTACTGGCTGCTCGAGTGCTTGTTTCTGAGATTAATTTATATATTTAATTGCAAACTTTGATGCGAGTTTATTAAATAATATAATTAAATATAAATTCAATTAAATAACTTGAAATAATTTTGCTGATTAAAAATCTTGCCAATTATTGAAAAATAATTTTTTCGCTTTTAATTTTCATTTCGTATTGAATAAAGCTTCATGTTTTTTGTATTTGAGCTCGTACTTAATTTCGAGTAGTGTTAAAGATAATATCAATTTTTATCAAAAAACACAACTTCAATTGAAATAATTGCTAGTAAATGTCAAAAGCACTTTCTGCGGAAGCTTGTTGCTGTCGTGTTTAAAAAAATCAAGTCGCCCGACTTTCCTCTACAACGTCTCATAGCCTGCTTTTCTTATGCTGCAATGACGCATTGCTGCAATGACGCATTGTCGTTGCAACATTTTCACCACATTCACCTCCATAAGAAAAGCATGTACAAAAAATTTGACGTTTGATGCAATGCTGCAGCCGCAGTGAATGTGTCAAGGCTATAAAGCTTCATGTTTTTGTATTTGAGCTCGTACTTAATTTCATGTTGTCTACGACTTGATTATTTTGGATGCATTACGACAAGCCGTATTTTCATATCTTTTTATTACTAAACATCGAATTATCATTAAAAACAAACAGTTAACACAAATACAATGAAACCGAACAATAAAAACACAAAAGAAGCACGAAATCAAACAAAAACATTAAGAAATGCCGATGTTCTTACTCTTGTCGCTCGTTAAAATAGAAAAAGTTCTAAATCGACGACAGCAACATTGCTGCAATGACGCATTGTCGTTGCAACATTTTCACCACATTCACCTCCATAAGAAAAGCATGTAAAAAAAATTTGACTTTAGACGCAATGCTGCAGCCGCAGTCAATGTGCCTAGGCTATTATGTGTTTATGGCATGGTATAATAACCCAGGTAATAACTTATTAGAATGACACCAAAAATTGGCCAACTTATGCTGTCAAAATTTAATGATGCCGTATCTTTCAACAAAATCACTGTGGACAAACATGGATATTTAATGAATGCTTTTTAAGATACGGCAGCACTGATTTTTTTTGATTTGACATTCGTAGACGGTGTGGTGAATCTCTTTACCGTACCTCTTTATTATATCATGGGTAGAAATCTCTTTTTGGTAATGTCATGATATAATAAAGAGGTACGGTAAAGAGATTCACCACACCGTCTACGAATGTCAAATCAAAAAAAAATCAGTGCTGCCGTATCTTAAAAAGCATTCATTAAATATCCATGTTTGTCCACAGTGATTTTGTTGAATTACTTGGGCAGAAAACGGGGAAGTACATGTTTTGTAATTAAAAAATTATGCATCAGCTTTTTCGCTGCTCCACATTTGCTGATGTTATGAGGTAAGTCATTTGCTAAAATCCGTTCTGTGATACAGTACACGTTTCCTTGTGATACAGTTCACGTTTACAATACACGTTTCCTTGCCAAACGATGTTAAAAAATTATTTATTAGATTTAGAATGCATGCAAGAATAAAATCTTTAAATAAAAAATTAAGATTACAAAAAGCTAAACAAAAGCTAATGAGCAATTCTAAATTAGTAAAAATAAAACTTTAAAATTAAAATAAAAGCGTTTCTTATTTAACACATTCGTTCTTACGTTATCCTTTTAAGCCTTATAAAATTTCAATAAAAATAGTTGTTATTACAAAAAACTAAAACGAAATGAAATGATGAAAGTTTGCTGTTTGCAAGATAACAGCTGACTTATCTCTTCAAATGCACAATCAACTTAAGGGGACTTTCACAAATCTATCTGATAAAAATAATTTATTGCCCAAAATATCAGCTTGCCGCTTTTCATGAATACCCTCAATATCATCTCAAATATTATGAAGTTCATAGTTTATTTAATTATAAATACTGCTGGCATCAAAGAAATAAAATTACTTTTAATTTCAGAACAATTTATTATTTACAAATCGATATCGATATTTCTTCACGTTATTTCCCAAACTGAAGTAGTTTAAAAATTATATAAAAACGATTTAATAACGATATCGAGTCTAAAAATGCATTTCTTCTTATTTTATCCCTTTTACCCTCATATTTTTCCCTCTCAAAGAGTTTGTCCCACATTTATCAACTCAAAGAAAAAGTGGCATCGCTAATTTTCATTTTCACGTGTGCATGACATTCGTAGACGGTGTGGTGAATCTCTTTACCGTACCCCTTTATTATATCATGGGTAATGTGAGGTATTTGTGGTAATTTTGGTATTTTTATTCTCTTGCGTGGGTAATATCGCACATGTGGTAAAAATTTTCTCGCATGAGAATTTTTCTCACATAAAGCGATGATTTTTACTTTCTCCCGCAGCATCTCGCAAGAGCTCAAAAAATACGGAAAGCACTATTTATAGTGCAAAACTGGTAACGCTGGCGGAGAGGAAGGTAATGGCTGCGTTGTGTGTTTGTTTAATAAAAAATTATTTAATTCAGTGCTTCGTTTCAATTATTTTATTTTCTCGTTCTGCTAAATTATGAACTGCCTAGACTTTAATGGAGGTTTGTTCGCAATGCGTTGTAAAAATTGTAAATTTTGTAAGAATTAATCAAAATACACCACATCGTGAATACCCCTGATGATAATTTCAAAATAGGGATGAAATTTATTAAAGAATTTTATGGCAAAAATTAACAAATGTGATATACCTACTGATAAAGAAGATAAGTTGAAAAATCATTGTATTTTCTTTTACATTGAGTTGTGTGACCAAATAAAAAACCGTTTCGATTTCAATAATATAGTTTTGAAAAACTTAAATAGTACAGTTTCGCAACTAATGTGAGCCATACACAATACAATCCAATCGCCAAGTGAGTCGGATGTTGCTCAAATCAAAGCGTGTATCGCTTTATCAATTGATCAGTTTGGCAGTTGTCGAGTTGGTTGATGAAAAATGAAATTTACAATGGTCTATAAAATCGTTTGATTTTAAATAGTTAAGATAAAAATAACATTTCTTCCAAGAAAGATCCCTTTACCAATAAAATATTTCGCAAAAATAAAAATTTTCTTATGTATTATTTGGCAGTTGACGGAAGATCCTTCAATTCAGTTAATACAGTGTATGTCCGAGAGTCAATTGAATTGAAAGACTCAATTGGCAATTGGATTAAATCGAGTATGGCTCGCATAATAATGAAAACCAATAAAATGCAATCTTTATTGTAATCGCTAATAGGACAATGAGAGAATAAAAAAATGTAGCTACAAGAATTTTCAGCTATTTTAAATTTTGTTTACTAGCTTGTAAGGAATTATGGTCGTTGTCTAATTTTTTAAATATATAATCGTTTTTTGGCAATGCGTTTTCAAACAAAATAGAAAACAAAAATACACTGCTTAGTCAAGTTCTCAACCTGTGCTCATATAGTTGTCACGTTAACTGCCTTACGTTCCACGCAGCTCACAGCGCAGCGAAAGCGAAAAGTCAAACCTTAAATAATTTCATTGCTCACGTTAGCAAAGCAAGTGGCCGTATTCTGTATTTTCTAATTAGTTTTCTGCATGAAATCAGTGCTAAAATTAAGTGAAATCTATTCGAAACTCTTAACGGGTCTAACGTCCAGATATTTTGCTATAAATTGAGTGCACCGTGCATGAATTTCACACTAAAAATTAAGTTTGCAAAAAGTGTGTGTCGAAATTTTTGCATTTTTCCTTCCATGAAAAGAATTTTTGTCCAACCGTAGGCAAAAAGAACAGCCTGCATAGAGCTCCATTTTAATTGAAAAAGTGTGAAGAGTGCGTCTATAGGCGTTTTCGTTTATGTGTTAAGAGCAGAGTAGTTTTCAGAGACAGAGCACATAGAGAACGCTCCGATAAGAGTGCGCTCTGAGCACGTTCAAATTTCTCCTGATCAAAGCTCTCTTATATTCACTCTACGTGCTTGGTCTTTTGAAACAGAGTAGGTAGAGTGATCTCGATAGCACTCTGTTTATGCTATGAGTGCATACAAAAACTCGATCAATCCACTCTTAATGCTCTGAACAAAATAAAGAACACGAACAAGTGATTTGACAGTTCCTGCTCTGCTCTTAACAAATAAACGAAAACGCCTTATATTGTGCGGTGAAAAATTGTAGCGTATACTGTGTTAGAACAAGCAAGCAATAGTCAATAGTCATTTTTGACATTTCACGAGGTTTTGAACGTTGCAATTTTTTTCTTATCGACGCTGCTGCTGCCTAGGTTCTATTCGCGCTGCTTGTCAACCGTGGACGTCATAGCAAAAGTGAAAAAAAAAAAAAAAAAAAGGAATAAAATTTTCACCTTAAAAATTTGTGGAAACAATTTTGCAAATAGATCTTGTAGTATAGCATAAATAAAAACTAATTGTGCCGCTGTGGTTTGTAGTTCAACACAAAAGCAAAAAGCTCTGAAAATATCAATAGACGAACGTCTGAGTTCAGCAGCATTTTTGATCGATCCAGTTTGTTACCCAAACCGCAACTGTAGAAAAAATT
The DNA here is from genome assembly GCA_958299015.1 of Tetanocera ferruginea. Taxonomy (NCBI): domain Eukaryota; kingdom Metazoa; phylum Arthropoda; class Insecta; order Diptera; family Sciomyzidae; genus Tetanocera; species Tetanocera ferruginea. The sequence continues at coordinate 129,560,805 of OY282644.1, forward strand.
CGTTTCCAGGCACAAGGCAATCACAAAAATGCTGATCGATCTGAAAGTCAAGACGTTGGATGCTCAAACGCATGAATTCAACATCGATAATGAGGTGAGTCAACGGTACTGATGTCGAACAAAGTCTCAAACTAAAGCCATTTCTGTGAATCATAACCTTACACCCTGTGCCTTGCTGAATTTGTTTTTTTTTTCCTTAAATTGTTATAAAAAGTTTTAATTTTTTCTATTTAGATAACGGTGCGAGAGTTTAAGGATAAAATTGCCGAGAAGACTAGTATAGCAGCTGAACAGCAACGCATCATCTACTGTGGACGCGTGCTAGCCGATGAGAAGCAACTCAAGGAATACGGTATGATATTGTCTGGTTTGCCGCAATGTTGAATTTGTGACTGAGTTGAGAGGAGATAATTTTGTTCGATTATATAGACTACTTTTCCTTCATTACTAAAAATTAAATCATTACTATTTGCCTGATGCCTCCTTGAAATATACCAAAGCATAAGCGCTTTTTTTTTTTAAGAAACATCATGCCATAGTAGCCTAGAGTTACCCAATACTGTGAACCCTAGGTAAACCTGCAAACGTTTTGCTGGGCAGTGTCGAACTATCGAATTTGTCTGATTATAGAGTACTTCCTAAGATTCTCTATAGTCCAGAATTTTTTACACAAGAGTACTTTGTAATCCGACAAATTACAGATCCAATGATAAGATTCTATATGTTATACTCTGAAGTACAAATCATACATATAAGCGAAGATTTTGAAAAAAATATGTATGTATTCTATAATAATAATATGTAATGTCCTTCTACAGGGGGTGCCGCATGAGACAGGGGACGGATTACCGGGGGTTCACTGTAATTATATTCATGAATCTAAAATGAATTGCATTCCATGAACTCTAATTTGAAGGATATTTGCGAAGTAGTTGGCTTGTTATTCAAAATAATACATTACCTTTTATTTCTTTAGAAACGTTCCATTTTTTGTACATTTGTTTAATCATTTTAAACCAGTGAACACTGATATATTCGTTGTAATTTTTATTATCCACCATATAAGTTTGTTCTAATGTTGGTTATTCATTTCCTTCCATTCGAATTCTTAAAAAGATTTAGATGTTTAAGTGTTGCTTAAATTTAGTACCTATCATAGAAGTTTGGGAGAAGCAAGTTGTGCTGAAACTTCCGTCATTTAATTCACATGTTAAAAGTTAGAGCAAAAGGAACAGAGAATAATTTCGCATACAAATTAATTACATTTTTGTTGTTTGTTTCTTTTATGTTTTATTTCTTTTAAATTCATTTTCAATAACAAACGGACATTACTTACGATCAAATCAAAAGAATCAACATGTGTTCTGAATTTGAAAATAAAACTGATGTAATTTAACTTCCAATTCCAACACCTACTGAGTTTTCAGAGAAGAAAACAACCACAAAGTTTTAGCAATATTTTTAGTAAAGCTTATATCAAGCTGTAGTCTTCAGGAAAGTCATGTTAACTTTCCGACATAATTAAATACAGAAGAAGTTATGTTAGCACTGAAAACGGTCAACCTCTAACTTATCATGGGCACGTACGTACATATAATCTAAAATTAATGTGCTCTCTGCATACAATGTCAAACCTCAGAGAGTTAACAATGCCATGCAAAGCTTCTTGAGAATATGAAAATTAGCCGTTCGAAGCAAATTAATTTTTATATAAATCATATAAAAATGGAAATAACCGTATTCAAATTTTAAAATAGTTGTGTTTAATATGTACATAAAGGAAGACCTTCATCAAGTGTATTTTTAAAAGAGTAGTTTAAAAATTGAGCGTCTCGAAATACTAAAATCCACTTCCAAAACGGATGCATTGTTGCCAAGACAGTGTTAATATTAATTTCAACTGAGGTAATGCAAATTAAATTTTGCTGAAAATTTGTGAAGATAGTTCAAGAAACTGACATTTCCACAAGATACCGATATTGTGAGCATGAATACGAGAACATAACGTTGGCCACATTAGTCTGCGATAAAATTCTCCATAATAACCTCGGCCTATTCGCTAATAAAGTTAAATTAATTCTGAATTTTAAGTCGAATCCATCCACTTTGATAGCATATCTTCGTATAATATTAAGAGCAGCTCGATAATGAAGGCGATTTTGTTCAAAAACTCATCTTTTCAGATAAGATACATTTTTATCTCTGCGAGCTCTGGTTTCTGCAACGCTACGTGCTAAACAAACTGTCGTGCAATCGATGGTTTGAACACCTGCTCAACCTTGAATTAAACCTTGTTTTGTGGGTAACCGTTAATGATCGATGTTATGCCGATAATGGAGAATCGATTCAGGCATCTAAATAAAATTTTCTTCGAGTTAACACTGAATTAAAAGCCGTGAAACCATGGTGACATTCCAATATTAATTGGAATGTTTCCTTTTCTAATAAAACAAAAATCATTAAAAAATATGGAACCGTATTATTTATTGCATTTTTGTCAATAAACCAGACGATAACTAGAAAATTCCTTATATAGCCTTAAGAATAAAAAATAACTTATTAATTTCAGTATTAAGTAAATGAGAAATTATTCCTGATAATTTGTTAAAGAAATGCTAAATTGAATTTGAATTTATTCATACAATTATTATTCGCCAAAAATTGATTACACAGTATAAAAACTTTCCTTCTCTTATAATTTTTTCATAAAAATTTTCCTTTTTCTAATATTCAAAGATGTTAATGGCAAAGTGGTGCATGTTGCCGAACGTCCACCGCCTTCTGCACGCGGCAATTCTTCAACATCGCCTGTTGCTGGAGATCAGCCACCACGGCGTTCAACGCGTGGCATGCGGAACTCGCCATTATTTCGTGCCATTAACCAACTAGACGGTATGGTTGTTGGTACCATGGCAATACCAATGAATGCTGGCGTGGTGAGTACTGGCTCTGCTATAATTTGCCAAAGATAATTTAATTAGTTGCGATAAAATTCCAGAACAACGGGCAAATGCAATTAAATCCATTTACTTCTTCATCATCATTTTGCATGAATCGCATCACAGTTGCGCGTCATATGCTGGAGTGCGCCAACAATATTGCCGCTTTTCTAGAGGATCCATCCAGAGTAGGTTAAAATTCATACTATTTATTTGCTTATACTTATTTAAAACTTTGGCAGGGGCTCAACAACTCCTCTTTGGACATTTTGGCTCAAGGTCGCTGGACCATGGAGTCCACTGTCGTCGAGGTTGGTATTACTGCTGGCGATATACCACAGGAACAGAATATTGTTGATATGCTTGAGGGTGCTGTGTCTGCTGCATTGCGTCGTAATGGCAATACCAACGTGACTGTTGTACAGCTTCCAACAGTTTTCGGCTCTAGTGAGAATCCAGATGGCACACATACAAGCAGCGAAACAACTGCAGTTGTTGTTGAGGAACCCATGGAAGATGCTTTGGACGATAGTGCAGATTCAGCTGCTTTGAATACATCCACTACGACAGAAGAAATGGAAACAGCAAATGATGATGAAGCTATTGCCACAGAGGAAGGAGCAGCAATTTCATCATCGCCAACAGCTTCAAGCGGTGCTGGCGCTACAGCAGGCACTTCATCATCAACAGCCTCAGTGGGCTCTTCAGCCAGTGGTGGCGCATCAGTATCATCGTCTTCATCCACCACAGGCAATACAGTGGAACAAAATGCTTCGTCGCGACGTCGCACTGGCACCAATGTGCTAGCCGATGTTATTGATCAAATGCGCGCCATACAGACTCGTCTGAATCCTTTCGTTGAGCAGTTCTACGACATGTTGCGTAACGAGCCAACCTTTGAAGAAAATGTGAGTTGATTATTTTTTGGTTTTGTTTAAGTAAAATTATATTTGTTTTTATTGAATTTCAGGATACCTCTGGGCGTGAAAATGCGCAACGTCTCTATGATCGTGTTTCCGAGGCATTCCACTATATGTCACATGCACAGCATGCCATTTCAGATTTATTGTTGGATGTTTCCCAACCAGCTCCACGTTATCTTGCATGCCGACCTATTTTGGTGGAGCAAAGTGGTTATGTTAGCTCCAATAACTATTTGTCAGCCGCAGCTGCAGCTGCAGCCGCCGGTCTAGGTAATTTAGGCGGAAATGGTCAAGGTGCGCGTCAACAGCCGCAACAACAACAACAACAACAGCAGCAGCAAAATCAAACTCAACAGACAGCAACAGCTACGCCAATGCCATCATTAGATAATATTGAAGCAGATGCTGCAGCATTTGAAGCCGCTACAGCTCCAACAGCTGTAGCTGAAAGTTCAGCCATTGAAGAACCAGTTGATGATCCAATAGTATCACCAACAGTTCCAACAGCAGGCGTTGAAGTAAATTCGCCCAATGGCAACGCTTCAAATAATGGTAGGGTGAAAGTATTTTCTGTTACTCTTGGTTAAAACATGTTTTTTAATTTATTTTAAAATGATATTTAGATGAAAACGCTGTTGAAATTGTACTCCAACCCAGGCAGGGCATCTTATTTGGGAGTAGGTCTTGCTTCAAGCAAAATTTTAAATATTAAAAAAACAAAACTAATATTAGTCTGTCTAAATTAGCTAGCTGCATGGGTTACAGTTTTATTTCATGTGTTGCTCTCGTGTCCCAATTGTGTACCGAGCGAGCTAGTGTGAAAAGCAAACATAGCTGTTTAAACTGTATTGTTTTTTGTTTTATAAGTCGTTCCGCTTTGCAGAGTTCAAACATTAACCACAACGACGTCATCACATAAATACAAGTGTTTTGTTTTTTTAAGTATACTAATGTTTCTACTAATTAACTCGTCCAATTATTTTCGTCCTCCAAACATTTCTCATAGTCGCATTTAAAACATTTAAAAGAAAATGTAAACTAGTTCAGTTCAAAAATTCATTAATTAATTTAAAAATTTTAAAACATGCTCATTTTTCTTCACCATTATTTTTAAGATAATCATCAAATGCAAGTTGCGCGTCTTATACAGGCTGTAGTTAATTCCGCGCCCATTGATACAGAATTCCATGTGCAAATAAATGCGCCCAGCATTGTTTCATTTGGAGTACCATTGAATGCGGCTGCTGCTGCAGCTGCTGCTGGTACCGCTAATTCAACAGAGACACGTCCTTCGAATACACCACAGCAACAGCAACAAAGCGGCTCCAATTCTGCTACAGAATCCCAATCAAACTCCAATGGCAACAATTCACCAACAGAAACTGGCACTGCATCAGCAGATGGTATAGTTAATGAGAGTCCAAATCAAACACGCTCCACAACTGCTACGTTACCAACAACTGCTACACAGACACGCTCCACATCACGACCACATGTCCAAATGGGCAACATAGTGCCTTCAGGCGGTTGGAATGGCCGTGTTATACCAGCCAATATGATGTCCTCATTCGATCGTTTTTTGCCCTGCAACAGTCATCACGTACGTGATCCTGAAAATGCCAATCATGCCAACCATACTAATGGCGGTAGCACAGGACCCACAGCACAGCTGATTCCAAATACCGGTAAGTAGGCGACCAAATATCGCCTGACTTTAATTGTCTTATAATAATTGTTGTTTAAGTAAATATTAGATTAAGTAAAAAACAACGGTATTGCATGAACTTTTTATGAGCTGCTTCTATGCAAATCGCAATCGTTGATTGATTTATGACTTGTATGTATATTATTATACGACAGTAAGATTTGGTTGGTTATATAGCACTTAAGAAAAATAGAAAAATAATATGACAAGGATTTGGTTAAAAATAATATCACAAATACATCTTAATACCTACAATTGTGTCGATGAAAAAACAACAGCAACCTAATCTAACTTTGAGTGAAATCGGTCCAATAGTTTATATTTTTATAGATGTATAGATATCAGTTAATATTCAAATGTATGCTTAGGTATAATTTCTCAGCAAACACAAGAAAACAAATTCCTTCAACTTGAGCTGGCGTTCAGGTTGATTTGAGAAAATATTGTAACTTTGATATCAAATGCCTTTTAAGTTAATAACAATATAATCCGCTTGTTGAGATGTTAACTGTTAAGACAGTTAAATTTTTTTGTTAGCAGCGAATGTCGATTGTAATTTATATTTACAGAACTCGATTTTTAACTATAGTTGTCTAATTCTTCTAGCTCGTGTTAATCAACGCACTCTACGCACCATCACCGATCTTTTCCGTCACGTACGTCCACCCCCATTGGTAGGCGCCACAACTTTAATTGGAGCACGACCTGCTGCGGCAGGTCAAACCTCGACAGTCACTGCAGCCGCTGCAACATCTGGCGGTTCTGCTGCCAGAACATCAGCAACACAACCCGCAGCAGCTGCAACATCCTCTTCAGCTGCTGCAGATAACGATACACAGCGACGCATACGTCTACGCGTGCAATTGCAAAATTTCATATCCGAACACATGTTCGAAGGTGTACCCATTAGCGATGATAGCATGATACTGGCTGTTAACAAAACGCTACGCTGGATCTACGACATACTTATTTTCCTGCCGCAGTACGATCTTCCCGAGTATGACTCACGTGATTCCATTGAGAATTTAATGCGTCACACCTTGCCGCTGATCATTAATTTGATAAATGGCAGCCAAGAGAATCCCGCACAATTTGAACAGCGTCTCACACAACTGTGTGCCGAATTATTTAAGCGTTTGTTCAGCATATTGGCTGTATGTGCGGGGCGTGTAAATGCGGAAATTTACTGGTGTGAACTGATGCGCACATTGGTGGCATCATTGCGAACAAGTTGGTTTAATTCTGATAAAAACTTTGCAATTTTTTATATGCTTAATTATCTTTGGCAGATTTTCGTGGTGAAGCTTTGCAGTTCTTGCAAATTTATGTAAACACAAAAGTTCCTACCGCTACGGACACTAATGATGTTCAGCAATTTTTGGTGCATCGTAATATAGGCGAGGACACTTCCGGCACGGTATGCGTGAATTACAATTTTTTTTTTTTTCATTTTACTATCGTATATGAGCAAAAATTATTTTGAAGGATACGGATGTAGAAATGGTAGAGCCTGCCACAACTTCACAGAATAACAGCTACACCTTAGATGCTGAAAACGGCGAAGCCATGCAACTGGATAACATTGTGCCTGGCTCGGAACCATGGCACAGTAATTTTCCCGTCAGTTGGTTACCCGTTATATCACATGACATGCAAAGGCAAAGAGATGAAGTTAGCGAGAAACATATTTCTTTCAAACATATATATAATTTTCATATTTTTTATTTGCACCAGCTGGAATCCAAACAAGCTCCCTACTCCGATGCATACATATCTGGCATGTCAGCCAAAAGAAGAAAAATGATACAGAGCAGCAAACCAGGCAGCGATCTGAAGTCTCTGATAACCGATAGTGTCCGAAACGCGTTACAGACCGCCGGCGTCAGCACCTCTTCCGCATCGAACCAATCACAATCTCCGGATGAAATTACCGCCGCGATTGCAACCGATTCAAATGTGCAAGCTTCGTTTAGCGAGGCACTACGCACAAATGTGCGAGAGAGACTTAAGAACGATGCCGATTATAAGCCCGAAAAATTTCCACAGACATCGAAGTTTCTGAATAAGTAGTCGCATGAGTTCAATGTGATGGCCACTTTAGCTCCTACGGATTATACATAAAAAAAAAAAATATAAAAATAAAAAACAAATTGTTTATGATAGGGTTTACTTTGTTATATTAATGAACAACTTTATTTTTGCTAATATTTTTTTTTTCTTCTAGTTTATTTTTGTGTTTTGAGAAATATTACGAAAGCATTAAGTACATATATCCAAAAATGAAGAAGCTAAATACTTCACACTCACGCATACATACACCACATTTTACACAACACTAACACTTCAAAAAACGAAAAAGAAACTACATTTAGTCCTCCTTTCCACTCCAACCCTCCAAATAGACAAAATATTAATTAAAATATTTAATGTATGCAAGTGAACTTACATAGATAAACACACGTACATACACATACTTTTAACAACAAAAAAATTGTTCACACCTAAATATAGTGAATGAGAAAAATTAATGCAAGTAATAAATTAATACAACAAAAGCAAATGTTTGATGACTTTGAATTTGTGGGTAATTTTTATTGATTCAACTCAAATACAGTAGACAGACGCCATGGATTAGAAAATTTTGCATCATGAAAGTTTTGCAAGAAGTTTGATACAGTATGATAGCATGTGCTGTGTTGCCAAAAATAATAAAAATTGTAATGTTAAGATTCTTATGTATAGCTTTGTTTTAACAAATTGTATAACCAGCAATAAGTAAGGCTGGCACTTTGAAAAAAGGGCATTAAGGCTTTTAGTAACTTTAAATTCCCTCTACGGCACATTCCAGCACAACGTTCGAATTACTGAAAATAATAAATGACGAAGCTTACTTTACATCGAACAATAATGCAATTAGAATATATTTTTATTAATCCGGCACATCATAGCAGACATCCGACACAGAGCAGAACATGTTTTATTAAAGTCTTATCTGCGCTCTTTTTACCCGCACTAAACTCTTTAAAAAACTCATATCTATTGTAAAGTTTCTAAAAATTTTGGTGTAATTGTTTGTTACAGCTCTTTATTATTCGCTTATCATATTGAGTATGTCATAAATTCATTATAAATTCACCATTGAAAGTTCGACCTTAAAAAAAAAATTATTCTTATGAACTTCAGCCGGCCGGCAATGGCCAAGGCCAGAATCAAATTTTTAAAAAATGCAGATATTTTTGAAAAAAAAAGAAAAATAAAATTATCAAACAATGTCGTAGCGGCCTATTTATAACATTTCACATCATTGTACGTGTTTATAAATAAATTAAATTTTTTTTAAATATGTATGTCATATAAATTTTGTTTTGTTTGATATAAAATTATATTTTTAAACTACAGATATGTTGAACCCATTCTTGAGATTTTAATTGGTTGAGGTGTTGTTGGTTTTTTTATTTTGTTCGAGTTGTGTTCGCGTCGCAAAAGATGATAAGTTGTCGCATTTAAAATTCTTTACTAAAATATGTCTAAATTTTTCTTGCAGTTATAAATAAAATTATTTAATCAAGTTTTATTTATAACAAGATATATTTATCATATTATAAAAATACCAAACAGTGATTTGGATGAAGCATACTAGGCGGACAAATTTTGTTGTTAGATTTTAATAAGGTTTTCTCTCATCAAAATAATGTTTAAATAAATCATTCAAGTTTTAAATTAAATATTCAAATTCGAGTTCAATCAATATTTTTAGTCACATTAGCCTGCTTTTTCTTATAGAAATTGTATCATCGTATTAAGTATTTCAAGTAAATTGTGTAAAGTGTATTTTTACCTACTACAAGGATGTTTGTATTTATTTTACCTTTAAAATTATTGTTTAATTCATTTTCAAAAAAATTATGCGAAGAAACTCAAGATGAGCAAATAATAATTTTGTCGATCAAACATACTCAATCGATCCACTGTGAGATGATTTTTTTTGTTTTTATTTTCTAACAAATCAAAAACAGCTAAAAAAAACATTTGATAAAAAATAAACTTGTTAAATAAGAAATAACATTAGAAGTGACACAACACTATATTTAAAACATTACCTGACCTTCGGCAATTAATATGATTTTTCAAAGGCTATCATCGTTATATGAAAATATATCGCCCAGAACTTGTAGCCAGATGATAAAAAATTAGATTTTTTCTGACTTTTTAGCCTAGAGATGGCATCTGAGTCATGCGATTCAAATCTGTGAAAAAAAATGTCCGCCATACCCAACAAATATTTGGGCTTCCTGAAGGTTATATTTATAAATTTGTAGAGGTTTAACCTAATTCTGGTTTCTTAAATATTTTTGGTGCAATATTTTGGTATAGTGCGACCTCTCTATCTATGCGTCTCGATAATACCATCCCCCTTAGGAACTCGTAAAAAGTGGTTATTTTTGGCCTATCTCGCTCCGTTTTCAAGATATCCAGTTTTTTAAATTTTTTTAATATTTTTGGTGTTACCGGTACCAGCAACCTGTTAAAGATCGATCAAAGATTTAGTGTGTCTTGATTGTGGCTATTGACCACAATTCAGTACAAAGGGAAAAGCGTTTTGGATTCGAAGAACACAAAATTGAATTTTGTTTCTCTATCTCATCTCTGCTTGCTTCGGTTTGTGTTTCTGTTTCAGTCGGAGAGCAGAAAGAAAGAAGGTTTGTGATCTTAAAAAGAAACAAACGGAACAAAAACATACTGTTCTTTAGAGTTTATTCAATATCCTTAGTTAACGATAAGGCTTCCGTGGCACTTGTAAATACAGGTTTCAAATATCGAGGCGTGAGCTTATTTCGCTTGCTTCGATGAAGCTCTTACGAAGTACTTTACCGAGGATTACACGTTTTCACGTAGTGAACTCATATCGGTTGCTTCGAGAAAACTTTTGCGAAGCACTTTATAGAGGTTATCTGGTTAGGATAATTTGAAGTTATGACGTTGTTGAAATCAGAGCCACCATTTTTTGTCATATTAGAGTGAATCATCATCAACGTAAAATAAATAGGTAAGTTAATAAATTAAATAAATAATTAGAAAAATGTATAAAATATTGTGATTTGCATGTGGAATAAAGTACGATGATCGGAATAGTTTCGTAGAAAAGTAAATAAAACTTGTAACGAAATGATGACAAAAGCTAATGAAATTGCCAGGATGTGGAAAAAAATAAGGAATCAATCAATGGATCTCAACAATTGCGTGCTATGTGCTATTTTGGACGAAAACACTAATGACAAAAGAAAATAGACTATTTGATTAAACTGCATGAAAATTTGTTAGCAGCCATTCTCGATGTCCAGAACCAAAATACGGTGTCGAATAATACTGTTCCGTTTGCTCACCAACCGAATATCGTCTCCGGATGAAGAATTAATAGACACTTTGGAAGATGTACCGGAATTCGAAAAAAAAAATGGTGACACAAAGAACTCTATCAAGCTGTGGTGAGTTATTTTTTATCTTATTGCATTTTATTTTAATATAGTTTAATAGTTTACTATTTGATCGATATTTCCCGTTCTCTATTTACTGTTCACCAGCTCTTCATATTTCAATACTTTTGTGGTACATGAAGTCATTTATTTGGCTACACTATCAGCTACAAACTCGTCGATAGCATATTCACATGTCGGTTTTTCACGCATATGTCCTAATACCACCGCAAGGAAAAAGCACAAAGCAGCTGCAGAAGACAATTAGAGTTGCCGATACCTTTTCCTGCGAGTAAACGGTGAACGAAAAAAGGAATCTAGTATGAGACATGTATAGAACACTAAATATTATAGAAGAAACACTTCTTTAGACTTTTGAGTGGCAACGCTGAAGAAAATCCCGTCAATACACTAAGAAAAAAATCGCAACTTAAAATCGAAGTGAACCCTTGAGGAATTTAAAATTTTTCAACTTTGAGCATAACAACGTTGAAATGAAGTAAAACCACTTCAAATCAACAAAAAACAACGTAGAAATTTATATTTGTCTTCAAAACAAAAATGTATTTTTTAATTTGAACATATGCTTTATTGAATTGAAAATGAACATTTTTGATTTCTTCATCAACTTTATTTTAACAAAGTCTACTTTGAATTGAAAATGTCTCACTAATAATTCAAATAAACAAAATTATTAATTTAAAAATCAATACACGAAGTAAACAACGCATGCTTTAATTGTTTGCGAACCAAAAAGTGCCTAATACCGCGGAATTTAATATAAAACTTATAATAATGGAAAACGTCGACGTTGTTACCGATAATGAAGGTGGGATGAGTGTATTTAATACCTCAGAAGGAATAGAGGAATTTTTTGTGAAGACACCTGTGGTATATGAGACCACTGAAAATTGTTTGGAGTATAATGACGACAATGAAAAATTAAAATCCGTACTAAGTGAATTCCATTTGATTCAGCTTCTGCCTGCACTACAAAGTAAATAAACTTTTTATTTATTATTATTGGCGTGGTCTGATACTTCGTTGATTCAAAGGTTCTAATGTGACATACAGATGTTTACAATATACATATACAAAAGGAAGATCTTGTTGAAGCTATGCCACATTTGGGACTTCGAGTAGAGTTTCGAGAGAAATTATTTATGTGGCGTAAAAAAGAGGTTCTTTCTGCATTTCACTCGTTATTCCATTAAAATTTAAAATTTTATTCCATTGCAGTTCGCAATCGATGACGAAACTATGTCGAACCAGATCAAAATTAAAGACGAATTTTGTTCCCATTTTCAATCATATGAAATAATTAAAGAAATTGATGAAATTCATTTATTTAATATTTAAAAAAAATATTTATTTTTTGTTTAAATTGATGAAATTCATTTATTTAATATTAATTATTTTCACACTGGTCCAATGCATTCATATTCTTTAAACAATGGAAAAATTTATATTCGCCCAAAAATTTTATTTTAAGTTCTTTTTCAATAAAACCATGTACAAATATTTTGTTTTTTTTTTTGGATTTTCAATTATGGGGGTAAAAGAATGATCCACTGTGCCATTGTGGGGACATAGGTTGCAACTTTAAATCAACATTGACCGTTTTCAAATCAAAGATGCGACATTTTCAAAATAAAGTTGCGCCACTTTAAAGCAAAAACTTCCATTTTTGGAACTGAAAGGAACTGAGCAATACTAGCAGTGTAGCCAAAATCAAAGAGGAACTTTCTCTTCGTTCGACATCAAACGAGGTTTCAAACAAGATAATATCGTGTGACTTTATTAATCTAATCATTTTTAAAAAGGTCATCCGAGCTGTTGATATGAGGTTTGGTTCTACGATATTCTATAAGAGTGTAATGCTTCTGACTGATTGATTGTATTGATATCATTGGTCATAATATTCGCGAAGTCAGTGAAGCTTACTCCAGACTAGAAAAATAATCGAGACGAATAGGTCTTGCAATGAACTCACATAAGATGCAATACTTTGTGTTAGCAAACAAACAGCCCTAGTCTCATGGAATCTATGTCGAAGTGATGACAAGACTTACTTTGAAATTTTGAGATACTTGTTTGACTGGCAATCAGCATATTAGTATTGAGATCTAATGAAGGATAACGCTTGACAGTCGGTGTTCAAGAAAAACATTTAAATAAAGTACTCTAACAGCTTTTAAATTAATTTTTTTTTTATTTTGATTACTATTACTGCTATTTAACTTGAATTTAACTTATTATGATGTATTTTTATTAAAATTTATAATGAACATCTTTACTGTATTTTACTATGGTGGAAAAATTTGTCGCGTCCGAGATGTCGCGTCCGTATTCGTGCTATATCTATTTAAAAAAAGGGAAGAGATAATTCTAATATTTCGTAAGTCTACGAACAATAGTTATCCTTTGACCTCCAATAACATGTATATTATATATAAAAAAAAGTTGTCAAAATTAGCTAAATTTTGCATATTTCTATACGACTTTAAAAACTTCTGTTTTTGTAGCGTCCGTTCCATTTAATGATTGCTTATTTCTTTGTACTGATTTGTTTTAAATCTCGCCAATTTTTTTTTAAATGTAGCACTCTTTCATCGCGTTAGAAAACTTAAAATACATATCGGCTCATTTTGTTTCTTTCCTGTTTTTCGAGTAGTTAAAACCGTGCGAATGTCGCGTCCGTGCCACTGGGAGATGCCCATATATCTAATTCTGTTGATTTTTATAGCCAATTTTCTTTTGTAATCGGTGCTTAACTATAAGTTTATTCTTGTCAGCGCCTTAGTATTATTATGAAATAAATAAAATAAATATTATGACCGTCCTACTATATGCAGTACAAGCCTAAGCCATTGGGAGAGTTCGAGAGGCAAATCCCTCACAAGATCTATGATCCAACCTGCGTTAATGTTAAGTCAATACGATGAAATAAAGAAACTGCAAATTTTCTGAAATACGGTTAATAAGGTACCTGACATTCTCAATATTACTAGGATGTGGGGAAAAAACTCCCAGAACTGTAGTTTGTTCAGAACCGCCAGAGATTATTTAAATCATTATTGGAAGATCAGCTGTTTGACGGCTCAATTGACGGGGTAAAAGTAGGGGATTCAATTAAGATAAAGCAATCAACAACACTTGCTCTAAAACAACATGAAAAGATCAACCAATATCCATAACGCAAATATTTTCGATCATTTACTTTTTATATAAATTTTTAGCAATTAAACTTATTTATTTTGAGTATCCTGATTATGCACACGTGGTGACCGTGGCGTGCAGGTTCAGTGTGTGGCTTAGCACGCTCGGAGCCCGAGTCCGATCCCCAGTCGCGGCGAAAAGTTTTTTCAATAAAAAATTTTTCTGATCGGTCACCACCTCTCTGCAGACAATGGCAAACCTCAGAGAGTCAATAATGCCATGTAAAGCTTCTTGAGAACATGAACTTTAGTCGTTCGGAGTCGGCATAAAACATGTAAGTCCAGTTCTCGGTTAATTGTGTGCAAACATTTAATAACACACACAACATAATTGATCATAAGAAGCTCGATCAAAGTCCTTACAAGGGCTTAAATGGCCAATTTGTTTTTTTTTTTTGATTATACAATAAAAAAAAGATGTTGGCCTAAAAGATATTTTTAGGGCTATCCAAAAAAAATTCGATTCGAGGAAGTATAACCCTGGCTATGTGAAATAGATATAACCTTCCAGGGTTCAAAATATTCAAGTTTTCTTAAGTTAACGTAACCCGTTCTTCACTAGCGGGAGAACTTCCGGCAAAAGTTATTGTATTAATTTTGTCTTTTTTTTATCCCCAGAATGTATCAGTTGCTCCCAAATACTAAGGAATGCTTCGTTTCACTGCAAATTCCAAATTATTTGTCTTTTTCAATATCAACATCATTAACGGTAAGTCATGCGCGCAGTATTTTGCTTAAAGATACAAATTTAATAACACTCACACAAACACACACTTAATCAAATGTGTGGCGCCCAACGAGGCGCCAACCATTCTTGGCAACATTTAAACCAAATTCCTGACGTTTAATTTATTCTTCATAAGTACGCAAAATGCGTAATTAAAAAAAACGTCGCAGCAGAAAAAAAAATTAAGAAACCAATAAAAAAATCCTGAAAAACAACAGCGATTATTCAGCGCACATTCCACGCTGCACATTCTTCAGTTTTCGACGCATGTGACGCGCGTGCCATCAACATCAAATCAACAACATAAACAACGCTGACGTTGGTGTTGCTTGCATTTTGGCTGCTTGCTGCAAGCAGCTTCATTTGTGTTGGCTCAGTATGTTTGGCTTGTTGGCTGTTTATCAATAGTACCAGATAATGCTGTTGAGTTAGCTTCGTGCTTGTTTGTCAAGATGCATCTCACTGCTCATCAATCTCTTGGACTGACAAAGCATTGGAATTCAAAAGAAGCGGGTTCCAGTAGCTACTTAATTAGCGTTCAAAGATTGTTGCTTCCCTTGGCAATTGTAATTAATTGCACTCCTGCAACAGAAGCGACAACACCAACTGGATGAAAAAAAAAAAATATCAAATCAAAAATGATTTAAAGCATCAAGTTACCCCAAACAGAGCTTGATATGTCTAGCCATCAAGGAATGCGTTGCTGTTATAATCCCAACATCAGCCGCCTAGAGTTTATACAAAGGCGCTGCTATTATGACACTCTTCGCCAAGCTCCTTTAGCTCTGCTGCGCGTAGCTTAATCATTTGCGTCTGCGCAAACAAATTGCTTTAATTAACGACTAGGCGCCAGCTTAATTCATATCGTTAAGAGAATTAATTACTTGAAGAAACCGGTTGTTGTAAAGTTTGTTGAGGATTTGCTAGACGAGCGTAGATCCCTATCTATGATGGTGTCTAGAGAAATTATATGTTAAAATTGTTGTTTTTTTTTATATTTTTTTTTAAAGCTTTGAAAATTTATGTCTTTATTTGTGAATACATATTTCGAAAAAATTGCAAATTTTTTAACACTTTTACTTTGGTCAAGAATTTCAATATTTTCCAAAAATGAAAAGAAATTTTCATTCAAAAATTTCATTAAAAAAGGTATTCGTAAAGTAAAGGTATTTAAATTTTTAAAATTTTCTCTTTAAAACTTTTTTGAATTACTTCTTTTCTTCAAAAGATATTAACATAGTTATCATTTATCATAAAACAATATAATAAAAGACGTCCTCCTACGAGAGGATTGTTCTACTGAAAAGAGCTCCGTCCTTCTCTAGACTTCTCGTGCTCCATAAATTCCCAGATTTAAAGTAATTAATAAGATTTACACAAACAGTATGGGGTAAATTAATTCATGGATTTAATTCATCAGTCTGTTTTTAGTCCTGGCAAGTCCACAATAGACCAGATTTTTACACTTTGCCAAATCCTGGGAAAACCCACAAAAATCAAATCGACATCCACCATCTCTTTGTCGATTATAAAGCTGCGTTTGATAGCCCGATTTGGGATCACCTGTACGCAACAATATCTGAGTTCGGTATACCTGCAAAGTTGATAAGCCTCTGGAGGATGACGTTGATCCGTCAAGATAGGAAAATGCCTCTCCGAAACCTTTAATACCGAACGAGGTTTCAGACAGGGCAACCCTCTATTATGCGATCTCTTCAATTTCATCATGGAAGGGATCCTTTGAAAGGCAGGTTTACATCGCAATGGCACCATATTGTACAAAGGTTTCCAGCTCCTTGCCTACGCTGATGATATCGACATTATCGGCCGAACCAAGAGAGATGTAACTGTTGCTTTTGCCACTAACGAAAACGAATCAGCAAAAGTTCGAGAGGAAAGTTCTTCGCAAAATCGTTGGTCCTGTTCGAGTTGGAGACGACTATCGCATTCGAATGAACCCCGAGCTCTACAACGACATTGACTTAGTTAAGCGTATGACAATTCAGCGACTACGCTGGCTTGGTCATGTCTTACGTATGTATGAAAAAGCTCCAGCGAAATAGTTGTTTGAGGCGAAAACCAAGGGTCGACGGCAAAGTGGAGGACCATGCCTCCAATGGATTGATCAGGCTGAGGAAGCCCTAACCGCGCTTTGTGAAAGAAATTGGAAACGGCTCGCGTGAAACAGAGGCGCCTGGCGAGAGCTGATAAAGTTGGCCGTTACCACGGGTTGTCATGGGCACGTAAGCAAGTAATTTAAGCAAAAATGCATCTGAAGCACATCGTTGGCTCCTCGAAGCATACCCAGAATATGTTCCGTCGATTAGAACGTGCCAAGAGTAATTTTGACATGGATAACAAAGAACACCCAGGCCAGCCGAAAAAAGTTCGATGATGAGGATTTAGAGGCATTCAACGAAGACCCTTGTTAAACACATCAAGAACTTGCAAATTTATTGAGAGTTGATCATACAAGCATTTGCAGGCGTCTGAAAGCATTGAAAACGATCTAAAAGCAAGGAAATTGGGTGCCATATGATCTGAAACCGAAAGATGTCTAAAAAATGATTTTTCACTTGTAAGCAACTGCTCGAACGGTGAAATTGGAAAAGGTTTTGCACTGAAGATAAAAAGTGTGTCCATTGCGATACTCCGACGCGTAGAAAATCACATGTTTTCTGCGGTCATGCCTCAAAATCGACGACAAAGCCGAATATCCATGGTGCAAAGATCAATCTCTATAATTGGTGGAATCAGCAAGTTCTTATTTATCATCAGCTGCTCCAACATCACGAAATAATCACAGGAGGTTGCATTGAAGGAAAATGGTGCAATTAAATGCCATTAAAATTTTGGATCACCAACATTTTCTATGTAAAAGTGACGGGTAAGAAAATTTAATGACGCATTATTGAAGATCGATGAGGAGTTTTTGAAGTTTTACCAGAACATTTAAATGGAACTTTCAATCGAAATTCAGTTCTCAGGTAGTGATTTTGTTGTCAATTTGTGTATTTATACACTGTGACACAAATTGAGGAACGTTGTCTCGGAGGTAAACCAAACCAATCTGAATCGATTCTATTTGACTCCAGTAATAAAAGCCTATATCATTTTTTTCACCACTACGTCGCAATGTTTTTTTAATTTTAAGCTTTAATTTTAAAAATAATGCTCAAAAATAAAATTAAAATATATGATTAGGTTAAACTAAATTCAAGATGATTCCTGTCATCGGGAACCTAAATATAAAATTCATAACTCAGTCAAAAACAAACATTTTCCAAAATTTTTTATTATTGTAGAGAATTGAACAAATTACAAGAAAAAAATTTTAAAAAATATATTTTTCACTTTAACATGGTTTTATAGAGCTCCAAACTGGCGGCGGAGAAAAAAAGAGGGTCTCGTGGTTGCAGCGCTGGGAGTCGCAAAAATTGTCCGATCTGGGAAAAAAAAAAATGACTTTTTTAAATCTTAACAAAATTGGTTATCGTATGACAGGAGCTTTTTTGTCATAAAAAAAATCGTCAAAAAAATTCGCTAATGCCGCCACCAGTACGAAAAACATGGTTTCGAGATAAACGCGTTCAAAGTTTGTAAACAAAGGAAAATGCAAAGAAAAATAAAAATGCGCTCTCACTAATCCGGCTGTAACTTTTGAACCTGTAGGAATTTTTCCATGAAATTTTTTTTCTTAGAATCTTAAAAATTCAAAAAACGGTCAATGTCATGTCCCCCGTTAAACCTCTAGCTCTTACCCATATGGGTCATTTTGGGCTATTTTTTTTTAAATCTCTAAAGTTCAATCTTGATGAAAGGTCAAGGGTTAAAATCTTCCACAAAAAAAAAATTAAAAATCAAATCAAAAATGAATTTAAATTAATTAATTAATTTAAAGATTAATTTTCAAAATCAAAATGCCTGTAAAAAAAAATTTTGACGTAGTGGAGCAAACAAGGATATGAACTTTTGTTACTGTTGTCAAATAGATTAGAATAAAGTATTTTAATGAGCAAAAAGTTTAAGTCTGAGTGCAAAAAATCTTAATCTTAATCATTATGGAATAAAGTGTCAAAGTTTGCAAAGATACTCATCCATTTTTCTTTGCTCGTATAAAAAATTAAATGTTCAGAATTTCTCTTGGAAAAATCTCTTTTAGAAAAGAAAGTTAGTCATTTCATATTAGAGTAACTTTTTAACATATCGTCAGCCTAATTCTTATACGACGTAAGTCAAAATTATCTACTGTTCAAGAACGAAGTATGAAGTTTATACAGTAGTGATGTATTGTTTCAAACCTTCAACCTCCCTTTTTTGACGTAGAATTAGTCATTAGGCAACGTTTTTGGCGAATACTTTAGGGTATACCTACAGGCCTTAATACTCTTCGTTCAAAGATAATATATATACTAAAATATCAGATATATCCTGCGCTGAATGAATATCTAACTTTGGATTTTATCACTATTGTATTAAAGTCAAAAAATAGCAAAATCTCAGAAGAAAAATTAATATTTTTATATAAGAAAATCAATCAATAGCTGTTTATGTTGTGCCTACTGCTCTCTTTATTTTTGTTTCGATGTTTTGCTTGTGTTGTTTTGGTTTTGTACGAACTGATTCACAACATTAGTTTTCTACTCCACTCTTTAACACAAGAGGTAAATCACAACCTCTTTTTAGCTCAGTCAAAGAACTCAAACTGTCAAACTTAACAAAATGATCGAATAAATTTGAAATTTTGCTTGTTTCTTTTTGCTTGCTCATTTAATCATACTTACTATTGAACATTTTCTTTGTTTTGGCATCGATAAGTAGTCCATAATTGAGTGTTATTTATTTATTTTTTAGTTTTTGGAAGATCAATTAAAATACGTGCAAAATGAACAAAACAATCGGACCAAAGAGACAAAGTAGAAGAGGTTACAACTTAAACGGAATTCTACGTCTACACTTACGATACTATAGAAACTGTTTCTTTTTCATACAAAAATTAAAAAAAGGGTAAAAATTAAATAAAAGATGTAGTTTTACTCAAACTACCTAAAGCGCCTAATAACCGTTATTTTGCCAAATTTTTACTTACGTTTTCCTCCCTTTTTTTCATACAAAAATTTAAAAAAGGGTAAAAATTAAATAATAGATGTAGTTTTACTCAAACTACCTAAAGCGCCTAATAACCGTTATTTTGCCAAATTTTTACTTACGTTTTCCTCCCTTTTTTTCATACAAAAATTTAAAAAAGGGTAAAAATTAAATAATAGATGTAGTTTTACTCAAACTACCTAAAGCGCCTAATAACCGTTATTTTGCCAAATTTTTACTTACGTTTTCCTCCCTTTTTTTCATACAAAAATTTAAAAAAGGGTAAAAATTAAATAATAGATGTAGTTTTACTCAAACTACCTAAAGCGCCTAATAACCGTTATTTTGGCAAATTTTTACTTACGTTTTATTTGAATTAGGCCGACGATATGCAGATATATAATGGTCTTGATTGATTTCACATTCTGCTTTTAATGATTTTTGAATCTTTCATCAACGGATGTTGCTGGCGCCAATGACAGTACAAAACACATTAAAAAATTATTATTAGCAACCGCCACCTACGTCATATATTCGAAAATATTTTAATTACCTACAATTTGACGTAAATTTTCTAATTGAAATTATCCATTGAATTTATTTATTTCAAACACAAAGAGAACAATTTAAATCCCTACAACTAGAACCAACCAGCAGCCAAATTATGGAAATCCATTTCACAAACATTAAAAATAAATTCCTGAAATATTTTTCTTTTGAAATATCTTTAGCGCCACTTAAACACATGACCACAGCACAAGACGCACTGCCAAAATAACAAAATAAGCCATCACATGGACGTCAATCAAACGTCATACATATCATACCATCAATAATGGTGCCATTCTTCTACTCAAAGATTTAAAATGCTCACCAAACCACAACGACAAGAAATAAAAGATGATGAACCAGAAACAATGCCGAAACAATACGATGTGATGAGATGAGTTGCGGCACGCCGCGTTCCAATGCGATAAGATGCTCACCACATGCCCCATACATAGATAACGCCGATGTCTGTTGTTTATTATTCAGAGTAAAATACTCGAAGACATCAACAAGAATCTACTCGTACTTCTTGTAGGGGGCATACAAAAGGCAATACTCCAGAACAGATAAGAGAGCTTATTATCTTTCAACAGTTTCAAAGAGTTGAGGAGGCATCGCACTGTAGAGTGTGATAATAAGTGGTTACAGGACTGATATAAAATGTGGTTGCGGATACAATTGAAATCCAAGGAAATTCCTAATTTTTAGAATAGAAGGACTTTATGTCTTGGTTTGTGATGAAATATAAAAGGGAAGAGCCTAAGCATAACGGTTATTCTGCGAAACAAAAAATGTTATATGATTTTTTTTTTTTTTAATTTAATTGGTTTAGACCACAGTGCATACATTATTAATACAAAATTTTGAAGGTACTTTGAAGAACTTCTAAATATACTTTACCTTCATAACACAAATTACTATCACATATTTATAGCTGAACAGTTCCTTCAGCGTACAGATCTGCGTAAGAATCCAAGTTTATGTCTAGCAGTTAGAAACTTCACTTCACTGCATCTGAAGCCAAAAACTGAAAAGAACGAATAATATGCTTTTGAGAGACCAGCTCCATACTATCTAGAATACCAGGTCTGTATAAACGTATTTACTGCATGAATACAGTAATCTGTATTTATAATAATTATCCCAAGAACAATAGCACAATAGATGTATAAGGATAAAATGAAAGTGCAATTTTACATATCTTCACTGCCAAAGACACTAAATTGCTAGTGTCTCTTGTGTTCAATTCATCAAACTGAATATTTTCTATCGCTTCATTAACTTAAAAATCATACGGCAACAGTCTACTTTAAACAAAGCCAGTCTCAATTGTTTGCAAGTTTCAATGAAAATGTTTGTTCGATATAGATTTTACAATTACTTAAAATTAATTTATTTTGAATATTAGATCTTAGACTAGCTCTAACATACGATATTGTGACAGAAAGTTCCTTCCGTAGCAAAATAACTTTTCCCTTCCTTCTAAATTATCATAAATTACTTAATTCCACCGGACTCATTTTCCAAATAATTTCTGTTATAGGCACTTGTAACTACTTAACCATAGGGAAAGCAAAAGAGGTTTGCTCTAAGGAAATTAATTAGACCTAAACTTAGACGGTATAATAAAATATTTTGCAAAATTTTAATTTGAAAACCAACAATATACGTTTGAGTTTAACCCCCTCGATCACTAAAACTTGCCCAAGGTTGTGAAATTTATATGATTACATAAACAGTGAGTCTCATTTTAATAAATAGCTTTTTATTATAATATTTTTGAGATCATTTATAGAATATTACAAATATTTTATTTCATACTAGCAAAAAAATAACTGTAAAATTCTAGTTAAAATATTTAAAATTGCATAGGAATATTTTTTTAAGACTACTTGATATGAAATTTATGAGGAATGGACGCAAAGAAAAATTTCCCAAAAAATATCCCTTTAGGGAAATTTTGAAATGTTATGAAATTCGTTTAGAATATCAGCTTAGGACTTTTATTCCACTCAAATAAGACTAATTTCAATGGTTAAATTGAAATTGGCATGTGTCTTTTCGAATTATATATTTATAACTTATTTCTAACTAAGTATCGTTTAGTGGTCTTACAATAAATAATTAAATAGTTACTCATTTTTCTCTGCTCAATATTTTTTAGTTTGAATTTTCTTATTCGGTGGTTTTTGGGGCTACAGATCATCAAATGACCACAAAACCGCGTCTATAAAATGCTGGCATATTGAATCCGCTATTTTAAATGTATCTCTTGTAGCAGTGAATCAAATGCTTTTATAATTTTAAAATGTAAGTTAAAAAATTAATTAAAAATTGTATAAAAATACTTTTTTTTTTAAATATAAATAAATTTTTTTGTCATACTATGATAAAAAATTAATTCAAAATGCATGTAAAGCAACATTTCCCAAAACATATCTCTTTAGGAAAATTTTGTAATTTAATAAAAATAATTATATGTACCTATCAGTTTATAGCTTGTTTTTTAATTTTAACCCCCCTTATTTTTAATTTTAACCTTCTCGAACACTTTAACTTGCTCAAGGTAGTAAAATTTATATGAACTTGATAATTTATGTATATGAACAAAGTTTTAATAAGTAATTTTTAATGAATAATAATATCAATAATATCCATATCAATATATTATATTATCCAAAATCCTAGTTAAAATATTTTAAATTGTATAGAAATACTTTTTACAGACTCCTTGATATGAAATTCATTAAGAATTAACGAAAAGTAAAATTCCCAAAAAAATATCCCATAAGGGAAATTTTGGATTTTTAAAAATTCGATCACTTTATCAGCTTACAACTTATTTTTTACAAAAATATGCTTAATTTCAACTTTGGCATGCCTCAAGCCTTTGAATAGTACCTGAAGTTAAATTAAAAACTAATATTGTACCCTTAAATGACACAACACAATACACCATATCACCATAAATTAAAAACTGGTGGAAATTCGCACCAACTTTGTTAATTAATTAAAAAACTCAGCAAGAACACAAGGAAAAACAACTTTTCATAACGTATGAACTTTGAAATTTTTCAAGGAATCAATTGTAGAATTGATTTTTTTAAGAAAATAATTTTTATTCTGAATATTCGCTCTGAAAGAAAATTGGAAAAAAATTTCCCACGGTTTTGCCCTATATGTTCTGATAAATTTATTTATTTGATTTCAATAAAAACATTTGAGTTTTTAAAGTGAAAAGGTACTAAGAAAATAATTGCGTTTCCCAACACTGGTTTACAAAGTAACTTAACGAAATACAGGAGTGCAAAATTTATTGCATAGATGAGCATTTCCAATGAACTCGATTGTGAGCTTTTGTTTCGGTATTAAAAATATTTCTTATCGAACAAAATAAATTTAAAACAAAAAATTTACAAAAAAATGTATATAAAAGAAACAAGTGGGTTTTTTTTTCAAAGTATTTTCGGCTTAAAATAATTTTTTTTTATGGGTTGAACTTTTCTCTGAACTTTATCGCAAGCTAAGTATAAATTTGGTTATTTTGGTCTTCCTTTAAAAAAATCATTTTAAACTAAAAACCAAGATTAAAGAACACGTGGTACTCAGATCATGGATTGATAGTAGAGGGGTTTTTATTATTTTTGTTATTGTTGTTTTTTTTTTTTCAATAATTCCGACTTAATAATATTCATCCAAATGACTTGGACTTTCCTAAATGTTAAACTATTGTACGAAGTAATCTGTTGTCAAAACATCAGCACTTCAAAATGTCACGTTCCTGCTTATCACTAAGTTATGGTTGGCTGTTGCTTTTGTTTTTGTTTTTCTTGCACATAAAATATGCACACAAATATTTAAAATTTTCTAGTCCCAGTGGCAACTTGATTATGACACTGATAAGAAACTCTCACAAAGGCTTGTCGACATTCATATTCTTCTATAAATTCCCTGTCTCTGAAGTGAGAGTATAAAAAATCCAAAGATTACTCTAAATCTTGGCGCTCCATGCGCCAAAGATAGATAGATTTTTTAAAAGAGAATTATTGATGGCTCTTGTTGACTCTAGTCAAGTTCGTTCAGCCACACGCCACTGTTCCTCTAGTATTATGCTCAGCTCATCGTGCCATCATGATTGACAATCGATCATGTCTCATCTGCGCGCTATTGGACAGCATCTTCATCGTCTTAATACTCTACTGATCTTCTGATCGTGTCTTCAAAGTACCGGAGAATCATTCTCGCAGAATTCACAACAATCTTCATGCCAAAGGAAGCAATGATATTCAGCAGAAATAAATATTTCCCAGTCGTAATCAGACCGTGCTCGAATTCAGACGTGAACATTTCTCGCACCAAACAAACGACGCGCGCCTAACTGAATTCAGTTCGTTTTTGAAAATATTAATTTTATTTTTTCTGTTATTATTATTTAAAAGGAACAATATATAAAAAATAAAATACAAATTTAAAAAAAAAAAAACATACACACATCCACAAACGTCGAGTGAAATCACTTCAGAAGACATTTCTGAGCACTTCTAATAGATTATATTCAGTGATATATGGGTGTCAAATGTTAACAACACACACACACACATACACATTTAAATGTATACACATACACACTTAGGTACTTGTCCACACATATGTATGTGTTGTTGTTATTGTTGTTGTGCGATCTATTATACGTGAAATTCAAGATTTAAAAATATTTCTCAACTGATCTTTTGTTGAGTGACCGATCCAACGACTGTGTTTTACCGTTTTGGAAACTCCGAACAGCTGTTACATTGTGTGTTGCCGAAAATCGCGTATTATCCTAGCGGTCATTAGTCGCTATCCCTAAAACAGACTTTGCCTGTATTGGTGCAACACATACTTACACAACACAACGATCAGTGATAAAATTGCAAGGAATTCAGTTAAAAACAAAAACAAAAGAATTCATTAATACGTTTAGTGGTTTTACGAGGCACAAGTTAAAGGCGCCTATGTGCTGCAGTGATATTGAATAATTGACCAAAGTGGCAACGCTTTTCGGCAAAAGTGCGCAAAAACAAAATTTAAAAAATAAAACGAAAATTAAAAGAAAAGTATACTTCAAAAAGTCTATGACTATGACTTCCGCGATGAACTTGTAAACAAAACAACAAAATCCACGTTATACATTTCGCAGGATCAACTTCAAGTTAATTAAAAAAAGAAAAAAAACTTTGGAAATCTTTGAAACGAACGAAAGCATTTTAATCCTCAATCCCAGCCGTTTAAAGTTAAAATAACAAAATGGCTTCGTTTGTCTATGCCGTTTGGAGTATTACAAATGTTGCCTCCGTACACTGTGCTGTACGTCCAGAAATATCCCCATGCACCTGTGAGCCAGTCTATGCCAACAACTATGTGGAGTTATCTTGCGAAAAAGTTGATTCTTTTCATAAAATTGTCGATGCCTTGTCCAATAAATTTGAGCCGAATGTTAGCATTAGCTTAAAAATATCTTACTCCCAACTAGATGATCTGGAGATGCGCTCTTTTACGGATATGCAGCTGAACGTCGTTAAATTACGATTGCAATGGAATAGTCTAAGGTAAAAATAGGTGATTCCTTATATATAGCGTAAAAAAAAAAATGGCATAGTTGGTATAGCTATAAATGCTGGAAACATTTTCCAAATCAAATATTTGTTTTTAATAATTTTTTAAATGTATCGTATTGGAGTATCTTATGATGATGCAGATTGCTTTAAGTATTTTTATTGACACGTCCAACATTTAAAAAACAAAATAATATGTTAAAGTAAACATTAATTCTGTGTCGATAAGGAATAACCGCTAAAGTCGAGTTAGGACAAAGTGAGGTTATTTATTTCATTGCGATTTTTCACAACGAAAAACACTAGTACGCAAATTTTTATGGTTGTACCTTGAAAATTAAGTGTTTACGGCCATCAAATCTAAACAGTTAAATTCAGGATACCCTGATATAAGTTAGCGATATTAAACTTAAAAATGCTCTTGTGAAATGTTGAAAATGAGTTTAGCTGTTATTCCTTGTCGACACAGAATTCGACACATTTCAACTCAGTTCATAGAAATGCGCAATTTTTCTAAATATCCGTTTTCATTGATAGTTCTTCAACTGACTTTGTTATTGCAAATTTATTGGCTTATAAACATCTAAATATCGCCCACGTTAATTTACTCAAATGTATCTTATTTTTCTCATAATCCGTTGTTGATCTGACGTGATGCTATCCATGATTTTTGCTCATGTTTTATAATTATATTAAATGAACTTAATTAGTAAATTAGTGGAATTTTTACAATTCTCTCTGAGCTTGAAATTTTAGCTTCTCAAGCTTTACGTGTGCTCGTGTAAGTTTAAATTTGGCGACATTAAAACGGTTTAGTCATAGTTGAAGAAATTTTTAGAGCGAAAAAAAATATCAATTAAAAACATAACTGTTTTATCCCAAGACTTTGTTTAATATTTAAATAGTTTGCATTATTGTTGCCGGATTATATTTTCCTAGCGACACTGAAAAAATATGTAGTTTGTACGAAAATAAAGGAATTTTATAAAAAATTTTACGCAACAAATATAAAAACTTTAAATTTTTTAATAAAATTTTTCATATCATTAAAAAACTATAGGGGTATTCACACTGCCTTGGGTAGTTGGGTAGATTGGCAAATACCATACATTTTGTTTTTTGTAAAAGTGCCATTCTACCCAAGTACCCATCTACCAATCTACATTAGCTGACCCCATGACTTGTTTGGGTAGATTGACTGAGTACTTTTTTCATGGGTTACCACCTTTTCCAAAAGTAGGCAATAATTGAATTATTATTTCTAAATAATTATTCAAAAAGTAGGCAAAAAACTAAAACAAAGTAAACAAATAATAAGTGAATAAAATAGACAAATGAGTTAAAATGAGTTATTTTTGAAATGAAAATGAGATAAAAATTATTAAATGCCGCAAAGTTCACGTTAAAATGACTCCTATAAAAAATAACTTTTTTACGCCCGTACAATATGGTGGCAACTCTTTTCTAGCTGTCACTCATCTTTCATCAGCTGTTATTCTACAAAATACTCAATTGCAGTTAGGGTGCTCGCAGTAATCAAAAGTACTCAATCTACCCGTACCCATGGTGAAATAATTGAAAGGTGTTCTCATTCCATGACATTTTTCAATATTTTTTTTTACATGCTGCCTTATTTTGACAATTGTAAGGGTTTCAGAAACATGTTTCTTAAGGGTGTTGTTTTGAGTCCGTTAAGTACTCAAAAAAAGTACTTTTTTTTATTTTTGGTAAGTAAAACACACAAGTCGTGTTTTTATATAAAAAACTTGATTCTAGCAAAAGTTATCACAAAAAAACAGTAACCTAACATAGAATTTTTATATATATGAAAACTTTTAGCAAGATTTCTCGAAACATGATTATGACTTGGATTATTATTTTAGATTATTATTATTCAGTCTAATCGTGAAACATTTTCTCCCGGTAGTTGTAAATGGGAGTATCCTGTTTTAAGATAACAGATAAACATATCTCATTTTTTATTTTACACTCATGAATATAGGCGGTTGATGAACAAAATTGCATTAAAAATTTCCGAAAAGTATTTTAACTTTATCTTTAAAACGGGAACTCCCATTTACAACTCCCGCGAGAAAATGTTTCATGATTGGGCTGATTATATTAGATTATAATTGCATTTGACTACATATATAATGAATATTCATGTATACTAGTATCGCCTGGGTCTATGGTTTAATAATTTACAAGGTAGCATTGACAAGTGTTGATTTTCTCATCTACAAGTAATTGAGTTCCTTTCAAAAACAGCTGTTCGTTGTTATATGCGTTGGCCACATTCGGCTGTGTCAACTGTTGTGATAGCGACACATCGGGGAGCGAAGCTATCGCTACGGAAGTGTCAGAAAAGTTGTCAAGTGGAAACTTTACCGAAAATGGAAACTTACCGACAAATAAAAAATTTTCTATTTTAAATTTATTTTTATGCGCAACTTCTTGAGAAGACGTCAAGTATTGGGATAACCTTTTAATTTATTGAATCATGATTGTTTCCTACTGAAACGTCAATACTACCTTGAAAATTATTATACCATTTTAATTATTACAAATAGTCGGTGCTCTCTTTCTCCGCGCTCGGAAAAAAAACAATAATCAAAATCAGTTGAGAAACACAGGAGAAAATGGTTCTTAACTGTTTTCCCCACGCCTATTTATATAAAGATTAGACAATTAATTTTGAGTTTTACAAGAAGATGCTCTAGAGTACTTTAGAAGATTACTCAATTTAGAAGATTGTCAAGAAAGCTCTGATTTGTGGGTTTATGTTGTGAAGTGTCAAGCGGTTCTCTTCTAAAACCGAATGCAATCTTCATAAAAAAGATGAAACTTCTAGAAAATATCTAAAAGTTGATAGTATATAAAAGCTAAAATTTACTTATTTCAAAAATAAGTACCTTAAATCTCATTGTTACATGTATAATAGTATCATATTCAAGTAGCATCACAAAAAAGTACTAGTATCAGGAAAGTACAAAAATATGCAACCCTACTCCGATTTCAAAAGAAATTGTCAAAATAAGGCAGCCTATTTTTTTCTGATATTGGGGATGAGAACACCTTATATTCATTTCACCATGCCCGTACCCAACTACCCAAGTCAGTGTGAATACCCCTTATATGTTACGATGCCTAGTTTTCTGGTTTCGAGTTTTAAAAATACATCACCATTAAAAGTTGTGGTAACGGGTCACGAGTTCAAACCTCACCTCGGCAAAAGTTTTTTCAACAGAATTAATTTTTCTATTCGGCCGTCACCTCTCTGCAGACAATTGTCTGCAAACATTAAATAACACACAAAGTCCTTTCAAGAGCTGAAATGGTCAATTTGTTTTTTTTTTTCTTTTGTTTTTCACCATTAATATGAGGTATTCTTCATGTTTGTTTAAAACTATTTGAGATTTGCTAAAATGATATTTTGTTTCTTTATCAAGTTACTAAATTTATTATTTTTTTTTTTTGAAAATTACGTTTTTTAGCAATAACTATTTTTTTTAAATGCTATTGAATATTTTGTTATAGCCCGTTTCAAAAGAGAAGAACAATTTCGCGCATGTTTGAGAATAAGAAAATAATTTTGAGAGCGTACTTCATTCTGATTGGTCGACATTAAAAAAAAAATTTAATATTCTCTGAGCAGAAAAATAAATGAAAAAAATTAATATATATTCCTTAATTTTGTTGTTCATCGCAACTGCGCTGCGGAAGTACTGAATTTTATTTTTCGAAATCAACCAATCAAAATTGAAAAAAAAGGGGGGCGTCAAAAAAAAATTTGTTAGCCGACATTTCACTTCACAATTTTTTCTTGAGAAAATAATTTATTTTTTATGTAATTTGTATTTGATTTCTCTCTCAAGATGCAGGTTGCTGCAGGTTGTCGGTGCAACACCGTACTTGTGCGATCATTTTTTCTGAATATTTGCGCATTTAAATATATAGAAAAACTAGCTGGTACCCGGCGCGTTGCTACCGTTCTTATCCAATGTCTGTTTCAGTTTGCCAATAGAAGGCCATCAACGAATAGAAACTCCACTCTGAGTGACCATTATTTCCAAAGCTATTTAATATAATAAATATTCTTCTATGGGTGGAACCACACCCATTGTATTGTATCCCGCGAGTATGTCCGAGTAGTAGGATATCATCAAATAGTTACTCCAAACCGGGGTAACTCTAATATTTGCTTATTATTTCCAAAGCAACTCAATTAAAAAAAAAATTTTCTTATTTGGGTGGATCCACACCTATTGTAAATACAATGCCCGTTCCAATAGCAGAACACAACCAAATAGTAACTCCATTCTGAGTTCAAATGTTCTGTGACTTTTACTTCTATGGCTGTATCGAAAATTTCTGTATCGAAAATTTTAATTGAATTGGTGGAGCCACGCCCCAGACCTGAAAACAGTCACTACATACTGAGTTTTATTGTTATAACATTTAGTTCCAAATCTATGCGATATCAAAAAATTTTGTTTCCCCAACCCCTCCCCCCTCAAAGATCACCCAAATTTGACAGCCGAAGGTTACGACTCAATAGTAAGTTCGTACCGAGTTTGATAGTTGTGTGATTTATTGGCAAAATTAACACCAAAACTTTGTGTTCTTAAAGAAGTACCACGCCCATCGCGGGAAGAAGGTTGAAAAATACTTTAAAACCTATTCTCATACCCACCAAATCCACAAAAAAAATTTCATTAAAATCGGTCCAGCCGTTTCGGAGGAGTTCATACACTAACACCGTGACACGAGATTTTTATATATTAGATAGTAAAAAACACTCAAAAAAAGCATAAAGTTCAGCGAACAGTACAAAAAGAGCAAGAAATTACGCTCTAAAAAATTTTCTAGCTTTAAAAATAATTTCTCACTGCGCATCGAAAAATGGAACTAAAAAATGTTCTTCTCTTTTGAAACGGGCTATATATTGCACGATTTTCAAAATTCAAAATCTTTGAATTTTTATAAGTTTTAAAAAAGTTTATATTATTTTATTATTCAATAATCAAGTTTTTATCATTATCATATTTCCCCAGTCGCGGCGAAAAGTTTTTTCGATAAAAAATTTTTCTGATCGGTCACCACCTCTCTGCAGACAATGGCAAACCTCAGAGAGTAAATAATGCCATGTAAAGCTTCTTGAGAACATGAACTTTAGCCGTTCCGAGTCGGCATAAAACATGTTGGTCCAGTTCTCGGTCAATTGTGTGCAAACATTTAATAACACACACAACACAATTGATCATAAAAAGCTCGGTCAAAGTCCTTTCAAGGGCTGAAATGGCCAATTTGTTTTTTAATCAAGTTTTTATAACAAAATAATTTGTAATTAATTGTAATTAATTGTAATTTTGTGTGATAATGAATGAACTAGAGGGATATTTTCCAATTTTACATTTTCATGTTTCATATAATATGTTTATTTTTATATTAATATAGTTTTTTAACTTCTATTTCAAAGTAACCTTTCTAGACTTCAAATTCAACCTTAACTAATAAATAAATATTTTTAAAATTTTTTTTTTTATTATGATTTGTTTTCGAATAAAACAATCTAAATTTTTGCAGAAATAATATTTATGTGAATATTTTACTAACCATTTTTCTCCCTCTTATTTATCTGAGAATTCTGAAAAACGTGTGCTTCTATCAATGAGACACTTTGATCTTCACAAAATATTCTCTATCTTTTGTGTGAGCACAAACATGGAGAAGAGTTTGTTTTATAAGACCCATGCTATAAAGTCATACCTATTGTACAAGCTAAATGTTCCACTAAAGTTCCATTGAAAGCTTAATCTTTGCAAGATATTTTTGTTGTCTAATACAAGAGGATGTTCCGATCTCAGGTTAGGTTTTTTTAGGTTAAAGAGGGTTCTGGACTATTGACTATAGTGCTTTTAAGAGAACCCTAATATTCATTCTGAGTGGGTTGTTTTTTGTAGAAAATCTCCAGATTTTACGATCGTCCATTGCCCACATGGACTTTTCCCACCCACTCATTACTTATTCTACTAAATAATAAATGAGTAAATTATAATTTTGATTCATATTTCATATCGGTTTAAAATTTATTAAAAATAAAACTAAGCTAAATGGGGAGTTTTGAATCACACTTTGATTTTGTGCCATAACTTTCTCAAAAATCAATATTTTTTTGATCTGAAACCGTCTATTTGTAGATAATGGTAATACCTAACTACCTCCAGATGCATTTATTCAAGCTTTTTAATTTTTTTAAAAAATTTCCAAACTGGAAAAAAAATGAGATTTTTGGAATTTATAAAAAGTGGGGAGTTGTGAATCACTACTATAAATGGTGAACAATAAAATTTTCGATTAATTAACTTTATTACACTTGAAAAAAATGAAAGAGCAAATAGTTCTCATGACAAAAATGAAAAAAATAATGGTCAATTTTATGTTTTTTGACGAAAATTTGTATTAATGTTGCGGCATGATGCCTGAGTAAATCTTGAAAAACAACACAAAAAATTTCAATTTACTTTGATTTCACATAAAACGTTCATAAAATTCATTAATAATGCGTAGTGCGTTTGACAGATGTGCGATCCAGTTGTCAAAGTTGAAAAACAAGGAGATTCACAACTCCCTACATTTGTTGATTCACAACTCCCCATTTTAAATTTTCGAACATAGGCGACGCGTCATCAGCACACAATGTTATTTCTTCAAAATGATTTCGGTGGGTTAAAAGGCAATAGATCAGAGATAATTTTGACGATACTTTCGTTTCGATACACTTTCGGAATAGTTTTCAAAATTTGATTCGCGTTGATCCTCGAAAAAACTTTTTTCAGCTCGCAAAAAAATTATTTTTTGTAGACACACTCTGAATACGTGTTGATGGCAAAAATGCTTATAAAAAGTGAGAGCCAAGACTAGTAAACAATAATTCAAAACTCCCCATTTTACCTTACTATTTGCTAAAAGTTAAATTTTATGTGTAAAAGGTTGAAATTGAAATGAAAAGCGTTTAATTTTAAATGTAAAAAGTTGAGTTTAAAATTGAAAAAGTTTTTTATTTGTTAAAATTGTTTTGAATTTGATTTGTAGAAAGTTAAATTTGAAATGTAAAAGGTTAAATTTTAAATTTATAACATGTGCTTACCTATTTTATAGATTACCTTAAATTTTAATGATTGGAGATGAAGGACCTATCATTCAACTCTCGCACATGGTTTCGAATTAGTGAAAAAGATTGTTTTTAAAGATTTATGGTCCGTTTCTAATTTGAACTCCAACCAAATTAAGTAGATTTTCAAACGTTCTACAGACCATACAAGAGCTTATGCTTCTTTTTCCGTTTGATAGTAATGTTTCTCTTGTTCCGTTAGGCTTTTAGTAGCGTAAAAGATTACCCGCGGCACTTCTTCCTCCAATTGCAAAAGAAATGCTCCCATTTGAAACAGCTCTTGTTCTATCGCAAGGATTAAAATATCCTAATGTGCTTATACTCGATATTTTGTTTTTTTAAATGTGGGAAAGCCTCTTCATGATCGTAACTCCAATGAAATTTTGTATCATGTTTAATTAAGTTTCGAAGAGCATGTGTTTCGTTGCTAAAAAAGTTCTTACTTCTTCTGGAAGTCATGGAGCTCTAAACTTCTGAATAGCTTCAATTTTTGCGGTGGATGATCTTGTCTTACACTTTCATTGCTCGATATGTGTCCCAGAAAATGAAGAGAATTAAGAAATGGATTAAGAAGAATGTTTTTATCTCTTAAAATAAGTATCACTTTCTCCCACATTCTATCATGGTTTTGAATGTATTTTCCAAAAAATATAACATCGTCTATGTACATGGATTGGAACAAAATGCAAAACCCAGTCTCTCGCACTTTAAACATTCTCTATTATATCAAGCTGCAATAGTAGTTTTCAATAGTTTATATGAATGCACAACATCTCAAGAATATTGTGTCCAAATTTGAAGTAGATCCGACTAAAACTAACGGAGATATGAATTTTTTAGTAAGTGTACCTCGAACGATTTCGTTAAAGCGATTTTCGATAAAAATAAACTTCATAATGTACAAAAGGTTTTAGTTTTTTTTATACTTAGTAGGTATGAGAATAGGTAGTAAAGTATTTTTTACTACCTACCCGAGAGAGGCGTGGCACTTTTTCAAGAAAACAAATTTTCAGCTCCACTTTCGTCTATCAATAGCACATCAATGAAACTCGGTCCAAACTTACTATTGAGACGTGTCCTTCGACTGTCCAATTTGAGCGTCCTTTGGCACCGACCATACAATTCAACTTTGTAATCACGAATAGATTTGGAACTTAATGTCGTATAACAATGAAGCTCAGTATGAAATAACTGATTGGTCAGGTCATTCAATTATAAAATAGACAAGGGCATTGAAAAATGGGGGTGACTCCGCTTATACAACTCAAATTTTCGATACAGAATAATTAATAGCTTTGGAAGTAAAATTACAGAACATTTTAACTCAGAATGAAGTTACTATTTAGTGGTGTCCTGCTACTGGAAAACTCGAATGGGCATTGCACAATGGGTGTGGCTCCTACCATATAAGACATATTTTTTTTAAATAAATCGCCTTAGAAATATTAGTAGTAGATCAAAGAAACTCGGTTTGGAGCAACTTTTTGGTGATATCCTACTACTCGAATATACTCGAAACTAAATACTCGCAAACTAAAATGGGTATTGGACAAGGGGCTTTTCCCATAAAAGACAAATTTTTATATTTAATAGCTTTGGAAAAAATGGTCTCAGAATATTGAAACTCAAAGTGGAGTTATTATTTGTTGAAAGCCGGGTACCAGCTAGTAGTATATATAAAACAATATGACACCCCCTCCCTCTGCATAAAACAATACACCTTTTATTATGTATGATTATAGGGATAAAGTCCTTCTGAGTGTCGTTGATGTTCATGATGAGAGGTCATAGCAAATCTTTACCAAAATAAATTCATCAATAATAAAAAGGTTTCTTTGGTTGTTTATCGGTTCTAGTCCTACAAGAATACAAGCTATACTCTATAAAGAAACCTTAAGATAACTCAAATATTATGCTATCAAATTAAAATTAAATAACAAGGGATCACCAAAACATCATCCTAGAAAATTTTTTATTAGATTTCTATTCACTATAAAAAATAATTTTGTTCCTATAACAACTGTCTTTCTTAATATGAAACGCTCGGCATACGATTTGTTGTTATTGAAAAATTCATGTTATCACCATCTTTCAAGTCTCATTTATTATTTCTCTGGAATATTTAATCATGTACGTAAATGTGAAACGTCGGCCAGTGTCGATTATTGCAAGTCGATTAACTTGTGCTGCTTGTCTCGGTTTTAGGTTTGTTTGTGTTGAAGTTTTAAAAAAAATTTTACTATCTCCGGCTTGTTTCGACAACCGACACAATCGACAATTTTTGTTGAGTGATATTTTTTGTTGTCTCTGTTGTTGTTTTTAATACAATTGCAAATGTATTTGTTTCTTAAAATAAAAATAATATTTCAACTTTTATGCCTACTTATATGTTTGTGCATATTTTTAAAAATAAATTTTTGAATGAACTCTCGTAAATGTCGTGGTGTATTTTTTTTTTTTTTTTTTTTGTACAAGGGTTCCACTTATCAGGATTTCTTGTTGTATTTCGATTAAAACATCGATGTTTAAATTATGTTATATTTTTCGAAATAACATTATGTTGAGTTCGTTTTTTAAGTTGTGAATTCTTATCTTTTGGCTGCTGACTTTGAGATTTCGGAATAAATTGCATTTTACCAGTTTTTACCACATATTTTCGCACAACAATTTTCACGACTTCTACGCTTTAAAATCTTAGCAAGCCGTTTAGCGTTTGTTTTTTTTTTTTTTTTTTTGTTTTCTAAGAAATATTTATTCCTCATAAAATGGAAAAGTTCATCACTACGTTAAATCAAATTACATTAACATTTACTTACTTGTTTGTATATTTAATGGTGTTGTTGTTTTTTTTTTTTTTTGTTTTTTACAATCAATCTTTTCTTCTGATCTCAATTTATAACAATTGACCTATTGACTCAAAAATGCCACTGACCAGACCAAGTGGAGCAGCGCTATATTGAAGCCAATTCAAATTGAGATCTCTTGCTGGAAGAAACCGGCAATGGAATTCAATTTGTGAAGTAAAGCAAAATTAGCATGATTCAATATATTTTCTTAAATGATGGGGTTAACAATATTTTGATTAGTTGATGGCATAAACATGTTTATTTTTTTTTGAGAGAAATAGTTGAGAGAAATATTGTTAAGGACTGGAACTAGAGGTAAAATAATGGATATCAATTAGGGGAGTACCGGGATTAAAAATTAAAAATTACTTATAAATAAAATAAATAAAATAAATAAAAAAATTTTATACGTTTCCATTTTCACTTCAAACATACTGTCTTACTTACTTCTGTCGAGACCGAAAGATGCGTCAAAAAATTCGATCCAGCCTCGAAGACGATAGCTTAGAAGCATTAAGTTTTTTAGGATCTTACTTTCAAAATAAACCAAAAGCATAAGAATTTTAAATTCATGCCACAATCTTAGCCGAATTTTGCGACTATGGTTTCGATTAGTTATTGTTTTATGTAAAAAAAATTTGAATTTGAAAAATTTATGAATGTAACTAAAATTTGTTTTTGAATTTTTAATTTTTTGTTTAGTTATTTATAAGTTATAAGATTTTTTATCACAACTTGATTTCATGAATTGTTTCTTTTTATATTATATGTAAGTTTTCTTTTTGAATATTTTCTTTTTTGCATCATAAATATTGAAAAACTCTTTATTGGGTTTAATTGCTTTTTGAACTTGTAGAAAACATTTTTTGGGATTTCCGAAAAATATATTTTTTCCGGTTGCTTTTATAAAACTATGCCGGAATATGCCCTTTCGGATACTTAATTGTAACACTTTGACACGGTGTTTTTTAACACCGAACGGTGTAGGACTCCCTGGAACACTGATCAGTGTAAAAATTTCATAGAAATTTTAAGGTATTGGCTAGACATTCGCAACCTTCTAACAAGATGGAAATACTTCTGAAGGAGATGTTGAAGAGGTGGCTCAATGGCCGAGCCAGAGTAGAATCATACGTTTTAAGCAAAATTGGCAGTATGCTTTAGGGACCAGAGGTTTTTTGATATTGAGTTTTCTTGTTCGAAATCACCTGCATTGCAGAAAACTTCTTCTTAAAAAAAGGCAGTAGCTGATTGCTAACCGGGATTAAGGAGTTATGTGCGAGAAATCCAGCCACCTTTACCACTGGGCCAGTGAAGATTTTGTCACCTTTAGAAGAGTTGGGATACACGAAGACGTTTCGCGCTTTAAAACTTTATTCCAGTGATTCCTGACCTTAATGCGAATTCTTTTTGTATCGGCAGTCTTTTTGTAAAGGCTTCCTCTTTGGACCTGACTGCAATCCTGCAAGTCTTATTAAATCAGGAGTGATCTTTTGGTTTGATGCCACGTATGATGTACAGATAAATAATTTCCAATTTGGTCCGAACTAGCAAGAGATGCGTTGACACTCACATCATACTTTTCACTTTTTAGCTTTGCAGGCCAACTTTGGGAATGAAAATTGTTTCTTTTACTAATTGAATCAGTTTGTTCGATTCAGCCCAGGGAAGAAATGCTGTCATAGCAAACGAATCATGGGTTGAAATAACTGATTTCACCGTTAAATACCATGCAACAAATTAAACTTTTAAATCAACCGTCTGTTGACTGTTGGTCTATAGAACACGAAACCCGTATAAAAAAACGTACTTATTGAAATTATATCACTGTTTTGAAAGATCATGTTTTATTAAACAATTATTTTTGTGTAAAATATTTTTTTAATAATAAATAATTAAATGTAAATTTTTTTTTCAAAGATTGTAAAAAAACATATTTTGAAGGTTATTTTTGATCAAACAATTAATGAAACAGAATTAGAATTTCAATTATTAAATTAAAACTTTTGATCCTTACACAGGTAGAATAGGGGGAACCACGTCCTCCGCATGATAGTCTAGCAGACTTCCACCGAGATACATGGTAACGATAAGATAAATATAAGTAGTAAAACACATTTTAAAAATATTGCTTAGAGAAGACAGACACCCGGTTCTGTTGTTTCATTTTTGACTCTAATCAAAAACATTTCAACAGATGATTTTGACAGCACAAAAATACTTTGAAACGTTTAATCAACAGAGAAAACTTTTAACTTAAATGCAAATCATTCTATCTAACAGTGTTTTGAAATAACAGCGGCCGACTATTAATATTACATTTGATATTTTTCTGAGTGAATAAATAGTTCCGAGTGACATAACCAAGCCGGGTTGTGTACATTAAAATCGCTGGAAAAAATTATTTCAGACCTCGGATCGGTGACACTCAGACTGGTTGGTATCGGTATGCGACATCTGCACGAATAAAAAGGGCGATGCCCCTACGCAAAAAAAAAACACAATGGCAGTAGGTGATACCCAGGTATATGAAAATCCAGTGAATTTACGCAAATTCCAATTTGATGGTTTTGGAGGAACCTCTCAAGTTTAGTGTCAGGAGTTTTGAACATGGAGCATTTTAGGCAGGGAGTTTTGGACATGGAGCTTTTAGGTGGCTCCGTCTCGCCTTGACAGTACCAGTTACTGGTCACCCGTTGCTTGTCCAGGACCGCTTAGAAGGAAAGATAGCCGTTCTCTATCCGCGGCCTGTAACCCATCCGGCTAAATTCCCATAGAATCTACCGAGCCGGACGTTCAACACCTTTTTACCTAAATTACACAAATATACGAAAATATTTTTCATTTCTATGCCAGATTTGAAACACAACAATATACATATGTATGTATTTTCTTTTTCTCCAACTGATTATTTGAATTTTGCAAATTCTTCAAAATTATTATCATCACTTTGTCAGATTATTTTGTGTGACATCTTAAGTATTAGAAGGTTGATAAGAAAACTGTTTGACGATCACGTTGACAATATTACAATTGGCGCCATCATAATATTTTTACTTAATTAATGATCATTAAGTGAATGGATCATGTTTATTTTATGAGCGCGTTTTAGTGTAATTCACGAGTTTGTTTTGGTCAAGATTTTTGGTTAGACAAAAAATTCTGTTGATAAGCTAACCGCGACTTTAGTTACAATCAGGCCCTATTGTAAAGTGGGAGTGGCAACTGGGTTATTTGATCAGAGTTTCACATTGAAAAGAGACCCACATTCAAAATAAAAGACCTCACAAAAAAAAAGTGAGGTCATTTTTTTCATAACTTTATCCATAGCTGCAAAAACTAATATAATTCCTTAAACTTCCTTCTAATTTTCATTTAATTTTTTTTTTATTTTACTAAAATGAAAATTTTTATAAGAATGAAATTAAGAACAAAAATTCTTGTAAAATTAATAAATTAATTTTCAAACTTTTTCCACAATTCCACAACGAATATATTTTCAAAATAAGCAAAATGTAAAAATACAATTTTTAAAAAACCGTTGCTTTAATGTGATGGTTTTCATTATTACATACTTTACGCTGAACAGGACCTTAAATACAGTATAGAGAGGGCTTATCATACGTTATTTTTCTTTCTTTATTGCTTTTTTTTTTTGTGAAAATTACTTTTATACAAGGATATAACACTACTTCAAATTTTATTATGATACTACCATCTCTGGTAAAACAAAACATTTTTTCCAAGAAAACCGTTCATTTAAATTATTAACCCGAAATTCAAAGCTTATCTAAGTCACGCAAAACGTGTCAACCGCAAAACCCACTGATTTGAATGGATTTGAATGAAAAAGTAGCAGATCGCATTAACTGATCGTTAGTAAACATCTAATTGATATCACAGCGATTTCTTATCATCACTTCACTCAGCTAAACGCACTTCGGCAATGTTTACATTCTACTCGGCAAATAAATCACTTCTGACTTTCATTCAGACTTTAGGAGATACGAGTAGTACCAAGAGGCATGCTTGAAGTGATATTCAAAACAACTTTAATTGGTATTGAAAGTGTTCCTGATAAGAGCCAGTTAAAGACAATCGCCACTGTATATTAAATAGATGCATAAAAAAGGAAATTAAAAACAGATTCTTTTCTCAACTTATTTATTAAAATATTGAAGTTAAGACGAACGATGCTGGTAAGTGATGATGAGTAATAATTGTGGAATATTTCCATGTTTTTCCCTATCGCTTTTTACTCTAATGATAAAAATTTTCTTGCTGAATTTTTATTGTCTGTTTAATAATTAAACCAGTTCGTTATATTTGCCAATATTTATTCATATTGCAGGCAACCAAGTAATATTCTTCTATAGCTCTCGAATTCGAACTGTCTTTGCGTAAAATTCGTCTTCAATTAAAATTGTGAGATTTTTTACTATATTCCTCTCTGCTCAGTTTTTATTGCGATCAATCAATGACCAAAGGCCAGCGGAGGTCGTGTGACAATTAGTGACTTATGAAAAATGATCAAGTTCAGCGTAATTTTCAGATTGATGACAAACAAAATAAAAAAATAAATCTTTGTAGAGATTTGGGAATGCATAATTAAGAGTGTTTGGTTATTTCTCTCACCTCTCACTATGCTGTCATGTATAATAATGCAAGAAAAAAAAATTTAAATTAACATTTTAATTAAAAATAGGTACGAAAGCTAGCAACCTTGTCTTACGCTATAAATAGATGTCGTAACAGCATCCTTAACATCTTTGTGAACATCATCCTTAAGAGCTGTCAATTAATTAATCCATAACGGAATTTGATGAATGCTGTCACTGTTCAAGAGTTGTCAGCAGCGTGCTTCAGGCATGCTTGATTGATGAAACGTTCCCATATGAATTATTCATCAGTTCATCCTTGCCAATAATTGTCTCATCTCGAGGCGCCAGTGGTTGGTCGCAAAACAACTTAATTAATTCACTTTGTTGCTTCTTCGCACATTTATTTTTAGTTGCAGCTTAAATAAATCATTCCTTGCGGACTGATTGATGGATGCACATCAGCAGGCTTAGATTTTCTATGATATTTTCTAGTTTTCCAAAGATCTGTTGTATTCTGCCTCGATGCGATATTTATAAGGAAATACCTAATGGCTTTGAGCTATTAATAGATCTATCCACTCAAATGTATTTTTTAACTTCCATAAATTCCTTAGGCAAGGAAAAAATAATGCCTCTAATGGTCTTAAACGTGCGTTCCTTGCAAGGTCGCATAGTTCTAAGGCGGTTGTTGAATATTGCACAGTGCTTTAAAGATGTAAGAATTGTAAAGCGGAAAAAAGATTTTGCAAATTTTTGGTGGTTATGATAAAACCAACCAACAATTCAACTTCTAACATTTTCATTTTCCATATTCTTAGAAGTTTCTATTTCGGTAATTCTCCCTTAAAAGGAC
Organism: Tetanocera ferruginea; assembly: GCA_958299015.1. NCBI lineage: Eukaryota > Metazoa > Arthropoda > Insecta > Diptera > Sciomyzidae > Tetanocera > Tetanocera ferruginea. The sequence goes on from OY282644.1 coordinate 129,602,496, forward strand.
TTTGATCGAGTTTCTTATGAATTTGAAGCTAATTTTGAAAGTCGAATAAGTCAAAATTCAGACACAAAGAAAGTAAAATTGAAAGAGAAATTGTTTGCAAATATTTTAAAATGAAAAGATACCGTTACGTTGTAATTAATGTAAGTTAACTATCATTAAATTGAACTCTTCGAAACAAACGGAAAGGCGAATTTGGAATCAGTTGCTTCATTATTAAGGTGTGTGTTCAATTAATATGCTTACCATGGTCTAGTGTTGGTAACCGAGTGAAATTAACATACATGTCTGCCGCTGTTTGGCTTGTGTTAAATATTATTGTATGATGGTTTTTACATAAGAAAGTCATTGTTTGGGTGATTTTGTATTAAATAAAAATTTATTAATAAATGTGGGAGGAAAATGATGCGTACCATCATTCATCCTCACAATAATAACACCTTCTATAACTTTCTATGTAACTTCAATTCAAATATAGTATTTTTTAACATGTACTTAAGATTTTAAATATATTTGTATATCAAACCATATAACCATGTAAGAAACAAAAACTTGTCATATCAAAAAGTGTTTTAATGCTCATAAAAGGTATTCAAACAACATACTTCAGGAAGTCTAAGAGTTAAATCACTGTGAAATAGTTTCTTGTTCAAGTTGGATAACTCCTTTACACATATTTTCCTAGAACATGAATTTTATTGTTAATTTAAAAAAAAACAAATTGAAAACCATGTATATTCACACATGTTCTTTTTATTAAATATTAAATCATAAACCTACTCCATACATACTTAGAAGACTCTTGCTGCGGGATCACATCTGCATAATTTTTTGCCTTGGCTATTCCTCTCTAACCTATTTAATATATTTTAACATAGCATTTTATAAATGTCGCATGTCCCATGCACATCTTTGACACTTGTTCGCACATTTAGGCTGCAATGATAATGATGAAATATCATTTGTTGTTTATGCTTAACACTACGTTATCATGCAATACGTAGCTGACTGTGAATGCAAAATATAATTTATTTTTTCACACTTGACTGCATGTAGGACATTGATTTTGAGCCATCAATAAATTGCGACAAAATACGCTGCGATCCGTAATGGCAAGATTTAACATTTAAACAAATCGCAAAACGTAGTCTCTGCAGCGATAAGCAGATTGTTTTGCAAATCATCACTAATTACACAGATATTGAATTCTAATTGCAGCAAAAATAATAAATAATGGCTATTTTTTTAATTTTATTTCTTTTTTTAATTCCTAAAATAGATCCGTGCCTGAACTGCCTTTTCGAGGGTTATCGAATGTTGAGTTTCTGAGTATTGGCGACAATGAGCTTGAGGAAATTCCTAAACACGTGCTCAATCATTTGCCCATCATCAAGACACTGGATATGGGGAGAGGGCGAATACGTTCGGTGCTGCAGGACGATATGAAAGGCATACAAATGGTGACTAATTTGTTTTTACCTAGCAACAATATAACACGTCTCGATAAGGGTGCATTTCCACCCAGTCTTGTAACATTGCACTTGGGCCGCAATCAAATTGAGAATTTAAACGGTACCCTGAGAGATCTCAACAAATTGGAATCGCTCTTTATAAACATGAACAGTATACAGACACTAGAAAATGAGCTACCGGAATCAAATCGCTTGAAGTTAATATTGGCGCAAAATAATGCTCTAACACAATTGCCACAGAGTATGCGATATCTTTACAATTTGGAAACGCTGCATTTGCAGAACAACATGTTGCGTTCCTTTGATGGGGTCTTAAAGTTTGCACGCAACCTGAATCTGTTGCATGCCTTTAGCAATGAAATCGATCAGCTGGCGCAGGATGAATTTCAGGAATCCGAATATTTGGAGGAACTTAATTTGGCTTTTAACCACATAAAGTCCTTGAATGGTTCGTTGTTGCCGTTGCGGCGTCTTTATTTGGCAAATTTTACCTACAACGATATCGAAGAGTTCCATATGAACGAAATACGTGGCTTGAAGCACTTGCAACATCTGTATATGTCAAACAATAGGATACAGAAGCTAGCGGGTCGTCAGGAAAACAACATTGATCAGCATTCGTTTCTGATTGAATTCAATTTAGATCACAATAATTTGAAGTCGCTAGATGGCGCTTTAATGGGCTTGAATCGCTTGCGCATACTCAGCTTGTCACACAATCAAATCGAACGTATTTTACCGGAAGACTTTATTGGTCTGGAGAGATTAGAAATACTCGAGTTATCACATAACCACTTGTTGACGCTGAGGGAAATGGCCACGGTAAGTACAGTTGTTGTGTGGATCTTAGGGAAAATCTTTCTTAACCTCTTATTTTTGTACTTTTTCAGACATACCTTCCGAATTTAAAAATTTTGAAAGTTGCGCATAACAATCTTACTATACTCGAGAAAGATTTCCATGGATTGCCCGTGCTCTGTCAGGCCAATCTTAAGAATAATCAAATTTCATCCATATCAAACGAATTGGTATCCGAAACACGTTGCATGAATCACAATGTTCCAGGCAAACTGGAGTTGTTATTGGAAAGTAAGTATCAGATGAGAAACAAAACTTTGTACCTTACGGTTTGGTAGGATGAGAAAGAAAACTTGGTATTTTACTCTTGGTTTGGTTTAGTTGTTGAACAATAATGAGGGAATGTGCTCATTACAGTATATTTTGCAATTTATTGTTAAAACAAAAGGTACATACTTTTATGTTATGTATCCAATATGTGCCAAAAGTGCCGAATTAGAAAATTTATTTCTTGTAATGATATGTAGAAATATATATATTTTTCTGGGCAAATCTTAGCTAGTGACAACACCACTTTTGTTTCTTAGCCAAAAAACTGTGTTGGGATTTTGAAAAATTATATATAATCCATCACCAAAAATCAATTGTATTCAGTTTTTTTCAGTTTATTGTAATACAAGAGACGATATGACCAAGTTTTGTTCTACTTTTCAATATTATAGATGAATTATTTATAAAACTCATGCCAAATTTCTTAACTTTCTTTCAGATAATCCCATCATGTGTGATGAACGACTCAACGAACTTTGCCCCATGATGCTGGCACAGGAAGCACGCATTCGTGGCAAATCTCAATGTTACGACAGCGACCAGGAGGTGTGCGCAGATCTACCTCTGATCTTTACACAAAATTTGCCGATCATTATCAAACAACTGAATCAACAGGCTGTGTCACCCAATTCTAAATCCATGATACAGTTGATTGTTCCGTCGCCGATACTTTTGAACAACAAATTGAAGAAATCAGACGACCTGTTAACACCATTGATGGCACCATTGGGTCAGCCAATAATGAAACCGTTGATAATTGCACCATCAGCCATAACGGTAATGACCTCACCAACAATCACTACAACTGTAGCGCCAACAACCACAACTGTACAGCCAACAGTACATAAACAAGAGGAGACAACCACTGCAACGATGGTTACAATAAATATCACACAGCAGACTATTGATCATACTACAACAACAACATCGACAACAACTACGGTCAAACCTCATACTATCGAGTTGCCACCAGAAGCTCCTCCCGTGGTGCTCGATATAGAAGCCGTCGATTTGCATCCATCATCGTCATCACAACTGGTTGATGGTGTTGCTTCATCGGCAAACATAGTAGCCACTGCATCATCCTCTACTGGTGGTGGTGGTGGTATTGGTCTTCAAGTTGAATACCCCACCATGGAGTATATACCGAATCTTGATCAATTTATGCCGGGCAATCGTCCGCCTCTGCCGGATGTTCTCGACGAAGAAGCCAACAATTCGGTACACGAGGAGTTTCCCTCAGTTGTGCTCGCCGATTTGGATAATGAACAGCAGAGTCTGCTGATACCGGATGAACCGCCTGAAAATCCATAAAGTCAGGCGCTCAGTTGAATGCAGCTCAGCCGCCATCATGTTGTTGCCTCCATCCTTCCCTTGTGATGCACAGATTTTGGGAAACCTCTACGTAAAGATGAGAGATGAGATGATTTGAAAACAGCAAATTTAAGTTATTATTTAGATTATTTTTTATATTAATGTGTAAGGAACTATTTTTAGATTAAAATCGCCCATAACTTCTCAACTTTTTCTTTTTTGGTCAGCTGGTAGAAAACTATGATAGAAGCTAACAAAATTCTAATTCCAAAGGTTTCAAGAAAAAAGTAGGCTATTTTTCAGTTTGTTTTAGATTAGAGGTATATTATTCTAGCTTTTAGATTTTGTAAAATGAAAAATTTTCCTCCAAAGTTGAACAACGTAATATTATCATACTACCAGAAGTTATATTCGATTTCAAAATATATTGTGCCAAAAGCTTGAACTGTTTAGCATGCAGCTTTATAAAAATACATTTCCGAAAATTTATATTATCATCTACAAAGCTATTTAAATGTACTATACATGTGTACTTTTCCGAAACTCATATATTATATTTTCTCGATGTACCGGAGCTTAATTTCCGTTCTGTGAAGTGATAAAATAAAGAGATTTTAAAAACTAATTCATATTATCGAGTATCGTTAAACGGAAGCAAAAGGATAACATGAACACCGTTTTAACTTTATCACTACACAGTACTATAATTGACTCATATGTAACTAATGTTTCCCTAGAGTAATATCTTATTTAAAATACAGAAAAGATATTTTAATGCTTGTTGTTTGTCGTTGTCGTTTGAATATTCAATATTAATGGAGCTGAATATTATGTTTTAAAAATAAAAAAACAAAAACGCAAAACACATTATTCAGTCCAGAATATTGATTGTAGCAAAGTTTAGAAGTTATTCAGTATGTTATAAAAAATTAGTTGTTAGGAAATTAAAAGGTATTCAAAATATATACAAAAATTGACATAAATCGCTTTATTCTTTGAATCCGATGAACTCAAGTTAAGTTAAGTTAACATTTCATTCCAACTAGGTATGTATATCGTAAGTTTAATGTGTAAAGTTGCTAGCTATGTCCATTTTTTTAGTTAACAACTTTGAGCACCTTTACACATTAATTTAACGTTATTAATTTCTTAGTTAAATATATTTCACATAGATACATCGCGCTAAAAATACTATTAATATCAAATGTCACTCCAAAGAAAACAGAAGTGAATCGCGAAATCGTTAAAGCTTTTAAAACTCTTGACGTAACATTTCACCTTCCCACTTCCTAGTCTCTTCAATAACCGTCATGATATAAACATATATCAGTGATTCCATCTCATTTCGACAAATTTTAAGCAAAATCTGACCTAAGTGATTTCGATTTGTTTGAAACTTTCTAGGTAATACTATGTTCACACTGAGATCAAATTAGGTAATTTCGAGCTTTTATGTAATTTCGACTGAAATTATCTAAAAACTATGGTAATTTCCCATACAATTTGTTGATTTGGAAATTACCTCAAACAAGGTAATTTCGTTTAAATTAGTCACGAAATTAGGCAAAAATGCACTGCAACCCTGAAATCTGAATATAGTGTGAATTAAACACACCCTTTTTTGACGTATAAACAATCTTGCTATCCATTCCAGCTCAGCCGTCAAAGTTATACATGACAAATGATAATGGCCACATTCAGATACTTAGCTGTTTTGACCCTTCGGTTAGCAACCCATTCAGTGAAACTTAGGTGAGCGATGTTTTCAATGAATTAAAGTTGCAGAATTGATAACATGTACGGCTTTATGCGAAATAATTTTGCAAACTTACTTTGAGTAAGAATTTTCTATTTTTAATTGAACATTTAAGTTGGCAACTGTCGAGAGTGCTGAATGTGGCCAATAATGAATTGAAAAAAAAAAAATAAATCAAACGTCAAACGAAATTATCCAAGCCCAGTGTGAACACTTTTGTACAATTTCGAAATTATCTCACGAAATTATCTAATTTGATCTCAGTGTAAACATAGTATAAGCTTATGCCGTGTTTCCATGTGATCTTCCAGTATCTTATCTTATCACATATCACCAATCACTTGCTATAAAGAGTGAGATGTATATATGTACCTATTGCTATAAAACTTTGACATTTGGGAAATTTGTAAACAAATAATAAATTAATTAATTTTTGCAAGTTTCGAAATGTGGTGCTGTTCAGAATACAACTGCCGTTTACGCTCAAGTGTAGCAGATCGTCATGATGCAGATTGGACACAAATTTAAAAATAAGGCATCGCATCTTTTTATTTCCTGCTCGATATCATATTCAGCATATATTAAAATTCGGAGAACTCTTTGAAGCGTTGATATTGAGCATTTCCTGACCCTTAGAGGGATGACGACCTGAGGGGAAAAGGTATAGTTTAGCTTTCAACGTGGAAAGGAACAATTAAAAACTTACTCTCTGCAATTTCATGCTGCCGTTTGTCTGTCGAATTAATAATATTGTTTATATTATTTTAAGAAATGTCATTCAAAATTAAAAACGCCATGTAGCTATAAAAACGGTTGTAAAATATTATAGCATGTGATACACTTTTATGGAAAAAGTTCAAAATTTTGAACTTTTTCTATCTTCTAGTATCTCATGAAATCACAGAGGATATCACATGCTATAAAAGTAGAAAATGTATGCCTGTTTCACACTAACATTAGCCAATCCCACAAGAAAGGGCTTGCATGCGCATTCTTTCTTACAAAAAATGTGATTGTGGGAGATCGTAGAAGATAGCATGGAAACGCGGCATAATGCGTTATTTTATTCTCATTAAAAAACATTTTCTTTGTTTTTAATTATTGCGATTTTTTTTTTTTTACAAAGTTATACACTGTCAAAAACATTAAAAAATATAAAAAAATTAAGTAGCATGTATTATTAATGCATGTATTTAAACAGCTCTATCTCCTGAACTGTAATTCGTTCAGAAAATAAACTCAGGTATAGTTTAAGAACCGTGAATTGATCTTTCTGGTTATGTCATTTGTTTATAGTTCTTCTATGGAAAAAAGTTTTTCTTTCTTATCCCGAAATTTACCATCATATTTTTCACAGGGGGCGCAACAACTTTTTTATCTTTTTAATATAATATCGCATTTAGGCATTTATTCTGAAGGTTTTTGCAAAATTTTATGTTGGATTTAATAATTTAAAAAAAAAAACGCCAACTTAAGTTTTCCTATATTTGTATACTGATAATGTTATTATGGTATTAAAAAAGTTATTTTTTCCTTAGTTTATATATATCAATTCAATGTGACATTAAAACTAATTAATTCAAGCAAAGAGGGACAGTCAGGGGCTATTGGTATAAAATCATAAATGAATAAATGTGACGCAATTGTTCGTCTATTTTGGAGAGATTTTAAATTAATTAGTAAAAATTGTGCATTATAAGAGGGATAGGATCATCAAAATGAATAGTTCTAAGAGCAAAGCGAATAAAATTCTTTTGGACGCGTTCAAGACGTTAGATATAAGTGTTATAAAGAGGACTCCAAATGAGAGAAGCATATTCCAGCTTAGACCGCACTATAGAAGCATAAATTGCTTTAAAAGTGTAAGCATCGAAAAAGTTTGAACTGTTTCGCCGAAGAAAAGCTAATAAAGTGTAGGCTTTGGGAATAATTTAGTCAAAGTGGCCAATATATATGCAGTAACTCTTTGGTTTCAAGTAAGTCCTTCAAATAGATTCAAATAGATAGTGTTTTACGATTCAAAGGATCAATTGAATGCGCTTTTGTGTAAACTTCCATACTTGTATTTTCTTAAATTGTACAACTATTTCTGTCCTTAAGCTGCATAGTTTTAATAAAGATACCAATCTAATGGCCTAGTAAATAAGTAAGAACTGCTTTGATGAAAACAATTCAGTATTAATAGTTCTTCAGTTTTATGACACCCAATTATACAATTTTTAAGGCGAAGGAGCTGAAGTTTGATTCGTTGAGTCGCAGAGCATGATGTTGATGATCAGTCACAAGATTCATTGGTTGCAAATGTTCCTATATATTAAGTAAGGGACAATAATTTTTTTTTATATCTGAATAAAATTTTCGCTATACAAATAAAGGAAAACTAAAAGGCATAGGCATATTTAAAAAAATCATTAAAAGTAGTAATCGTTGAATATCCAACTTAAAATTTTGCGTAAACCTTAAGAATTAATGCCTTAATGCGATATTATATTAAAAAGGTGAAAAAGTTGTTGCGCCGACTGTGAAAAGTATGATGGTAAGTTTCGGGATAAGAAAAAGAAACTTTTTATATAAAAGAACTATATACAAATAACACCACTAGAAAGATCCATTCAAGGTACCTAAACTATACCTGAGTTTCTTGTCTGTGCGACTTACAGTAAAGAAGATAGAGCTGTTTAAATACATGCACCTATTTAGTTTTTTTATCATTTTTTTAATGTTGATGTTAATGTTAATGTTTTTAAGAGTGTATAACTTTGCAAAAAAAATTAACTTGCAAAAAATAAATAAGTACGCAGTTATTATATTTTTCAGATGAACAATCCACCAAAAAAGTTTCAGAAGTTTCAAAAATAGTGATGTCAGAAAAGTGTGCGTTTTGACATGGAATCACCGATATAGCATTGCTTGCTTATAATTGCAGTTAGGCGTGGAACTTGCCAATAATGAGCAGGATTGTTTAGGTCTTCCATAAACGCCTGTCAAATTAGAAAATTAAAATTTTTAGGCTACAGCGTGATCTACAGTCGCATATATGCGTTTATAGCATATAGCATCAAAGTCGGTTGAATGAGGCTCGATAAGTTTTATGCAACACGGCATGCTGCAATTTATATCACCAACTTATTGTGTTTTTTCTTTGGTCAATCTGTAGAATGCTGAAAATTTAGTATCACTTTGCGGCATCTCTTTTACTGCCACGAACAATCTACTGATTATATTAGTGGTATTCACGATCTGGAGTTTCTGGTCTTGTATTCTGTATTTTTGATATTTGTAGTAAATTTGACAATTGTACACAAACAAAACATGTACATTTACCAAATACAATAAATACGTATTTTACAATAGTGGAATTTTACCTATTGTAAATTTTGCATAGTATTTGTGTATTTGACAAACAGCTGACTTGACGGTCTATAGCAGCACTGCATTGTAGGAGTGCTTACAATCTGTAGCAAATTCTTTTTAATTTACTAAAAATACTACAAAAACTCCAGATCGTGAATACCGCTATTATTTTCGAATGCATGGAATGACACATCTTTTTTTTTTGCCATTGGTTTTTTGCTTATAGTAAAAAAATGAATAATTCTACTTTGTGTCCCACGTCAGTTGTGTTTTTTGTTTGCCCTTAGTTAGAATTATGTCTATTTCTATAAAAATAATCAATGCTGCGCAGCGCTGCCGAAAGTACTACTATCGGAGTATTTTACTCCTATTGACTCATGAGTACTACTATACTCCCCAAATACAAAAAGTACTACTATTTCATAATAGCTGAAAAAGGCCTAATGTGTGCTCACCATTAATGCAAAAAATAATTTTTTCTGAACTCTTCCTTTTTATGTTCACTATGTCCCCTTTTCCACACGGCAATTTTTCTTCAAGGAGTATATTAATTTTGTCACGACGTGTGTAACGCCCAAAAGGAGGAGTGGTAGGTATAGAAAAATATATATATTCTTGCTCAGCATCACCACAGGAGTTGATTTAGCCACGTCCGTCTGTCTGTCTGTCCGTCTGTCTGTCTATCCGTCTGTTTGTGGACACGATTGCAGCCGTAATTTTGAAGCTATCGTGCTGAAATTCGATATTTAAGCTTTTTTTCTAAAAAACTAAGATCAAGTTCGAGAATGGGCTAAATCGGATAAAAACCACGCGTAGCTCCCATACAACCCCAATATTGAAAACTCTATAAAGAAGCAAATATTTAAGCTACAAAACTTTAATTCGGTACTTGTGTAATATATGTTAAAACTGAGGTGTGTTAGAAAAATGGACGTCATCCACCCACTAACACGCCCACCTGCCATACAACCCCAAAATTGAAAACTATATAAAGAGGCTTGTGTCAAAGCTACATAAATTAAATAAAGTATTTGTTCATTTCATATCAAAACTAAAGCGTGTTCGAAAAATGGCCGTCATACACCAACGAACACGCCCACCTACCATACAACCCCAAAATTTAAAATTCTATAAAAGGTATTCTCTTTAAGCTACAGGAACAAAATTTGATACGTTTATTTTTTATATCAAAACTAAATTGTGGAAGAAAAGTGGGCGTCATCCGCCTAAGAACACATCCACCTCCCATACAACCCATAAGAGTGAAAACTGTATAAATAGACTAATATTTAAGCTACTGAACTGAAAGTGGGTATTTGTGTATATTATATCAAAACTGAGGCGTCTTAGAAAAACTGGCGTCAACCACTCAAGAGCACGCCCACCTCCCATTCAACCACAAATCCCATTCAAAACTTTATAAAGAGGCTTGTCTTTACTTTGCAGGAAAACAATTTGATATGAATATATTTAAGATGTCAACAAAATAGTAACATTTTTTAAATCTCATACAAAAAGAGTTACAATTTAAAATTTTGTACCATTACGAATCGGCCGGGGGTATTTTAAATTTGGCCAAGTCGAAGATATATCTTACTAGTTTATATTTATTTGGTTTTTCCATTGGTTGATTATGATTTTTTTTGGTATTGATTGAAAAAATGAATTGTTTTTTAAGAATACTTTCACATATCCAAAGTTATTTTGTAAATAAAATTAAATGAAAAAAAAACAAAAAAAAATAATAAAACGGAAAAAATAAAAAATTTCATATTATTATTAGTTTGTTTTGATACAGTTCTTCTTCTCTTTTATTATTTTTACATACTAAAAAAGTACTCCTAAAATTTCAAAAATACTCCCCAAAAACTGAAATTTTACTACTTTTCAAAATTGTAAAACGGCAGCACTGATGCTGCGTTGTAACATGTCCTGCTTTTCTGATAGCATAACTTGCAATTAAGTTTTGAATTACAGTGGTTTGAAACTTTCTAAACAATCGTGTTGCAATTGCATTGATTTTTAATTGCTCCGTGAGAAAAAGGCCTTACATGGCATTATTTACTCTCTGAGGTTTGCCATTGTCTACAAAGAGGTGGCGACCGCTCAGAATTTTTTTTTATTGAAAAGCTTCTATTGTTAGCTTTTTGCCGTCACTGGGGATCGAACTCTGGCTCTGATCATGCTTAGCCACACACTTAACCTGCATGCCACGGTCACCACCGACTAGTCGATTATTCCTTCAAAATTTAGGTTTTTTTTTAAGTCGGTTATTTTTTCGATTAAAAATCTAAAATCGGTTATTTGAATCGACTATACGTCCCTGAAAATACGCAGCCAAGTTTGAAAAAAAATTTGTATGGACAACGCAAGCAACCTTGAAAAAGAAAATTTCACTTGCTTTGAATCGCAGCCACAACCAAAATTTAAACATGCTTTAGCCCATATGATACTTTTTTTTTATTTTTAAGAACTTTAAAATCTTAACTGAGCAGCACATCAAAAAAGTAAATTTATTTTTCAGTTGGTGTGAAAACTAGTTTAAAATATCCTAAAATGTCACTTTCAATAACAGAAAAAACTACCAACATTTTACTTTTCTAGCCACTAGCAGCTTAAAAGTTGACAAAGTGATTTTTTTCATATTATGTATTTGTGTTTCTTTAGATTTGCTTTACGAATTTTTCATAATACTTTGTTGCTTACATTGTTTTGATAAATGATAACTTATTTCTTGTTCATTTATCCGAGCTTGTTTAAAACCGGTTTTTCGGACGGAAAAATATACTTCGAAAAAACCGTTCATTAAAAATAAAAAAAGTCGAAACCGGTTGTTCAATTCGACTATCCATCCTTATTAAACACAAAACAGTCACTGGTCAAAATTTTATCGTTTTCATTATTTTCTTCAGTGACTGGGAGAATGAAGTTTTGTGAGTTTAAATTAAAATTCCTTTTCTTCTAAAGTTTTAAACAAAGAGTTTTATTTTTAGCTTCTCCTGAATTTTCTATGTATTTTGAATTCTGATTGCTTTGTATTTAACGTGCGATATGTCGGTTAACTAGATATAGTTAATTAGATTAGAAAAAAATTTGCTGAAAAAAAATTAAAACTGGGATTTTTTGTGCTGAAAAAGTTTATGATCCCGAGATTAACAGCCTTAACCCTCACTTTGGTACTATTTACATATGTTAATATCACAATTTTAAATTTGCCATAACTCCTTTCTTTTTTATTCGTTTTGAATATGGCTTGGACTCTGTGGCTATTTTTTTGGTTTTCTTTCCGAAAATTCAAGTTGTTTTTAATTTTAGAATTTTTTAATACTTTTTGAAAATTTTTCATTTCTATAACGTAGTTTGGTATATATTTACATTTGTAAATATTTTGTATTTGAAAGACTTTTCTGGTGTTTTAACGCATTTTTTGTATTATTTATAGAAAAAAATTATAAGGAAAAACTCTTCACATATTTATTTTATATACATATTTCATATTTGATAGCTTCTATTGGAAAAATATTAATGAACAGAATTGCTTACCGGGACACCGATGCTCCAATCAATATTTTAAATTTACGGTTTTTATTTGTCATTATTACTGTGTTAATCAATACAAATTCTTTTCTTTATTAAGTTTGCACTACGATGTTTCACAACTGATCAATAAAAACCATTTTCTTACTATAACACTTCAACTCTTTACAACTAAGTGAAACACACGCTACATTTTAATTTTGCTTTTCGGGAGAAAAATACAGGTACGCAGAAATGAAACCGTGAAAAAATAATTGTCAACGCAGTGTGCTTATTAAATGCAAAAAATACGCAAAGTTCAAAAACCCCCTTATAGAATATATCGCACACTAAATACAAAACAGTCACAACTCAAAAAACATGACTTTTCAGGAGAAGCGAAAAATAAAACCCTTTGGTTAAAACTGCAAAATAAAAGCAATTTTCATTTTAACCAGGCTTCAGAAAATTCACACACCTTCACTCACGATCTTTTTCTTAAAGCACACAACACACAATTTTATTTGCATTTCATTTTTGTGTGTAACCGAGTTGGCGTGCTGTCGAAAATTCTTCATGCATTCTTTTGAAACTTGCTTGCGCTTCACGTACACAAAGTAAGATCGAACTCAACGGTTTGATGTGATCCCATCTCAAACATGTGTTGGCTTTAAAATCTTCGTGTTGTTCACCAACATTCGTTGTTGTCTGGTCTTCATGAAGACAAAAATGAATACACATTTTTTAAACACGACTTGTTCGTGTTGGAAAACGCTGGCGGTCGTGAAGAGAAAAAAAGAATGTAATTTGCTTGTATTTTTACCACTATTTATGAATTATTTAACGCCTGCAATGCTTCGCACATCCGACCATGCAACTGTTCAAAAAGTATATGTTTTTGTTTGTCATCAAGCAACACAACAAAGTGATCGATTTATGCATAGAAACTCGTACGTTATTTCATTCATTTTTCTATTCACAACCGCCAGCAATTTCCAACACGAACAAGTCGTGTTTAAAAAATGTGTATTCATTTTTGCCTTCATGAAGACCTAACAACAATGAATGTTGGTGAATGACACGAACATTTTGAATCCAACACATGTTTGAGATGAAATCACATCGAACCGTTGAGATCGATCTTAGTTTGTTCATGAATAATTTATGAAGGTTGGTCGACAGCACGCCAACTCGGCCACACACAAAAATGAAATGAAAATAAAATTGTGTGTTGTTTGCTTCAAACAGTGTTTATTTTCATTTTCGTTTGAGATTTTTGTTTCATGAGAGAAATTTTCTGAACCCTGATTTAAACAGACAAACTTTATTCTTCCATTTAATGAAGAAAATAATGAAAAAGATAGTGAGATAAGTGTTTTCTGAATTGATTTATGACAACAAGTCGATAAGAAAAAATTTTGAGTTGTGACTGTTTTGTATTTAGTGTGCGATATGAAAAAAAGGAACAATTGAAGTTGTGTGGAAACAGCGCCAGTTTTTAAAACAATATGTCATGTTTTGATATTTAAGCTGGAAGTGCTAATTTAATGAAAAAAAGTTAATTTATTTTTTAAATTTGTTTTGTTTATTCATTGGCCCTATACATTTTTTTTTAATTTGATTTTCAGAATTATATATTGGTTATTTCGTAAAGGGCTGGATCATCAAGTGTGCATAATATGTAAAACGCTATATCGTAAGAAGTATTGCATGTATTTCAGTGGTTAATTTTTTGAATAGGGTACAGAATAATCTTTCTTTTGATACCCATAATGCTAGATTTTGTTGGAAAATTTAAAAAAAAACGACTTTTCCAGGCCCATGTTCCCAACATGCAAACCCTATAACTTCGTAACCATTTGAGAGCGGCGTGAAACTTTTCCGGAATTTGACTTAGAAGGTGTTAATACATATATTCCGCCTAAAAAATAATGTAAATTTTTAGTTTCTGTTTATCTTAAAGAATGCCAAAAAAATATTTACAAATGTAAATAGTGCCTGATTACGTAGTAAAAGATTAATGCCAAAGTGAATGTGGTCGCTTGGCACACGCCCTTATATGTTTTGTGGAAACACCCCTGTTGAAGTTAAATTTTATGACAGCTTACGTCTTATAACATCTCTGTTCATTGGAATTCATTTCGTTTCGTTTCCCATTTGGTTTTTAAATATGCTTTATCAAACAGAGACAAACATATTCGTCGTGAGTTGTTGATTATATAGCTATATCGCTCTAACGTGTTGCAAGCAAGTTGACGTCTACGTTTTTGACTTTTGTTGACGAGAATTCATTTCATGAGCTTCATTCATTCGTCAAAAGTTGTTTCGTACGTTCTTCTCGTTCCCACAACAAGTCATTCACTGTGCGTAATTTTTTCGAGTTTTTTTTCTGTAAATGTCACTAAAAGATTAAATAAAATATTTTTAAATTATTTTGCTGCTGCATTTCGTGTTGCAAATTGAAAACAAAAACAAATTCAAAAGTAAGAAACTGCACAGAAGCTTAATGTTTTATATAATAAGTGACATAGATAAAAAGAAAAACAATTACGGGATGTTCGAAATTTTTCACTGACTAAAGTCGTCGTTTCGTCGTTGTCGCTTTTTCGTGTAGTCAGTAAATTAAGGTGCTCCACTTAACAATTGCATTGCGATGATTTTTTATTTAACAATAATAAAATAATCTTAAAGAAAGTTAAACAAAGTAAAAGATAACTAAACATCATTTAAGTGAAAAATAGGCAAAACTCTGCACAAAAACAAGTAAAGCAACCAACGCCAGTTGAGTGGAATTGCTTTGTCATCAATTTATAGAAAACGAACAACAAAAAGAAAAGGAATTTAAAGCATAAAAAAAGTAACTAAGAAAGGAATGAGTAATAAAACAACGATATAGAAGACTTTCATCTACGCTAAAAAACTCACAGGAAGTTGTAGATTTAACTAATAAATAAAAGGCAACATTAAACCATTGCATCCAGCGACAGCCAGAATAGCAGATAAACCAGCAGTTTAAAACGCTCGCTAACCTAGCAAAGTTGACCCAATACGACCCGGCATTGAGTGCAGCATTTAGTTTTGTGCAGTTTATTTATTTTTCTACAAGTGAGCTCATCCACACCTTAAAATAAAAATATTCATAAGAAAGTCAAATTTGTAATCGCTCAGGTGAGCAATATTTACAACATTACAAATTCAGCAGCTAAAATATTCAATTGACAACAAGTTTGTTAAGTTCATTTATTTATTGACTTTTTCTGTCCCACACTTACATTTCAACACTATTATTTTACTTGTTATTGCTCTGCTCATCCACTCCGTTGCTTCCGGCTGCCTTAAAAGTTACTTGTTTGTGTTATCAGCAGCGTTGTTGTCAGTATTTTTTTTTTGTTTTTTTTTTTTATTATGCTGCTGTTAGACCATAAAAAGTTATACATTATAAAGAAAAACTGATGAGTCGCTCTCTAATTAACTTGCGCCTTGTGCTTTAGTTTTTTTTTTTGTTTTGCCTATTGGTCAGAAAACGCACACTACTTTTCTATTCCGCCCTCCATTTATTTTCTATGCAATACGAAGCGTTTGATTTGTAGCCTCTTTTTAACTGCTGCTTATGTTTGTCTTGCTATTTATTTTTCTTAACTGTTTGCTTACTCGTCATCATCATATGTTAGCATTTTGTTGTTTTGGTTGTTTTTTTTTTTATTAATTTTTATGGCTTTCTAGAAAAATTGCAAAGCTTAACTAGTTGAAATAATAAACTTTTTAAGCTTTGTGTATTTGTGGTCTTCTTCAATTTTTTGAAATTGCTTAGTAAAGACGAAATGTTTATCATTAAAATGTTATATCTTAAAACTAACGGCCTAACAGTTAATATAATTAAAATAGTTATTTGCTTATTCTTCACTGCTGCCCAAAAAAATTATTTTATATTGATACGCAGATGGTTATTGAAGAAAATAGTTTTCTAATAAAATAATTGTCAATTTCAGCCCTTGCAAGGACTTTGGGCTTATGTTGATTATTTGTTCAAAATTGAATTAGATCTGAACCTTAAAGTTATGTCCGAAAGGCTGATATTCCTGTTATTCAAGCTTTACATTTGAAAATATTTTTTTTAAAAAATAAACCATTGCGTGTTGTTGTGTTTCGTATTATTATTATTACTAGTTCTTTCCCGTCAAAAATGACGGGCCCGTTTCCACTTATTCGATTTTAAATTATTCAAATAATAATTTTTAGTTCCAAATACTCATAAAATGCCTCAAAGTAAAAACGGAAACCATAGTACGACGAAATATGTTTAAAAATATTTTGTAAAACTGAAACTTCCAAAATGAAAAAAAAATTTAAAGTTTTTGACGTTTCAATAAATCACAAAACAGAAAATGCCTAAAAATATGCTCTAATAATAATAATATAATAATAATAATAATAATAATAATAATAATAATAATAATAATAATAATAATAATAATAATAATAATAATAATAATAATAATAATAATAATAATAATAATAATAATAATAATAATAATAATAATAATAATAATAATAATAATAATAATAATAATAATAATAATAATAATAATAATAATAATAATAATAATAATAATAATAATAATAATAATAATAATAATAATAATAATAATAATAATAATAATAATAATAATTCACAATAATTCAAATAATTAAAATCAAAGTGGAACGCTTGATTTTTTTGAAAAATTTCTTAGCATATTTTCAGGCATTTTTTGTTTGTGATTTATTGAAACTTCAAAAACTTTTTATACTTTTTTCATTTTGAAATTTTCTGTTTTACAAGAAATTCCTTTTTTACTTTAAGGTATTTTATAAATATTTGGAACTCAAAATTGTTCTTTGCGCAATTTAAAATCGAATATGTGATTTCGAATCGTTGATTTCTGTGCCCATCGCTGATTTCTAATTCAGCTTAAAGAAAATCAATACTTCATGTTTTTTCTGTATTGAAACCGGGCCCGTCATTTTTGACGGGAAAGAACTAGTTAGTATTATTTAGGTATTTAATTATTTTGAGAATTACCTTCATGTTTGAATTTTCAAATTAATTAGTTGGGAATTATATGCAACTCCGTTTTTCATGTTTGGGAATGAACCTGAACTAATTTATTTATGTATTTATTTAATAATAATCATCAATCATATCACATAACTCTCAAAGATAACTTAAAATACGTATGAGTATGTTTTAAAAAAGAACTAATTCCTAGAATAATTTACAAATTAAATTATATATGAAATAATTAAAATTATATAAATTCAATTAACTTAGACCACCTATGTATGTTCGTTAAACTAAATCATACATTTTGCTTAAATGGATCCATGCTTAAAGGAGAGTTAAAACTTATGAGGTGACAAAATGAATTTGAGTGATTCACGCACTAGGTGATAGGTTCATTAATGCAGTAATTTACTCTATGAAATGGTACGTAAAATAAGTTTCGGGTTCTTAAATGTCGAATAGGTGTATAAAAACTAACCCGAGACAACAAAAAGAGACAGTTTATATGATTACACTATGGAACAAATTCTGGTTAGCAAAAGTTAGGTCGATTCTGAGACCTACTTGAGACGAAATTATCATTTCGTGTTATTGAAGAAACCAGTACTTACATTTGGTGACCGTGGCATGCAGGTTAAGTGTGTGGCTTAGCATGCTCAGGAGCCCGAGTTCGATCCCCAGACGCTGCGAAAAGTTTTTTCAATAAAAAAATTCGGTCACCTCCTCTTTGCAGACAATGGCAAACCTCAAATAATAAATAATGCCATGTAAAGCTTCTTGAGAACATGAACTTTAGCCGTTCGAAGTAGGCTAAAACATGTAGGTCCAGTTCGCGGTCAATTGTGTGCAAACATTTAATAACACACACAACACAATTGATCATAAGAAGCTCGGTCAAAGTCCTTTCAAGGGCTGAAATGGCCAATTTGTTTTTTTTGTGGTTCTTACATTTTGTCGAATATTTGACAACACTAATTCCCATGCTGGTGGTCAATCGAAATATCTACACCAACTCCTTCAGTGCCCTTATTTATAATGCCATATTTTCTGTGACTTAAAACCAGTTTGAGGTTCTTCAGAATATTCTGGCTATAACATTAAACGCTATTGAAGTGCTTCTTCTCGTGCTATTGCCCTACGTCATTCACATTTTCAACTCAGTAATAACCACATGATCATAAGAAGCTCGGTCAAAGTCCTTTCAAGGGCTGAAATGGCCAATTTGTTTTTTTTTGTGGTTCTTACATTTTGTCGAATATTTGACAACACTAATTCCCATGCTGGTGGTCAATCGAAATATCTACACCAACTCCTTCAGTGCCCTTATTTATAATGCCATATTTTCTGTGACTTAAAACCAGTTTGAGGTTCTTCAGAATATTCTGGCTATAACATTAAACGCTATTGAAGTGCTTCTTCTCGTGCTATTGCCCTACGTCATTCACATTTTCAACTCAGTAATAACCACATGATCATAAGAAGCTCGGTCAAAGTCCTCTCAAGGGCTGAAATGGGCAATTTGTTTTTTTTTTTTAATAACCAATTCGGTTTTTCCAAGTTGCTGGAAAATAGCTAAAATCATACCGATTCCCAAATCACCCAATGAATATCATCCGATTACTTTTTTACCTTTTCTTACAACTGCCGGCAACATATCTACCAAGTTATGATACCTCCTCTGAACTGCTATAACCGACCTTAAAATTTCGTCTCTCCAAATTAAATTTCAAGTTCAGCTGACATCCCTTCTGTATTCTGCATACAATATTCACTCAATTCATTCATTAATATTTTGAAAATAAAAAACGGTTAAAACTTTGGTTGCATAACAAATAAATCGATGACGTTTAATATTTCTTAAGCAGTTTTTGTCATCTTTGTGGTTCTCTTGCTTAATTTGCTCTGTAAGCTTGAAAAAGTACAAAAATGATACCACTTGATTTGCTTGAGTATTTCTGAAAAACCAGTTTTTTTCAGAAATCTCATTCCAACATAGTTCAAATATCTTAGAATACCTAAAACTACATATTTCTAAACTTTCCCTTGCCTCAATTTTATATCACGCTTGTTATGATATCTATATCTATAGCTTTTGCTTTAAGTTACCAAGACTTTTCAAAGCTATGCTCTAGCAAATGTTTAGTTGTGCTACCAATCAAGCGCGAACTCGCTAATAGCGTGCCTTTTGCCTAGCGTTGTGGAAAGCTTCAATTCAAAGTTTTCTCAGTTGAGCAATATTTTTTGAGAAGCTAACAACATATTTTCAATGAGCAATATTTTTAATTTTCATAAATTACTGTTTTTTTTCCTCTTAAACTGACTTTTTATTTTGAAGTGATTCATCGTTCCTCGTAGAGCGCATGATTTAGAGCAAACATATATTTCTATCAAGCCTTTTTACACGCTTTGTTATCTTGTTATTATCACTGATAATGTCTGTAGATTATTTGTTTCGCGTCATTCGGTTATTCTGCTTTCAGACTGTCTGTCAGTCATTTAGCCAGTTTGTCATATATTTAAGCATTTTCAAGAGCATTGACCAAGTCATGTCTCAAGGCAAGATGGCGGCGGCAACGATTTAACAATTATATCCAACGCGAAATCATCGTGTTATTGCACTTGAGCCGAAATATTTAAGCAATATTAAAATTGGCAGCAAAGTAACTGAACTGTAGCTTTATGGATAAAAAAACAAGTTTTTTTTTACAATTCTTAAAAAAACAAAATAAATTTTAAATTAATTTATATCGCTTGATATCTGCAGATACTCTCAATTAACATTTGCATTTTGCGAACAAAGGCAAAAGAAATGGTTTTATTTGTTTCACTAAATAATTCATTGTATGAATTTGTTTATTTGTGTTTTTGTTGTTGTTATTTTCATAATATTTTTGTTTACTTTGTGCTGCTGATGTGCTTGTCTCTCTTTTAGCCGTTTATTCTTTTGCGTCAGATTTTTCACATCTAGCTAATGTTTATATGAATACTTAAAAGATGATCGAGGTTTTTGATTTTTGTTTTTTGAATGAATTAGCGGGTTTCCTGCATTTTTGTTCATTCTACTTATTTTATTCGAGATTTCGTTGTATAACGTCATTAATTTGAAACATATATTTTTTACAATTCTTCGGAGAAATTTTTGATTTATACATAGTATTTATTGGAATGCCTTGTTTTGCTTTTCTTTTGTGTTATTGCTTCATAATATTTAGACCGTTTGTTTAAAAAAATAAAAACTTTGTTCTAAGATCTTGCTTAAGCGTCGCAGGCTGGTGCTAGTTGGAATGTCAAACGTTGTCAGGTTGTTCTCTTTAACAAGCCAATCCTCGCCTATGAACTCGACAAATTATGAAAATTAGATAAAAACATTAATCAAGCATGACTTTATGTAATAAAAAGAGCTGAGAAAAAAAAATAATTATTAATTTCGAAAATGCAATTTATGGCCAAAAGAAAGTTATTAACTCGAAAACATTCGTCAAACTCTTATTTATCGCCACATCTTTGCTTGTGGTTTAGTGGTTTTTATTTAACTGACTGTTATCTATTACCTTAGTAGAATTAGTATTTCATAAATTTTATTTTGCTGACGCTCGAAGGTTAATCTTTGAGCTGTTTTTACTAGATAAAATATTTTTATATAAGTGATAAGATTATTTATTAATACTTGAAACAAAACATTTTATTCTGTTTACTGACTTGTATTAAAATTCTTATAAAATTTGTTTTTTTTTTATGTTAACCAACTTGTAAACCATCGTTGACACCTGACTCTGTCTTCGTCTGTTAACTTGTTGCCTTTGGTATGTTGCATGCACCCATGGAACATGTTCAACGTTAATACCACTGGACATCAACAACTTGAAAAAAAAAATCAATATTTAGCCCTTAGCAGATATTAATTCAAGTTTACAACTTTAATATTTGTCAGAGGTTCATTACGCCTAATTAGTTTTGTCATATATTCGAGTATTATCATTATCATTATCTATATATCTTTGCTACAGCTTTGTATATATCATTATTATAGCTTCTTGGTTCAAACAACTACTTTAAATATTGTTCTATAATTCAAGCCATAACCTTAAAAATTGTTATTAGCTGTGTATGGTTTTTTATATGCATTTATTTATGTTTTTAACTCTCCTCTTTTTGGGATAGACTACCGTGAGCATTTTTTGTACTTTTTTGTTGCTTTGTGGCTTTCATGCAGCTTTTAATTTTCTTGCATTTAGAGCTGGTCATTTTCTTGGTATTGATTAAAAAATTATTTTCGCTTTTTTATTTGTTGCTTTTGCCTTTGGCTATTTTTTAATTTATCTTAAACTTTGTTGTTTCTTTGTTGTTTTTTGAAGTCAAACTTTTTTGGCGGCGAGTGAAATTTCAAGGTCCTTTTTCGTGACGCTAGGCTAACGTTTTCAATTCATATGAAAATTAAAAAAAGATGACTGCCTCTGCCGAGAATTGAACCCCGAACATCGTTGCTTATGAGCCGGAATCTATACGTTTACGCCACGTAGACTCATGATAAATAGTCAAATAAACTTATTAAAACTGAACGCGTAACATACTGAAAATAACATAATTAACATTAACATTAACATTACATTATTAACATAACCGTAACATTAATTTTCATCCTACAAGTATGCAGGGAAAAAAAAATAGAAAAATAGCTAAAACAGGAGCAGAACGCGTTCGTGAATATAGAGAGCGAATTAGAGCTCTTAACCTTCCTATACTCGCGCATTGGTCTCTCAGACCGAAGAAACAATAAATCGGTGTTTTCTCAAAAAATTAACATCGTAAAAAACTGTGGTCTTTAGCAAATAAATTATAGGATCTAAAATTTTGTATGTTTCCTTTGTTCAATTATATCCTTTTCTTTACAATAAACACATACAATGCAAAAAAAAAGTATATAATTGAAATAATGCAGACGAGATCAAATCTCGGTCTGAGGCACCGTGCGCGAGTATATATGTGATGCTGTTTGGCGCGAGTATACGAAGGTTAAGAATACAGCCGCAGCTGGGTCTGCAACTAATGATGAAGGTAAGGTGATTGCAACAACGGCTGAGTTTCAAAATGCATTTTTACGAAACATCAGTGTATTTTGGTGAATCTACAAAGAACCAATCCCCAAAAAACACACTGATGCTTTGTTAAAATGTATTTTGGAACTCAGCCATCATCTCAACAAAATTTTTAGCCAACCAAGTTGATGCACTCAACAATCAACGTTCGCTGCTTTATGAGGCCCTCTATCAACATAGCAATTATTATGATCAGGAAGCAGGAGGTAATAATGAACAAGATTTGCCTTCAAAGAGTACTATGCAAATGCAATCCAGCATTCAAAAAGTAACAATGTTGAGAAGACATTCGAAAGCAACTAAACCACCAACTGAACTAAAAAAAGTACCGAAAATAACTGTTATTTTACAATTTTCAAATGAAAAAAATTGTCGAAAGACTTTTTCAAATATACCATTATGTTACAAATGTCCTCAGCCTCACGAATATTAAGTCGCTTTTAAATTTGAAACTGATTCTTTAAAAGTTAATTTCTTGCCTAGTATATTTCGAGGGAAAATAAAGGTTATTTTTGACTTTTATTTTATCGGTGACTTTAATTTTTTCGGTCAAAAATATCAAGCAATTTGTGTTTTCTTAAAGGCCGCTTGACAGATTGAACTGTTGACACCATGTGTAAAATGTCTCACCGATGAGATGAAAATAATAATATCAAAATTTTTTATCGGTAAAATGACTTGAACAAATATAAATTACCTGATATTTTTGACCGAAAAATAAACGGCAGAAAATAACTGTTATTTTTGCCCAAAAAAACTATAAGGCACAAAAAACTGTTATTTTTGTCGGAAAAAATAAAAATTAAGAGATAAAAGTTAATATGTTACACTTTCGACAAAAACCATATTCGGTACGGTCCCTGGATGCAAATATTGAATCAACAAATTATTATTCCATTTCGTATTGATTGAATTTCTTTTCAGATACTTTCTCTCTCTATTTCACACTAAAATCTCTCTTATTTCTTACTGTTAAAGAAGTTTCACTTCTGCCACGTGTACGTTGCTACACGCGAGTTTTTTTTTAAGATTTAAGGACTGCGGTTTGTTATAATTTATTTACTATTCTTAGTCTTAATTTGTGATGGCTTTTTCTGAGGAATCACCTACTCTTCAATAGACTTTAAAAATTTACTTAGTCATATAGATTTGCATTACTAAGTTATTTTATTATGAGGTGTCTTAAGGCTTCTTGGTTTCTTTTTATTTGGTTGTTGTGCTTGCTCAAGTTTGTTCAGCAAATCATTTTGTGCTAAGAAAAATCTGTTCGCATTAAGCCTAAGTGTTTTGAACCTTCCAACAAGAGATTAATAATTGTCTCTTTTTTTATACTACTTTTTTATGGTACTGTTCTATTAGCCATTATATCAATACAATAGAAAACCGGAAACAAGTATCCGGATTTCTCACTTTGCTAGTGGAGAGTACTTTAAGTTGTGGTCTTGTTTACTTCTGACAAAAAATTCAAAATTCTATAAGACATATGCCTACTTCTTTTCATGACTTGACTTCTATTGAAATCGATTATATCTAGCAAAAATTATGACTCTTAAAATTATGTTTGAAGAAGTATATGAAGTATTACATTATCGTCATAATGCGCCCAAAAGAGACTCTTTTATGAGTACATTTTAAATATTAACCTTTTGACGTAGACTTACGTCTTACAGCGTGATTTGTATAGGGCATTTAAAATTTTTTATCTGAGACAATTATGGAATTAAATTTTTAAAGTGCGAAACCATAGTAAAAACAGTTTTTTTCCAAAATGTGAAATAAAACCTCTAGAAAAGACACTTCTCTACTCATATGATCTTATGAGTCAAATTTTCTGTAAGAGTAACGGGCGAAATATTTTGTTTTTGAATTTCGTTCTATATCGACTATTTCGCTTCATTTATATACCATTTATATAATTGGTATCTTTAATTTTATCATTTCACAAAATTAAAATTGAAACAAAAAGTATGAGCGTGTAACGTTTAAGATCAATCATTTTGGTTTCTAGAAGTGCAACCCATATTTTGTTTTCATTATTTCGAATTTAGTCGTTTATTTGATCCGTCTTCTTCGGTAATTTCCCAAAAAACGGAACGTTTAAAAATACATAAAACTGGTTATATCTTGAAAACAACATTAGATAGAAGAAAGAGAGAGAGAAAAAAGTTGTTCATTAAAACAACTGTTTTCGTACAATTTTCTTATTATAGTTATTATTTTGCATGCCTGATACAACCACTTTTACAGAAGAATGGTTGGTAAAACTACTCAAACTTATAAGTCATAGAAAGAATTTAGATACTATATCAGAAATACTTTGAACGACCCTAACCTTTTTTACACAGGTAGTACACGTGATCAAATTTTTCAAGTTTCTCATTTCTCGTTAATGCTATTTTCGTGCTCTTCGCCTATCAATTTTTAGTCAAGTAAAAAACCGCAACACACATCCCATTCAACCTTGAACTAAAAAAGTTTCAAATGTTTCTGTTTGATTTTTATTAAATTTTAAAAAAAATCTTATCTTAATGCCTGCATGTAATGAATTCTTTTGATTGATTTTTAAACTATTTCAAACGATTTGTTTTGGCCTTTGTGGCCAAACAGCCAAACACTTGTCTGTAGTTGTCCAGCTTCGTCTATAAAATTTCAATGCATAGCTTAACATCTATTTTCATAACACATACAGTTCACATAAGTTAGCATTTCGTAATATAGAATCTGCACTAAATGTCAACCCTCCTTTTGCTTTTGTTTTTAACGTTTTTTTTTTCTGCTATTTTTCTTCTTTTTTTGTTTTTTTTGTTATAACCTCAGCCAGCCACTTTGTGCAGGCATGCGACAGGCATTCGTTTGGCTTCCTTTAAACTGCTCTTATGCACTTCAACAAATTGAATTATTATTCGCTGTTATTTCTTAACAATGTTGGGTGTACTTCGTCGTCATCATCGTCATCATTTTTGTCGTGTCTTGTCCCTTATACCAATATATCCTATGAGCTGTGGTTTATTGGTGGTTTGCTTTGCCGGGTTTTGCTGCAACACAATAATATGTTGCGTTTTTATTTGTTCTTCAGGGACGTCTATAAAACTTTGTTCAGTTCTAACGCGAACTTGCTGCAAATTGCATTTGTTTTTTCCTCGTGTACACGTCGTGGTGTTCTTGAAATTATTTTGCTGTAAAAAAAATTAAACACTTCTGCGTTGAAGTCCTTGAAAGAGCTTTGCTAAGGTGCAGTTTTTAAGGTTCGAAATACGTGATATTTGTCGCTTTGGTGGGAATGTAGAAGTGAAGTGAATTGTAAAATGTTGCTTTTTTTACAAAAAAGTTATTTAAAAAAAAAAATATTCATTTTGCTATAAGTTTTTGCAATATTTAAAGTTGGTTAGATGGATTTATAAAAAATGTAATTAAATGCAAATCTCTAATATACAAAAATATTGAATTATTTCGTGATAATGGTATATTTTAAAAAAAATGTTTGAATCTTTTAACAAGTTCTCTGCCTTGTTTTGACTACCGTGTCAGAACAGCGTTAAAATCTGAAATTTGTTATAAATGGAATTTGAAAAGATGTTCTATATTCTGATAGATATTAAACCTTAACAAAATTCAGTTTGAAATAATATGATGAGTGGTTTATGTCAGTTAGGACGAGAGATGTTTGCCTTCCCAGGAGATCTCCTCCAGCTCAGAAGCACTGACAGATCTGAAGAAACAATAAATCTAAAAGATATATTGATAAAATTTTATTTGAATACTAGCTGGTACCCGGCACGTTGCTGCCGTCCTAGTCCAATGTCTATTTCAGTTTGCCAATATAAGGCCATCAACAAATAGAAACTCCACTCTAATATAAAAAATTATCTTTTATGGGCGGAGCCACACTCCTTGTCCTTTACCCGTTCCAGTTTTTTGAAAATTTGCCCAATAGTAGGATATCACCAAATAGTAACTCCAAAACGAGTTTCTTTGTTTTGTGATTCCTTGTACAATGCCCGTTATAGTTTTTCAGTAGCAGGCCACCACCAAATAGCAACTTCATTCTGAGTAAAAATGTTCTGTGTTTTACTTCCATAGCTATTCCGGATTTGAAATTTGAATTGTATGGGCGGATCCTTGCCCCGTTTTCCAATACCCGTGACAGTTTTATAAATGAAAAATCTGGCCAATAAGTTACTTCATACCAACTTTCATTGTTATAAATGTAGTTCCAAATCTATTCAAAACTCAAAAAATTTAATTGAATGGGCGGTTCCATGTCTCCCTTTTCATAAATCGCTCAATTTTGCTAGTCGAAGGGAAGGGGAGGGACTCAATAGTAAGTTCGTGCCGAATTTCATTGATGTGGGACACATGGGTCGAAAGATTAATTGAAAATGTGTGTTCTTGAAAAAAAACCAACCCCTGTACCAACCAAACCGTGTACGGGCACGTATTCACTGGCTATACATTTTCAATAAATTTACAGGTAGATATTATATTGATGGATTGAAAATTGCAGTAAATCTATTTTCATCAAAAGGTCACTTATTACTTTAGTGCGCTTAAACATCGATATATCAACCACAAGAACCTGTGTTTATTAGATAATTTGAAACAAAATATCATAATTAAAATTTCCGTTGGATTAAAAGTTTTAAAAAAATATTGCGAAATGGTCGCTAAAATTGTTAACGCTAATATTGTTAACGGAGATTTTGCATTAATTTAGACCAAAGATACTTTCATTCTTAAAATAATTTTACGTACGGCGAGAGAAAATTACTTGGTCATTGAAAACAAAAAAAAAAAAAAAAACAAAACATTAAAACATGCTTCATACGCATGCATCATACGATACACTACGTTCAAAATCTCAAGAAATATATTAGATGTACTCCAATGAAACGGTATATCACGATGTAGGAAGTGTCATTTCATTTTAGGGAGTGGGTTCAATTTCTTGACGTGAAATTTGGTCACCGATTAGAAATTATGACAGAATAGATTAAGTTGCATACACAGCATACTTCATACCATATTGGAGCCATTTACTCTTCGCTCTTATCATACCTTAGCATACCGATGCCTGATACAATGGTGTAATAAATGTTAAATGGTTTGTTGGCTGGCTGAAATTATGTTTCCGTACAAAATCTCTAAAAATAATTTTAAGAAATAATTCTTTAATATCTAAAAATAATTTAATCCTCGCCAAAATCCTCTCTAATTATTTTTTCACTATTTTTATTTAATTTTTTTTCATCCTTATAATGAATTTTTTATTTATTGTTTCTTTTGCTACAGATTAATTTCCTCTTAATTTTAAAACTTAAATATTTTTAAACATAAATAAAACAGAATAACCATAAAATGTCATTATTATATATTTATATTATTCTCATAGCTTGCTTGTGGAGTACACACTAAAGCCAACCCACTAAATCAAATAAAACTAATATCGTTAAATCTCAATTGAAACGATAACGTAAAGAAACATCAAAAGTAAGTGCCAACGATATTTGTTTAAATATTTCTTTATTTATTTTTTTTATTTTATTTTAGTTTTATTTACAACAATTTTAGAATATCTTGTTATTTTTATAAATACTAAACAAAAACGGTTTTTCATGCATTTCTCTTCATTCTTTCTAAGCTTTGCCAACTTTATTTATATTATTTTCAACAATGTTTTTGGTCCGAAAATTCTGATACTTATTTTAAGTACGCTTTTGTTTGTTGACTGTTGCTCATGCTTGCGCGCTTAAAGGCTTTATTTTGATCATTATCACTATATTTTTAATATTATCATAGTCATTTATATCCTCGTTAATCTTCGTCAAGCAATAGACTAAAAATCATATTAAAATTAATTTTTTTTTTTTCTAAAAACTCACTAAGCCATTTTTTAACTATTAAAAAGTTCCAAAGTAATATTGGAGTTTAATTTGTTGTGTTTTTTTAGTATGTAAATTATTTTTATTTTTGTGCTATTGTCAAAATGAAATGCTTTATAAATTTTCCATAAATTATAGTGAAAAAACAAAAGGACGATATGCAAGTGAATGTTGCCGGCCTACGCAGAAATATCAAAAATTTGGCTCACAACTACTCAGATGCTCAGGTCAGTCCGCTTTAATTCCATAGAAGTTTTCATGTTGTTAAATGTTCTCTATTTGTTATTTATTTCTTCATAGGTCAAAGTGCGCGAGGCCACCTCCAATGATCCTTGGGGTCCATCTGCCACTATTATGGCAGAAATTGCCGATTTAACCAATAATATTGTTGCATTCTCTGAAATCATGCAAATGATTTGGAAACGTTTAAACGACCATGGCAAGAATTGGCGCCACGTCTATAAGGCATTAATTCTGCTCGAGTATCTCATCAAGACGGGCTCAGAAAAAGTAGCCAACCAGTGCATAGAGAACATTTTTGCCATTCAAACGCTGCGTGAATTTGTCTACTTTGAGGAGGGCAAGGATCAGGGCACACATGTGCGCGAAAAAGCCAAGCAACTCGTAAATCTGCTCAAGGACGATGAACGTCTGAAGAACGAGCGTGCCAAGGCGCTAAAAGCCAAGGAACGCTTTGCTCAGCATGCTAGTGGCTTTGGCAGTGATGGTTATATAGAAGGACCAACGCATCGCGATGCACCACCAGGCTGGCAGGAAGAACCAAAACCCAATTCAGATTTGGAAAAGTTGCGCCCACAAACAGCGGGCGAAGAGGAGTTGCAGCTGCAGCTGGCAATGGCTATGTCACGCGAAGAGGCTGAGCAAGAGGAGGCAAAACGACGCCGTGATGATGTGCGTCTGCAATTGGCGCTGAGTCAAAGTGAGCAGGACTTTAAGTAAGTCTTCTTTTTGGCAGAGCTTTCGTTTTAACACCTTAAAAGCACCAAACACTATTCTAGGGTACAACCGGTAAGGGAGGAGCCTCAAAGTCATCTGCTTGACTTGCTAGACATTTCCATGGGAGCAACAAGCATTTCGAGTCCACCACTGGGAGCCGCTGGCGGCTCTTCAGATCCCTGGGGTACTCCAGCTCGTGCAGCTAGCCAGGTTTGTTGATTTACTGTTTGAAAAAAACAGTTCTTAACTTTTTAAATAATTACAAAAAGTTGTCTGATCCTTGGTCTGGCACCTCTTCTCCACCCATCGATCCATGGCAGCCAGCAGCTTTAAAGGCTGCCGCTGCACAACTGGGAGCTACTGGTGGTGGTATCACTGGCAGCGAAGCTTGGCTTTCGCAGCGGACGCAATCACCTTCTGTTGCCTCGGGTTCATCCAACGAAGGTTGGCTGCAATCCAACAATTTGCTATCGAACGGTTCTATGAATGG
The DNA here is from genome assembly GCA_958299015.1 of Tetanocera ferruginea. Lineage (NCBI taxonomy): Eukaryota > Metazoa > Arthropoda > Insecta > Diptera > Sciomyzidae > Tetanocera > Tetanocera ferruginea. The sequence goes on from OY282644.1 coordinate 129,632,499, forward strand.
CAATGGAATTGCTGCTGCTGATCCTTGGATAAATAAGTCTGCTGCGCCTGTCTTAGCAACAGTACCAACAAATAATGTCAGCACTATTGATCCATGGTTAGCGGAAAGAGTTGCTAGAGGGGGACCACAAACTTTCACCGTAGCCGCTACAATATCAGAACCGTCTGTACAGCCAGCTGATCCCTGGGCTCCAAAAGCAGGCGAAAGTGCTAATCCTGATCCTTGGCGAACTGTGACACAGGTAATTAATAAACGTTAAATTAAAACCAAATTAAAATTATATGACACTAAATTAAAAAAATAAAACAAATTTAAGTGAAAAATTGAGCAAAAATTAAAAACAAAAATAAAAAATTAAAAACAAAATATCAAATAAAGTAAATAAATGAAAAAAGTATTAAATAAATTGAAATCAAATCAATTATAAACCTAATAAAATGGAAAGTAAAAAGCAATAAAAAGTGAATAAATATAAAAAAGATAAATATAAATGAGAAAAAAATGTTTATAAGAAATTATAAAAATAAAAATAGCTGTAACATAAAAAAATATAAAAAAAAATAATTTTGAAACAAAATAAAAAATAAATAAATGTAACAAATAAATAAATAAATAAACAATAATAAAATAAAATTAAAAAAAGTAACTAAAATTTAATTAAAAACAAATAAAAAAACTAAAAAATTGTAAAACTTATTAAGAAAAATACAAAAAATATTTGAAAAATTTAACTAATGATAAAAGTTAATTTTGCTTAATTTTGTAAAATTTGAAGAAAATAAACAAAAGCCATATAATTGACAAACAAAACATTAAAAATTAAAAATAATCTTTTACTTACTCCACAGAAAACATCACCAGATATGGACGAATTTGATATCATTACCAACCGCACCAAGTCTGGAGATTTACTAACTAACGATATACTGATTGGCTCCAATAACAACAATTGTAAGTAACTGAGTTCTTTGTTGAGTTTGTTTCAATAAATTTTTCTTTATCACTCATTTCATATAACTTATTATCAACAGCATCACTGCTAGATGAGCTGGATCCATTGTCCTCATCCATGAGCTCGTCTACTGGTACAACGAAAAAACCACTCAAAACACCGCAAGCCTTCTTAGGCGAAAATTCATCACTTGTTAATTTGGATAATCTTATAAAACCTGTTGTACCACAGACTAGTGTAGGCAATGCTGCATACAATCCATTTAGCGAAAACGTAATTCCGCAAAAGACTAATCTATTCCAACAGCAACAGCCGGCAGTAAGCTATTTGCTATCACATCTACAAAAAAAAAAAAAAAAAATCAATAGTAATACGACATTTTCATTTAAGGTACCGTCCATCAATCAGTTGAAGCAACAGCAGCCTTTTACTATGACCGTCAATCAAGATCCTTGGGCACCAGTTCATAATGCAACTGCAGCACAGGTAAAATATTTTAAAACATCTATTCAAATCCAATAAATGGTGACAGAATTTGGCAAGAATGGACAGCAGGAAATGTCAACAAGAAATTTATGTCAACTAAATTTACTTAAAAAAACTTACTCTATTGACGTGCGGAATGTACTCAATAATTTATAAGGTTATCCCGATATTTGACGTCTTCTCACGAAAATGGAGATAGATACCCTTATTTGAAGAGGAGAGCATTTTTAATGACACAAAAATCCCACAGGTGCTTAAATATCGTACTATTTTTTAGTACAATATATTTTAATATTTGTAGTCAATACATTTTCTGCTACTTTTATATTTTTGAAGCATCCATCAGATGATTTTTTAAGGTTCTGCGACTTCACACAGTCCAAGCTTGAAATATTTTCACGAATTACTTATTTTGTTTTTTTTAAGCAGTAAAATATTGAAAACACATACCTTTTTATTAAAAAAAAACACAACACAATACTGAAACATGAATTTTTTTTGAAGAGACCACAAAACCCTGTTTGTCATTCATTTTCGAGAGAGAATATTTTTTTGTTTACAAAAAATAAGGGTATGTCAAATATCGGGAAAACCTTATAAATTATTGAGTCATGGTACAGACTGAGAAAAAGATATTCCATATTTAAATATCTACATTTAAACTTTTTATTTTCGTTATTTTTCAACTTACTTTCTTTATACTTACTATTATTAATTAATTTATTACTTTATTAATTTAATTTTCTTTTCTACGCGAATGCAAACAAATAACGTTAACTTGCATGTAAAAACAAACAATAAATAAATCAGGTCAAAGAAGACATTCTCATAGATTATGACTCTGATCATATAACTATTGAATATACTACAACTGCTCCTTCTTATAAAAAACCGACTCTCAATAACAGTCATAGCATGCAAAACAGCAACAACTATAAAATTCAAGACGATTATGATGACAACTATGACATTTTTAATACAAATAGCAGTCAGATGAAACGCAGTATTAGCGCCAATAACGACTACAATAGTTATAATCATTTCTATATGCAACAAAATTACAACAATAACACTAATGAAAATATTACTCATGCAACCATACACTCAAATCTTATGCAATCTGACTATACAACAAATTCTCTAAGTATGAGCCATATGCCAACAACAAATAATAATAACAGAAATCAGCTTAAACCAGCTGTTAATAGTTATAGCAACGCTCTATCAGCATCTTTAGCTGCTACGCCAGGTGTAACAGTTACAGCTTTGAATCCTGGTCTGGGTAATGGTTCGTTATTCAGCTATGGTTTCTATGGCTCTTTGAATGGTGTTGGTTCTACTCCAGCCAGCTGTCAAATGGAAGTGAGTAGTATTTGCTGAGTGAGCTTCGTTGAAACCTTATAGCTTGTTTTGCAGTTACGGTCCGATATTTTTTCCCGGAGTTATACTTGTTATTCTTGTTAAAAAAATACAACACATTTATTGACATTGTTGCATTTTTAATTTTTGGTTCTTCTTTTTGTTTTGAGAATTTATTTTAACTATTGAAAATATTGCTATAAAAAGTATTCATAGCTGAAAGCTCTTACATTGTACAACCCACTGACTGTTCATCCCGTTAAGAAGCAAGCAATTATTACGCTAATGAGCTTTTCAAACTGTTCATGCATTCGATATTGTGAAAATCATCTAGAAATTGTTATCATATCGAAAATAAACTTGAAACTAAAAAAAAAATATATATAGAATATATAATATTGAAATGTCAAGTGTGCAAGGACTGGTGTTAAATTAACAATTCCTTACTTAAAGTTAAAAGCCCTTACTTAAATTGTCTTCTTTTACTTACATAGTACTTAAGTATTAAACCAATATTATGGAGGTTGTTGTAAAATCTAATCGCTGTTGAATTCAGAATTGAGCTTTTGAAGAATGAAGTTCTATTTCAGTTGCTTCAATTATTTTTTAAAATCTTTTTTATGTATCGAGTTTGGAAACTCCGTGTTCTATTCAGTTATATTGCATACCGATTGTATAGAATAATTTTTCGATAAAATTGTTTCTTATCATTAGCTAAATAGATTATCAGTCGAATCTTTAGCATTTTAAGAAAAAGTGTTTAATACAAATTCTGCCATATTTTGAGCAGCCGTAAAAGAAAACGAAATCGTTTGCTCTCGAGCGTTTGGTAGTTCGATTAAAAAGTTTCATATTTTATTGCTCTCATCTACAACATCTTGTAAATCTTGGTTCGGCGTTGGTCAGGCGTTCGTTGACGAAAGTGAAATAATATAGTTTTAGTGTATATATTCGCCATTTTATACGGATGAGACTATTAATTTTCTTGAGAATAATAAAAATAATATAAATAAGGGGAGGTAGGAAAAAGTTTCGAGTTACTTTTATTAAAAAAAAATAATATACAAATTAAATATATGCAATATAAAAAGATAAAAAATATTAAATATAAAAAAAATTATATATTAAAATTATAAATAAATTATAAATTATACAATTAATTAAATAAATTATAAATAAATATAAATTATATACAAAACTATTATTTGGGCTTACCATTATAAAAATAAACCCTATCACAAAATTTATTAATAAACTACCCACTCAGCATTTCATGAAGATTATGAACAAATTCAAGTTAATTTTGACTTCTGTGCGAAAAACAATCGAATAGAAACAATTCGAATAGAAAAAAGTACCCTACGCACGAGTCCGAATAAGGAGCTTTTTTTAACTGAGTTTTTAAATAAGTTTCGAATCTATTGATCCAATTTTCAACTAATTTTTGAGTCGTTTTTTGTAGTCATTTTGGAGACACTTTAAATTTATTTTATAGTCACTCTTGAGTCGCTTTAAAACATGTTTTGAGCTTTTAAACATATTTTGCATCTTGCTTTTAGTTATTGCTTGCTTTAAACATTTCTCGGCGTTTGGCTTTTCATTAATCCTTTCCATCTGTAAGCACTAGCCAATTCTTCCGAAAATACTTTTCGAACGGCTTCTCGAATGAAATGAGTTTGGCTTCCACCACCAGTCTTTGCTGGTGATTCTTAAAAAAAAAAAATTGAAAATGAAAACAAACATTTTAAGCCAATTATTAAACATATTAACAATTATATACAAATTGTTCCAAAAGTCTCCAAATCCTTAAAATGTCGTTAGCTCCGGAAAAGTTTTTAACTTCTCAAGTACTTTTTAAATTACGGTATACAAAATTTAATAACCGTTTTTGAATCGTTTGAAAGAGCAAAAAAACAATAGCTGTATATTTTGTTGATTAATTTTCACCAATCACTTTTCAATCGTAAGAACGTGTCATATTCGAGTCCCTTTTTGATCACGTAAGAGATTAATAAAATCGGTGATCGGCAGTATCCAATTGTATTAACTGCGCCTTGTGATGGAATGAGTTATTTGACAAAAGAAAGATAGCTTCGTTACAGTTAGCATTAAGATCGCGATCAGATAAGATTAAGTTCGAAATGTTATATAAATTATTTTTAACCGAGTTTAATCAATAATATTACTCATCGTAACTTAAATTGCAAAAAAACCGTTACAACAAAAAAATTTAAAATTAAATTTTTTATTTATTGGAATTAATTTCACTTAACTAAACCATCTAGTTAAATTTCAAACAAATTCTTCCAAGAATAGTTATTTTTTTAACGAAATTTAAAAGAAAGATTGGTTCTTAAATATGTGCATTCCCGTGACGTTTTCATTTTCTCCTTTGAAAATATAAAAAAGTGTTGTTACGTCTTTTTGCATTTTAGATGACGTCATAGGGCTTGGTATTGAGAGTATTGCTCAAGTTAAAACCACTTAAAACCAAAGGATTTTCGTTGTTCTTCATGTTAAATCAATATGTGCCCTTTCATCACAATTGATTAAATAATAACAAATGCGAAAAAAAAATTAGTTTAAAATATTTTAAACATGAAGTAAAAGATTTAAAATAAATAATTCATAAACATTAAAAAAAAACTTTAAAAAATATTAAATTATAAAAGATAATCAAAAATATTTCGAAATAAAAATTAAATCTAAATTACATAAAATTATATAAAACCAGTAAATATGTAAAAACTGTAAAAATAAATTATTTCACATTGACAAGTACATATAAAATAATAACAAATTAGTCATTTGAATTTTATTTTTCAATTTTGGTAAAAAATGTTTCATCATTATTCTTGTTGGTATCGACTGCTCTGCTAAGGCTAGATATGCGCTCTTATTAATATTAAGTACAAACATTTATTGCTTTTTTACATGATGTTTTTTTTTTTAAAATTTTTATATGTCTATCTTGTAGCCAACAATGGAAGCTTGGACGCTAAAATAATCGGTAAAATGAATGTTTGAATGAAATCTTTAACCTAGTACTAATAAAGCAAATGCGCACTTTGCCAAAAACTTGCATGAATTGCCCCCGCACCATTTACTTGATTTAAATGTCACCCTTATAAATGCAATAACTAACAATTCCTTTATTATTTCTCTTTAAAATTGCTTTGAAATTATTTTTTAAATACATTTTCTACACTAATTTTTGGCAGCCTGTAAAGCCTTCATTAAAAATCTTGTGTATATAAATTTCTATAAACACTGCATGCTATACTTTACGTTAAAATCTTAATTTATTTTGAGAGCAATAAACTAACTTATGTTGTTATATTTTTTTTTTTGTTTTAGAATAACAACAATATGCCTTGGGTGAAACCGGAAGTAGCAGCATCAAATCCGTTTCTATCGTAAAAACATTATTTTTGTATTTTTGGAGGGGCGATAGTAAGGGTGAACAAAACAAAAAAAAAGGAAAAAAATAATGGGAGGGGTTAAATGAGACATCAAAATGATTAATTTTTTTATAAAAATTTTAATTAAACCATTAATTTAATTAAGTATTATAATTGTAATAAATGTTAAATGCAAAGTAAATGTGGATTCCAAAGCATTTGAATCAGCAGCTGTTCAACATGGAACACTGATAGCGAAACGAACGTATAAATCATTAAGAGGTGAGTTCTTCTTCATTAATCTTCATTATTAATGTTATTATTAACAGTTATTTTACTTTCAGTTAATTTGAACGAGCACACCAAAGTGCCCTTCAGTGCAGGTTATTCAATCCACATCAGGAAAAACTTAAGACATCAAAAAATTGCCTATTTGTTTTATTTAATAATATTTAAGCTGATTTTACAATCATTCGATACAAAATTTTTAAGCAAGTGTTTTTCAATTTGTCAGTTAGTCAGTCTTTTTTGCTTAATATATTTGCTGTATGATATTTTCACGATTTCTGTTAAATTTACTGTTATTCAATTTTATAAAAAAACCTTTTAACTGTGCATAAAGCAAAAAAATAAAATACAACAACTTCAAATCACGTAATGCAATTCTATATAAAAAAAAAATGATTCACACACAAAAACAACTTAAATCTTATTCTTAACAAAAAACCCAACAATTAATAACTCGAAAAAGTAATATTAACAGCTAAAAACATAACTTTGTTGTGTGTGTTTAATGAAAAAAAAAAGCTTTAAAATAAAATACTTATAAAATTACGTTTTTGTACAAAACCAATTTTTTGTAAGAATTTTGTTCATGAACACTGTAATAATAGAGAATCGAAAAAGTTTAGCTAAATTTGTTGGCAGTTTTTTGCAGCATTAGATATTAAAAAACAAAAAAAAATATTTAAAATTTAATAATATTTGTATTAGCTTTTTACAAATTTAACAACAAATTTTTTACAATTTAACAAAAAAATAAAATATTTTTAATCAATTCAATAGAAGAAGTTGTTGTAATGCAATCGTATATGTTAAACACGACATTTTAAAAATTCCTATTAGAATCGTAAAGTAAGCAACAACAACAATAAAATAATATTAAAAACTATCAACGTTACACTAAAATATAGAAAAAAACAAGAATTACGAAATACTTGCTGTCGTCTACATAACTTCTATTAATTTCTTTTTTTTTTATATATATAGTACAACTATATACTATAATATATAACTTTCGAAAAGAGCTCATCGTAACGCAAACGAAATAACATTAGAAGCTACTCAATCAACAAATAATAATTATGAGTATTTTAAATATTTTAACTTTTTTTTTTTTTCTTCGCATTAATTTTTCATTCATTTGAGTTGCACTCATCAGCCAGCGCAATCGGTAATCAATGATAACCAAAAGTAGAGAACAAAGTACTAAATAAAAATTAAACATTATAGTATAAAACGCAATTGTATATGATAAATGCTGTACGTATATCTAAATATTTATTTTAATAAAAATATTATTTTTTCTTAAAATGCTATTTGATACATTTTTTTTTTTTGTGTAATATATTTGAGGAAAAGAATTTTTTAATAAGAATACATCTGTAGAATACAATCTACATATTGCATTGTCCGACTAAGTTTTTTTAGTTTAAGTGTATCGAAGAAAATACTTGGAGGTAGATAATAGCTTAGAGCCACGCACTTGTTGATGATAATCCTTAATTAAAATTTTTTTGTAACAATTTAGCATGCTGCGAACCAACTGTAGTTTAAAATCACTTCTCCCATGAATATTGTACAGTTGGTTTTTGAGTACTATTGAGCGTTTATTTTCTTTGGTCAGATTAAACCTAAGTTAATTTATTTAACTCAGACCGAGGCAGCCTTTCTGTGAGAAGAACCCCAATAACTGAATTCATATCTGAACGCACTATAAAAACGGTTAAACAGCGGTGTTATTATAATGGTTTGGGAGTGTTTATCATATACTGGGACAGGTACCATATTTCGCATCGAGGGAAAGATGGATGCTTTACAATACAGCAGGACTTTGAATGAAATCATGTTGCAAAAGAATGTTTCAGACAAAAAAAATCGAACTTTTAAGTTGACCCTTACAGCCTCTAGTCCTTAATCCTATCGAAAATTTAGGGAGAGAGGTCAAAATGGCTCTTAGAGACAAGAATCCAACCAACAAAGATGATCTTTGGAGATTAATCAAGGATGCATGGGAGAAAATTCCAGCTACTAAGTGCCAATGTACCACTATTTGGGGGGAAAAATACCGCTTCCTGAGAAAATTTACATTTTTCTAAAAAAATTACAAAATTTTAAATGATTAAAAGTCGTTCTAACTTACTTCACTACTTCCCCAATAAAACATTTCTTTGCTAGCCTTGAACAATTCGTTTCTTCCTAAAGGGACTTCTTTTATCCACTTTTCCATTAACTCTTTTTGTAGGAAGAGTAGGAACTGTTCCTTTTCATTTCTGTTCCTGTTCATTTTTTAGGAACTCGGTTTCTAAAGGATGTTTTTTTATGAGGTTTTTTTTTTCAACATGGATTACTCTATTGTCTGACAGTTGTTTTGACAGTTAAAAGTGACGTCTCTACTCAGTATTGTTTGGCAATTGGATTCTGGTGGAATCATCGGTGCTTATTTCTTTAAAAATGAGGAAGGACAACGCGTTACCGTGAATGGAAATCGATACAGAACCATGATCAATGAATTTTTGTTGCCAAATCTTCAAGATATAGATGTGGACGAAATGTGGTTTCAACAGGATGGTGCCACTTGCCATACTGCGGGCGAAACAATCGTCTCATTGAAAGAACATTTCAACGACAACATTATTTCGAGAAATTGACCGGTGAATTGGCCTCCGCGTTTGTGTGATTTGACGCCACTTGATTATTTTTTTCTGGGTATACGTGAAGTCATTGGTTTATGTGGATAAACCAGCAACAATTGACGCTTTGGAAACCAATATTCAACGTGTCATTGCTGAAATACGCCCTCAAATGCTTGAAAAGGTGGTCGAAAATTGGACCTCCAGAATGACCTTTGTGCAAAATAGTTGTGGTGGACATATGCCCGAAATTATATTTAAATGTTAAATGCCAATAAAGTATCTACCAAATAAAAATTTGGCATGTGTTTTATTTAAATTTCAAATCAGCAAGCTCTTAAAAAAACACCCTTTATAACCGATATTCTCTTAAGCAATATTCAATGCAATTTCAAAACATATGATTACTTCTTATGTCTTGGTGTCTTTTAACAATTCCCTAAGTTTTTAAGTTAAAATTTGCAGCAAATCAAAAATTAAAACCATCCTACATTTGTTATTTTTTGGTAAAATTGGGGATTCCCAATAATAAAGGACTGCTTTTGAGTACGTTCAGAGAGGTTACAAAAGTGCAAAAAACTTAAAATATTTGGAAATCTAAAAAATAATTAATTCGTCGTTCTTCCACTCATTTTAAATTTTTTTTTTGTTTTTTATAGGTATGCTTACATTTTTTAATATTTTTTATACCGAGACATAATTCGCGCGTTTACTTCATGTTGACAATGAAGATGAAAAATATATATGTTTTGCTCAAGCTTTTTTGAAAGCTTATGGGATAAGGTATTTTTGAGATTTTTTTCAAATTTTTTGTGAGAGGTTTAGAGAACGCGCTTTTCGAATTTTCCTTAAAAATCAGGTTTTCGAAGAATTTTGGAATCTGAAGCATAAGTCGAACAGACATTGAGCAGACATTGAATGGACATTTATAAGTCTTTGAGTCACCATTTAGAAGTTTTGGCAATGTTTTTTATAATTTACTTACTTACTTACTTACTAAGGTGGCCATGACAACCCGTTGACGGGTTACGGCCGACTTCATCAGGTCTCGCCAGGCGTCTCTGCTTCGCGCGCGCCGTCTCCAATCTCTTTCACCAAGCGCGGTAAGGGCTTCCTCGGCCTGGTCAATCCATCGGAGGCATGGCCTTCCTCTTCGTCGTCGACCCTCGGCTTTCGCCTCAAACACCTTTTTCGCTGGAGCTTCTTCATCCATACGAAAGACATGACCCAGCCAACGTAGTCGCTGAATTGTTATACGCTGGACTATGTCAATGTCGTCGTAGAGCTCGTACAGTTCGTGGTTCATTCGAATGCGATAGTCGTCGCCAACTCGAACAGAACCAAAGATTTTGCGAAGTTTTTTATAATTTGGGTGACATATATTTAATTTTTTCGAGATCCGATTAGTGCAAGCTTTAAACCTCTTCCAAAAAAATTTAAAAAAAAACTCGCGTGTAGCAACGTGCACGTGACAGAAGTGAAACTTCTTTAACAGTATGAAATAAGAGAGATTTTAGTGTGAAATAGAGAGAGAAAGTATCTGAAAAGAAATTCAATCAATACGAAATGGAATAATAATTTCTTGATTCAATATTTGCATCCAGGGACCGTACCGAATATGGTTTTTGTCGAAAGTGTCACATATTAACTTTTATCTCTTAATTTTTATTTTTTCCGACAAAAATAACAGTTTTTTGTGCCTTATAGTTTTTTTGGGCAAAAATAACAGTTATTTTCTGCCGTTTATTTTTCGGTCAAGAATATCAGGTAATTTATTTGTATTTAAATATCAGGTAAAGTCATTTTACCGATAAAAAAATTTTGATATTATTACTTTCATCTCATCGGTGAGACATTTACACATGGTGTCAACAGTTCAATCTGTCAAGCGGCTTTTAAGAAAACACAAATTGCTTGATATTTTTGACCGAAAATAACTGCTTGACAGTCACAAAATAACTGCTATTTTTGACCGATAAAAAGTCAAAAGTAACCTTTATTTTTCCTCGAAATATACTAGGCAAGAAATTAACTTTTAAAGAATCAGTTTCAAATTTAAAAGCGACTTAATATTCGTGAGGCTAAGGACATTTTTAACATAATGGTATATTTGAAAAAGTCTTTCGACAATTTTTTTTCATGTGAAAATTGTAAAATAACAGTTATTTTCGGTACTTGTTTTAGTTCAGTTGGTGTTTTAGTTGCTTTCGAATGTCTTCTCAGCATTGTTACTTTTTGAATGCTGGATCGCATTTGCATAGTACTCTTTGAAGGAGCCTCTGAAAGCAGAGGCAAATCTTGTTCATTATTACCTCCTGCTTCCTGATCATAATAATTGCTTTGTTGATAGAGGGCCTCATAAAGCAGCGAACGTAGATTGTTGAGTGCATCAACTTGGTTGGCTATAAAATTTTGTTGAGATGCATCAGTGTGTTTTTTGGGGATTGGTTCTTTGTAGATTCACCAAAATACACTGATGTTTCATAAAAATGCATTTTGAAACTCAGCCGTTGTTGCAATCCCCTTACCTTCATCATTAGTTGCAGACCCAGCTACGGCTGTATTCTTAAGAGCTCTAATTCGCTCTCTATATTCACGAATGCGTTCTGCACCTGTTTTAGCTATTTTTATATTTTTTTTTCCGTGCATACTTGTAGGATGAAAATTAATGTTACGGTTATGTTAATAATGTAATGTTAATGTTAATCTAATGTTAATGTTAATTATGTTATTTTCAGTATGTTACGCGTTCAGTTTTAATTAAATTTTGTTTAACGATTTATCATGTGCCTACGTGGCGTAAATGTATAGATTCCGACTCATAAGCAACGATGTTCAGGGTTCAAGTCTCGGCTCGGCGGTAATTTTTTTAAATTTTCATATGAATTGAAAACGTTAGCCTAGCGTCACGAAAAAGGACCTTGAAATTTCACTCGCCGCCAAAGAAGTTTCACTTCAAAAATATTTCCAAAATACGTCATTTTCTAATAAAATATACATACCTACATTAATAAAGAAAAATGTATAGAGGTAATCACTTTTTGATTTAGTGTATAAATATATCATTTGAATATAAAGTCTGCTAGCAATTTTCAAATGTAAAACTTTTCACTTTTCATAAGTACTCTCTCTGCATTCTCAAGTTAACACAATATTTAAGCTGATCCGGCTTTCTTTGTCAATCTCTATTTTCTTAATCTGGCTCAAATGTCGCTAGTTTTGCCCGAAGGAATCTCTTTATGTTAGCCATGAGACCTTGAAAGTCAGATTATTTTTGCATAATCATCATCATAATGTTTACGATCGCATGCGAAAAATTAGTTGCAACTTTTCATATTTTTTTCAAAATTTAGCTACTATTTCAATTTCACTTTCTTGAAATCCTTGTTCACGCAATTACTTTCAACATTGGCCATGGGCAAAATTACCGAATTTGGCCAACACATGATGACTTTGTAGATTTGTGGTTAAAAATAATTCTGTTCATGAGCAACATTATTGGATTAGTTGTTTCCTTTGCTGTTTTGGCTACTTGATTTTGTATTGTTCATAACAAACTTGCTTTTGGCATTTACTACGCAGTGTAGTTTCTGTCAAGTTTTTTTGCGTATGTTATGATGGTTGTTATAAAATAGAAAAATGTAAGCTTTTTATATTAACCCGATTATATTTAATAGCGTATTTATTTTTTTGCTGGAGGGTATAATGTTAAGTCAATGAAAATAAATTAAAAAATAATTAATGTTAATGTTGTAAGGATTAACCTATAAAAAATACTTTTGTCGACTTTTTTTAAGTTTTATTTACGTGTCCTGAACAGTAGCCTGGCTGGCTAGGCTACTGTTTTCGATATAATTTTTTGTATTTTGTTATTCTGAATTTTTTATCTATATATGTTCATCAAAATGTTGTGAAAAATGTATAGTAATTCATCAATTGAGGACGGCTTGGCCGATTTGGCTAACATTTTTTTCATTTGTTCGTAATTGCCAGGAGAAGGTTTTTACGAAAATTTTGGAAAATGCTCAAGAAAAGTCAGGAAATTGGAATTTTTTGAATAGAAAAATAGAAAATTCTTAGTGATAAACTCGGAAAATTCCGAAAAATCTCGAAAAATTTAAATTTTTTTTCGAAAGGTGGAAAATCCGTTGTGAAGCCTTTTGGCGTTCTCCGTTGTTGGATGTGCTCGTTTGAATGTCAGAAGCGTGGTTTAACATATGCAAACATTCTACTTTGGATGTTCGACAAGATCCGACCAGATCATATTGATTCCATAATTTCTGCCGAAATACCAGAAACTGATCCGGAGCTGCATTCCGTTGTGAGGACGAACATGATTCATGGCCCATGGAAAACAGAAATTGCAAGTAGCGTTTTCCCCATCCGTTGCACAGTGTGATGTTTCAACAATCTAGGTGGACAAAGTCATTTCTATAGGTTATTGGTCATTAAATGGATCAATTTTAAATTAAAGACATATTACTTATCTCCATTGGTGCCAATTTCGTCTCCGTCCGACCTATAGTTTGAGAGATACACTCAAATGAATAAAGTTTTCTACAAATTTAAAAAAAAAATGAAGACCCCGATTTTTAAAAAATCGGGTGGTAGCCGTATCTCAAGCTGAGCGAATGGCCTTTCCATTGGTGCCTTTTTCGTCTCTGTCCGATCTATAGTTAGGGAGATACACTCAAATGAATAAAGTTTTCTACAAATTTAAGAAAAAAGTGAAGACCCCGATTTTTAAAAAAATTGGGTGGTGGCTATATCCCAAATCTGGGTGAATGGCCTTTGCAATTGATGCCACTTTCGTCTCTGTCCGAACTTCACTCAAAAGAAGTTATTAATCTATCCTATCAAAACCACTGTGGCGGTTATGCTCTTCACATTACATTCATGTATTATTATTATTATTTTTATTTTATTTATATAATTTCATTTGTTTGAGTTTTCTAAATAAATATTTCTTCGAATATGGCAACTCCATTATTTCTAAAAATTCTCTATAATTGATAATAGGCTGGCAACATTGTTCTTAAATTCTTTATTCTTTGTTTTCTGTTCTTTGTCTATTGCACATGCAATATTAATAAAATTAAACTTTAAAAAACAAGATATCGTGTGGAAACAAATTTAATCAGTGGATTTTGCGAAGCTTAATCCACACCACTAAAATGAAAATTTTCTAATTATTTATGGTTTTTTAAAATGGAAAATGTGGAAAATGTGATGCGGGTTTTGGCTTCTGCTTGTCATGTTTCAAGCCTTATCATACAAAGCCTGAGTAAGCTTTGTTGTTTGTTTTATTTTAACATAAATGTAATAAAATTTATTCCTAATTTTTTTGTTTTTAATAAATATTTATCTACGAAAACAAGCTGCTTATGTTTTTAAAGGAATAAAAAACGATTTTGCTAATATATGTCAAGTAGTACCCTTGCCTGCCTAGTGTTGCCATATGGCAACAGGACATTCCGAGAAACCTGTGTGCATAATCTTAAAACCAATTATGCAAATTTTTTATTTAACACATAAGGATTATGGTCCTAAAAAATCTTGTTGAAATTCGAAAAAAATTTCCTCAACGTGATTCGATATCAGTGAAAAATTTAAAATGCCTTCAAAAAGGTGTAACATGACAATTATAAAAAAAAAATAGGTCGTTGTAATCTCTTAAAAAAAACCAACATTTGTAGCATTGATATAATTTGAAGCTTTAAATTCATCATTATCAAGCATCTCATGATGATGAAAACATGTATGAAATTTAATTTCGTGAAAATAAACCTTAGATTTGTAGAAAGTCGTAGGAGAAATATTCAAAGTTTCACACAATATTGTAATGACTTTGCTTATTTTACTGATAGTACAAAATAAACATTTCATTATTATTATTAATTAGCTAAATGAATTTTTCTTAATATATAAATTTCATATCTGACTTGGGTCAGATCGTGAAAATGAAAAATTTGTTTTGGCTCAAATAAAACAAGTGAAATAATTACACAATCTGAAATACGAACTAGTTTAGTTTTGAACATTTGCCAAATAAATCAATGACATCCAAAATAAATTTCTAATATTTCAAATGCGTTCAACTAGTCAGCTGAAGCTATGACTCTTGACTATCAACAACCCATTTTTTTTTATCAAGCTTTCTTAGAGTTGATCACAAGCTTGAAATGCAAGTTGCTTGCTTGCAAGTATTATGAATGGCTTTGTGACTTGACACTCCAACTTTTTGGTATTTTATAAATATATACGTGATTGTTATTTATTTTTTGTTTTTTTTTTTTCACCGGACTTGAACTATTAAACTGTCGGCTGCAACTGCTGCCGTGTTGAGAGGTGTTGAAAAGATCACAACAAATGATTTATCTTCATTTGCATTTGTCGGCAATTAACACACACACACACCGACATGTGGAATGACAACACCTCGTTTTGGTTGGCTCGATCATCGAATTAGTTGACTTGGTGATTTGCGTTCAGTTAGTTGCATTTCGAGGTGATGTGTCGGCTTTTCTTGAAATAGGCTTTTCTTGTAACTGTCTATATTTTATTGGACAAAAGCATTTCGGAAAAACTTAATTTAAGGACTTTGATGTAAAGAGCAATTTGTATCTGAAGGCATATCCAATAAAAGGGAAGATTGAGGACGTGGAAGTTATTTTGATTTCAAAAATATATAGATAATGAAGTAAGGTTTTATTTGTAAATAGTTTTAGAATTCATCAAATAAACATTTTTTAAGAATTATATTTTGAACTTTGCTTTATAACTCATAAAGTAACATGTTTCAACAAAAGAAAATTTGCTTATGGAGGAAAAATTAGTCGGAGCCAATGAAACAGCTTATGTAGATTGTTTTGAATTTGTTCTATTTAGTACCTTATTGTTGTACTTCAATCATTCAATACTGCTCAAGACAAATGTTGAAATGCCCAAACCGAGAGGCTTTGATGGTTTCTTGGAGAAGTCTGTTGACATGGTCCTAAGCAAAGTCTTTTCCTTACCGGCTGTATATAAAGAATAACCACTAACATATTTTATTGATAAGGTAGTCGTAAACAAAGTCAATTTCATGTCAATTTCATGTATTTCGAAGTTCTATACCTCTAAAAAACAACACTTTACATCGGCAGTCTCAAGTCTCAATCCATTTTGAAGTACATTCCTGCTGTGTACATTCCTTTTTGGACAAAAACTTGCCAAGCCACCTCGTTATTTGGAAAAGCGATTCACGGAATATAATATATTCATATTATGATGATGATATTTTGTACTAAAGATAAGAGGGATAAATTGTTGAATCGAAAAAACGAGGAGTTTTTAGACATAAATTTCTACATGAAATATGATACTGGACCAGCTTGGTTAGATTAATCCATCGAAATAAGGAGGCCACTGTCCAATAGCAAGCAGTTGCAGATTTCAATTCCTTTATCGAAACCGCTGATAGATTGAGAATTGTGTCGTCCAAAAATAACCAAAATAGTGTTATAAGTTGCTTTGGGGTATCATATGTATTGGATACAACCATTACAACCAAATTATTTGACCAAAAACAATGTCAATATCGTTCAACAAGCGAAATATTCGCCACAAATGAAAAGCGATTTCTTCAAGTATGACAGAGCTGTAGACCAAAAAGTGATGGTACCATTTTTGGGCGAAATCACCAAGGAGCACAATATGTTGGAGGCCATAAAAAAAAGGCCATAAAAAAAATGTTTATAGAATGTTTTAAAGGAAACCACCCTTTAATTTGTTAAAAATAATCTAAAGATATTCACTGGCGTTAAAGTTATAGATGACTGCATTGACAAGTAATACATTGAACATATCTGTGTCGATAAGGCATAACAGTTAAACTCATTTTCAAAATTTCAGAAGAGCATTTTTATGATTAAAATCGCTGCCTAATATTAGTGTTCCCTGACTTTTGCTGTTTCGATTTGATGTCCTCAAATATTTAAATTTCAATGTACAACCATAAAAATTTGCGTACTAGTGTTTTTCGTTGCAAAAAAACGCAATGCAAGAAATAACCTCACTTTGTCCTAACGCGACTTTAGCGGTTATTCCTTGTTGACACAGATATATTGACACATTTAATGGATAAATACACAACATCCTCTAATATTGCCATTAGTCAAAAAGGCTTGTTTTTAATCCTTTTATTTCTCATAATATTTGTGCTAAAATGCTTGTAAACAAATGCAAATTTTGTCCATTTCTGCCATTAAAATACATTTTCACATACACACAAAACAAACAAAAAAAAAAAAAAACAAAAACAAAAATAGTCAAAAACATTTGACTAACTTTCGAAACTTTAAAGCCATTTGCCGGTGAGGAAAATTTTTGCATTCCCACAAATAATGTGTGTGAAAAAATGCGCTGCTGCGTGGCTGCGTGGCTGCGTGGCTGCGCATGCGTGCATAAATGTTCATTTTCATTAGCTGACAGTTTAAGCAATCAAAATTCTCACTCATTGCGTGTGAATGCAAACTTTTAAAAATTACAAATTACTTTCCATTAAATAATCATCTGATCAGATAAGAAAACACGTTGTCAGTGGCTTTTTAGCAGTTTCCGTTCGAATAAATATTAAAACTGGACACTGAAAAGTGTGGTTGTTCATAAATTTAGGAAATCAATGGATCAAGCAAGGAAAACTTTATATGGAAAATTAAAAAAAATTATAACAAAAATAATTATTCAATCAGAAAAATAATTTATTAAGCCTGGTTTTCACTATGTCAATTTCAATGGTCATTTGTTGTCAGTCACATGAAAAATGCCAACACGTTGTCATTTTTTTTCTGTTTGACAATGGCGAAAAATAGGAAAAACTGATCTCTTCACATGTTTAAAGCAAAAATTGCAAAAAAAAATGTTATTTATGTGATTATTTTAAACTTTTAAATTTCATGTCAAACAAAAAATTACCAAATGAAAACCAAGCATTAGTAGTTGATGAAAAATCAACAATGATGAAAAAAAAGTTAAAGGCATCTAGAGTTATTTCGGCAAATGATGCCTACTGCAAGATGAATGCTTTTGTGATGGAAATTGAAATTTCTTGTCTCAGGGCGTTAAGTTTCGTTCACTTCAATTGAAATTTTTTTACATAATTTAACTCTGGATACCGACAATATTCGTTGTCACCGTTATTTGCCAACATTAAGTTTCACATCATTATTGATGCCTTATTTGATCAGTTGCTGCCAATCAAATCAATTGTGTGTCAGTCACTTAGTCACAGTTCAACACCCGCAATAAGCTATCTGTCAGTCAAACAGCTGCTCAAAACAGGCGCCAAACTGTTAAAATGAATGAAGTTTAAGGTATTGTGTGTTGAGCGGTTGATCGACTGATATCAATAATAGTTAAAGAAATAAGCGTGTGAACAGAAAAAAAGTCCGGCTTACGATACATTTAATACATTTTTGGCATATAATAATGCGCTAGCGCAGTTCATAGTAAACTGTAAGATCTTGCATTTTTTTCTTGTTAGATAAATGTTTTTGTTTCTCTTATTTTAAAGATTTTTTTTCAAAAAACAAAGAAAAATAATTATTTTAAATTTTAGCACAATTTCGACCAACCCAAAAAACTAAATAACTTTTGTATAAAAAAAAAAAATAAAAAATTAAAATAAATCGCACATTAAAATCTGTCACGAGCCCATGACAAATGTTGAGGCTAAAGATTTATTAACTGAACAGACATAAAAGAATAAAAAACAAAAACAGAAGAATAAATTACAACAACTACGACAAAATATTGCTTCCCAAGCACAGCTGGCGGCATGCACCTCGGTCACGGTTGCTCCCTAAAGCGGAGCACCTACATGCATCAATTGAAGTTCAATACTTAAAATGTTCATAGCTGCCAATTCGTAGTAATTCGCAATAAATACAGATACGATCTGCAAGAGTCTGGCCATTATTTGGTTTAATAAAACGGCTCACAGTCCTAGGTAGAACATGTGGCGTTGGTTAACAGCATTTCGTGTTGACAAAAAACACTGTTATGCGTGGCGCTTCTGGCTATATTACGCCATGTTCTTAAATAAAACCAACTTAAGACACTCGCTTTGCAGTCGACGCAAAACTTTATGACTCTTGATCTTATCTGAGAAACTGTGCTGGTCAATTAATATTTTATGACTAATGTTTTAAGTAATTTTTATAACAAATCCTCGATTTCAGGCAATAAAAATATCTTCTTTAGAAATCTGTGAAACTTTGTTCGATTCTAAAAACACGATATTGCCACTAAAAATTCCTTCACAACATTTTTTTTCAACGTCAATATTATGTCAGCAGAAATAAAAAATTCAACCGCTTAAATCGAATGCTTCTTGACAAAACAAACTTTAGAGATAAACAAATCGCAAGGCGCTTGTGGCCTGCTGGCTAGCTATCCACGTAATCGTGTATCCCAAACTTTATTTTCAATTCATATCCTCAGCATCATGTTGTGCGGCCAAAACTACACGAAATTAGCTCATTTGTCAAGATATGTTTTGTTTTTGCTTTATTTTTAAAAGTGGATATAGAGGATTTAGAGTTTCGTTTATATTCTTCATAAGACCAGCTAACAAGCAAACATGATGGCTTAGCATCATAATTCCTAAAACCTCGAATTTGATGATGAAATTTTTAATGTGTGGGTGGTCTTCAAACACATTAACTTTAAATCCTTGTGCATTGATAAGAGCTTATGCAAGTCTAACGTTAATTTTTATAATTCCATGTGGAATTCAATTTTATAAATTTCAATAAACAACATTTTTGTGTAGTTTTTTCACGGAATTTTTGTTTCTCTATTAATATTAATTTTGTAATTCTATAGCTGCCAAACTATGTATTGTCCACTTAAGCTTTTGAAAAAACATTGACTGAGCCTCTTATGATCTATTGTATTATATGAACTATATTATATGATCAAAATAAAATCGTTTTAAATATGTATTTCACATCCATTTCAAATAAAAAATTTAACATTTTTTATTTTGCTAAGCAATGTAATTTGAAAACTCAACAAATGGGCAAATAATTCGAATGAACGACACTCCTGTAGCTCTGATCAGGGGCGTACCGAGACCATGTTGGTTTAAACAAACATTATTATGGTATTTTGGCCGACTGAATACCCTTAAGTCTCGACTTTTTTTATACAACATAGATAAATTAACTAAAATTACTCATTCGCTCGATCAATTTTATATAGAAGAATATGTGAACATTGTACTTTGTCGTACGCTTTTTAGTATTAATAAGAACTCAACCTCCTTCTCCCAACCTGCTAAGAGAGAAGTTAACTTTTTAAGAAAAAACTTACTCTTTGATCAAAACGGAGTTTGGTTAGGACAGAGCTTTTAAGTTGGTTGAGTTTGAGTTTTTTTCAATAGCAATAATTTTCTTAAAAAAAGTTTAGTTATAAGCATTCATCAATTGTCAAATTTTTTAAAAATTCTACTCTCCATGTCAAATCTTGGTCGAATTTTAACGGTTTTCCAATTGTTCTAGTTATTTCTAAAAGTTTGTTAAATTTTCCTTCACATGATATAAATGACTGTGAAGCTCTAACCAAAAGTATTTTAAATGAATTTTCTTAATATTGCCGTAAGTTATTTAGAGTGTATTTCAAACAAATGCTAAGAAAGAGAAAAACTCTCAAATTGAATGTTCTAAATTGGGAAGCAGATCTCTGCCATCTTTGAATAGATTTTATTTATTTTTTTTTTTTTTTTGTATTTAAGACTGATCAATAAGCTGTATTTATAAAAGTTTTACCGTTCCTTTTTTGTTTATATTTAAATTATACCTTTCTGAATGAGACCACAAAATTAAATTTTTTCTCAAAATATTAGGTAAAATGATTTTTGTTGTAAAGGGAGAAAAACTCAAATTTGCATTTTTGATTTTGTTTTAAAATCTTAGCGCATTAAAGGTGAATGTAATGAACTGTCCGTGCCATAAAAAAATCAAGGCATTATTTTATTTTTTCAATAATTTTTTCTTTTTTTCCAAAATTAATAAAATTCTAAAATAATTTATTGGAAGGAAATAACTTTATATCTCTAATCAATTAATAGTTATAACCACGAACTTATTTTAACCATCGCACTAATTCTGCATATGTGCGAAAAATACAAAGAGCTTAACTAATTCTGTAATTCCTTTTCTCTTAAATATTTAAATTAATAATAATGCAAATTTCTCATTTCCTGCAACTTTAACTTTTGAAGGATTAAGGCTTTTTATACCCTAAACCTGAAAGGTCAGGGTATATTAACTTTGTGCAAACGTTTGTAACGCTTAGAACGAAGCGAGTCCGGTATAGAAAAGTATATATATTCTTGATCAGCCTCACCACATGAGTCGAGCTATCTATGTCCGTCCGTCCGTCTGTGTGTTGTCCGTATACACAGGATAAGAAGAAGGAGTTGAGATAAATGGATGAAACTTGGTACACATGGTCACATGAACCCAAGGGTCTGCACTATTGAATATTTTTGGAATCCGCTCACAGACACGCCTACCCCCCATACAACGCAAAAATTGAAAACTGCATAACTCACCTCATAATTAACCTACAACAATAAACTTTGGTATGTATGCGTTTTGTATCAACACAAAAATGTTTTCGAAAAATGGGTGTCATCCGCTCAAGGACACGCCCACCTCCCATACAACCCAAAAATTGAAAACGCAATAAATAAGCCACTGTTTAACCTACAGAGATAAAATTTGGTACGTATATTTTTTATAACAAAACAAAGATGATTTTGAAAAATGGACGTCATCCGCTCACGGACACGCCTACCTCCCATACAACGCAAAAATTAAAAACTGCATAAATAAGCTCATAATTAGCCTACAGCAATAAAATTTGATATGTATGAGTTTTATATAAACACAAAGCTGTCTTCGAAAAATGGACGTCATCCGCTCACGGACACGCCCACCTCACATGCAACCCTAAAACTGAAACACAATAAATTAGCCTCTGTTTAACCTACAGAGCTAAAATTTGGCACGTATGTTTTTTATGACAAGACAAAGATGGTTTTGAAAAATTGACGTCATCCGTAAATAAGGTTATGTTTGTCATGGAGAAATTAAATTTGGTATGTATGTATTTTATACCGAAACTAAGGTGTGTTAAAAAATTGGGAGTAGTCTGTCCATTAATACGCGCACCTCCCATTGCGAAAGCACAATAAATGCATTAACTGTGAGCTACAGGAATAAAACTTGGTAGGTATGTGTAAATTGTTCATCAACATTTAAATGCATATAAAATATAGGCTTTATCCACCCACGGACACACCCATTTTCAATAATATTATTTTTTTTTGGAAGAGTAGGTTTAGGGTATTTCATAGTCGGCCTAGACCGACTTTAGACTTTCTTACTTGTTTTTATTTCTTTCTGAAACATTAGCTGCACCCGTCAGAGATTCAACGCCTTCGAATAGATGATAGAATTCTTCTTAATCCGCTTTCAATTGACAAACAATTTTTTAAGTAACAATCTTATTGATTCTAGAATTCTCTTTTGGGTCAAGTAAGTTGAAACTAGAATTGAATTAAAGAGTTCATGCAAAGGCTTTATTGCTTCTTAGAAACTGCTTAAATTGTCTGGATTCGTTCACAAATATCCAATGAAGGAATTGTCGTTTTTTATTTTTGCATTCAGAAATTATATATCGGCCTAATTTTAATACGACGTAAGTCAACATTTTGAAAATAATGGTTATTAGCAATTTGGACTGATGCAACAAAACTACATCTATGCTTTTATTGAGTTTTTAACGTTTGTATGAAAAAAATGGCTACAGAACGTTAAAAATAATACATTATAGTACGAGTATGAACTTCATACATATAATGAACAGTTTTTTTTTCGCCTCCTAAGCATTAAATAATTTTGAATTACGTCTTATTAGAGTTAGGCATTATTAGAGTAATAAATTGACGGAAGTTGGTTTGCGGCACGACTATATGTCATAAACAAACCTACCAAGGAACGATCAAAAGTCGTTAAAAAATATTTGGCCGACTGAATTGCTCTTAGAGAATTTTTCCGACTGAAAAAGAGAGATAATGGCATTTCGGGTTTGGATTAAATGCACTTGGTTTTGCGCACGACTAAATCCAAATTTGGCCGACTGAAGTTCATTTTAGGTACGACTGAAAGTGAATTGGCTGACTGAAGATTGTTCTAGATATGTCTTGAAATTAAATAGCTGTCTAAAGTTGGTTTTTGGTTTCCTGATGGCGAACATGGAAACAAATGGTACGACTGATTTTGATCCGTTCATAGTTATTGTAAATAAAATCAACAGTTTAAACAAATTTCAGTAAAAAAATAACAATTTGGCCGATTCTAAAAAAGATAGCGGGTAGCTTACCCCCCTTACCCCCCGCTTGTTCCGCCACTGGCTCTGATTATTTTTGGAAAATATTTCTTTATGCAATAAACTAAAAAATCACAATAATTATGAATTTTTAATAGCATAAGTCACATGAACTATTCATGATATTAATGTACGAAATTCACAAAAGAAAATAACATTAGAACATGAATATATCATAAGTAGTGTCCGACCGAATATTCGGTTTCGGTTTCGGTTTCGGCCAGTTTCGGCCCTTTTAATCAGTTTCGGCTATTCGGCATCAATATGGCCGAAACCGAAACCGAAACCGAATAACTCTAAACACTAAAAAGTTCCTGAAAGTGGTATTAAAAATTATCTCTTTATTTATTATTTTAAAGTTGAACTTTAATATTCAAAGAATATTTATCGTTTGTATACGTTATTATTATCTGTTTGAATTGTTTTGTTTTTGAAAGCTTTTAACAAATATTAAAAAAAAAAATAAAATGTGTTTAAAAAAAATTTGTATGTAGACTTTCAGTTTCGGTTTCGGTTTCGGTTTCGGTCGAATATTACAAAAATGGCCGAAATTCGGTTTCGGTTTCGGCCAAAATTTTGGTTTCGGTCGGACACTAATCATAAGCCTAGTGCTTAAAGTTCATAAAGTGTGTGTGTATAAGATACATGAACCAATAAAAAATTTCATAAATTTCATGAAAAAATACAAGTCGAACATGAATTATTCATAACTTTTGTGAATACAATTCATGTACAATAAGCCGGAGTGATTTACATGGAAGAAAAAAATGACAGTCGGACACCGACTCAAAAATTAGAAGGACTCTTAAAAACTATTTCTGCATACATTTTTTCTTGGATCGGAGAAATCCTCATGGAGTGGTTTTGGGTCTCCTGAGCACCTTTTTGGGCCAAAAATTTAGTTTTTTGCATATATCTACAACAATCTATATATTTTTAACAATCTATTTAAAAATTTTATTAGTAGTAGGCAGGCGCGTAACCAGGAATTTTTTTTGGGGGGTTTTTTCAAATGTAGAACTTATATATAAAAATGATTTACGTAATCATTGTGGCGGTGCTGTAGCGGTTAGTGCGTTAAATTTTTGCACTAATGGTTTCTTGTTCAAACTTCAGGCATGGCCAGCAACATGTATTTAAAAAAAAAAAAAAAAATAAACTGGTCACTGTCAGGACATTTTGTCCGTATAGAAGGTGGTAGCGGTCGTTATAAAATAAACTTGCTTCAGCGTTGTTTAGTATCTGTACGGCCAAAATGTTTTGGAAGCGCCAGTTGTACGCCGTTTTGAGGATTTTTTCGTGTTCTGCAGTTACATATACGAAGGTTGTAGGTCTTGAGCTAAAATATTTTCATTTTAACTCGGGTCCTAATAGGGTCGGTAAAAATGAAATTTTTTCTCCCCACAGTGAACATTTTTCGTCCTTTGGTGATTACTTATTATGCTTCATTCCGATAGTAAAAAAAACGCTGAATTTCTGACACCTTGGGATGAAAAACAAAGATCCTGAATTTTAAAAAATCGTTTGAGTCTCTCGCCACTAAAAAAGCCGGTGAAATGTCGTCTAAAATCGACTTCAATATTCTCATTCATAATCTTGCATTGGATTTTCAAAATTAGTTTCATGAAAAACCCTCAAAATTGCCCAAATATTATCCGATTTTAATGAATGAGGGCTCTTTGGAAAAGTGTGGTAAAGACCTATCATTAAAAGATATTATATATTTAGATTTAAGCCAGTATTTGCTCATTGGTATAAGTTATACCGTATAACTTTAATATGTCACTGGACATAAACGGGCAAACAAACGAAAAATTAAGCCAACAACTTTTTACTTTATAGGGTCTTACTCCTTAAAATCGGATAATATTTGACAATTTAGAGAAATTTTTATGAAAGAGATTCGAGAAAATACGATGGAAAATTAGGAATTGTGAATTTTTTCTCCAGTTTCGGAAGTCAACAGGAATTTTTTTGTACTGAATTACGTGACTTCACTATAAACTTAATTCTGCAGAGTTTGGGTTAATATATTTTGTAAACATTAAAAATAACTATAAAAAATGAAAGAAAAATAACAATTTAAGAGGAAATTTCTTTGATTATTTCGGTGGCGAAGGAATAAACCGATTTTTCTCAAATTTAGGCTTTCTTATTTTGTCTTACTTTAAATTAATTTTTTTCCAAATGTTTCAAGTCGCCTTAGAGGGTTCCATGCTAAAAGTAGAAAAGATAACTCAAATCGAAGTCAACAGAATCAGAACATAACAAAATTTAAATTTCACCGGACACCGACTCAAAAGTTAGAGGGACTCTCAAAAAACTCTCAAAAACTGTCTCTATATAAAATTTTTTTTATCAGAGAAATCCCCATGGAGCGGTTTTGGTTCTTCTGAACCCCTTTTCTGTAGAAAAAAAAATTTTTTTTGCTTATAACTTTTTTTTTTCTTCAGAATGCATAACCAAGATAAGCAAAAAATTAAAGATTTTCATGACACACATATATTCATGAGAGGTTGTTTAAAACACCTGTGTTATATGTATTTTTCATGGTATTCACATGTATTTAAACTTATTGAAAATTTATTGAGGTGTTCTTTTCATTATGGAGTCAAATCAAGTTCATAAAGTCGTAAAAAATATATAATTATTTCGTTGAAATACAAAATTTATATTTTTATCAAATGTTTTCTAAGGATCGAAATCTTTTGAGGCTGGTGGTTGTTATTTTGGCTATTGAACACCCTGAATATGAATTGATCATCATTCAACGAATTAAAAGTTAAAAAGAAAATGACAAATCAGCCAATTAAACGCATAACTTTCGAAATAAATAAATGGTGCGAATTTGACCTGTATCAACCTTTGCATGAAAGGTTCTTATAATTTATTTTTCTAAAGGTAAACTTCTTACAATTTACTGAATAAAAAAATGGAGACACAATATAGGAATAAAAAAAAAAAAAAAAATCGAAAAAAGAAGCCGCTGAAAAACTCATTTCCAGTTTTCACAATACTTTCTGCAAGTCAAAAAAAAAAGATATTGAATGGAAATGACAAGAGAAGAACGCGAATAAATTTTAGATTTATAATTGCACCAATAGCACTTTGACCTCTTCAGCGTATTAATGCTAGTAATATCTAAACACACAAACATTCACACAAACACATATCTATGTTAACCAAGTAGAGTCGTTATTTTAATGTATCAATTGACCTACAACCTGACTTTGACTTGAGTTTATTTCAAAAAATTTCAGTATTTTTGCAGGCATATTTTCCAATAAGAAACGAAGACAACAACAACAGCAACAACAATTTGCGCCAGTCATCATATTTAAGCATGGTGAAAATTGGAAAAAGCAGCAACAACAACACCTCTAAAGATACTCTTCGCAACTAGCTATAGAAAATTAAATTTAAGCTTATTTATGTCGACGTTTTGCAAAGATGTGTCTGCTTAACTGACTGACTGACTGTGCGAAGACTGTGTGCTGAGAGTGAGTACAACATTACAACATCGTATTCTCTACGGTTCGTCCAACTATCTGCAATACATAAGCTGCAATGAATATGGAAGAATTAACCTTAGTGATACCTTGTCAGTTAGTTTATAATGCGTTACACTCACTTATGCCAAGCAAACAAGTTATGATCTACGCCAAAATGACCCGTTCTACCTTGTAGCAGAGATATGTGTATCTACCATACCGGAGTGACTTACAATTAGTAAACGTTGGGAATTATTGAGAATATTTTATAAAGTGCAAAAATGTTAGAGCAACGTTTTGTGCTCAATGCTTTTATTAAGACTCTTAAACTCGAGACACAAAGTTTAGTTGGTTAATTTGTTTGGTATTTGTCTTAACCCATTAATGCCTGACCCCCGATTACGTCTTCCGATTCTTACGAAATTTCACACAGTTTGTATTTAGGGCATTTAGAATGACGTGAAATTTTTTTTTTTTTTCTATCGAAAGCGAGCCTATGGTGGTTGGGTATATTTCTACCCACTTAGGTACTAACGTGTTCTAAAATAAAAATTTACTTGTTTAATGTAATGACCTAAAAACAGTAGAAATAAACGTATTTTTATGTATAAATGGAGTGTTTACTCTTATAACATATTCGTTATATTTCAATGATGAAGTCTTGAATATTATCGTTGAAAGTACAAGTGAATATGCTGGAAAAAAGAATGTCCCTGGTTTCATTTGCTCAATTACAGAAATGAAAACATTTTTGGGAATATTGTATCTTACAGCACATAATACTTTGCCAACCACCAGATCTTACACCCAGGTAAAAATGAGGCAAAATTTTTCAACACGGCTCCTGTCAATTTAACATGATAATTTTTACTAGCAAAACAATAACAATTTTTAAAGATTAACACTGTATAATGCAGTGTTAAAAAATAACATGAGTAAAGTGTTGATTTGCTTATTGCATCAGTATATAAAAAGAAAAGACAGTGCGAATAATGTTGCTGTTGAGCGAATTACGTGACAAAATCCCCCTTTTCTGAATGTTCTGTTCAGCAGAAGCCATTTTATGTGATTTTTCGCTCTGCACAAACGTTCATTTAACAGACTTGAATTATTATGTAAAGTGTTAATTATTAACATAACTAATCGTGTTGAATTTCAATAACATGATTTAGTGTTACAAAAGTGTTATTTTTACACGATTTTTTTCTGGGTGTACTGGTCAAATCAAGCATCTCTAGGATGTCAGATTGTAAAAGATGCAATCAGTCGAGATAAATTCGAACAAATAAAACAAAACATACACATTTCTGACAGTAAAAATCTTGATGTAAGTGATAAATTTGACAAAGTTACGCCACTGAATGATGCCCTCAAGAAGAAATTCATGCAATTGGATCCACCTGTCGGTGGATGAACAAATGATTGCATACTACTGTCGGCACTCTTTGAAAATGTTTATTAGAGGCAAACCAATACGATTTGGTTACATATATTGGGTTTAAGCTTCAGCGGGAGGATACTGCTACTCTTTTATTCCATATTCTGGTGCGTCTGCCAAAAACAATGCCGATTATAGTCTTGGAGAGAATGTGGTTTTAAGATTGTTGGAAAATATATCAGATCAAACGCAACACAATGTTACTTTTGATTACTTTTTTACTAGTCACAAGTTATTGTACATACTGACTCAAAAAGGATATTTTGCAACTGGTACCGTTCGCGACAATCGCACAAATCATGCACTATCGAATGATCTAAAATTGATGAAAAAAAGCCGCGAGGAACATCAGATTTTTGTTTAGACAAAAACAACAAAATAATAGCTGTTCGTTGGAATGATAATTCGGTAAATATGTATAATATACCACTTTTTCCCTCCATAACTGACAATATTTGTTTTAGGTGGTCACAGTGGTGACCGTGGCATGCAGGTTAAGTGTGTGGCTCGGCATGCTCGGAGCCCGGGTTCGATCCCCAGCCGCGGCGAAAATGTTTTTTCAATAAAAAAATTTTTCTGATCGGTCACCACCTCTCTGCAGACAATGGCAAACCTCAGAGAGTAAATAATGCCATGTAAAGCTTCTTGAGAACATGAACTTTAGCCGTTCGGAGTCGGCATAAAACATGTAGGTCCAGTTCTCGGTCAATTGTGTGCAAACATTTAATAACACACACAACACAATTGATCATAAGAAGCTCGGTCAAAGTCCTTTCAAGGGTTGAAATGGCCAATTTGTTTTTTTGTTTTGGTCACTGTGATGTCCAACTTCTTAGGAGTAGAGTCGATGTGCCGAGCCAAACTATTTGATCGGAAAAGTAGGAAGATGATAACGATTGAGGAACCACATCTTATACATCAATACAATCAGCGAATGGGAGGAGTTGATTTGTTTGATAATTCTATGAACAACTATCGGATTCAAGTTTGCGGAAAGAAATGGTTTTGGCTGTTACTCACAAATGTTATGGATGCTGCTATGGTGAATCCTTGGAAATTGGACTGTATCTGTAGAAAAGTTGAAGGCGCGCCATTCATTAGTCAACTTGACTTTCGCATTAGTGTTGTCGAAGCATTGATAACAATATCTGATAATCGTTGTCGTGTTTATAGAAAAGTAATCACTAATGCGCAAATAATAGCAAAGCGGATGGATTGAAAAGATAGGCAAACGCGGCCGCTGTGGGCAATGTGGAGGCAAAACAGAGTATGGGTTCACAAAATGTAATGCTAAACTACACGCAAAGGAATGTTTTGCACAGTTTCATGTTGGTGAACCAAGAAACCTTGCTTAGATTAAAAAATCTAAATAGCTATAAATTTTGAATCTGACATGTATTTTTCAATATAAAAACAAGTAAAGAAAGTCTAAAGTCGTTCTAGGCCGACTATGAAATACCCTAAACCCACTTTTTAAAAACAAAAAACTTTTATTGTAAATGATCGTCTCCAAGGGCGGATGAAGCCTATATTTAATATGCATTTAAATGTTGATGAACAATTTACACATACCAAGTTTTATTCCTGTAGCTCACAGTTAATGCCTTTATTGTGCTTTCGCTATGGGAGATGGGCGGATTCATGGACGGATTACTTCCAATTTTTGAACACACCTTAGTTTTGGTATAAAATACATGCATACTAAATTCAATTTCTCTATGACAAACATAACCTTATTTATTGAGTTTAAAACTTTTTGAGTCCGTAGGCGGATTACGTCCATTTTTCAAAAACATCTTTGTCTTGTCATAAAAAACATACGTGCTAAATTTTAGCTCTGTAGGTTAAACAGAGGCTTATTTATTGCGTTTTCAATTTTTGGGTTGTATGGGAGGTGGGCGTGTCCGTTAGCGGATGACGTCCATTTTTCGAAGACAGCTTTGTGTTTGTATAAAACACATACAAATCAAATTTTATTGTAGTTGGCTAATTATGAGCTGAGTTATGCAGTTTTCAATTTTCGCGTTGTATGGGAGGTAGGCGTGTCCGTAGGCGGATGATGTCCACTTTTCAAAACTATCTTTTTTTTTGTTACAAAAAACATATGTGCCAAATTTTAGCTCTGTAGGTTAAACAGAGGCTTATTTATTGCGTTTTCAATTTTTGGGTTGTTTGGTAGGTGGGCGTGTTTGTAAGCGGATGACGTCAATTTTTTAAAGACATCTTTATGTTGATATAAAACACAAACATACCAAATTTTATGGTTGTAGGCTAATTATGAGCTGAGTTATGCAGTTTTCTATTTCGCGTTGTACGGGAGGTAGGCGTGTTCGTAGGCGGATTTTAAAAATATTCAATAGTCCAGATCCTTGGGTCTATGTGACCACGTGTACAAAGTTTCATCCAATTATCTCAACTCCTACTTCTTATCCTGTGTATACGGACAACACACAGACGGACAGACGGACGGACGGACGGACATGGATAGCTCGACTCACGTGGTGACGCTGATCAAGAATATATATACTTTTATATACCGGACTCGCTTCGTTCTATGCGTTACAAACGTTTGCACAAAGTTTATATACCCTGACCTTTCATGTTTAGGGTATAACAATACAATTTTTTTTTGGTACATTATAACACAAAAAATACACATTTTTAATTGAAAAAGTCTATTCATATTTCAAGTGCTTGAGAACCCTTTAATGCCTTAGTGGGTATTTAAATACCCATGCAATAAAATCGTACATATAGTCCAGAAAAGTGACGTATATCGGAATTTTTTTTTTGAGGTCAGAAGACATTTATAGCTATAAGATGCCAAGAGATTTTTCGGAAAGTACAACCCATTTAGTTTTCAGAGCAATTTATGTTAAAAATTTTAGACTTCGTAAAATTTCGGAATTTATTTCCATCCTATTTATTCGCTTATTTCCATCCTAAGCCCTCACCTATATGACTTAAACAATTTTATTTGTTTATTTCCATCTTTCTTCTATCAGCTCGTTCAAAAAGCTTTGAGATACCTCTGAGATACCTTTCACCTAACTCTAGCTGCAATTTATCTAAGTTAGGTCTATTTTTGGGTATTTTTCTACCCATTCGTCGTTAATGGGTTAACTAGATAAAATCGCTTTAATCATGGTTTTCGCGATATGGTCTGATATTTAAAATAAATTACTTTGTTTTTTAAAGTTAATTTTTTTTTTGAACTTAAAAATTCTTCTTGTGAAAACATCAGCTGAATAGAGCCTTGTTGTATATTACACCGAACATCCATGATTCTACTATATATCAATGTAAAATCCTTTATAATTTTTCAGTTAGTTTTTATAACAAAAGTTTAATTTAGTTTAGTTAGTTTTAGCATTAGTTATCTGCTCATCAAGTTCCAATCGAATCAGGATCTTTTGAAGTCCTCAAAAAGTTGCTCAATTAATTTGTATGCATGCACATATCATGTAGTAGATACATAAATATTTGAAATACTTTATCAACTAGTTACGAATTAAAACTACGATTAAAAACATGCATCCAGCTGACATTATCAAGCTGGCCAATGCTTTCGACTTTGCCGCAGCGCAGGCACGATCTTGCTAACAATCTATCAACCGATCTGCAACTGTAAAGATAAGCATTTAATTAACGCAAATTTAAAAACAAATATGAGCTACTAACGAACAAGCATTGAGATATGTAGCCAACAATTTTGCATTAATTATCGCGTTACAGATTAAAAGGACTGTAAAAAGAAAATACCACAAGAAAGTTATAATTTAGCATTGAAAAAGAAGCCGCAAGCAAGCATTTGTTTTAGTAATTTAATTGTTTTAATATGAATTTTCATTTGTAAAGTGAGTTTATTTTCTTAAAAATTGTTTAAAGAAAAATGTTTTAATGGTATAAAAGCCCATGACATTGTATTGTTATACATAATATTATTAATTATGTTTGAAATAAAAATATTAATTTTGATTCAACTGATTTCGTCTTGCAGGTAGGTACCATCTAAAGCTCATATCCATTGCAACTGCACATCAATTGCTGTTATGTAAATCGCTAAAAGATGAGTTGAGGACAAAGAAGGTTAAAGGGGGTTTAAAGGAAAGGTAAGTCAAGCAAAAGCATATCAATTGTAGACCAGCCAGCTTGAATGAAAAATACGAAAAAGTAGAAAAATAATATTCCGCATACAAATTATAGCGGTTTATTGATTTAAAAGGCACGCAACTGGCTAAGAGGGAGGCGTATTACATGCATCCAATTTGAAGATGTTTTTTTATTTTATGTTTATTTTATTTACGAGCTTCACTTACATGGATTTGTTTGTGGGAACACCGTTGGTCAGTAGACTGAAAATCTTCGCTGTTGTGGCTGTTTTAAATTGATTTGGTTATTTTTTTGACTGACTTATGTGATGTAACTGTCTGTGGAATTGAGATGTCGTGCTTATTTAATGACTGAATACTGGGAATGCGTACATATTTTGAAAGCATCATCAAGGCATCAAGCATCAAGGATTGCCTGCTAAACAAGAAATACAACAGATCGTTGCTTCGCTTGTTTGATATTTATTATGTTTTCATGTATTTCAATTGCTTTCTTCTAAGTTAAAAATTCGTATTTATTAAAACGTTATATAAATTAATGAAATCTTTTCATTACGCACAACGCTTATTTGCCACAACTCAGAAGTCAACCGAATTGCAGTTAATCCTAATTAAAAGTGTCAACAATGACAAGAAATAACTTTAATATTAAATTTCGAGCAACTGACATAGTGGCAGCGTGTAATATATGTTTTCTCTGCATTCTCCATATTTAAGACGTTCTTTTAAGTTTTATGAAAAAACCGCAAACGATCAGCCGCCCCCTGAAGTCATGTCAACGGTATGTTGTTAAGGATTAGCTTAAATACGGTTGACAGTTTTATTTTTTTGTAATCAAAGTAAGTGCATCATCGTTTTAATTTTAATCACCCATCAAGAATTGATAAATTTTAAAATGTAACAATTTTTGGCTTGTTTTCGGTAGCTTAGTTTGATTATTTATACTTGCATACAAAAGACTTAAGCAACGAACGCGCTTATTTATATGATGGTGGTATTAAAACGGCCTAAATAGCAATTGCTTGTCAATTGATGTTATGATAGAATTTATGATATGAATGGTATAATTGCTATGACGTAATGTTTATGTTATGTTGTGATAGGTATGATATATTAGTTATGATAACATAATGAAGCATGATGGTCTGGAAATAAAATATATTTGAGGTTATATACTTCAAACAAATGGTTTATGGTGGTGTTTTAGAGGTTATAGGCCTGTTGATAATTTATGACACAGTCTTTTTAATTTTTTATTTTACCAACTGCAAAATATATAATTGCTCTTTCTTTTTAAAATTAATTATCGATTGGTTATCTATTGGTCATATATTTTTCCTGCCGTCATAGTCACGGATACTTAAAAATAAGTTAATAAATAATTTTGTTGGGCTTTAACGATAGTTCCCTTTAAAGGATAAGAGCAGTACGTAATAAACGATGCAGTTGGATTTAAAAATTTTAGAAAAGTTTGTGTCTCCTGCTCATTACCTCAAATTTAATTAAAAGAACAATTCAAGATCATAACAAGTCTGATAAATTGGACAATTTGGCAACACTGAGTTTATGGTATGGTACGAGATGGTATAAAATTTATGTATTTTTTTAATAAATAAAAAGAATATATAAAGAATAAGCTCGAATAAGACTTAAGTCAACAGGTTAATTGATACACAAGAATATAAATATTTGAATTTTCGCTAAAAAATACCAAAAAAAAAAGTATTGTTTAATCATCAATTAAAAATGTAAGCTAACTAAATAATGCACACATACTGTCACACTCAGGCATGCAAAAAAAACTTAAAATAGATCTGTCGCACGCCGTTGTTTTGCCTAAAGCCAACAATAGCCATTTAATTGGAAATAAAACAATAGAATTAAATTAGCCTAGAAACACTTAAGATACGATCTGAGCAGTTCGCAAAATTTCAGCCCAGCTTTAATTCGTGCACCCACAAATTATGTATAGCGCTTGCAGCAGTTGCAAGATCAAAGCGCTGCCCCACAGCTACGTTTGTCACCATGAACCTAGGCAATGTACGGGCAACATTAAGCTATGTCATACGTTAACGCTGTGCCACAAAAAAGCGGCAAGACGGACAGCATTATTTGATTCGAGATTCTTATCGAACAAACTATTGCGAATTGGGGAGCTACGACTTGGTGGCATGAGAACATTTCTGAATTTAAGTTTAAGTGAGCAACCAGCATTGATTTGAAAATTAATTCAGAATTTTAAGCTCAATAATAGAATCCGGCCCATGCAGCGCGTAATTTATTATTTGATTTTTAATGAGTTGAACTTAAAAATAACTGAAAAAAGCGCAGTTTTTCTCTAACCGTAAGTTAAGGCTAGTTTTTAAAGTAGTGAACTTATTTTTAATGAAGCTCTGAATATTTTTTGACTGCCACTACGAAGTGCATAAATCTTTGGCTATTGTTTTCATGTCCCCAGTGTCAAGTTCCAATTTCACTGCATTACTTGACTTTTTAGTTTTTCACACACATTTACAAATTTTTTTGCTGTCTGTCAGGCGCTGCTTTTGTTAACATTTTTACAAGCGTGTTTTTGTTTTTGTTGGCAAACTTCAACTTTTGCGCCTATTCCTACTATAACCACACACACACACATACAGCCAATTATGTGATGCACGCTGAAAGCTGGACTTGTTTTGCCGCATCTAACAATGCGTACGCAAGCATCCAACTCGTCTGGCCATCCTGGTAAGTTAGTCAGGTGCTGATGCTGTTGTTGGTGGTGGGCCGCCTGCCAATGTAAGTCAACTGAAGCAGTCAATTGATAGCATTTTGTGGCCAAGCTCGTGTACCAAGTGAGCTATAAAATGCAATCAGTTTCTTTCAATCTCATTTCACTTCCACTTTCAGAAAGTAATAAATTATAAATAAAAAATAAAATAAAAATATTTTCTGTTATATTTCTACTCTTTTTATAGAGTTTGATGTTTTGTTCATTTTCTTGAAGTTTCTTAAAGTGCTCAGAGTGCGCAAAAATGGTGCACTTATTCGATCTGATGCACAGTGTGCTGTCTCCATACAAGCGATGAACAAAAATAGTAGAATATGTTATGTTAATGAACTAGTTCAGAACATTGCTATAAAAAAATAATGCCTGATGACATTTTTAGAACGTTGAATTTTTATAGATTTTTATAACGAAATTGTTGTGTTTCTAAAAATATTGCTTTATTTAAAAAAAAAAAAAAAACACCCTCAACAATATAGCGATAGTTATCGGTTTGATAGTTTTTGTTTA
Organism: Tetanocera ferruginea; assembly: GCA_958299015.1. NCBI lineage: Eukaryota > Metazoa > Arthropoda > Insecta > Diptera > Sciomyzidae > Tetanocera > Tetanocera ferruginea. The sequence continues at coordinate 129,668,366 of OY282644.1, forward strand.
ATTTAAGTTTTTGAACTTGAAGTTTCTTTGCATTGAGCATAAGTATGAAGAATAAGTACACTCAGAAAAAAGTTTCTCGGAATATGATAAAAAGGCATCATTTTTAGAGAAAAATGGTATAGACTTTGCTCCAGAGAATGCTTTTCTCTGAATGTGATCCTAAAAATTCTCTAAAAATTATAAAAAGCTTAAAAAAATTTGAAAATTTAATTTTTTTAATTTAAAAAAACAAATATATTTTAAATAAAAAATATCTTTATTTTTAAAATAAAAAATATTTGAAGCTAGGACAGTCAAGTACTAGACTCACACGTCAGTACACTCGGCTAAACATGAACTTCCAAAACAGTGATAAAATTTCAATTAATACGTTTTTATGTGTTGCATGAAAAAGAGAAATAAATAAAAAATTTATCGTTTTCAGAGAAAAGACCTTTTTATTTTTGAGAAAAGATTTGTTTTTACTGAAGAAAATATATTTTCTTCTATATATACATATTCTATGTATACTTCTCAAAGTGAATTTTTTATCAAAATGTAAGAAACTTTTTTCATTTTCAATAAATTTTTTTCTATTAATGAGAATTTTTTTGTGCGAGAAAAATACTAATCATTATTAGAGACATTGAAATATTTCCATTTGCCACCAGTGAAGAAATATATCTTCGAAAATGTGAAAATTTATTCTAATTGAAGAAAATTTTATCAGGGACCGTACCGGTTATGGTTTTTATCAAAAAAGTCAAATATTAACTGTTATTTTTTAACTTTTATGTTTTCCGACAAAAATAAAAGTTATTTTGTGCCTTATATTTTGTCGGGCACACATAACAGTTACTTTTGACTTTTATTTTATCGGTCAAAAATAACTGTTATTTTCTGCCTTTTATTTTTTCGGTCAAAAATATTAGGCAATTTGTGTTTTTACAAAGGCCATTTTACTGACTAAAAAACTATCGATACCATTATTTTGGTCTCATTGGTGATCACGTTTTACATATCGCACACTAAATACAAAACAGTCACAACTCAAAAAACACGACTTTTCAGGAGGAGCGAAAAATAAAACTCTTTGGTTGCTACTACAGAAGAAAATTAATTTTCATTTAAACACACAAACTTCATTCTTCCAGTTAATGAAGAAAATAATTAAAAATATATTGAGATATGTGACTTGTGAATTGATTTATAACAAAAAGTCGGTATAAAAAAATTTTGAGTTGTGACTGTTTTGTATTTAGTGTGCGATATGGTATCAAAAGTTTTTTAATCGGACAAGCGGCCTTTAAAAAAAACACAGATTGCCTGATATTTTTGACCGAAAAAATAAAAGTCACAAAATAACTGTTATTTTTGACCGATAAAATAAAACTCAAAGGTAACCGTTATTTTTGTCTGAAAAAATAAAAGGCAAAAAATAACAGTTAATTTTTAACTTTTATAGAATCAGTCGAAAATTTAAAAGGCTCTAAATATTCGTGAAGCTGAGGCCATTTGTATCATAATGGTATATTTGAAAATGTCCTTCGACAATTTTTTCATAGTGTCTTTTTCATTCGAAAATTGTAATATAACAGTTATTTTCGGTCCCTGAATTTTATGTAAAAAAGAGAAAATTGCTATTATCGAAAATAGAGAAATTTTTTATCGGATAAAGATATGTGTTTTTTTCTGAGTGTAGCTAAGAAAAAAAAAAAAAAATATATTCAGAAAAAATGTGCTTTGATTGAAATAACTTCAACTTCCTTCCATTCTTCAAAATAGGATATAAAAGTGCTTAACTTGAAAAATATTTTAAAATTGTGTTCTTTTATACAGTAAGCACACGAATAGCTATGTTTGAATAAAACGTAAAACTTTAGTTATAAAAATTACTTTTATATTATAATTTTAAATCCTTTTGCATAGCTTAACCATGCAATAATTTGCCTTAATGATACTTTAGAAGTACACTAAGGGAAAAAGTTATGTAGTCAGTACAGAGACAGCTATGTAAAATCTATGCACTTCAACTTGTATGAGAACGCAACAAGAGCAGTATTTACTGAGTAAAGGGAGCGTGTACTGATATCAATTTATTCACTTTTTAAAATGAATAAAAAATGTATTCAATACATCATGTTATGTGTTGAATACATAGCAGACTTCAATAGATACAAGCAACGTGTACTCAATCAACGTGTTATGTAATTTTTTACAAAAACTTTACTCAATACATAAAATATAGACTCAGTACATGTCCCCCTTATACGATTGAAGTGACACATTTATTCAGTACATAACATATGGACTCAGTACACGTATCTCTTGCACATCGGAACACGATTTTGCTGTTTTATGTCATTCGTTTCTTGATTTTCAAATAAGCAACACCTCTTAAGCCTCTAGAAAATCAGAGCGGGAATGAGTTCATCCACTGTACTCTAGAACAAAAGCGATGATTGGATAAGAATTAAATGGCTGGGTTTCTATAAGTAATTGCGAATTATTTTGTGAAATCTAGTCATTTCTTTATAAAATTATTTATTGCATTTGTTGAGAGGGTGCTTTAGGCACAGGCATGAATTGTGTATATATTCAATATATGGAATTATGAACAAAAAATATATAATTAATACATTATGCATGTACTCATTGCATAAAATTATGTTTTTAACATATGTAATGAGTAAATGATGTATGTACTCATTATATAAATGTATGCACTAAAAATATGTAATGAGTAAATAATGTATGTACTCATTGCATAAAATTATGTACTCCAAATATGTAATGAGTAAATTATGTATGTACTGAGTCAATAATTTATGTAATACGTACATAAGATCTTTACTCATTACATAAAATTATTTGTAACAGTTTGCGTTAAGTACATAAAATTCTTTATTGACTACATAACCGCTTGAAAGCATTATGTAGTCAATAAAGATTTCAACATGTACTCAATACATGAAAAATGTAAAATTTTTGTGTGCAGAAAACTATGCGATGAGTACATAAATTTATGTATTGAGTCCATAGGTTTTTCCCTCTGTGTAGATCAACACACCAACTTCCTAAGCTTATTCATACCCTTATCCTAGCATAGATAGTAAAAAGGATTCAGAACGTTTAAAAAGCTTACACTTACACAAGAAATATACTCAATATATAATTATATAAATTATATAATATATAAATAATTTAGACTCAGTACATTTCTCGAACTGAAGCAGCTCCAGATTATTTTTTGTAATTTTTATTTCAATAAAAATATGCAATTTATAAAAAAACCAATATTTATAAATTTAATTTCTTTACTTAAAATATAAAGCTTTTTTCTGTAATTTATAGAAATTATTTCAACATTATTAACCTAAATCCAAGAAAATATTAAAATTTTTGTGTGTAGAACAACTCACAGTGCGCTGTTTCATCACACTAACAATGAGCTTTGTTTCGTTTTTTTTTTGTATACTCGATTGTTAAATAGTGATCCTTTCTTAACACTGACTGGTCGGCAGGTTGCTGTCAGAAACTGACAAGTTTTTACGAAATCGAAAGTTTTTATTTACAACCATAAGAAAGGTCGTCCAACATAAATGTTGGTCATGTTGAAGAGTTAAAAGAAAGCAATAGTTACTGAAGTTTAATAGCGATACAGAGTGTATCCTGCCACAGCAACAAAACAACTTTGAACCTCGTTGCTGCTGCTGCTGTACTTAACCATCAACTAAAGAGTTCATTTGTCTGCTTTTTGACTTAATGGTGTGGCGCATGACAGACACTTGTGTAGTAAGTATTTCAGCTCATATGGTAAACGTTGTAAGTTGTGTTGTACTTTTATTTGACGCTTGATGTATTGTAAGTGTCAATTTATCAATTTATTGGCCATTTAAATTCTTGTATGGGAGTTTTCGGTAACCTGTAACCTTAAATATATTTCCGTTGTTAAAATATTTTTACAATCATTCTCTAACATAGAGTACAAATCAATCGTGAACCATTTCAAATAATGATTTAATGCCAAAAAAGTGTATTATTTTTTACTACAATTTTATTGAAGTATAGATATTTAACAATTGCAAGTGATTGGTTTTAAAGTTACGACTATTTTATCTAAGATTGACTGCGCAGTGTTTTTTAAGTAGTAAATTTTTTGTATCTGGCTCATTTATATGTTTAAAATGTAAGTTTTATTCAATAATTTTTTTTTATAGTGGTAATTTTAACAATTTCATATTGTAGAATGAAAATATGAATACAAATTTTTCGCCGTCATTTTTTCTTTTCAAATGTTGATGGTCTTTGTCAAATAATAAGCTTACAATTTCTTTTTGGAATCAGAAATTTCAGAATCAGTAGAAAGACTGATTTTTCTTGAAATTTTGTAAAATTTTTTAACATCCATTGAAAAGGTTCGAGGCCAATAAGGAAATCTGCAATTATTGAATTTGCAGACTCTGCTTAAATTTGTTTTCAATAAATTTTATTTGCCAATAATTCAGTTGTTTTTTTTTTTCAAATTTTACCTCGAGTGTCTTACATAAATAAAATGCTTAGAAATAAATTTGCAATTGTAAATATTTGCATATCGAATAACTTTTAATTGATTTATTGATTTAACAATTTTGTTTACTTATAGAAAAAATAATTACAGTTTATGGTGTATTTAAGGCGTTTACACAGAGGGAAAAACCTATGGACTCAATACATAAATTTATGTACTCATCGCATAGTTTTCTGCACACAAAAATTTTACATATTTCATGTATTGAGTACATGTTGAAACCTTTATTGACTACATAATGCTTTCAAGCGGTTATGTAGTCAATAAAGAATTTTATGTACTCAACGCATAAATATGTGTCGTGAATTCATGGATGTATGTGGTGAGTACATGCTCACTGTACTCATCGCAAACTGTTACAAATAATTTTATGTAATGAGTAAAGATCTTATGTACGTATTACATAAATTATTGACTCAGTACATACATAATTTACTCATTAAATATTTGGAGTACATAATTTTATGCAATGAGTACATACATTATTTACTAATTACATATTTTAAATGTATAATTTTATGTAATGAGTACATACATAATTTACTCATTACATATTTTTAGTGCATACATTTATTTAATGAGTACATCACCCAAATCACCTTCTTAACAAATGCAATAAATAACTTAATAAAGAAATGACTACAATTTCACAAAATAATTGGCAATTACTTATAGAAACCCAGCCATTTAATTCTTATCCATTCATCGCTTTTGTTAAGAGTAGAGTGGATAAACTTATTCCCGCTCTTATTTTCTACTAGCTTTGGAGGTGTTGCTTATTTGAAAATCAAGAAACGAATGACATAAAACAGCAAAATCGTGTGCCGATGTGCAACAGATACGTGTAGTGAGTCCATATGTTATGTACTGAATAAATGTGTCACTTCAATCGTATAAGGGGGACATGTACTGAGTCTATATTTTATGTATTGAGTAAAGTTTTTGTAAAAAATTACATAACACGTTGATTGAGTACACGTTGCTTGTATCTATTGAAGTCTGCTATGTACTCAACACATAACATGATGTATTGAATACATTTTTTATTCATTTTAAAAAGTGAATAAATTGATATGTAGTCAGTACACGCTCCCTTTACTCAGTAAATACTGCTCTTGTTGCGTTCTCATACAAGTTGCAGTGCATAGATTTTACATAGCTGTCTCTGTACTGACTACATAACTTTTTCCCTTAGTGTACTTAACAAAACTTTAACATTTCGATATGCATCATGGAAATGCGTTGAAACTGTGGCACCACCCTGACTGCTTTAATGCCTGGCATAGCAGTAGGCTTAAGCTTTGTTATGTTCGTTTTTTTTTTTTTCTATTTTAAATAATGTTGATAGCATTAATATTTTATTACTTTCCTCACCTATGCATACGCCCATCCATGTCTAAGTTGGAAGGAAGCCGCCAGCTTTCTGCTGGCGTGATGTTGAACAGATTCAATGGCAAACCATTGACGATGATTGCTACCAGTAACTTCAACTCGAACTAATGCCAATAACGACGCGCTAGCTCCCACCACTCGAGCACCGACTGCTGCATCGACTTATCAATTTCAAGGCTTTGGGCGTTGAAATTTCATATTAAAAATTTTAAAACTACTAATTTTCCACTCAATCGTTATTTGCATCGACGGATTGCGCAAGCGTTCGAAATAAATTATTATATTAGATTCAAAAACTAAGGCAACTGCAACAATTGCAACAACAGTAATAAACTAACAACAACAACAACAATGTTTTAAGTAGAAGCTTTTGCAATGTGCAACGGATTTATTGACTGTTAAAAAAATTAATGCCGCGTATTGGCAGCTTCATAAGCATGCCATGGAAGCTTGCCGCACAAGAAGATTGTAGCGCACAGATACGTCAGCTGGCAGCGACAGCAACCAGTGGTTGTCTCGCAAAAGAGTGCGTTTCTTCAAGGCAGTTGAGAGGGAAAGTCAAGCTAGAAATTTAATTTTTCCAATTCTTAATTATACTTAGAAAAATGTTTTAAATTGTTACTGTTCTTCGCTAAAATAAGCATAATCTAGAGACAAAATTTGTGACTTATTTATAGAATACTTAAAAAAATTTAAAATATTACTTTCCCTTTTGAAGCACTTGCTTTAAAGTTCCATCTAACTTTTTCTTATTTTTATGCTTTAACTTGTTTTGACTCCAATCATTGGTCATTAACAAATAAATTGTCTGACAGTCGCGCATTAGTGGCAACATGACACTTGTGTCCAAATATGCCAATCATGCAATTTTAGCGTTAGATTTGAATAACAATCTCAATATAAATAGCTGCATGTTGATGATTAGTTGTGATAATGATGACGATGCTCATCATCGTCACTTGGTCGTTCACCATTTTAGCTATTACAAAAAATGCATGATGGTCGTTAATCGATTTAATATCAGCGCGTTCGATCAACAACAAATTGATTTTTAAAATTTTTAGTTAATATGAAAAAAATTACTGCTAAAAAAAGAAAACTGTTTATTTGAAAACATGACTTCTTTCCACTGAGCAACAGGCAAAGGTTTGGCAAAAATGAAAGTTTTGCGAAGGGTTGATATTTATTGAGATTTTTACTAAATTTTTTTTCAAACTTCAACTGACTTGTGTTGTGTTATTATATAACACAATATAAATAAGTTTGCACAAAAAAAAAATTATAACTTGGTAAACGATGTACTAGAATCGAACCGATTGTGACCATTTTCAATATACATACATCTTTTAATCTATTTTCCTAGCCTTCTGACCAATTTCTGTAAGATCGGTAAACTTTTTTATATATCTCCCATACAAAATCATGCGAACAATATAATATACAGCTCAACTAATAAGCAACGATGTTACTTTCCGTACAGTCTTTTTTTAACACTGCGAAAATCGTGTTCCTCCAACGTTTATTTGATATTTTAAAATTAACATTTTAAAATTACTCTTCTTTTTCTTCTAAAATTTTCATTTTAAAATAATTTCATTTTAAATTCTACTGATCGATCGATTTAAAATTTTTCCCACATGAACAGATATTCGCTCAGAAAATTAAAACCTGTTCTTTGGGTAAGCGAAGTCGATATCCATATCCATATCCATATCCATATCCATATCCATATCCAAATCCTTATCCATATCCATATCCATATCCATATCCATATCCATATCCATATCCATATCCATATCCATATCCATATCCATATCCATATCCAAATCCTTATCCATATCCATATCCATATCCATATCCATATCCATATCCATATCCATATCCATATCCATATCCATATCTATATCCATATCCATATCCATATCCATATCCATATCCATATCCATATCCATATCCATATCCATATCCATATCCATATCCATATCCATATCCATATCCATATCCATATCCATATCCATATCCATATCCATATCCATATCCATATCCATATCCTTATCCATATCCATATCCATATCCATATCCATATCCATATCCATATCCATATCCATATCCATATCCATATCCATATCCATATCCATATCCACATCCATATCCATATCCATATCCATATCCATATCCATATCCATATCCATATCCATATCCATATCCATATCCGTATCCATATCCATATCCATATCCATATCCATATCCATATCCATATCCATATCCATATCCATATCTATATCCATATCCATATCCATATCCATATCCATATCCATATCCATATCCATATCCATATCCATATCCATATCCATATCCATATCCATATCCATATCCATATCCATATCCATATCCATATCCATATCCATATCCATATCCATATCTATATCCATATCCACATCCTCTTAAATTTTATATAATTTTTTTATTTTCTATGGTTTTTAAAATTTACTTTAGGTTTAAACTTGGCAAAATGAGCAAAATTTCAAGCCTACCTCCCAAAATGACGTCATCAAAATAGTAAAACCTTCTCTTTTACTTTGTTCTGAAGCAATTGAATTCAAAATTTCGTAAATAAGATGTTAGTTTAGCATTGCAAAATTTAAACATGTTTCATACCGTCTCTGTGTTTTTTAACTTTGATCAAGGCGAACATTCTTTACTAGTTTTAAGGAGTTATATATGTAGTGAGTTATATTTGCAATTCATCATATAATTACTAGAGATGGACTTGTACATAAGACAACATATTTTGAACTTTGGTGAACTCTTGCAGGGATCTTTCAGTAATTTGCCTACTACTGAGTATTTGTTGATCTGGTATCGGCATTGCAAGGAAATTAAAAAACCAAACATATTTTCACTCATTCAAAAGACTTGCCCATTTTTGGCGACATTGCCATAAACTGCATAAGAATTGTTTTGAAAAGTGAACTCGAAAACAACTGCTAATGATTTGTAGTGAAGAAAAAGAAGCATGCATGCGTTTTCAACCATTGTTGAAATTGCATTGAAATCGAAAGTTTATTTTTTTTCTTCTCAAAATATTTTAAATATTCTGCAACTTCTTTTAATTTCATGTTGCCGCCAAAAATGTTAACATTACCTGTGAGCTGTTATCTGACAGCGAAATCTTGTTCGGTCTCAGCCGGTTGGCAACAGTTTAAGGAAGTACCTGTTTAAATATGCTTTGAACACAATTGCAAATGGAATTTTAAGTTTTAAATGTTGTTGTTGCATTTAGTTCTCATGGCGTTGTTTATATGAAGAAAACTTGCTTTAAGGCTTTTTTTTTATCTGCCTTCGATGGAATGCTGAAAGGGAGTTTCTGTTACAATAAAGGGAACCGTTTTTCTTTAATAACTGCGTAGAAAGTAAAAGCCGTTGAAAGCACCTGTTATGACTTTCTACTACTTTGCTGTTGATGATATTTGGGCACGATGATCATATGATATATTATTGCAAATAGCTACGATAAACATTATTTTTAAAAAGATCTCACTTTTAATGTGGTTTTTAATATAGTTTGAAAAAAAAACTAATTCTGTTCAAAATTTAAAATTCTTAACGCATGAACATGAATGTAACCGAAATCTAAAATAAGGAAAAAACAATTGTTCTAATTGAGCAAATTGGCATAACATGTCAAAAGTTAATTGATGATTATCAACTATTGTCATTAAAAAACTACTGTTCTTTTTCATTGCTAGGTGCAAGCCTTAAATGTATGCCTCGTTTATCAATGGTTTGTGTCAATAGTTTGTAATAAGTATTAATATTGCCACACTTGCACTTTTTACAAAATGAACTTGTAATGCCCTAAAATATTCTTTTCTGAGCTTTTACAGCAATCACATTTTTCTCAATTTTAAATAGTGAATAAGTGCCGCTCCTTAAAATTAAGTTTTATTTTATAATCTGTCAACTTAAATATATTTTTGGCTACACAATTCAAATTCTGACATGAAAAACTGTCACAAGAATAACTACAGCTGCAGGCCCTGCACCTTATTTTCTTTTTATGAAATTATTTAAGGTAACTTTCACATTATTGCCAAACAAAAAAAAAACTTGATTTAATTTGAACTGAACGTGATCACAGTGGAATGAGCACCAGTGATCATGGTCATGTTCCTTGCAAACACATGCAGACCACCCAATAACTTAACAGCACATCCTGTAGTGTCTGCTTTAGTAACCCATTGAAATCAGGCGGTGCACTTTTGGCATTGACTGTGAGCGCCGGCATTAAATGTTTTCACTTAATTTGAGCACAAGTAGTTCAATAAAGAGATGAAGTAAAAAAAAAAAAAAAAAAACTAAACGAAGTTATAAAAACGAAGCTTTTAAGTTTACAAAAAAAATTTGAAATAATGCTAGAAAATCATGAAATATTTATGGATCAAAGGTAGCTTCTTGCCAATTTTATAAGTTTTATTTCTATATTTATGCATTAAAAAAAGTTAAAATTTTTAAAAAGCTCAAGTTATAGATTTAAACTTTATTAAGTTTTTTGTATTTTATTGCAAACTTTGCAGCTTCAAGCGTTAATTAAAATGTCCCCATAATAAAAGAAAACTACAAAAAATGTTTATATTTTCAAACAGCTTGGTTTCCTGAATTCCAACAACAGCAGCAGCAACAGTTACAACAAAGATCAGCAGCTACAACTAGCGACTTTGACATCATGTTCAACATTAACGATGAGCCTGCGGCAAAAATACTCTTTAATAAAAAATTAATTTTCAGCACGCTTTTGTTGCACGCGGCACACTAAAGCCACACGTTTTGCTGCAGTTGTTGTTAAAGTTGTTGTTTTTCATGTTGTTGTTGTTAATGTTGAGCAGGATCTTAAGCTATGCTATACAACGTTTGCGTTTGATAAGCAAGCAACTCAAACAAACAATTATTTAATATTACTTTAAAGTGCAAAGCAAACAGTAATGACAACAAAAACAACACCAACAAAAAACAACAACATTTTAAAATAATAGTTAAAAAATTCGCAGAAGCTGAACAAAGACTAACGCCAAAAACGTGCGCAGTTACAGCGGGTTCAAGTAAAAGTGTGCAAAAAAATTTCCTAACCAACAAAGTAAGTCCTTTCATCACATGCAGCAGCAGCCGCATACAAAGTAATGACTTATGTAATCACTGCATTTTTGTTTTTTTTAAAGCTTTTTTTCTTCGTGTTTGTTCGACTAATGACTAAATTATTTGACCTTGATTGGCGGAAGTGTGCGCAACTTAGAGAAGCGTAAACAAAAGACTTAAGACACAAACTTGCTGCTCAGTTTCTCTTGAATGTTACAGTTTACCTCAATTAGGCTGCTAGAATTCTTTCAATTGTAAAAAAATAGCTGCAGTTAAGCGAAGACAACCTTGTCTGCATTATTGTGGTTAGTCTTTGTAAGCTAGGCCTATTTTTCATTGTCATCAAAGTGAGCTTTAAAATGCGTTTTTTAACGAAATTTAATTAAAAGTTTTGTTAATATTGACCATAAAGCACCCACTCATGTTCGTTTGTAATACTTAAGGCAACCACACATTGTGTGGTACAACAAATAACCTTCACTTTTGTCGTCTCAGCTAGTGCAACAATGCTTCATAAATCACGCTATTGAACAAAAAATAAAACTTCAAGAACTTGCTTATTTTCAATTTAATAGAAAAATATCAATTATTAAGCGGCTCAGAGCAATGCATAAACAACAATTATGCTGACAAGCATTTATTTATTTTTTTTTTATATTTTTGATACTATCTAAATAAATAAAGTGCTGTTGTTGCTGGCTGTCGCTGAATTTGTCAGAATTTCAAGTGCAAGCGAAAGTTTAATTCTATTAAATTTGCCAAAAATTAGCTGATTAACTTTTTTTTTTAAATCATTTATCACTTAAAAGTTTGAAAATTTATTTTAATTTATTTAAACTTTAATTTAACAAAAAATTATGAAAGTTTTGGCAGTGACACAAAAGCATACGACAATCAATCAGCAAATTCATTCATTATCACAGCGATACTCGTTTGTTAGAATGTCGTCATTTTGCCTTGGCATTAAACTTAACCTGCAGGCATATCACCCAACAGCAAATGGCAACAGTTGACGTCCATTTAATTTTATTGACTTTGCGCTGTAACCCAGCCATATGGCTTATATGAGACAAAAGATCGCAACTAAATGTAGGTTGTTATTGTAACCTAAGCTTAACCTTGCGTGCGCTTCGATGTAAAAACTTATTCTGCACTCACTCTTGGTGTAGATTTCTAAGCATGCGTAGGCTTTACATTAAAAAAAAATGTTTATAAAAAATTGTTATACGTTTAAATGACCCAAAACTTTAAAATTGTTATAACTTAAAAGTAAAATTTTTTTGTTGTTGATAAATAATACAATCTTCAACAGTGTGAACATTGTACCTTTTATTTTTGCTACTTGACAAAAGATTTGGTTTTATGAACACTCAATTTTTTCATTAAATAAGTTGTATTTGACTATTGAACTAACACCATGTTACTAATTTAAACAAATATTTTAAAATTTCTAACTTTTAATGAAGACTTTGTTTTAAGTTTCAAAATAAAATACTGCACATTGAGTTGAAACCACTGCTTTGAAAAACTAAAGTTAAGAGAATTTAAAAAATAAATGTATTTTAATCATACTATCCTAGTCAAATTAGTTGATATGATTTCAATGTTTCCATTTCTTATCGATGCTTAAGGCTGGTATGGTTGGTAAAGTTCTCCTCGAAATACGTGTTGTTCTTCCAAAGAGTAATGCATTTGCTGCCAGAAAGGTGCGAGAAGTTGTGTTAGCAATGGATAATAATTTAAATGACATAAAAAATAGTTTTTTAATTAAATTTTGTAGTAATAAAATGTAATGATTTCCTATTACGACTCACTATGCAATTTACGAAAATGGTATAAAATTAAAACTCCCCTTAAATAAAACTCATGCTTAAACTTTCAAAACTTCACGTAAGAGAATAGTTTTTATCAGAATTCATCGTCGGAACCTTGTTATTTTGCAAAAAAAATGCATTTTGTTGAACATTGTTATCGGAGAATGACAGATTTTTATTTAATATTTTAATGATTTAAAATAAAAATAAAATATAATTGGTTTGAAGTGATTCTTATTATCAAAATTATGGAATTAAAAATAATCTAAAGAATAAAATCATTGCTGCTATAATCATAAGAATAAGAGACAATTTTTGTCTACGATCTTTAATTTTTGTCTTTCTGGTCGCTGAATAGATTTTAAACATTGCTTCTATTCTATAAAAAATTAATGAAGTAACCCAATAAACACAATTGCAATTTTATGCCATAGTTTTAAAAAGTTTTTATTGTGTCTGATAAATGTCGTCAACAAGCTGAAAGCTTTTAAGCATCGGTACACAGCGCAAAGTGTCTGCAAAGAAAACAAGTTCGTTGCTTAAGTCTTTTGTTTGCATACTTATCTGTCATAAATAAGTGCAAAATATTAATTGTTAACAATTAACTATTGATGCATACATAACACAAACAACAGCAAAAAAATGCACTTTATTACAAAATAGCTTATCAAGGCTAAGCTAAATTGAATGCAGCATCGACAATGGAACAATAACACACATTTTATTAAATCTAAAAATTAATTGATATTAAATTAAAATAAAAAAAAATAAACTAATTAATTTCTATAATTGGGCCAAAATGATCACATAATAAAGTGAATTCTGACAAAATGATAATAATTTTATATGCCTACAAATTTTTTCAGTACTTGTCGCTACACTTGCTCCACAGTAAGTTATGGTGAAAATCGGTTAATATGTTTACATCTTGTTTATGCAACACAAGAAACATGTTAATTTCATATCTGATAAAATGCATATTAATAAAAACTCCCCAAAGAATACCATACATATGTAAACGTTTAAGTGCGTCGCTTAAATCAATTGAATGTGTAATCAATTAAATAGCCTTAAGATATGTAAAATACAAAAAAAAAAAAAACATGTGTACAAAAATCGATTCGAATATCAATTTGTTTGCATGCCGTTATTGTTGCTGCCACTGGGTCAACATAACAACTGCTGGGATGATATGCTTGGAAATTCCCGCGGAAGTGCACCCCACTGCGAAGTTAGTAATTTATTTAAGTTAAAAATATTATGAGGAGAAACTTAAGTACAGCGTTTATTTTTTTTTTGCGAATTATAATTCTGAATTAATGACTTAATTGCACTGTGTAACTAGGTTAAGTAACTAGCTGAGATGCAGTTGAAAAAAACAAAAACAAAAACAAAAAATGCAGCACTGTAAAGTTCATTGCAATAGATGTCACAGCAGGCGCACACTAACACAAAAGCTCGTGGTATAAATAAAATAAAACAATGTTTTCTCTTGTTATTATAGTACCGTTAGTACCGTCTTAAATTATTTAGACATGTACAAACTTTGAAGAATTATTAATTTTTTATATAAATTTTTTTTTCCTTATTTTGTTTTTGTTTAATTTAACAATTAAAGAGCAATTACATGAATGAATAAAGGTTTTGTGTCTCATTTTCGGATTTTTGCCGTTCTATGAATGGATGATTCGAACAATTCTGTGCAATTCGAAAAATTTTAAAACTTAAAGCAACCATTTTTGTAGCTATTTGAGAAGTTAACTAATTGACAACGTATGATTTAATATAGATTTCAAGGAAACTTTGAGCAAAATTTTCTCGAAATTAGAATTTGGCTACATACCGTCCTCATTCATTCATGTCTTCATTTAGTAGTTTTCTGTTTTCGACTTCAATTGAATAATAACAGCTGTTATACCAGTCTTTAAAATGTTATCAATTGCTGTTGACTTACATCGCTTGTTAAGTGAATTCTCTCACCGACACGATTTCAGAGCATTTTAATGCTCTCAAACTATAATTATTATTTCTGTTAATGTTATAAGCAAATTAATAACAGTGCTGTTATTTGGATTTAATAACATCCATGCTGTGATAATCGTCTAATATGGTCTGTTATTAAATAGTCTGCTATTATATTGCAATAACAGCACTGTTATTAAACTACAAAAGTTGAAATCTGTTAATAATTTGAAGTTCTATTAACAGCGTTGGTTTTCTGAGATTTCTCTGTTCGTGACAACATTATATTTTTTTGTATTAAGTTCTGGGACATTCGGATTTGCGGTAATGTTGGGACAAATACATCTCTGCTTATCTTGCTGCAACAGTGACTATGATGAAAATCTTCTCAGCTGCTGCATTTAAAAAACTCTCATTATTGCTAATAAATTTGAATATAAGTTGCGAGAATTTTGAGGCTCTCTTTGTGGTTGGTACTTTTTGTTTCTTTGTATTAAAAAAGGCTTGCTGCACTTGTTGTTGATGTTGTATATTAAATAATATGTTTACTATTAAATAATAGTATGTAAATAATATACAACATAAAAAGTTGTGGTTATGAACTTCTAACCCGCAATATTAGGGTTAAACTAAAAAGGCAATAAATCGTTGTTCACGATAAATCGAACACAATTCTTGTTACTGCGTTACTAATAGTTTTAGTATAAGTACTAGTATAAGAATAACTAAAAGTATTTGTATTAGTATAAGTATTAGTATTGGTATAAGTATTAGTATAAGAATAATTATAAGTATTAGTATTAGTATAAGTATTAGTATTGGTATAAGTATAAGTATTAGTATTAGTATTAGTATTAGTATTAGTATTAGTATTAGTATTAGTATTAGTATTAGTATTAGTATTAGTATTAGTATTAGTATTAGTATTAGTATTAGTATTAGTATTAGTATTAGTATTAGTATTAGTATTAGTATTAGTATTAGTATTAGTATTAGTATTAGTATTAGTATTAGTATTAGTATTAGTATTAGTATTAGTATTAGTATTAGTATTAGTATTAGTATTAGTATTAGTATTAGTATTAGTATTAGTATTAGTATTAGTATTAGTATTAGTATTAGTATTAGTATTAGTATTAGTATTAGTATTAGTATTAGTATTAGTATTAGTATTAGTATTAGTATTAGTATTAGTATTAGTATTAGTATTAGTATTAGTATTAGTATTAGTATTAGTATTAGTATTAGTATTAGTATTAGTATTAGTATTAGTATTAGTATTAGTATTAGTATTAGTATTAGTATTAGTATTAGTATTAGTATTAGTATTAGTATTAGTATTAGTATTAGTATTAGTATTAGTATTAGTATTAGTATTAGTATTAGTATTAGTATTAGTATCAGTATTAGTATTGTGGTGAAAGTGGCCGTGCGTGGAAAGTGTGTGGCGCTGAAGGCAACGATTTTCAGTAGACTCGGGTTCAAATCACCAAATAACACAAAGTTTTTTGAATAGAAATTAATTTCTCTGATCGGCCGTTGTGAAAATTCTCGAGAACATGAACTTTAGCCGGTCCAATTCTCGTTCAATTGTGCACAAACATTTAATAACACACACAACACAATTTATCAGTAGAAGCTCGGTTTAGTTATTTAGTTCGGATTAGTTTTAGTCATTTGACTATAAATGAGTATCATAAAAAAATTAAACTTTTAAATACCTCCCATTACTTTATACAACACTAGTACTTCGATTTTCTTTAAGTATGTTGCTTTATGCCGTTACTGCTCTTAATTTATTTCTTCATGCTCTTCAACAAAATCTGTCAACCTTTTAGCATTATTTATGATAACCTCTGAACGTTGAGTTTGTTGAAAAAAAAAAAAAATACAAAGTTCTCATCGACTATTTTCTGCCGAATTGCAAAACTGCTGATGTCGATCGTTGAAAACGTTTATTCTTATTTCCAAAAAAAAGTTAAACGATCAGCTGTGAACTAAACTTGAAATTGATTTTCTTGTTGCTTCTACTTCTTGGTTATTCAATGATTTTAACTGGTTTACAATAATACTGCAGCAACCAGTTCTTTGGTTTGCTGGTTCCCACTGCAGATCCATGTATTTGTTGTTTTTTTTTTGGTTTTTTGTTTTTTGTTGCATTTTTCAACAGTTTTTCTAGAACTTCATTCAGTTGCATGATCGATTTGTGGATGAGGCATCAGCAACTCATTGTATAACGTTGTATTGAGTTTAAGTTTGATCTTGATGTGCTTATGTAACATTGAAGCCGTGCAGGAATAGCAATTTTTTTTTGATTTTTTGTTTTGTTTCTCTGATATTTTTACTTTGCTTTGAGCTGTGTTTTGTAAGCTTATTCTTTGTACGTGATCTATGTGATCGTTCATTTTTCACATGTTGTACTACGTAGAATGTTTTGTAGCACGTAGATATGCGATACTGTGTAAGTATCGTACACAATAACCGCTACACAATGCTGCAGGGAATTATGATGAAGTGCCTGAAGTGACACTTTTTGTGCTTTGAACTCTGAGCGATCGATAGCTTGAAGATCATTTATTGTTTATGTGAGTGTGTGCGATTTTGTGATGGAGTTCAACGCAATCCATCACTCTCGAATCTTTGTCTGAACCATGACTCAATTTTATTATTATTTAAAAGGGGAACATAAGTGGGTATTCGATTAATGATCAGCACATGGATGTTTTATGTGCGAGATCTGTGAATTTTGAAAGAATAATGTTATTTTAAGTGTTTGGTTGGCAAATACTTTGGCTGTTTCAGAGAGTTCAAATTGTCGTAAGATGAAAAAAAAAAAAACAAAATAGATTTAAGTTGTATTAATGATGGCATGTCAGTATGAAATAAAAGAGTTTTGCTGAATTTTCAAATCAGTTAGAGAATGAAAGACTGTTAAAATTAGTAAAATATGTCAATTCATGGTTTGTGGCAGAGAATTGTAGATTTTTAGAAGTTTAAAGTGGTGACCGTGGCATGCAGGTTAAGTGTGTGGCTTAGCATTCTCGGAGCCCGGGTTCGATCCCCAGCCGTGGCGAAAAGTTTTTTCAATAAAAAATTTTTCTGATCGGTCACCACCTCTCTGCAGACAATGGCAAACCTCAGAGAGTAAATAATGCCATGTAAAGCTTCTTGAGAACATGAGCCGTTCGGAGACGGCATAAAACATGTAGGTCCAGTTCTCGGTCAATTGTGTGCAAAAATTTAATAACACACACAACACAATCGATCCTAAGAAGCTCGGTCAAAGTCCTTTCAAGGGCTGAAATGGCCAATTTATAAGCCTGTCTAAGCCTATATTGTATAAGGCTGCGATTATGAGCCCGAACAGAACCAAAGCGGATGACGGCTGGCGGATTCGCCGTTTAGCAGAATAGATTAAAATGTATGCACTCGGCAAAAACGAATTCGCTGGGCGAATCCGCGACGGAAAAACGCCAGAATAGAATCTATTCTATTTTTGCTATGGCGGCTGGCGGTCCTCTCTCTGAGTAACATAAATGTTGCCATACTTTTGCTAAGAATTGGCTGTGTTTAATGTAATTTTTTTAGTTTTTAGTATATTCTGACGTTTGGTTTTTTGTGTCTGTGTTATATTTATGTGAATTCTCAATAATATACGAAATAATTGTCTTCATAATGGATTTTGATGAACACTTAATTGAAAAAGTCAAAATTTTTTCATATATGTTAATCATGTTGTCCGTCTGTTGCACCCCTATCAGTCAATTGTACCACTACCGTGACAAAAAGCAACTCTGTTCCGACAACCGCCAGCCGCTCTTGTTGTAGACGTGTTTCAGCTCAATTCGCCGAGAGAGGACCGCCAGCTGTCAGTCGCTTTGGTTCTGTTCGGGCTCTATAGTGAACGCGATTCAGACAGGCAGGCAGGCAGGCAGGCTGAAATCTGCCTGTCTGACTCGGCGCTCACTATAACCTAAGAACAGTTTTTAAATTCAGGTATAGCATTATGACTGCTGTAATGAGAGTTTGTGAACATTTCTGTGTCGACAAGGAATAACCGCCAAAGTCGAGTTATGACAAAATGAGGTTATTAATTTCTTTCCTTTTTTTCGCAACGAAATACACTACACAGAGGGAAAAACCTATGGACTCAATACATAAATTTATGTACTCATCGCATAGTTTTCTGCACACAAAAATTTTACATTTTTCATGTATTGAGTACATGTTGAAATCTTTATTGACTACATAATGCTTTCAAGCGGTTATGTAGTCAACAAAGAATTTTATGTACTCAACGCAAACTGTTACAAATAATTTTATGTAATGAGTAAAGATCTTATGTACGTATTACATAAATTATTGACTCAGTACATACATAATTTACTCATTACATATTTGGAGTACATAATTTTATGCAATGAGTACATACATTATTTACTCATTACATATTTTAAATGCATAATTTTATGTAATGAGTACATACATAATTTACTCATTACATATTTTTAGTGCATACATTTATATAATGAGTACATACATCATTTACTCATTACATATGTTAAAAACATAATTTTATGCAATGAGTACATGCATAATGTATTCATTATATATTTTTTGTTCATAATTCCATGTATTGAATATATACACAATTCATGCCTGTGCCTAAAGCACCCTCTCAACAAATGCAATAAATAATTTTATAAAGAAATGACTAGATTTCACAAAATAATTGGCAATTACTTATAGAAACCCAGCCATTTAATTCTTATCCAATCATGGCTTTTGTTCTAGAGTACAGTGGATGAACTCATTCCCGCTCTGATTTTCTAGAGGCTTTAGAGGTGTTGCTTATTTGAAAATCAAGAAACGAATGTCATAAAACAGCAAAATCGTGTGCCGAAGTGCAAGAGATACGTGTACTGAGTCCATATGTTATGTACTGAATAAATGTGTCACTTCAATCGTATAAGGGGGACGTGTACTGAGTCTATATTTTATGTATTGAGTAAAGTTTTTGTAAAAAATTACATAACACGTTGATTGAGTACACATTGCTTGTATCTATTGAAGTCTGCTATGTATTCAACACATAACATGATGTATTGAATACATTTTTTATTCATTTTAAAAAGTGAATAAATTGATATGTAGTCAGTACACGCTCCCTTTACTCAGTAAATACTGCTCTTGTTGCGTTCTCATACAAGTTGAAGTGCATAGATTTTACATAGCTGTCTCTGTACTGACTACATAACTTTTTCCCTTAGTGTAGTACTCAAATTTTTACGGTTGTGCCTTGAAAATTCAATGTTTGAAGCCATCGAATCTAATCAACAAAAGCCAGGGTATTCTGATATTAAGGAGCAATTTTCATCTGGAAAATGGTCTTCTGAAATTTTTAAAATGAGTTTAGCTGGTTTTCTTTGTCGACACCGATTTATTGTAACAACAATTTTAGTCGGTCGATTTTTTCAAGTGAGGAAAGAAGATGGTACTATGTTAGACCTTTAAGGCGGTATTCTAGTCTTGGGCTATAAATTTTGGGTGGTTTTTTAAAATTCGAAAAAAGAAAAAGTAAGAGTATTTTTAGGGCCAGCCATTTTTTTTTCAATAAAAAAAAACACAATTTTTAAAATTAAAATCTTCAAAACTCGTTTTTCTTGAAACTACTTGTTCTAATACTTCTGACGTGATTTCTGAAGTTTTAATGAATCTTTTAACTTGAAATTTGGTATGGACCCTCTTTATATATCCCTCTATTGTTGAAAATATTATTATAACAATATAATGTTTTTACTTTTTTAAAAAATTCAAAACTTAAAAATAGAAGGAAAACCATTTTTTGTTCAAACAGCCCTCATTTTGTTAATAAAAAGTTTTTAATTTCCGTAGTTCAGACAATAGCGACATTCTTACTTATTAAGAATTTATTAACATCAATAAATATCTTATAAAAAAATGGTTGGCTAAAATATTCTTAGTTACTTATGGACTTTGGTGGTGAATAAAAATCAAAACTTTAAATTGTTTTTTTTTTTCATTTTGCGGCAAGGATTTTGTATTCAAAAATTTATAAGAACTAAAAGTTCTAGTTTAGAAGAAATCTAATCTTTGAATACATTATCTTTGGATTTATATGCTTGTACCACGGATTTAAACATTAAGTGTCTTATAACAGATTGCAAATAAAAATAAATTATATAAAAAAATGTCGTCATAAAGAACTATTTAGTTGAAACTTTTTATCTGCGCCAAACGGTAAGTGCTGGTATAATCATGACAGCATGCATTAGTCCTAACTATATTAGTTATAAAGTTTATTGCATTAGTTTTGCACACTATTGTAAGGCACACATAACTTTTAACTTTTCTCCCATTGCTTTACAAAAATCTACGTTAAGCAACCAACATTTTTGTCTGAATAGAAATTTTCTTAATGCTTAAGTATGGCAAAAGAATACATTTTTAGCTGCATTTCTAAGTGGCTAAACGGGATTTCAGGTTTGAGTGCTGTGACGTTCTGAGGGTATTAAAATTCCACAACACGCAAAAACAGTTAAAATCTTCTCAATGCTTTTATGTGCATCTTTAGTGTTGTGGATATCTGAAGGCGGAAATACTTGGGATACGCACAAACGAATTTAATTTTTTATTTTTACAAAGTTTTTTTGCTTGCTTTTGTCAACTTGAAAGTCGTCGACAGGCTAACGATCAATGGATCCATCAATAATATTTTGTTTGGATTTCCGTCTTAAGTAACTTCATTAATGCAACTTATCAATGCAGTTCTAGTGCTGTAGCGCACTTTAATTGAACACTTTGTTGCTGTGGCAGAAAAAAACTGTCAATGTTTTTCTTCTTAAAGCAGTATTTGTTTTTATAAATTGAATTTTTGTATTTAATTTGATTTTCTTGTAGATGTTTCAAAGATTTTTTCAAAGCGAGTAAATAATAACGAGTTAATTCTGATTTCTAACAGCCAAAGAAAATATTTTTCCATATGAACTAGTGGTTGAAATCGAGTTCGTGTATTCAAAAACGAGCTTCACGGAGTTCGAAACACGTGAATGAGCTGTATCACTAATACGTACCATTACCAAAATGGTTAGGGAATGGCTTCAAAAAATAATTCTCTAATGTTTTTGCACTGCTCAGAAAATGTCAACCAGCGTTGCCAGAATGTGAAAAATTTACCAAAACTGGTAAATTTTTTGTTTTCGATGTGAAAATGTGAAATTAAATTTCATTTTGGTAAACTTTTGCAGTGAAAACCAAACATTTTTTTTTAATTTTCCAAAAAATTAAAGGATGGACTGTTTGGTATTACTTTCAAAAATATATTAAAATGATCGGCCGTTTTGAATGTATTGAACTTGTTTGTATCGAAAAACACTTCGATTTTTAGCTGTTGAAGCTGCTGCATTATTTTCCTGCAGTAAAAAGCCATTCGCATCATAATTATGCAATGCCGAATTTAATTATTAAAAATTTGGGTTAAAAATTTTCAAAAGAAGCACGTTTCCTGCTTTTCGTGCTATGAAACGTTTTTACAGTGTTATCTGTATGCATAAGAATAATTTTGAGAAATTTTCATTAAAAAATATAATTAAATTAAAACATTTATCTTAAAAAATCAGATTAGGGCATAAATTTATAAAAAATTTAAATATCATACAAAAATCAGAAATTTTTTTTATTAATTTTGGAGCTTCGGTAAAGCTTATATCATTCAATTTGGAACAGTTTTATGCAGTTTACTTTTCGAAGTTTGTTAGATATACATATAAGCTGCATAAATCTTGTGCAAGCAAGCACTAATCCTACGGAAGTTGTTTCGAAGTTTAATGAAAGTCCAAGAAGTCTATAAAATAATAAAAAGTTCGTCTTTTTACCATTATAGAAGTCAATAAGCGTGCTTTCATAAACTACGTAGTTTTCATAATGGGTTAATCTAAATATTGCTACAATCTTTACAGAAATTTGTGTGCTAGTTGGGATTGCTTGTTTTCATCAATATCGTCACAACAAAAATAAAGAGCTTTTCAGAAGAAGAATAATAAAGAACTTAAAATATTTGATCTGCTTTGAAACATCTGCTTTCAAAAAACCTTCTAGTAAACAAAAAGCGCAACAAAAAAAATCTTCGCAGAAGCAATGCAGTCAACTTTTTGAAATTTTGCGACTAGCAAAATAATAGAAAAACACTGCTTTGATAAAGTGAAAAGTGCATTGGATAATTCCATTTTGGTTTTGCGGCAGTTGCACTTATCAGCTTCTCAAAGTTAGTGGACTGCATGAACCACAGATACTACTGATGAGTCGGAGTAGCGTCCGACGAAACCATGGTCTAGTCTGCTCGGTTCTTCTGAGGAAAATTTCGTTGTTGCAGCAACCTGTTACTTCATGAGTTATTTGGCATAAAGCTCAAAGATAATTCTTAAAGAAGACGTTTTTTAAGAATTATAAAAATAAATTAACAAATCAAAATGCCACAATTTTAAAACTCACAAAAATATTTGAATTTTTGCTTTGGCCGTGAAATTGTTTTCTTAAATTTGAAATTTTTATCAGAATTTTGGTAAAAGAAAATTTTTGGATGTGGCAACCCTGATGTCAATACATAATAAACGAATGTTACCGTCCTTGTCTAATAGAAGGGCAACCATCTCCCCTGAGAAAGTTTCGCAGGGCAGAAAATGGACCTTTTTTGCCCGTTATGATTGTGAAATTTTAAGAAACGAATACAGAATTCACTCATCCGTTTGTGGGTCGAGTCGAAAATCGAACACGCAATCGAACTCGCAAAAAGGCAAGAGCAATGAAAAGGCAACATTTTTTTGGTAAAATAAAAACGCCATAATAAAAAGGAAAGTTGGAAATGGATGCAGCTAATTCGCGAAGAATTTTATGTTTATATGGCAACGTTGGGTAGGAGACAGGGAATAAGTATGGACAAAAAATAATTAAGAATAATCAATAATCACGAATTTTTTATAATATTAAATACAAAACTATTTAATGGATCGTTTTTTCGTCGTTTGATCAATGAAAAAAATTTTGAAAATTCACTGAGCGGAGCAATATTACAATTAGTCCCATAAGATCGTAATAGTTTTTAATAATAAAACTAATTTTGAGTAATAATAATTTCACTTATTTCGAATCGGAAACATCTTTACAGTAATAAAAGTGTGACATTTTGGAAGCATAATTTTTGTCAGGTATAACTCCCTGCTTGTCAATACTTTTGGAACTGGCAGTGATTTTCCAGTTATACAAAGTACGACTGGTGTACCGTAAATTCAATAGAACAGATTCACTTTCACTTCGATCATCACAGTTGTTCTTATTATTTCGAACTGATAGTAGCTTTAATTGAATTCCTTTGTTATACCTAAATATGTTGGCGTGCGACGAATACCAATAGTTTTGAACGTTATATTCAAATGCATTTCACCAATGTTCTCTCATGACTTATATTTTCTTTGCTATTCACTTTTATGCCCACTCTTTTGTGTAAAAGATAAAAAGACGGTTAAAAAGATGCGTATGAAGAGACATCAACGCATTATAGGCCCACATATGTTTTATAATACATGTATTTTAGAGGAAGTAATGATGCGGTAACGTTTGTGTTTCTTGTTACATAATATTCGAGAATGCATGCTTTTTCAGATAGTAAATTTGTAATATATTAGAGAGAAAACTGTTTTAAGGTTATACAATAAATGCTGAACTTTCATAAAACCAAAATACAACATGTGTGTGCACGATCAATATAATGCAATATTATGATTTAAAAACTAATAGCTAATATGTACATTTTAGACGGGCAAAAGCCTAAATGGAATTTTCAAGTTTTTAATTATTTATTCAAATAGATTCTTAAAGAATAAAAAAGAATATTGCAGTTAATATGAACCACCTAAATGAACCACCTAACATTTTCTTAATATCGCTCATTGCGTTGAACTGTCACAATTCATAACTTAAATTTTCAAAATATACAATTTTATAGTTTTGAGTTGTGACAGTCTTTCACTAAAAGACCAATATTTTGTTTTCAACATTTAGTATGAATTCATTTTTTTTAAGCAATTATTTTCTGTTAATACATGTTGTAATGTTGTATGTAATACATTAGCTATAAATTATGTAGCATTTACAGGCAGCTCATATAATTTCTATTAAGGTACTATTACAGTGTGTAAAATATTAAAAATAATTTTTTTGTTTTTTTTTAGAATCTGGTTTCTTAAGGTCTTAAGAATGCGTATACGAAATTTTAGAAAAAAATATCAAATAAAAAAAAAGATATAACATACATTACATTCGTATGTCGCTCATTTTTTCATATATTATCGTTCATAGAAGAAAATCTAATCGCGTTTTTCTCGAAACAAGTTTTTTCAAATTGGTTTCTAAGATATCTCGAGTAATGCTTGATAGATTTCGATGAATCTTGATTTATTATTGATTTATCTTGATTTATTATCTTGATTATTGTGATTTATTGTGATAAACTCGGTTAAGCACTCTACCTATAAAAAGCAAAAAAACTTTTTTATTTTGTTTTTTACGGCTAAGAATTTCTGCCAAAAAGAGGGGTTTTTTGTAAATTTGTTTTTCAATGCATGCCATTTTTTTTGTTTTCTATTTTTTTTTATTTGCGTAAGTAGAGTGCTCAACTACAACTCTTAACTGAAGAATGCACTTTGATTTTCTACTTTCCGACGCCTTAAAAATGCTGGAGACGAGAAACCAACTTACAACCTTTTTTTAAACACGCCAACTTCAACGACCTCTAGGAAAGAAACCACAAATACAAAAACAAAAAAAAACATTTTTTTTAATATCTTCAACTTTAGCTGTACATAATGTACATACATTTTAATTAAATAATTTAACAATACTATGTAAAAAAAATTAATAAAAAAGGTGTTGTTTTTAATAGCTTCACACTGTAATAGTACCTTAAGCATTAAATGTCACCCATTCGCAGCACGTTTTTCTGTATGACGGATGCTTATTGTCAGTCAACAAAATTTAAATAGTCGGAAGCTCATTTCTGATAGCTTTAGGAGTGAAAATTTTAACTTGAACTCTACAAAAAAATAAAAAAAATACTTTTAAATTAACAAAATGCCAACTTAAAGTCATCACTCCGATGATTAATCTTAGGTTTTACAATTATATGATGATATTTATATTACATTTAACATATCTTATTGTGCGGTACAAAACAGCCACAACTCTAAAAGCATAACTTTTTAGAAGAAGCGAAAAAGAAAACTCTTTAGTTGAAACTGCAGAAGAAAAGCAATTTTCATTTAAACACACAAACTTCATTCTTCCAGTTAATGGAGAAAATAATGAAAAAGAAAGTGATTATGTGTTTTGTGAATTGATTTATAACAAAAAGTCGATATCGAAAAGTTTTGAGTTGTGACTGTTGGGTATTTCCATGTAAATATGGATACGGTATAAGAAAAATTTTTTATTGCTTTTCAACTTGCAACTAAATAAAAAATAAATGTTTAATAAATGCAACATTGTCATCAAGTGTCAAATTTAAGATTTGACATTTCAATAAGTTTTTAGGACAATTTTAGTATATGTGCTAAAGAAAAATCCTGCTTTTGCGAAGATATATAAGATTTACGATATGATAGTTGTAGTTCTCATAAAAATATACCATTATATGTAATAAAACGTCAGCTATTTGCAGGCGAGTGATATTTAATATTAGTTATATAATAATTTAAATTATTGTTAATTATAGCCTGATGTTGATTCTTATTACAATAAAATTTTAATTTAGTACTGTGGTTAGTTATTAAATTTAAATTGTTAAGCATTAGGGCTGTAAAAAGTAGAGGTCCTTAATTTCATATGAATACCGAAAACAATGAGAGTTACCTATTTTTTGTAACGCGAGTTACAGCATAATTAATAGTGCTGTTTTTTTATAAGAATTCAATAAGAATTTCCATAAGTTGGAAATTTGAAAGAAATTTACTCTCTGAATATGTTGTCAAAGAATGGTAACGCGAGTTACTAACCAAAATTATAATTTCATTAGGAAAATATTATGGTACCACTGAAAACTTTTAACCAATTTCTAACATACAAAACCAATTCTTTTTCATAAAGAATGAATTGGTATTTGTTAATCTAAATAATACAAATTTAAAGCTTTATTAAACTCCATAAATTTAGTGTGCGATATCATAAAGACTGTCCCAGAAATAACTGTCCTTTTGTTTTTAGGTTATTTATAAAAAAGTGTTACCTCTAAAGCAACATATTTGGTACCTAAATAAAGTATAAATATTGCAGATTAAAAAAAACAATGCTCATTAGTAAAATAAAAGAGCTACTGAAAAGATGTCGTCTCAAAAAGAATAAAAGCGGAAAGCAATTATTTGCAAATGCCTGGAAAATCCAAACAAAAACAAAAAAAACAAATTGGCCATTTTAGCCCTTGAAAGGACTTTGACCGAGCTTCTTATGATCAATTGTGTTGTGTGTGTTTAAATTTTTGCACACAATTGACCGAGAACTGGACCTACATGTTTTATGCCGACTCCGAACCAGCGCTGCCGAAAGTACTACTATCGGAGTATTGTACTCCTATTGGCTCTTGAGTACTACTATACTCCCCAAACACAAAAAGTACTACTATTTATTAATAGCTCAAAACGGCCTAATGTTAACTCACCATTAATGCAAAAAATAATTTTAGTGTAACGAGGCGGCCAAATGGAAAAAATTCGCGAATTTGGAAAATAAGTTAGCAGACTTCTAGTTAAGAACATAACTTATGTGAATCTAAAACCATTCGGCGATATCTTTCCATTTATGGAATTTATACTCATTGCTTTAAAAATTTGACGAAATTTCAGTTTCTGCAGTTTAGTACTGCAAAAACAAAAGATGATAAACGATTAATTACAAAAATTTTCTTATACCAAAACAAAGGAATTCTTATACCAAGGAATCGTCAAACAGCAAATTTTGTGCTTTCCACTATTATTCATTAGCTTTTCTACATGTTGGATAACAACATATACAAGTATTAAAAGTACAACAACATGCAACGTCTATATTATGTATTTTTAAAATGATTCAAAGGCGATTATTTAAAAATTTTTATTTTTGGCTTATCATGTTTATGCAATAAGCCCTTCAAGGTTGGCACGGGTTTCATTTTTGGAGTGTAGTTTTGAACCGATTGGGAAAAATTATAACTTGGATAAACCAATAAAAAGGTGTGCTTCATTGGCTACAACTATGAAGCTATGTGATATTGCCATCATGTCAAAATTTATAGCCATTTTAATGAAAAAACTTTGTTAATGAAATGAAAAAACAAGGTAAATTAATAAAAAGGAAAAATAATAACATTTTATATCATTCTATGTTTGTTTTGGTAAAGTTATTTTTTGTCATTATTTCCAAGAACTAAAGTACTCCTAAAACTTACAAAATACTCCCCAAAAACTGGAAATTTACTACTATTCAAAATTGTAAAACGGCAGCACTGCTCCGAACGGCTAAAGTTCATGTTCTCAAGAAGCTTTACGTGGCATTGTTTACTCTCTGAGGTTTGCCATTGTCTGCAGAGAGGTGGTGACCGATCAGAAAAATTTTTTTTAAGATTATACCTTCACAGTATCTAAGCAAAAAATTGCATCATAGTTTTGGTCGTAAAAATCATCCTTACTATTGTAAATTTGCACAAAATGCGTCAAAAGTGATTTTGAAGATTTTTTCGGTAAAAGGGCCAAAAAAGGTAGAAGATGAAAAATTCTCCTCTTAGATTTTTGCTCGAAAATGTATTTTGAAGAGCCAAAATCGATTGGCACTACGCTTAAGATTCAATCAACCGTCCTTCATGGTGAAATTTTGTATGAAAAACAGATCTTCGCACTCCAAAAGTCGTCACAAAACAAAAGTTCTAATCCTGGATTTTTGATATGTGATAGCTTACAAAAAAAAAAAAACAAGTAAAGAAAGTCTAAAGTCGGTCTAGGCCGACTACTATGAAATACCCTAAACCTACTTTTCCAAAAAAAAAAAATAGTATTATTGAAATTGGGCGTGTCCGTGGGCGGATGAAGCCTATATTTTATATGCATTTAAATGCTGATGAAAAATTTACACATACCAAGTTTTATTCCTGTAGCTCACAGTTAATGCCCTTATTGTGCTTTCGCTATGAGAGGTGGGCGTGTTCATTGACGGATTACTCCCAATTTTTGAACAGACCTTAGTTTTAGTATAAAATACATACATACCAAATTTAATTTCTCTATGACAAACATAACCTTTTTTATTGAGTTTTTGGGTTGAATGGGAGGTAAGCGTCCGTAGGCGGAGGACGTCCATTTTTCAAAACCATCTTTGGTTTGTTACAAAAAACATATGTGCTAAATTTTAGCTGTGTAGGTTAAACAGAGGCTTATTTATTGCGTTTTAAATTTTTGGGTTGTATGGGACGTGGGCGTGTCCGTAAGCGGATGACGTCCATTTTTCGAAAACATCTTTGTGTTTGAATAAAACACATACATATCAAATTTTATTGTTGTAGGCTAATTATGAGCTGAGTTATGCAGTTTTCAATTTTCGCGTTGTATGGGATGTAGGCGTGTCCGTGGACGGATGATGTCCATTTTTCAAAACCATCTTTGTTTTGTTACAAAAAACATATGTGGCAAGTTTTAGCTCTGTAGGTTAAACAGAGGCTTATTTATTGCGTTTTCAATTTTTGGGTTGTATGGGAGGTGGGCGTGTCCGTTGGCGGATGATACCCATTTTTCGAAGACATCTTTGTGTTGTTATAAAACACATACATATCAAATTTTATTGTTGTGGGCTTATTATGAGCTGAGTTATGCAGTTTTAAATTTTCGCATTGTATGGGAGGTAGGCGTGTCCGTAGGCGGATTCCAAAAATATTCAATAGTGCAGATCCTTGGGTGCATGTGACCATGTGTACCAAGTTTCATTCAATTATCTCGACTCCTTCTTCTTATCCTGTGTTTACGGACAACACACAGACGGACAGACCGACGGACGGACGGACGGACATGAATAGCTCGACTCACGAGGTGACGCTGATCAAGAATATATATACTTTTCTTTACCGGACTCGCTTCGTTCTATGCGTTACAAACGTTTGCACAAAGTTAATATACCCTCGCCTTTCAGGTTTAGGGTATAAAAATAATAATTCTGTCTCTTCTTCTCAAAATTGCCATCAATCGTGCTACAAATCGTTAAAGTTTTTGGGGTGTGGAAATCTGATTTGTAGACATAAACCATTTTTTTTTTGCATTTCGGATCAAAA
The DNA here is from genome assembly GCA_958299015.1 of Tetanocera ferruginea. Classification (NCBI taxonomy): domain Eukaryota; kingdom Metazoa; phylum Arthropoda; class Insecta; order Diptera; family Sciomyzidae; genus Tetanocera; species Tetanocera ferruginea. The sequence goes on from OY282644.1 coordinate 129,698,571, forward strand.
TTAATCACGAAGGAGAATTCATCGAAACCTGAACACAATGCCAGTTGAGTTTCCTGAAAAAGAAAATGTTGTTATTGAGTTTCGCGCTAAACTCAAGAGATGGTGGGCTGAGTAAAACATGTTAAACTAATACTTGGGCTAACCAGTGGAATGTGTAAGAGAAGGCTGAATGAGTTTTCTTCTCTGAGACCTTCCATTGCTGTTAATGCTCTTTCGACGCAAAAATTCTTTTGATTCTTGAAAAATACATCAAATCAGGTAATTAAGGTTAAGGAGACAAACAAGTTAAGACAATTTTGTTTTTGTGGGGTTATATAATAAATTGTTTTATAAAATTACGCCCATGGTTGTCAACTAGAACAATAGTAATCAACTCTAACGCTAAAATTATGCCAGTAAAAATATAAAAAAAAAATTGTCATTTCATTTTAAAATCGATCGAAATTTATTAATAAAAACAGTTTTTTAAATCAAATGTTAAAAATATGTACTAAAAAATAGGGACGTGATGTTTGTAATCAAGCGGATGCGGCTCTGTAAAATACTTTCATGGAGGATGAAGATGTTTTAAATACAATTGGAAAATATTTTTAAGAACTGATCACGCTTCTTTTTTTACGGAAATACCCGCGGATGCGTATGCGAGCTCCGTCACATCCCTGCTAAAAAGTACATTAAAAAGTACTTAACTGCATAATACATTAGTTAAGCTTCAGTTAAAAATGTCATCAGTAGCATGAAAATTCTATCGAAAAAAATGCATTTTAATATTAAAAACCATGTGTGAAGAGCTTTAAGGTGCTTCTGAAAATGGGCTCTAAGCACATATGTTAAAAGTAATATTTCCTTTTTTATAGCATTCTTCGAAAATTTATACATCATTTTAGCCATTAAAATATTTATGATTTTTAAAGTGACGAAAAACTCTTATAGAGGTTGCCTATTACTCGCTCATATGTTCAGACAAAAACATCACAAGTCATTATATATATGTAAACATTTACGAATATGTGCAAATTGCCAATTAAATATTTATGCACATATTCGACTTCATTTTCAATATTGACACAATTTATTAAAATTAAGAGCAATTCTGGCGCTACTATTAGTATTGCATGGCTCCTGAATACAATCAGCTGCCAATACAACCGCAGGCATGATTTGCCATAACGGTAAGCAACAGATAAAAGCTCTCATGTCATAAATTCGCTTTCATTCATAATCGAACGTTTTGGAATTTGCATGTGTTGCAGGCTTTTTTTTTAGTTTAACCGCACCATGCGGTAAAAATTCCTGCATATTTTTGAACAGATTGCAGCCAATCCAGTTTCACACCTCCATTTAAATTTATGACTTTTTTATGTGTTTTTGTTTTTTTTCTTTTTTTTTTTTTTTGTCATTTACTAATTTTGTTTGGTCTCTTGTTATGTTTGGAGTGTCAAGTGGGTGTTGAACCTAAATGTATGGCGTGGGCACTAAATACCTGGAATTGTTTGATTTTTTATGGTTTTGTGCATTGAATTTCAGGTGTTAAGCACGTAACATTTTGCACCTGTACATAGAAGAAAAGCTACAAGTGACTTTTAGTGTGTGTCAAAAGTGGTCAAAGCTTTTTTTTTTTTAAATGTCAAACTTTAGATTCGGCTACATTAACATGAATTGATGGAATTTAAGATAAATAGAATTTAAAGCATTTTGATCAAATTTTGACCAAATAATTTAAATTTTTTTTCTCAAGCATAAATTTTTTTTTGCTTTTTTTGCATTAAATGGTCTAAATTTTATGTTAAAAGCAGCATAAAGTAATGTATTACAAAAAATTTTTTTTTCTGTTGGCAACATAACTAAATTGGGTCAAAAATAGCATAGTTTACGGAAATACACGTTGTCTGATATTTTTTCAAGGTGAAAATATAATGATTCTAAAGAGAAAAGAAACAAAAATTAATATGTAACTTGTCCAAACATGCAATGCAAAGAGACAGGTATGACACTCTTTAAACCACTTAGATGCAAAGTAGCTAAAAAAGCAATAAAACATGTTAGAACACGAAGAGCTTGTGGCATATAAAGGTAGGTCAAACTTGTGGGTTAAACTCCTAGTTTACACGCGAGTACGTAAAAATAAGACAAGTCTATCAAAAAGTGAAGCATCAGCAGTGGACTAGATAGACACATGGACATGCTATGTAACTTCCATACAATAAACTACATGCCGATTCTAAGGAAGACATTGTTAGTGAATTGATATTTGGGAAAAACTCTCTCTGGGGAATATCTTTAAAGAATCAGCTTTAATCAACTTCAGAAATATCTACATCAAACATATTTTTCAGCCTTTTTTTAATTTCTAAGTATTCAACAAGTTTCACGTTCCAAATTCAAGCCAATTCTACTAACAGACAAGCTAAGAATCTTATTTAAACATTTAAATTCATTAAAGCGCAAAAAACATTCTCTGACTTATTGCCAGACAATTGTAGAAACGTAACATTACAAAAACCGAACACAAATTATCAACATCTGGGCACGCGGCTTGGTTAACGCCCCAGCATAACACCCAATTAACCCGATTACAAAAACCAACTAGCTGCCAACAACAATTTTTGTTTCTTTCAGCAACAGCAACATAAACAACATTAACAACAACCTCAACAATCATTGGTTGAAATTCATTAGCTTCAATGAAGTCACGACAAGTGTTGCTGGCATCGTCAGCCCGCAGTAGTTACCACAATAAATACCTCAGCTAGGCTTGCATCATCATGATCTGCGGAAATGGCACAAGTTCTTGAAGCTACTTGAAGTTTTGTTGCAACTCTTCCTGAACCACTGTTTGTGACACCGCGACTGCGCCTAGTGACCGCCATGAATGCACTTTCTGCTATGAAGGCAGCTGCGTCATGTTGACTTGGCTCTGCAAATTGGCCCAAAAACACTTGAAGTGTGCAACAGACACTACCTTAAAAAATAATTATAATGGCGCAAAACATTGATCACTGATAACTATTTTAATTCATTATTAAATAAACGTTATAATGAACGATTATAGACAAGTAATGAAGACTAGATCTTTTTAACATTTTTGTTCTTTTAGAAAGAAAAGATAAATGTAGTACATAGAGTGGTGGAAAAAAAAATATGAACAGTTTCTAAACGAAAGTGTCGATATATTAATAGAAAAACTAGTAAGGTATATTAGTGGTGGCCGTGGCATGCAGGTTAACTGTGTGGCTTAGCATGCTGGGAGCCCGAGATCGATCCCTAGTCGCGGCGAAAAGTTTTTTGAATAAAAATTTTTTCTGATCGGTCACCACCTCTCTGCAGACAATGGCAAACCTCAGAGAGTAAATAATGCCATGTAATGCTTCTTGAGAACATGAACTTTAGTCGTTCGAAGTCGGCATAAAACACGTAGGTCCAGTTCTCGGTCAATTGTGTGCAAACATTTAATTACACACACAACACAATTGATAATTAGAAGCTTGGTCAAAGTCCTTTCAAGGGCTGAAATGGCCAATTTGTTTTTTTTTTTTTTAGTAAGGTTTATCTTCGACTTGGTCTTGATCTTCTTCAATAAAAACAAATCTTTTCTCAAAAATAAAAAGAAATTTTCTCCAAAAACGATATATTTTTATATTTTTCTTTTTCATGGCAGCTTTAATCATTTTTAGAGAATTTTTAGAATCGTAATAAGAGAATAGCATTCTCTGGAGCAAAGTCTATACCATTTTTCTCTAAATATGATGCCTTTTTTATCATATTCCGAGAAACTTTTTCTGAGTGTATCAAATTGTTTTATTGTTTTCCTGCAGCTTAAAGATAAGCCTTTTTATAAAGTTTTCAATTTTGAGGTTGCATGGGAGGTTGGCGTGTGTGTGGTTATTTCAGTTTTGTAGCTCAAATATTAAACTCTTTACAAAGTTTTCACTATTATGACTTCTATGGGAGGTGGGCGTATTAGTGGATTGATGTCGCTCATTTTTTCAGCAAACTTCAGTTTTTATATCAAATATACAAATACTGAATTTCAGTTTTCTAGCTTAAATATTAGCCTTTTTAGACTTTTCACTATAGTGGGTTCTATGGGAGGTGGGTGTGTCCGTAGTCAGATGACGCCCACTTTTTTCCACGATTTAGTTTTGATATAAAATACAAACGTATCCAATTTTTTGCCTGTAGCGTAAAGTGAAGCCTATTTATAGAGTTTTCAATTTGTGGTTATATGGGAGGTGGGCGTGTTCGTGAATGGATGACGCCCATTTTGCTAAGTCGTCCTATTTTGATATAAAATGAATTAATACCTAATATTTTTTTTGTAGCTTCGAGAGAATCCTCTTTATATAGATTTCAATTTAGGGTTGTATGGGGAGGTGGGCGTATTTGTTGGTGGATGACTTCCATTTTTCTAGCATGCCTTAATTTTAATATAAAATTATTAAATATCTAATTTTACTTTTGAAGCTTTGATAGAAGCCTATGAATATAGTTTTCAATTTTGGGGTTGTATGGGAGGTGGGCGTGGTCTTTGGTGGATGACGCCCAAGTAGATATGGTATGACAGTTCTAGCTCAAAAAACCACTTTTTGTATGAAAATCTCCATATAAAATTTACACCTAAAAATTCACCAAAAATGTCTCAGATGAATTCTCAACGTGTTGAGAATGGTAAATGTGAAACTTGAGAAAAACAACCTTCGCCCCACAATAAAGCACCGTATGGATTCAGTGATGCTATTGGGTGCCATGTCAGCTGCAGGTTCTGGAAAGCTTCATATCATCAACAGTATTATGGACCAACACGTATAACTAAACCCTTTCAATGGATTTGTCCATTATATTGGACGCATCAGAAAATAATTTTTTTTTTTAATTTTCAACGTCTTTTTTAAAATCAAATAGGTTGGTACTATGAAATGAAATTGTACCAACATTACCAAAAATATATTTATAGAGATATATAATGTTTAACTCAGCTGGATTTTCAATTTTGTGCACAACAGAAGCCTAAAATTTTTTATTTCTCGTGTTAATAAGTATATGCAAGTATATTTTTTTTTTATAACAACATTAAAAATAACGCATTTGTATTGATTTCCAGTTGTTTTAGTTGAACTTAAATATTATAATACAACGTTTGAATGGCTTTGCAGATTATACATATTAGACAACCTGGCAAAAGCTGAGCAGCGCATGTGAAAATCAGAAGGATGTTTTTTTAATCTTTTTATGGCCTAAATGATGGGAATATTACTTAAAAAAAAATTTTCCACTATCATTCTAGCCAAGCCATTGCACATTGGGAAATTTGGCCCCATTTTGAGGCCAAAAGTCAATTTTTCAACTTGTTTGCATCTTTCTATTTTTGGTTTTATCTAGCAGGGAATACTCCAAAGCATACAAATGTAAACTCTGTTTTTAGATAATGTGTTTTACCACTGCTATGGTACATCCCAAACATGTTGTTTCGAAATGAGTTAAAAATTAATTTTTTTTATGTAGTATTTTATATCAATTTCAGATGGATGTACCTCAAAATCTAACAGCAACTTAAGATAACTAAAAAATGGAAAAAAACTAGTGATGGTTTGTTAAATAATACATCAATTAATAATTTCTATTAAAATGAATGTTTCTGATAGAAAGTGAATTTATTATTTGACCTTTACGAGAAATTGTGTTATTTTAAGAGAAAATTTTAGTTAGAGTTTAAAAAAAAAGTTCAAGAGAGTTCAAGAAAACCTAATCATGCATCGATAGAGCAATCATTTATGTGTTATTGCCACAACATCTCATATTGCGATTATGTGCGATATTAAAAAAAAAAAAATTTTTCTAACCTTAAAATTGCAACATTTATTGAATTTTTTACCGCCTATCTGTAAAAATAGTAGGCGTGGCAACTCAATTTTTGTATTGGAAGCTTACTAATTCGAGCTAAAGTGCTGGATCAAAATTAAAGATGATGATTCAACTCTATACCTCCCACCTATAAAAAAGCGGGCGTGGCAAGTATATTTTTGTTAGGCAAGCTTAATACTTCTTACTTAAGTAATGGATCAAGTTTTAAGCTGATACTTCAACTTTTCGAATTTTGGCCACAAAATAGGGTAAAATTTCCCATAGTGCATTGAAAGGGTTAATGTATTGAGAATAATTTGAAGGGAAGTGTGAGAAAGTTGGGCATTGAAAGATAATTTCATTTGACCAGGATAACGATCCGAGACACAATGCCTTTAAGATGAGAAGCTGTTTTCTTTATAATTGCTCACATGTCTAAGAAACTCCATCCCAATTTACAGACCTCAATCCTGTTGAGCACACATGGAGTAACCCTTATTGAGTGGGAGGAGTAGGGAGTAGGGAGCCGTCCTATTGTCGAAAACTGGTTAAAAGCTTACCAACTAAATATTAACTCCATTTTTTTTTTTAATAATTTTGCTTGTGTTTTTATAAATAAACGTCATGTTCCATTATTACTTTGATGTTGGTGTTTGTTATTAATTTTTTATTTTTATTTTTTAAAATCAATGAACTGTTAATTCAATAGTCTAATTATTATTTTATATTTACCCATTTTAAAACCGAAAGTACAAATGTTTTTTAATTTTTTTATTGTTAATAACGATTAAAGTAATCCAAAAAAATATAAATAATAAATATAAATCTATATAATTAATAGGCTAAGGTTTTTTTTGTGACTTCAACTCCTCCCAGACCAATGGACCGATTCTATCGATTTAGATGTCAGTAAATCAGGTTTAGGCTGTATATGTGCAAACCACTTTTAAAAATTGTGATTTCACTTCAGGGGGTTCCCAACCTTTTAAAACAGAAATAAAATTTTTGTACAAAAATCCGTTATTTTATCGATTTGAAATTTAGTTTGAGAAGAGCTTATGAATTGATCGAATTTGAATTTTTTTCAAAACTAAAAATTTTTAGCCAAAATTATCTTTTATGCATTCCTCAAATGTCAATTGGCCGAAAAATGCAGTTCCAAAATCAAAAGTTCCACTTTCCGAGCAAACAAGTCAGTCAAATTTTAACAGTTTTCAAAAAAATTTTTTTTTTGGGTTTTTTGGTGTTTTTTCATCTAAATGTGTCATAAATCGATGTTGTATGTGTTCTGTAAGTACCTTTTATTAATTTCTGAAATATTTCTTATTATTATTTCTTAAAACTATTTTTTAATGCGTTTTTTTTTAATATTAGTTATTTTTTATAGCTGGAAGATTTAAGCTGCGATGTTTTCGAATAGTAATAATGTTTTTCTCAGTTGTTATATTAGTGTAAGTCCGTCTTCGTATATTGACAGTTACATTAAAAAATTTTGTGTCAGATCAAACGTTTCAAGTCAAACCATTCAGATAATGATCTTTTATATCATTATTGAGACTCAATATATTGTTATTCGTTATAACTTATTGAAAAGAATATCATATATTAAACGTCTATAATGTTTCTAACAATTAATTTTTATTGAATTGCTCGAATTCGGGCAACAGGTTTACTAGTATAAATAAAAATATAAAAAAGCGATCGCAAACTACTGTTATCCATCTTTTTTTTCCATAGAAGCAGCAACAAGTATGTAAGCAATGTGTCAAGGAATACATACAAACAGAAGTTCAACGAAAAAATGCCCAAACAGTACAACAGCAGTGCAAATAACTATAACATTGTTCTGTACCCAAGCGAGTACAGTGGGAGTAAATGGGATAACCACATCAAATTCTTTTGAAAATATATAAAAACTCGCCAGTTGGACCATCAACCAAATGTTGCAAACTTTTGAAATCGCCCATAATATAGGCTTCTTATCTCTGCCGAACAACAATCGAAAACCATTCAGCTCATATCGCCTGACACACTGACTGACTGGCTGACTGACTACCTGATAAATTTCTGGGCAGACGAGCACTATATTTCATCATATCCAAGTACCACAAGTGTTTTTTAGATTTTCAAGCTTGCGGCTAAACTCGACGATAACTCTTTGTTTTTTCTTGACTTCTAGCATAAATTTATCAAGTTAGAGTTTGAAAAACGAAAGTTGATAAATTATTCGTTAAATTTCGATTTGTACAAAGCAAATTTGTACAACATTAATTTGACAGCGATATTTTAGCATTTTCATGCATTTTTCCCATTTGCATTTTGAGTGAAAAAAAAAAACAAAAAACAAAAAAACACCAAAAATAGAAGGATAAAAAAAACATGCATGCGGAAAATTAATGCCCGTCTAAGGCGCACAAAATAGCCTCGAGTGTGTTCAGAGCTGGTGCGATTTCATCATCAACACTGTGCCAGCCAATATGTTGCCAGACTATCAAATGCATCCAATACCGCTATCTTCATTGGCGCAGAGATTTTTGCACTTCCCCGGTTATGTTCTGCACGATTATGCTAATTGTGGGGAAAGTGAAGTTTTGCCAAACATGTTCGTTCATATGTTGTCGATCACCTACAATTTTTTTAAGGTTGACGGTGTCGTCCATAGTTGAGAGCTGTTGGGTCTCAAATGTTGTTGGTGTTGTTGTTGTTGTTGTAATTGTAGTTGTTCAAATTGCATTTTAAACAATTGCAATTTTGCTGCATAGAGCTTTTTAGTGGCTCAGAATTACATCATTTGGGGTTAAAGTAACTAGATACGGGTTTTTCTATTTCTTTGGGGTTTGGCGAATTGTTTCATCAAGTTTTTTTGCCTAAATTAATGAGTGGTTTTGCAGATAAATTTAAGTAGCTCTGCATACTTACAGTTAAATATTTTTGTAGCATCTTATGTAATAACGTTAAGTAAAACGTATGTATATACTGCAAAATAAGTGTTTGATAAATTCGGTCTAAAATATTCCCAGACTCATTGTAGTTCTTTTCACGAAATCATTGGTTGGTGTATTAACCCTTAGGCTTCCTGTAGTTTTTTGGAAAAATTACCTATTTTGGGAAAAACAAATACTTTTTGTAGGGACCAATGCACTTGAAAGTTTTTGATGCAGAACATTCTTCAAAGACATTTTAGAAATATATTTTCATGGCCTCTCTAACGATATTCATTACTAGTAGAAATTTTTGTGAAAAATATAATTTTTTTTGTGGTCAAATCAGGAAATTTTGGAAAAATTCACGATTTTTGAGTTCAAGGACATTTAAGAAAAAAAAAAAAAAAAAATACTGTGTGATTTAATGAATCAAGCCGGAAAAGGGTCATCAGAAATTATACGTCTTCCTCAGGTGACTCACTTTCAATTTCGATAGTATGTGAGTGCTCCGCGGGCAAAAGCATTTCCTTAAGAAATGGTGTCGTTTTTTTTCCTCGCCATGGTCCTTATCCCACCTAAAAGAGGAGGAAAAAGTTAAGAGCAATCGATTAAGTACATCAGTGTTGCAATATTCTCTTGAAGCTCTCCTTGTATAGCTTTGACTATATTCTCGAAAATGTTCAATATAAAAAATAGCATTCTCAAACACAATTGCACCATTAATATAAGTCTTCGTATAATTTAGCTGTGTCCATAGCGTACTCAGCAAATTTTTCAATGTTCACTTTATGACCACTTCTAAAATAACTTTTAAGCGATAAATAAGATTAAAGTCTAGCCCAGTTATTTCAGCTGCTAAATTTGGGTCCGCGAAAAATTTGCTACTTGTATTTCCATCATTGTAGTTACCAAACCCCGCCTTAGGTACATCTACAATCAATCCCATTTTAATTCGGAACTCATTCTGTATCGCTGTTTTTAGAATACGACTAATTGTGGGTTTCTACAGTTTGTAGAAAAATAGAAGCACAAATCGGATCGCGTCATTTGTATGGGAGGTAAGAGTGGTTTTTTTCAGATTTTGATAGTTTTTAACATTGACTTTAAAAAAAACTAGTAAGGTATATCTTCGACTTGGCCGAAGTTAAAATACCCCCACCTGCGATTCGTAATGGTACAAAATCTTAAATTGCATCTCTTTTTATATGAGATTTCAAAAAATTTTACTATTTTGATGACGTCTAAAATACATTCAATCAAATTGTTTTCCTGAAAAATAAAAACAAGCCTCTTTATAAAATTTTCAATTAGGGGTTGTATGGGAGGTGGGCGTGTTCTTGAGTGGTTGATGCCAATTTTTCTAACACGCCTCAATTTTGATATAATATACAGAAATACCCAATTTCAGGTGTGTAGCTTAAATATTAACCTATTTTTAGAGTTAACAATATTATGGGTTATATGGGAGGTGGGCGTGTTCGTCAGTGGATGACGCCCATTTTTCTAAAACATCTTAATTATATTATAAAAAGAATAAATATCTAATTTTACTTTTGTAGCTTCGACAGAAGCCTATTTATATAGTTTTCAATTTTGGGGTTGTATGGGAGGTGGGCGTGTTCGTGGATGGATGACGCCCATTTTTCGCGTCTTCATTTTTATTTAAAATGAACAAATATCTAATTTTATTTTTGTAGCTTCGACACAAGCCTCTATATATAGGTTTCAATATTAGGGTTGTATGGGATGTGGATGACGCCCATTTTTGCAACGAACCTGCGTTTTATTATAGACTGCTCAAATACCAAGTTTAAGTTTTGTAACTTAAATATTTGCTTATTTATGAAGTTTTCATTATTGGGGTTGTATGGGAGGTAGGCGTGGTTTTCATCCGATTTAGCCCATTCTCGAACTTGATCTTAGTTTTTGTAAAAAAAGCTTAAATATCGAATTTCAGCACGAACGCTTCAAAATTACGGCTGTAATCGTGTCCACAGACGGACAGACAGACGGACAGACAGACGGACAGACAGACGGACAGACAGACGGACATAGCTAAATCAACTCAGGTGGTGATTATGAGCAAGATTATATATACTTTTCTATACCTACCACGCCTCCTTATGGGCGGTACACACGTCATGACAAAATTAATATACCCCTTACGCAGTACGCGTGGGGGTATAAAAATGTATGCATCAAGATTCAAGTCGATATCTTAAAAGCTATGGGATTTATGAATGTTTTACCATGTTGATGACGTCACTTTATATGGGAGGTAGGCACAGTTCTTATCCGATTTTTTTAAACCATTCATTTTTAAATCTGACATTAAAATAGAACCGATAAACTTATGTACCAAGTTTCATGTCGATATCATGAAAACTTAAAGTTTTATTAAGGTTTTACCAGTTTTTTTGGATTTAAACGGTTTTTTAAAAAATTAAGCACTTTTCGGAACGAAACGGACAGCGATTTTTTATATTTTAAGATGTAAACATCTGTAGTGTAAAGTTTATGAAGAAATATATACAGCCACGGACAGCCGTATATAACAAAACCCTTCGGGTATCTAAAAATTAAAAAAAAAAATTCTCAAAAAATACCCATTTTTAAAATGCAATTATTAATTTTAAATAAATACAATACAATCCAAACCACTTTACATTTATTTTATTGTTTTATACCTGCTTTATATTAACTTCTCAGAAAAATTGGGAGAAAAAAATATGAATTTTTAAGTACGCACTCCTCTAAAAAGCTAGCAACCCAAAGAAAAGTTCAACTAAAAATGACAAAGTTGCAAGGTAAAAAATGCTCACTGTCCGTTATTCTTACACCATTTAACAAACTAAAAATACACATATATTTTTTTTAAATTGGTGTTTGAAAAAATTGAATATTGTCCAGGTAAATCGAAGGACTCCTTAGTGCGCCGAATGCAAGCAGCTGAAAAAGATTCGCCAATGAATTAAATAGAGGGGTGTTAAGCGATTCGCTGGGAAGAGTCGTGAACGAATCGCTGCGAGTCCTAAGCGATTCGCCGGGAAGAGTGTCAGGCATATGGTTTTTAGAGGTCCTCAGCGATTTGCTGCAAAAAGTCGGTTTTTAACTTTTCATGTTGTAGCGTGCTCAAAAGCCGTTTATATGTCCCAATTCAATACATGTTTTTAGGGATCCAATTCTGAGGGATCCAATTTGTTGCAAATCAGCATTGTTGAACGTTACAAATTGTTTTGTAGTTTTAACAAGTGTCGACAAACGATAGACATTGTACAGTCGCAATTCAATGAATTTTTTGACTAGTTTAACTTTTTAATTAATTCTAAAGATTTTTCAGGACCTGCTTCATATTCCAATGATAGATTTCGAAACCTTTTTAAAAAGCCATTTAATAAAGATCACTGGAATGAAATATGGAAGATTTGAACATTTTTTTGAACCGCGCTTTCATTCCTTGGACAATTGAAAAGCCGTCTGAATTGTGCATTCATCGCTTGGGTGATCGAACAGCGAACCATCTTCCAAAGAACCATTGATTGAATTGGAAGTGCATCGTAAAACCTACTTTTCTTCCAAACGTCTTTCAAATGCTTGCAGGGTTAAGTTTTGATTTTAATACTAAGAACTTACAATAAAAAATTAAATGTCTTTATAGAAAATACGTCCGACTTATATTTAATTCAACATGTGTGCTATAACAAAATTTGGATAAAATGTGTGAACAATAGAGTGAACCTTAAAAGATTTCACTATATAACTAAACACACACACAAACATACACACACACAAACAGCCGCATAAGGAAGCAATTTTCAAATTTTAAATTTAAATTTCATGTCCCGTTTATCGACTCTTATCTTTTATAGACAAGCAAAAAAGGAATTATTAATTAGGAAATTCAGCGAACACAAATTTGCACTGTGTGTTAGCCAAGACGCAAACGTGAACTATAAACAATAAACTGCACATTTATGGTTGGCCTCTTAAGCGCTCAGTCCTTAAAAGAAGCAAACAAACAAAAAAAAAACCTCTATTTGACCTAAATGACTTTCCTTCATTAGCAGCCCCAATTATGCTGTGCTGCAAGTTTTAAGCTTATGAATAATAAAGTTTTCCATACAAACAGGAAGCTTTTACTCTAACTCTTACATAATGGCATCAAAAAGTTCGCAAGCTAACTAATAGAAAAATCTTTTTTTTTTGTTTTTTTTTCCAAACTTCCAACACTTCCAAAACTGCTGTCAAGAGTTAAGCCATAAAACTTAACTAATCTTTGACAGACTTTTCAAAATTTCAAGAGGATTTGTGAAAAACTTATGTACCAAAATGATCACATTTAACATTAATACCGTCTATAAATTCCAAGTTGTCACTTCAAATTTGCATAGTCAATAAATTATTTATTTTAAGTTCAATTAATCGGAAGTGCAACTTAACGTCATTTATTGTGATAATGATTACAACTTATCCGATAAATAAGCCAGCCGAAAAAAGTAGTGTGTCCAAATTTAGCGGAAAAAAGACTTGGATAAATTTATGAGCACTTTTTTTCGCAATGCAGGAGTTACTCCGACCAACCAACCAACCGACCAGCCACACAAAGTGTTGACATCTCATAGGCTTGTGTTAATTGCCGCCAAATTCAAATGATGATAAATCAGTTGCTGTTGATCTTTCCTAACACTAACTACAACGATGAACGCATGCAATAGTAGTGTTTTGGAATTGAACTCACTATAATAAAAATGAAGAAAAAAGAATAAATAAAAAAACTGAGGTCGCCGTGCCATTCATAACACTTGCATGCAATTTGCATTTTGCTGCAATCCTACGATCACTTGTAAGGAAGCTGACGCCAGACCAACCACAACAACACTGGCTGCCAAGTCAGTTGGTGGTGGTGGTGGTGTTAGTGATGTTGGTGTGTGTAGTCCCAGCAGTCGTCGGCTGCCACTGCTGCTCCACGTTGATCGCATTTGAATAATGAAATTATTGCTTTTAATTTGTCGTTGATTTATTTGCCGCAAGGCGATCATCTATGAATAGCTTTTATTTACAAGCATGTGAAAAATTTCAGTCGGGCTTGTTTTGACAATTTGCTGTATTTCCGTTTGATGGTCTTGAAGGATATTTGTATTACTAGCTATGATGTTTTTCTAAAACTCTGCAAGTTGTTGAAATTTGAAGTGAGTTTGAAGTTTTTTTTTTCAAATTTTTCGTTGGATTTTCTCTAATGTTTCGTTTTTGCTACATATAATATTTTATTGCAGTAGTTAAATTGCTTTTATCGAGATCCACTTTCTGATTTGGAACTGCATCACAAAGCCATAAACCTGCATTTATTGCTGCTCTTATCATATAAATGCTTTGTATCGCTCTTTTGATATAACAACAGCTTTTTTTTTGATATCAAAATTTATTTTTTTTTTAAATACTTTTATATCCTAATATAATGACTTTGACATTTAGCCAACACATAAATAAATTCCATTCAAAACAGAAGTCACTAATATGCAATAATAATTAAATTAATCCAATCAAATAAGAGTGGAGATTAATGTAATCGTATTAAATCAATTGATTTCTCTCAAATGTTGATTCTTGTTGGCGCCGCTGGGTGATAAAAATTTCTTATTGAATAAAGATTTTATAGTCCGTGCAGAGGTGGGTAGACCCTATGTTATGTGTTTATAAAATTTAAAAAAATTCACAACAAAAAATCTAGGCTATAAATATTAGGTTTTGTCAACATATTGATCGTTTATTTATAGTCATATTGTTTAGGTATAATTTTCTCACTAGAAAAAATTTTGTTTTGTAAAGATAATGACAGATATATGATAATGATCAAGACCCAATATGTGCAAAGATAAAGTGGTCTCGATGACTTGAAAATAATTTTAATATCAAATTTTTATCACGAATCACGAAGTTTTCTATTCATAACTAAATTTATAAGGGATGGTAAGGTTCAAGGTTCGTAAGGTTCGTAAGGCGGGGTAAATAAGGCAAGAAAATACTTTTGCCAGAACTCCAAAGACTTAAGTCCAAGAAGAACACTTCGCGCTTCATAGGAAGGCATAAAATCCCAGTCAAGATTACGAATTGCTAACAAAGTGAAACGCCTTTAAATATTTTCAATTCTTTTAATATGCACTAAATATTGAGGGTCCCAGATAACGTTATTGTATGTTAAAACCGATCTGACAATTGAAAAGAAAATGTTACTTAAGGTAAAGCGATCAGAGAAATCCCTATTATTGCGCAATAGAAATCCCATCCGCTTTTGATATAATAGTATCAATATGTTAAGAAAAGCTTAACTTTCGCTCAGATAAAACCCCTAAATCTTTCTTCAAGTCGACTCTCTTGAGTAATACCGAATTAATAACATATGATTCTCCGAAAAGTTGATTTTTTATAAGGTATGACATTATATTTAGACTAGAGATGTAACGGATATCCGGTTACTAACCGGTATTCTGGATATCCTGCCTGCATGTACTATCCAGACGGATAGCGAATATTGTGTTATTATCCGGTATCCTGTAGGCCGGTTAGTTTTTAAAAGTGTTTTAATAATGATGAAAATTCAATTTATCAATTCCAATATCTGAAAAGTATATAAAAATAATTAATAGAGGTATACTTTATTCATGAATTCATTTATCAATTTGAATTCAATAACAATCAAGTTACAAAAACAAATAGCAAAAATAATAATAAAATAAAAATAAAATTAATAAAGTTTTGCGTTGTTTCTTGTTTTATTTTTTCAAACTGTCGAATTGTTAGCCGCAACACGTTGAGTGAATGTAGCGGAAAAATATACTGATCAGTAAATCAGACTCCGTTCCACAATATGCTGAGTTGATAAGAAACTTTGGCGTTAAGAAGGTACACACTACACGGTTACACAACAGTTGTTCTTGCAAAACGCACTCAATGATCATAAGTAGAGGATTTGGAGCAGATTTCTTGGTATATTGGCCAAACTTTAAATAAGTTCCAAAATCTAAGTAACCCATTTCAAAAAAAAAAATAATTTCTTCGATATTTCGCTATTGCTATTTCTTGTGGAAACTATTTGTCCACACATTAAATTGGCTTGAGCCACTGGTTTCCATAATATTACATTTTTTATTGATGATATTGGTCGTGACTTTGAAAATTCCCCTTCACAGAGTGACATATTGAAAATATGAGGCAAAAGCACATTTTGAGAAATATGAGTGAACTATTATCCGGCCCACAACCCTCTTAAATATCAAGACTTACAAAAGCTTAAAAGACATCACACTCCAAAAAGGTGATGAGCCAAGGTCGGTAATTGGGCGTAATACGTTCAAGATGTTTTATCACAAACATAGTTTGATTGAAAAAGATCTTGATAAAACTTATTTTTAGGAAGGCCCCAGGTATTTCTTAAATTATTCAGAAAAGTTCAAAATGAATTAGGTCTACTTTTTATTTTTGATTCTAAGGCAAGTAAATAACTTCTATACAAAAACTTTTTAAGACTCTCATAATTTTTGCGTGCCTGTCAGTATTCAAGATATTCTGAATATTCTTTATTTTGTTATGTTTTTTATAAAATTTTGAAGATTTGCAAGACGCCTATTATACCAAGAAGGTTAATTTCTTATAAATGTTAACAAGCCAGAAAGCACGTTGAGATAAAAAAGTGCATTGGAAAAAAACTTATTGAAAACTTCACAATAAAGTATTGCTCTTTTAATCTTATATATTAATACGTGAACATTAAAGTTTGTCGTACGCTTTTTTGGTATTAATTAAAACTCAAAATTAATGAAACTTATATCATTCGAAAGGTTTTGTTGCCCAGATGTGCAGAATGTATATATAAATGATATATCTGATAGAGGGGGTTCCCAACCTTCTTAGAGAGAAATTAAATTTTTGAGAAAAAATCTGCTATTTGATTGATATGAAATTTGGTTGGAGGAAAGTTCTTAAGTTGCTCGAATTTGAATTTTTTTCAAAAGTAACAATTTTTTACAAAAATTTAGTTTTATGCATTCGTCAATTGTTAAATTTGTACAAAAATGTGTTTTGAATTCAAAAATTTGACTTTCCATGTGAATATATTGGTCGGATTTTAACGGTTTTTCAATTTTTTTCATTTTTTCTAAAAGTTTGTTAAATTTTCTTTCAAATTTGATAAAAATTACAGCAAAGTTCTAAGCAAAAGTATTTTTAATGAATTTTCTTAATATTGTCGTTAGTTATTTAGCGTGTGTTTCAACCAAATGCCAAGAGAGAGAAAAAAACTGTCTCAAATTGAATGTTCTAAATTATGTAGCAAATATCTCCGCCATCTGTGAATAGATTTTATTTATTTCTTTTTTGTTTTTAAGTCTTATCAGTTAACTTCAAAAAACTTTTGAAAATAATATCGTTTTTTGTTTGTTTATATTTAAATTATTCATTTAAAAAAAAAAAGTCCATAAAATTTGATTTATTCTTAAAATATGGGGTAAAAATGATTTTTGTTGTAAATAAACAAAAACGCAAAATTGCATTTTTGATTTTCTTTCAAAGTCTATACCGAATTTTAGGTGAATTTATTTTCTCTTGACACTAAATTAATAAACTGTCCGTGCCATCAAAAAATCAAGGCTACCCCTATGATTTGTTTGACAAAATTAAATTTTTTTAAAATGTTGTTTTTCTGTTTTTGAATAAAATAATAAAATAAAAAAATAATTTTTTTGAAAAAAATAGCTTTATATCTCCAATCAACTAAGAGTTATAGCCTCGAACTTATTAGAACCATCTCGCATATAATTATAAATAAGCAATCAATAAATTGGTCGAATTTCGACCCCAGGCGATACTAGTATAAATAAATCTGCTAAAAAGCCACATGTTATGTAGGGGGTGTGGTATCTAGTACAGACATATGCCATTTCCATATATAATTTTTCTTTGTGGTAAGTGGTACGGACCGTTGCCATTTCCAATTATAAGTTTTCTTTGATAAGCTTTATGTTTATTTGAATTCTTTATTTTGAAATTTTAGTTTTCTTAATTATGAAAGATTATAGACCTATTAGCATTCTATCTGCTTTTTCCAAAATCTGCGAATCCATTATGGCAAGCCAAATTAACCAGCACTTAGAATCTAATAAGCTCTTATCACCACACCAATCTGGTTTCCGATCTGGACATAGCTGCACTACTGCAACGTTAAAAGTTCTTGATGATATTCGTACATCGTATGATGCAGGTCATGTCACTCTGCTTTGTCTTTTAGATTTTTCCAAAGCGTTTGACTCTGTGAACCATTTTATTTTAGTTCAAAAACTTAAATGTATGTTTGGTTTTAATAATAGTGCTGTTAAACTTATCACAAACTATCTGGATGGAAGAAAGCAAAGAGTAAAAATAGGTAATTGTCTTTCGGACTATAAAGATGTTAAAATGGGCGTGCCTCAAGGGTCGATTCTCGGACCATTGCTCTTTACCATCTTTATCAACGATATTTTTACTGTCTGTAATAATGTGACTATGCATGGCTATGCTGATGATATTCAGTTATATTCCTCCAATCGCATTGGACTGGTCGAAGACTTATGTTGTAGACTAAACGAAGACCTAACTACAATATCTATGTGGGCAGAAGATAATGACTTACGTCTTAATGCTAAAAAATCGTACGTTCTTCCTATCTCTAGGGATAAACTTGATCACCAACAATTACCACCGATTTTTTTAAGTAATAACTGTTTAGTAATGGTAAATAAAGTCAAAAGCTTAGGTTTCTACATAAATTCTAATCTTTCTTGCTCCGATCATGTCAACAGTATTGTTAAACGAGTTTATTATGTGCTACGTTGCTTGCGTATGTCAGCTAAATCTACTCCGATTATGACAAAAAAAAGACTTGTTGTTCAATTAATTCTTCCAATCATATCTTATTCGGAGCTAATATACAGCTCTCTTGACTCGCACGCTTCGCATAAAATTCAAGTTGCGTTTAATGATGCGGCAAGATACGTGTATGGCTTGCGACGATTCGAACATATATCTGAAGAAAGTAGGAGCATTCTCGGTTGTAGTATTATAAACTATCTAAACGCACGAAATTGCATATTTTTACACAAACTGATAACTCATAAAAATCCAGCATACCTTTATGATAAGCTACGCTTCAGTGTTTCTACTCGAACTCGCAACCTAATATTACCCAGATTCAACTCCTTACATACTAAACGGCTTTTTTTCATCAATGCCATAAAACTCTGGAATTCTTTACCGTCTAATTTAAAATCCACTGTCAGCTCGAATAAATTTAAGTCTACTGTTATGTTATACTACTCAAACATCTAGCTATATTTTACTTTTTCATACTTCTTTTGTCTTCTTAGTTTTTCCCTTTTTTTTAGTTTTTCCCTTTTTTTTGTATACTTATATTACTGATATTTATTATACTTTTAACTAATTTCATTTTTAGTATTTTAAGTTACTCATACTATTTATAATTATAGTTAAATTAAATGTTCACGGTTGATTATTATTTTTACTTGTTGTACTGATAAAAGATCATTTGTATCTTATTGTACTAATAAATTTCAAATAAATAATAATAATAATAATAATAATAATAAATTTGTGAAATTTAAATTTTATTTAATTAGCTGTAACATATTCAGTTATAGCCATTTCTTTCTAGGCATCAACTTGGTATTATATCATGGTTCAAGTTTCTGCCTCTGAATTTTATGAAAAATTTTATGAAAAAACTATTTAAAAAAATAGTTTATATATCTTACTCTTGAAGGATAAAAAGAAATTCTTAATTTAAATGTTATTTCAGTTCGTATTGTGCACTGGTCCATGATGTTAGTTTGTTGAGTCTTTTATTTCGTTAGCTTCGTATGTTCGTTATATTTTTTACTTCATAAAGTCGTTTAGTTCGTTTTTCCCCCCACCATTTCAATACAATAGCGAAGACATAAGAGTATTTTCACGGACTCAAATAGTTAAGCGTTAAGTCAGTGCGTTAAATCATTTATTTTGTTAGGTGTTCTACTTCGTTAGGAGTTTTAGTTCATTATATATTTAAGGCCTTTTAGTTAATTTTTAACCGACTTATGATTTTCACGATTTCAGTAAAATAACGAAAACGTGAAAACTCCACGGTCTCAAACCAATGCTGGAAAATATTTCAGAGCTTTCTTTGGAGCATTGAGATTTGCTCTAAAAAAAAATTTTTAAAATTACTGTAAGTATGCATCAAGTTTTTATTCCATTATTATGGAAAACACAACTACACCAATTTGTAAACTATGAAAATTATGTTTTCCCCAGGTAACTCCAGGCATATCATTTTAATAATACAAACAAAATATCTTATAAATAATGAATCCATGAAATTCCCTCGCAGTTATATAACAACGATAAACTCATTAATCTCAAAAACTATCTCACAGTCACAATTGACAATAACGCAGAGAAAAGTATAACGATCACTTCAATGACAGCCACAATAACAATAAAATTAATACTAACTATATTAAGCCAATAAATAACAATAAACGGAAATAGAGACATTGATACATTTGCTTTAATGCCATAAATATAACAAATAAAAATCGAAGTGATATAATAGAAAAAAAAAAATAAAAAAAAAAAATATAAAAATACCAACGACTAGGAAATATTATGAAATTTCGATATGGAAACCTACTTTAGCCCAAACACCGCACTCAAACACTCACAGAAAAAACTTTGTTAAGGCTAACAAATTTTTAAAAAGTGGAACAAAATAATTAACAAACCCGTCAAAAGAGGTTTCTATAGTTCTACAAAAGTAGCTCTACCGTTAGCCTAAGTAATAGGTTAACCCATTTATAAAAATTATCGTTTCTGTTATATGTAACTCTTCAAAAAGGTCAAAATAATCAATATCGCAAAGAAGGGTATTTATTCTAAATTATATTTTTAATATAGAATTTTCTCTACTTTAACTCTGTGTGGAACTCAAAAAATTGTCACATTTGCTACGTTGTTCTTGTTTTGGCTGTATAACTCAGAAACTGGCGCATATTTAGCCACGATGCGTTAGTATTGGATATGAAGAGGGTGGCTTCAACACCGTAGATTGATCTCATAATGAAAAGAAAAAACCAACACGCTAGAAAAATAAAGTGAAAGTGAAGTGTTGTTGTCTTTATGACTTAAGAGCAGCAGCGCATCGATGAAGTTCACTGCAAAAGAAATGCTACATTGCTCAGCAGTTATCTATCTCCGTGGTTGCTGCATTCATTGTATTCGTTTGTTGGCATCTGTCGTATCTATGCGATATAATCTTCCTGTGTGGCACGGAAAGCTCATAAAACTGCCACAAAGCATCAAATCAGCGCATTAATTTCGTTAACAGTCAATAAATCGGTGTTCATCGTACTGTCCGCGGCGGGTGTATTAGTTGTTGTTGTTGTTGTTGTTGCTATTGTTGCAGCTATTGTTGCAGTTAATGTTGTTTTTAGTTGTTGTCGCTAAGAGCAAAGAAAAACTACTACACCAACACCACCACCAACAACTCCACCAACAACAACAACTTCAATAAAAATAAACAAAAAATTCCATATTTATTTAAGTCGCTTGCGGTACGCGCCACCGAAATGAGCTCTAATGCGATGCAAATTTCGATTAAGTAGAAACTTTAAGTCGAACTTTTAATAGGAAATCAAACGCCCAAAGCGTTAAAATTGATTAGTTGGAGGAGTCGTTGGTGTTGCAGTTGATATAAAGTTTTCTGCTGCTGCCAGTAATGAGTGATGTTGCAGGGGTTCAACAGCCAACAATATCAGCATAAAAGTCAGCAAATTTTTAAACTACAGCTCAGATATCTACCGTTTAACTGTTAGTGGGCGTGAGTCTAGGTGAGGAAGTGATCAATTATATATGAACACTTATTATTAATTTAAAATTTTAAAATAGATTATTTAAATCTATGATAGCTTTTGTACATAGAGGCTCTTTTGATATTATCTTTATCGCTGTTAATTATATCGTTTTAATGAAATGCTTATGTATATAGTTATTGATTTGGTTTTACCTACAATAAAAAAAAATAAATTAATTAAAAATTAAATTTTGAAAAAATCTTATTTGATACAAAAGAGAAGCTTTATGTGAGGCATGATCCAAAGGTGACCTTCTTTTTAAAATTAAATAAAACTCACATTTTGCTTGCACCAAATTTACGAAGAAATGCACTTGCGAAAATCAACAATAACAAATAACAACAACATACAGCCGATACACATTGACTGCAACATGCGACGAACAACAAACGTCAAAAAATAGATCGCATGTCTTCTTATGTAAGTGTAATTTTTGCCAGCAGCACGACAAAGAGAGGATGCGACGACAAATATTGCGAAACACACAAGCTGTGCGGCGCGACCACCAAACCAACAGCATTGTTGTTGTGCGTATGTGTTTTGTTAGTGAAATAGAAATTCAGACGATCTTGACGAGTTTGTCGCATATGTATTTTGTTTTTGGGATTTTTTTTATGAATATATTCTTTGCACTTGCAAAAAGCAACAAAGTACATTGTCGTCGATAATGGTGACGCTAAGATGTTTGCTTTTGTTGTTGGTAATGTATTTTTTTGTTTATTTTAATCAGACGATTGATTATCTTTCTTAATTAGGCTTTGGCCCTTTTATTAATTTCGCTGATCAGGCCTGCTTTACGTTGAAAAAATATATATTTTTGTAAGTTCGCGATATTGGTTGACGATTCTCAAATTGTAACGTGTGAGGATATGGTAGCGATCTTCACATGGCAACATGTCTGACTGACTCAACCTAGTGAGGCTAATCCATACCAATTAATTGTGTCAAGTCGACTCAAACCACTCTATGGTGTCCCTTAGAAACGAAAACTACATTTAAATTTTGACACTTTATCTTAGTGGTGAACCTCTTTGACCTACCAAAGATGTCAGTTGGGCTTGTAGTCAACCACCTGAAAATCATATTTTACTGAAAAAATAAGAATCAAAAGTTGAATGATCAACAAGTTTGATGACGTCGATGCAAAACAAAAAAACTTCTAATTATTTACGGGTAGAATAAGAATAACATTCCAGTTATAATGGGGATGGTGCCCCTATTCAATTGATTGGTATCGTAGAAGCATATAAAGCTGATCACATCGCAATCTGAGAATGCGATGGATCGGATGGAGTACTTCACTGCAAACATCTTTGCACTTGCGCCAACTACCATGGGATAAGCCTTCACAGAGAGGTACACTTCTCTGGTATAACGTGTTCGGAAAACTGAGACCATGTGCACCCCAGTAACAAAAAACAGCCTTAAAAAATAAACTATAGAATATTTTTACTTGATTTTTTTTTTTTCATTTTTTTTAAAGATGATTTGTTAATAAGTCGGATTCATATTCCAAAGTAAAAACAGAGAATCTTTATTTTTAAATAGAACGCAAAGCAACCCCAGTGAGGGTTGTGAGAGAAGAGTGAGGTGCAAGCAACCTTTGATTTGCAGTGTGCCGAGTAAGGGTTAAAAACCAAATTGAAAATTTTACAAAACGTTTATATATTACACTATTTAACAAGAAATATGGGAAAAAAACAAATAGCAACTTTAGCCCATTGAGGGGGGACATGACTTTGGCCGTTTTTTAAATCTACTTTTTTATAATTTTGTATTTTAGTAAATATTCTTAGAAAAAAAATTCATGGAAAAATTCCTACGGGTTCAAAAGTAACAGCCAGATTAGTGAGAGTGCATTTATATTTTTCTTTGCATTTTTGTTTGTTCACAAACTTTGAACGCGTTTATCTCGAAACCATGTTTTTCGTACTGGTTGCAGCACTAGCAAATTTTTTGACGAAATTTTTTTTTTTTTTGTAGTTTTTAAACTTGATTCGCTAACGCATGACATGAACTCTTTTTTAAAATTTTTTTCCATTTTTTTTATGAATTTTTAAAGTCAATATTTTTTCAAAAAAAATTTTTAAAAAAAGCTCCTGTCATACGATAACCAATTTTGTTAAGATTTAAAAAATTCATTTTTTTCCAGATCGGACAATTTTTGCGACTCCCAGCGCTGTAACCACGAGGCCCCGTTTTTTTCTCTGCCGCCAGTTTGGAGCTCTATAAAACCATGTTGGAGTGAAAAATATATTTTTGTTAATTTTTTATTCTTGTAATTTGTTCAATTTTCTATAATAATAAAAAATTTTGGAAAAATGTTTTTTTTTGACTGAGTTATGAATTTTTAAAAAGGTCTGTTTTCTTTGCCGCGAATGTTATGTCCCACCTTAAAGGTCTTTTACCGAGCTTCTTTTGATCAATTGTGTTGTGTGTGGTATTATTTGTTAGCACACAATGGATCAAGAACTGGACTAATATGTTTTATGGCGACTCCGAACGGCTCAAGTTCATGTTCTAAAGAAGCTTTACTCTCTGAGATTTGATATTGTGTGCAGAGAGGTGAAGCTAGCTGGACAAAATATTGTTTTGGCTTTTTTGTATTCATGAGGTCAAAACAAGAAACAATTTTGTGGGTCGCAGAAGACCCCCTTTGCCGATACGGTTTAGTTCATGTAAAAAACAAGAAGTAACACCATGTTTGATGTAGTGGACAGGGGGGCTAGTTGTAACAGGGGTAAGTTGTAATACGCTATTTTTGCCTAGAATACGAAAGATTTTTTTACAAGTCTCTCTTTTTTTTTTCATCCTATATTACGCACTCTTTTAAACGAGTCCCGTTAGTGTCTCTTCGGACTTTACATGGAGTGGGCGCAAACATAGGCTTTATTTCTAGCAGTTATTATAAAATATATATCTTTTTATTTTTTGCTTTTTGAAAGCGTCTTAAGGATTTTTAAAACTAATTTAATTTTAATCGGAGCATATTTTATTACAGTTTACTGATATATATATTTTTTTTCTTCAAATTAAGTTGATTTTTATATATTAAGATGTTTGTCAAAAATTATACTGCGGGGCAAGTTGTAACAATTTTGTGGGCTAAGTTGTAATATGTAACAAATTCCTTCACACATTTGAACTGGATATTCGGTGTTTGTTTATTTTATTATTATGTCTTAATAGTTCTGTGCAGAATGAGAAATTATAAACGAAAGTCTTATCGGGCAACTCAAAGTAAAGAAATTTTCGAGTTGAGTGCTAATGCAGTTAAAGAACAGAAGACAAGTGTGAGAAAAGTTTGTTTCAATTTGTGACAGTTTCTTTACATAGATACATAAAAAATAACATTGAATTGCCATCTGTTGGCTATAATAACCCAAAATGGTATTTAAAGATAAAGATGAAGATAAAATATTTTCGTACCTGCTGACGTGTGCAAATATCTCTTTTGGACTGCTTCTAATAGAGGTGAAAGAGTTGTCATACTAATGTGCTGTTCACCAAATATGCCAGCCTCATGGCACTTAAATAATATGGCTGGACGTGATTGGTTAAAAAATTCATTAAAAAAACAAAACTCACAACTTTCTTTAAGGACACCTGAAACCACTTCTCTAAGCCGGGCCAGGTTCAACGATTAAGAATTTTTAAAAAAATATGAAAATAGACGTTAGTGAAACTAGGCCTTAATGTTGTTAAATACTTGAATAGTTTTAGTTGTATCAATTGAAAATAAATGAGTAAAGCAAAAACTTCAGTTTTATTGCTTGTTTCAACATGCCCCAAGGCTGTTACAACTAGCCCCATGCACCGGGTAAGATGTAACACTTGCAATTTTTTTTTAAAATGTCCCTCAGTTACAAAATGCTTCCTATTCCAAAACTTTTTTTTTAACGCAAGGATAGTTAAATATTTAACCTTTCAAGTCATGTTTTTAAAACCAGGATATATCGTAGTTTCGTTTTCCCATCATATTTTCCAAAAAGTGTTACAACCAGCCCCCCGCTCCCCAACATAACTTCGAAAGTACTGAAGCTGAAAGGCCATTTATACTTAATTTGGAAAGCAAAATTCAAGAAAAAATTTTAATTTTAAAACTTTTAATATTTTGGATTCGGAAAAAAGTCATTTATGCAGAAACATGAAAAATGGTGATTTATAGCAAGAAAATAAAAAACTTTAACAAAATTTTTCTGATTTGATTGTGATATTGTTTCATAATATTCATCATATAAGTGCTTCATCAATATTGAATAATTCTCACAATCATACCAACTTTCTTTAATTTTTTTTTGAATTTGCTGCTGATTTCATTTTAATTTATTTTACAGGTTTATCTAAAATATCAGAGTGATCGTCTTTTTTTAAATTCTTAAAGGTTTAAATTCTTAAATTCTTAAAGGTTTTCTTCATCTTCCTGCTTAAACCATTCTTTAATTCATTCTCCCACCGTGTTTTTTTTTTTGTGCGGATTCGACCTCTTTTCAACTCTGCAATCCAATATTTTATAATACGATTGAATACGACGAAGCAGATTCACTATCGATCGTTTCTTTAGTTTTTCGCACTTTTGTTACGCAAAAAGTTGCGTGCCTGCTTAATCAAGACACGAAATTCTTTTAAATCCATTTTTATAATAGTATTTAAAATTTTTTAATATCAAACATTGACAGATCGATCTGACATTTATGGTGCGTACATGTATCACTCGTCAAAAATATCATGCACTTGCAGAGTGGTGGTGCCGTCACTTAGAAACCGACAGCATCTTGAACGCCCTAGTATTTTTTTATCAAAACTTGATTTATTTTATTATTTAACTTTTTAACGGTATTTTAATAGTGTTTTAAAACTGAAGTGATGATTTAGTACATTATTAGACAGATCTACAAGAAGCAGACAATTTAAAATTTTTTTTTTCCAAATTTTATCAAAATTATACAACATTTTAATGTATTTCTCTAAATATAATTTTTTCACCCATAACTGTAATGCCGTTATATGGTACAATTAAAGAACATCGTGTTAACAACCTTTTCGTACTAGCTATAGGCTAGAAATATTATTTTACACACACAGTTCACTATTTTTGCCCAAAGGTCTGGATTACATCAAGAGAGCAAAACTAAACACTGACCTGCGGCATCAAAAGTTCATTCATCTTTTGTTGCTAGCTAGAGTCAGAAAGTTACAGCCAAACCAAGATATGTTGCAGCTGCTAGACTCATGGTACTCAGGCCACAATTACTAGTCATCGAACTGTTTAACTTCACATACATAACTGCTAATATAGATGTTAATCCATCAGATCATCGATGGAATGTCTTCATCCAACCTTGACATTCAACGCTCCATGCTATGGCAGCAGCATTTGCTGTGGCAACAACATCAAGGTTATTATTGTTGTCATGGTTGTTGCTGCTGCTGCTGCTGCTGCAACAATTGCGACTCATAAGAAAATTGATTGAACACTTCAAGAGTTGCCGTGAGCAATATTAGTAGGTTGCATGTGGGCTGGAGCTATTGTTCAAATGTCTATAAGAGACAAGTGTTGATGATTTGCAGGTGATTAACAGGAGTGGAATATGGAATAATTTAAAAAAACAATAATTTCGAAAGTTGAAGCATTGAACCAAGTAGAAAATATTCGCCTGACAATATTTTACTTAATTGCTTTGACAGGACATTAAGTGTTATAATGAATTTGATACATTCAAGCAAATTTGTTTGAATTCCATTAAAATAATCAAATCATTACCAGCTTTAAGATGTTCATAATTTTTAACATAAAGCTAAGACTAGCAACAGTTTTAATTTTAATTTTAATGCAACATCAGTCAAAATTGTAAATAACACCCTCAAGTGCAATGTTTAAATCAATTATTTTTTTTCCTTTGTTCTCTCTTACTTTTAAAGGCTGTACTATTTTTTTGGCTTGCAGTTCAACGCAAGTGAAGAAATGTAATAGTAAATCGTATTCGAAGTCATCGCACCAAAATAATACACAATTATAGATACATAAATCAAGGCGGTGGCGGTGGTGGCGGCTGTAAAATATTGAACATTGTTGAGTTCAGTTTGATATTTTCACCCCCTAGGTGAAAAGTGGATAATGTTGTAAATTTCCAATTTAGCCGTCATGCGGTACCAAAGCGCGATTATACAATGATGAAAGAGTTCAATGCTCGATTTCTTAAAATATTACACCTTCAGCTGATTTAATGTGGAACTTGCAGCAATCAACAGTCGGTAGTAAATTATTTATTGTTGAAGTATTTATTTATATATGTTCGACCTTGACCGTAAGCGCAACATAAGTCTCACATCGAAATTAATTTGAAATGTAAACGAAAGACTTAAGACAAAAACTTGATTTGCTGTTCAATAATAAATTAAGTTTTTATAATAATAATAAATAAAATGTAGATTATATTAAAATAATTCAAGTATTAAATATAATTTATATAAAACAGTCTAGATTAAACAAACCACATTAATAATTTTAAATATAATTTAATAAATTATTTACGTTACGTGAAACATTTATGATAAACATTTTTTGATCAAAGCAAATTTTCAGCCAATGATAAACAGTTTTTGATCAAAGCAACTGAAATCAATTCAAAATTTTAGTGAAAATATAATATAAGCTCTTATAACTAACAAAGTAGAATTATAAACATTTAATTAATTTCACTTCAACAACTCAGTATTTGATAAATTTTACTTTATTATTCGCACTCTTTAAATAATCTGTTTTAACTTAAGTAAATATAGCAGTATTTTTAGACTACATTTATTTTTTAATAATATAACAAACACAAAATTAACATTTTATAAAATTTCTCTTTGCGCATAAATTTGCATTTCTTGCCACAAAGCAAAATTGTGTTTGATTTTCCTTCATTTTAAGTTATTTCATTAAATGGCAACGAAGAGAAAAAAAAAAAATAATTTTGTGCCAATGTTGAACAAAGTTTTATTTTTCACATCATTATCGGTGGCCAAATATGGTCAACAACGCTGACGTTTGAGGCAATTGTGTGTCAGTCATGTGAACGGATGCAGTGCTGTAGGGTTCAACACCCGCTACCAAATCAATCAAAGTAAACTCAAAATGAGAAAAAAAAACACAACTATAAAATGTAAGTCTTTTTCTCAATCGGTTACAGAAATGAAATTGAAAGTTTGCAATGAAAGAGAGTAAGTTGAGGTATGCGTAGCATATGGCTGAAAAAATGCACGCACTGGCGTACTGGCATACTTTTTATCAATGTGACATCTAGCTGTCATTTTTGTTTTTGGTTGTGTTTTTTACGTTTTTCACGTCGAAGACATCATGATCATGATCGTCAGCAACAACATTATTATCATCAACTACTACATTATTACTAACAACATCATCATCGGCATAATTTTTAACAACTTTCAGTTTTCTTTCTTTGTTTCAACTTGTCTGATTGTGACAGTAGCATTGGCGGCTGCAGCGTCTAAGGCTGCGCCGCATGCGTGGTATTTTAACGGTTCCTTATAAAGAACCGTCATTTTGGCTAAAGTTCAGCTGTTGCTTTCTTTTTGTATAAATATTTTGTTTGTCAAACCACGCATATCGTGGAAAATTGTTTAGAGTTTTATGGCTTGTCTGCTAGTTTAGTTTAAGCGATATATCGTGTGGTAAATTTTTTAAAATGTTCGAACTTTACTCAACAACTGTTTTCGATTAAATTTATTGATATTTTAATCAAAGCTTTGAACACTTGCTCGCTGGCTCACCTTTATTCTTCATCGCATTCTGCTGTCTCACTTGCTGCACTTAATTTATTTCAAGAAAAACCAAAAACTATACAAAAACACACTCATTCGAATCATGATGTCCTGCAGCCTTTTTATCAGCCAAAGTGCAAAATTATGCAATATTAAGCCACAAACGATATTAAATTGTTCGATGATGGCAACATCATCATCACTTGTTGCTGTCTTATTTTTATTGCTATGTGTTTTTTATCGACATTTACAATCGTCTGAACAACAAGTGATCAAATATCAAAAACTCAAAAAAATAAAATAACCAAAAATGCTTTAATATTACCGCTATTGGTGAGAAAATAAAAAAATTATTATGTTCAAAAAAATTGTTACTTCGTAAAATATGCAATTTCAAGAGAGGCATAGAAAATTTTGGTAAAATTATGGTGCCTTCAAAATGTTATGTTAACAGTTACTTAAACATATGGAATCATCTATTTTTCCCAAAGTTTAGCTCTAAAAATCGTGCAATGCAAATCGCTCTGTTGATTGCCAGCAGCGTACATTGGGACTGGATAGAACAAAAGTGTTGCTTATTCAACTGTTTTTCTGATTTTAATAAATGTAGGCTCAATCATTTATGCAGGTTTTTAAAGAAGAATAACATTTTATTTTATTTAAAAAATACATAATTTTGATAATGATCTGTTTTCATCTGTTTTTTATGTTCATAGTTTAATGCTCCTTCAATGCTGGAGGAAAGCATAAGCATTGCTTATACAAAAAATATGTGTGTGGAAGCCACGCACGGTATAAGTGAAACTTTAACCGAAAAAGTTTAGTCTTTAATGTAGTATAACTAAAAAAGTTTAAGTAAAAGAGTAGATTAAGTATGCTTTAATACAATTTAGAAAAGTTCAGAGGTTTTCTACCATCAATTAACCATACTATATCCATCATACCATACCACTAGTTTTTATTTATTGTAAAAACCTTTATCCAAAAAGTGTTTGCAGAAAAAGGGCAATTGGTGGTGATTAAAGGGAAAAAAACTGAAGACACACTAATTTTGCTACTGAACATTTAAAAAAAAGACAAATGTCAGTTTCTTTTTTAAGTGGTGTTCGACAAGTTTAGCTTCCTTGTTATGAAACGGTGTAGAATTGATTTCATTAAGACGAGACAATTAAGGGCCTGATTTAAAACAGATTCAATGCAATTAGCTGTAATGCAATGCAATCACCATTCTAAAGTGCTTTATACTTGGCAATAGAAGCACAAACTCTGAGGTCTTAAACCTTTTAGTTCGGTTTTACTACCCGTTTCAATTCGCCATATTGCTCTGTTAGCCGCTAATGTAGTTTCAATCAAAAAACTCAAACTTTGATGATTAGGTGTTTTTCTTCGTTAGGTCCGTTTGGTTAGTTTCGTTAGTTTGGACTTAAACCATTTCACCATGGCTTATGGTGAGTTATTTAATTTGTTTAGTTTCGTTAGTTTGAACTTACCATTTCACCATGGCTTATGGTGAGTTAATTAATTGCATGAATTCGCTGCGTTTCACTAGTGTTTCATCGGTTTTACTAACCGTTCAGTTCGCCGTATGTTGTATAAACGGCTAAAGAAGTTTCACTTCAAAAAATTCATATAAATAAAACAGATTAAAAGGTTTCGCTTAATATTTTGCATTAAACGTTTATACTTTTGTCGCTTGTTAAAGCTTGACTTGTCAGAAAAACTTTAGCTCAGCAAAAAAAAAACATCAATTGCAATCTAAAGGGGCTAGCGAGGGAGTCGTATCAAGTGTAAAAATATAATTTACTTTCATGAAAGGCACTGTTTGAAAAATAAAGTATAACAAATTTAAAAAACTATGTTATTTTGAAACATATTTTTTTTTTCTATTCTAAATATTTTTCTAAAGATATTCAAATGCAAATGAGACAAAAAAAAAAACTGAAGTAACTTTAATGAATATATCTCATTGGATATACCATCCGTACTTTACTGTATATCGCAAAAATAGTGAGTTGGTTACAACCCTACATTAGCGCAACCAAAGGGGGATTTTGGGGTTTAAACCCCCCCTCCCCCCCAAAAAAAATTATTTTAGTACCAAGCAAAATAGTATTCAATCAAAGTGAGTTACATAAAAAGTAATCACACATCTTATCAAATTAGTGAAAACCCCAAATGTATATTTTAATTTTATTTGCGTTGATTCATTATATCTGGTTGTTATTTAATTTTTGTTAAGTTATGATTCTGTCCACTCGAGGGGTTGTTGAGAATACTTCAATTTGAGTTGTCTTTAAAAATTTTAGCATGGAATCCAATAAGGCGGCTGAAATATTTGGAAAAAATTTTATTCAAAATTAAGACAAAATAATAAAGCCTGCATTTGAGGACAATCGGTTGAGTCCCTTGCCACCCAGTATTATTAAAGAAATTCCCTCCAAAATTACCATTGTTCATCCTTTTTTAACAGTCATGTGATACAGTAAAAAAAATATTAAAATATTATTATATCCAATTGACTGCCGAAACTAGAGAAAAAAAAAATTCAGAATTCATCATTCTATATCATACTTTTCCGAATCTGTTTCATAAAAATTTCTCTAAATTACCAAATATTATCCGATTTTAAGAAATAGGAGCTTATTAGAAAAACAATGTTGGTTTGATTTTTATTCCGTTCATACGTTTATCTACATGAATAAGCATATGCTGACTTTTATCACGACACTTTTTCAAATAGGGATTTTCATGAAACAGATTTTAAAAATTCAATGGAAATTATGAATTATAATATATTTTCTACCAGTTTCGGAAGCCAATTGGAGTTATTGTTGTACCTTATCATGTGGCTTCTCACAAAAATTTGGGTTGGTATGTAACTTTTTAAAAAAATACGACATAAAATAAAAATTTGTGATGGAGCGGTATGAAGGCCGTTTGTAAGACATTTTGACCGTACAGAGGTTGAACAGCGTAAAAGAAAAAATTGTATTTTTATTCTGGGAGAGATCAAATGTTTACAACGAAGAAGATTCCGTTATTCCATATTGACCGAAATATTTTAGTTTATATGAATAGCGAATAAAATATTTATTCGGAGCGCTACATCAATGCCAGTAATTTAGTTTTTAAAAATAATTTCATGTATCCGTCCATCATGTTAGTTACGTTCACCATTACGGTCCATCCGTAATGTAATTTTGGCATTTGGCTTTTTTCGCATTTCGGCTGGTATCTCACAAATGGCATCTGTGATGTTGTTTTCCAGGGCTGCAATTGTGGCTGGTTTTTCTCTGTATAGGAGAGACTTCACCTAGCCCAACCAAAAATAGAATATTGGGTAGAATGGTAAAATCGCATGATCTTGGCGGCCATTGGACTGTTCAAAAACGTGAGATTGATTTCTTACCAAACTCGCCTCTACGTAGATCTATGGAATCGCGTGCGGTGTGGCATTTGGCACCGTCTTATTGAAACCACATGTCAACTAATAATAAGTCCAACTCTTCGATATTGGGTGCAAATAAATCGGTTATCATCGCATGGTGCCTCCATTGATGCCGCTGGCCCACAAACCGCACCAAACAGTCCATTTTTCGGGTTGTATTGACGGGCAGCTCCTAAACTGCATCTATCTTTAATTTTTCAAATTTGGCAATTTGGTTTGTTGACGTACCCATTGAGACAACAAGAGCTTCGTCACTGAAGACAATTTTTGGATAAAAGAGTAGATCTTTATCCAACTTTTTTAAAGGCCAATTCACCAAACAAACGACGTTTTGGTAAGTCACCCGGCTTCAGTTCTTGCACCAGTTGTACGCACTTATGAATGGTTTCATACTGAGGTCCATACTTAAAATGTTCAAGGAACGGCGACGAATTGCAAATCGCGATATTCATTGACACTGGCCGATATAGCAGTTCGGTGAATAAATTTCATTAATTTGCAAAAGCTGTTTGTTTGTTTGAACCTTACAGAGCATTTTTGGCTTTGTCAAATGTTACTTATCACGCGTGAAGTGTCAAAAAATGTACCCTAAAAAAACAAATACAAAAAAATCACCATATTTTAAGAAAAAAAAAATAAGTTAACATATGCTTTGTTTGAACATTTTTGAAACTTATGCTATGATATGAAGCCTTTGAAAAAAAGAGTATGAGCAAAGCAAAGCCTAAAGTTTGCACAAGGTGCAAGTAAAAGTTCAAATATCGGACGCATTAACCGCTACATCACAGCCGCTATAATAATATCAAATTGTTTTTCTATATAAGCCCTACATTTGATAAAATCGCCCCCCAAAAAAATTCCTGGACCCCTTCCTGCGTCCCTGCAGCCCTAGTATGCCGAATAAGGGTTAACAATATTAATTCTTATGCATTTGTTGCTTCCTCGGGCTTACCTCAAGGCATCCTTGAACATTTGCTATTTATTTTATTTATTAATTATATCTTTAGGCATATTTGAAACTCTTATTTATGCGGGTTACCTTGAATTATTTAAAAAACATCATGAATGGATTTCTTTTCGAATGTTTTCATCTTACATTTTCTCTAAAATTTCTCATGATAACTTTTGTATTTCTTAATTTCTTTCTGAAATAATTATTCAAACTATGTCTCCATACTGAGACCTGGGTGTTATTTTTGAATTGAAATGTTCGTTTCTTAACCAACTCAGCTTTCTTATTCTTAAAGCTTAATCTTTACTCACGTTTATTCGAATATAGAGTAAAGTAAAGACTTGAAGTAAATATAGCAGTTTTTTTAGACTAAATTTATGTTTTTATAATATAATATGACTTTTCTTATATACATATGTACACTAATAATGTTATTTAATGCGTTTGTGAAGTCTAGATTTGATAATGCTTCCGTATGCAGTCCTTTTTACATGTTAACCTCTTTAAGATTGGCAAAAATTCAAAAAACTTTCACTTGGTTTGCCTTGCGGTCAATTAACTGTCACGATCCTTTGCCACCTTATAATTCCTATTAAATGCTTTAAATACTGAAATCACTTGATTCCAGACGAAAGATTGCATCATTGATGTTTATATTTGACATTATATCTGGATTCATAGACAGTCAATGTCTTATAGCTGATACATTTTAATACTCCATTAACCATTTTATTTAGCATACTTCTCAGGTGTAACGTACTCTGCACACTGGGGTGTATATGAACCCTAGCTTAAACAAAAACCGTCATTAGAAATCAACTTCTGAATAGTTTGACTTCACATTTTTTTGTTGAATCTAAAAAATGTATTTTTCATAAGTTTCATATACCAAAAATTGCATAAAGTAAGTTAAAAAAGATATCGTAAAAGGATAAAAAATGTAAATTTCATGTCAAAACACAAAAATAACGAGGTGTAAACGATCCAAGAATACCCAACCAGGGTTAAGAATTATATGAAATGTAGAACTAACTATGCCTAAGGCCCGTTAACTGATCTCAATTTTAAACAAAGTTTAGCTTAAACAAAGTTTAAAATTCCTTAACCTCAGTTTAAATTTTAACGCCGATACCTCATCTCAAAAAATCTAAGTTTAACTTGGTGAGGCAAGTTTAAATTTAAACACAGAATTTCTAGGTTTAAAAAATTTAAACTTGGATTTTGTCAAAAATTCTCTGAGAAAATTGGAAATATTCTCAATCATAAACAAAAAATAAAAAATAAAAAATCATACTAAAAAAAATCAAAACAATAAACAAAAAAACATATTTTAAGTTTTGAAAAAAAAATATTCCAATGAAACTTACAATTTGCATTATTTTATCAAAAAATTTTGAAATATTTTGATGTCCTACGTCAAAATTGTAGAATTTTTACTACAGTGCCGCTCAAATATGTTTTTTAATCTCAGTTTAAATTTTTAAACAGAGTTTAAATAAACTGCCGATAAAAATGAGATAAGTTACGAAAATAATTTTAACTGAGTTTAAAATTTAAACTCTGTATATGAAATCTGAGGTTAAGGAATTTAAACTTCAGAGATCAGTTAACGGGCCTTAATGAG
The DNA here is from genome assembly GCA_958299015.1 of Tetanocera ferruginea. Classification (NCBI taxonomy): domain Eukaryota; kingdom Metazoa; phylum Arthropoda; class Insecta; order Diptera; family Sciomyzidae; genus Tetanocera; species Tetanocera ferruginea. The sequence goes on from OY282644.1 coordinate 129,734,065, forward strand.
ACAATAACTTAAGTTAACTTGTAAGGACAACAAAAGTCCTTTCTTTCTTTACTGTGATTTGTAATAATTCTACTTACACATTTACCGAATTTCAGTACCCTCGTATGAATATTAATCGAAAAAGTTTTTTACAAATTTTTTAAAAGTGCCACGTCCTATAGATAATCCATCCCACTTTTTCGTCGCACATTATATTTAATTACCCTACAACTGTATCACTTCAATTTCAGTAGCCTAGTGTCAATATTAACGGAGATACAGAGTTTTTGTAATAGTGACACGCCAATGAGAAATCCCCATGGATGCCTATGCAACCCATCACGGACATATAAACTTTCACATTCTGCAGTAATTGTAGACGAAATTCATACACTAGAATACAACATGGATGCCGAAACACCAATAGTCAAAGTAAAAAACACCAATAAAATAGTTTAAATTCGTACGTGTCGCATACGTCACACAGTATGTCGTGTACGTCACGCTTGCTTTTCATTAATTTTCACATTTTGTTTAAGTTTAATTTCTGAATTTGAATTTGTATAGTTATCTTCAAAATGCATGTTTTCATTATTATATCCTTGTTTTTTTTTTGTCAATTACTGTTTAGCCGAATTTTCGTGATAAATCGTTATGACATAAAAACTGGTTGATTCATTGTCGGGTACGTCACACAACATTTGATCGTTTTCCTTCTTTTAACCATCAAGAGAAATTTGCTAAAACTTATTTCTAAAAGTGTGAGAGGTCTTAAATTAATAAAATAATGTAAAAAAACTAATTCATAATTACTTCGATTTTTAGCAAGCTTCTTTTAAACATAGCAAAATTCGTACAAATGTCGTGTACGTCACTATGGAATGCACCAAAAGAAAAAAAAAAAATTAAAAACATCTCACCATCAAAAATTGCATTCTTGATTTTTGTTTTTCATTTAAAGTTAATGAGCAAAAATTGTCTCAGTCATATACTCTTTATCTCGATAAAAACTGCTAGAAAACTAACGTAAAATAAAATTTTATCCAAACATTTGAAAAAAAAAATATTTCAATAAATTTCCCCTACTATAAAAATTTAATCAAATTCTTGAAATTCTACAAAAAAAAATGGTCGCCTTTAGAATACTCGAGTATGCTAAATAAACTAGTATATATTATGAGCAGCAACCACATGGATTTGATTGCTCGTCATTTTACGAGCGAAAATTGTTAAATTGACCCAATAAGCCATTAATTAATACAGAGCTACTCACACTGTGCCGCAAGGCAGTGATGTTGCAGTTGCCTGTAGCGTCAAGCGGCGGCACCTGTAGCACTTCAACATGAATGCTGAATACTAGTTACAACAAAGTTTCTTCACTTTTAGTTTTACTGCCTCATAAATATTGCTACATTTAGCGCAAAACTTTTGCGTAAAAAAAGAAAACCAATTAAAGTGAATTTGTTTCGGGAGGAGTTCTGAGCATCTCCAAGTTAAGCAACAATAAATTCATTTTAATTTAGTATTAATAAAACAGAGCATTGACGATTCTGTTCATGGCTAGTAAAAGTTATTTTTTTTTAAATAAAATAGCCGGCAGGTTTTTCTGTTTTTTCGCTGACTGCACCAATGAGCCTTATTAAGAACATAGTTTTAATCAAAGCTTTATAGTGTTGCTTGTTAAAGGTTCTCAAATGACAGTCATGAAAGCTGAGGTACACTAAGAGAAAAAAATACTGGTTCGCTTTACCATGTTTTGCATGTCTTGAAAAACTTATATTTTCACTTTCGTTTGTTAATATAAAGCAATTTTTGCCATCGTTATCAACTTCATAAACAGTTTCTCTAAAGAAGTAGTTCATTTGATTTTTTTTTTCTTCTTTCAATATCGCCGCAGTTGCTCCAATTAATTCATGGGTGGTCAATTAAATGCAAATGTGTTAAAATAAAGTCAACGATGCAGAGTCTGCTGCGTCTGCTGCCAATGGTGTCAATGAGTTTTGCATATCTAATGAAGCAAAAGTGACAATATCGCAACTGCAACAACCAACAACAACCACAACAACAACAGCATCTACTTCAATATTGCTCTTACGATGTTTTATGAGGTGGCAAAGAATTTCACCGATCGCGATATTGATTGTAGTTCAATTAAATTTAACAAAACAACTTTTTTTTTTGTTTGTTTTATGACAAAAGCTTATCGGCAAGTTATCAGCATCTGAAGGCGGTGCCTTTGATCCAAAGAACAAACCAGAAATTTATGCGTTTAATTTAACAAGTGAAAGTTGAATTTCAAAGGAGTGTGGACTAAAATACTTTTGATTTGTGTTTATGAAAAATAAGATACAATTTATATTCGTCCCAAGGATCCCAAATGTAACTATCCCTACGCTGAGCGTAGTGTAGAAAATAGCATTTGCACTAGACAAACATTACTACTGAGCTGAAGTGAAAAAATATGGAATGCGGAAAAGTTGCTATTTAGAAACACAATTTAAGGCATATCAAAATTTTGTTTTATTTTGAATATCTTGTTCTGTCACTAAGACATTTTTACGTAATGTCAGCATTAAAAAATTAAAAGTAAAATTTTCCATTTTTAAATTGTACGTAAATTTCAGTAAAGAAATTTTTATTTGTAACATATTTTTATAGGAGCCTAACCTAATATTTTAAGTCAGAGTCTAACCTAATATATAAGTTAAAATAGTTACATACACCAAGAAAAATCACAGCTTCTAATGTTTGGAGGTAAATATAATATGTTTGTGGATGAAATTGCAAATAAAGTTTTCTTTAAAATAATCAAAAACTAGTTCAGTCTGGAAGAAAATATGCTTCTGACATTCAAATTGAGAGAGCATTAAAGGAAAAAATTCATTTAAAATTTGTTATGTTTATTTTGAATGAACTTTTTCTGTATTTATTGTTTGGTTTTGACAAAAATTTGTTCAAATACAAACGAACTATATTCGGAAATATTGTTCCAAATAAATCTTGTTCGAATCGAAACGTTCTTTGTTAAAAATGAAAAGATCAAAAATGGACTGAATCCAGTGCTGTCACTTGAAAATTATAAATAGTGGTAGATTGTGTCTAAAAAGAGTGGTAGATTAAGAAAATTAGTGGCAAATTTGTTTCCTATCTTCAAAAAATTGGGCTTACTTGCAGTAATCTCATAAAAATTATGGTATAGCTTTATTTTAACATTCATTTAATTTTATTGGAAAAAAAAAGATAAACAATTGTTCTCAAAATATTTTCCAAAAAAATAGCATTACATCAATTTTCAATTGTGAATACCGGATCATAAACACTGATAAACGTAAAAATCTCGTTATTGGATCTCTCTAATTTTTAGACGCTCGTGGCCTAAGCCGTTTTTTAAAATCCGCAACTCCCACTGCCTATAATGAGATGCAAAGTACAAACTGGACCGCAAGCAAGCCAAGAGCCAAGTTAGGAGCTGCTCGCGAACCAGAAATTAAGCAACTTTCAAGCAAAGCTTTCATGCACGCCAAAAGATGGTTAGATTAGGTGTTATATTGAATTTGAAAACTTTTTCAGAGTTGTAACATAGGTAACGTTTTCGTGTCCTGCGAAATTAAGAAAAAGAATTTCGGGATAATTGAAAAAGAACTGAAAATCAAATTTTTATTTTTTTTTTTCATAGATTTTATGATTTATTCCAATGCAATACTATTCAAATCCAACCACACATTTAAAAAACACCATTTCCTGTCTGGGTAAAATATTATAAAAATTAAATTAAAGAAACAAATAATAGATATTATTCTTTAAAAATAGATTGATGATAGAAATTGTGACAGAAATAAAATAGTGGTAGAATTTGGGAAAAGGTAAATAGTGGGTGGTTAAAGTGGTAGATGTCAAAAAAGTCGAAAAAAGTGGTAGATCTACCACAATTGTGGTAAAGTGACAGCACTGACTGAATCAAGTAATATTGGTTTGAAACGTAAGTAAACTTTTTAAGTGCAGAAATGTAATGTTCGGGTAAAAAATTGATGCAAACAATGTTTGTTTGTACCTGAACACTTTCTTATTTAGATGCAAAAATATTATGTTCCAATAACTGCATGATGCCAAAAATGTGTGCTTAAATCTGAACAATTCCTTAAAGCTCAAGGCTTAAGGCGATCAATTAATATTCAGTCCTAAACATTACGTTCTTTCACATGAAGACAGAGAGCGAGAGAGATAAGCTATAAATAGAGAGTGAGAGCGGGTATGTCTAATTTTCTGCTTGCATATTTCAATAAAAAGATTAAAGGATTTGAGCCTTCGTTCCAAAAAACCCACAAGTCAATCATAAAATCTTCATAAGACGACAATGTTTACGTGTTTTATGGGCAGTTCAGATATAGTATGATTTTATATAAAATGATATAATTTAACATAATTTAAGATTTACCATTATTTAAGCCGGAAAACTCGAAAAGAAGCTGAATAGAGCAAAACATTAGAAGTACTCTTCTTTGACTTTGAGCGTGTTTAACTGGAAACAACGTTTTCTGACCACAACAACATAAGTAGTTGTTCCTTAAAGTATAAGTAGGGCTTACTTAAACCCTGAACGCCTTGTAAACAAGTTAATACCAACATAAGCAGGTAGTTTGCAACGTGTGGAATAGAAAACAAGTAAAGAAAGTCTAAAGTCGGTCTAGGCCGACTATGAAATACCCTAAACCTACTTTTCAAAAACAAAAAAATTTATATTGTAAATGGGCGTCTCCGTGGGACTCCCAATTTTTGAACACACCTTAGTTTTGGTATAAAATACATACATACCAAATTTAATTTCTCTATGACAAACATAACCTTATTTATTGAGTCTTAAACTTTTTGGGTTGTATGGGAGGTAGGCGTGTCCGTAGGTGGATGACGTCCATTTTTCAAAACCATCTTTGTATCTGTAGGTTAAACAGAGGCTTGTGTATTGCGTTTTCAAGTTTTGGGTTGTATGGGAGGTGGGCGTTTCCGTGAGCGGATGACGTCCATTTTTCATAAACATCTTTGAGTTGATATAAAACACACACATATCAAATTTAATTGTTGTAGGCTTATTATGAGTTGAGTTAAGCAGTTTGCAATTTTTGCGTTGTGTGAGAGGTAGGCGTGTCCGTGGGCGGATGATGTTCATTTTTCAACATCATCTTTTTTTGTTATAAAAAACACACGAGTCAAATTTTATTTCTGTAGGTTCAACAGAGGCTTATTTATTGCGTTTTCAGTTTTTAGGTTGTATGGGAGGTGGGCGTGTCCGTGGGCGGACGACACCCATTCTTCGAAAACATCTTTGTGTTGACATAAAATACATGCACACCAAATTTTATTGTTGTAGGTTAATTATGAGCTGAGTTATGCAGTTTTCAATTTTTGCGTTGTATGGGAGGTAGGCGTGTCCGTGGGCGGATTCCAAAAATACCAAGTGTACCAAGTTTCATCCAATTATCTCTACTCCTTCTTCTTATCCTGTGTATACGGACAACACACAGACGGACAGACGGACGGACGGACGGACGGACGGACATACATGGATAGCTCGACTCAGGTGGTGACGCTGATCAAGAATATATATACTTTTCTATACCTGACTCGCTTCGTTCTATGCGTTACAAACGTTTGCACAAAGTTAATATACCCTGACCTTTCAGGTTTAGGGTATAAAAAGGCTGGTTTCAAGTGAAAGCTGATATAATTCCACTTTGGTTTTGCAGGAGTTTTGTTAAATTTTTAACGTTAGTCGATCACAGATAACTACAAATGCGTAGTGATCAATGAAACAATGGTGATTTTATTAGTTTGTTCCGAAAATAGAATTGATTTAGAAATACATTAATATTTTTATATTATTTAAATTAAGAACATTTTAACTCTGACGAAGCGGTATAGATTTGCTAGTGAATAAATATAACAAAATATTTATGGAGTAGAACATTTTAAAATAAGTGTCTTCTAACTTAAGATAAGCAAACAAAGTAATTGTCCCTATTACAGTCATCAGATTTATTTCCAATTAAATAGCCCACGCATGTTATCCTTTTTGGACATCAGTTCTAATGTTACAAGACACAAGTTCAATTTACAACACCAAAAAAATGTTCAATAAAATTGAATTATTAGCATCCACTTTCTACGAAGCAGTGTTATAGAAGCAACAAAATTCAAAAGCGCCATAATTCATTTTCAAACCAGCAAGAGTACCATAAAAAGTGACCAAGCATCCTTATTTGCATACACCATGATTTATAATCACTTTCTAAGCAAAAAAACGATTTGTACAAAAGGCAAAGAAAAATTCCACATGTAAAACTTACATTATACAACCAGAAGAAGTTCTTTTAAGCCAGCTTCTTTCAGCAACTACTGTGCCTTCTCTTTCTTCCGCATGCTGCTATCAACTCTACTTTTGATAAATAAGCAAACACGTCGTTATTTGGTAGCATCGTGAATTGCTGCCACTCAGTAGCTGGCTAGTTTAAATAAATTGAATTTGAAAACTCTTGGCATTTAGACCAATTTCCAGTTAAGCCGCAAAGTCAAGCAGTCAGGATAACAAGTTTCAATATAAATAAAATTACAAAAACAAATAGCACGCGTATCAGCTAGTGTCAGAATTGCACTGAAATGTTGCTGTTGGCTGATTGCAGCTTGTTGGTTAGCGCTATAAGGAAATCCTCTGGCAGCGATGTTGTCAGGCAGACAAATCGGCGTGAACATTTTGCTGGCGCTGAACTAATCTGTTTGTCATAAGCACTAATTAGCAAAAACATATTATTTTAAATGAGCATGAATTTTTGTTAATGAAATCGAGTAAGAATATATGTACATATATGGTGTAATGATCCATGATAATTTATTTTTTTTACTTTATAAGCAGAAACATATTTGAAGAGTGAATGTGTTTAACAAAGGTCGCCAACGTATAAGTTCGCCTGGCCCTCCAAAACTCTCTGCACGCCTCTGTGCGGAAGGGATATAATTTCCGCACAGAAGCATTTAACTAAGAAATTATTTAAAAACCTACGTTGTATTTTCGACATACTAGTTTTTATTAAAATTTCAAAGCTTTTAGTTTTTAATAGCTTAATCGGGAACTTGAGAAGTTGACCAAAACATTTATATCATTTTGAGTTATTTTTCCATTAATTTATATATATATACAGTTTCTCAGCTTAATTATATAATTTCAGTTTCTCAGCGGCTACTATATCTTTTCCTTTTTAATTACTTATTTACAAACACATCGTTTATCATGTCTATCGATCTATTTAGTGGATTAAGTTTTAAACGATTTATATATTAATTTATGTTAAATTTTATTGCACTTTTTACGCTTTAACAATTTTTTTAACGAACCTTATTTCAACAATATTTGCTATTGTTAAAAATAAAATATTGAAAATTGATAATAAATTGATATAAAAATTTAATGACGTCAAACGAGCAGCTGCAAGTCTTTTATGATCATGGATGGCCACTAAGTTTGAAGCAAAGTGTTCAACGAATTGAGCAATTTAAGCAATATATATTGACATAAATGCATAATTGAATGCATTCAATAAAAATTGCCACTTAAATTGTGCATTTTGTACGATTATATGTTATTTTATTTTCGAAAAACTTTCAAGTTGCATCTATAAAACTAAGTCATAAAAAATGTCTTAAATGCATGTACATATACAGTGGTGGTCTGAGGATTGGCATAGTTAGAAATTATTATTTTAAAATTAAGTAAGTTTTTTTCCAAAAACAAAAGTTATAATTTTCTGTTGTGAGTTTTTCATGTACTTATAACAAAAAACTGAAGACTTGGTTTACAAAACCGTTGACAGTTAAAAAAAAATTAGAACCACAATCTAATATATAAAATCAAATGTTTGTCTGTCTGTCTGTCTGTCTGTTCCGTATAGGCTCACGCACCGTTTATCCGATTGCGCTGAAATTTGGACACCGAGTACCTTTCATAGTGAAAAAGAACATAGGGTATGTAAAAAAGTGGGCGGAAGTATGTGGGCGTGGCACTCTATAATAACTTCTAAACGCCTGGACCGATTTCAATGAAATTTGGTATGAAGGTTCAACTGCAACCAATATAAAGCATAGGCTAAAATAGTGGGCGGAAGTATGTGGGCGTGGCACTCTGTAATAACTTCTAAGCGCCTGAACCGATTTCCATGACTTTTGGACCGATTTCAATGAAATTTGGTATGAAGGTTCAACTGCACCAAAGATAAGGAAAAGGTAAAAAATTGGGCGGAATTATGTGGGCGTGGCACTCCATAATAACTCCTAAACACCTGGACTGATTTCAATTAAATTTGGAATGAATGACTGCGCCCAAGATAACATAGTCTATAAAAATTCGAAAGACTTCCGTGAGGGGCGCTTTAATTAGTGCGTTTTTAAGACTCAATAACTCCTAAACGCTTGAACCGATTTCAATGAAATTTGGTATGAACATTCAACTGAACCCAAGATAAAACATAAAATATACAAAATTCCAAAGACTTCCGAAAGAGGGCGCTTTAAGAAGTACATTGTTAAGACACAATGACTCCTAAATGACTTGATCGATTTTACTAAAATTTGGTACGTGAAATAACTTGACCCTGTAACAGAATTGAGGCTATTTAAATTTAAGAAAACTTTCGTGAGAGGTCGCTTTATTCTATCAACTACATTTGGCTCATTCACTTCAAAACGGATGAATCGATTTTGATGAAACTTGGTAGGCATTTGTTTATGTTACTAAAATAGATCCTATGCTTTTAAAAGTTCTTTCGACAAAAATGAAGGAATGAGCCGAAGGCAAACGAAGTCAAGAACCAAAGACGAACGAAAAAAAAGTTTAACGAACACCAGCAGAAGCTATATAAAGATGAAAAAAAATTAACCGAACAGTATCGACCAAAACCAAAGTTGAACGAAGACAATCCAAAAATCGAATCGATGCTTATAAAAAAAAAAAAAAAAAAAAAAAAACAAATTGGCCATTTCAGCCCTTGAAAGGACTTTGACCGAGCTTCTTATGATCAATTGTGTTGTGTGTGCTATTAAATGTTTGCACACCATTGACCGAGAACTGGACCTACATGTTTTATGCCGACTCCGAACGGCTAAAGTTCATGTTCTCAAGAAGCTTTACATGGCATTATTTACTCTCTGAGGTTTGCCATTGTCTGCAGAGAGGTGGTGACCGATCAGAAAAATTTTTTTATTGAAAAAACTTTTTCGCCGTGGCTGGGGAATTTAAACTTCGGAGATCAGTTAACGGGCCTTATACTGATAAACATTTTTCTCGCACAAAAAAATCTCATTTATAGAGAAAAATTTTTTGAAAATTCAAAATTTTTTCAATATTTTGATAAAAAATTCACTATGAGAAGTATTTTCTTCAATAGAAACAAATGTTTTCTCAAAAATAAAAAGTCTTTTTTTCTAAGGCCCGTTAACTGATCTCCGAAGTTTAAATTCCTTAACCTCAGATTTCGTAAACAGAGTTTAAATTTTAAACTCAGTTAAAATTATTTTCGTAACTTATCTTAATATTTTTTATCTGAATATTTTTTTTTCAAAACTTAAAATATGTTTGTTTTTGCTTATTGTTTTGATTTTTTTGAAGTATAATTTTTTTATTTTTTATTTTTTGTTTATGATTGAGAATATTTCCAATGTTCTCAGAGAATTTTTGACAAAATCTAAGTTTAAATTTTTTAAACCTAGAAATTTAAACTTTCGGCATCGGCGTTAAAATTTAAACTGAGGTTAAGGAATTTTAAACTTTGTTTAAGCTAAACTTTGTTTAAAATTGAGATCAGTTAACGGGCCTAAGAGACATTGAAATATTTTCATTTCCTAGAACTGAAGAAATATTTCTTCGAAAATGTGAAAATTTATCCTAATTGAAGAAAATTTCATTTGAAAAAGAGAAAATTGCTATTATCGAAAATAGAGAAATTTTCATCCGAGAAAGATATGTGTTTTTTTTTTGAGTGTGGGTGACCATTTTCCTCAGAAACCAGACGTCAGATCGAGACGTTGAAGATGTCATTGTTTTTTTTTTTAATCATGTCTTGCAGTTGCAGTTTTACGGAAATTTGACCAAACACTTTCTTCGGAAGAAGGGGCAAGACCCAAAAAACGATAATTTAAAAAATTTTAAAATTGTATTGATAATTTAAAAAACGTTATAATGAGAGCAGTTTTGAAAATCGTCCTTTTTCTGTTCTTGAGGCACAACCCCGAGTAACACCGGGTTACATCCGCTAGTTATGAATAAAATATAAATTGAACGGTAATTTTTATATGAAATGTTGAAAACAAAAATCACTGACAACATTTTTCATGGCAAATGAAACTAAATTACTCTTAATTTACAGTTTTTCAACAACATATCCACTAATTTTGATTCGCCAACTGTTTTGGTACAAGCTGTACGTAGATAACATCAGCAGTGCATTTCTTAGTTATAAGCTACTATTTTGTTTTCATGATTTGGAATAAATGCGCTTCGTAGGAGATTCTGATCTTTGAGAACTTATACTTATTGAAGCTCAGCTTTTTAATCTTCGTTCACGTAATGATTTCCTTGAGTGAAACCTCAAGTTTCAATGATTTACTTTAAAATAAAAAAAAGCTATTTGGCAAAAAAAAAAACAAAACAACAAAAGTTAGAAAAAAAGTTTGTTCAAATAAAATGCAAATCTTGAAGCCTACTTTTATCCACACATAATAATTTGTTGGTTTTATGGAATATTTTTGATATACTTGCAAAAAATATAAAAGTGGTCATAATGCTTCTACACACATCTTTTTTTTAGTGAAAATCTCCTGAAAACTGCAGACTTTACCTCTTCGTTTTTGGCAAATATTTGATTACCGAGCCATATTTTAAATTTTTTCAAACAAAAAATATTTCAAGAGAAATATATCTGCTGAAAAGAATGTGTTAGGAAGCAATTTTAATTTTATCTTGATTTTCGCTATCATAAAAACGAATGTGTCAACTAACGGGTGATCTAATAAGAGCTCCCTCTACTTTGTTTTCTAAATAAAATACATAAAAATCAATCTTTCTTTCAATCAAATCTTTATTTGAAATGATAGTTCAGTTCCTACAACTCTATATTTCAAAATTAGTTCCTTCAAAATTTGCCCACGACTAGCTCTTTAATGGTCCATTCTGTGGGTGCAATTTTCGACAACAATGATCCATAAATGATGCTCAAAGCCTGAGATCGGCGACGAATCGACTGTTCACGGTTTTCACGACACTCTCAGCTGCTGCAGCAATATTCTCAAAATTACGGGCTCTATGCACTTCGGTTGAATTTGAATGTCCAATAGTGTAAAATTGGTGTAAAACCGACGAAAATTATTTTGAAGAACTCTATAACATTCTCTTACTTATGACTGCTTTTGGTAGTAATTTTCAACAATTACTAAAAGTTGTTCTGTAAAATAATGATTATTTTTCAAATTTTAATGAAAAAAATCAGCATGTTCCAAGCGCCGGAAAAAACTTTTGAGCATACCGATATGTTGGAATTTGTGTTGCCTCTTAGAATAAATAATGATTTTTAGTTTTTAAGCATTAAGCATAAAAATTAAAAATAATTATTATAAAATGATTTTTATTTTGTTGCTCAGGAATAAAAATTATTTGTTTTTTTTTTGTGCTCAGAAATAAAAATTATTTTTGAATTTTATTTTTTTTGTTCAGATATAAAAATTTTTTTTGAATTTTATTTTTTTTGCACAGAAATAAAAATTTTTTTTAATTTTTATTTATTTTGTTCTAAAAAAAAAATTATTTTTGATTTTTATTTTTTTGGCTCAGAAATAAAAATTGTTTTTGATTTTTATTTATTTTGTTCACAAATAAAAATTATTTGTTGATTTTAATTTTTTAGCTCAAAATTAAAACTCATTATTTAAAAGGAATAAAACTTGGGCATGTGTAAATTTTTCATAAAAATTTAAATCTATAGAAAATATGGGCTTAATCCGCACACGGACAATTCCTTTTCCAATGCTATTATTTTTTATGAAAAAGTAGGTTAAGGGTATGTCAGAGCTAGACCGACTTTAAACTTTATTTACTTTTTGTACATGTTCTAAAACTATTTCTTAACAAATTATGTTATTTTTTAAACTGAAGCGCAAGCTGGCCTTGAAAATAAATATCAAATTCAATATCATCTTAGTTTCTTTTCAAATTTTGAAGAGATAAAAAAACAAACTATTAAGAATGTTTAACAAGATGAAAGAATGCTCGTGAAATCGATTTTTAATGTAGGAGCAAAATAACAAAACTCCTTAAGGCCCGTTAACTGATCTCCGAAGTTTAAATTCCTTAATCTCAGATTTCGTAAACAGAGTTTAAATTTTAAACTCAGTTAAAATTATTTTCGTAACTTATCTCATTTTTATCGGCAGTTTACTTAAACTCTGTTTAAAAATATAAACTGAGATTAAAAAACATATTTGAGCGGCACTGTAATAAAAATTCTACAACTTTGACTTAGAACATCAAAATATTTCAAAAATTTTTGATAAAATAATGCAAATTGTCAGTTTCATTGAATATTTTTTTTTCAAAACTTAAAATATGTTTTTTTTTTTCTTATTGTTTTGAATTTTTTGAAGTATGATTTTTTATTTTTTATTTTTTGTTTATCATTGAGAATATTTCCAATGTTCTGAGAGAATTTTTGACAAAAGCTAAGTTTAAATTTTTTAAACCTAGAATTTCTGTGTTTAAATTTAAACTTGCCTCACCAAGTTAAACTTTGATTTTTTTGAGATGAGGTATCGGCGTTAAAATTTAAACTGAGGTTAAGGAATTTTAAGCTTTGTTTAAGCTAAACTTTGTTTAAAATTGAGATCAGTTAACGGGCCTAAGCGATTTAAATATCTGAACAAAATAAAAAAACGAAGAACTAATTTTAATTATTTAGCGACAAAATGAAAAACAAAAAATTCTTTCTATTTCTGTCCAAAAAAAAAATAATCAAGAAACCCATAAAAATCATTTTTCGATTTATATTTTTTGTATCAAAACTAAATATTAGAAATGATTTATTTTTATTTGAGTAAAAAAATAAAAATCAAAAATGATTTTTTTGTTTGAGGAAAAAAAAAATAAAAACCAAAAATGATTTTTTTGTTTGAGGAAAAAAAAAATAAAAATCAAAAATAATTTTTTTGTTTGACTAAAAATAATAAAAATCAAAAATGATTTTTTTTTTGTTTGAGTAAAAAAAATAAAAATCAAAAATAATTTTTATACTTGAGTAAAAAAATAAAACTAAAAAATAATTACTATTTTTGATTTAAGAAATAAAAATCAGAAAACGATTTTTATATCTGAGCAAAAATATAAAAATCATAAAATCATCAGTATTTCTTAATTTTCTCGATATTGCTCACAATTATTACGGTCCCTGATCAAAACAACCCAGTTGAAAAAAGGACCACTCTTTAGTACACGGTTCAAGATCTTGTACTTAATTGGACCTGTACTGTATATATGATGACACCGAAATTGTATTAAAATTTACACCACGTCAAATACTACGTTTAAGTTCCATCTGGGTTTAATACTTATTTAAACCAGGTCATATACTAAAACTTAGTTTTTAAACTCGTATCTGCTTAGTTTTTAAATTTCGTTTACAATTTTTATGCGAACAAAATTTTATGCCGAGGCTCGGTTGGTTGAGCGGTTGTCGATTTGTTTGATGAATCGATTGACAATGGTTCGATCCTCAGCCAGTCCTTTTTTTTATTTTTTTTTTATTGTAATTTTTATATTTTTTCTTTTTACTATAAAATTTCTAGTATTTTAAAATGTTTTTGAAATTTCTAGTATCAATTATAATAAAAAAAGGATTAAAAAATGCATTAGTATAAAAATTACTCCAAGATTTGTTTATCGTATTAAATTTTAAACCTGAGATAGTAAAATTCATATTTCTTTTCCCAATTTATTAAATTTAATTACAGCCTTGACTAAATAATTTCTAGTATTTTGAGTAGTATCAATTCTAATACAAAAAGGATTAAAAAATGCATTAGTCCCACGATTGGTTTAAAAATTATTCCAAGATTTTTAAACGTTTACTTAAAATCGTGGAAAAATAGGATAAGAAACTGAGGTGGTAGGGTTTAAGTACAAATTAAGTTTTCTTGTCTACACATTAAAACAGTCTTATTGTGGCTTAATGTGCGTAACATATAAAGTTTCAACGATAAAGAAAGATCGATTGAAAAAATGATTTACCTTGAATTCTTGTTTCAAAATCCTGGCCTAATAGAGTAATCGTAAATTAATTTCGAGCAGTTGTCAATATCCTACCCACAAAAAAGCAATATTACTTGATTGATTTTTTCCGTTTAAATTTTCGCCACCGTTCACAATTTCATGCCACTTAAACTTAAATTGATGGCCCTAAATATTTCAGTACGAGTTAAATTTGGCGAAATTTTACTCGAGCTGTTGCTTATATTAATTATTTAAGCATATCAGCCAATTATTTAACACATATTGGGTACTCATAGTAACGAGATAAAAAAAAAATTGCAACCTATTGAATGATTTACTGTGAGGATCCACCAAAATGCTGTACAAATAAGTGAAATTTTCACTTTTAGCTGCTGCCTGCGACAGCGCCTGCGCCTCAGCTTAAACAATACCAATTACCGTTCAAAGCATTAATAATCGTTAATAATTGTTTACACTTATTTATTGGCATTAAATCAATGTTTAGCGCTTGTTGATGAGGGTCTTAACAGCGGCTTGTTTCTTTCAAAAACTTGGTGGTAGTTATGGCTGAGAGTATGTTTAAATGTTTGTACTCGTAGTATAGAAGTTGTCGGTAAGCTCTTTGCGTTTTTTAGGAGCTTAACATTTTGTCGTTTTAATTTTGTTCCGACTACCTGTTGTGTATGTTATGTTTTATGATAAAAAAATCGGTTAGTGGAGAGAAAAAAACAGTACAACAGGTGAAGAATTTTATGTTGCAAAAATATGGCAAATCGGGGCAAAAAAAATAAAAAATTATATCTAGTTTGCTGTTGCTTAAATATAGAATTCCTTTGTGAAATTGGCTTATCACTTCAGGTTGACTATTGAAGGCCAATTTTAAGATTTACGGTCTCTAACAATTTTTTGTTTAAATCATTTATTAAGCTACTCTTAACAATTTAAAAAGTAAATTATGTAAATTTTGTCAACTTCCTTAGCCAGCCCGCTAAACAAAAGAAAATTGCCACTTTTTCATCTAGTGCGGTATTCGCAATTGTAAGCTTCGCCGCGGCTAATAAATGGTCACACATACACATGCAAAAACAAGAAGTAGCGGAAGTTATTTAATCTTGACAACCTGTCGTCTAAAAGAAGTTTACGAGCATTGTTTTCATTAAGGAGCTGTAAATTTCAAAGACTTTGCAGGAGATTGCAGGAAGTTATGCCTGGTGATGTCTCAATTTTTAGAAAGTAGCATTTTTTAATTTATATAATTAAATTGTTAAAATTGTAAAAGTTTAAATAATATGATGGCATCAGTGGCGTAGATAGCTTTTGGTTCTGGGAAGAGTCCAAAAAAAGTAATGACCTGTAATACGCTAAGTTAAGAACAGACATACTTGCTAGTACCAATGAAGTGTATAGAATTTTCAAAAATAACAATTATTTTTCGCTCTCCGCGAACTTTCCTAGAGAAGGTTTGCTAAAAATAAGATCTGCAAAAATAAACTTTATCTGGCCGCTTTTGAGTTTTACCCTAAAAATTACTCAACACCCCCATGAAGCGCATGAAACGACCAAACAAATTTTCATGTAAAATTTATCGGTAAAGATTTTTTGGTTATCACTTTTCCTCTTTATCATGTTGGTTATGGCTTGTTAAAAGGTCGAACTAAAAATTTTTTAAAAATTTAAGTCAATTTGAGTGAGAAAAAAAACACTTTAAAATTAAACAAAAAATTTTAATATATAAATTTAACATGTTGTTTGCGTTTCTCTAAGACAAAATTAAAATCAAGCGTGTTTAATTTTCAGCTATAAATTTTTTATTTTTTTATTATTTTCTCTTATTATTTTTTTGCAATAACAAAAAAAGATTTTAAGATATACAAAAAACTGTTTTAAAAACAAAAACTTGTGTTTTAAATTTAACTTCAAAAACAGTTGTGTCCATTCAATTTAAATTTAAAAATTTTTTGTTTAATTTTAAAGTATTTTTTTTCTTTTCAGTGTACTTTTAATTTGATTTCATCACTGTTCATGCAAAAATATTTGCAGGTGAAATGTTTTCACGTATATTTAAGGCACTGGTTTTTCTGTTAAGTTTCACAAAAATCTATTAAGATAAACTTAAAGATATAAATGAGAGACTTTGAAAACTTTTGACAATTTTATAAAAAAAATCTGTAATTTTTTGTTGACAAAGTTATCATAAAACATGTCTTAAATATTTTCTAATCACAAAATTCTTTCGATAATCGCAAAACAATTTTTAACTTAATAGAATCAATTGACAACAACTTTTATTTTTGGCTGATGGCTCTGGGGGGTCCGGACCCGTGGACCACACCAATACCTACGCCACTGGATGGCACAATTATAATATACATTGAAATTAAATAAAAATTTAAAAAAATACAGACATTAATTTTAATGCTTTAACAAAAATATTTAGATTATGAAAAATATATTGAATGTGTGCAATCATTCAGGAATTTTCGAAAGTCTAATGTCGGCAACTAAAAAAAAAAAAGTACAAAATCTTATGAACGAAATTTTGAAACAATTTTCAGGCCAAGTGAAGCTGAGGGAGGAAAGATCACTGATTTAATCGAATTATTTGTAGAGAGTATTTTTCGACATCCCAAAATGGTCATAGTTTTTTGATTTTTGCCCCAAGTTCTTGTTAAATGGTATGAATTTAGAACTATTAAAAAAAATGTTTCTAAATGTCTTTGAAATGATCTAAATATAACAAAAAAAATACTTTTTATAAGCTTGCGCCATTTGATTTATAAGATTTAAAGCATTCAGCTCAGATTAAGAAAATTAGGTGTGAATTCAACACTTAGATTCATTCACGTACACTGAGCTAAAAAACAACGTAAAATCAAAGAAAACCACTTCACTTCAAATATTTTTCGGAACTATTTTGCACCAAACACCAAATTATTCAATTCAAAGTGTTTCCACTTCGAAAAAAAACATATCCAGTTTGATGTTGTTTCCACTTTAAACTAAGGTATAACACACTTTGAAATGTAAAGTATTTCACTTTAATTTAACGTGGACTTAGATTTAATTCAAAGCGGAATCCTATTTAATTGAAATACTTCGTCTTTATTTTAAATACGCTTTAGCTTTGAAATAAATTATTTAATACTTTGATTCCACATTTTTGACGATTATAAATCAAAGTGATTACCACTTTGAATCAAATCTTCAACATGTTTGATATTAACATACAAATAAGTAAAAGAATATTATTTTTTTCAGAAATTTTCTTTTATTGAAATATATAAAAACATTTGATAAAATACTTAAATTCATTAATTATTTAGCGAACCTAGAATAAATTAATTTTAATAAGTATTGTATGAGTATGTAAATTATATGATGTCAAGTTCCAACAATATATGTATACCTTAAAATAAATATTATAAAAATTGAAATTATCTCTTGCTTTCTCGATACACATAACTTCTCTTTGAATTCTGCCCTGAGTCTAATGTTATCGCTTTCTTCTTTATTGTCTTCTTACTTTGCACTCACTGATTTAATTTTCACAAACGAACATTTTATTTTCCAAGAGGATTTATTTTCCAGTTTTTGCAATTGCTTTCAGAAAATTAAAATTATTTTCATAATTTATTTTGATACACGAAAGTATGAAGCTTCAAACTGAAGTGTCGTCCACTTTAAGACAAATATATTTTTCTTCGTTTTCACTTTTTACAACTTCAAATCTAAACAACGTTATATTCAACTTACTTTCCAAGAGGATACACTTCATTGAATAAAAGGGTAAAGTGCCTTATCATTATTTTGAATTTTTTCTACTTCTAGTTGAATATCAAAATGTTTTCATATTTGATTTGAAGATTTTCAATGTTAATTTAAAGACGATTTTTTGAAAGTGGAACAACGTAAAATTGAGACGATATTATTTAATTTTAAGTTGCTATTTTTCCCTGAGTGTAAAGATTCACTTTAGAAAAACCCATTAAGACTTGTTTAAGCATTTGTTCCATTGATCAGATCAATTACACAGATTTCGGTTTTAAGATTTTTTTTCTTCGCCGCTGAAGTTCCCAAATGTTTCTTTCTTTTTCTTTTCTATTTTCCATTTCATTGATGTTTTTAGATAAACTCAACAATTTAGTAAACATATTTCTTCTAAGTCCAATGAAACATTCATTCAGCAAGGCAAAGACTAGATTTTTAAATTATCTCTCTACCTAATCTTTATTGCTAAATACTTTGATATCGATGGACTTTCGCAAAAATATTGCACAAGTTCATCGACACTTAGTTGTGTTTAAAGCGTTCGGGAGGTCAAAGCGGGCGTGGACACAACAGCTATTTGCCCACCCAATTGAAAAATTTAATTTATTATTTTTTGCTGCTGTTCCACAGGCCGATCACCGATCTATGATCTATGAAGATCAAGCAAGCTATGGCGCCGCCATCAAGCTGTTAGTCAATGAATGGAATGCAATTAATACACAGCAGCAGAAGCTATTTTTTTTTTTTTTGTTGTTGTTGCTAATTAATTTTGATATTGGAAATATTTCAAATGTTGTCTATTAATTATTCATTGATGTTAGCTGGGTTGAGTTGGGCCAAGAGCGGCTGTTAATTGTTGCTGATGTGCAGGAAGGAAAATATTTTCGCATTTTTCTTCTAAGTTGCATGTGCTGCATGTGGGAGATAAAGATGAAGTGGCGAAATGAATTAATAAAGGAAGCGTTTTGTTGATTTATAAAGTTGGGAAAATGTTCATTTCTATTTAAAGTATTTTAAAGATATTTTCCGAAAGCAAAAAATGAAATAACGCAGGCATGTATTTCTTTATCGTAGTGCGTAAATGCTAATTTTAGCTGACATAAGCATACACCAAATAATATAGACCACAACAATCAATACCACCAACGACATCAACAGCACCAGCACCGGACTTCGTGTCGGGTTAAAACTCTTTTTTATCCGAGGCCAAAGGAGTTGACTTAAAAACGACTATAATTGTTGGTAGGAGTGCGGAAGTGCAAATGCTTTACCATCAAAAAAATAATGTAAACAAATTTAATAAATTGATGAGAAATTAATATTAAAAAAATAATATATATCTATACAATATTTTTGTTTGTTTGTATGTATGTATGTATGCATGTTCCGAATAGACTCCTAAACTACTCGACGGATTTTTATAAAACTTATATCAAACGATTTCTTAAATTACTGCTCTGAACATAGGCCATATAAATTTTTCCACGCCCCCTTTTTGGCCGTAGAATTTGGTAGTAAAGTTTGCATGCAGACTGTCGGCAACTGCACGAAAAGTGGATGAATTGTCATACCCTCTTTTACCGCCCACAAATCAATAAAAATGCTATATTTTAGACGGTTTTGGCCGTATTAGACTAGAATTTGGTGGTGAAGTTTGTATGCTGACTGTCAGCAACTGTGTGAAAAGTGAATTGCTACATCTTTTTTTACCGCCCACAAATCAATGATATTGCTATATTTCAGACGGTTTTGGCCATATTAGACTAGAAATTGGCAGTTAAGTTTGTATGCTGACTGTCGGCAACTGTACGAAAAGTGGATAGCCACACCCCCTTTTACCAGCCAAAAATCAATAAAAATGCTGTATTTCAAACAGTTTCAGTCGTATTTGACAAAAATTTGTAATTTAGTTTGTATGCGTACTCTCAGAAACTTTAGCAAAAATGGCTTGCCATGCCCCTTGTAAAGCCCACAAAAAATTCTTAAAAATTAACTCTAGTTGAGCTCTAACGCTGTAAATAAGCTCACAAGGGATTCGAAAGGGATGCGTAAAATCATAGAAGCATGTAAATTAAACCGTTTCGAAAAAGAAGTGAGTCACACTACATCTAGTCTAAAGCATTTTGAAGATATTAACGAAAAATAATAACTTTTTTATTTTCGAACGAACGCGTTTAAGTTTTTCTTTATTTATTCGGCATTTACAGTCCTATCTTAAAGAATGACACATCGATGTTTTTGTTTTGAGAAGTTAAATTTTTTTGCTTTAAAGGTTATTGGGGTCAAGCACCCGATTCTAGTGCTTACCCATCAGATATTGGTTTCTACCATCTTAGTGTGCCATTGTAAGTATATAAAATCAAAGCTCGTAAAAAATGATTCAACTCTTCTCAAAAAAGTACATCGATTATACCAATAAAACTATTTAAAAAATATTTACTTTTTTTGCCTTATGTAGGTTTTTTTCCTTAAAATTTTTCGTCAGATCTTCGAATCAATTAAAACAAAAAGAGTTAAATCAAACAGTGTTTTTGAGCTCTTACCGAATACCTCGAAGGTCCTCAACATATGGTACATTTTAAGTTGCATTTTTTTTTTCATTTAAAAAAAAACAAATATGAATGCAAAAATATTTATGAAGAAAAACTTTAACGTGCTACACTTACGTTTAAAAACTGATCAGAAGATGATACAGTCTAATGTGCATGGGTCCTGTGCTTCCAAAGCATTGAGACCTTTAGTCGGAAAGCTGATTTAGCTGTTACGGTTTTCATGGATCTAGTCAGTATAATATTTATGTACTCAAGATACACTGAGGGAAAAATGTGTTAAAATTAAATGAAATTGTGTTCATATCTAACGAATTTGTTTTTGAAATAGAGCTTGAAACAAATTCATTAAAATTAAACACAACTGTTTTTTAAGTTACATTCAAAACAAAAGTTTTTGTTTTTAAAACAATGTTTTTGTCATGAAAAACAAATGTGATACAAAAATTTTAAAATTCAAAACAAAGATTTCAACGCATATTTTTTCGGTGGCATTCTTTTAGCTTTTTCGAATTCTTAGCAACAGAATCACAACCAGCTACCTCCGGGACGCTCCGAATGCCAACTGTTAGCTCCATTCGATGAAGTTTCCATTGAAATAATTTAATAAATAATTAATTAGTTTTTATTTTATTATATGTTCGACATTTGTCAAACCAATTCAAAAAATTCAAAAATTTTCATTGTGTTCAAATTTTTGTTTATTTTTTCAAAGAAATAATGAAAGAAAATTAAAAAAAAGAAAGAAGTTTATAAGCTGTTCAAAATTAAACACACTTGTTTTAAATTTTGTTTTGTAGAAACGCAAAGGCGTTAAATTTCTATTTTAAAATTTTTTGTTTAATTTTAAAGTATGTTTTTTTTCTCAGTGTAGTGTTAGTATAGCTAATCTTCTCATCATCTTTGAGATTTTTCACCGTGATCGTAAGTATATCAAGGAATCAACCATACAAATGTAAGTAAATATCTAAGGATTTTCATATCCAATATATTGATATTCGGTCGCATTCCCCACTTTCCACCGAAGATGTTCTTGCAGGTATAGAAGCTTTCTTTATTCTTTTTTCTGTGTTGTTTCTCCTAAGTGAGCTTTTATTCTAGGATTAATCAGAGATGCAGTCTGACTTACTCCAAAGTTACACCATTGACTTTAGGGGGTCTTACTTCAATGAAAAAAAATCTTAAATTTTAATTAATTGTTTCAAAATTAAGTCTTTCTTATTGCTATAAACCTACTAGGTCCTCCGCGGTGCACATTCCTACTTCATCTGTCATCATCAAAATAAAAAAAAAAACAAAAAGATTATTAAACTGGACTGGCAGTTATCTAACTCTTTGTCATAGGCGATTTTGAAAATATCGATTTTTGACAAAATGGCGGACATTTGAATTGAAATAGCGCTGTTAAAGAGAAAAATTCGACCCTATTTCACCGATTAAAAAAACAATAAGCCACTAAAAAAACCCCCTATCACAAAGACTAGGTAATTAGGGCGTAGAATAATCACAAAAAAAATATAATTGTAATCGGCTCATTACTTTTCGAGCTATCTTGTACACCGATTTTTTGAGGTACTTTACGGAAGACTGAATTACTCGGGGAATATTGGATATTTTTTTGAATAAAATAAATTATATATTCTTAAAAATGTATACTATCATTTATAAAAAGAATCGGTTTGATTAATGCAATGGGTTCCTTTAAAAAATCTAGAACATTGGCTTTTTTCGCGCTTCTCGGTGCGTTGTGCTCCTTAACTGAGAAAACTTTGATATGAACATTTTTACTGAACAAAGTTATTGTACAGCATGTCTGAGGTTTTAGTCCTTTATTTCAATGGATCGTTGAAAAAAACTATAACGAAAACAAATTCTGTCAGTTATATACTTACATTCAAACACAAAACATACATTAGAATATAAAATATTTATTGTGATGATGTTTTAAATAATTTCATTTTCACTTCTACACCGTCTGCATATGGCTTTGCTGGTTATAGGGTTAAGGTTCATCGTCATGGCTCTACATAAGAAACGTTAATAAATTGCTGTTTTTTAATAGATTTTATCACATTGAAAATATAACTTTTTCTGCAGAATATTTTACCGCATGATTTTGAGAGGCGTGATCAATTTAAGCTTAATTAAAGGTTTAGCGTAAAAAGATCTATCCGCTGTTCGATTGCAAATTGATTTTAAATTATATGCTTTCCAATAGGCAAACGAATATGGTTGGTTATTTGCTTGAGTATAATTTTGTTCGCATGAAGATATTTTTATGACGGTATGCTTAACCGACCAAGAATTTTTCATTAAAATTTCTAAAAATAAAATAAATTATCATAATGCATACCAAAGAAAGAAAGCCGAATCTTAATTTAGCTTTAATGAAAGATCTTCGTATACTTTGTGCTATTCTATTATTCCACTTTTAATGCAAAATAAAATTTTTATACCTAAATCATAATCTGAGGGATACACGAAAATGCATGCCCCTTAGCAACATATTGGCGCCAAAAAAACAAAGTATTAAAATGATTGCAAACAAAAACTACGTATAAATTTTCGACAAACTATGGTTTCCGTGTTGAAAGCCATAATCATTGAATTGGCAATTATTATTGGCCTACGGATGGATATCAGAGTAGCACACCGTGCAGCTCTCACACTGTTTTAAGCAGGCAAGTAGAGAGCAGTACCACAAACTATTTCGCTCTGCTGTCCCTTCCAGCACAGCAAACATCAATAAAGTTGCAGTTAATAAAAATTGTTGCATTTGAATGCCGAAAGCAACAACATTTTTCTTTATATTTAAATCAAATTTAAAATTTAATAAATTAACAATTGTGCGCTTAACAATTACTAAAAGTAAACAATTCATTAAAATAATATTAGAAAAATAGCTGTAAGTTGCATAATTCAGCATTTTTATTCTCTATGTAATCCATAAAAACTGCATTGACCTTGACACGATTTTATTTCTTGTTTGTTAATATTACTGCTTAAATACATATATTTTTTTTTAAGTGCCATTCCACTTGTATTTATTCAAGCAGCGGTGCATTCACAAAAACAATGTGTAAACTCATAAATGTGTAGAATAAGTGTTAAAATTTTACAACACACACTTATCACTGCAGCTCAGCAAATGCAATGACTGTCAAATGTTGCAGCTTCAATGAGAGACATGTTTGTTTAGTTTCAATGGTAACACTTTAGTTTTATGCAAAGTGCAGTTAAAATTGTAAATGCAATGTAACGGTGCTATAAAAACTTTTTTAGATTACAAAATAGTCAAGGCGAAATTAATTTTAAATGGCAAAATGATAATTAACAACCTTTTGAAATGACTAAAAAACAACCAACGCTTCGTTTACGTTTTCCTAATAAAATCTGTCCCAGAAAAAAGTCTATTCTTTTGTCTATTTATAACAGAGTTTTAACTCTTTTGCACGATATTTGGTACCAACATAAGATATAAATATTTCAGATTTTTATTAAAAAATCTTAATTTTCTATTTTCTAATATTGTCTAAACATTATAATCATAAGTGAAGTAACTAATTTAGCAAGTGAAAATATGTGTCAACAAGTCTAGAAGCGTGAACCAATTATTTGCAAATACTTGAAAAATCTCGACATCAACTTCAAAAAGATCGCTCAGGAAACTGGCGTGTGCGTAACAACTAGAGTTTTTACTGTGGTGGGTGGTATGAGAGGTGGACGTGTTCGTGAGTCAGTGGCGTAGATAGCTTTTGGTTCTGGGAGGGTTCCAAAAAGTAATGACCTGTTATAGAGAAAATGGTCGCTTTTGAGTTCTACCCTAAAAATTACTCAAAACCCCCATGAAACGCATGAAACGACCACACAAGTTTTCATGTAAAATTTATCGGTAAAGATTTTTTGGTTCTCACTTTTCCTCTTTATCATGTCGGTTATTGTTTGTTAAAAGGTCAAACTAAAATTTTTTTGAGAAAATTTAAAAAATTGTTTTAAAAACAAAAAAATTAATTTTTAATTTAATTTCAAAACAGTTGTGATTGCATTAAATTTCTATTTTCAAATTTTTTGTTTAATTTTAAAGTATTTTTTTCTTCTCAGTATACTTTTAATTTCATTTCAGCTCAGTTCATGAAAAATATTTGTAGGTGAAATGCTTTCACGTATATTTAAAACGTAGCTTAAATATAAACCTTTTTGTGGAGTTTTCAATTTTAAGGTTATACGGGAGATGGACATGTTCATTAGTGGATGTCACCCAGTTTTTTTAACTCACTTTTGCTGTGACATAGTATGTTCACACACCAAATTTCATCACAGTATGCCAAATATAAGCCTTTTTATGGGGGTTTTCACAATTGTGTGTTGTATAGGAGGTACACGTGCTTATGGGCGGATGACGCCCAGTTTTTGTACACATCTAAGTTTTGATAAAAAAAATATATACATAAATGACAAATTTTGTCCATGCAGCATAACTAGAAGCCTTTTAATAGAATTTTAAGTTTTTGGGTTGTATGAGATGTCGACGTGTTTGTGAATGGAGCTTGCCCAGTTTTTGTGTACTTTTTAGTTTTGATATAAAATATTTATAAATCAAACTTTATTACTGAAGCTAAAATATAACACTCTTAACAGTGATTTCAATTTTATGGTTGTATAGGAGGTAGGCGTGTCAGTGAGTGGGTTCCAAAAATATTCAACAGTGCAACTCTTCATTGTATGGAACAAAAAAGGCCCATAAAACAAGGGTATAGAGGGTTAAAATATTTTTTAAGTTTTCAGTTATTTTTGGCGTTCAAGTTGAATTTTGAGCTTTTCTGTATTCAGAGAATTATTATATTAGATTTTAATGACTAATATTTTGTGGGACATTTAAGGAGGGACATAACATTCGCGGCAGAGAAAACAGACATTTTTTTAAAAATTACTAACTCAGTCAAAAACAAACAATTTTCCAAAATTTTTTATTATTGTAGAAAATTGAACAAATTACAAGAAAAAAATTAAAAGAAATAAATTTTTCACTCCAACTAGGTTTTATAGAGCTCCAAACTGGCGGCAGAGAAAAACCTCGTGGTTGCAGCGCTGGGAGTCGCAAAAATTGTCCGATCTGGAAAAAAATTACTTTTTTAAATTTTAAAAAAATTGGTTATCGTATGACAGGAGCTTTTTTTAAATTTTTTCAATTTTTGGTGATGTTCCAAATTTGAAAGTGTGTTTTTTCGAAAAAAATATTGACTTTAAAATTCATAAAAAATCGAAAAAAAAATTTGAAAAAAGCTCGTTTCATACGACAGCAAATCAAGTTCAAAAAATTACAAAAAACAAAAAAATTTCGTCAAAAAATGAACTCGCTAGTGCCGCAACCAGTACGAAAAACATGGTTTCGAGATAAACGCATTCAAAGTTTATGAACAAAGAAAAATGCAAGGAAAAATAAAAATGCGCTCTCACTAATCCGGCTGTAACTTTTGAATCCGTAAGAATTTTCCATGAAATAGAGTTTTAAGAATATTTAATAAAATACAAAATTATAAAAAAAGTCGATTTCAAAACGGCCAATGTCATGTCCCCCGTTATTCCCTCTATTCGCCTATTTTAAGGGTATTTGGCTCATTCCACAGAAATGAGGAACGGAAACATGAATTCTAAAATGCATGTATTTGAAGTAATTTTTGGTTTTCGAATTGAAGTGGTATCTTAAGTTAGTCCTGCTGCAAAAATATTTTTAAATTAAATGCTTTTTTATATTACTTTGGCAATTTAACTAAACAAACTTCGAGTTGAAAAATTTTTTTGTTCAATCTTTAAATCTTTTGATACAAATTTAAAAAAAATAAGGTTAGTAATATTAAAAAAGATATTAATGTTGTGTTAGAATAGTTTGTAATAATGATTGGCTACTGCGTTTTCAAAGTACAAAATATTTAAACTGAGTGTTTTTTCTGTGTCACACCCGTCCCAAAAAAAGCTATAGTTTTCCTAAGAAGCAACATGGGCTTATGATAAGAATGAAACTTTCCTAAAGTAAGGATGTTGATGTTTTACATAAATTTGTTAACTTTTTTCATTCAATAAATTATTTTATTCTTCATTTTCGTTACAAGAAGTTGGTCACACCCGGAACGGTTTTCAAAATTATTTTCTAATAATGAAATTTTTGCAAGTATATGAATAAATTCTTTGATTAAAACAAGTTTTGTAAATTCATGTAAAGCGAAATCATTTGTATAGGTATTAATTTGATCAAAAATTCATGCGAAAAATTTTTTGCAAAAAATATTTTTTTTTAAATATATTAAAAACTTGAAATTATTTGTATAGGTATTAATTTGATAAAAAATTCATGAAAAAAAAATTTTTTGCAAAAAAATATTTTTTTTTTTAAATTAATACATTAATTGAAAACATATTTTTTTGATTTAAGTGTCAAAAATATGTGAAAGTTATTATACCCATTAAGTTCTTATATATAATTCCCACATCATTCGCACTCGTCACACCCGGGACAATCTTATGTCACACCCGTCCCATTTAAAAGTTTAAAAACGAATGGTTATCGCCATTTTTACAAAATATTTTTCACTGGTATTCAACAGAAAATATATTAAATTTGAATATATGCGAGTCAAAAATGGTCTCATTGTGGCAGATGCACTGAATTTCAATGTTAAACTCAGAATTTTTAGTTTTTAAACTTGTGCTCGTCACACCCGTCCCAGGTGTTTAAGCGAATGTAAAAATTTAACTAGTATAAAAAATTGCATTATGTTTTAGCATTTTGAAACCTTGGGGCATCTTCTAAAATACCCTATAGTAAATTGCTAAAATTTTAACCGGTTAATACCATTTTCAGCACGATAAAGTAGTAAAAACGTCACACTCGTCTGTATGGAATGAGCCATTTTTTTTTTTGCTTTGTTGTAAATTGTCAAAAAATACACACACAATGAAGATTAAGAGGGTTCAAATGTTACATAAAAATGTTCCTCGTAATTTTTTATAAAAACCTCTTTAACACATACCATAGCTTAAATGTAAGTGTCACATGGTATCTTATTACGATTCACCATAACAGAGGGGGAAAATTAAAATCCCCTAAAATAAAACTTAGACATTATCTTTTAAAACACCGATATACGTTTATTTTTTTTTTTTTATTATATTTAATTCTCTACCAGTTGTTGGAATCTTGTTATTTCTTTTGTGTTATTAATAGAGTTTATAATTATTCAGTTCAATTAAAAAAATATTCTTGCCTGCAAAATCTTGCATATGAATTTATTTTTTTGGAAAAAAAGTTCAATAACCCCGGGACTAATATCGAGATCACAGCCTTCCTAATTATTAATCCCATAATTTTTAATCCCAAACTCGGAAACCCTAATTGATGCGTAAGATATATAAGGCTTTCGCAAAACTACACCTAATGAAATAAAATTTAAAACTCACACATTAATTTAGATTCTGTAATTTAGTAATTCTGATTATTCAGGGTATTCACGATAAAGTTCATTCGACATTAAATTGTTTATGTGCATTTACAAAAACAAATAACTTTAATTACAAAACTTTTATTCAATATGTAAAAAATAAATCTTAGGTTCATTGTCCTAGTCAAGATAGAGTAATACTTAGAGCATTTTTAGCTCACTTCCGTTTCATATTCTGAACTAACCGTCAAACCAAAGGAAGTAATGTCCATTTTTTTTATTTTATTATATCACAGGATTTTATAGCATATTCGGGAGGAAAACCAAATTGCACTGAAACCGTTGTAACCATGACCGTCTATCGTGATCTTCATAGATTTTGATATTTTTTGGTTCATAGCATGATATTAATCATTTCAACTTAATTTTTTATTCAAACAAAATAAGCAGCCAAAAACAGCCCTCTAATGGTATGAACTAAAAATGTTCTTAACGAAAATCATGAGTCATGAAAATGTTTTGGGAAAAAATCTTTTACAAATAATATTATTACATTTCGACACACACACTAATTAAGCGTCACACCTTTGAGTTTTATTTATACAACAAGTACAAAAACTCATATTAAACTGCTTTTGAACATCATAAACACTCTGTTAATTGAACTTAAAATCAATTTATTTCAGCGGAAGTTAGTGTTCTGCATGAATGCGCTTTTTATTTTAACGCTTGATTTGATTATTTTGTTGGGCTTCCGAAAGAGCACCCCCAAAAAGTAATTTTCAACAAAAAAATGCGCAGTTTGTTTTAAGCGTTTTTAAAATGATTTTGATAGTGGTGCTATAAATGATAAAATTAGTTTATAATGTTTGAGCCATTGCTATAAAATTACTTTAAACAAATGAACATTAAAATATAGGAAGCATATAATTGATAAGATTACTATTGATTTGGACTTACAATACCATTATTGCGCACTTTCAAATATGCTTAAGAATATTAAAACTAAATAGCTTTGGCATTTTGTAAACTGTCTTTAAAAATTACCGGCTTCTTATTTTACAAGATATGAGAGGTTTAAGAAGGAACGTGTTCGTTGCTTAAGTCTTTTGTTTTAACATTTGCGTGCTTTAAGCTGCTGCACTGAAATGCCAAAACTTTAATTAGCTTCGGTCGATAAAATTTTACGTAACTATAATACCGCTTAAATCACACAATAAAAACAAAATTTATCAGCCTTTTCAATAAAAAAAAAAATACCACAACGTTGGTTGACACGCTGACGCCAAGCTACTTATTTTGTTTTTTTTTTTTGAGGAGGTACAAATGAGGATCAAAATAAACATGCTAAAGATTGAAAGTGAAGAGAAAATTTGTCACATCACGATTTGGTTGTTTGTCTGTCTCTGGCTATAAAAAAAAACACCATATGACATGTTAATTTGTTTTAACTGCACTTCGTTTAGCTGCTGTTTTTAATTGTTGTGTCTCTGTGTGTGTGTGATATAGGACAGTTGCAAAATAAAAAAATTAAAAATAATTGTGCAAAAGTAAGACGCCAGACAGCTTAATTAAGCCAAAAATTGCGTTGACTGAAAAAAATGTGCTCCTTGGAAAAGCATAAAATAAAAGCGCATAAAACTCATATAAAAATATTCAAGTCTGCTAACTGTGCTGGTGGTGCTATGCTGGTGGCACCACCAATTTAAGTCTCAATGTAAAACATTCCTTGGTGACCGTGGCATGCAGGTTAAGTGTGTGGCTTAGCATGCTCGAGAGCCCGGGTTCGATCCCTAGCCGTGGCGAAAAGTTTTTTCAGTAAAAAAATTTTTCTGATCGGTCACCACCTCTCTGCAGACAATGGCAAACCTCAGAGAGTAAATAATGCCATGTAAAGCTTCTTGAGAACATGAACTTCAGCCGTTCGGAGTCGGCATAAAACATGTAGGTCCAGTTCTCGGTCAATTGTGTGCAAACATTTAATAACACACACAACACAATTGATCATAAGAAGCTCGGTCAAAGTCCTTTCAAGGGCTGAAATGGCCAATTTGTTTTTTTTTTTTTTTTTTTGTTAAAACATTCCTAGTCTACAACCTACATACAAACGCATCCTTAAACTAAACACTTGTTGTGGCCTGGTCATGAGTGGCTCATCTCTAACTTGTGCTTCCTGTAAAATCAATAAACCGCAATGATTTGTATGCGGAAAAAAATTTCTATTTTCTCTCCACTATTCAAAAAACATGTGCAATGCGCAGCGTTTTAAGCTTTACCGCCTTCTTACTATATGTTTTATTTTTCTTTCTAGCCAACTTATGCCTCGTTTTGTCGGCCAACAAGTGCGGATTCGAATTTACATAACAACAATTGGCTTTCAATTCGAATGTGTTTCTTACTTTTTAAGTTGTAGCCCCACCGCAGTCGAACTCAACCAAGTCGGACCAAAGTTCGTCGGGCAACATAATTTATTAGCTTGGCACAACAAAAGCACAAACCTCAGTCGAGCCAGCTTCAAGCCTCAACAAAGCTCAGCTCAGCTAAGCATAAAATAGAAATATTTAAATTTTTCACACTTATTGTTCGTTTGTGGTCTCTCTGTCTGCCTGTCTGTCTGTCTGTCTGGCTGAAGAGCTGGTGAAGTTGTTTAAACAAACATGGTTTATTTTGCAATTTGTAGATAATTTATAGCATTTGCTGCAAAGTTTTTCAATTGTTTTGAGGCAATTTGTTAAAAGTGTAAATTTTTCGTTCAACTTTTTGTTCAAACAAATTTTGACATTGACTATGCTCGCGACGCTCAGTGCATTTAGCAATTGTTACTTGTATAATTTATGCAAACAAATCATTTTATTTGTGCTTGAATTATTTCGAACACCCAGAAACAAAAAAATTCAACTGAAGCTTTATTTCATGGAGTTGAAATTTTTTCAGAAAAAGTGTGGAGCGGATTACTTTGGAATTTGTTTTCTTCACAACTTAATTTTATTTTCGAAATGCTGAATTAAAAAAAAACTCGTAATTTGTTTATCACTTGCAAAATTAGATCTTTATAAAATCGGTTATATTAAAATGTCGGCCAACGTCTATTGACACAAAATGTTGGGAAAATAATTTTGATAAAAACAAATTTTATAATTTTTTCAGTTTATATATATTTCTTTTCATATTTTGTTCAAAGCACTATATTTCGATCAGAATAAATTCTGTGTCGACAAGGAATAACAGCTAAACTCATTTTCAATATTTCAAAAGAGCATTTTTAAAATTAAAATAGCTACCTAATATAAGGACACCCTGACTTTTGCTGTTTAGATTTGATGGCCTCAAACATTTAATTTTCAAGTAACAACCATAAAAATGTGCGCACTAGAGTGGGTCGGCCTCCATACAAAAAAAAAAGTTTGAAAAAACCACCCTCTATTTTAAAGTTGACCTCGAGAGGATTCCGAAAACAAAAAATTTTTTTTGGACCACCGGAAAAACAGCCAAAATGATCCTTTTTGCATAACTTAAGCATAACATGTCAGATCTTAAAAAAATTATATGTCGTTGAAAAGGGCTTTACAAGCACTACAATGTATTTTTAGGACATTTTAATTTTTTGAGGTCATATTCAACTCGTTAGCCCCATTAGCCCGATTTATGCCCCTTAAATTTCTTTTTTTTTCCCCATATAATTAAACTCCTTCAAATTTGTTTAATTTGTGTTGAAAAAATTATTTATATTTATAATTATTATTATTTATGCTGGTATTTGAACCTAGGTCAGTCGAGTACTAGACGCACGCGTCAGCACACTCGGCCATACATTAACTTTAAAAACAGTTATAAAATTTCAATCCGTACGTTTTTATATGGGTTCCGTGTTCAATAGACCAACAGTCAACCGACTGTTGATTTGAAAGTTTAATTTGATGGATGGTATTTAACAGTGAAATCTGTTCTTTCAACCCAGGATTTGTTTGATATAACAGCATTTTTTCCCTGAGTGTAGTTTCCGTAAGAAAGCTCGATATTTTCATATCGATAGATAAGGGCGCGTGCAACCATCTTCGACATGCTCATGAAAAGTGAAGAAACTATACATGTTTTGAAATTAATGGTTAAATGGAATGGCCGAATTCGAATTGATGATTTGCTTTCTATAGCAAAACTTCATAATGAAAAGGTTATTGGAAGGGAGTGGTGTTTTTTTTTGTTGAGCTACTACTAAGGAACCGGAAATAAATAATTTTTAGAAACATTTAAAAAAATGCCATGACCTTTTTCTGAACCGACTTTAGTATCCATACCAGTTCACATTAACAATACGTTTGTAAGACGGCCATTCCACATCTAATGCAAGTTCTGATTGGCTTCATTCTTTTCAATTTGATTGAAATTTTGGCTAAAGGTCCTTTTTCCACTTATAAGAATATAAGCAGAAAATAACAGTTATTTTCGAAATTTACATTCAAAAAGTCAGACGAAAAGAATTTGCTTATTCGATATTTGAATACAGCAGTGCGATGCTTGTTAGCTAAGGAATAATTGTCTTAAAAGCTTTTTATTTGTTTGGCTTTTGTGAAAAAAATCAAAAATAACAGTTATTTTTTTAACTATTCTTTTTTCGGTCAAAAAAATAAGTTAAAATATGACTTTTATTTTTTTCAGTCAAAAATAACAGTTGAAATATGACTTTTATTTCTCCGGTCAGAAATATAAGTTAGAATTTGACTTTAATTTTTTCAGCCAATAATAAAAGTTAAAATTTTACTTTTATTTTTTGAGTCAAAAATAACAGTTAAAATTTGACTTTTATTTTGTCGGTCAAAAATAAAAGTAAAAATTTACCTTTTATGTTTTTGATCACAAAAAAGTTAAGATTTAAATTTTTTTTCGGTCAAAAAGAACAGTTAAAATATGACTTTTATTTCTTCGGTTAAAATGTGTAAAAGGATAACAAAAGTACAAATTTCATTACATATTTAACTTTTTTTTCTGACAAAATAATAATTTTGAGGGATTTTTTTTGGAGTTTTGGCTTGTAAAATTTATTTAATGGATTTTTAAAAAGGAAACCTTTAGAGAAAAAAAAAAATTGGAGCTTGGCTTCCGAGTTCAATTAGATAGCTATTATATTTCCGTATTAGGTTTAAATTTATGTATTGTGCTATTATGTTTATAAAATTTTGTTTTAAAATTTTTTTCTTTTAAATTTTAATTAAAGCACGGCAAATAACGGAAAAATAAAAGTAAAATTATAACTTGTATTTCTGACCGGAAAAATAGAAGTCATATTTTAACATTTATTTTTGACTGAAAAATAAAAGTCAAATTTTAACTTATATTTTTGACTGAAAAAATATAAGTAAAATTTTAATTATAATATTTAAACTTATATTTTTGACTGAAAAAATAAAAGTCAAATTTTAACTTATATTTTTGACCGGAAAAATAAAAGTCATATTTTAAAAAGTTAAAGTTAACTTTTATTTTTAACCAAAAAAAAATTGGTCTAAAAATAACAATTATTTATTAACTTTTTGGAAAAAAGTCAAAACAGTTACGGTCGCTTAATATACATACATAAGTGATTTTTTTTTTATATCCCCATTTTTGAAAAGTTGTGGATATACCAATTTGTGATAAAAGTAAAAATCTTGTATTGATATATTAACAATACAAAAACAAAAAATTAAAAAAAAAAAAGAAAATTTAAGTCTTTAAGCGTGTTTTTCTCATGAAAAGGGGGTTCTCAAATTCTAATGAACCGATTAACTTGAAATTTGGTGTGGACCTTCTTTATAAATCGTTCTAGGTTTGAACTATAATTATAACAAAATTTGGTTTTTTTTATTTTTAAAATATTCAGAAAGGGGCTGATTCCACACAAATGAGGAACGGAAACATGAATCCTTAAATGCTTTCAATTGAAATAATTTTTGGTTCTCGCATTAAAATGGAATCGTAAGTTACTCTTGTTACAAAATTATTTTTAGTTTTAATGCTTTTTTATGGTTTTTTCGACAACTTAAAATATTTTGTTGATTTAAAACGTTTTTGCAAAAAAATTGAAATAATTTTTGGTTTTCGCATTAAAATGGAGTCGTAAGTAACTCTGTTACAATATTATTTTTAGTTTTAATGCTTTTTTATGGTTTTTTTGACAACTTAAAATATTTTGTTGATTTAAAACGTTTTTGCAAAAAATTTTTTTTTTTAAATTAATGCATTAATTAAAAACATATTTTTTTGATTTTAGTGTCAAAAATATGTGATGGTTAGTATACCCATTAAGTTCTTATAAATAATTCCCACATCGTTCGCACTCGTCGCACCCGGGACAATCTTATGTCACACCCGTCCAATTAAAAGTTTAAAAAAGAATGGTTATCGCCATTTTTTCAAAATATTTTTCACTGGTATTCAACAGAAAATATATTAAATTTGAATATATGCAAGGCAAAAATGGTCTCATTGTGTCAGATGGACTGAATTTCAATGTTAAACTCAGAATTTTTAGTTTTTAAACTTGTGCTCGTCACACCCGTCCCAGGTGTTTAAGCGAATGTAACTATTAAACTAATATAAATAATTGCATTATGTTTTAGCATTTTGAAACCTTGGGGCATCTTCTAAAATACACTTTAGTAAATTGCTAAAATTTTAACCGGTTAATACCATTTTCAGCATGATAAAGTAGTCAAAACGTCACATTCGTCTGTATGGAATGAGCCAAGGGTAAAAAAATCTTTCACTTTTTTCAAACAGCCGCTATTTTCTTAAAATATTGTGGTTAGTAACAGTGACATCCTTACTTATTAAGAATCTGTTTTCTTTTCTTCCTCCTTAGATCACCAGAAAGGTTATAATCACGTCAAGAAGGGCGCACCATTATTTCATACCCCTCCTCATTATCACCTTGTAATTTTCAAATTTTCAAAATTTTCTTTTTTATATTGTTTAAACATCAATCTTTTAAAAACTGGCTATTAAAAATATGCTTAGTTTTTTTCATCGAATATTAAAACAAACACAAAAATTTGAACACAAATTATGAGTTTTTTAAAAATTGAAAAATTGTCTACGTTAGAAACGTTAATTATAACTACGTTAAAAAAGAAACACTTTTTAAATATAATGAGAAAAACTTAGCGAAAACAAATTAAGAAAATATTCGAAAATCTCGAATAATCCGACTCTAAAAAGCCGAACTTCCAAAAACTTCGAAATTGTTGTTTTCAAAAAATCTGAAAATTAATAAAAACTAGTCTCTCGAATAACCCGAAACCGTATTAACAGACCTACTGTGGAGACATGTGATTTTTGTTTTAATTATATTTGCACAACTAAGAGCATTAATCTAAAAATGCATGTTTTGCTCATGTTATTTATAATATTTCAATGATGTTTAGCTTGTTATGTTTGACCAAAATTCTTTCTCTCATTCATTTAATAGAAGCAATTTCCAAGCCTTAAACCACATTTGCCGATAGTTTTCTTATTATTTTTACGTGATTACTAAGTTTTCAGTCAGTTTTTTCTGAACTTGTTTTTTCGTTTTTATTTGGCAGTGTTGCTTATATTATTCATTTGTTTGTTTGTTTGTTTGTTTGTTTGTTTGTTTGTTTGTTTAGCTAAAGTGAAGTTGAAGGCGTTGGGGTTCAAATTTTGCGTGCTCGAGTCTCGTTTGTTTATGCAGCGATTGTAGAGCCTGACGTTTGTTTATATTTCTGATACGTTTGCTTGATGCCGCTTAAAAGAGCCTAAAAGCCAAGTCATAACGAGCTGAAAGCCCAAAATAAAATAAACTAAAATAAAATAAAATAACAAAACACAACAAAAACAAACATTTATTATTGATAGATTGTAAGTTGGCGATTTCCGGCGTGACCCGTCTGGGTCTGTGGGAAAGTGAATTAATGTATGCGTGTGTTTGAGTGTTTGTGTGTATGTGTGTTTTTGTCGGTTATGTAAATAAGTGCTGTGCAAAATTAAAATAGCATTACTTATATACCATGAAAGAAAATATGAATATGTAGCGCATTCCCAACTGAACTAGGTTTTAAAGCAAGAAAAAAAAAATGACTTAAGGAGTTCTCATTTTAAAAACAACATTTGAATTTTTAATCTGTTATACATTTTTGATGATTTAATTTAATTTAATAGAAAATTTCATTCATCATACATTTAAACCGTTACACATTTTGCAAGAGCGCCTTTTTTGCTTGCGTTCAAAGTTGTCATTCTTTATAATTGTGTTTTGTTATTGATTTATCACTTTTTAATATGCACCGGCTGTGCACAATACAGCACATTTTCAATTCCAAATTATTTGTTTTTTTTGTTAGTTCTTTTCACACATGTTCCAGCTTCTTAGACAATTTCTGCTTGTTCTTTCTTGTACTTTATTAGAATATAATTTGTTTTAGTATTCCTGCGAGTGCCTGTGCGTGGTGCTTCAGCTGGTAGCCAGTCAGCGAACACTTCCTGTTTGTTCAATATCCAGAATTCTCATGTGGATATCTTCCATGAGGATGACGATGATGATGATGTTCCGCATAAATCTTGCTTAGCTATCTGTGCTCGCCGCCGCCTCATCCATTATTTACACTCAAGTGCTTTGAACCCAATCGACATGATTGTCAGTTTTTGCTGTTTTTTTTTTTTGTGTATTTGTCGATAATGAATGCAACATTTCTGCATCTCTTCATTTCTGCAAACATGTTTGCCATAAGTTTATGTTTGTTTTTCAAATTGCGTTAATTAAATGTTTATGTTTAGCTGTTGTATTGATGCTAGTGTTAGCGGAGTTGTTGCTGCTGCAACGATTGAACGACACAGTCTGCTGCTTGTTGTATCAATTTGTTAACATCGGGAAGAAATACTTTAAATTGCCATGAAAATGTGGTTTTTTATTTGTTTTTTGACACTTAACATTGAGGTGTTAATGAAATTTCTTACAGTTACACATTTTTTTATATATAATATATCGAAGTGATTTCTATTATAATATGTATAACATTAACATTTTGAAAGTAAGAGTTTTAATGACAAGTTGTGAAAACGGAAAATTGTTTTATTAAGTTTTTATTGAATAGTACAAAAAACATATGTCAAAATAAAATTTTTCTTAAAAACATGCATCTCAACTTAATTTCATTGTAAAAAGGATTGCAAAAAGTACACTAGAGGAAAAAGTAATGTAATCAATAAGTAATAATGTACAGAGGCATATATGTACCTACTGCATCTTGCATGGGAAAGAGTGAGAGCTGTTTTAACAAGGCAAAGGGAGCGTGTCCATTTTATCACTTTTTAAATTGAATGAAAAATGTATTCAATACAGCTTCTTATGTATTGAATACATTACAGACTTCAATAAATACAAGCAATGTGTACTCGTAAACGTTTTATGTAATTTTGTATAAATAGATATAGATTATATATAGATATATTAAATTATTTTATATTATATGTTTAAGAAATTATACACTCAGAGAAAAAATGCTGTTATATCAAAGAAATCATGGGTTGAAATGACAGATTTTACTGTTAAATACCATCCAACAAATGAAACTTTTAAATCAACAGTCGGTTGACTGTTGGTCTATAGAACAGGAAACCCGTATAAAAACTAATTTATTGAAATTTTATCACTGTTTTGAAAATTCATGTATGGCCGAGTGTGCTGACGTATGCGTCTAGTACTCGAGAGTCCACGATTCAATTCCGGCAAGGCAAACAAAAATGTTTTTTTGTTTAAAATTTTTTTTTTTTTAAATAAAAAATGAAATTTGCAATTTTGTTTTTTTTTGTAAGATTGTAAGCATTTATTTTGAAGGTTATTTTTGATCAAGCAATTAATGAAACAGAATTATAAATACTTTAATTATTAACCCTTCGATGCGTGAACATTTTTTTACCTTTCAATGCGTGAACAGGTCCCCAGGGACCTTTTTTTATTTTTAAGTATTTTACTATGAAAAAAAATTGCAAAAATTTTTTTAATTTTTTTTTTATGTTTATTATTGTCTAAAGAACAAAACTGTATATTTAGATTTTTTTTTTTTTTACATTGGTCATATGAAAGTGAATAAAATTTACATATAAAACATCTTATTTTCTATTGTTGTTGTTGCTGCTGTTGGTCCATCGTGGCCTGTTCGCAAGTATGACAGCGGTGGAGGACGTCCGTACTCAGAACGGCATAGGCGGCATGACGGCCTGTTCGTCCTTGGCGCAAATGCTGGTGAATTGACTTCTACCGGTCTTGGTCTTATCTGAAAAGATAAAAAAAAAATAAAAAAAAAACAAAATTAGTAGTCTGGTTGTGAAATTGAAGCAGTTTTTTCTTACCCTGACATCAAATGTCTACATCGCATTGCGTATCCTTGGATGCTTCGTGATTTGGTTGTTTAGGGCCCGATTCTCAATGTTTGGCATTGCCAACTGCCTGGTGAGGAGCTGGAGAAACGCCCGTCGTCGATCACTTCGTTGGTCAGGCTGCATTTCGTTGTATATGGTGAATGCAGCAAGTGCAGCAACGTCTACCATATTGTAAAACATTGCTAATGGCCAGCGTTGTGTAGAGCGTTTGCACGAGTAATTGCCCAGCATTTGGTCCATCACATCTACGCCAGATTTATTAGCATTGTAGTCCAGAATGCTGTAGGGTTTCCGCTTTGCACTGGCCTCGTCGACAGCGCAAGTATAATGTTGAGTAGACATAAGAAGAACAGCTTTGTTTCGTTTTGGCACATATGAAGATAGTGCTATATCGCCATCGTTGAAGCCGAACAATGTGGTGAGGACAGGACGCTGGCGATTTTTCTGGAACTCCTGCGGTACGAACCTCTTATTTGCGCGAACTGTTCCAACGTAGCCCGTTTTCCTGCTCATCAAAACACGTGCCAAATCCAACGTTGTGAAGAAGTTGTCAAGTTGTCTGCATAAACTGTGCGGCCAGTATCCATATATCTCTCCATAAGCGTAAGTACAACATTTTGGCTTTGATTTACTGCACGATCCTGGTTTGGCAATTTACCAGAATAGATCATACCTTTGACGGGATAGTATGATTTGGAGTCACACAACCACCATACCTTTATTCCATACTTGGCAGGCTTAGAAGGAATGTACTGTGTGAAGCGGGTACGGCCTCTGTAGGGGAATAACTGCTCATCAACTGTCAATGACTCATGCGGAGTGTAAGCTGCTGCTAAGTTTGACTGCAACATTTCCCAAATATCATCAATTGCCGCAGTTTTGCTGGTGATTAGTCGCTGCTGTCGTGTATTTGCATTGTCGAATCTGATGAATTGTTTGATGCACATAAAGCGATCGTAGGACAAAGCAGCTTTGTATATTGGGTTATGTGTTGGGCCCCATAACTCTCTAGCAGGTTCGGTATTTGATTTGGTGAGTCCAGCATGTAGAATAATAGCCAAAAATGCTGGTATTTCATTCCTTCATCTTCGTTGGATTTACCAAATTCCATGCAGCTGTAACTTCCCTGGCTTTCCTATTAGTTTCGCGTAATATTGCCATCTTTACCATAGTATTGTAAACAATTGTCATTTGTTTGCTGTGCATTGTTTTCTTCGTCGTCAACATCGCTGTTATCACTTTCTTCATTGACTTCGATATGTTGTTGAGTTTCTGCGTCCGAATCATCACCATGAAAACCTGGTTCATATATGGAGTCGTCATCATTCTCAGCTGTATTGCCAAAAGCATCATAGGCTTCGTCACCGCTCAGCTCTTCTTGCATAAAATTAGCAAATCTGTCATCAACTGCACGTCTTTCATTTACACTCATTTCCTGATATCTTGTACTACGGCATACAACCATTTCAGCAACTTCAATATTTGTATATTGGTCTGCCATTTCAATTTTCTTACTTTTATTTTCACTTTATTTATCACACTTTACTGCTCACTGTCTGAACTTAGAATGATTTGGCTGACGAAATTAGAACCTCTTATATACTCTTTCATACGTCTACTTGGCCTTTAGGTTACCTACACTATGCATATCTGCTCTTTGTACATAAAACAGATTAGTGAAGTATAGGTACAAATTTTAAGAACTGGTTTATTATGTTTCCAACGAAAAGCAATTACCAAAATAAGCTACCACTTTATTATGTTTTCAAGGAAGGACGTAATATAAATAGTACAAAAATAAACTACCACATTATTATGCTTTCAAGGACACAATAACAATTATCCAAAAATTACCAAAAAGTCACAGAACACATCTGTGATATGTTGAAACAATAAAAAAATTATAATAAAGCGAAGAACAAATGCATTTATAAGTGTTTTATTGCATTTTCAGTACAAGCTCCCTAGGGACCTGTTCACGCATCCGCGCATGTATTTGATTTAAATGGGTGTAGCACCTAAACCATTGGTCGGATTGCCTTGATTTTTTTTTAAACGATTCTCCACAAAATTCTCTTAGAATACATGGTAACTTTGGTGGGGTGTTGTCCTGGCCGAAATAGGAGTAAATTGCGTTTGAAAACGCAATAGGTCCCTAGGGACCTGTTCACGCATCGAAGGGTTAAATTACAATATTTGATGCTTACACAGCTAGGGTTCGAACCCACATCCCCCGCATGACAGTCTAGTGCACTTTTACTGAGCTATTGGCAACGATAATATAAACGTAGCAAAACACATTTAAAACCTATCGCTAAGAAAAAATAGACAATTAAACACAAGCACAATACTATTTCAACAGATGATTTTAACAGCACAAAAATACTTTGAAACGTTTATTCAACAAAAAAAATTGTTTACTTAAACGCAAATCATTCAATCGAACAGTGTTTTGAAATAACAGTAGCCGACTGTTAATATAACAGTTGATATTTTTCTCATAAAATAATAACAAACAAAAAAAAATAATTCTTTGCCCGCCGTAGGGATCGAACACAGGCCGACGGCAGTATATAAATGTGTTGTACTTATTATGTATTGTTATTATTATATTATTATTATTTATGAATTATTATTATTAAAAGAAAGGAAAAGTGAAAACAAAATTTTAAAAGAAGAAGAGACAACAACATAATAAAAAAAAGTAATAAAATATTTTTGTCAACGACCACTGTAGGGTTCGTACCCAGTCATAATTAGTACAAACAAACACTAAAGCAACAACTATGTATTGTTAAACTAGTTTAAGAAACAACGTACACACACTTACAGACCACCTACGCACAAACTTATGACAACTAAATTATAAAACACGTAGCCATTGATGTTACCTTTCAATGATATGATTGACAACTGGTTTTAAATGTCAAATGGTTAAGTATGCGTATATTATTGCAACTGGTGTGACTCGTCGGTGCATAACCCTCACGTTTCACCCTACCGTATCTTACTTCACTTGAAGTTCTATGGTATATTCCGGAAAGCTTGTAGTTCGAACCTTATAGTATTCTGCCTTTCGTCTACCTTCGCAACCGGCTAAATCTTATTCTCTGCTTGCTGTGCTGTCTGCACCTTGCTTCCTGTAAGCCTTTCAGCCGCCCTGACATCAGAGAACTATTAGCTTGTTCTGCTT
Organism: Tetanocera ferruginea; assembly: GCA_958299015.1. Taxonomy (NCBI): domain Eukaryota; kingdom Metazoa; phylum Arthropoda; class Insecta; order Diptera; family Sciomyzidae; genus Tetanocera; species Tetanocera ferruginea. Next base: position 129,775,657 of record OY282644.1, read on the forward strand.
GCTGCGCTGCCTCAACCTCGCTTTTATGAAGCTGTTCAGCCGCTCTCACAACAGAAATATAGTTATTTTTTTTTACTTTTGCTGTATGAAAGTTCTGCAGTGTAGTCTTTATTTTGTTGCCCTCGCCGAACCGATGGTTTTTTAAACATCACCACCAATATTACCGAATATCGTCATTTCGAATAATAATACTGCTTGCCTGCTTTACAACTATTACCGAATACGTCATTTCCGAACAATATTAATGTATACCTGCTTTACCACTGTTACCGAATACCGTCATTTCCAAATAATATTACTGTATATCTGATTTATCCAAGATTACCGAAACTAATCGAATAGAAAAATGCCCGAACGTCACCGAATGTTTACTACGTTCGCTGCACTGCTTTATGTTGTAATATATTATCATAAGGATCAGTGCTGCCGTTTTACCATTTTTAATAGGAGTAAATTTCCAGTTCTTGGGGAGTATTTGGTAAGTTTTAGGAGTACTTTAGTTCTTGGAAATAATGACAAAAAATAACTTTAGCAAAACAAACTTATAATCATATAAAATGTTATTATTTTCTCCTTTTTATTAAAAAACCGTGTTTTTCATTTCATTAACAAAGTTTTTTCATTAAAATGACTATTAATTTTGACATGATGGCAGCAGTACATACATCATTTGTAATAGTTGTAGCCAATTCAGCACACCTTTTTATTGGTTTACCCAAGTTATAATTTTTCCCATCCGGTTCAAAACTACACTCCCAAAACGAAACCCGCCCCAACCTTTACGATATTCCCTTATTAAATTTAGCTCTGAAAATTTCCTTTTCGCAGTTGCATTGCCATGTTGAAACTACAATATTGTGCTTAATAATTGAAGGGCTTATTGCAAAAACATGATAAGTCAAAAATAAAAATTTTGAAATAATCGCCTTTGAATCATTTAAAAAATACATAATATAGACGTTGCATGTTGTCGTACTTTTAATACTTGTACATGTTGATTATCCAACATGTAGAAAAGTTAATGAATAAAATTGTAAAGCACAAATTTTTTTAAACTATATACATCTTTTGCTGTTTTACGATTTCTTGGACTTTGTTTTTGTATAAGAAAATTTTTGTAATTAATCGTTTATTATCTTTTGTTTCTGCTTAATCTAACGATATATAATATTCAGTACTTAACTGCAGAAACTGAAATTTCGTTAAATTTTAAAGCAATGAGCAACACTTCCATAAATGGAAAGATATCGCCGAATATTTTTAGATTCACATAACTTATGTTCTTAACTAAAAGTCTGCTTACTTATTTTCCAAATTCGCGAATTTCTTCCATTTGACCGCCTCGTTACACTGTGCGGCATAATGAAAGACAAGGTGAACAAGAAAACGTGAAATGTGAACGAACAAAGTGAACGAAAAAAGGAAGCGTTCAGAAAAAATTATTTTTGCATTAATGGCGAGTACACATAAGGCCGTTTTAAGCTATTAATAAATAGTAGTACTTTTTGTGTTTGGGGAGTAAAGTAGTACTCAGGAGTCAATAGGAGTAAAATACTCCGATAGTAGTACTTTCGGCAGCGCTGATAAGGATTATAATAAGTTATTGGTTTTGTACAATAAAAATTGAAAAAAGATCCTTCAGGGAACACTGAAGCGGCTAAGCTTTACCTCTGCCTTTGATAAAACCACGTCACAAGACTCAGCACATGTCCGCTCATGCGATTTAAGTCACACATTTATTTTAAACATAAAAAATGAACTCAGCATTGCTATAGCACTGCTTTAAAGCATTATGTAGTCAATAGAGATTTCAACCTGTACTCTGTACAAGAAAATCGAAAAAATTTATCTGTGTAGAAAATTATGTCATGTCCTTTTAGGCTTTTCCCTCTACGTAGTGACTTATTTTTTTTCTGCTCAGGGCATGCCCCTAATAAATTCGTAAGAATTGTGTTGATTCGAAGGATGGGTAATAGTTTAGTTCGAGGGTGGAAAATTGGAGACGAGCCGGTGAAAATTTGCTTTAAATTTACACAAATCAAAACTGCCGGGGAACAAGTGCTCAGGGAAATTATTTTACAATTTTATTGTGCAACCGAAGAAAAAATCATATCTGTAATGCGAGGTTCTATTGGGCATCAAGGCAATATTATAGGGATGGGCGTGATGTGACGCCCGAGTTGTCCTGGGAAATACTCGAGCTGGTGGAGTCAGATGGAGTACCTCCGTTGGTTGCACCTGTATAAAAGGACTCAACATTGCGTCTATGCTCAAGAGAATTGAGAGAGGATGAAATATTTTAATCCCCTAACAGATACGTCGCACGACGTTGAATTTGATCCAGAAGCTACAAATAATATATTGAAGCTCCTGCCAAAGTGTGCGAATTGTACCCCATTTTCGACCTAATATATGAGGTAGCGAAGTCAAAAATTTTCTGAATGTTTGAAAAACTTTTCCCCAAATTCCAAATGGAATGAGATCATAAAAACACTTTTGCATTCGTTTGAACCAATTCCGAAACCGAAAAACGCACGACACGCATTTTTTTTTTAAGGTATGGAACCAAAAAAAGTCATTGGGTGCCAATTGAGGTAACTTAGGCGGATAAAACATCAATTCAAGGTTTTGAGTGCTTAAAAATGGTTTTGTTTAAACTAATGTGCGGGAGCTCGCACTGTCGTTATGAAGGATGATCTTTCTTGGTAGACTGATTTTTCTCAATTGTGCAAATGTTTGTGTACCATTCAGCACTAAGAGTTCTTCACTTCTCAAAAGATTTAGAAACGACATGACCGATTTTTGTGATTGGCGACCATTTGCTTGGATGTGCTCCGTCTGCGGACAATTTTGCAGGTTTTGCTTACTTTGAAAGAACCAAATAGTGGAATACTGTTTTCATTCGGGCGTATATCTATGAAAAAAAGAGTAATAATAAAGTTATAAGTACGTTTCTATGAAAAACAAAAGTTAAAATAAAGTTATAAGTACCTTTATGCAAGAAAATGACTAAAATTTGTCTGTTACCTAGGCGTAAGACTAATTGAGTGAAAATTGCATTTTTATCATCTAAAATTTTTTGTTTATTTAAATAACCGAATGTTTGATATACAAGTACGAAGTAAGTTTTCATAAAAATTTTTCCAGTGTAGTTTTCGCTTTTATTTATTTACATTTTCATTTTAAGTGTATATGTCAGCCTCCATGCGCATCGTGAATTTAAATTTTTTTTATCGCGGGTGTATTGCATAGTGAATTTTAGTTTATGATTTAAATATGTAAGATATTACATATTTAAAAGTGGTGGAACACAAAATTAAATTTCACGTGTACCCTTCTTAATGACCCGTCACGCCCCTGTGTAAAGTTTTTTGTTCACCAACTCAATAGAATTTGAAAAGCACTACCTCTTTTCGATACTCTTTATTATACCACACATAATGAGGGTTATATTTTTTGCAATCCACTCATAAATGTAGACAGATTATAAAATACAAGTTACGTCAGTAGGAAACTTTGGACAAAAGATTACGTAAATTTGTACCACAATAATTCCAAAGTAAAAAGTGTTTTGAATTCGGAAAACTTCACAAATAAAATATCTTTTTCAAAATACCGCTGTCCTTTCTTTGAATAGTTCCAACATAATTACGGCGTTAGCTTTTATTAGCTGTCAAAAGTGACAGATGTCAAGATTCCAGCTTAGGTTGCTTTGATCTTGAATGAAATTCCTATATGTTGATCAAGCGACAGATAAAATTATTAAAATTTGTTGTAACAAACATGACATATGCAAAGTACAAGATAAAAAATGAGCTCTGAAATAAATAATAACAGAATAATGGAAAAACAAACGATAGGTATTTAATAACAGGTCAGATCATAGTTATTTGGCGCCAAAAAAAGTTGATTGTCATGCCAAGTAATAAGAAGAAAATAATTATACCACAACAAGCTTTACAATAAATGCGGATCAACAAAGGAACTGTTTTGAGGATATGTTTGAAAATTCTTATGCTTAATTTTAACTGCATTCCTTCAGGTGATCATGAAAAATCTTAGCCCTCATTAAAAATGCAAAATAAGGCACCAAAAAGAAACAACAAATGAAAGGTTTTCGATATAATCACGAAGAAATGTACATTTATTGTCCTCAGGAACTGCTGTGAAGTTTTTTATGCTGCAAACAAAATTACTAAAAAAAAAATACACAATATAAGCACAAAACCAGATAAGTTGAAGATCAATGATCGCTGGAAAGCATGAGAAGTTGAACAAGAACCAACGTAAGTAAAAAAAAATATTATTACCTCATGACCAGAGTGTTACATAAGCAACCACCAAGATCAAACTTAAAATCGTTGCAATACTCATAATCAAAATAAAACCATCAACAAACCGATCATGACGATCATAAAACTGAATGACGTTAGACAAAATAAATAAAAGCAAAGATATTGTTAGAGAATATTTTACTGCCATAGTAAATGCCAAAGAACATGGAAAACTAGTTTAACTAAACAATAAAAATCGAGTTTGTGCAGTCGCAGAAGAAGAAAATCAATTTCAACTCAAGTTTACAGCTGATCGTGGAAATTCAACTAGAGAAGACACAAGAAAAAAAAAACTGTATATGAGAAAAATAAATATCAGAAAACCATTAAGATTTTTATTGTATGAACACGAAGGGTCAAAGGAAACTTATTCGCAAAAAGAAAAGCCTAAAGCGCAGTTCTGCAGAAATTGAAAAATCATTAGATACTAAAAAGAATGGCAAATTCGTGCCAGCGTTTTTTGAACAAGAAGTTTTCGCCACATAAGTATTATAAGAGTTAAAATAAGCGCTTGATATAAGTGTCTAAGTTAAAAAGAATAATAAAGAAAGTTTTAATACGCTAAAAATAAAGCTAACACAGTTTAAAGCCCAAATTAGCCAAAAAAACAACATCATGTCTTAAAGAATATTTTAAATGAACATGCATTTTAACTGCCTGCAGCAACAACAGAGTATCCTCAACAGATATCCACGCAAATAAGCAAAGCAACACGTTACAGACCACCCACCAATTAAAGGTTTGACCAAACCATAACATTTGTAGCAAGCTGGCTTCATCTGGTCTGGCGCCATGTTATAGAAAGAGTAATTAAATGCTAGTGAGGAACATGTTTTCAGACCATCTTAGCCAGGTTTTGCCATTAAATCTGCATAAAATTTGAACTTGCAAATTAAGTTTGTGTACTTATTTTTCAGTTTATTGTGACCACACACGCACACACATTTAGCACTAGTATAATTTTACTATTTTGGTTTTGAACATTTGTTTAATGTCGGATTTGAATTCATGAAGTTCTAAAATTTTAAGTATTTCGTATAAAATTTCTACACGTAAGAGTGAACCTGCTTTTGGCACAAAAATGTGATCAACATTTATTTGAAATTTTTACTTTATTTCTTATTGAACCTTCTAGGTTCATATTTGTTTAGTAGAAACAATAAACATAGTCTACTTTTTTCATGATACACAATTATCTGAAATAAGATCTGAAGGTTAAATTAACCATTTCAACTCTTGAAAGGACTTTGATCGAGCTTTTTTATGATAAATTGCGTTTGCGTGCTTTTCTTTCTACACTAAAAAAAAAACACATATCTCTCTCCGATCAAAAATTTCTCTACACTCAGAAAAAAGTTTCTCGGAATATGATAAAATGGCATCATATTTAGAGAAAAATGGTATAGACTTTGCTCCAGAGAATGCTTTTATCAAATTGCGATACAAAAAATTCTTTAATAATGATAAAAAGCTTCCATGAAATAGAAAAATATATGAAAATATATCGTTTTTAGAGAAAACGACTTTTAATTTTTGAGAAAAGATCTCTTTTTATTGAAGAAAATACTTCTCATAGTGAATTTTTTATCAAAATATAAGAAAAGTTTTTCATTTTCAATAAATTTTGCTCTATAATTGAGAAATTTTTTGTGCGAGAAAAATACTTCTCATTATTAAAGACATTGAAATATTTCCATTTCCTAGAAGTAAAGAAATATTTCTTCGAATATGTGAAAATTTATTCTAATTGAAGAAAATTTTATTTTATTCTAAAGGAAATAAATAAATAAATTTTTTTCACTGTCATTTTTATACTGCATTCAAAAAGCACCCGATCGGAAAGTACAGTTTGTAGCATACCCTTCTTATCTATTAACACAACTGGAGTAAAGCTCTACACGACACTGAAAGCTGCGTAGAAAATCTTCCACAGGTTCCAAAGTTGATCGGATTCAATTATATATTACTTCACATAAAAAATGCCTTTTATATAAAAAGATTTCTTAAAAAAATCAAAAACAATCAAAAAGAATCGAAAAGAATCAAAAAGAATCAAATCCTTATATAATCAAAAATAATCAAAAATAATCTTTAAAAGTAATCGGATTATTTTTTTTGATTACTTTTGATTATTTTTGATTATTTACGTAATCGAAAGTAATCCTTATTATAATTTGATTATTTGTAATCGTAATCATCGTATTTAATCAATTATTTCACCTTTTCAAAAAAAATAATCTAATTACTAATGAATACGATTACTAATCATTATTTAACAGCTATGTTCTAATTGAAAAAAATTTTTTTTGAAAAAGAGAAAATTACTATTATCGAAAATAGAGAAATTTTTTACATGAGCAAGGTATGTGTTTTTCTCTCAGTGTATTTTCGATAATAGCTATATTCTCTTTTTCAATAAAATTTTCTTCAATTAGAATAAATTTTCACACTTTCAAAGAAATATTTCTTCACTTGTGGATTATGGAAATATTTCAATGTCTCTGATAATGATAAGTATTTTGCTCGCACAAAAAAATTCTCATTTATAGAGAAAAATTTATTACAAATGAAAAAATGCTCCTATATTTTAATAAAAAATTCACAATGAGAAGTATTTTCTTCAATAAAAACAAATATTTTCTCAAAAATAAAAAGCATTTATCTTTAAAAACGATATTTTTTTATGTATTTCTCTTTTTCATAGAAGCTTTTTATCATTTTTAGGAGCAAAGTCTATACCATTTTTCTGTTAATATGATGCCTTTTTTATCATATTCCGAGAACCTTTTTTCTGAGTGTACGATATTTTCATTAAATTATATGCGGAGTTGTATATATTTTTTTTTTATGGCGCCACGGCCATGTTCGTGCGTACTAAGTGTCTGTCGTGCGAGCTAATGAATCCCGAGTTCAATCCTTGCCTCCGGGACTCTTAAAACTTTTTCTGCATAGTTTTTTTTGCATCGGAGAAATCCCTTTGGAGCTGTTTTATTTCTCCTGAACGCCTTTTTTTGCCAAAAAGCAATTTTTTTTATATATTAATTTTGTTTCTATTCAGAATGCATACCAAAAATAAGCAAAAAATTAAAGATTTTGAAAATTAAGATTTTGAGAAATTGACTTAAACACAATTTTGAAATTTTTTGCCTATAGAAACTCTTTCGATACCCAAAAAATGACGGCCAATTTGCAAAATTTTCTTTTTTGTATTGTTGAAATATCAATAAAAAAATGGTGACTAAAAATATTTTTAGGTTTTTTTTATCGAATTTTAAAAAAAACTAAAAATTTGTTTCCACTATTTGAGATATAAAATATTCTGCTACTGATATCAAGCCGAACTCAATTTTTTGCTTTGATCTCTTAAGTGTAGGAAGTACCGAAATAGCGGTAATCAAATAGTTTTAAATGATATGTATTTACAAGATATTAACATAACGAAATTACTAGCAACCAACGTTCTCAACTGATCAACAGATAAATATTGATAGATACTTTTTTGATTTAATAAATTTGTGCCACACATGTTGTTGCTGCGGTTGGGCTCTAAGCTACTAAATTAGTCGAGAAATTAAGCAGACTCATAATGGCTTTTTTTTATTTATTTTTGTCAAAACCTTGGAACACCCAATAAAATTCATTCAGAAATTCTCAAACCTTGCGCTTAATCTTAATTCAGCTATCTTGATTTGATTTTCATAAAACGGTTCTCACAAAGCAAAGTTAATTTAATTTTTTTTTTATTTTTAATGTGTGTCATATAAAAAGTTTATATAGATTTATGACTATAAATTAGCTATTTACATTCATTCATTCTTTAACTTGTATAAAATTCTTCAAACTCAAAAAATAAAAAATAATAACAAACATAACTAAGAAAATGATCTTTTCCGTTGACTGACGAATACAACATCGATCAATTTGGGTCAATGACAACTGCCGCGGCATCTATTTGTTGTTGCTGGTGCAAATCTGCAAAACTCGGCAACTTTTATTATGCAATTCAAATTGGGTCTTGATCGATCTGTTGGCTTCATCAACGCAGCGGGTTGCCCAGCAGCCACAACCTTTCCCAAAAACAAAAAATCAAAAAACAAAAAAATAGCGAAACGAACCAACGACCAAAGATTGTTGCATTCATCAAGTATCTGTGTCTGTATCTAAAGCTGCGTGGCGTTTGCAAAGTGCGCTCAAGCGGAATGGATCGCATCATAATGCGAAATAATGCGCAATAGTAATCGATATCATTCAAACACTAATCAATTGACAAGATTTTTGCAGTGTGGTTTATTCAGTTATGGGCAAATTAAGAAAAAAATAAATGCCTGCTCATTGTTTTGATAACATGATCAAAATAGGTGGTCATTTGGGAGTGCGTCAATATTTTGCAAATTTTGACATCCCGCTGTTTTGCTTCAGTTATACTGAATGAATTTAATTAACAGCTTGATTAAAATGTTGCTCCAACAAGCAAACATTTAATTAGATTTACAAACAATTTTCAACGCACAACTTTAAGTTAATTAGCTAAGAGCAGGTGTTGGCGAATGCAGCACAAATAACTAAATAAACAGCACAACTTCTATGAAACGGTAGTTTTTTATCTATCTAAATGACTGCAACTCTTAGTTGGTACCATTTTAGAAATGCATTTGTACCAAACTGTAAAGAGAGAAAAAAAAATCAAGTGACAAATATTTGTCATCGAGATGTAGCCAAATATTGACTTGTAGAAAGTGGCACATGTGCGCTGCATGATGGTATGCATGCGCAGTAGCGTTGCTATTACCTTTATTTACATAACATTTTCTAACAGGTAAATAAGACGTGCGACAAACCGATGGAAAACATAAAAATGGTCTGAATTAGTAGTTAAAAATGCATAAATATTTGATTAAGAGATGTTTATCTGAAAAAACAAACAAATTCAAAACCTGCATGGATGCAAGAAATTTCTGCATTGAATTGAGTTTAATATTAAGTGAAATACATTTAAAACAGTGTGAAAAACGGAGTGAGTGGATCTTATATTTGATCGGAGTGCACCTAAGCCTGAGTTCAAATCACAGTAAACTCATTACGGTTTTAGATTTATATAAGTTTGCTAGCTGAATTACCCGGTTTTCCAAAGGTTGGAAAGAGAATTGCAGTTATGCATTCAAAATTATTCGACGATCTAATTCGAAAACGAAGTAATGCTTGGTTTTCCTGTGACATTTTTGATTTGATATTGAACTTCAAAGTCTAAGATATCGCATATATAACAATTGACGTAGTCACTAAAAATAACGTAGCTAAAACAGAACTTTAGTCAAAATTATCTACTGTTTAGGAGGTAAAAAAAGCTGTTTATGATATTAAACCGTTATTTTGACTAACGACTAAATTTGGCCTAACGTCGTATTAGAATTAGATCAACGATTTGTAGAAATGAATAACCTTCAATTGAGTTTAACTTCTTGTGATGAAGCACCACATTCAGTGACTGTTAGTCCCCAATTCAATGTGTTCGAGCGTGTTCATCGCTCTTCAAGATGAATTTCATGAAGGTCGTCCCAGAACGGCTGTTGTACCAGAAAACATCGGTACTGTGTGTGAGATAGGTTTATCCTTGAGAATTTGTTGCCGTTGAATGCTTCTATAATTTTACAATTGCTCAGTAAAGACTCGTGTCGAGCTTTATCACGAAAACTATATAATATCATGTCATAGTAGTATGTGTAGTATATGAAGTATATCAAATATACCGAAATACAGCTGATACACTCAGAAAAAAGTTTCTCGTAAAATAATAAAAAAGGCTTAATATTTAAAGAAAAAAATAGTTTAGACTTTGTTCCACAGAATGCTTTTCTCTTAGCTTTCATATAAAATAGAAATATATAAAATATATCGTTTTTAGAGAAGAAGACCTTTTTATTTTTGGAAAAAGATTTGTTTTTATTGAAAAAAAAAAAAAAATACTTCGCATGTGAATTTTTATACCCCCACGCGTACTGCGTAAGGGGTATATTAATTTTGTCACGATGTGTGTAACACCCAAAAGGAGGCGTGGAAGGTATGGAAAAGTATATATATTCTTGCTCAGCATCACCACCTGAGTTGATTTAGCCATGTCCGTCTGTCTGTCCGTCTGTCCGTCTGTCCGTCTGTCCGTCTGTCCGTCTGTCCGTCTGTCCGTCTGTCCGTCTGTCCGTCTGTCTGTCGACACGATTACAGCCGCAATTTTGAAGCTATCGTAATGAAATTCGATATTTAAGCTTTTTTTAAAAAAACTAAGGTCAAGTTCGAGAATGGGCTAAATCGGATGAAAACCACGCCTACCTCCCATACAACCCAAAAATTGAAAACTCTACAAAGAAGCTAATATTAAAGCTACAATACTAAAATTTGGTATATGTGTATTCTATGTCAAAACTGAGATGTTTTAGAAAAATGGGCGTCATCGACCTTCTAACACGCCCACCTCCCATACAACACCAAAATTGAAAAATCTATAAAGAGGCTAATATTAAAGTTACAAGACGGAAACTCGGTATTTGTATATTCAATGTCAAAACTGAGGTGTGTAAGAAAAATGGGCTTCATCCACCCACTAACACGCCCACCTCCCATACAACCCCAAAATTCAACAATCTATAAAGAGGCTACTATTAAAGTTACAAGATTGAAACTCGGTATTTGTGTAATTAATGTCAAAACTGAGGTGTGTTATAAAATTGGGCGTCATCCACCCATTAAAACGCCCACCTCCCATACAACCCCAAAATTGAAAAATCTATAAAGAGGCTAATATTAAAGCTATAAGACAGAAACTCGGTATTTGTGTATTCTATGTCGAAACTGAGATATGCTAGAAAAATGGGCGTCATACACAATCTCACACGCCCACCTCCCATACAACCCCAAAATTTAAAACTTAATAAAAAGGCTTATATTTAAGCTGCAGGAAAACAATTTGATATGTATGTTTTTTAGACACATACAAATAATAATATCTCACAAAATCTCATACAAAAAGCTCTCCAATTTAATATTCTTCCACCTTTAAGAATCGGCAGTGGGGGTATTTTAACTTCGGCCAAGTCGAAGATATACCTTACTAGTTTATCAATATATAGGAAAAATTGTTCATTTTCAATAAATTTTTCTCTATAAAGCCTGTTCAGTACTCTGTTCAGTTTAATGTAAAATTTCAGTTGAATCTACATACAAAAAACGATAGCTGTGAAATACATGTGGAATGATCACAACAAGTTCGTCAAATTAGTACTCTGTTCCGCTGTGGAATAAATTCGCAACATTTCTCTTGCAACATTTTTTTCACGACAATTTAATTGAACTGACTATTGATTTTGATGTGAAAAGTGACAGTTGTCGAAATTTTTTTTTGCTTTTATATATTTATTTTTCTCATTCTGAAAATTAAAGCATGACTTCCTCAAATTTTGCAATTTATACGGAACAATATGTTTGTCAGAATTTTCACGCAACAATAAAATGAATGTTGCTACCCAAATTTCACACAAACGAATAGAGTACTAGGCTTAAATGAGAATTTTTTTTGTGCTTGAAAAATACTTATCATTATAAAAAGTTTCTAAGAAACTGTAAGCAAGATATATTTGTGACAAAGACAAAAGCTTTGCAATAAAGAATTAATCTTAAAAAAATCAACTGCTGTGTCTTCAAAGCAAAATACTTAATCAACGAATCAAGAAAAAACTCGTTGCCGCAAATATAAATACTTTACCAGAAAGATTTAATTCTTTGTTAGCAAGCGACTGGAAAAAAGTCTATAAAATCAAAAATTGTTCTTATTCTATTAATAAAAACTTCGTCTTCAACAATCTTCGTTTTATAATTGATATAAGTCACTGTTGCATTTATAATCAGTACCTTAATGGTCGAACGTTGAGTTTTTAAAAAAAATGTTGGTAGGTTCGAAACCTGGAGTTCGATTGTCTGTTCCGTGCACGTGTAACTCGTCACTTAAAAATGTTTATTTGGTACTTAACGCTATTCGGTACTATTATTAACATTTACGAATAAGCAAACGTGTTCGTTGCTACTAAACGTATCTCGATGCATTATTTTCAATCGTAAATCACAATTCGTTCGTACGTAAACAGAGTAACGTAATTTTTATTTGCACGATTGACGTCGTGTACGGAACAGACAATTCCACCCCTGACGGAACAAACACAAAAATTATTTGTAATTTTTAAGGAAAATATCAAATCAGCCGTAACATGTTCTTACAGTAATAAAAAAAAAGGATAAAACAAACTCTCGATTTTCAGCTGGTTTTCTGACTCTATTCAACCAGCAAAAGTATTTGAGGCGAAGTGCATTTTCTTTAGTTTTATATAAAAAAAAAAAACAAATTGGCCATTTCAGCCCTTGAAAAGACTTTGACCGAGCTTCTTATGATCAATTGTGTTGTGTGTGTTATTAAATGTTTGCTCACAATTGACCGATAACTGAACCTACATGTTTTATGCCGACTCCGAACGGCTAAAGTTCATGTTCTCAAGAAGCTTTAGATGGCATTATTTCCTCTCTGTGGTTTGCCATTGTCTTCAGAGAGGTGGTGACCGATCAGAAAAATTTTTTTTTTTTTATTTAAAAAACTTTTCGCCGCGACTGGGGATCGAACCCGGGCTCCGAGCATGCTAAGCCACACACTTAACCTGCATGCCACGGTCACCACATATATTATATACATATTTTTTTTTCCTGTGTTGACTTGAGCAGTTTTTAAATATGTATTGCTACAATTTAAAAAGCGGTGCCAATATCTCAGTGGAAGTGTGCTGGATTAGCAGGTGAAGGACGTGGATTCGAATCATGTCTGTGCAGTGGCGTAGCGAGCATAACTGGCGCCCGGGGCAAAACAATTTTTTGGCGCCCCCAATGAAATAATGAAAAAAATTATGATATATTATATATATTTTTTAATATTTAGTACAAATAATTATAATACACTTATTAAATTACATTAATACAAATAACACTATGCGTGGAAATCAGAAAAAGGTTCTGTACACGACAGTTCATTATATTTTGTTTCAGATTTAGGGTCTCTTAACACGAAAATCGCAAAACAAGTTTTTATAGTTAAGCCTAGTAGGGTAAACTGGGGTACCCTTGACTTTGGTGCACATTTGACTTTGACGTTTTCGGTATGAACGAACCGTTATTTCACAATAATTTGTTTTATAAATTTTGCATCATTGTATTTCAGTAATCGTCAAGAAGTTCGACGATTCTTGCATTACATGAAGAAAAGTAACAGAAAAGTTTTTATGTTTTGCGCGCGTAACTGTTATTTTCCGGCACTGATACGTAACGACTTCCTGACCGAGTTATAAAAGTTAATCAAAGTACCTTTTACAAAAGGTAAAAACTATTTATTTTTTGAAAATATAAGTGAATTTCAATAGAACTAAATATAAACTAAAAAAGTTTTAAAAAAAGATGCCGAGAGCATTTGGGTACATTTGACATTTTTGATTGAGGTACATTTGACAAATATTAGTTGTACGAGTACAAAGATCGAGTAACATCGAGATGTTACCAATTTATTCAAAAGTTTTTTAATATATTTCTAAATTGGTTTTAATAAAAAAGGTGGTTTCAAACATTAGAATAGGTGTATCATTAGCCGAAAAGCATGACTTTCTGCATGACAACAAAAAAATTAATGTTGCGAGTGAAATTTCACGCAAACGGATAGAGTACTAGGATTTACGTGTTTTTTAAAGATTTTATACGATTTATAAGATTTTTAAAGTTTTCCTCACTTTTTTCAAATATAGTCGCATAAGTCGAAATATATCTTGTACACTTCTTGTTCAATATTAATAATCACGCTAAGCCGAATAAAATTTCTAATTTTCTTCATGTTTGATCAACAAATTTTTTAATTTGGATGAGTAGTTTTTGCGCTATCATAATTCATACAAAATCGAAAACTATTTTCATTTTTAGTGGAGAATATAAACTACCGCCGAAAGAAATGCGTGCATAATACATATTTTACATATTTTATTCAATTTTACACTGATTGATACTGAAATAGAAATAAATATTTGAAGTGCTACTCTCAGGTTTGGAAAAACATCTTTTTCTTTAAATGGAAGTTCTGTTCGTTTTAAATCTGTATTATAAAACTCACCCAAATTTTTACAATTCTTTTCAAGATCGTTGTACGGATTATTCTTACTTAATAAATTTTCAACGTCAAGAAAATACCAAAATTTGGAATTAAGGTCCCTTGTCTTGTAAAGTGTGAACTTATTTCCTGATGCAGACGACCAAGAACGCTTTTCATAACGCCAGATTTTTCGCTTTCTGCGGAAAGACCATATCTCGAGTCAATTCTCCGCGCATTTGTCGGCGACATTTTATACGGATTGTTGTATCGATGCTCGATTTTTTACAAAGATTTTTAGCCTTTTCGATAACTTTTTCACATATCTCGTTACGAATTTCTGCAAGTACAGTCGCCAATAATTTGAGATCATGTAACGCTTCTTTAAACTTAATTTTAGGACCTTGTAATCTGAGCTCCACACGGTCAATTCTCTTAGAGTTCAAGCCAGCAATGGACTAAAGTTACGATATTTAAATTCGGTTTAAGGTAAAGATTGCAGCATTTCTGGTGTACCACTTGTGGCAGTATTTTCATCTACTAATTTTTCTTTTAGTTCTACGTATTCTTCCAGACCCTCGACAATAACGCTAACTGCTTGCGCTCTGGCGCTCCATCGTGTTACAGATTCTTTAACAGGTTTTTTAAAGCATTTTTAACAATTTCCATCGTAATATTGAACGTGAGAAAAAGAGACGTATGTTATCAATTATTCGAAAACATGTTACAAAGATTGAATCTTGGTTAGCTGTCACCAGCTATCACAATGTTGCCTTGTTAGCTATCACAATTTACAAATGTTGCCTTATTTTTTTTCTATTATTCTTTGTTGAACGCCAGATATGTGATTTGACATAAGGGCAGCATTATCATAGCATTGTACCCTACAGTTGGCTAACTTAATTATTGAATTAATTAATTAAAACAAATTTTTTTGCAAAACTTTGCTTGTCTTGAGAATGATTTGGCGCCCCTCTGCGAGTGGCGCCCGGGGCATGATGACACCCCCTGCCCCCCCCTCGCTACGCCACTGTGTCTGTGTAGTTATCAAAAATTTTAAATTAAATAATTGAAATTATAATTCTCTATGAAAACATATCATTAGCTTGTTCAAAAAATGCAATCTAAAAAAACTGTTACATATAAATTTTTTTTTAATTTCAAAAAAAATTTCAATTTTTTTAAAAGGGCGCAAAAAACCTTTGTAGCGAAGTGCGTTTCCTTTAGTTAAATATATTTTTTTCTCGGTGTCAGAATTTAAGAAAATAATTTTTAAGGCTAACAAATAATATTGTAACGACTGAAGTCGTTACAAATAAATATTAAAATAAAAATAATAATTTTAAAAGCCGACGGCAACATTTAATTTAAATTAAACTAAAAAAAATACTAATGAATAAATAAAAAGAAAAAGAAACAGAAGAATTGATAAATTAAGTTGAGTAGAATATAAAAAAAAAAAAAAAAAAAAATAAAAAAAAAAATAATAATAATGCGGATGGAGGATCCAATGTGGTCCCCCATCTAAGTACTAACCGCAGTGAAGGCTGCTTAATCTAGCAAACACAGTGCAGCACACATACACATAGAACTCGTTTAGCAGCATTAGCAGCAATGTAAGCAGGCAGGCTATTTATAGCCACGTTGCATTATTGACATGCTAACAATGCTATGATTCACATGCAGTTAGCAGTGAACGTTGAATAAGTAGTGCGCACAATGTTGGTATAGACATGTTGAGTTCGCTTGACATCCAAGTTGATTTCAATTAATATTTTAATTGTAAGTCAACTTTCGGGTGGTGATAAAGTCAGGGAATTAAAAATTGATTACCAAATTTGGTAATCAAGCCACCTAACCTCAAGCTCCGACTTTTCGACTTCGGTCACGCTCAAGCTCCGGCTTTTCGACTCCGGTCAAACTCAGGCTCCGGCTTTTCGACTCCGGTCAAATTCAAGCTCCGGCTTTTCGACTCCGGTCAAACTTTAGCTTCGGCTTTTCGGGTTTAGCAACCCACCGTACTCTAAGTAGGTCTACGTTGTGAAGGCCTGTTTTGCAGTCGGCATTCTGCCGTCTACCGCCTGAATCAGTTTGGCCCTCTGCCACCGTGAGCACTTTGCTACTAATGTTTATACCGTATATGAACTAATTTTAAGTATATACTAAGTACGCCTGAATCAGTTGGCCCTCTGCCACCGTGCGCACTTTGCCACTAATTTTTATACCGCATATGAACTAATTTTAGGTATTCACTAAGTTTGTAATAAATATTTAATATAAAAAAAAAGAAAGAATAAATATAAAAAAAAAAGGAAAAATAGATTATTAATCGTGCCGAGCTAAAACCTTTGAGGTTTAGTGATTGTGTTGACCTTAACGTCAACCGTGACTAATTCTGCGATTAATTAATCTATTTTATTTCTGATTAAGAAAAATTTACTTTTGCCCAAGGGTTGCGAGATCCCTTGGACGGACCCTGGAGCGGCTGAGCATACCTCAGCCTTCGAAACAAAAACACTCGTTACAATATATTGCGATTTTTAGCACTTATCTTATCTTCCTTAATTTTTAAATTAGCTTTTAACATTACATTTTAGCTTTTATAAATGACATACAAAATAAAGCTGCCTTTGATTGGGCTCTGCGATGATCAGTAAGACGAGACAAATTGTCTTTAATATACATATAATAATTTCTATATTCAAGACAATTTGCCATTTCGAGAATAGACCTTAAAGACAAAACTCAATATAATCCATTAAAAGATTTGTCTTTTTTTGAATCACTCAAAATAAGTTTAGACAAAAACATATTTTCTTTAAATTTTTCATACGAACTGCTAAACAATTAAACATACTTATTTTAGTAGAGTTCCGCAAATGTTTACCACATTTTTGTACACTTTTACATACTTGGAGGATGAAATGTATAGTTTGAAGCGTTTTGTTCTCATTATGTTAACTGCTTTTAATTCAGAGGGATATTTAGCGGCACACTTTAGGTTCACTGAGCTAAAAAACAACGTAAAATCAAAGAAAACCACTTCGATTCAAATATTTTTCGGAAGAATTTGGCACCAAATACGAAAATGTTCAATTCGAAGTGTTTCCACTTCGAAAAACACAAATCTAGTTTGATGTTATTTCCACTTTAAACTAAAGTTTAAGCACCTCGAAATGAAAAGTATTCCACTTCAATTTAACGTGGATTTAGAATTAATTCAAAAAGGAAACTAATTCAAATGAAGTACTTACATCTTCATTTTAAATGCTCTACAGCTTTGATTCCAAATCGTCATATTAATGAATCAAAGTGAAAATCACTTTGAATCAAATCCTCAGCATGTTTGATATCATGTGGATACACACAAATAAGTAAAACAATAATATTTTTTTTTCAGAAATTTTCTTTTATTGACAAATAAGAAAATATTTGGTGAATTAATTAAACTAATTAATTGTTTGGTAATACTAAAATAAATAAATATAAATAAGTATTATATTTATAGATTGTATGGTGTCGAGATCCAAACAATAATTTTTTTACCTTGAATATTATTAATATGTCGCGACATGTCGCCTTGTTTCCTCCATAAAAATAACTTCTCTCTGAATTCAGCCCAGAGTCCAATGTTTTCAATTACTTCTTACTTCTTTTATATCGTCTTTGTTTGCACTGTCTTTGTTTTACACATAAACTTAAGCAGGATTTACTTTCTAACATCCACATTTTATTTCAGAAACTCAAAATTATTTTGATATTTTATTTTGAAACATGAAAGTATGTAGCTTCGAATTGAAGTGTCTTCCACTTAAAGACAAATATTTTTTGCTTCGTTTTCACTTTTGACGGCTTCAAATCTAAACAATATAATTTTTCAACTTACTTTCGAAGTGGATATACTTCTTTGAAAATAAGAGTAAAGTGTATCATCATTATTTTGAAGTTTTTATACTTCTTATTGAATATAATAATGTTTTCATATTTGATTTGAAGGTTTTCATGGTGATTTTAAAGTTGATTTTTTAAAAATGGAACAACGTAAAATTGATACGATATTATTTAATTTTAAGTTGTGATTTTTCCCTGAGTGTTAAAGTGACAGTTCATTTTTATAGTTTCTTATATCATTGTAAAAGTAGCTTCACATATATTTCAAATGACAAACAAAGCTTAAAAAAATAAGTTTTCATGGTATTGTTTTTACATTTTAAGAAATTTATATTAAACTTTTTATTTGAATTCAGTTTGAACAATATTGTATTGCTTGTATTTTCTTTTCTATTCAATCTTTTAGCCTTTAGTTTACCATTTCCTTGCAATGAAACTCTTTCAGTTCTTAACTCAAATTCGTTTCTATTTAACTTTATTGCAATGGCATTCCTATCAATTAGCTATACATTGACTCATGTAAGAGCTGGAAATAAGTTAAAATGCTTAAAGTGCAAATGCATTTATTTGCAGCTGCCGCTACTGTTTTAACCTGAATTCTCGTTAAAATCTTTACGCTTTCACCAATGTTTAAATTACCTTCTACTTTTTCATGCGTGCCTACAACCTTTGTAATAGTATCGCTCTTATTGCCTCACAAAAGGAAAAGAATAAGAAAGCTTTTGATTTTGAAAAAAGGTCATAAGTTGTTTTAAATGTTTTTTTTTTTTCGTATACACTAAAATAAATTAGTTGAATTGAGTTTCATAAAGAAAACTCTGCACATGTACAGTTTATGTCCACTGTTTTTTCACTGTTCGAAGGTTTTATGGGCGTTACTTTCTATAACTAGCTTAAGAATATGACATCCTTAGTAGTGAATAGTAAGGAGAAAAGAAAACTTATTTAAAGCATAATCGAAACGATATAGTGTGAACGAACACTTGTTTTTGGTACAAGTAACGGAATCACACAATTATTAATTTATTACGAACGAAAAACATGTAGAAATTATAATAATACAAATTATGACTTATTTTAAACTGGATTATAAATCCGGCACTATTCGGGATTGTAAATAATTTTAGTCAAGAGGTCCTAAATTTTTTTTGTGGAAATTGTTCAATAAATCTTTATCAAAACACAACCGTAACCGTATGTAAAGAAAAGTTCAGGCATTTTAAGTTTTTTTTACTCGATCGGAGAAATACCTGAAATCCGAAAAAATGTTGAGTCATTCAACAGACATACATAGGTTTATACATCAACCTTGTAAAAAAGATATATTCTGTATATTCTACTGTGAAAGAAAACCCATGAAGAATGGCTGAACTCAAAACGATGATATAAGACATAATATATTTAAAATTTAACAACAAATTAACTTATTTTTTATATTTTTGTTATCATTTTTAAAAAAACTATAAAAAATAAATAAGTTACAAAAAGGCTTATACATTTTAGACACATCTTTGAAATGGTTTTTATTTGTGGAGTTTCCGGAAAAAAATCTCATTTAGCTAATATATTCTCATCTGTTCTACATCACTTTTAAGTCCTAGTGGTGACCGTGGCATGCAGGTTAAGTGTGTGGCTTAGTATGCTCGGAGCCCGGGTTCGATCCCCAGCCGGTGAAAAGTTTTTTCAATTAAATTTTTTCTGATCGGTTACCACCTCTCTGCAGACAATGGCAAACCTTAGAGAGTAAATAATGTGATGTAAAGCTTCTTGAGAACATGAGCCGTTCGGAGTCGGCTTAAAACAAGTAGGTCCAGTTCTCGGTCAATTGTGTACAAACATTTAATAACACACACAACACAATTGATCATAAGAAGCTCGGTCAAAGTCCTTTCAAGGGCTGAAATGGCCAATTTGTTTTTTGTTTTTTGTTTTTGGACTTTCTCTTCGCTGCTATATCCCAATTTGCTGGGTAAAATGTCTATAAAGGAACTGTATTTTAACAAGGACATATTAACTGATACAAAACCATTGCCAAGCTTCAGCTGCCGCAGAAGCCATAGCTTCTTAAAAATGTTCAACGTGTTCGAATTGGCTGAACGCTAAAACCTCCAGCATTTAATTCTTCCATGCACAGAGGGAAAGAATTTGCGAATATAGTTGAAGCAGTCTTCGCTATTGCTTTTACAAACTATTTCATTATACTTAACTTAAATTTCAGTGGAGCAATGACAGGCGCGGATACAAGGGGGGGGTAAAGGGGGTAATTACCCCCCCCAAGAACTCGCAAATACTTTTTTTTTAATACATTATTTGGAAAAAATAGTTATGCCCACAGCTTAAGGGTACTTTTATGTATACATCAGCGATTCTGAAGGCGTGTTTTGAAAGAATACTAAAAAAAATGGTCAGAGACATTGTTAAACTCTAGTTTTTTTATTGATTTCAACAATTATTAAAGTATATAAAAAAAAATTTTGTTTATTTTTGTTTCGTGAGGTCATTTGCGTGTAGATGACGTTTTTATGAAGCGATGCGAGAAGAGTATGACCATTTTGCTTGTAGAATCACATGATCTGTAGTCATCTGCAAAAACCAAAATATAATTATATGTAAAGCAAACACTTACGTCAAGGTAGTAAATTCGATTTTTTTAAAAAATGAGATTGAAAATAAAGTAACAGATTGTTATGTTCTCAAATTAACAGCCATTTTTTAAACAATCAACTTTAAAGACGCTTTATTTTCTTACAAATAAAAAACTTGAAGTCACTACCTTAGCGTAAGTGTTTGCTTTATAATAATTATATTTTTGCAAGACATTTACGATTAGTTTAAAAATGCCATTTATAAGAAATCATTGAGCAAGCAACATTGATTTTGATTTGTTATGAGCGCAATTAAGATTTTGGCTATGCAAACCAAAGTTGCCACTTAAAATATTTTATTCTTCTAAATTTTAACTGAAAACCTGCCAAACTTTTTTGCAACCTATGTGCCAACGAATTTTACCATAAAAAACAATACGTGCATTGTACTTTCAGTTTTCACTTTATAAATTTTCAAAAAAAAAATTACAAACAATGTAAACTCCAATAGATTTTTTACTTCAATTATTTCATCATCAGTTAAATTACTTCTTAGAAATATTTCAGCTATATTCAGTCCTTATGAAAATATTATATACATCTGTAATACTTTTTGTCATATATGATATAAAGGGTGTTTTTTTCTGAGGTTTTTTTTTCAATATGGATTACTCTATTGTCTGACAGTTGTTTTGACAGTTGAAAGTGACGTCTCTACTCAGTATTATTTGGCAAATCATCATGAATAGGTTAACTCCAGAACAACGCTTCCAAATCGTGAAAATTTATTTTCAAAAACAGTGTTCAATTAAAAATGTTTATGGAGCACTTCGCGAATTTTATGGTGCACATAATCGTCCGTCTGAGACCACCATAAAGAACGTAATTACCAAATTTCGGTCTATATTCACTCTTTTGGATTCCAAGCCACCGAGAAGAATGAGAAGAGTGCGTACAGAAGAAAATATTGTTGTCGTTGAGGCCAGTGTCGAAGAAAACGTTAATTTATCGATTTGTCTCTGAAAATGAGGAAGGACGACGCATTACCGTGAATAGAAATCGATACAGAACCATGATCAATGAATTTTTGTTGCCAAATCTTCACGATATGGATGTTGAAATACGCCCTCAAAGACTTTGGACCTCCAGAATGCCCTTTGTGCAAAAAAGTCGTGGTGGTCATATGCCCGAAATTATATTTTAATGTTAAATGCCAAGAAATTATCTACTAAATAAAAATTTTTTTGGCTATTTCACAATTTGGCATGTGTTTTATTTAAATTTCAAATCAGCAAGCTTTTAAAAAAACACCCTTTATAACAGGGTTGTTTTGAAGTGAATTAATGTTAGGTTAAAGTTGCTAAAATTGTATCAACTGCGCAAATAATTTGTTGCATACAATTATTTTTGTTTGAGTAAATTCTAAATTGTTTGGAATTCTGAAATTTTTCAAGCCTACCTTAACTTACTTTTTATATAAATAGGCGCAGGGAAAACAGTTAAGGACCATTTTCTCCCGTGTTTTTCAACCGATTTTGATAATTCTGTTTTTAAATAAATTAGAGTGCGGAGAAGAAGTGCACCAACTATTTTATACAACTATAAATAAACAAACAAAAATTGGGCGATTTGCGACCCCAGCGCGGTACTAGTAATTATATTTGCAACAAACCAACCAAATTACCACAACCGAATTTCATGAAATAAAACTGCCACTTTTAGTCCACTTTTAGTATGGAACTAATTCAAATTCAATTATTTCATGAATTTCTATAACGTTTGCTATCTTTGCCACGCTTCCTATCAGTGTAGAAACAGCTGAGCGAAGTTTTTCTATACTGCGACGATTAAAAATATGGTTCCGTTCGAATTGAGAACGATTGAATGGACTCGCATTATTGCATATACTTAGAGACATTTAAATAAATATTAACGAAGTTATTGATAATTTTGCGATGATCTTGTCATATGATTTTGTCAGTTACAAAATTAAGCTTTATGAAAGGTGCAGAGATCTCGATAAACAATACCGAATGAATTTTGGCTGCTGATTTCAAATATAGACTCCATTTTTCTCCATCAGCTCGAGTTTTTGAGTTTTAGGCAAAAACATGATAATCAGTTTTTTTTCTGATAATATTGCTAAATCTATTATATTGATCTACCGATTTAGATAGACCTTTCAATTTTTGCACATTCAATAACAATATATTCGACAGTTTCGAAGATATCGACGTTCAAAGACGAAAAAATTTCACAATTTTACGTGGGCTGCTCTTGTTAGATTTAGAGTTTTTATTTACTTTTCGCTGAGATATTATTCCAGAAAAAGGGAGAAGTAAATAAATACAGAAATGTGCGTGTATGTGTCTGGAAAAAATGCTTCTTAAACAATTCAATAATTTCAATTAAAAAAAGAACAATTTATCTATTTGTAAAAAGGCAAAATTTTCTCAAATCGAAAATGTGTGTCTTTGATAATTTACCCCCCCCAAGATTTTTTCCAGATCCGCCCCTGAGCAATGATATGATGTATTCCACTCAAAAATGGGTCCTTTACTATTTCATCTTTGTCTACAGTTACCACAAAGTTAGTTTGTCTACTGTGGTACCTAAGAGGGCACAAAAACCTCCTTTTTCCCTTCTTAAGCATGCTGTATTTTTAAAACAAACCTTTATTTTTGGGCTATGTAAAGACTATCCATAGTCCACACTTATTGTACATTTACAAGGATTTCAAGCCTTGTTTACTCAAATTAGAAATCTGATATAATAAAAAAAGGAATTATAAAAAAAATGATTGTCTACTATATCTTTTTTCTTGCGCACCTCTATAATAATACGAAATAGTAAAAATAACAAGTTGAAGAAATCGGGTCAACAAACAAACAAACAGAAAATAAGT
This sequence comes from Tetanocera ferruginea, assembly GCA_958299015.1. Lineage (NCBI taxonomy): Eukaryota > Metazoa > Arthropoda > Insecta > Diptera > Sciomyzidae > Tetanocera > Tetanocera ferruginea. Next base: position 129,799,528 of record OY282644.1, read on the forward strand.
TCTTTTAATATGCATAGTACAGAAAACTCGTACATAATACAAAGATAAAAACTCATATAAATATTCACAAAATGCAGCGACAACAAACACTTGACCAATCAAGCTACATCTCAAAACATGGATATCGAGAAAATAACCAAATTCTTTACTTTTCACTGGCTATGTTGGAGATTATTGGGCATAAATGGTGTTGGAGTTCATTATAAAATACCTTATGCAATTTTTGCATTAACTTTTAATATATTGGTTACCGTCTTCATGCCGTTACATTGTTTCTTAACTATATTTCTAGTAGATCAAACATCAGCGGATTTGCACAAAAATTTAACTACTTTTGCTACATCCTTGTCTGGTAGTCTTAAGATGCTTATTTTGGCTATAAAAATGAAGAAAATGTATGAAATGGAAAATACTTTGAGCGCTTTAGACCAGCGTATTGAAACAAATGAGGACATGCAATACTTCAGCAAGCTGCAGCGAAAAATTCAACGCATAACGAATATATATAGAGGAGTTTACTTTTCATCTGGAGTCTCAATAATGCTGGGATGGGTTTTTAGCGGTGAGAGAAACTTGGTGTTTCCGGAAATTTGGATGCCATTCAATTGGCAAGAGTCACAATTTTATTATTGGCTGAGCTGCATGATTCAGTTGAATGGTCTATTTGGTCAAGTATTGCAAACCATTGCCGTCGACAGCTTTCCACCATTAGCATTATTATTGTTATCCGGTCATATTGAGTTGTTGGAAAGGCGTATATCGCGCATTGGATGGCAGACGCAGCAAAAAAATGACAAAAAATTGCAACGTACATTGGATGAACAGGAGTTACAAAACTGCATTGAGGATCAATTGAATATATACAAGTAAGTTGAATTGAAAAAACAAAAAAAAACATTTTAAACATGATAACAAATGATTTCTTTTAGCCTCTTCGATACTCTCGAAAGCATTATCTCACCCTGCATTTTTGTGCAATTTTCGGTAACTGCCTTCATCATATGCAACGCTGTCATTGTAGTAGTATTATTTGCGGAGACGCCTTACGAGTACATCTTCTATGTGCTGTATGTAGTGGGATCAATTTTTCAACTTTTTCCCTGCTGCTACTATGGTACAAAAATTGAAGATTCATTTCACAATTTGAGTTATGCCGCATTTTGCTGCAATTGGACACATCAAGGACGAATGTTCAAACGCCATATAATACTTTTCACTGAACGTTCTTTGCGTCGGACAAAGGCAAATGCTGGGTATATATTGAGCATTAATTTGGAAACGTTGATAGCAACATATAAGGGTAGCTATTCCCTATTTGCTGTGGTTCTGCAAATGAAGAATTAAAGCGTTCATGCACATACGAATAAGTCTTATTGTGAGTTTTGTCTATTACACAATTGTATCTTCAATACAGATAGGTACTAAGAAAAAATCGTCTAAAATAGTAAATTTCGTGTTGCAATTTTATCGTGCACCTAATAGTTTAAGCAAAGGGTAACAAAAACCTGAAAACTCAACTTAGCTATGGGCTAAGTTGATTAACATCAGTGTTGACTATGTTCTTAATTTTTGTACGCTAAACCTGTCAGGTCGTTTCTACATTATTCCTTGAAATCATACATAATGCACTTGATAAACACCAAATCTAGCAAAAATACTACATATATTATTTTTGCCATACATTTACTTAATTTCTGTTTTATGTATCATTATCATTAAAAGTCTATAAATAAAGTGCTAAAAATCAATTAATTTCAATAAAATACCGCAAGGACAAGTCAATATTTTATGTTTTACTTTAATTTTCACATAGTACTCATTTGCATTTTGTAACAAAAACAGTGTAGAAGAAAAACAAAACAAAAAAAAAACAAGAAAACTACAAACTCTGTAGATCTGGAAAATTGATGCATATGAAGAGCTTGAAATACAAGCGAGTGTACTCAGTGCTGCTGTGATTCCATTGCAAATTCCTGTTGTTGTTGTAACTCTGTTGTTGCTGATATTGTTGGTGGCATATCAAATGTATTGCACTATCGTCAAAATGACGCGATTTTTTTTTTCCTGAAATTTTCCTGGGGCGCTGAGCTTGTTCTGCACGATTATGCTAATCGTGGGGAAAGTGAAGTTTTTCATGTGTTTTTTTTTTTTTTTGGCTTGAAATTTTTCATTGTTTTTGCCACATGTCGTCGAACACCCACTGTAAGTGCCAATGACGTTGTTTCTTTCCGAAATCTACAACAATTTGTTGATGTTGTTAAAAATACATTAAAAATTGTTACATATTAGATAGAGTTTTATTGTTTTAGAGTTATATCGTTTTTTTTTGACATATGTAGGTTTAATTGCATAATTTTCATATTGTTGAATAAGTGATTGTATGAAAGGTGAGTGGATTTGAAAAGTGTTTATGATTACGTTTACCTACCTTTATATGAATTATGGGTTAAGAGTTTGTATGGCAAAGAAACCGGGAACACAGGCAAATAAAATCATTTTTTTTTCATTTATGAAACTTTTCATGGATATAACAACTGAAATAAATAATTTTGAAGTAAAATTTTCATTTTTAACTCCTTTATTAAAACATTTATGAAAAAAGTGAGAACTGAAAAATTAAAAAATGAAACAATGCTCCTTTTTTGGGCTTGATGTTATATTGCAAAATTTAAAAAAAATACATTTTAAGCCCTTTATTGAGGATATTACATTTTTATACACACATGCGTTCTCAGTAAGGGGCATGTTATATTTTGATGACGTTTATAAGGTCCATAAGAAGATGCTGCAGATAAAGTAGAGTATCTTAATATATAAAAGAAAAGCGTCCTGCTCCGTGCTCTATATCGCTCAAAATGTTATAGTTGTTATTGCTATGTATAGGCTGAACAATGTTCATGAACATGTTAGCCTGGATCAGAACCTGTTTCGCTATTACAGTGCTTTTTATATGAAACATTGTTAGTCCAAAAGTATGCACACAAAATTTATTTGATATATATCAGTAAGGACACATTGACGACGACTGGAACAAAATAACATTTGTGGTGAATGAAAAATGTGATATCGTCTGCTACTTAATTATTTTGAATACGACCCGTCGTAAGACGGGCTTCTATACTAGTATAGTATATTATTCATAAGACCGGATCATTATTATATGGATACAACAAATTTCAACCGGTCGGGGTCTCAAAAGTTTGTGGAACTCATTAAAATGATTTCTGCATACTTTTTTTTCAAATCGGAGAAAAACCGCCGAAGCAATTTTGATTCTCCTGAAGGTCCTTTTTGGTAAAAAAAAACATGTTTTTTGCTTGTAACTTTTTATTTTTCAGAGAACGCATTCCCAAATCTTCTTAAATGTTAAACTTCTTACTCATACTAACATTTTGACATAAAAAAATTGTTAAAATTTTGTTTCATTATAACTCTTATTCCTCTAACTAGTTCTCTAACTTTTGAGACCCCGACCGGCGGAATCTAAATTTCGATCCAGTCTATTATTCATCAGAATTACTACCTGAGCTAATTTAGTTATGTCCGTTTGTGTGTCTGTATTTTCGTCGGTCTATCGACAAAATTACAGCCGTTATTTTTAAGCTATCGTAATGAAATTTGATATTAAAGATTTTTCCTTTAAAATTAACACATGGCAAATTAAATGAAAACGCCCATAAATAAAAAAAAAATAAATTAATGACTTGAAATATTATCTCACACAAGCACATAAGCTTTAAATTCAAATATGCACTCCGAGTTCAAAAATTAAATGAATGGGATGAAAACCATTCTGAGACGGAGATAGATGAGAAGCAATCTGACATGGGTCATTGTTAATTGTTACGCAAGCCTTTTCCATTAAAAAGCAATATCACTTCTTTTTTAAAAAAAAATTTTTCGGGAAACAACTTTGTTTCATTAAAAAAAATCAATCGGCAAATCCAGTGTCACTCACGTTTCAGTCATAGCAGTAAACATGAGTTTTTTTCCATCAAATTCAAAAGTTTTTCATATAAAATTATATGGGTACAATAAGTCTTAGGCTCACTATTATAAGTTCATGCAAAAAGTTTGATAAACATTTACACATTTCGAAAAAACTCTCTTTAAATGGTGTGTCACTCATGTTTTCGTACGATTTTCATTTTTCGAGTTACTAGAAGGAATAAAGTAATTTTCCGTAACGAAAATGAGTACAAATTTGAACTGCAGGAAAACATTTAGTTTTTTCTAAGAATTTCAAGATTTTTTCATATACTGATTTTGTCACTCACGTTTCACGTCGATGTCACTGACGCTTGAAATAAATTTTAACTGTCCTTTTTTTGCATCGTGGTTAATCTGGTGAACTTTATTATGCATAAAAAAAAATTTTTTAAATTAAGGACATTTGTAAACAAAAAAGAAAAAAAAAAAATTGTAAGGAAAGAATTATGTGAAGCATAATTTAGTTGAAAAATAATTCATAATTTAAAAACAACACAAAAACTATTTCAGAAATATATAATTTTAACAACATTTATTCGGGTTCTGCATCCGAATCTGTATGTATGTATATCACTAAGCCTAATTCGTTGATCCTTACGCTCATTAAAAGCCAAAGACCTCGCCAAATTTGACTGTATGACTGGCCTATTAACAATTCCGTCGAGGCCAGCGACTTAAAATAATGATTAAATAAGATCTTTTTAATATTTGCTAAATTTGTTGTCTTATATGAATTCGGATTTAACTATAATGTTTCTCTATCTCTTTTTTCATACATTCTTTTAAAGTCGGCTTAAATTTTTTCTTGATGTTTTCGTCATCTGCTTTCATTTCTAATACAAAATAAACAAACAAAAAAAAAAATGTCACTCACGTTTCACTTCTTCAAATGCTTTTTTCATTAAAAATAATTGCGTCTGCTTGATTTAAAAAAATGCAAAATTCACTAATCTTATATTAAAAGTAAATCCGGGACATAAATTATGCCAGCCAATTATTTTCCAAGATGATCCAACTTATCAATAAAAATCGTCACTCACGTTTCACTCTTGCATCTTTATACCCCCACGCGTACTGCGTAAGGGGTATATTAATTTTGTCACGACGTGTGTAACACCCAAAAGGAGGCGTGGTAGGTATGGAAAAGTATATATATTCTTGCTCAGCATCACCACCTGAGTTGATTTAGCCATGTCCGTCTGTATGTCCGTCTGTCCGTCTGTCCGTCTGTCTGTCGACACGATTACAGCCGCAATTTTGAAGCTATCGTAATGAAATTTGATATTTAAGCTTTTTTTAAAAAAACTAAGGTCAAGTTCGAGAATGGGCTAAATCGGATAAAAACCACGCCTACCTCCCATACAACCCAAAAATTGAAAACTCTACAAAGAAGCTAATATTTAAGCTACAATACTGAAATTTGGTATATGTGTATTCTATATCAAAACTGAGATGTTTTAGAAAAATGGGCGTCATCCACTCACTAACACGCCCACCTCCCATACAACCCCAAAATTGAAAAATCTATAAAGAGGCTAATATTTAAGTTACGTGATGGAAACTCGGTTTTTGTGTAATTAATGTCAAAACTGAGGTGTGTTATAAAATTGGGCGTCATCCACCCATTAACACGCCCACCACCCATACAACCCCAAAATTGAAAAATCTATAAAGAGGCTAATATTAAAGCTACAAGACAGAAACTCGGTATTTGTGTATTCTATGTCGAAACTGAGATATGCTAGAAAAATGGGCGTCATACAAAATCTAACACGCCCACCTCCCATACAACCCCAAAATTTAAAACTTTATAAAAAGGCTTATATTTAAGCTGCAAGAAAACAATTTGATATGCGTGTTTTTTAGACTCATAAAAATAATAATATCTCTCAAAATCTCATACAAAAAGCTCTCCAATTTAATATCCTTCCACCCTTAAGAATCGGCCGTGGGGGTATTTTAACTTCGGCCAAGTCGAAGATATACCTTACTAGTTTTTTTAAATTTTATTTTTCGATAGAAAATAAGTTTTTTAAAAATTTTAATATTCACTTTTCAATATAAAATATTTCAATTGTGAATATTATGTAACGTTGCTTTGATATTTAAATCGCGAAATACCAAATTACAAAAAAATAAAAAACCTACAATTTTTTAACATGCTACAGATTAAAAATACATTTAATAAAATCACTTAAAATTTAAGGATACAATATGTTTTTTCCAAAATGCTTTTACCGCAGGAAAACACAAATAATATTCTTAACGTTCCATGTATTTTTATTGAACTTAAAGCACTTTTATTTTTTAAGGTTTAGGTTTACTTTTTCTGGATTTGCCGCAATGCATATTGGACGCAAAATGAACAGAAACTATAAATTTCTTCAAAATAAAATTTGTATCGCAAAAATGTAATGAGTTCGTGGAAGTTGTTTAACCTGAAATTTGAAACATGGTTTTTAATGAAAATATGTCACATTTTCAGGAGACAAAACGGTATCAAGGAGTAGTCGGATGCAGTTGACATGTTGTAAATAGTTGTTTAGTTGTTGCTTGTTTACAATTTCATTGTATATTGTTTACCAAAATTCAAAACGGTTTAAAAAATATGGACCAAAAATGGTACAAATAACAACTAATTTTTTTCCGTTTTTGTGATTTTGAGGCTTCGGTGAAGTTTTATCGTGTTAGTTTGCTCTGAACTTTTGTTTTCCTTGCCAATAGCTACAACTTTGCTCAAGACAGGAAAACAAAATTACAAATAGCTAACGAGATATAGCTTTAATTCCCGATAGGGTTTCTCTATTTACGTCCCCAACTTTAAAGAACAACAGTCAAAAAATGTTTGAATTTAAAGTGTTGCACCGTGATTTTAAGCACTCAACTAATTTTATTTAAAGCCTTTAAAGCTTTAAAATACCTCAAAATCAATTCAATATGATCAGACTTTTAATAGCGAAGATATGATGAAAATGAAAAAAAGGGAGCCCTACGTTCGGCAAAAGATTTTCAAAAATTTTTTAAAAATAGTTTTGCTGGAAATATCGATATACTTTTCGAGCAAAAGACTAATGATATTTGAAGAGCTTTATTTTTTTGATTTTATGGTGGTACATTATGATAGTAGGAACTGGGATTTGGAGGGTAAGTACTAGAACGGTGTACCTGAGGTCAATGACTTCTATAAAAGTCATATTGGTCTCCTTGAAACAAAAACATTGATATACCAAAGTTTAAAATCCGACTGTAAACACCAGAGATATGAAGAAATATGTCAATGCGCGACCCCTACAAGCGGTTCGGTAAAAAAAAAACAAATAAATTTTTTTCGTAATTGTCTTACAAAAGACGTTTTTTAAGAATTATAAAACAAAATTAAAAATGTGTCATATTCGCTGATATACGGCGCATTTTTTGTTTTTGCATAGGAGTTGCGCATGAAACCATGAAACCAAAAAAACTGAAATATGGTTTTAAATACTGAATTTGTTGATGATTTTCATTAAAATCTGCATATAATAATTTTTAATTGCACAGCATTTTAAGCAGTTATTACGATTTTTTATCTTCCTGTAAAATTATGAGTTACGTCCTTTCTATTTTAAGGTGACGATATAGAAAATTTGCTTAATACTTATTTTATAATCCATAGTATTTACTTTTGAAACCCATAATACATATCAGATGTAAACTTTGTTAAATTTATTCAAATTCAAATTTTATTTTTTTCCCATCTACCTCATTTTTTTCAGATTGAAATTAAGTCCAAATTTGTATGGAAAGCCCTTGAGTGTTTTTGTGTAAATTCTTTCTGGGTAATATTTCCTGGAACCTATTTACATGCACTTCCAGTCTTGTATTAAAAATATATTTGATATCACATAACGAAATCAAAATTCACAAATTCAAAAAGTTAAAATTCAGCGTTTAGCAATATAAAAATAGCCAATGGCAAAACCAAGCATGAAGCCCAAAATAGCTTGAATTTGTCGGCAATAGCAATTATTCTCCATTATATCTTTAGCTTCAACAGTGATGAGTTTTTTGTGGGAGTTCTTTAGAGTTTCTTATTCTTCACTTCCTTCACAAGCAGATCTGCCTTCACAAATTTACTGGCTCTTCGTCTCGTCTTGTTTAGGAATCAGTCACGCGCCTCACTGGACTCAAAATTTTGTTAAACGATGATTTGATTATTTTTTTTCAGAATTTTTTTTATATTTAATAAAAAAATTTACTAACTCAATTTGAAGTTTGGCGAACAAGTTATTATTTCATTTGTATTTTTGTGATCAGCAGGTTATCAGTTCTTGTAAAAATATAATTAAAGATTTACAATATATATCTAATATTAACTTTTAAAAAAAAATAATTTATTAAATAATGTATTTCGTGAAATATACTCCGTCTTAACAATTTAGGGATGTATGGATTTATTATAAAGACCCCGTCTATGGCGGGGAGGTCTTTCAATTTAGCTTCAACTCTTTCTCGAATTTAACTAATGAAATATTTTCCGACGAGGAGCAGTGACATAAAGTTTTTAAATACCACTTCTACTTGAACATAAATAAGACTTTATACGTCGCATTTTTTGCGAACATCTTAAAGCTAATTAAGTATCTAAATAGCCTCATATAATTGGTAGTACAGAAGTTAATGCTCATGCTTTAAGGTTTATCTAAGGATACACTAATGAATATACTTTACATGAATAATCATAAAAATGCAAACATAAAAATGTGGTTATAAATATTATTTAAGCCAAACTGCTGCTGCACATTGGCCACAAATCCACCTGGAGCAGCAGAAGCCCAAGGCAACAGCTTGTGTGCCATAGAGAATAAAGTGGGTGGACATGCGGCAACAGTGCTCTTGATCTTGCTTACTCCAACATGGCTGTATCTGCTAACTTCAAACAGCCTGAGGATTTCATATCATTCAAAGTTTAATTTTCGCATGTCTAACATTGGACCAGCAGTATTGTTCATTCCTACGTTCGTTCGTTTGTTCGTTTACAACAGGTGTAAAAACTGAACAGCTTTAGTGCCATGTCAGACACGAACGTTTGAGGAAAAACGTTTGTGTAAAACTTCAACTTGGACCGTAATTAATACAAGCTACATGCTGTACACTTGCAATTTAATTGTTGTGCGTTGTTGTTTTTTTTTAATTATATTTTTAAACTCATAATTTATCCAGCTTTTGTGCTGATTTTTGGTGGCAGTGTTGCCACATATATTTAAAAATATAATCCGTCACAAATAATGTGCGACTGTGACTGAGCAATGCAATGTCAAATTTTTGTTAAAACGTCCCCAAACAAACCGCGCTGCAAGAAATAATTCTACGTCAAAAATTAACGCCATGTAAAAGGTCTCTTTCCTAAACATTGTATGTCATCATGAACTCAGGACTTATATGATATTATTTTACTCAAGTAGAAACAACAATATCCGTTTAAACAGTGATGGGTGTCAATATGTCAAATCTTCCTCATAAGAAATTCAAATTCTACTCAACTGATGATTGAAATTTTCTTCCACCAAGTGGCAACACTGATTGGCATGGATGAGCTATAAAATTTTTGTTAGCCTTTTCAAAAAAGATCTAGGCGTAAACTTTTTGATTTTACGATTTAAAAATCAATGGTTTTTTTTCGAGTATTAAACATTAGTTGAAGCGTGGAACATTAGTATTTTAGTATTTAGCATTATTTTTTTGTTGTTTGTTATCTAAAGGCTTTAGAATGCCAATTTTAACGAGGGTTATATCTTTTATTTATATTTTAAATTTGAATAATTTAAATACTATTTCAACCTGCGTCATTTGAAAGACAGCTAGATGTATTTTACTTTGCTTACGATTACCGCTACTTAAATTTTTTTTTGTTAAGCAACAGCATGGTTTGTGTATCGCAATATTAAATTGGTAGCACTTTATTAAAACAACAACAACAACAACAACAACTTTTTCTTAAGGATTTTCACTTTTCTTTGCACTTGAAATTCTCACTAACGACAGCCGCAGCTCCATATTTGGTCAAAAAGTTGTTAGAGCGTCTCTGTTACTATTGCCGCCGCATTGTCATTGCGCACATCTGCAAGCTGTTAGCTTCAAGCTAACTAAACTCCTGCGCATGCGCACCGTTGACCGACCAAATCGTTTGTTTCAGTTATCTTGATCAGTTTAAGACGCTGTGATTTGTTAAAGAAATCGCGTATTTTGGCGTTTTTACGAATTTTCCCCCAAAACTTGCTGCTGCTAAAACAGTAGCTGTTGATCCAACAATAGCAACAAAAACAACAACAACGATAACAAAAAAAAAGCACCAACTACACAAGCAACAGTTGTTTGCGTTGTTAAACCACTGTTGATGAGCTCTGCATTTGCTACATTATCTGATATGAGCTAAGCGGGTGATTCACATTTAAAAAGAAAAAAAAAACAAAACTTAATCCACCTTTTAAGCAGCAACAAAAGAAAGTGAAAACAGAAAATCTAGAATTGCTATTGATTTTTTGTGCGTTTAAATTGCTTGCAACTCAACACCAACAACACAAATAGTACCAAAAACAACAATAACAACAATGGCTACATTACGTTTTACATCGATTTGGTGACATTGATAGGTAAAAAGCAAAAACTTAAATTAGTTGAATTTGCTTTTGGTTTTCGACCGTCTGTTGTTGTCAACGTTAATGTTGCCATTGAACCCCGCGATTGACTGTGATTGATAAACTAAATTTATTGACTTGATTTTGTAAAACAATAAATTGTTATACAAGATAATTGAATAAAAATACATACATATTTTCTAACAAAATACAAAATAACAAACGTATTAAATATGGATTTGAAATTATGTTAAATTATTTTCAGAAGTCATTTAACAGTGTTCTGTCGGGAGATTTTGACCAACGAAAAGTTAACAAAATATACAAAGAAAATTTCAGAGTATTTTCCAATTTCAATATATCACTCCAAAAATAATGTTGTTGATTATAAGTGGAAAAGAATTTTGTTAATGATGTCGATGTCGATGTCGATGTCGATGTCGATGTCGATGTCGATGTCGATGTCGATGTCGATGTCGATGTCGATATCGATGTCGATGTCAATGTCAATGTCAATGTCGATGTCGATGTCGGTGTCGATGTCGATGTTGATGTCGATGTCGATGTCGATGTCGAAGAATTTTGTCGATGATGTCTATGTCGATGTTGATGTCAATGTCAATGTCAATGTCAATGTCAATGTCAATGTCAATGTCAATGTCAATGTCAATGTCAATGTCAATGTCAATGTCAATGTCAATGTCAATGTCAATGTCAATGTCAATGTCAATGTCAATGTCAATGTCAATGCCAATATCAATGTGAATGTGAAGTGAATGTGAATTTGAATGTGAATGTCAATGTCAATGTCAATGTCAATGTCGATGTCGATGTCGATGTCAATGTCGATGTCGATGTCGATGTCGATGTCGATGTCGATGTCGATGTCGATGTCGATGTCGATGTCGATGTCGATGTCGATGTCGATGTCGATGTCGATGTCGATGTCGATGTCGATGTCGATGTCGATGTCGATGTCGATGTCGATGTCGATGTCGATGTCGATGTCGATGTCGATGTCGATGTCGATGTCGATGTCGATGTCGATGTCGATGTCGATGTCGATGTCGATGTCGATGTCGATGTCGATGTCGATGTCGATGTCGATGTCGATGTCGATGTCGATGTCGATGTCGATGTCGATGTCGATGTCGATGTCGATGTCGATGTCGATGTCGATGTCGATGTCGATGTCGATGTCGATGTCGATGTCGATGTCGATGTCGATGTCGATGTCGATGTCGATGTCGATGTCGATGTCGATGTCGATGTCGATGTCGATGTCGATGTCAATGTCAATGTCGATGTCGATGTCGATGTCGATGTCGATGTCGATGTCGATGTCGATGTCGATGTCGATGTCGATGTCGATGTCGATGTCGATGTCGATGTCGATGTCGATGTCGATGTCGATGTCGATGTCGATGTCGATGTCGATGTCGATGTCGATGTCGATGTCGATGTCGATGTCGATGTCGATGTCGATGTCGATGTCGATGTCGATGTCGATGTCGATGTCGATGTCGATGTCGATGTCGATGTCGATGTCGATTCGATGTCGATGTCGATGTCGATGTCGATGTCGATGTCGATGTCGATGTCGATGTCGATGTCAATGTCAATGTCAATGTCAATGTCAATGTCAATGTCAATGTCAATGTCGATGTCGATGTCGATGTCGATGTCGATGTCGATGTCGATGTCGATGTCGATGTCGATGTCGATGTCGATGTCGATGTCGATGTCGATGTCGATGTCGATGTCGATGTCGATGTCGATGTCGATGTCGATGTCGATGTCGATGTCGATGTCGATGTCGATGTCGATGTCGATGTCGATGTCGATGTCGATGTCGATGTCGATGTCGATGTCGATGTCGATGTCGATGTCGATGTCGATGTCGATGTCGATGTCGATGTCGATGTCGATGTCGATGTCGATGTCGATGTCGATGTCGATGTCGATGTCGATGTCGATGTCGATGTCGATGTCGATGTCGATGTCGATGTCGATGTCGATGTCGATGTCGATGTCGATGTCGATGTTGATGTCGATGTCGATGTCGATGTCGATGTCGATGTCGATGTCGATGTCGTTGATGTTTATGTATATGTCTACGTTCAAGACTAAAAGTCTTCTTTTAATCTTAAGCCACACCTCCTACTGCATCTTAATTTTCTCTTGTCAAATGTAGCTTGTCAAAACTTTTCTTTAAAAAAAAACTCAGGCGACTTTCGCTCTTCTTCAAGTTTAACAAAATGTCAACAACGCATAAACATGTAACTGTAAAAAGAATAACAATGAGTTAATTGACAGCAGCACGACGACAACGATGATGATTTCGGATTTGTCATCAATCAAAATAGTCAATGAGCAAATGTCAAACTTTTGTTGGCACACAAGCTGCGTGAGCGCAACAACAACCAGTCACAGCTTGCGTGCATATCAAATCTTCAAAAAAAAAAAAACAAACAAAAAAAAAATACAAACAAATAAAAAATACTAACAATTTAATAGAGAAATAAAATAAATGAACCTGCACACGATTCTATATAAGCGGTAAATACGTCATAAAACTGTGCGCATGCGCAGCAGCAGCAACGAACAACGAGCGATAAACTTGCTGACGCTGTCACAAGATCTGACGACAATCTGACAAGTTTAAACGCAGGAATAAAATCGAAAGTTTTTCTTTTTATTTTCGTTCAAGAGGCTGGGTTCAAACGAGAAGGAAAGTCGAATTTGCTGAGATAGCGGCTGATGTGATGATGATGATGATTATGATGATGATGATATTGAAAATTTTGTTTATTAAGATGTTAAAAATAAAGCATTAAAATAAACAAAAAGATATACATTTCGACAGGTTTTGTTTTTTGGAACTAATAATGTTAAAAGTCAATAAATAAAACTAATTAATTTTATTGTTGTTTTAAACGTTATGGCACTATATAAATTATATTATTACAGTTTATATTCATTCTATTGAATATGCAAATATTTAAAGAGAATAATTTTTAACAGAAATTGGGTTACAGTATTTTTCCTACATTTAAGATTATTATACTATCGTTGAAGTTGTACTAACTTAATTTTATATTCGAGCAAACCTTAGCAGGTTAGGACACAACTCACTTTTTAGATCAGAGTTTGAGTTAAAATTTTGAAAAAGTTAGTTTGTGCTCCGAAAACTTGCATATGTGTAAATGTTTGTAATCTCTTTATCAGCTGTACTTGAACACGTTACAGCACAAGTTTTGAATTTTTTTTTAAATATTTGATAAAAAACCCACCGTCTTTTGAAAACCAAACCCTTTGAAAAAATGTTATTTTCAATGCAGCAGAAGATATCACATATCAAGCACATAACAGCACATATTTTGTTTTAAACAAATATTGCAGAGTTAGCCTCTAACAGATTTGAACTTCGTTTTAAAATATAAGAGTTTGAAAGAAAATTCGTGGCTTCGCTCTATAAGTCAACTTAAATATTATTTTGCAATCTTCCGGCAACTTGTGCTCTTTGGTTTTTTTTTCCCTCCCAACACTAATTGGCTTAGCTTCTTAGCCTCTTAACATGGCGCCAAGTATATTGGTCACTATTGGACCATGCTTACCTTGCATGGTTTCTATCGTTTATTATTTTGAATCAAGTTTCCTAATCATGTCCTCAAATTGATTATAAAACAAAAATACAAATAAAATAAAAAACAAAAACCGCCTTCACCTTGTTTTGTGCTTGTAACATGCTATGTGTGGGCGTTTGGGCTTAACGTGCGACATGAACTATTTTTACAACAAGAAGAAAAAAAAAACAGTTGTAATTCGTAGTGGCGCTCTGATGGATTACGTAGATTAATTCATAAACTATGAGCAATTGTTGCAAAAAAACTAATATTGTTGCTATTAATACAGTTTTACTTTCATCGGTGTGTGTGTGGGTTGTAAGAAATACCCAATCAGCCAAACAAGCTTGGAATAAGCTTTAAACAAGCTTACACACGTAAGCCTCAAGCTTGGATAACGCTTTCATTTACTATTGTAGAACGCTTACATGTAATTGTAGGATAAACGAAAGTGAACCCTTGGAATAATATTCCTTACTTCAAGCTTAATCCAAGTGTTGTTTTTACAATTGGATATAAGTGTTTTAATAAGCTTTTTTCAAGTGTGCTACATTCAAGAAATCAATTAGCACTCGCGAAAAATTTTTATTCCGTGGCTCAGTTGGTAAGCCACTGGTTATTTGATTTGTTGTGATTTGGACATCCAAGGTTCAATTCCCAACCGGAACATTTTTATTTTTATTTATTTTTTATTTTCGTTTGTTAAAATTGAAGCATATATTTATATGAAAAATTGCATGTCTTCAACAATTTTTGTGTTTGCTACCCCAGGGATCGAACGCGCGAACCACCGCATATGAGTCGGACACTCTAACAGCTTGCCGTTAGCCTTATGGCTGCTGAGCGAACAAAATGAAAATGTATGTATATATGAGAGCATCACAACTTTGAACAGTTGTGAAACTATTACCGTTGTCAGCGTTATCTAAGTATGATTGCAAAACACTTACTTAATGCAAGCCTTTCCAAGTATTATTGTACATCACTTGCTTTTTGTGTTTTACGCAATAGTTACACAAAGCAACTTGGAAATTTATTACCCGGGCAAATGTTTTTCAAGCGTGCTTGGATAAGGCTTGATTTTTGTATTGCATGTAAGCTTAATCCAAGCACTATTTCTAAATGGTTGATTGGGTATGCTCTTAATATGCAAAATGAGTTCTTAATTGCTGCGACAAAATGTGACATTTGAAAAAAAAAAAAAATTACAACAAATAAATAAATAAAAATATTTAGTTCCGTCAGCTATGTTGCACAATAGTTGCATTAATATTATGAGTGCAGTTGTAAACGGCTCGATCGATATAAGGTGTATGAAAAGTTAATGGCTTCTAAGATTTTATTTTCCATTTAAACCTTTTCTCCATATAAAAAAAAAAACATTTAAAACATAAAAATAAAGTGATTTTATTTTTTTGCCATTAAAAGTATTAGTCTTAAGAGTGCCGTTAATACTTTCCTTTGCTATAAAATTTTTTCAATTTGTCTGTTATCCGTTACTAATTTTATTGAAATTGCATTCTTCACAATAGCTTAAAAATTGATTTATGCTTAAGCTTGAAATTAATTGAAATCTCGAAAATGTGCTATGTAGCAGCTGCTTTAACTAATGATTGCGGTCAAATTTTAAACCTTGATTTAGATGCATCTTGCCGAATTTTTGTTTTTTGTTTTGTTTTTGCTCTTATAGACTTTTAATTTCTTTTAATTTTGCTAAGTTGTAAATTTTATTTTTTTTCTACGGTTGTGCCAAAAACAAGTGTTAGTATGCTTTTGATTTTGGGTATACCTTTGATTGAATTGAAAATATGACTCATGGTTGTGGTTGTTTTTCTTCATAAATTCTGAGAGTTTGTTCGTCAGACAATAGTCAAGATCATCAGCAGATAATCTGCATCCTCGTATTATTTAAAAAAAATAAAAAAAATTGTATAGGAGCCCTCTTAAGAGTTGGAAATAGAGGGTAAGAATGTCGGGATAAAATGTTGGGAAAAAAGAAAGCAACGGGCATCAGTCACACATTTTACCCTTCTAGGCGCACCCTGGGAGCGTTGAGGTCCAAATTCCTAAAGAGATAAATTTTGTATGGAAGTGGGAGTTGGTAATCGTTCCAGGTATTTAAGTGAATGTAACAATTAAATTAGTATGAATAATTGGAGTATGTTTTAGCATTCTGAAACCTTGGGATATCTACTAACGGACCCTGTAGTCAATAGCTTAAATTTTAACAGGTTAATATCTATTATAAAAATTGTTTTTCTCAAAAACTGCTTTCCAAGTTTTCCAACAGAGCCTCAAATATGGGTCTTAAGGGGTCAGCTTTAAAAAAATATGACCCTGATGTTCACACAAAAAAGTCGGTCTACTTCTTTATTTTTAACAAACAAAAACAAAAGAAATTGGCCATTTCAGCCCTTGAAAGGACTTTGACCGAGCTTCTTACACAGAGAAAAAAATGTACTGCATTTTTTTTTAAATTTAATGTAATTTACTTTTCAAAGCTTTTTGAAAGGAATCTGCTTTACTTTAAAAGAAAACTTAAAGTAATGCTCTTTTAATTTTCTTTTTGATGCTGCAAAACGAAATCGTTGCTTGCCGATGATGTACGAATGAACAATAACACATGATGCTCTCGGTTGTGAGCATGATTCAATAAAACTTATATTTTATATTTTAAAACAATATCTCATAATAGCTCAATGGAAGCGTGCTAGACTGTCTCGCGGAAGACGTGGGTTCGAATCTTGGCTATGTAAGTATCAAAAATTTTAATTTAATTATTGAAATGCTAATTCTGTTTCATTAACTGCTTCGTCAAATATAACCGTCATCGATCGAGTTCCTAAACTCGATCGACAGCACAATCAGCTAAACTTAAATTAAAAAACAATGATAAAATTTCATTAAGTTCGATGTTTTTTTCGTTTCAAGCAAGAATATTTTTAAGTTAATGACAACTGAATATTAAAAAATTTATTTTCATTTAAAATAAAAGACAAGTCATTTGAATCAATGCAGCTTCCTTTATAAATAAGACTCAAACCGGCTAGAAATCGTGCACATTTACTTTAAGTTTGAAAGTTTTTTCTTTAATTTTATTGTAATTTTGTCCCAGTGTATGATCAATTGTGTTATTAAATGTTTCCTCACATTTAATAGAAACTTTGCATGGCATTATTTACTCTCTGAGTTTTGCCATTGTCTGCAGAGAGGTGATAACCGATCAGAAAAATTTTTTTATTGAAAAAACTTTTCGCCGCGTTTGGGAATCGAACTCGGGCTCCCAGCATGCTAAGCAACACACTTAACCTGCATGCCACGGTCAATACTTTCTGTTCTTTATTTTTAGTTCGCAAAAATATATATAAAATATAATCATGAAATGTATTTTCTTTAAAATTTCTGTGTAGCTGACCTCCTTTTTTTTGAAGTTGATATATAAGCAAATCTGGAAATCTTAAGCTTATTGCTTATTTTCAATCAGCTCATTCAACGCAAACGCCGCTACGTAATGATTGCATTTTAAAGAGAAGTCTATAAAATGTGGAACTGCATCAAAGTGTTACATTTGACATGGTCGTAGCTGCTGCGGTCTGCTGCCAACTTGCAAACTACTTTAATCAGGAAATATTTTCATTTAAAATTAAAAAAAATTTTGCAATATTATGACTGAGCTGTGAGCTGATTGTGTTGATATACGACGCCATCGCAGAAAGATTAAGTGACGCGACAAATGCAACAGCAACAACAAACAACAACGCTAGCAACAATAACAAAGTAACGCTTGAACGGCAAGTTTGACTGTCAAATACCATGAACCATAGCACTGCGTTGCGGTTACTAACTAGCTTGAGAATCAGCAGCAACAGCTCCAAACCTACCTCAAACTCGCTCAAAGGTTGGCTTAATTTTCGCAACTGATTGGCGTGCATTTTTCTAAATTTTCATTTATTGCTGTTCAATGTTGAGATTAGAATCGAAACGTGATGCGGCTTAATTTGTATGCTTTTAAAAAATTTTTTAAAAAAATTATATTTTTAAATAACAGTTCAAAATGACGCCAAGGAAGTCAGGAATGACTTGTTGAAACATAATTATGCTAAAATAAACTCTGAAAAATTTAATTTCTGCATTTCAAAACTTAAAAGTCAGCAGCATTTTATTTAATTTTTAATATGTTACTTTTGCTAAGAGAACTTCGTTTAAAATACTCGACTTAAATACTGGCTTAATGAATTTTGCTTAAAATACATACTATTTATCTTTCTGTTGTCTCTGTCGCTTGTTGTTGCAACAATAATTTTTCAATTTGTGCAAAAGTTGCCGAAAACTGCAAAAAGTAGCGGGCGCGACTTTAGAGGAAGTCGCAAAGAAAACTTTAACTTAACAATATTAAAACATGTCACGATTGTCTGGTTGTTGTAAAATTATTTTGAATAGAGTACCTAAGGACACTGCGTATTCTTTGGCTACAACAATGACAGCAAAATAAACAAACAAACAAACAAACAAGCTAACAAACAAGCTAGCAAACAAACTTAACAATAACAACAACCACAAAAATAAAACAACAATAAATAATGTCAAAGTTTATTATTTATACGCTTGCGTCTCTTGTCGTTTGTCGACGACGTTTTCGCCGTTTTCCCTTTTTGCTATATTTGCGCATGTGCAAAGCTCGTTAGGCTTTCAGAAAAACAAATACGAACAAAAACTATAACAATAAGAAAATAATAATAAAAAAGGGAAGCGACCGACGACCAACCGCCATCGCTTTCAACATTCTGTAAATTTGTTTTTCTTCTCATTTTGTCGAACTTTGCATCCAACTGTGTGAGTCGGTCGGTTTCTGTGTTTTTGGTTTTTTTTTTCTTTTATTGAGATAAAAATCTAACAACACGATCGCATTTCCTAAACAGGCGCCAGTAACCTAGTTTGTTTTGTCAGTTGTTCGTTTTTAGTTTCATTTATTATTAGACTCAAAACATTTTGGCAACAAAAAGAAAACTACTAAAATGTTCTTGAGTTTTGAAATATTTTCAGTTCTGCACTTTTTTAAAAGCAAATTCTAGAAAAGGTGTTCGTTCAAGAGATTTTCGAACTCAGATCAATCGGTTTAAAAAAAAAATTTTTTTTGGTATAAGTTTTCAAACTTATTTTTCTCAACCGAATGAGTGAGTGAACTAAAAACCACTCAACAGTTCTTTTATGTTTATAAGACAAATATTTCTATCAAAATAACATGTACCTACATTTATTTTAGCATTTAAAAATCGCGGGTTACAACTTAAAAACTTTTTCCTAATACTATCTTTTTAAAATCAGTGAACAAAATATATCGAAAATGTTTATTAGCAAAATTTGCTTAAAAATTATAACCTTTGCTTGAAACATCATTTTGAAATTTCAACGAAATAACTGCATATTTTTTCTCCTTTCTAATAGAAAAAAAGAAACAGTTTATTTTGTATTGGTCACTAGGACACGAATATTTTCTTTAAAATCACGTCAATTAATTGTTAAAACTATAGCAAAAATTAAGCAAAACACAGTAAGGTGCATGCGTGCCTGCTTCTGTTGTGCGTCACGCTAACACGCACATGCAATGGGCATGAGGAAAAGGAATCAGCATGGGTGGCTACTGGCCAGCCTTTAAAGCTTGAGACTGAGCATTGCCTATAGGAGCGCGATCACTGCGTAGTACGAATTCAAATTAAAGCTTGTTCAGCGATTTATCGACGTTTAAGTTAATTTTTGTTTCGGCCAATAACGTGAAAGTTGTAATTTTTTTTTATTTTGATTTGTCTGGCTACTGCAACGAGATCAATTTTTACTGAAGTTAATTATGTCATGATTTGGTATAATTTTACATGATGATAATTGCTGTTATATTTACAACATAATTGTATGGTAGGCATGTTATTTTTGCTTGTTAAATTGTTGCATCAAAACACATGACAGAGATTTTTAGCAAATTCAAAACGGGATTGTGTGCCTGCAATGTTACCGAAATAATGTCAGTAGGCGAACAAGTAAAAATTGTTGTAAAATAAAGTGTACGAAAGTGTAAATGTAACAAAATTATTAAATAATATGGGTCAAAAATTTTCAAATTCAAGCCAAGCGCTTAAAATGGAAGCCTGCCAACAACTACAACAACAATAACGAAGTAGGTTTTTTGCTTTTTATTTTTTAGTAAAATAATAAATCAACTCGTGATGTTAATCCTTTGAAAATATTTTTTTTTAAATAAAAAATGAAATTTCTTTTTTTTTTTTGCAAGATTGTAAGCATTTTATTTTGAAGGTTATTTTTGATCAAACAATTAATGAAACAGAATTATTATTATTTCAATTATTAAATTACAATTTTTGATACTTACACAGCTAGTGTTCGAACCCACGTCTCCCGCATGACAGTCTAGTGCACATCCACTGAGCTACTGGCAAAGATAATATAAATATAGCAAAACACATATAAAAACTATTGCTAAGAAAAAATTGACAATTCAATATAAGCACAAAAATATTTCAACAGATGATTTTAACAGCACAAAAATACTTTGAAACGTTCATTCAACAAAGAAAATTGTTTACTTAAACGCAAATCATTCAATCGAACAGTGTTTTGAAATAACAGCGGCCGACTGTTAATATTACAGTTGATATTTTTCTGAGTGTAGCTACTAGAACTGTGTCTTGTGATCTTGAATGCAGCAAAACAAAAGACTTAAGAAACAAACCTGCTCTTTTTGTTTAATACGGCAATTTTCTACCTTATGACAAGATATCAAGAGTTAGTGTAATGAAAAAATTATTTATTCAAAATTTCTAAAATATTTTGCCAAAATATTGAAATTTTCGTTAAATTCATGCAACTTGTATAAGTTTCTCACAGTAATTCATTAATATTAAAATTGATTGACCATTTTGCTTATGATTTCCTTTGGGCATTATTTTCTGCACAAAACTCTTCAAATGACTTGCAAATTTCGCTACTTTCGAAAACCACTTAAATGTCATTTCTCAACTGTTTTCACATAGCTTGTTTTTTTATGAAACCCCCAACATTTATGAAGTGTTAAACTTTCGATTTTTGCAAAATTATTGATACATCAATTCAAA
Organism: Tetanocera ferruginea; assembly: GCA_958299015.1. Classification (NCBI taxonomy): domain Eukaryota; kingdom Metazoa; phylum Arthropoda; class Insecta; order Diptera; family Sciomyzidae; genus Tetanocera; species Tetanocera ferruginea. The sequence goes on from OY282644.1 coordinate 129,820,882, forward strand.
CACTTGCATAGCTAAAGTGCTCACCAGGCTCAATAGCTTAATAGAACCAGTTCAGATATATTTTGATTTGTCTTTCGTTGGTGTCAACAATTTGATTCACTGACTTAATGACCAAGTGGCTGAGTAGCATGATTGGCAGCAATAACAACAACAACAACAACAACAGCAGCAGCAAAATGCTACAAAATGATTGAGTAAATATTAAAATGAGCACGTTTTCCCAACATTTCGACAACACCGTTCAATATTGATGTGCCAGTGACAAGCTGTCAAAACAGCGATTTTCTCTCGTAATCATCATCACTCTGTGTGTACATGTTTGAGCCACTGCGTTGACAAGGCTTTTGTTAAATAAAATATAAAAATGCTTCAAACAATTTTAAATTTAATTTAATCAATTTATGCAGATTTTACCTGATTTACAAAAAAAAGAAAATGCATTAAGTTTCTTTTGTTCAAATTAGCTTGTTCAAATTCTATGAATTAAAACCTTAAACAAAAAGAATTTGTGAATTTCTTGGAAAAGTTGTTCTATGTTAGATCTAATCAATTTGCTGCTTCTTTTTAATAACGCAGTCATGTCTTTTCTGTTCTGCCCATTCAGCAGCAACGTGCAGCTTGCTATCTAAGAATCAAAGCCATAATTCAAAGAACTCGCTACCATATTATTAAAAATCAATTTAACATTTAGAAGGTTTCTTGTTGTTATCTAACCGTTAATTAAATTCACTTTAATTTGCCATTTTGATCGTTGCCCTCACATTTTAGTGGGTGTCAACCTGATTAAGTGGCGGGCTACACAGTCAGAGACATAAAAAATATTGGATATTTTAACTTTTTCAAAAAAAATCTTCTATGCTATTCTTTGTTTTTATTCAAACATTTTTTTTTCTTAGTGTAACTGTCACAAAGTTGTTATTTTGCCGATTCAAAAAAATGCATTTTAAAAATTTTTTTGTTGAAGTTTGTTTTTTGTTTCAGCAAAAGCTTAGCCTTCTAAGCGATATAACAACTGCGACTGTCTATGTGCTTCCGAAGAAGCATTAAGCAGTCATGTTCGTGATCTGAATTTTTGAATTTGATTATTTTGTAACCTTGAAAATTTGATTTTATAGCAATAGATTTTAAGATATTCATTAAGAAGATTTTGTTTGTGCACTCTTGATTTGATTTCAAATTTTGAAAAATTTGTTTTTAAAGAGTAGATTAAGTTTTTCTAACTTACTTACTTAGATGGCGCTTACAACCATTGGGCGGTTTTGGCCTTGACTAAGAATTTGCGCCAGCCTCTTTTGTCGTGCGCTTACTGGTGCCAGTTGGAAACTCCAAGCGTTGTCAGGTTGTCCAATGGCTGGTCTTTCCAACGGAGATGCGGTCTTCCTCGTCTGCGTCGATTTTTTTTGCTGGAGCGTTGTCGTTCATTCTCTTGACATGATCTAGCCTGCAAAGCCAGCGATCGCAGATTTTAATGCGTTTGTCTATATCGATGTCGCCATATAGCTCATATAGCTCGTGGGTCCCTCGTATTTGGTACTCGCCATTGACGCAGATTATACTCAAAATTGAGTATAACGCTGAAACTATTCGCAGAATTGGATATAATGGCAGAATCGCAAGGAAGTAGCCATTCATTAGTGCGAAAAATAAGAAAATTTGAATGGAATTCATACTGGAGGATCATTTTATTTACTGATGAGAGAAAATATAACTTATTTGGTTCAGATGGAAGAGTCAACGTATGAAGAAAACCGAATTAAGGAAGGAATTCAAAGCATTTGCTACCCACAGTTAAGCATGGTAATAGGCATGTGATGCTGTAGGTTGCTTGCTCAGCAGTTAAAAACAGAAATCTTCATTTCATTGAAGGAAATATGCATAAATTTCAATATTTTAATATTTTAAAAGAAAATTTAAAACAAAATGTGGAACAAATAGGAATCGGAGATATGTTTCACTAACAAGACGACGATCAGAAGCTTACTGCTGGAATAGTTAAGGACTGACTCTTTAATAGCTGTCCAAAAGTTGTATAAAATAATGGTATGGAGTAGAATAGAGTAAGTCCTTATTATACCAAAAAATTAGTACAATCAATGTCAAATCGATTTAAATCAGTCAAACAACAAAAAAATGTTCCAACTATAAATAAATGTTTAAAACATATTTTACATTATTCTACTAAATTATTTTACATAACTGTGAAATAGAATTTCTACTTCTGTTGTTTTCTATATAATTAATAGGCTAAGGTTTTTTTTGTGACTTCAACTCCTCCCAGACCAATGGACCGATTTTATCGATTCAGATGTCATTAAATCAGGTTTAGGCTGTAGATGTGTAAACCACTTTTAAAAATTGTGATTTCGCTTCAGGGGGTTCCCAACCTTTTAAAACAGAAATAAAATTTTTGTACAAAAATCCGCTATTTAATCGATTTGAAATTTAGTTTGAGCAGAGCTTATAAATTGATCGAATTTTAATTTTTTTCAAAACTAACAATTTTTCAGCAAAATTATTTTGTATGCATTCCTCAAATGTCAATTGTCCGAAAAATGCAGTTCCATAATCAAAAGTTTCACGTTCCGAGCAACAACTTAGTCAAATTTTTGGGTTTTTTTGCCGATTTTCATCAAAATGTGTTATGAATTGATGTTGTAGGTGTTCTGGAAGTATTTTTTATTAAGGTTTGAATTATATCGTATTATTAATTAATTTCTTAAATTAATTTTTTATTTCGTTTTTATTAAAATTAGTTATGTTTTATAGCTTAAAAAGTTAAGCAACGATTTTTTTAATAGTAATAATGTTTATCTCAGTAGTAATATTAGTGTAAGTCCGTCTTCGTATTTTGACAGTTAAATTTAAAAATTTAGTGTCTTTTATATTATTATTGAGACTGAATATATCGTTTTTGAGGAAAAAAGTTTCTTGAATAGAATATCATATATTAAAAGTCTTTAATGTTTCTTACATTTAATTTTTATTGAATTGCTCGAATTCGGACAAAAGGTTTACTAGTTAATATTATTTTTATTGATATGGTCATCAATATCATATTTTTGCCTGTACATGGCATCCTATTATATTATTCTTATAGATTTGAGATCTCTTAACACGAAAATCACGAACAATTTTTTTTATAGTTACATTCTTTTCGTTTTTTTTTAAATTTTTTCCCACCTTTTTCAAATAAAGTCTCATATGTATATTTAAACATATCTTGGATACTACTTATTTGATTTGAATCTTAATGCCTATCTACACTCAAATGCATAACCTGACCTTAGTTTTGAACGAATTTCTTTAGGCGATAGCTTATTTTCTTAATTAAAAATGTTGTTTTAAAATCAAAAGCTAACATTAACCAATTTTTGAAGTTTCCGATTTTTTATGAATTTTTATAGGCACGTTAGACTTGCATTTTTATGTAAAAAAAAAATGTTCATAATATTGTGCAAAAAATGCTCATCCAAATGTAAAAATTTGTTGAACGAACATGTAGAAAATTTTGTTGTGCTAAATTTGATAGAATTTATTTTCTATTATTATTAATAGTATCCAAGATGTATTTAAATATATGAGACTACAAGCTGGTACCAGGCGCGTTGCTGCCGTCCTTGTCCAATGCCTGTTTCAGATTGTCAATAGAAGGCCATCAACACATAATAACTCCACTCTGAGTTTCAATATTCTTTGACCATTATTTCCAAAGCTATAAAATATCAAAAATTGTCTTTTATGGGTATAGCCACACCCCCTGTACAATGCCTATTTTAGTCTTCCAGTAGCAGGACACCACCGAATAGTAACTTCATTCTGAGATAAAATAATATGCGTGTTTTACTTCCATAGCTATGCTGTATCGAAAATTCGAGTTATAAGGGAGTTGCCACGCCCTGTTTTCCAATACACGTATCTTTTTTAAATTGAAAGACCTGGCCAATCAGTTATTTCAAGCTGAGCTTCATTGCTATACGACATCTAGTTACAAATCTATTCGATATCAAAAAGTTTAATTGTATGGGCGGTACCATGCCCCGATTTCCAAAAATCACTCAAATTTAATAGTCGAAGGTCGCGTGTCAACAGTAAGTTCGTACCGAGTTTCATTTATATGCGATTTATGAACGGAAGTAAAACCAAAAAATTTACTTGAAAAAGTGCCACGCCCCTCGTGGGTAGGAAGATGAAAAATACTTTACGACCTATTCTCATACCTAATAAATATCCAAAAAAAATTTCATTAAAATCGGTCCAGCCGTTTCGGAGGAGTTCAAACACTAACACCGTGACACGAGATTTTTATATATTAGAAAGAAGATAATTAAAAAAAAACAAAAAACATTTTTAAAAATGTCAACTTTTCTTATTTTTCATCTATTGTGTTATTTATATGGTATAAGTGTCAGAAGCTGTCAAACGATAAATTCTTTGTATAAAAAACACCGCTATGTGATGACAATAATGATGAAGGTAACATGTGTTAAATGTATAAAACGATGACACAGAGACAAATTAAACAATATATAAAGAAGAACAATTATAGTGATGTAATGTCAAGTGCCTTACATTAAAAATGATCTTAAACACAGAGTAATGGCTTAAGAAGTCTTTGCAATTAAGAAACAAGTTGTTTTAAAAATACAACTTGAAAAAAAAACAACATGAAGAAAGTTCCAACAGGTACTATATTGTTGAATTATAACAAACAAAAAAATCACAGACTTGCATTCCACATAAAAAGCAAAAACTCGAAAAATCTTACAAGTACACGTTTACTTCTGCGGTTAAAAGCTGGTTCATAAGGAGTCAGAGTTAGTTGAACATCTTAAGATTTTATTTATAACAAGGAACCACGAATGAAAGAAACACGCAATTTTGTAACTTACCGGCAACGAGCAACGCGCAGACTCAGCGATTTTACCGGCCGATAATGTTGCGGAAGTCTTTAAAGTCTGTTGGCGGCAACGTGAAATTAAAAGAAATTGAGTCTTGATTAAAACGCGAGACAGAATGTTTAAAATATTTGGTCAAAAACTTTCGATTTCGATTTCATTTTAATGGCAAAACTACAAAAGATTCTGCACAGCATTATGAAGCTGGCAAGGATGAAGGAAAAAAAGTTAAGTTGTTGTAAAAATTGGTTTCACTTTTCTTTTGGTGAAATAACAACAATAACAAAAAAGTCTCGACGGCTCCAAAAGGTAATCAGACCAAAAGATAGTGAAACTCATTTGAATAAGTGAAAATTTTCTCAATTTCCTAAAGTTGACTAACACAAAAAAAAAAACGAACAAACAAAAAAAAAATACAAAAAAACAAACAATGACTTTACGTATGGAAGATCCTGGCAAAAGTTCGTCAAAGTTCAAAACATGTTGTACCCAACAAATAAATGAAAAACCAACAAAAATCAACACAATAACAAGCAACACTGAAACGTGCGGAAAACTCCCTTTTCAACCCAAACGAAATGAAATGCATTTGAATCGCATAAAAGTGGGTTACTGGCGCCTGTTTAGGATATGCGATCGTGCCATGTGATCTTTATCTCGCACAGGAACAACAATGGAACAGAAAAAAACAATAGCAACAAAAAAAAAAAATACACAAAAACTGACTCACGTTTGGACAGCTCAGACGTGGGCAAGCAACATCGAAGATATGTATTGCAGTTCAATGCAAAAATATTAGTGTTCATTTCATTTTGCTAACAGGAGTCGCAAGACTGAAACTGGCATTTTTGCCCAACAAGTTCTGTCAAGCATATATATTTTGTTTTTTTCTACTGTTTTATGTGTGCGTTTTCATTGCTACAAAAAGGGTTAATAAAGCATAGCGTTTAATTTAAAATGTTTGCAAGCATTAGTCAGTTGGGCGCATGTATGTGAATACTTAGACATAAATAGATTTTTTTCATCGATTTAACGTTGTGTTTATATAAATAATATTTAAAAATGTTTGCATGTTGTCGTTTAAGCAGGACAAAAAAAAAAAATACTTATAACTTCAACGTACAAAAATATATATCTTTAGCCCTTCGAAATGCTGTCGGTGTCGATGCTGTTTGTAGGTTAAAAACACAGTTAAAAATTTTGAATTTTACAAAAGAAGTTAAATGTAATAAAAACATTTAATTAGCTCTCCTTTCAAAGCCGTATTTGAAAATTATTAATGCGTCATATGAAAACAATTTAAAATTATTATTTCTGAAAAGTTTCTGAAAACTTACTTTTTCATCAAGGATTAAAATTAAAAACTAATATATGATTCTAAAACATTTTAAAATCTCTCGATTCAATAGTAAATCATAGCGTGTTTATTTCTTGAGTCTTTTGTTTTTATTAATCTAGGAGACAAATTTTTTTAAATACTTAACATTTTTGTCGCTTTAAGTATTTTTTTTACCTACATTCTTTTGGTCATTATTCGATCTAGTCGATGTTTCCTTTTGTTTTTTGAATGCTGCATTTTTTTTTATTCAACATGTCTAATTTGCATGTATTTCTGTCTAACAAAAGTAAAATTTTATTTTTATCTTAAATGAAGCGTTTAAGATGTCATTCTTTTCAACAAGCTTTTTTTATGTATCATTTAATAGAAATTGTATTTAATTTTTTAACAAAAAACAACAACTTAAACTCAAAACAATAAAAGCAATTAATAAAAAATTAAATTTTTTTAAAGTGATTTAAGAGAAAGACCCAGAAGGATAATGAAAAGTTGAAAGGCTGTTAAGAAAAAAATTAAAGGTTACATACAAAGCAACAATTTCCCAACAAAATCTTCCGATTGTCAGGGATGTCGCATCGCCTTAATACTCCATTTTAAAATTACTTATGAAAATAGTACTGTTAAAAAGCCAACAAACTGTTTCGGAAGAAAATGTTACATCAAGTTACATAAATACATCAAAATTAACCCTCGAACACATGTAATCGCAAAAACTAAAACTAAAAAATAACAATAAAAAAAAAAAACTCGCGTGTAGCAACGTACACGTGGCAGAAGTGAAACTTCTTTAACAGTAAGAAATAAGAGAGATTTTAGAGTGAAATAGAGAGAGAAAGTATCTGAAAAGAAATACGAAATGGAATAATAATTTTTTAATTCAATATTTACATCCAGGGACCGTACCGGCTATGGTTTTTGTCGAAAGTGTCACATATTAACTTTTATGTCTTCATTTTTATTTTTTCTGACAAAAATAACAGTTTTTTGTGCCTTATAGTTTTTTTGTGCAAAAATAACAGTTATTTTCTGCCGTTTATTTTTCGGTCAAAAATATCAGGTAATTTATATTTGTTCAAGTCATTTTACCGATAAAAAAATTTTGATATTATTATTTTCATCTCATCGGTGAGACAGTTTACACATGGTGTCAACAGTTCAATCTGTCAAGCGGCCTTTAAGAAAACACAAATTGCTTGATATTTTTGACCGAAAAAATTAAAGTCACAAAATAACTGCTATTTTTGACCGATAAAATAAAAGTCAAAAGTAACCTTTATTTTTCCTCGAAATATACTTGGCAAGAAATTAACTTTTAAAGAATCAGTTTCAAATTTAAAAGCGACTTAATATTCGTGAGGCTAAGGACATTTTTAACATAATGGTATATTTGAAAAAGTCTTTCGACAATTTTTTTTCATGTGAAAATTGTTAAATAACAGTTATTTTCGGTACTTGTTTTAGTTCAGTTGATGTTTTAGTTGCTTTCGAATGTCTTCTCAACATTGTTACGTTTTGAATGCTGGATTGCATTTGCATAGTACTCTTTGAAGGAGCCTTCGAAAGCAGAGGCAAATCTTGTTCATTATTACCTCTTGCTTCCTGATCATAATAATTGCTATGTTGATAGAGGGCCTCATAAAGCAGCGAACGTTGATTGTTGAGTGTATCAACTTGGTTGGCTTTAAAATTTTGTTGAGATGATGGATGCGTTCCAAAATACATTTTTACAAAGCATCAGTGTGTTTTTTAGGGATTGGTTCTTTGTAGATTCACCAAAATATAGTGATGTTTCGTAAAAATGCATTTTGAAACTCAGCCGTTGTTGCAATCACCTTACCTTCATCATTAGTTGCAGACCTAATTCGCTCTCTATATCCACGAACGCGTTCTGCTCCTGTTTTAGCTATTTTTCTATTTTTATTTTCGTGCATACTTGTAGGATGAAAATTAATGTTACGGTTATGTTAATAATGTAATGTAAATGTTAATGTAATGTTAATGTTAAAAATGCTATTTCAGTACCTATGTTTCGCGTTCAGCTTTAATTACATTTTGTTTGTCTGTTTATAATGTGCCTACGTGGCGTAAGGGTATAGATTCCGGCTCTTAAGCAACGATGTTCGGGGTTCAAATCTCGGCAGCGGCGCTAATTTTTTTTAAATTTTCATATGAATTGAAAATGTTAGCCTAGCGTCACGAATAAGAGACCTTGAAATTTCACTCGCCGCCAAAGAAGTTTTACTTCAAAAATATGATTTGAAATATGTGTTTGACTTCATTTATAATTAAACCAATAGAAACTTCATTTGTTTACTACACTCTGTAATCAAGAATTCAAAACTTAAATATTTTAAACTAATTGCAAACCTATTAGTTGTTGTACGCTTAACCACATAGCGATATCTCGTTTAATATACAAACGGTTCAAATGACTCAACAAATATTTATACCTATCGGCAAACATCAGAGAGAAATAGTTCGGATTAAATAACATTTAAAAACAATTTCCTGGAATTTTTATGTAATGAATGCAAATAGAATTCTCACACAAATGTTTAGTGAAGTTTGTTATTTCTTAAATGTGTCATCAGATCACAAGTACAATCATCTTTTATTCATAAGCTGAGAAAATTTATTTTCAAGTTGATATACTTATCTATTGAAATCACTGGGAAAATAATCAGTGTTACATAAGGTTCTAGAAGCTTATGGCACATTCAAATAATCTACCCAAATAGTAAAGTGAAGAGTACTACCCCTACGAAGAAAGCATTGTCAATCGCCCAAAGTGGCCGGTCAACTGACAGTTCTTATTTAACGTATCACAGGATAGGTTCGTTATAACTCAGAACGTTAACATGGTTTGCTATATTTAGACTGTCATGCGGAGGACCTGGGTTCGTATCCTGGCTGTGTAAGTATCAAAAATTTTAATTTAATAGCTTAAATTCTAATTTCGTTTCATAAACTGCCTCGTAAAAAAAAAACATTCAAAATAAGTTTGCTTACAAACTTATCTTGAAAAAAATGTACATTTCATTTTTTATTTAAAAAAAAATTATTTAAAATAAAAAAATATATGTTTGTGGTTTTGTCGGGAATTGAACCCAGGTCAGTCGAGTACTACACGTGACCGTTCTATATGTAAACCAGCTACCGAACAAAAGGTATCTATGAGGTGTCAATTGATCCCTTCCAATGACAACGCCATGTAAAAGTGACCGGTTGGTTTCATATGTTGGTGGAGGAACTGGCACCGGCCACTATTCTATGGGAGTTTATCAGGTGATAGGTTCTGAACCGGTTCTTTTCTCCATAGGGACTCTACAATATATAAAATGTTATCTTATTATAATAAAATATGTAATCTTCTAATATCTAAAAATCTCATGTCACGGTGTTAGTGTTTAAACTCCTCCGAAACGGCTGAACCGATTTAATGAATTTTGGTTTTTTTTTTTTTTTGGTAGATATGACAATAGGTCGTAAAGTATTTTAAGTTACAGGAACGCAATTTTTTGGTTTTACTTTCGATCTATAAATCACACATCAATTAAACTCAATACGAACTTACTATTTATTCACGTCCTTTGACTGTCAAATTTTAGTGGTTTCAAGAAAGGGGACTGACACCGCCCATACAATTAAATTTTATGATATCAAATAGATTTGGAACTATATAAGTAACTGATTGGTCAGGTTTTTCAATTATAAAATAACCACGGGCGTTGAAAAACGGGGCGTGCCGCCGCCCATACAATTAAAATTTTCGATACAGAATAACTATGGAAGTAGAAGTCACAGAATATTTGAACTCAGAATGTAGTAACTATTTGGAGGTATCCTGCTATTCGAAAACTAGAAACAGCATTGTAAAAGAGGTGTGGCTGAGCCCATATAAGACATTTTTTAATTGAATGGCTTTGACAATCGAGAGAGAACAAAGAAACGTGGCTTGGAGCAACTATTTGGTGATATCCTACTCAGAAATACTTGCAAACTAAAAAAGGGAATTGGACAAGGGAATTGGACAAGAGAATTGGCTGAGCCCTTAAAATACAATTTTTTATATATGAAAGGTTTATAAATAATGGTCACAGAATATTGAAACTCAAAGTGGATTTGCTATTTGTTGATGGCTTTCTACTGGCAAACTGGAACAGGCACTGGGCAAGTAGCGTGGTCTTTTAACTTGTGCTGGTCCCTTTTCATTGCTCTTATTCTTATTCTTATTTAATGTCATTGTCAATGTCAATGTCAATGTCAATGTCAATGTCAATGTCAATGTCAATGTCAATGTCAATGTCAATGTCAATGTCAATGTCAATGTCAATGTCAATGTCAATGTCAATGTCAATGTCAATGTCAATGTCAATGTCAATGTCAATGTCAATGTCAATGTCAATGTCAATGTCAATGTCAATGTCAATGTCAATGTCAATGTCAATGTCAATGTCAATGTCAATGTCAATGTCAATGTCAATGTCAATGTCAATGTCGATGTCAATGTCAATGTCAATGTCAATGTCAATGTCAATGTCAATGTCAATGTCAATGTCAATGTCAATGTCAATGTCAATGTCAATGTCAATGTCAATGTCAATGTCAATGTCAATGTCAATGTCAATGTCAATGTCAATGTCAATGTCAATGTCAATGTCAATGTCAATGTCAATGTCAATGTCAATGTCAATGTCAATGTCAATGTCAATGTCAATGTCAATGTCAATGTCAATGTCAATGTCAATGTCAATGTCAATATCAATGTCAATGTCAATGTCAATGTCAATGTCAATGTCAATGTCAATGTCAATGTCAATGTCAATGTCAATGTCAATGTCAATGTCAATGTCAATGTCAATGTCAATGTCAATGTCAATGTCATTGTGTGTTAAATTTTTTTTTTGTCAAGTGAGCTAAAGTGCGGTCTTTGCTGAGCTATCATTAACTTTACCGTAGCACCTCTCCTCAAAAATGATTCATGAAACACTTTTGCAGTTTCGTTGCATGAAATATAATTAGTTCTAAACTTTTATCGTAGCTCTGTTACTGAGTGACTAATCATTAAAATTAACCCCTGGTCAGTTTTCTTCCCATGTTTTTTTAATGCGAGCTGCAAGACTGAATGTTGAAACGTCAGAATTCAGTTTTGAAATTGAAATTGAAATAGTTCCTAAAATTTATTTAAAAAAAAAGTTGGCGGAGTTTTGACCTTCAAATTAATGAATCTACCCACTCTACATTAGTCAGAACTCAGAAACCTTGATTGAATAATTTTTCATCCTCTATCTCCCACCCTACTTGTCTGTTTCTCTTTCAATCTCTCTCTCTCTCTCTCTCTCTCTGTCTATCTTTCAATCTCTATCTCTTTCTTTCTCTGTTGTATTTATTTTAAACTCTCTTTACAACAAAACAAACGACAATCATTGTAGTAAACAATAATAAAGAAATTGAAAATAGAACCTATAATAAATAAGTGAAATATAGGGCTTCACGTACTCTGAGCTACACACTGACTGTGTTTAGTTGATTTAATTCGATATTTCTTTTTCTATTTTTTTATACTTTGTCTCCTCATTCTCAAGCGTTGTTCTCATTTTCATTTAAATTATTATTGTTAGTGCTCTTGAAACTATGCAATTTGCTTCCACTTCTTCTTCTTCATCAATTACCTGAGTACTACCTGAATATCCCCCCTCCCCCCTCTTAATCAAAATTCAATGTTATATAGGAAAAGTTAAAAGAAATAAAAAAGCAAACAAATGTAATGAATTCAGTTTGGTAGACGGCAACCTTAAAGTTGAACATGATCCGGCTTGGGAGTATTTGAGCTAGGCTGAGCGAAGCAAAGTTTCCACACATGTTGGAGGAGGTGACAGTGGCGGGCGGTGACGGGCGATGTGCTTGGCCTGCAAATATTTAACATGTTTTCTTTATTATTTTCAGTTTTGTTTTTATTTATTTCAGCGTGTATCACATTATTTATTTATTTACTTTCTTATTATTGTAGCCATTGTTTTGGCTGTATGTTGTTGTCATAGTTGTTGCAGTAGTTGTTGTTGTTGTTGTTAACATACCTTCCGCCGTGCCGCTATCAGTCTATCGAGCAGTTGACAATCGGCTGTCGTTGCAATCGCGTCCACTAAATTAACGCAACAAGTTTTTTGTGCTCAGCAAAAATTATATACAAAAAAATAAAAACTACTCCAAAATCGTGTTGACAAAAATTATAATCCTTGCTTTATTCAGCGCACAATAATAATGCAATTTTGTTTATTGCTCTCTTGTGTTGACGTATATATGTGTGTGTGTGCTTTTGCATAATCAATAATATTTTTCCCATATCGATTTAGCCATCAATTTTTCTTAAATAGGTCGCGGCATAATTATTTAGATTAGTTGTTGAAGTTCTGCAGCGCTTTCATAAAGCTTGTGCGAGCCTCACTCGCACTCCCTTCCACATTATTTTCCCCTTGTGATTTAGTAATGGGCTCAGTGCTTCTGTGTTACATTTCCTCAACGTTCTATTCGTATCGTTCCAATGTTCGGTTTGCACATCAATGATTATCGTGCCAAGTTGCACCAGTTCTTTTTGCTGATTTCTGCAATTTTCATACAAAGCATGATGTTCTTGAAGAAAACTGAATCGTTTAAGTGGATTAGGAAACGCTTTAATATCTGGGTAAGTTAAAAATGAAATATATAAATTCAATCAATACAAAACAAGCACTGACAAAGCTCTTACAAGGTCTTCGGTGAATTATTTTGAAGCAAGCATTTGAATCAACACATGAAGTTGTATAGATCGGCATCCTACAGGGTTCATAATTCCAGCCATTCCATAATTAAATTAAAGAAAAACTAACAAAATTTTCGGAGAATTACATAGATGGCTTTTGTGATTCTTGTAGAAACATATATTAATGTTACTCACTACTTTGAGATGTTTTAAATCGCCTAGCATAATTTTAGGAGTAAATATTGTTGGTACATTATTACACCAAGTAGTTGAAACTAGTTTTTTATAGGAGTAGCTATAAAAGCAATTTCGCATAGTTTAGGTAAAGTACCGCCTTTATACTTGCAAAGGAGGTCAAATATTTTTGTTCCTACACTCAGAAAAAAGTGTCTCGGAATATGATAAAAAAGGCATCATATTTAGAGAAAAATGGTATAGACTTTGCTCCAGAGAATGCTATTCTCTAATTGCGATACTAAAAATTATTTAAAAATGATAAAAAGCTACCATGAAATAGAAAAATATATAATTTTTACAGAAAAATACTTTTTTTTTTGAGAAAATATTTGTTTTTATTGAAGAAAATACTTCTCATAGTGAATTTTTTATCAAAATATAAGAAAAGTTTTTCATTTTCAATAAAATTTCTCTATAAATGAGAAATTTTTTGTGCGAGAAAAATACTTATCATTATTAAAAACATTGAAATGTTTTCATTTCCTAGAAGTAAAGAAATATTTCTACGAAAATGTGAAAATTTATTCTAATTGAAGAAAATTTTATTTGAAAAAGAGAAAATTGCTATTATCAAAAATAGAGAAATTTTTTACCGGAGCAAGGTATGTGTTTTTTTCTCAGTGTACATTTGAAGGTGGGAGGTATGGGAGTTTTACCAATGAAATTAATGCAAATAAAATTTTTTTTTTTTGGTTTTGGTTATTTAGATAATGCTTCACATAACAGACAGCCAACGTGAGTAAAATATATTAACCTTACCTATGATTTAGCCTTATTTTAAAGGTTGGCACCACTTACCTAACTAACGTTATGAATGAAGTTAACAAAAAACGTAAAATTTCAAAATGAACACAATTCATTTACTTTACCAATTGATATTCTGCCAAGGCAATGCAGATTTCTGCTACTAGCAGCATACCATGAATTTTTAAGCGCTTTTAATTAGAAGTGAAATTAATAAATATATTCGTATAGCATTGAAATTGATTTGAAGGCTTGAAAGTAATGGTCATAGACAGCAGGCCTGCTAGTCTACACGCAGGTATAACTGTTTTTTTATTATCACTTACATAAATCTAACTAGCTACAAAGCACTATGAAGTATTAATAAATATCGCTTATTTCAAGCATTTAAGTAAATTTATGCCATAATTTGGGGTTAAGACAGCATAAAATTTAACACACCCTTTTTTATAGTTAGGGTATTTTTTTAATGTACTCATTCGATGACTTTGATAGGCAATAGAAGGATGCATAGCAAGGCGCTACAGTCAAACAGTCCACTCCCAGAAACACTTCGAAGCGGAAGTAAACGAGGAAAACTTGTAAAATACCATGAATTAGAACGTTGTAGAAAATTGACGCAGCACAGGATAACAATAGATACAAAAATATTTGCCGTGTTCATTGAGAAATTGCATTTCGGCACGCAAGTTTCAGCACTATTTTCTTCTCTATTTTGAATTTGCCAACACAAGGCTTGACTGTGGTGCAAGTAAGATTTTAAATTTGCTTTTAGTTTTAACCAACTGCTCAGTACTTTCTCAGTAGCAAATACAACAATTTCACTCAAATAAGTTAAGGTTGACATGTTTAACAGTCAGAATTATGAACAAATCAAGAGTCCTACGAAAATTCCACCAAACTCATACTCGTAAAACTTAGTATAACGTGTTCAACTGCTATTAACATCACTTGTACAACGAAATTGGATTACGTGTAAAACAAGTTAAGCACCAAACATTGATTAATACCACAAACATACAAATATACAACCGCAGACAAACTTAAGGTCGTTGCAGATATACAAAAGAATTGACCTAAATTCACTCAGACTGAAATACGTTAGTTTATTGCAGCAACTGCAGGCTAATTTGTTTAAATGAGAACAAAAGTTTATCAACTTTTAAGAAATCCAGTCAATGAATTGTATAAGGGCTGCATTAGCCAGGACGTTTATTGTTTATTGGACGATAAATTTAATGACAAAGACAATGTTTTGAAGATTATTTAATGCAAACATAAAAACCAGGAGAAGGTCAAGGATTCGGACAATGCTATGGAGAAGAATTTGGAAAATAATAGACTTTAAATAGAAGATTATTTGTCATTAATAGAAGACAATAAAAATCTTCTTAAATTTATTTAATTATGTTCTTAATTTCTTCTAAAATCAATATTTTCAAGACTTTTCAAGAGCAAGGGGCATGAAATACGAAACGGGAAAGTAATTTTTCAAGAAGAAATGTTCCTTTTTTTCAGAAAAATTCTTCTTAATTTCTTCTAAAATTCATATTTTCAAGACTTTTTTTCAAGTCCTAGACGATTCCAATACTTTGTGTATCGTTTATTCGTTATTTTATTGAGAAGAAAAGCAAATCATGTAAAAAAGTTTGAAAAAATCTAGTAGCTGTATGAGATTTCTTCTTAAATTAATTTAAGAAGTCTAGCCATAACCATAGAGAAATCTTCTTAACTTTGTTCTACATTACTGGGTATTTATGTGGCGATTTTTTTGTAAGTCATATATCCCGCATATTTTAAGGGGGAAATTACATTCGCGGCAGAGAAAACAGACCTTTTTTAAAAATTTATAACTCAGTCAAAAACAAACATTTTTCTAAATTTTTTTTTTTATTATTGTAGAGAATTGGACAAATTACAAGAAAAAAATTCAAAAAAAATATATTTTTCACTTCAACATGGTTTTATAGAGCTCCAAACTGGCGGCAGAGAAAAAAACGGAGCCTCGTGGTTGCAGCGCTGGGAGTCGCAAAAATTGTGCGATCTGGAAAAAAATTACTTTTTTAAATCTTAACAAAATTGGTTATCGTATGACAGGAGCTTTTTTCAATTTTTTTTTTAAATTTTTGATGATGTTCAAAATTTGAAAGTGTGTTTATTCGAAAAAAATATTGACTTTCAAAATTCATAAAAAATCGAAAAAAAATGTAAAAAAAGGCTCGTGTCATACGATAGCGAATCAAGTTTAAAAAAATAAAAAAATAAACAAAAAATTTCGTCAAAAAATGAACCCGCTAGTGCCGCAACCAGTACGAAAAACATGGTTTCGAGATAAACGTTCAAAGTTTGTGAACAAAGAAAAATCCAAGGAAAATTAAAAAGGCGCTCTCAGTAATCCGGCTGTAACTTTTGAATCCGTTGGAATTTTTACATGATTTTTTTTTTTTAAATCTTAAGAATATTAAATAAAGTACAAAATTATAAAAAAAAATTTAAAAAAAACGGCCAATGTCATGTCCCCCCTTAAAAAAAATGTAAATTTATAATTTTTATTTTAATTTATGATCTGTAAGTGAACATAGGATTTTATTGAACATAGGATCAACACTGGCTAACGATAAAGAGAATATTTATACTCAACTTTAAAACATAAATTTTCAAATTTTATGTTTCGCATACTTTTTTATGCGCAACATTTCAAAATAACAAAGTTAACGAACACATAATTTTAATTCAATTTTTTATGAAAACAATTTTATATGAAAAACTCATCAAATTTTCCATAAGAACTTTTTATTAAATACTAGGATAAGGACAACGACTAGTCCAAAGATTTGTAAAAGACTTTTGGCATGGCTAAGGAAAAGAATTAAGCACGTATCAAGACAAGCGCTGAGACAAGTATTAGACTAACGCTTAAAAAATATTAAAGAAAAGATTTGTAAAGAGATTAAAAGAAGGACTTGAACAGGAATTAAAAATGAACAGCTATTCACTTAAAAATGAAGAAGATTACATCTTCAAGTTGTGAAGAAAAAATTCGAGTTATCCTTTTGAACAGAGAAATCGTCCTTCCCATGGATCAAGTTGTGTAATATTTCACCAAAAAAGGCAAAAGTAATTTTGAAGATTTTTTCGAAAAAACCACATTAGAGGTGAAAGTTCTCATCTTGGATTTTTGCCCAAATTGTATTTAAATGAGATGGTAGCATACTTAAGTTCCGATCAAACGTTTTCCTTTGTCCCGTACCACTGGAAAAATCTGGCAACACGATTCTACAATAAGAAATAATTTTCTTACTTAATATTTTATCAGATAAAAGAAATAAACATAGTTAGAAGGTTAAGGCCAATAAAATAAAAAAAACTAACACTGTTGTAGTTTTTGTCATGAAATTTTTGGTTCTGCGATAAGACCAACCTTTTCGAATTTGGGGGAGTTCCCCCGAGTACAACTGTGTCCTTGGTTTAGTTAGATTGGCGCAAATTTTTAAGAAAACCGTGTTTTTTCAAGGTTCGATTTTAAGCCTTTTGCCACGCTTTTTGATAAAATATACACAAACTAGTTGTGCGATCTTTACAACCAATCGAGAAAACTAAAGGTATTGAAATTCTTCGTCAATAGTTCTCTGCTACTTTTTGATCCGAGGATTAGTTTTTGTGTAGTTAACCAATTTTTGAAAAAACAATTTTGATTTTTTAAAAGAAAATTGAAAACCGAATTCATGGAACGAAAATTGCTTGCCTGTTCTACCCGATTCTGGTATAGGATGTAAAAAGTATAAACTTTAAGCCTACATAGAAACTAATTCACATGTAAACTTTCAAAATGATGACACACGTGTAACTGTTTTTTTGTATCTTCTACCAGTATTTTTTTAAAAATTCTTAAAATTATGGAAAAACTATAAAAGTGTCGTACGGTAAAATTAATTTGAATTTTCGTAAGAAAACAATAAGATATGGAAAAATTTATTAATTACACAAAAACTTATCATGGGATCCGAAAGTGGTTTGGGAACTGTTGACGTACAATTGCATTACTTTTTGTTTACTTCATTGGTTGATAAGACCGAGCAACTAGTTTGCGAGATATCTTTAGAAATAGACATGGCAAAGGGCTTAGAATAGCTAAAAATTTACCATTTGGAAAAACATGGTTTTCTCAAAATTTTGCACCAATCTATCTAAAACAAGGACGCAGTTGTACTCGGGGGACTTCCCCAAATCCAAAAAGGTTGGTCTTATCGCAGAACCAAAATTGAATAACAACAGTGTAATTTTATGAATCATAAAACTTTGTTGATAATTCTAAATATAGCCAAAAAATTGTGCTTGTTAAGCCAAGCAGGTAGTATATCTACACAAGACAATTACAAATGTTTGAAAATGCCTTTAAGCCCGTGACATTCTCATATTTTTTGTTGTTTTAAAAATACATACATGTTACAAATAAGATTTTGCAAAAAAAATTTAAAAACAAACTGTTGTAACAAGATAAGGGTTGGGCTAAAACAGAAGCGCCAGTTGTGCCGGTTTAAGCCTTTTAACATTTTTTGGCGCTTTGCTTGTCGCAATCAAGGGTGGTGCAACATTAAAACAACAATAACAAAAAAGCTAAAAAAATAAAACAAAAACTAGAATTTCATTCACGAAGTCTTGAATGCAAACTCAATAAAACTTGCGGCGGCAGCAAACAGAGTGAAAAATAATATTAAAAAATTCCCTTAACAAAGGAGTTAAAAAACACACACACACGCACATACACATAAATTTAAAGCAACAACTAATTTTAAGAGGAAAAACATAAAAATAGAAATATTTATATCACGTGCTCACACGCGACACAGTGTACAGAGTAGATACTAGGTGGTGGATAGTTGACGGCTTCAGCTTCAGAGATACATGAACAAAGGTGTGTTTTAGCCATTATTATGTGGCAGCGGCAGAGCGCTTGTTTTTCGACCCAGCAACGTTAACAATTTATTAAGCCAACAGAAAAGCGTTTGCAATGCGTCACTTAGTCAGACATTCAGTCATACCTTCATTCATGCCTGCCATCATACATACATTCATACAATTAAGCATTAATTCAGTCGCACGCTTGCTCAATCGTTGCCTCATTCATGCAGTAAATTTTTTTTTTTTTTTGCAATTTTTTTTATTTATTATTTTTTTTTTTTTTGTGTTCTTCTTAGTTTTCCGAGGCTTTTCTTTTTTGGAGGCAAGTTTTTCCATTCAGTCGTTGAAGAGCACGCGTATTGTTTTGAACTTGTTTTTGTATTTTTGTTAGTTTACGGTATTTATTTGAAGCGTTATCGCAGGGGTGGGTGCAAATATAAGTGCGTGTTATCAAAAAAATGCTGCTGTTGTTATAAAAAAGTTACAAAAAAAGTGTTGATGTGTGCGTGTGTGCTGGTGTGTGTTGAAGCAATCTTCAGTGAAATATATTTACAAATAAAAGTTTTGAAAATAATCAAAAATTATACTAAATATTGCTAGAGTCAAAAATTTCCAACTTCAATTGTTTAATTAGGTTTATTTTGAAACACTTCCGACTGCGCAGTGTTAAGTGTCGATAAAAGTGCTTCAAGTGCTGTTTAAACTCCTCTAAAATTAAAACAAAACATGCACAAAAGATGTTCTCAGTAGGTTTTATACCAAAATAACGGGCTGCCTGCCCGCTTTAATTAATCTGTCGTTGTTCACTTGATGTTTCTGCAATAAATACGTTGCCATATCCATCCGCCCCCTACCCTCTCCATCTAATCATCATCATCATGGCTTATGTTATCTGGAAAATATTTCTCAAGCAATACACACGCTTCCATTTTGATGCCTCACAAGCCTTGATTGGCAATCGTTTCAGTTATCCTGCGTTACATGATGTAAGTTTATTCACTGATAGTAATTTAAATTTTATTTCATAACATTGATTGAGCTATAAATAAATTTATAACATTTTTATATCGCTCAAACATGTATCAAATGTTGTTGTTTATTTTTGTAATGTTTTACAAACAAATGTTTACTTCCGTATTAAAAGTTATGCTAGATATATTGATTGTATAACTTGAGTGCAATTATTTCGTATGTTTATTTAATTTACAGTTTTAAGCAGTTGATTTTTTTTTAAAGCGACGGTAGCCATAAATTATTGACCTATTGCTATACAAATCCACTTAAGTGCTTCTTGTTTTATGGCATGACTTTATAGATCATCTCTATGAGTTTCGAATTTTTGCGTTACTGTTTGATAGATAGCTTTAGTTCCTTATTACCAAAATTTATAACATGCCATTTTTGCCCTTATACTTCGACGTGAGTTTTTCTCAAAGCAAGTTTTTAATATCTTTCTAGCAACTAAGTGCTTTTTATTGAATCAATAAAAAAAAAATTTAAAAAAAACGGCTAAAGTTCATGTTCTCAAGAAGCTTTACATGGCATTATTTACTCTCTGAGGTTTGCCATTGTTTGCAGAGAGGTGGTGACCGATCAGAAAAATTTTTTATTGAAAAAACTTTTCGCCGCGGCTGGGGATCGAACCCGGGCTCCGAGCATGATAAGCCACACACTTAACCTGCATGCCACGGTCACCACAGTGAATCAATAGTATTATTTTATTTATTCATTTTCTAGTCATCTTTAGACTAGAATTTTCTTGAGACTTAAAAATTAAATATTTTTTATTTAACAAAAATTCCTTTCAAAAATAAACCTTATGTTCTTCGTCAATCGGCTTATACTAACTATTCTGATGTGATATGAATCTCATCATAAAATTAAATTCATATGTAAAAAATAAATATTTAAAAAAAAAAATATTTCCGGGAATTGAACTTGTACTACCAACAATTGTTCAATTTCAACAGAGTAACGTTCTTACACTAAAACATCTTTAAACGACTATTTTTGGCTAATAAAGTTGGTATAATACATATTTTTGAAATAAGAAAGCAATTCAAAATCGGAAAATTTCTCACCGATATCCTTGATATCATTTCAATCGACTGAGATGTTTTCTTAGAGGGTTAGTGGGGTCTAGTGTTGCCAGATTATTTTATTTATTAATATGGGAATAATGCACAATTTGTATGAAAAAAAAAACGGAATTTTGAAAAACTGTACGGAAAAAATTAATCAATTGAAAAAATTCGTAAAAAAACCAACAATAAGAAAAAAAATATTTATTAAAGCACCAAGTTTTCAGAAGGTAAAAATATTTTATTTTTGAAGCTCAGATTTTTTGGAATTAATTTTCTTTTTATATTTGTTGTCTGGCCTACAAGCCGTTTTTTATTTTTTGTTTCAATATTCTTTGAAATCAGAAATTTTAATTTCTGAAATTTTCCATTTTATGGTATTACAGGCGGGACGTTTGAAGTTCACGCAAAGAAACTTTTCGTTTACCGCAACAGAAAAATTAACCAACTATACTTCGTTTGCAAACTGTATTTGCCGCAAACGAATATTCAGTTGTCATCAACTTAAAAATATTCTTACTTGAAACGAAAAAAAAAATCGAACTTAAAGAGGGACATAACATTCGCGGAAGAGAAAACAGACATTTTTTTAAAAAATTGTATGTATCTCAGTCAAAAATAAATATTTTCCAAAATTTTATTATTGTAGAGAATTGAACAAATTACAAGAAAAAAAATTCAACAAAATATATGTTTCACTCCAACATGGTGTTATAAAGCTCCAAACTGGCGGCAGAGAAAAACTGAGGGCCTCGTGGTTGCAGCGCTTGGAGTCGCAAAAATTGTCCGATCTGGAAAAAAAAATGACTTTATTAAATCTTAACAAAATTGGTTATCGTATGACAGGAGCTTTTTGAAAAGCTCTTTTTTTAACTTTTAATGATGTTCCAAATTTGAAAGTGTGTTTTTTCGAAAAAATATTGACTTTAAAAATTCATAAAAAATTAAAAAAAATTTAAAAAAAGATTGTGTCATACGATGGCGAATCAATTTTAAAAAAATACAAAAAAAAACAATTTCGTCAAAAAATTAACCCGCTAGTGCTGCAACCAGTGCGAAAAACATGGTTTCGAGATAAACGAGTTCAAAGTTTGTGAACAAAGAAAAAAAAGGCGAAATTTAAAAATGCGTTCTTACTAATCCGGCTGTAACTTTTGAAGCCGTAGCAATATTTCCTTGAATTTTTTTAGAATCTTAAGAATACAAAATTATAAAAAAAGGTTCATTTAAAAAAACGGCAAAAGTCATGTCCCTCCTTATGAAATTTTATCATTGCTTTGGAAGTTCAAGTTAAGCCGAGTGTGCTGGCGTTCGAGTCTAGAACTCGATTGACCTTGGTTCAATCCCCATCAAGAACACTTAGGATTTTTGTATTTAATTAATGTTTTTTTTTAGTAAAACTTATTTTGACGGTTATTTTTGACGAAACAGTTAATGAAACAGAATTAGAATTTCAATAATTAAATTAAAATTTTTGATACTAACGCAGCCAGGAATCGAACCCTCATCTTCCGCATGACATTCACGCTTCCATTGAGCTATTGTGAGATATTGTGTTGAATGAATATTTTTAGATTACAAATTTGTACGTCATATGAAATGCATCTTATTTCCAAAAATAAAGTTTTCAGTTGAACAAAACAAATTTTTCGGTTGCCGCAATTTACAAACAACAACTTATTAAAATAACTGTTCAAACGTTTTCAAAAAGGGACTTTAAGCACAACAATAGAAGTTCATTTGCAGCAAACTGGCGATAAACGTTTTTTTTCTTTGCGTGTAGCAAGCAAAATACGGGATGTCCCGTGAAATATGGCAACACTAGTGGGGTCTGACTTGGGTAACTTTGAATAGTTATTTTTTATAGTATAACTTTGAATAGTATTTATTGCAACATCTCGATATTTTATATCTGAAATAAGATCCAAATATGTTTTATTTAGACACCTGTCGTGAAGGATTAATTCTATGGTGGTCTTAACACAGGAGGAGATCTGAACACACTTCAGTTGTGCTGGGACTCCGTTTGTGCAAAAATGCATTAAAATAACCTTTTCCAGTCAACAGGAAGCCCACACTTAAGGTGCGGACGACCTTCCACAAAAGTCACTTCACATATAAACTGGTAGGTTACTCTACCGTTTTGACTCTGACGCCATCAAGATTGCCATCTAGATGTAGCGCACAGTTTAAGCAGAGCCTTTATCTCAATTGAGCTTAAATTCATATCTAGCACGTTCGGAGCCCCATCAGGTGCCAACAAGATAAACCCCTCTGAATTCGGTATGCAATTCAGTATGCAAAATACTCTCATATAGAAAGTCATCTTGATCGGATGTATGCCAGTGTGCCGCACGGTCTCCTCTATGGATACCCTTTAACTATGCGGCGTATCAGTAGATACCGTACGGCACACTGACATTTAGGTCTCAGCTCATTAGGTGTCATGCAAAATGCCTTTGCATAAGAACTTAGCATACGAGACTTCCTGGTATACCGGAATGACCTTTCAGATGCTTTTGCACATCTCTGCAGTCATACTTTACTGTCAGACTTTTTTCCACTTGTGTTTCATGATGCCATACCGTATCTCACTCAGCTCCAAAACCGGGGGATTAACCACTTCCCTAAAATAGAAGAGCCTTACCATCTGCCTTACCATACGTCCTCGGAAAATTTGAATTCAAAAGAGCATGGACACAATCCCGCCATTCTATGAGAACATTAGCACCTTGGCTGATACCGCTTACATCAAGTTCAAGTCCTTCAGGTTTTGATTAAGCTTGACTTTCAATTTATTGTCTCTAAATTTCGGAGTTTCAACACGTTTGAATTTAAGCATGATTAAGACACATATGAAACATATCGGTCATTGATCCTGGCTATTTCCGATTTCAATACTAGTCTAAATTAATAGCTGTAAAATGTTTTAAAGCTCTTAATTATTTGCATCTTTTATTCACGCAACAGTGATTAAAGCGCATCGTAATCATCATCAACCACATCAACAGAGATTCAATTGCAATAATTTCAACAAATAGTGTGAAATGTTGTAACAATTGCCAACAAGACGGTAGCAAAAACAATAACTATTATCAAAGTGCTCTCAATAGATGCATTAAAGTACACTCAAAGAAAAAAAAAACTTATAATAAACCGTGTGGACGTAACTGTCAACGGTAATTGTAAAGTGTAAGAGTTCGGAATTATAATTATAAAGGTAATAATTTATTTCGATATTAATTCAATATTATTCGATATTAAATTAGAAGAAACCATTTTCGCTTTAGTTGCGACGCAAAAATTAACATTTTTTCCGAAACTCGTCATTTAATTTTGCCTAGTTTTGACTGCGTTTCTATCAAGTTTAAGTAGGGACATGACATTGGCCGTTTTTTTTAATTGAATTTTTTTATAATTTTTTAATTAAGTAAATTTATTATTAGTTAATATTAGTTAATATTTATATTTTAGTTAAGATTCTAAGAAAAAAAATTGCATGGAAAAATTCTTACGGGTTCAAAAGTTACAGCCGGATTAGTGAGAGCGCATTTTTAATTTTCGCCTTTTTTTTTCTTTGTTCACAAACTTTGAACGCGTTTATCCCGAAACTTATTGTTTCGTTTTTTTCATACTGGTTGCGGCACTAGCCTTATAGGCTTACTAGGCTTATTTAGGCTTATTTTTTGACGAATTTTTTTTTTTTTGTATTTTTTTTAAACTTGATTCGCTATCGTATGACACGAGCTGTTTTTAATTTTTTTTTTTCGAGTTTTTTTGAATTTTAAAGTCAATATTTGTTTCGAAAAAACACACTTTCAAATTTGGAACATCTTCAAAAATTGAAAAAATTTTGTTAAGATTTTGTTAATTTTGTTAAGATTTAAAAAAGTAATTTTTTCCAGATCGGACAATTTTGCGACTCCCAGCGCTGCAACCCCCTTTTTTTCTATGCCGCCACTTTGGAGCTCTATAAAACCATATTGGAGTGAAAAATATATTTTTTAGAATTTTTTT
Source organism: Tetanocera ferruginea (assembly GCA_958299015.1). Lineage (NCBI taxonomy): Eukaryota > Metazoa > Arthropoda > Insecta > Diptera > Sciomyzidae > Tetanocera > Tetanocera ferruginea. The sequence goes on from OY282644.1 coordinate 129,845,836, forward strand.
TCTTGTAATTTGTTCATTTCTCTACAATAATAAAAAAATGTTTTTTAAAAATGTTTGTTTTTGACTGAGTTATGAATTTTTTAAAAAAGGTATGTTTTCTCTGCCGCGAATGTTATGCCAGACCTTAATAGTTCAGACAAACTCCTTTAGAAATAAAATATCTAGACAAAATAAAGAAGCAAATCAATTTTGATTTTTTTTTTAATCACTTCTAACCCAAATTGGCAATTATTCTGCAAAGTATGTTAACATTTCAATAATTATAACTATTAAATCCTTTCAGCGCAACAAAATCCTTCAGAAATGGTTTTTTTGGTTTTTTGTCAGCCTTTGTTGTAAATCAATACATACATACATTGTTGAAGTTTCTGTTACAACTTATTAAAATTGCTTAAACTTAAAATTATCTCTATTACAACCAATATTTTTCCCTCAGTGTAGAAATGCATTGAATGCAGGATACGTGTAACAATCTGATAATAATATGCATCTGTCTCTCGCCATTCATCAAATCAAAGAAGCGCTTAACATGCACTTTGCACTCAAACGCACTATACATGTGGTAATGGACCGTATCGAAGGAGGTTCGATGCTGGCAGCATCGTATTAAACAGTGTCTAGTACGGGCGTCTGATGGCACGCAAGTGGAATTAATTATGAGCTATTTGAACGTAACATTTTACCGTAGTTGTTGTTTGTTTTATTGTGTTATGCAGTAGCCAAGTTATAGCATTTCTTTTATTTTATGTTTTGATTTTTGCAACGATCGCTGGTCATGTTTTACATCCGTTTCTCATAAGAAAGCGCCGATTCGCGATCCGCACGAAGCTCACATTATTTCATTATTATTCATAAACTCATGCATTCAATTTGCAAAACGAATGAAGCAGCAACGTTAACAACAAAACCAACCACAGCAACAACAAAAATAAATAATACAAAAATATCCATCCACCAACATATTCAGCTAACGTTTGGATGATCCACTGAACGAAGAGATAGATATTGTGAGCGTCACCATGTATAAAGCATATGAAGAGCTGGTGGTGCATAAAAGAAATTAAGTGCTGAGCCGCACGTGTGACATGGGAAGGAAAGTCTAGGTTTAAGGAAACTTTGAAATAATTATTGAAATTTTTTACGATGAATGAAAAATACAAGTATTTATTAAAAAAAAAAAAAAAACACAATTATTGTTTGCGTTTAAAGAGAGAGATTTAACAGGGACACTGTAGACAATACGTAGATAAACATTCAAACACTGAAAAGTTTGAATGTACAAGAATGTACCAAAATAAATAAAATATATAAAATATAGGCATATCGTGTCACATCAACCGAATGAAATTGACATATCTTGGATTTCGACCAATATAGAGGGATTGAAGGGTTTCCAAAATTTTGTTTTTTTAATTTATTTTTATGAATTTTACAATATAAACAATAAAGCCTGGTTTTCACTTTGTCATTTTCAATGGTCAGTTATTGTCAGTCTAATGAAAAATACCAACATTTTGTCAATTTTTTTCTGTTTGACAATGCCAAAAAATAGGAAAAACTGATTTATTCACATGTTTTTAGTAAAAATTGCATAAAAGTTTTTATTTATGTGATATTTTAAACTTTTATGTCAAATCAAAAATGACCAAGTGAAACCAAGCATAAAACAACTTTTTTCATTTTGAATAATCTCGAAAGAAAATCTTATAAAAATTCAAAACACAAAATTCACACATACACACTAAAAAAAATTTATAGAATTCTTACACCTATGATAGAACAAGTAAAGAAAGTCTAAAGTCGGTCTAGGCCGACTATGAAATACCCTAAGCCCACTGTTCAAAAACAAAAAAAATTTTATTGAAAATGGGCGTCTCCGTGGGCGGATGAAGCCTATATTTTATATGCATTTAAATGGTGATGAAAAATTTACACATACCAAGTTTTATTCCTGTAGCTCACAGTTAATGCCTTTATTGTGCTTTCGCTATGGGAGGTGGGCGTTTTCATGGACGGATAACTCCCAATTTTTGAACACACCTTAGTTTTGGTATAAAATACATACATACCAAATTTAATTTCTCTATGACAAACATAACCTTATTTATTGAGTTTTAAACTTTTTGGGTTGTATGGGAGGTAGGCGTGTCCGTATGCGGATGACGTCCATTTTTCAAAACCGTCTTTGTCTTGTCATAAAAAACATTCGTGCCAAATTTTAGCTCTGTAGGTCAAACAGAGGCTTATTTATTGCGTTTTCAATTTTTGGGTTGTATGGGAGGTGGGCGTGTCCGTGAACGGATGACGTCCATTTTTCAAAACCATCTTTGTTTTGTTATAAAAAATATATGTGTCAAATTTTAGCTCTGTAGGTTAAACAGATGCTTATTTATTGCGTTTTCAATTTTTGGGTTGTATGGGAGGTGGGCGTGTCCGTGAGTGGATGACACCCATTTTTCAAAAACATCTTTGCGTTGATACAAAACACATACATACCAAATTTTATTGTTGTAGGTAAATTAAGAGCTGAGTTATCCAGTTTTCAATTTTTGCGTTGTATTGGAGGTAGGCGTGTCCGTGGGCGGATTCCAAAAATATTCAATATTGCAGATCCTTGGGTTCATGTGACTATGTGTACCAAGTTTCATTCAATTATCTCAACTCCTTCTTCTTATCCTGTGTATACGGACAACACACAGACGTACGGACGGACGGACATGGATAGCTCGACTCACGTGGTGACGCTGATCAAGAATATATATACTTTTCTATACCGGACTCGCTTCGTTCTATGCGTTACAAACGTTTGCACAAAGTTAATATACCCTGACCTTTCAGGTTTAGGGTATAACAAGGCTGCGTTTATAGTGAGCGCCGAGTCAGACAGGCAGGCAGGCAGGCAATGTGAACAAGCGAGATAGATAGCTATCTGCATCTCGTTTTTTCACACAGATTTCAGCCTGCCTGCCTGCCTGTCTGACTCGGCGCTCACTATAATCGCAGCCTAACAAGATAGGCGCATATTGGAGAGGAAGTGAGCTAGATGTCAAAGTCAGCTGTTCGAATTTAAGTTTTTCTAATTGTTGTTGCCGACTTTTTTGTTTGACGTTTATAGCACTCACAGATTTGTTAGTGTTAAATTAGACATTTGAGCAGCCGTAAAAATATGAGCCTACATTATTATTCTTTCATGCTTACACCGATCGGTGTTACAGGTATTCGTAACTGCTAGGTGTTGGAAAAATACCGTGACGAAGTGCTAAAATTGTATATCCTGAAGGGTTTTTTTCAAACCGATCGGTGTAAATAATATTTCTGAGAGAAATCAAAAAATGTATTTCTCATGATTAAACAATTACTATAACATAATTCCGTAAAATGTGAGTGCGGAACGCTTGATTTTTATTTTTTAAATTTCACAGCATATTTTTAGGCATTTTTTGTTTTGTGATTTATTGAAACTTCAAAAACTTTTTATATTTTTTTTTTCATTTTGAAATTTTCAATTTTACAAAAAATTTGTAAACTTATTTCGTCGTACCTACTTTGATTTCCGTGTTTACTTCAAGGTATTTTATAAATATTTGGAACTAAAATTTGTTATTTGCATACCTTAAAATAGAATATGTGACCATCGCTGATTTCTAATTCAGCCTAAAAAATATCAATATTACATGTTTTTTCTTTATTGAAACCGGGCCCGTCATTTTTGACGGGAAAGAACTAGTACTATAACATAATTCCGTAAAACGTGAGTGCGGAACACTTGATGTTTTTGAAAAATTTCATAGCATATTTTTAGGCATTTTTTGTTTTGTGATTTATTGAAACTTCAAAAACTTTTTATATTTTTTTTTTCATTTTGAAATTTTCAATTTTACAAAAAATTTGTAAACTTATTTCGTCGTACCTGCTATGGTTTCCGTTTTTACTTTAAGATATTTTATATATATTAGAACTAAAAATTGATATTTGTACAATTTAAAATCGAATATATGACCAACGCTAATTTCTAATTCAGCTTAAAGAAAGTCAATATTTCATGTTTTATCCTTCCGTTAAACCGGATCCGTCATTTTTGACGGCAAGGAACTAGTTCTATTAGATGTGAGTATTGAACTCAGGCTGCCGAGGTTCGTTGACTCACACTCCATACACTTAGCACACGGTGTAGTTTCAATAATAAATTCTTATAAAATACATAAAATAATATTCTTGATATATAATTATTATGTGCTAAAGATTGTCCCAGAAATAACTGTCCTTTTGTTTTTTTTGTATTGTAAAAAAACCAATGATGTTTTTTTAAAAATTTTTTCAGCTTATTATTAAGTGAACCTTGCAAAATAAATGAAAATTTTATTAACACTGAAAAAATACACTTAACAAAAATTATGCACTTTTTGATTAAGGTCCTCCATAAGGTTTTTTACCGACCTTTCGTTGACCTTAATGTATGCCCGACGCCATTTATGTTGAAATATTTCGATGTTTTTCGCAGTTTGTTTGGTCTTCTTAAGATTTATTTTCATTAAAGCCCAATATCTTTCGATTGGACGACTTTCGGGGCAATTCGGAGGATTGGCTTCTCTTGGTACCACAGTGACATTATTGGCTTGGTACCAATCCATCGTTCTCTGGGCGAAGTGACATATTGCTAGGCCAGGCCCAAAATAGTACTGAACCTTGGTGCTGACGTATAAAAGGCAGCAAACATCGCTCCAGACACTCTCTGATGTAAATTGCGGTGTTGATTGTGCGATGTGTTACAAATTCCTTACTTCGAAGGCCACATTTGCAAATGGCCTGCCACACCATGTATTTCTTTGGAAATTTGGTATGTTTTTCGGTGGTAAATTAAGAGGATGCTCCACCCCTTCTAACCGCAGTATAATATCCGTGTCCAAGTAACTGCTTGATATACTTTTTGCAGTACGTTACATCGTCCATGATCATGCAATCGAATTTGGGCAGGTAATCGCGATACAGTTTTCGAGCCCTCCTCTTGGCTTCGGCGTCCCTTTTCTTTTGACCTATCAGGTACTTTTTGTATTTTATAGCTCCTTAGGTTGTAAAATTTTTTAATCCGTGAAACACTTGACTTCGATGTTCCCGCTTTTGCTGCCATATCACAAACCGAAGTGCCTGAGCTTGGCATTTTTAATAAAGGGGGAAGCTGTTTGTATCGTTTTATGGTCTTTCCTACAGTTTTTACGCACACACCAACTTTTTGAACGTGGTGTTTGGATTTTCCAGGTATTTGCAAATAATTGCTTTCCGCTTTTCTTCTTGTTGAGACGGTATCTTTTCAGTAGTATTGATGAGTATTTTTTTTTTTAATCTGCAATATTTATACCTTATTTTGGTACCAAATATGTTGCTACAGAGGTTACACTTTTTTATAAATAACCTAAAAACAAAAGGGCAGTTATTTCTGGGACAGTCTTTATTTAACCTCATATTATGTGTGCAACACTTTTACCTTTACCTTATTCAACCTTTGAGATAATTCGACCACTTTTTTTAAACACTATCGACAGCATCTCTAGCAAAATAAAACTTCTTAGGAAAAGCTTAATTTCAAAGCTTTTTAACTGAAAAAGTGTTAAATCTTATTGTTGTTAGCCCAACACTAATGGTTACTTAAGAGTACTTCCGTCAGCTGTTTCGACAAAATTATATATAAAAACAAGTCTCGTGTCGGTGTTTTAAGCTTTGATTTCTGATGCATAGACAATAGAAACTATTTTAGTCTTTTAAGTTCGCAGCATCCTTTTTTAGAGGTCATGCTTCAATGTCAGTTGCAGATATCTATGCAGACTGTATCTAGTAAATAAGTGGTTCGTTAAACTTTAATGACACCATTTGAGTATTTTACACCTCCTTATGAACTTATGATGCATGTTAACAAATATATCAGGATACTTTTTTACGTATATTTTGATAAATTTTTATTTCAAAATTATGACGAATTTTTTGGTTTCTAGAATGAAAAAACAAAGTAAAATTAGAAACACTGCTCAAAAAACATAGGAGAAGTAATAAAACTTCCAAAAATGTTGTACTTTTTGAGATCAATATATCTCACTGCTATAAATCTCAACGACATCCCCATTCGCCAAAATCAGAAAAAAAGTTCCGTACTCGCATTCCACTGTAATTTTCTAATAGATTTTGGAGCTCTACACACGATTATCGCAAACAAAGTTTTTTATGTATGTGTTTTTTCAAACAAGTTTTTTAAAATTTTTCTCGCATTTTTCTAGCATATATTTAAAAATATCTCGGATACTACTAATTTAGGTCGGATACATTTTTTTGCAATTTTCGAGTTTTGAGACCTCAAATATAGTGGCATGTTTTGTACAAAAACATAAGACATATAGACATATAGTATATTTTGCAAAGTTGACAAATATACCATTTTGATTATTTTTTTAAACCACTTCAAATATATGGCCTCGGGAGGTTGAAAATTTACACTTATTATTATGATCAACCTTAATGGGTTATCCTTAGAATCTAAATCAGTGTCAGGCAAAACTGAAATTCCTATTCACGTGTGATTGAGCTAGCATTTGCTGCCGACGTCAATATTTTCACACGTACACAATAAAAACTTCGTGGGGGCGTACGAACTGTAGCCGATTAATGGCTTTGGCTCGTGGTTATGAGAAGCTGTGAGCGTAATTTTGCTATTCAACTGAGGTCAGTTGACGTTAAGCATTTAAAAAAGCAAGAACTCACTTCTGCTCGCTGCGCAACTATTAAATAAATACGCAAGGAAACATGTTTAATGAGAAATGGATACTAGAACCAGTGTTGCCAACAATTTTTTACAAAAAAAGCTAAAAGGCAAAAAAAAAGCTCAAAAATAAATTTAAAATGCAATAGGTAGAAAAAAAGCTAAAAATTAAAAAACTTTATATTTCAGTTTTCTCAAACAAAAACGTTTTAATAAAAACAAAACAATAACATAAATTTCAAATCACATGGCTTTGACTAGCTAAAACATAAATAACAAATCATTATTTTAAATAATCCAAGTTCTTAATTACCTTCGGTAAAAATCACATAAAAATCATAATAAAATAATATTTATATATTAATATAAATAATATAAATGTAGAATAATATTGTCAGTTTACTGAAAAAAAGTTATTCTACTTTTCCTTTTTTTTATAAAAGTAAGTTTAAAAAAGGCAGTAAAAGTTTTTAATTTAAAGGAAAAATTTTACAAAACATCCGCTTCCTTAAGCCAACGATGTTATTAAAAAGAAAACAAAAACGGTTAAAGCGGTATTCATAATTTAAGCCAAGAGATAAAAATATTTTTTAACTTCAATGTATTCATTAACCAAAGCATAGGAACAAAATAAAATTACAAGCGGTTAAATTAATAAATCTATATTTATAGATCCAAAACTATATCGGATAAAACTTCCTCATCGTCAGATGAAGCATTCTGTGAATACACTGCCATACGCTTTTCAAAAAATTTTAATAACTCTTCTGTAATTTGAAAATCATGACAGCATTTTTTAACCTTTTAAGTGAACATCTTACCATTAGAAGTGCATTGAGCATTTGTAGTTTTATTTTGTTTCTATGTTTTGTTTTAACTATGTTCATAGCACTAAAAATGCATTGCTTAATGGCTTCAGCATTGCTTAATGGCAAGATAAGAAAATTAAATACAAAATTTACTAAATCAATAAAAGGATTTTCGTTAAAGGCATTTTTATACTGTCGTACCTCGATCCAAAATTCAACTGTAGAAATTAAATTTGTCCATTTAAAAGATGGAAATTTTCCCCACTGTAAGTTAAGACCTGTAACTTCATCAACATTATAATTATCTTTTTCATTTTGTATGTATGAAAATACGCTAGGCTATATAATTTTTGAAGAGTTTTCAACAGAGAAAAAATCTATATTTTTTAAAGTTTCGATGTTTTTAGGTAATCGTTGACGCAGTTGTTTAATTAAATTTATTATAAAAGTCTGGCAAGTTTTCCTTATTCTCTTTTCTGTGTCAATATCGATACTTTTCCTTATTTTAGATTTAATAAATTCCTCAAAATTGTATGAAAAATTTGGATAAGATATAAGAAAAAGATGCAAATCAGAACTTAATGGATCGAAATCTTCACAATCATAGACTATCATATTACATAAGAAAGCTAGCAATACATTGACTTCAGTTTATTGAAATATCTGAAAGTTTTGCATTTAATGTTTAATAATCACAATTGCAATCTACAAATTCTTTTCTTTATTACTTTTCCATTCTGTATTGTTTAATGTATGTAAAGTTTGCTTTAAAACTTTCAGCATTGACAAAATTTTGTTTCGCGCAAAAATTACAACCACAAACGACAAGTTACCCAGTAGACAATGACAGCGCTGCTAGCAGGCCTTCCTGTGGATTTTGTAGTACTGCCGCACTCATATACAATTACACTTTCTTTTTTATATGAAGTGGGAAAATTTCGCAGGCCTTCCGCTTCGATAGCTCAAAAGAGGCCTGATAGAGCAAAAAAATATTTTTTCTTTTTAACCTTTTTCTTTTTTTTACAAATTCTATCAGTTTATCTTCCCTCCTATGTTTTTGATGTCAGATTAATTTCAATTTATAAACTTTGATACAGCAGTAAGAAGGGCCATTATTATGTCATATTTTTAAACTGATATATATTTTGACTTTAAACGAAAAAGTTGCCCTGAAGTTAGTCTTTGAAGGGAAAAAAGTTTGTTGTGCTGCCTTTTGTGCAGAAAAAGAAGGCCTTCAAGAAGGGCTCATAAGAGCAGCGAGGAAAGGATGTGTTTGGTCTTCAAAAGTAGCAGTCAATGCAGGCCTTCGTTTGAAGAGCGCTGGCTTAATTGCCTGTTGGGTAATAGCAGTCCCAGTAGACAATGACATCGCTGCTAGCAAGCCTTCCTTTTAAACCTTTTTCTATTTATTTATATATTCTATGATTTTATCTTCTCTCCTATGTTTTTTAAAGTTAGATTAATTTCAATCTATAATCTTTGATATAGCAGTAAGAAAAGCCATTATAGCGTCATATTTTTAAACTGATATATATCCTAACTTTTAACGAAAAAGTTGCCCTAAAGTATATGAAAAGTTAGTCTTTGTAGGGAAAACATATTTCTTGTGCTGCCTTTTGTGCAGAAAAGGAAGGCTTTCAAGAAGTGCTCATAAGAGCAGCGAGGAACGGATGTGTTAATTCTTCAAAAGTAGCAGTCAATGCAGGCCTTCGTATGACGAGCGCTGATTTAATTGCCTATTGGGGTGGTGCATTCAATACGGGTGGTCTCAAAAAAGTTCTACTCACACTGAGAAAAAAACACATACCTTGCTCCGGTAAAAAATTTCTCTATTTTCGATATAGAAATTTTCTCTTTTTCAAATAAAATTTTCTTAAATTAGAATAAATTTTCACATTTTCGAAGAAATATTTCTTTACTTCTAGGAAATGGAAATATTTCAATGTCACTAATAATGATAAGTATTTTTCTCGCACAAAAATTTCTCATTTATAGAGAAAAATTTATTGAAAATGAAAAACTTTTCTTATATTTTGATAAAAAATTCACTAAGAGAAGTATTTTCTTCAATAAAAACAAATCTTTTCTCAAAAATAAAAAGCTTTTTCTCAAAAAAGGATATATTTTTCTTTTTCATGGAAGCTTTTTACCATTTTTAGAGAATTTTTAGTATCGAAATTAGAGAATAGCATTCTCTGGAGCAAAGTCTATACCATTTTTCTCTAAATATGATGCCTTTTTTATCATATTCCGATAAGCTTTTTTCTGAGTGCACACAGGGTGCAATGAAGTAGTAAAAAAACTAGTACACATTATAAAACATGTAAGCGATTATCAGTCAGGATGTTCAAATTTATTTTTAAACTTTTTAATATCTGTTTAAGTTAAAAAAAAAGCTAAAATAAAGCTAAAAGCTAAAATCAAATTTTCAAGCTAAATGGCAAAAAATAAAGCTAAATCTAGCTCTTAAAAAGCTAACTTGGCAACACTGACTAGAACCAGCGCTGTCGCTCTCTCTTGGACACACACACAAGCTTGCATGTTTATGCATTGGTTTGCCTGACACTGATCTAAATCAGTGTTAAAGTATTTTCAGAGATTTCGAAGTGTTAAAATAAATTAATTTTGTTTTAACATGAATGTTTATTAAGCATATTTAGGTAAATTTCAAAATTAATAACGAAAAAATCAATAAAAATATTTACATAAAAATCAATCAATAAAGTTTAATAAGAAAATACGCGTTCAATAAGAAAATACTGAAATACATTTCAATCACTTATATGTACATATGTATAAATTAACAATTTTAATTTAAAAAATTATCTATTTCTAATTTCTATTTTCTATGCAGCTATTTCTTCGGTTCTGAAGTAAATATCACTGTTATAACAAACATTCGATAAAGTATTCGTTAAGGATTCCAATTTAAAAAATTATCATTTAGAAAGTCGTCCTTTATTAGCATTATCGAATTTACGGTGCCAAATTTTAACTTATTTGTAGTTGCATTTTTAATTAGTTTTAATTGTGAAAATACTCTTTCTGTTGCTGCACCACCGTGCGGTAAGCTTAGCAACACTCTTACGAAAGTTTTTATTTTTTGGTACATCAGGTCTTCTAAGCCACTTTTTAATTTAAAAACGTAGAACCAAAGCTCTTCAAATCTTTTTTCAGCTAAAAAAATCATTTAATATTAAAAGACGCCATTCCTTTTCTAGACAGTCGATATCTTTTTCTTCGATGAGATTATGGAAAAAGTTTTATGGGGGGAACCAAACTATTATCTAAAGATCTTGTATCCAAAATTTGTAATGTTCTCAAAACTGGATATTTGAAATTGACTCTTTTCATAATTAGTGTACGAATGTAATAGAACTGTACACAACTTTTTAAAATTTCGTTCTTATCTGTTACAGATATATCATAGGAATCAAATTTTATCTGGGCTCTAGGCCCTATATATATATCAAACAAAGGCTTAATTCAAAAAGTATTGAGATCATTTTAAAAAATTATATCAAATTCTACGGCAGAGATGTCAATAAAATTAATTACAATACTTCTGAAATAACACTTTAATGATTTTAACAACTTATGAAAACTAGGCGATTCTGTTTGAAATTCTAAATTAAGTGAATTAACAGCACTCAGTGCATAAGACAAGAATTGTAAATATATCACATTTGAATCAGTCATTTGTGCTGCAATACGACTTGCAATATCAGAGTCTTCCTCGAAGTAATTAATTCTTACAAACTTACATTTCAACAACCTTCACAACGCGCGCTTTTGCAAGAAGTATTTAATCGAACAGAGTGTTGCCACTATCATTAAAATTCTCTCATCCAATACAAAACTTTGTGAGAGAAGGTATAAGTTATGAATTCCTTTACACCAACAGTTATGCCATGTTATTGATTTTTTGATGTGAAATGAAGTTAAAAAATCAAATATACATAATTACTAAAAAAAGTTTTAATCACTCAAAATCAAAGTGTTTTCACAAAAGAGGAAGTGTGGAAGTGTTTGACATAAAAGTGAAGTAAAACACTTCGATCGAAGTGAAAACGGCAACGCTGATCTAAATACATACATTCCTGAGTAGATTCGTTAGTGCATCATATAGTAAGTTTATAGTTTTTTGATTTTCTAAAAATGATACAGTTTTGAAAAAAAAATCGCTTGTAAGTTAAAGGTTAAAATCGTTCACGTTATACCTGTTACGTATTTTGTAGAAATCGGAAATTCGTAACACTATTAAGAGAACCGTAATTTTGTTATGCGCACAAAAATCTGATAAATCTTAATATTGAATTTTTGTTACGTATACGACATGTTAGCCAGTTGCTAATTTAACGCAAAATGGATGACATCGTAAATCTCTTATTTGAACGTTAGGCAAAAGTAATGATGCAGAATTTCTAGTTTTGGCAAGTACTTTCACGAGAAATTAACAAACCACAGTCCCAAAAGTATGAGCAGCACTGTGTTATTTAATTTCTATGCCAATAACGTTGCTGACCTTTTTGCGCTTTTCAACACTTTTATTCTTTCATGAGCCAAAACGGAAAAAGCTCTTGTTACTGCGCATAATCCGTATCAGCGACATCTATAGCACATTTTCACAACTATGCCACAAAACAAACCCACCCACAGTTGTAGAAAAGCTCCGACTGTTTATGGTTTCCTTGATAACTGAGCGGTTTTTTATACTTATACCTTCGTTCTTATATTCAGCGGTTTGCTAATGACTCAACCTAGAGTTGGTAAAAATAGTTAAAATAACTAAATAAAACTTTTTGCCTTTCTAAGTGTTGCTGTTGCTTGACCCAAGAGGTTGAGTTTGTTTTGACTTCTGTGAATAAAGTTAATAAAACTTACAGTTTAATTAAAGCACAACTAAAGAGGTTGAAAAAACGGGAGTGTCCTTCAAGAAAAAAAAAAAAAAAAAAAACATGTGAATAATAAAAATAACTCCAGACTACAAGGAGTAAAATAATAGCCCAAATAGAATGTTATTCAGCAGAAGAAAGGTATAGCCAAACAATTTCATAGTTCACGATATTAAATAAACGCTACACCTTATTTTAGCTGCCTTATCTAAATAGCACAAAATTTGAATAAATTATGACTTAATTTAGTGGATTACTTGCAATTTTCTTATGATTAATGGTTTTTACAGCAACGTGTTAAATGCTACAACAAAACTGACCTATTTTATTGACATTTATTACTGAGCCTAATATTTGTGTTCTTCGGTTTACTTGAATGTTCCACTTAAGAAAAAGTGACACCATCCATTGTGCTTTTTGTACTCTTGACCTATGTCACCTTATTTTTTTCTGCTTCTTTTATTTTTTTGGTTTTGTTGCAGCTTTTTGGATGAGCCACAACAAAGTTATTTATTTTATATTGTATGTTTTGCTATTTTAGTTCATGTGACGTTTTGTATTGCGTGATTTTTTTATACACTTTCGCTGTTAGTAAAATTGAAGTGCCCTCATTTGTGCTGTAGGCGTGCGCTTTGTATATGAAGCGCCACGTGAACCGATACGTCGTTTTTTTTTTCTCTAGGAAAGTATTGCTTTTGTTACCATGATGTATGCATGGGTTTATGTTTATCATGTCAACGCTATGTTATTGTTGTTGTTTTAATCAATTATTAACGTATTGCATTCTACGAATATGCTGCGTGGTGCACTTAACACCATGTTAACCAGGTCTTTTTGCTTTTTGTTTGATTACTTTTTTTATTTGCAACACTTGCACCATTGTTGCAATAAGTGTGTGTGTTTTTTTTTTATGTATTTCGAAGAAAAACGAAAGTAATTTTATACTTTTTCGAAAATTTTCTTTTTCTTTGATTATTTAAATCATGATTTCATAAATTTGTTCTCTCTTATTTTTGTTGCAAGAAGTACCTTTCATATATTGAAAATATTACGTTTACGTGTAATTATGTTTACGTTCATAAAAAACCTGCATGAATTTTGATTTCACTGATTATGTGTACTTGTGCATAAATTTTATCTATTATGGATACAATTAAGCTATACGAAATAATCCTGGAGCTGTAACCCAAATTCGTTGCATAACAACAATCATTAAAAATCGAAGTTGTTATCTTAAACGAAGTTGTTGTTTTGTGTTACTATTCATGAGCTGAGTGTACTCTTAAATGAGGCTGTGTATATAGCACTGCCGTTTTAATGCAACTCTACATGATCTCCGTCCGCTCATACGTAAGGTCATGAATAAATACACAATTGATATGTATTTATTCACAAATGGAACTGTTGGTTTTAAAAGCATCTCGTTGCTAGCGACAGCGACAAAACTAATTTCGCGTTGAATCTTCTAGTGCGGACATACAGCTGAACGTTAAAAAATTATAAAGGTGAAATTGTTTCGTGGAGAAAACAGAGATTCATGCTTTTTTGTTACTTATCTTATGAATTGTTCTTGTGTTCCTCGTATTTTTACATGTTTTTTTCTTTTGTGTATTTTGTTTATTGATATTATAAATAGTTCATGAGACTTATCTCATTTGTTACTGGACCAACATTTATGTATGTGATTTTTGAATATCATGTAAAAATTCCCGATTATTGTGTCCTTTTTTGGTTCAATGTATTGAAAATATTCCATGAAACTAACAAATTTTTTATGTGTACGGAAAAGTAAAAGCTTGAAATAATTTTACTATCAATTACACAGTGCAACACCAAAAAAAATAACCATATACGGACACCACTACGTGATAAAAGACTAAAAAAAAAAAGACCCGTGTCTCCCAATTTTCCCCAAAGTCATGCACTTTTTGTTTTATGGGCCACGCCTACCTCCCATACAACACAAATAATGAAAACTCTATAAAGAGGCTAATATCAAAGTTACAAAACTGAAACTCGGTATTTGTGTGTTCTATGTCAAAACTTAAGTGTGTTAGAAAAATGGGCGTTATCCACTCACTTACACGCCCACCTCCCATACAACCCCAAAATTTAAAACTCTATAAAGAGGCTAATATTAAAGTTATAAGACGGAAACTCGGTATTTGTGTGTTCTATGTCAAAACTTAGATGTGTTAGAAAAATGGGTGTTATCCACCCACTAACACTCCCACCTCCCATACAACCCCAAAATTGAAAAACCATTGAAGCCCATTTTTCTAACACACCTAAGTTTTGACATAGAACACACAAATACCGAGTTTCCGTCTTATAACTTTAATATTAGCCTCTTTATAGATTTTTCAATTTTGGGGTTGTATGGGAGGTGGGCGTGTTAGTGGGTGGATGACGCCCATTTTTCTAACACACCTAAGTTTTGACATAGAACACACAAATACCGAGTTTCAGTTTTGTAACTTTAATATTAGTCTCTTTATAGAGTTTTCAATTTTGGGGTTGTATGGGAGGTGGGAGTGTTAGTGGGTGGATAACACCCATTTTTCTAACACACCTAAGTTTTGTCATAGAACACACAAATACCGAGTTTCCGTCTTATAACTTTAATATTAGCCTCTTTATAGATTTTTCAATTTTGGGATTGTATGGGAGGTGGGCGTGTTAGTGGGTGGATGACGCCCATTTTTCTAACACACCTAAGTTTTGACATAGAACACACAAATACCGAGTTTCCGTCTTATAACTTTAATATTAGCCTCTTTATAGATTTTTCAATTTTGGGGTTGTATGGGAGGTGGGCGTGTTAGTGGGTGGATGACGTCCATTTTTCTAACACACCTAAGTTTTGACATAGAACACACAAATACCGAGTTTCAGTTTTGTAACTTTAATATTAGTCTCTTTATAGAGTTTTAAATTTTGGGGTTGTATGGGAGGTGGGCGTGTAAGTGAGTGGATAACGCCCATTTTTCTAACACACTTAAGTTTTGACATAGAACACACAAATACCGAGTTTCAGTTTTGTAACTTTGATATTAGCCTCTTTATAGAGTTTTCATTATTTGTGTTGTATGGGAGGTAGGCGTGGCCCATAAAACAAAAAGTGCATGACTTTGGGGAAAATTGGGAGACACGGGTCTTTTTTTTTAGTCTTTTATCACGTAGTGGTGTCCGTATATGGTTATTTTGCCGTGACTTAAAAAATTACACACAGTGTTATCATTAAATATTTTCGAAAATATTATTATAAGGTTATTTTAATTGAAAAGCAACTTAATACTTTTTATAGTTCTTGTTCAAGGTCGAGTACATTTTGTTGATTCTTTAAAGTAACATTTCGCCCATAAGAAAAATTTTTCTAATTTCATTGTTGCCCAATCTTTGTTTAAAAGCTGAGGGGTTGAGATATTTTTGAGAATTTTTTCAAATTTCTTGGAAAAAGTTTAAATATGCGCTCTTCGAAAAAGTTTACTAAAAAACAGGTTTTTCGGAGAATTTTCAAATTTTGTGTATCATTTGGTCAATAACAGACAGTTTTTAGTCTTTGAGTAATTATTTCGAAAAAAAAATGTCCAAACTTTTCATTGATGTACATATGTCTGAAATTTCGCAAATATTTTTGGTTATTTGGGATATATATGTTTAAATTTTTTCGTTATTGGTGTATCCATTACAGGCTATATTACGACAAAGTTTGGCCATTGAAGGTTGTAAGCATTTTGGAATTCCTTGGATGTATTTATTTAGGTTTATAAATATTTATAAAATGGAAGCCATTTGTCAAAGAATCACCCATTATTGTTCAAGTAATCAATAGAACTCAAAATAGTCGCCTGTCCCATTGGATGTTTATTTCATGACATCATAGTTTCTCACATAAGAACTATATAAAAGGATATTAATTTCAAAAGGATCATAAACGAAAAACAATGTGAGCTATGTCAAAGAACTGATCTCCCCATACATCAGTTTTTTATATTCTACTTCAACGTCTAGTTCTCGCAAGCCTGCCAGATATTTTTTTTTTTTTTTTCCTGCTCACAGGTGCCTTCAGTAGAAATAAATTAAAACTCTATTTATTGCACATTCATTCCCATCATTTAAAAAGTTCTTTATTATTAATTGCATCTACTTCTCTACAATATATTTGCAGGCTTCTTCAAGCAATAACAACAACAACAACAACAACAACATCAACAATAATAGCAACGGTCAAAGCCACTCCAGTAACAGCAGCTCAACCACAACCAACAATCAAGCTTCAGCAGAGTTGGTGGCGGATGATGGCAACCATCCACCACAAACAAAAACTACTGGTGCAACAACAACAACAACAACAACGAGAACAACATCTACAACGACAACAAAAACCTATACGAATTGCTTAAATGAAGTGCTGGTTGTGCCTGACACAAAAAATGATACGCTGCACTTGACTAGGAGTGCCGGCACAGACCTTGAAGGCAATGAGGCGGCAACCGGCACAGTTTTTGGGCGGTACACAAACAGCAACAACAATAGCTGCAATAACAAAAACACTAATAACAGCAACAACAACAACAACAACAACGACAACAACACCAACACTAGCAACAATGCACCCATAGCTTTAGAGGAAGAGGCAGACGATGAGGTGGCAGAGCAGGCTGAGAAAGAAGATGAGTTGGAAAAAAAACTTTATAGTGACGTGTTATCCATGTCAGAGTCCAACACTATGCCATCAAGCGTCAAAAATATGACGTTGCGCCCAAATAAGTCGCGTGTTCGCACTTATTTGAGGCGGTTCCAGGAGCGCCTCACGGGTCATCATCAACCACATCCGGTAGATGCCACAGCAAGCGTCTCAAATACCGGCAACGACGCTGTAGATATAGAAAATCAATTGTCGGCAACTGGCAAAGACGACAATGATGACGAGCAACGATTTCCGTCGGTGCAGCATGAGCTGACGCAGACCACAACGGATGACATGGATTGTGTGTCGACAGCTTTAAGCGTGGTCGACGAAGACGACAATGGCAGCTATGAAGATATTGACTTTGGTCTGGTGTCGTCGTCGTCGTCATCGAACACAGTGACGAAGGCTAAAAGTGATCTATTGGCGGAGATTGATGCGCATCAAGCTGAATTGCAGTTTGAGTTACACGTCGTAGAACTGGAGAAGGCCGAAGCAGTACAAAAGGTAATTTAATGCATTTAAATGATCGTCTGTTGAATGGTTTTTCAGTCGATCGATTGCTTTATTCATCCATTCTTATGCGCAATTCTTAACGCCCACAGAATTTTGAACTTACCGCCCTGATTGACGTCTATCTATCGCATATTTATCCTGTCTATCATGAAGGCACACGTGAGATTCTTATACGTGAGGCACGTGATTTACTTTTCAGCCAGTACGATGGCTCCCTGCAGGCATTCGAACGTCTGTTTCTAGTGAAATTTGCTGAAATCGCGTTCGAACTGAGGCATAGACATGAAGTTGGCGAGGTAAGTGTGGCAAATAGTTTGGTCATTTGTACATTGCAGGCGATGATTTGTTGATCTGCCATAATTAATGTTATAAAATTCCTGGAGTATGTGTAAAATTTAACAATAATCAAAACAGATATAATTGAAGGAAAGATATAGGTTTGACTTAATTTAAACAAACATTTTAGATAAAAACGTTAAAAAAATGTTAAAAAAAAACAAAACAGAATGTTTAAACAAATTTATGATGGGCGTTCAAGGATAATGTTTTGCTAATAACGAGGTGGAATATAAAACTGATGTTTCATCTTCTGTAAAGTTATCATAAGTTAACTCCATTTTGAACGTGATATCCAGAAGAATTCTCCCTACACTCAGAAAAAAGCTTATCGGAATATGATAAAAAAGGCATCATATTTAGAGAAAAATGGTATAGACTTTGCTCCAGAGAATGCTATTCTCTAATTTCGATACTTAAAATTATCTAAAAATGATAAAAAGATTCCTTGAAAAAGAAAAATATATCGTTTTTTGAGAAAAAACTTTTTATTTTTGAGACAAGATTTGTTTTTATTGAAGAAAATACTTCTCTTAGTGAATTTTTTATCAAAATATAAAAAAAGTTTTTCATTTTTAATAAATTTTTCTCTATAAATGAGAAATTTTTGTGCGAGAAAAATACTTATCATTATTAGAGACATTGAAATATTTCCATTTCCTAGAAGTAAAGAAATATTTCTTCGAAAATGTGAAAATTTATTCTAATTTAAGAAAATTTTATTTGAAAAAGAGAAAATTTCTATATCGAAAATAGAGAAATTTTTTACCGGAGCAAGGTATGTTTTTTTTTTCTCAGTGTATCGAAATTCATTCTTCTTTACAAAATTCAGACTTTTAAAAATTCACCTTTTTAAAATCACTTTTAAAAAAATTCCCCTTTTATCCCCTCTGGCCCCTTTTGGTGTTATAGAAAATTCTACCTTTTCCAAGCAGGTTTATTTTAAATAAAATTTTCTATGAAAAAACCAATTTAAATAAGATAAGATAAAAAAAATCATATGAACATTCATATCCAATTTTTTTGCGGTGCAAAAACTTTTCATTAATGTTTGATAAAAAAATTACAATTGTCGATATTTGAACAACCAAGATATATTAAGGCTTAGTTTCAATTTTTTGAGTAAAGAAGCAGGTTGTTTTGAATGACTGTATTTTTTTTATATTATTAAAAATCAAAATAATTTTTGTTTACATTTTTAGTTAAGGTGGGACATAACATTCGCGGCAGAGTAAACAGACCTTTTTTTAAAAATTCATAACTCAGTCAAAAACAAACATTTCTCTAAAATTTGTTTATAATTGTAGTGAATTGAACAAATTACAAGAAAAAAATTTCAAAGAAATATATTTTTCACTCCAACATGATTTTATAGATCTCCAAACTGGCGGCAGAGAAAAAAACCGAGCCTCGTGGTTGCAACGTTGGGAGTCGCAAAAATTGTCCCATCTGGAAAAAAAATTACTTTTTTAAATCTTAACAAAATTGGTTATCGTATCGACACGAGCTTTTTTTAAATTTTTTTCAATTTTTGGTGATGTTTCAAATTTTAAAGTGTGCTGTTTAGAAAAAAAATATTGACTTTAAAAATTCATACAAAATCGAAAAAAAATTTAAAAAAAGCTAGTGTGATACGATAGCGAATCAAGTTTAAAAAAAATAAAAATGAACCCGCTAGTGCCACAACCAGTACGAAAAAAATGGTTTCGAGATAAACGCGTTCAAAGTTTGTGAACAAAGAAAAATTTTTCCCGTAAAAATTTTTCTTAGAATCTTAAGAATATTTACTAGAATACAAAATTATAAAAAATGGTCAATTTAAGAAAACGGCCAATGTCATGTCCCCCTTAAATTAATAATTTTTTACATCAATAGTTATGGTTATACAGCGCGTAAAAGCTGAGGTCGCGAACGTGGGATCTCTCGCGGCTTGCACGATATCTCCTCTCCAGGTAGCCTGAAACAAAAAAATCAAAAAAGTAGAACAGTTTTGCTTTTTGCTTGAACCGAAAAATTACGCATAAATAAAAAAAACCTATTTTTCGAGCTGAAAATTAGACTCTATAAATTTAAAAAAATTTTCTTTATTTGATTTTTTTGGTTCACACAGAGCGTATTTGATTATGATTTAATCGGACGAATACTTTTCGAATTATAAAATTTTAAAGATCTATTTTTAGGCTTTGAATTTTATTCTGAAACTTTTTTACAGAGTCTTAAGATGTTTTCCAAAACAATAAAAAAAAATTTATAAAAAAAAATTCAAACTAGGCCTTTATTAATTTAGTTAATCGACTTAGCATTGATACATTATAATGTAGATTATTCGAAAATCTTAATGTATGTCTTTTCTTTTGTTGAAATAAAGTTCTTGATAACCAAAATAGTTCGTTTTAGATACTACACCATCCTAAAATACAAAAATAATCATTTAACCATAAAACTTTATATTTTTCTGACTTATATTTTCTTAAATATGAGCTCTTTGGCAATATATAGACATAATTTTGGGGCTCCAAATAAAGCATACATACTGTGGTTCTGTCCACCCGAAAAGTTTTCTTAGTCTTTCATTTGTTACAAGAAATACAAAATACAAATACAAAAATCAGTTCTATGGTTCGGTACACTGAGGGAAATATGTGTTAAAACTAAATGAAATTGTGTTAATATCAAACGAATTTGTGTTTGAAATAGAGCTTGAAACAATTTCATTAAAGTTAAACACAAATGTTTTTAAAGTTTAATTTAGAACAAAAGTTTTTGTTTTTAAAACATTGTTTTTAAATGTAAAAACAAATTTAAAACAAAAATTTTAATATTTAAAACAAATGTTTTAAGCTTGATGTCTTCGATGCCAGTTTTTCATTTTTTCTGCGTTTTCGACACGAGATTCGTATTCAGCGACCCCTGGGACCCTCCGAATACCGAATTTCAACTCCACTCGATGAAGTTTGACTTCTAAATATTGAAAAAAATTAATTAGTGATTATTTTATCGTTTATGTTCGTTACTTGCAAAACCAAAATTTCAAAAACTGTCATATTTTTCAGATAGTTATTTTTTTGTTTTTTCAAAGACATAAGAAAAATTATAAAAAAGGAAGGAGTTGATAGTTGAAATTTAAACACGTTTGTTTTAAATTTTGTTTTGTAGAAACGCAAATGCTTTTAATTTCTATTTTAAAATTTTTTGTTTAATTTTAAAGTATATTTTTTTTCTCAGTGTAGTTAAACCAGAACTAAAAACAAAATCAGTTGTAACAGTTTTTTTTTTAATTTGTGTTACTTGGAGTTTTTATTAACAACTTATTTTTGAATTTTACTGTTTTGCTCAGAAAAAGGATGTTTTATAAATAAAATTAATAAAAGAAAGTTAAACTTTATAGTGAAAAAATAAGACTGTGAAACTCTACCGGTGTAGAAACTTCAGATACACATGCAGATAGAAATTTTAAAAATATCTTTAATTTTAGTAGTTTTAAAATGAAATTAAACCGTCAACCGTCATTAAACCGGCATTTGTTTATCTTTTATTTTTCTGTATTTTGCCACAACTCTCTGGCTCTGTTAAAGTACAGCTGTTACCGAAATCGAAACTTCAAATTGAAAAATATCAGCTATTTATTAACAATTTTTTTACAGAAGTCTCTCTGTCTCTCTCTTAGCCATAAACTATTCCAGTCTCTGCAGTTTCCATTGCATTGTTTTTTGGGACAATGTTTATGACGCTGCTTGCGCTACAGCAACAGAGCCGGCAACTGCGTTTGCCGATTTGATTCCTCTACTTTGGTTTATTCACTCGCTCACAATTTGTTGCTTATTCGAATGTCAGCTTCCAACGGTCGTGGACGCTTTTTTTTCGGTATCGCGGTTTAATGAGTATTTTAACTATTTGTATATCGCACGATTTATTACTGATACATAGTTAATATTAACATGTGAATTAATTTTATATGAATTTTTGAAAGTTTATTTTATTTCAAAAGAAAAAAAAAACATTCAAGCAACTTTGAAGTGCATCTTACATGAAATAAATTTAAGAAATTTTAAACACACATATTTTATAAATTTTTGTGCCTTGAGAGAAAAGTTTGTGATATTTTTCTATAACTCAAAAAATACATGCAGCAAAAATGGTTGTGTTAAAAAATAACTAACTTGCAGCTTAAGCAAAAAGAGGTGAACAAAGTGTTGTTGACAGTGAAAACAACAGAAAAATTTACTTTGAAAATTTATCGATTTTGAAAACGATATCACTTAAATTCTGCTGTGACTTGTGTGAAAATTTGATATTTACCAAACAAAAAAAAAAAAAAAAAACGAAACCCAAAATAAAAACTATATCAAAATTTAATAGCACAACATTGGATTATTACTAAATTTTGCTAAGAATAAAAAATTATTAAAATAAAGGAATTCAGTTTTTGCCAAGGAGTTATTCAAATAACAAAACCAAGCTAATTTTTAAGGTGAGCAGATATTATGAGCCGAATTATCTAACAATAACGTGGAAAATATATGTTTGAGTGGAAACAAACTAAACACACAATAACTACATCTCTGTAGAATTTAAAGTAAAACTTGTGGTTTTATTTAATTTTTTTTTTAAATTTAAATGCTTATGTATTCAATTCGTGAATTTTTAAAATCAATCAAATAAATAATCGAAAGGACATTACGAGGCATGCCTACCTGTAAGCAAAAAGAATACAACTATCTTTTACCAAACTTTTTGTTTGCTGTGTTCTTCTGTTTAGTTAAAAGCGCCTAAATGGAATATTCTTTATAACAAGAGCCTTAATCTGGTGGTTAGCAATTGAAACGTCGACGTTTCTAACGTTGTAATCGACAATCGGATTAAGTTTGATTGTTCACTATTATTAATTTTTTAGATCATTCAACATTTTTCCACTGTCAAAAAACTTTCAAATGCTTTTCAAATGTCTTTACTTGCATTTTTTCACTCATTTAAATTTTTAAATAACCTAGTGGAGTAATTATAACGGAAATCCTCGAAAAAACTATTTCTCATAAAAATGTGGCTGTCAATTATCAATTTATTGATAAGCATGAAAATGACTCATTCCAAATTGAAATCGAGAACGCATTATTTGACAAAAACTGCCAACATTGAAAAAGGTTTTGACAGCAAAAAATTATTATATTAAATATATTTCACTTTTAAACTCCAGTTACAACAAACAGCAAAGAAAAAAAAACATAACCATTTCAAAAAATTTCAAATCGGCTCATTCCATACAAAAAAGTGTGACGTTTTGACTACTTTATCGTGCTGAAAATGGAATTAACCGGTTAAAATTTTAGGAATTCACTATAGGGTATTTTAGAAGATGCCCCAAGGTTTCAAAATGCTAGAACATAATGCAATTATTTAAACTAGCTTAAAAGTTGCATTGGCTTAAACACCTGGGACGGGTGTGACAAGCACAAGTTTAAAAACAAAACATTCTGAGTTTAACATTGAAATTCAGTCCATCTGCCACAATGAGACCATTTTTGACTTACATATAGTCAAATTTAATATATTTTCTGTTGAATACTAGTGAAAAATATTTTGAAAAAATGGCGATAACCAATCTTTTTTAAACTTTTAAATGGGACGGGTGTGACATAAGATTGTCCCGGGTGTGACGAGTGTGAATAATGTGGGAATTATATATAAGAACTTAATGGGTATACTAACCATCACATATTTTTGACACTAAAATCAAAAAAATATGTTTTTAATCAATGTATTAATTTAAAAAAATTTTTTGCAAGAATTTTTTATCAAATCATTACTTTTACAAAAAATTTCGATTTTTTAATATATAAAAAAAAAAAAATATATATTTTTGCAAAAAATTTTTCGCATGAATTGTTGATGAAATTAATACCTATACAAATGATTTCGCTAACATGAGTTCACAAAACTAGTTTTAATAAAAGAATTTATTCATATACTTGCAAAAATTTGACACTGAAAAAACACTCAGTTTAAATATTTTTTCTTTGTTAGCGCAGTAACCAATCCTTGTTATAAACTGTTCTTGGATAACATTGTTATCTTTTTAAACATTGCGAACCTAACTTTTTTGAATGTGCATCAAGAGATGGCTGTTTTCAACGTTTTAAATCTAAACAAAATATTTTAAGTTTTTCTCAACTCGGAGTTTGTTTAGTTATATTGTCAAAAAAACATAAAAAAGCATTAAAACTAAAAATAATTTTGCAACAAGAGTTACTTAAGACTCCATTTCAATGCGAGAACCAAAAATTAATTCAATTGAAAGCATTTTAGGATTCATGTTTCCGTTCCTCATTAGTGTGGAATCAGCCAATCGTCAATCAACAGAATTATTTACAGCGCATATTTACTTTAACGCTTTCACACATCTACATATATATGGATTTTTAAAGTTTAGTACTATTTTCTTAATTGAGAAAGTGTTCTACGCTTCATTTTGAACTATTACTTACATAATATATTTTCTATTCAAAGCATTTTTGTTTTTTTTTTATATTTTATTTTTATGCGACATTTTTTTTTACATTAATTCGTTGGGAAAAGCAATGCTTTTATAATGTGTGGAATTTATTATTATTTATTTTAAATTATTTATTTATTTTGATTTATTATTTTCGTGGAACAAAATACATTTTCGAAAAAGTATTTCTTATATTGTAAAAAAAAAATGTTGTACGTTAAATCATATAGTCAAGAGTATATCAGACACCTGTTTTTTTTTTCAAAACTGAAATACTATTAAATTTATTATTTTTTATACTTAATTATTTTTTTAGGTGAAAATAGGATAGACTACTTTTTTTTCATAAAAAAAGATACAATTTTAAATCTCCGTATAGTAAAAAAGTCTATTTTATATTTTTTTTCTAAAAATTTATATTTTTTAAATAAATAAATTTAAATAAATAAAAATAAAAAAAATTTTTTCGAGGCAATATTCACATCTTTTAGACCATAAAAAGATTAAAAAATATCCTTCTAACTTTTTACATGAGCTGCTTAGCCAGGCTGTCTAATAAATGGAAAAAACCATTCAAACGTTGTATTATAATATTTAATGTTCAACTAAAACAAACAAAATATACGCTTTGGACACCAATCACAATAACCACTTTTAACCATACTACCAACCTATTTGATTTAAAAAAAGCCGTTGGGAAAAAAAAATTTTTCTGATGCGTCCAATATAATAGATAACTCCATTGAAAGCATTGAAGAAACTTTTCAAAAGTCAGCTTAGTTTACTAGAAATAAATTTTTCTATTTTGTTTTTTGGAAAGTGTATGACCGGTGATCACAATTGATCAACATTTTTATAAAAAATTTTCTTCAAGGGAACGCCGTAGATCTTCAATTCAGCCAGAAAACGCAGTTTTATAAGAGTTATCTAAGATTCAATGGGCATTTATCGGTTGATTGCTGATACACAACTGTACCGTATAAGGAGTTAAGGTACATTTTTAGTAAAAACATTAAAAAACATTCCGATTTACGACAATTTGGAAAAACTTAATAATCGTGGGTATATCCCTAAAGCACTAATTTGCGAAATTAGAAAAAAAATTATAATCTCGAATGCAAAAATATAAACATTAAAAAAACTTAAGAATAGTTTACGACAATTTGATAAATTTGCTAAAATTTATTTTGTTTACAAAAGTACACTCAGAAAAAAGTTTCTCGGAATATGATAAAAAAGGCATCATATTTAGAGAAAAATGGTATTGACTTTGCTCCAGAGAATGCTTTTATCTACATGTGATCCTAAAAATTCCCTTAAAAATGATAAAAAGCTTCTATTAAAAAGAAAAATATATCGTTTTTAGAGAAAAAGACTTTTTTATTTTTGAGAAAAGATTTGTTTTTATTGAAGAAAATACATCTCATAGTAAATTTTTTATTAAAATAAAGGATCAATTTTCCATTTTCAATAAATTTTTCTCTATAAATAAGAATTTTTTATACGAGAAAAATACTTATCATTATTAGAGCCATTGAAATATTTTCATTTCCTGCAAGTGAAGAAATATTTCTTCGAAAATGTGAAAATTTATTCTTATTGAAGAAAATTTTATTTGAAAAAGAAAAAATTGCTATTATCGAAAATAGAGGAATTTTTTACCGGAACAGATATATGTTATTTTTCTGAGTGTAGTTAATTTAACGTGTGCCTGGTAGTAAGCTTCTTAAAACAAACTATAACCAGAACAGTTTCCACACTGAATACAAAATGTTTTTAAATTGATTTTAAATGTGGATTATTTTTTATACCGCCATAAAAAGGGGTCCTATGATAATTTAAGGGATTAATACATTTTGTTCAAAGAGCATTTTTTAGTGTACCAGCTTTTTGATTACTTTAAAACATAACTTGTTGAAATTAAAAAAACATATGAACTTAATATTTTAGTCTTCTCAACGTTGATTGCTGAGAGATCTCCCATCGTTACTGACAATGATTTTGTTTGCTCCAAAAACTCTTAAGATTCTTTTAGAACTTTATTCAATATCTTAAAGCTTTCGAAAAATTTAATTCAGAAACAAAACTGTTTTCAGACGAAGCATTGCCAAAGCGGTAGCTTCTGAATTCTTTATAGTTAAAGTAAATAACCTTAAAATCTTTTATAAACGTTCAGTGAAAACAGGCAGTGAGGCTTAAATAACCTTTAAGCCTCATATAACCGTTCAGTCAAAATAATAAGACGTGTGTTCTACTATGACTGTTTAGTAAAACTACAATAATAAAAATTAATTTCTTCCAGAATTTCTTCCTCTTTGATAACCAGCTTGAAAAACTAATTTTTTTTTTAAATATCTCCATCAAAACCTTATGAAATATTACAATACTTGAAAAAAATGCACAATGCAAACTAATGAAAAGTTAATATTTTTGGGTTTAAAAAAAAAAGTATTTTAAATATAATTTTTAGCTTGTGTATATTCGGTTCTAGATTTGCAATAACTTTTGAACTATTTTAAAAACTTTTTATATATTTTTTAAAAAATTCATTTTTATTTCTGAGAACTTTCTTCTTAAGTAATTTTTGGATCACCCACTTTAGTCAAAATTCGAGATAGTCGGGTATGTGTCTCGTATTAACAGAATTTTACCAGAAGTAGATAATTTTTGAAAATATTAATCAATTAAGTTTGTTTGAAGAAATACTGTGAATTAGTTTTAAGCTTATCATCTTTATTTTCATATTTGAAATTTTTTCTCTAAATCTATGCTTGTTTTAATATGAACAACAGAATATTTTTTATAAAAGTTTTATGCAAAATATGATCACATTTTAATTTTTTAAATATTTAGCTCTATGTCTATTTTTATTATATTATACCTTTGCGGAATGGCTTTGAAATAGATAGTATTTGTCATTTATACTCAGCGATAACACAGACAAGACATTTGTTTAAAACTTTTAAACTTTTTGCTTACGTTTCTATAATTTATTTTTCATTGAATATTTCTATTTCAATTTCATCGTGACATTTATAAATACTGTTTTTTTTCTCGTTTTTTGAAAAGTTCGGGGGCAAATTGTCTGTGTTCTTACATATTAAATATTTTCTTTTAAATAACAAGTAAATAATTTTCAAAACCTTTTCTGTGTATCGCCCTTAAACTGGTGTTGAAGTGAAACCCAGCCCCAGTACGTATCTTACTTACTGCATGCATGTACACACAACTGCTAATCGATTCCACAACGTTCAACAACCTTTGCACTTGAAATTCTCATAACAAAATCCTTTCACTTTCCAACTAATGCCAAGGAGTTCATTACTACCGACGACCTTCTGCCTGTTTAGCAATATCAGTGACGACCTCATTCAAGACATGTACTCAGATAGTTTTTCACAAAATCATCCTCCTATCATTTGTTCAAAATAGAGTCATTTTTAAAAATAAAAAAAAATCAATTCCAATACGAGGAGTTTGTTCAAAACGTTCAAGTAGCTTTATTTAAAAGTCGTGCCGAAACTTACACCTACACAGAGCGCAAAAAAAATTCAACGACGCGGTGGATAAAAAAGCACTTCAGAGGAACACCAAGACAACAACCAGGCGAAAATAATCAAAACATTAAATTAATTGGTTGAATGTTTGAGCAAATTAATATCATTGTTAATAGTTCATTATGTCATGGACAGACACGCCGACAGACAAACAAACGAACAAACAGACAGACATTGTATTGTGGTTGTTTGCACAGGTATATCGATGGATCTTTTGTTTGTTGATTCGTTCGATCGGCACGATCAGCAATCAAAACAAAGCCAACAAACTAACGAAATAATCAGCAACAAAGGAATGAGTTGATTATAAAATAAAAACTGAAAATTAATAAATTAGCTTAACTAAGAATTGGTTTAATATTAAGTGGTAATTTTATAGTAATTTCTTCGTAGAAACTGCACATAATGTGCATAAGTTATAAGTGTCAAAGCAGCAGCACGAAATGAAATGCAAGCATTTAAATTTGGTTGAGAATTAAGAAACAAAAAACTTTATATAAATTATTTTTGACAAAAATGATGCTTAAGGAGGGACATAAGATTCGCGGCAGAAAAAACAGACATTGTTTTAAAAAATTCATAACTCAGTCAAAAACAAACATTTTTTCAATTTCAATTTTATTATTGTAGAGAATTGAACAAATTACAAGAAAAAAATTCAAAAAAATATATTTTTTACTCCAACATTGTTTTATAGAGCTACAAACTGGCGGCAGAGAAAAAAAAAGGGGGCATAGTGGTTGCAGCGCTGGGGGTTGCAAAAATTGTCCGATCTGGAAAAAATTTTTTTTTTTTTTAATCTTAAAAAAATTGGTAATCTTATGACAGGAGCTTTTTTTAAATTTTTGGTGATGTTTCAAATTTGAAAATGTGTTTTTTTTCGAAAAAATACTGACTTTAACAAATGATAAAAAATTGAAAAAAAATTTAAAAAAAGCTCGTGTCATACGATAGTGAATTAAATTTAAAAAATACAAAAAAAAAAGAATTGGCAAAATATGAACCCCGCTGGTGCCGCAACCAGTACGTTCGAGATAAACGCCTTCAAAGTTTGTGAACAAAGAAAAATGCACAGAAAAATAAAAATGCGATCTCACTAATCCGGCTATAACTTTTGAACCCGTAAGAATTTTTCCATGAAATTTTTTTTCTTAGAATCTTAAGAAAAGTCATGTCCCCCCTTAAGCAGCTTTTTTTCTTAAGGCCCATTAGAGGTTGATTTCAAGATAAAATCAATACAAATTAAAATTTTCATCCCAGTTGACAGACGCTCTAACGAGATTTGACATTTTTTAATAGTGAATTTACATTTTATTGAATTTAAATCGTATTTGCTTTTATTTTATGAAAGCATTTGAATACTTTTTATTTTATTTTTGAATTATACTTTTTGATTGTGAAAAATACTTTGAGCTGGGTGACTGGGACGAATATTTTACGCAAATACTTTGCATTTGTTTGTTTCCAAAATAAGCCCTTGAAAATATAGTAATTTCTGGCGACATGATTTATCTCATCATGGAAGAAAAGGAAGAAAAGTTCAAATTCGTTAAGAAAAGCCAAAACTCGCAACAAAAAGCTATTTTCAGTCTAAATACTAATTATTGATCTAAATTTTTAACACTAACACTGCCAAAAAATTTACTTTTATTAACTTTAAAATATTATTCGATATATATTTAAATACTTTCATGTAACTTTACAGCAAAAAAAATTAAAATTATATTATAAGTTGATTCACTTAGTAAAAAGTCATATCCAAGGAATTGATAAACAAACTTTTTTAACCAGCCATTAGTAGGTTTTCAGCACAAAATTTATTCACAAATGAAAAAAAACTAATCAAAATAAGAAATTACTTTTTGTAAACAATTAACAGAATTGTAGGACCGATTTTTACCATAAAAGTTCATACACTCTACACTTTACTCTACTGTTAAAAGCATAAAATATTATTTAAAAACATAAAAGACAAGCGTTAAGATTCGCACCCAATATCGCTCAAACTGTTTCTTGCTTTAACATGGCTTTTCAAACTTTTTCAATTCTACTATCCGAAAAAATGTTCAGCCTGAAAGTATGCACAGAAAATTTATTTATACATATTTAGTTTCAACCCTTCGTAGAGCGGGCTATAAAGTATTTATAGTTTATAGTTTTATATAGAATTATATTAGTATTTTATAAAATACACTTTAAAAAAGTTTAGTTTATAAAATTAATTTCTTGCTAGTGTGTAAAATAGACTTTACAAGCTTGTAAAAATGTTAAAGTTGAAGCTCCACTTACATCCCTATTTCTGTTCTATATATGTTGAACCTTCAACAAGTTGTCGTTGGTAGCTCTTTGCTTATCTGTTCTCATTTTTTTTTTGTTTTATTTTTTAGTTTTTGTTTTTTTTTTAATTACTCATATAATTTTCACAAAACAAATGTACACACATTAACATGTTCTACATCATGTGTGTGAGTGAGTCTTGCTGAAAGTCTTACCGCTATGCACAGCACTTAATTCTATCACTTGGGCAAATCTAATTTTAATTGCCTTCCTGACCCATATTTCGCTGCATGATGTAAGTCTGCCGCTTGCATGCTAAAGACATATTTATTCGTTTTTACAATGCATGTGTGTTGTATGTGAGCTACAGAATTCTTGTTATCTTAGGTTTAAATTTGAGAATAAATTTATTTCGAAAATAGTGCCAAAAACGCATTCGACGTACTGTTGACCTATTTAAATAATTACATTTAAGGGAATTCCAATGTTTTAATACTAAATGTTAGTTTTTGTATGTCTATGGCTAGCATTTTTAGAGCATGTGTTTGGAATTTTTTTCCACACTCCTTTAATGTTGTTATACCCAGTGTGCCAAACGGATCCGTTTCGAATTCGAAACGGACTCACTTCTTCGTACATTTTTTCCGAAACGGATTGCGTTTCGGATCCGTTACGGGTCCGTTTTCGTATGAAATTCCTCTCAAAAATTCGAATCGTTTTTACAGTTTCCACGGATCCGTTTCGAACTCGAAACGGACTCCATATACGCGTCCGTTTCGGACTCGTTTTTTTTTAATAATGCGGGTCCGCGACGGACTCGTTTTTTTAAATAATGCGAATCCGCAACGGACTCGCTATTTTAAATAATGCGAATCCGCGACGGACTCGTTTTTATTTAATAATACGAATCCGCAACGGACTCGTTTTGGTTTAATAATACGAATCCGCAACGGGCTCGTTTTTATTTAATAATACGAATCCGCAACGCACTCGTTTTTGTTTAATAATACGAATCCGCGACGGACCCGTTTTTTTTAACAATATGCATTCAAAGCGCAACATTCTGAATTTATTGAAATATTTTTGCAAAATTTTAATTTTATGATTTTTTTATTTCAATTCAAAAATTCGCATAATGTGTATAAATGTTAATATTAAAATTATTAAATATGTAAAAGTAATTGTATTTATAAATATTATAATAATTTAATTATAATTATTAATAATTATTAATAATAATTTAAGAAAAATCAGTTTTCTTCTTCTTTGTAACGCGATCATTCGCGTAATGGAAGAACTTTTTGGCAACGTCCTCCACTGTCGATATACTTTCATTTGGGTATTTTCTTTGAAATGCACCTGAGGAAAATTAAATAAAAGATTTTTATATTTAAAGGACCGAGCACATTCATTTGCGTGCATATGCGTTAAGTCAATGACGAATGAAAACTTGGAATAGATTCGAATTTATGAAGCAGACTGCAATGCAAACGTAAGCTCGCCGCAACAAAATTTTCAACTTTCAAACGCATGCAAATTCATGTTATGTACTTAGGCATTTACAAACATTTATTAGCTCGGATAGGATCAACGACAATTAAATTTGTAGCCGCTTTTTTCTCCTTCATGCCCAGCCAGATCACCTTTTGTGCTAATTCATCAGAGAAAACAATATGCAGACACGTCCTCAAGTAGGCTTGTGGGTTTTTACCACTTAAGTTGAACGCGAATCGTATCTTAGCCCAGTTAATTAATAATAAAACCATGGTAATTTAGGTGTTATTAATTGATGGTGCTGTATGAAAAGCCAATTTTAGTGGGAATTATTCCGAATTTTAACTGGCAACCTTGAGCAACAGTGACAAATATAAAAACTACAAAACAACAACGCCAAAGCAATGCAAGTGACGCCGTTATTTTCATGTGCCTTTTTTTTCATTTGCTTTGACACGAACAGAAGCAGCCGATAGAAATACCAGTTACATAGCGGCAACAAACAACAACAACAAGACAAAGCAAGGCACGCCGTTTCAAGTGCGTTTCTTTTTGCGAAATAGTTTTTAACACTTTAAATTGTTTTGCAAAGTTCTATCAAAAACTATACAAGTCCACACTTTTTAACCTTAATAATAAACACAGCTCAACACAATATTTGTTATTTATTATTAAAATATATAGGTACATAAAATAAAATTGTGCTGTCCACTTTAACACACAACCTATTTGTTCAAAGGCACGCGACATACAAAACAAATAGAAACAAATTCTGACTGATGAGAAAGAAGAAACGAAAAACAAAGAAGAAAAAGGAAAATTCAATCTTTTTCTCTCTTTATTATAGACATGAGTCAGTCCGAATTTTTTTTGTTTTTCAATAACCAAACACCTTTCTGCTTGAATCAATTCAAAATTTGCTATTTGAATTTATAATAAGTAAGCAAATTATTGCTAAAATTTATTTAAATTTTGCTTTTTTCAAATTATATGAGAAGTAATTTCAATTTATAAAACGTTTTCTAAAATCGAAACGCGATGGTTGATTAATGTTTAAGTTCTGAATATTATTTCAAAACATAAAAAACGATTCCTCGTCGACGGACTCGTAACGGGTTCGAAACGGATCCGTCAAAACAGAAAAAAACGATTCCGCGTCGACGGACTCGTAACGGGTTCGAAACGGGTCCATCAAAACATAAAAAAACGATTCCGCGTCGACTGACTCGTAACGGGTTCGAAACGGGTCCATCAAAACATAAAAAAACGATTCCGCGTCGACGGACTCGTAACGGGCTCGAAACGGGTCCGTCAAAACATAAAAAAACGATTCCGTGTCGTGGAACTCGTAACGGGTTCGAAACGGGTCCGTCAAAACATAAAAAAACGATTCCGCGTCGACGGACTCGTAACGGGCTCGAAACGGATCCGTTAAAACATGAAAAAACGATTCCGCGTCGACGGACTCGTAACGGGTTCGAAACTGATCCGTCGAAACATAAAAAAAACAAATTCCGCTCTGACGGACTCGTAACGGGTTCGAAACGGATCCGCATCCGTTTTTGTGCACATTGGGTATTTACAAAATACCAACCCTTTTTTCTTTCGTCTTTAGTTATTTTGCTTTTAAACTGGTGTGCAGGCATCATGACGATAGGGTTTTTTAATCAATTCAGAGCATTTTGAGTGCAAACTTCTTGCTCTACTTCCGGCTTGAATAGTTTAACTGAAAACGCTTCAATTTCTATGCTTTTGCCAAAAGTACCCACTTCAAACAACGTACAAAAATAAGAATGAAACAAAACGTTAAAAAAACAAAACATTTTCAATACAACAAATAAACTGGCACAACGCCACTTTAAAAAACAACAAACAAAAAAACTCAACAAAACAACAACCACGCAAACAGCAGAATACTTAAACCTTTTTATAAAGAAAGAAGTAATAGAATATTTAACAATAAAAAAAATAAAAAACCAAAGAAATAAAAATAAACTCAAACAATGCAGCTAAGATTTCCTATAAATAAATTTAAACTAATATGGAACGAATGAACAACCAGTCCATACAAGCATACATCAATGTATGCAGACATATTTATGCATGATTTATGTAAATCACTTTATAATGAATGCTAAAAACACACAACAATATTTATACAGCAGAAGAAGAATAAGCAGAAGAATTGAAAGTACGCAACAGCAGCAGCACCATCACGGAATTAAAACATAACAATTTACGATGAGAAAGAATCACTTGATGAAGCTTTAAATTGAGTTACAGCCCAGAGTTCATTCGGAGTTCGTTCACTTTCGGCTCATGCCACACCGCCATGGAACTCCTAATGTATCTAATGGATTTGTGAAAGCTTTGTTATTTCATTCTTATAGTTTTTTTTTTTTGTTTTTCTTTTTGTATTTTTTATTTTTGTAAATTAATAAAAGGCATAAAATATCAAATGTTGCCAGACATGAGTAGAAACAACAAGCAATCATTTCAAACTCTTTCTTATCTTTCAACTTCAAATTAGCGGAAGTGGTGGTGCGCTCATTCTGCTATTTCAATATATATATGATATCTGCTTGACTAATCGACCATTTATTCAAATTTATTTTTTTTTTTAAATGTTTAGAAATCATTTAATTTTATGCATAGAATTTAATAGCTTAGATGAGATGGAAAGAAGAGAAAACTGAGAGCATTGAAAATGAGAGTAAAAGTTATCTACATTCGGATTAAAAATTTGATTCTTCTTTGTAAACATTTCTTTAGCTTCAAGATGGAAAATATTTGAAGGCATTCAAAAGCAACAAACGAAATAACGATGTCCAAATTCAGCACTTTTAAGTCGATTTTTTTTTTTTTTTGGAGTTAAAAATGTTATCACTGTTCAACACGAAAAAAAAATAACAAGGTTCCAACAAAGGATTCTAGTAGAGAAGATCAAAAAACATATAAGTTGTTCTCGCTATTTATTTAAAAAACTAGGTGGGACATTTTTGCGGAGCATTTTTACTAACTCTTAGTGAATGGGGTTTTTTTTGTACCTTTTTTACAAAGGTGAAAAAGTCACATAAAACAGGGCTACTTAGAGTTTTAGTATCCCACAAAAATATTTGTCATAAATAGTGTCCGACCGAAACCAAAATTTTGGCCGAAACCGAAACCGAATTTCGGCCATTTTTGTAATATTCGGCCGAAACCGAAACCGAAACTGAATGTCTACATGAAAATTGTTTTAAAAACAATTTATTTTATTAATTTTTTAGTTAAAAGTTTTCAAAAACATAACAATTGAAACAGATTATAATAACGTATATATACGATAAATATTCTTTTGCCTTTATTCATAAAAATTTACGAACCTCTTATAAAGCCTTTACAAAAAAAAATTTCAAAAACAGTATCCATAAACGTCCAATAACGACAAAAATCTCTTATAAAGGCATATTGAAAATAAAAATTATAAGTGACAATTTTGTCACAGAAGAACATAGATTAAACAATTTTTTGACTGTTTGCATGTCAAAGTATTGATAAAATTTTGACAAATAAACAAAAAATTATTGAATTTATCAAATTCACGAACCATTCTTGACACTGTTCCCATTTCAAATTGAGAGTGTTCCTATTTTAACAAATAAGCTGAGACAATATTTTTTATGAATAACAAAATTTTAAAAACATTTTATCTCTAAAAAGCTTTTTGACTATTGAGCACTTTAAATCTATTTCAAGATATTTTTATGAATATGACCGTTTGAATATTAATGTTCAACTTTAAAGTAATAAATATGGAGATCATTTTAATACACTTTAAGGAACTTTTTAGTATTTAAAGTTAAATAACTTAATATTAGAATCTAAAAAAATATGTAAAATATGTAAGAACCGAATTAGTAGTGTCCGATCAAATATTCGGTTTCGGTTTCGGTTTCGGCCATATTGATGCCGAATAGCCGAAACTGATTAAAAGAGCCGAAACTGGCCGAAACTGAAACCGAAACCGAATATTCGGTCGGACACTAGTCATAAAGTTCTACCATAAGTCTCTGAATACACCAAAGCTTAAAATTCAACATGAACGCCAAAAGTAAGGTAAAACTCACAATCTGTTTAAGAGTTAATTTCGAACTTATTCACAATTAGTTTTAAAATATTCCACAACAAACAATTCGTAGGACTAGTCTCTATGAAACAAATTTTTAACGTAAATGTGTTATTTTGGAATAATTTTGTAGAACAGTAATATTATAAATATTAAATATTTTAAATTGCTTAAAACAGATAATAGCAATCAAAAATGTTTAACGATGTGAAAATATCGACAAAAAGCACCTCAAAGTATGTAAGGAAATGTATTGAACACGTCCCGTTTTAAAATTTTCTCGGCTCGGTAAATTACAGTTACAATTATACAATTATACAAATAATATATAATATTATGTTATAATGTATATCAGATGTACCTACTCTATTAAATCTTGATGGTAACCACGCACTTTTCTCAAAATGAATTTAATTCTTATGCAGTTTGGATAAAAAAAAAAAATTAAATCTAATGCCTTGGGGAAGAAGGTATATCTATTCAAGTTCTAAAACGTTTTCTGCCACATGTGCTTAGTCCATTGGCGCACATAGAAAATCACTGTTTCACTACAGCAATTTTTACTAAAATCTATAAAGAAGCTATCATCAGTCCCATATCAAAAAAATATTGCCTGTTAACCATGCCTTATCATAGCTATGTGAGGGTCTTATAGCGTGCCTTACAGATCAACAGCCATATTAATTCATTTAACCTTAAGTCGGGCCATCAGTCTGGGTTTCGACCTTGGCACAACTGATCTATTGCGGTAGTTTTAATTATGAATGTATCCAAAGGAAAGTGCCCTGTCCCTATTCTGGCATCATCATATGGAACCAACCGGTAACATTTACATGGCGTTGTCATTGCCACTGCCTGACCTAAACAGTAACCAGTCTATAGAACACGTTGCACGTATAAGTACGTACCCTACGGATAAAAGAACTTGTTCAGAACCGTTCATATGATAAGTTCTTAAGGGATAGGGACCTGTTCCAATTCTGTCTTCAAGTGAAAACATGATCCAACTGGTCACTTTTACATTGTCTTGTCAATGGCAGGGATCTATTGATTCAACAAAGATACCTTTGAACCTAATCAATAGCCGGTATATAGAACATGGTACACGTATACGCAAGTAGTTAATGAAATTGGATCAATAAAATTTTTTTTGTAGGTTATAACATGTGTATAACAAGGCTGCCAAATATCAGCGTCTATCGTTGACATTTGGTAAAGTGACAGTGTTTTGTTTACAACAACTTTTTTCGTGTCTTCGCTTTTTCCATGACCTCTTCTTTGCTAGTGAAACGCGTTCCTCAAAACGGTTTTTTGACTCGATCGCCGGGTCAGTTGAATTTTCGAATCGCATAGTTAAGTCCAGTTCACAGTGTGAATGAACCTTTCTTTTTGAACAAGGTGGTATTCGTCGATATGAACTGCAGATAAGTGAACAATAATTTGATTAGCCTCCAAATCCACCCAACAAGACATTAGATTAAAAAAAAAACACAACTTAACCCTGAACTGCAGGAACATCGGTTGAATCTTTGTAAAAATCACATCATTTGGAAGAGAAAATGAGAGTAGGAAGTTTTCTCTCACGAAAAGAAGTTCAACTTGGATGGACCAGCTGATTATAACTATTTCTTTCATAATTTGTAAAGATGATATGATTTTGAACACATCACCATAGCCAGAGAGGTGTTAATGTTTGGAGGGTTATATCGTCCCATATCATATTTTGAAACTGTTGAGCTGAAGTTTCCAACTTGCAAAATGACGGAAAGTTTATATAAAGCTATGCTAAACTAAGATTTCCCAACATTTCAAAATATGTTTGGATCCTTGGAAAGGATTGACCAACATAATAACGGTTCTATTTATACGGCACGTACCGTTAAAAGCTAGATCAGGGAACAAAATATTCAACTAATATCATGGACTCCAAACTCTCCGGACCTAAAAATTATTGAAAATGTTTTGGGTTGGTTATTTCGGATTGTGTACGAATCTGGTAGGCAGATTCGTTTACAAGAACAAGAGTCACTCATTCTTCCATTACAGTGGCGCTTGGAGTGAAATTTCCTTGAACTACTTGGAGCAACTTTATGAATCAATACCAAACCAAATTTTTCAAACTTTATTAAGTTATACAAATTTATTAAATTTAACAAAAAAATAAGTTGAGATAATATAAAAGTTTTTAATTTCGATTTCTTCAAATGAATGTGATGAACCTATTCTAATGACGCATCAAAAAGTGAATAATTTTGTAATGCTAAAGCTTAAACATCAACAGAAAATTAACGGTCACTTAGTATAATATTTCGCTTTACCTAATTTTTTTAAAATAAACAAACCACTTAAGAGAAAACAACAAAAAAAAGTTTTCTGCTATGCTCATTTTGGAAAAAAAAAAATCTTTTGTATATCATTGAAACAGCGAACCTATTTTGCTATTCTGTATTTATAAATTATTTAAAAAAATTTTAAAAATATTTAAAAAAGAAATGAAGAAGCATATATAAAACATTTAAAAAATACAATGATTTTTTATAAAAATAAAATTCTTTTCTGATCTTTCCGAGTTCTAAATGCGAACACAAGCAATCTCTACTAAACTTTAACTTCGAAAATTCAATATTTTCATTTCTACGATATGAAATTCTTACGGTCTTATTCTTAAAAATATCTTAAAAAAGATTTAAAATGTACAATAGTTAAAAAGCTTTTAAGAGATAAAATTATTTTTAAAATTTTGTTATTCATAAAAATGTTGTCTCAGGGTGTGTGCTAATTGGCTACTTTTACAACGAGGTTTAACCTACAGTGATAAAATTTGGCACATATGTTTTTTATGACAAGACAAAGATGGTTTTGAAAAATGGACATCATCCGCTTACGGCCACGCCTACCTCCCATACAACGCGAAAATTGAAAACTGCATTACTCAGCTTATAATAAGCCTACAACAATAAAATTTGATATGTATGTGTTTTATACAAACACAAAGATGTCTTCAAAAAATGGACGTCATCCGCTCACGGACACGCCCACCTCCCATACAACCCAAAAATTGAAAACACAATAAATAAGCCTCTGTTTAACCTACAGAGCTAAAATTTGGCACGTATGCTTTTTATGACAAGACAAAGATGGTTTTGAAAAATGGACGTCATCCGCCAACGAACACGCCTACCTCCCATACAACCCAAAAAGTTTAAAACTCAATAAATAAGGTTATGTTTGTCATAGAGAAATTAAATTTGGTATGTATGTATTTTATACCAAAACTAAGGTCTGTTCCAAAATTTGGAGTAATCCGTCCATGAACACGCCCACATCCCATAGCGAAAGCTTAATAAAGGCATTAATTGTGAGCTACTGGAATAACACTTGGTATGAGAAAATTTTTAATCAACATTTAAATGCATATAAAGTATAGGCTTCATCCGCCCACGGAGACGATCATTTACAATAAACATTTTTTATTTTTGAAAAGTAGGTTTAAGGTATTTCATAGTCGGCCTAGACCGACTTAAGACTTTCTTTACTTGTTTTGTTTAAATAGGAACACTTTCAATTTGAAGTGGGAACAGTGTCAGAAATGGTTTGTGAATTTGATAAAATCAACAAATTTTTGTTTATTTGTCACAATTTTATTAATATTTTGACATTCTAACAGTCAAAAAATTAATATTTTTGTTTTCTCTGAAAAAATTGTCACTTAATATTTTTATTTTCAATATTTTGAAATTTGGTGCCATGCTTTAATGTTTTTTTAAATAATTTTAACTATTTTTGTCAATATTTGTGCTCAGATGAGAGTAAAAATTTTAAAAATGCTTTATGAAGGGTTTCTTGAAGGTTTCTCATTTATGAAGCCTTTATAAGAGATTTTTATCATTATTTGACGTTTAATATAATAATATTTTGTTTATTTGTTACAATTTTATCAATATTTTGACACTCAAATAGTCAACAAATTTTGTTATTTATGTTTAACTCTGAAACAATTGTGACTTATTATTTTTATTTTGAATAATTTGAAATGTTTTGCAATGTTTTCATATTTTTGAATTAGTTTGAAACATTTTTGACAATATTTGTGCTCAGATGAGAGCAAAAATTTTAAAAATAATTGATCAAGGGTTTATTCAAGATTTCTCATTTATGAAGCCTTTATAAGAGGTTTTTGTCGTTATTGGACGTTTATGAATAATGTTTTTGATATTTTTCTTATAAGGGTTTTATAAGAAGCTCATAAATTTTTATGAATACAGCCGTTATTTTTTTAAATAAATTTATAAAAAACAAAAATGTTACGGTCTTATTCATAAAAAAATCTTAAAATAGCTTTAAAATGCTCAATAGTTAAAAAGCTTTTTAGAGATAAAATGCTTTTTAAAATTTTGTAATTCATAAAAATGTTGTCTCAGCTTTTTTTGTTAAAATAGGAACACTTTCAATTTGAAGTGGGAACAGTGTCAGAAATGGTTTGTGAATTTGATAAATTCAATAATTTTTTGTTTATTTGTCACAATTTTATTAATATTTTGACATTCAAGCAGTCACAAAATATGATATTTATGTTTTTCTCTGAAAAATCTGTCAATTAATATTTTTATTTTCAATATTTTGAAATGTTTTGCAATGCTTTCATATTTTTAGAATTAGTTTGAAGCATTTTTGACAATATTTGTGCTCAGATGAGAGTAAAAATTTTAAAAATGGTTTATCGAGGGTTTATTGAGGGTTTCTCATTTATGAAGCCTTTATAAGAGGTTTTTGTCATTATTGGACGTTTAATATAATAATATTTTGGTTATTTGTCACAATTTTATTATTATTTTGACATTCAAGCCGTCAAAAAATGTTGTTATTTATGTTTTGCTCTGAAGAAACTGTCAATTATTATTTTTATTTTCAATATTTTGAAATGTTTTGCAATGCCTTCATATTTTTTGAATTGGTTTGAAGCATTTTTGATAATATTTGTGCTCAGATGAGAGTAAAAATTTTAAAAATGCTTTATCAAGGGTTTATTGAAGGTTTCTCATTTATGAAGCCTTTATAAGAGGTTTTTCTCATTATTGAACGTTTATGAATAATGTTTTCGATATTTTTCTTATAAAGGCTTTATAAGAGGCTCATAAATTTTTATGAATACAGCCGTTAAAATTTTCAATAAATTCATAATTTTTTATTTTAAAATAAACAAATGTATATACAAATTTTTAAGATTTTAAACAAACTTGATATAGTAACTTGCAAGCTTTTGACCAAGTAGTTAATATTGCAGAGTTAGAATTTCAATTATTAAATTAAAATTTTTGATAGTTATACTGTCAGGATACGAACCCACGTCCTCCGCATAACAGTCTAGCACGTTTCCAGTATTGATAACTATAAACATAAGTAAAACATATTTAAAAAGTATTGGCGCCGAGCTAAGTTAAATGAAATCTGTCCTGTTATAGGTTAATTATGAGCTATTACTGGACCAGTAACATAAGAGCAATTGACCCCGGTTACTCCGTAGGATAGCTTTCTAGATAAAAGTTATCAAAGAGTCAGGGTTGGTAAAAGTTATTCTTTGTTCTGAAGTATCTCAAGTGAAGTACCTCAAGGATTAGCTCTCGGGTCACTTTTATTCTTTTTGTTTTTTGATGACATATAAATGGAAATCCACAAATATTAGGAATTATCCACAATAATAATCCTCAAGTCGATGAGCCTTAGTATTTAAGTTTAGATTTAAGTAAGGCGCGGCATTTGCACAGAAGGTTCTCCAAGGTTTCTTGCATACTTGGTTCCTTGCACTTTTTGCAGTTGTCATCCGTGGTAACACCCAGCTTTTTTGAATGGGCCATGACCATGCTATGAACCGTGAGAATTCCTACCAGAGTCCTTCTATCCCTTCGGGAGCCTGCCAGGTTAAACGAAGTCTGTTTTCCGAGATTTTGAATATTGTCATATCTTTCCATCAACGACTCACTGCTTGCTTGTGAAACCTCTAGTTTCGATGTTATTGTACAATTCTTATAAATAAGCTATAAAAGCTACGTGTTCCATTTATTCTAATCTGAACCCGGCACATTCCGCACCGTCATACTAAAGAATTTGTGTTGCAAAAAATTTTTTTTTTTTGCAAATTCATTTTAAATAAATACCTTTATTATTAATAATGAATTAGAATTTCATCATTTGGTTGAGGAGTTTCCATAAAATTATTAAAATAAAATTAACAACTTTTTCTGTCGCATCAGCAGCAACATGCTCCATAGTGCGCAAAAGTTCTTTAGTTATACTACAAGAGTTACACGCTGAACAGTTGCATGCAGGAGTTCAATGTACCTTAAATATATATAAAAAGAACAATAATAAGAAAAGTACGTAGAAAAATACGACAGAAAAAAGGAAAAACGTGCACTGCGAGTCAATAATAATGCATGGCATGGCACACAAAAACCACAGAAAAAGAATTCTTCTATTGGCTTATTTATTCACACAAACCTCACGAGTGCCGCACAAGTTCCGCGCAAGTCTTGCACCAGCCACTCACTCACTCACTCACTCACTTTAGCTGCTCTTATACAAGTAAGTACCGAAGGAAATCCTGTTCTTCACTGCGCACCACAGAGCTTATAAAATTTGTACGCGCCGCTAGAACGTGGGTTCGTGGGTTGGCTTTCTTTGCTTTCATTGCCAACTATAGCTATTTTCGCACTTTAGGCATTAACTGGGTTTAAATGCAGTTAGCCATATTGATGTGCAGCTAGCCAGGCTTATGACTATCTTTGGCAACCGATCGCGTCCACGTACGCATGAGAATCAGTGAATGTGCTGCTGCTGCTGATGGAGAAGAGGATCAACACGATGATTATGATGATCATCATCATCATCTGGCTTAAAGTACCTGTTGTTTCAAGTGTTTGTTGGGAACATTCACCTTCAGCAACAGCAGAAGCAGCAGCACCAGCAGCGGCATATATGGCTCGGTTATCTGCTTTGGTGCCTGGTTGTTGAATGGCGGTAATTATTATTCGCGTCACACGTATTTGAATAATGCAAGACTGCATATGGAGATAATTTGATTTTCATTTCTGTTTCTTTTGTTTGTTTGTTTGTTGGTTTTTATCTTCTTTTCTTGTCTCGAAGTCGCATAGTTTTTTGTCTCAAGTTGGAAAAGTGAATAATTTAGCTAACGAATGCGTAAAGAAAGAGTTGTTGTTGTTGTTGCTGTTACCAGAAAAGAAGGAAATAAAATTAGATATTTAATGAATAATTTGTTAAAGTTTAAACAGAACAGTACTTGATTGCTTGACGCCAAT
Organism: Tetanocera ferruginea; assembly: GCA_958299015.1. Classification (NCBI taxonomy): domain Eukaryota; kingdom Metazoa; phylum Arthropoda; class Insecta; order Diptera; family Sciomyzidae; genus Tetanocera; species Tetanocera ferruginea. Next base: position 129,889,072 of record OY282644.1, read on the forward strand.
CATTAAATTTCTATGCTTAAACATTGTTGGTAAGTTAAATAAAAAAATGTCTGCTATTTTGCGGAAGTTATAAATTCTTGTTAAAAAAAAAAAAAAAACACATTAAAAACTTTACATTATTGCTGCACAATGTTAATAAATAAAAACAAAAAGCTGCGCTGCACAATTTCACATCTACTTTTTACCCCTAGCTCAACAACTACAACAACAGCTCAATTCATCAACATCTATCTACATTCCGAACTTGATTGTATCTAACGTGTAACAACTACAACTACGCACTTCAACTACTTAACATAAGCATTTAATTTACGCAATTTTTAAAATGAACGCGTGCAAGTTTGAAAAAGTGAATAATTGCTGAATTCATTACAACAAACTCAAACTCAAACTTTTAATTGTTGTGGCATTTTTTGTTATTGTTGTTGTTTAGTTTCTGGCATAATTTGTGGTATGCACTTTGCATAAATTACCAATTACCGAAGCACAAGTCAAACTGCAAGATAAGCAAAATATTTAGCTTAGAATAAATAAAAACAATGAAGAGTCGGATATGAAGTCATGTGTCAGAAGGTTCAATACACTCATTCCAAATGTGGACAGACTGAAGGAGTCAGCGTGTAACATACTACTTTAAGGCCACCTTCTATCTTTTTTTATACCCTAAACCTGAAAGGTCAGGGTATATTAACTTTGTGCAAACGTTTGTAACGCATAGAACGAAGCGAGTCCGGTATAGAAAAGTATATATATTCTTGATCAGCGTCACCACGTGAGTCGAGTTATCTATGTCCGTCCGTCCGTCCGTCCGTCCGTCCGTCTGTGTGTTGTCCGTATACACAGGATAAGAAGAAGGAGTGGAGATAATTGAATGAAACTTGGTACACATAGTCACATGGACCCAAGGATCTGCACTATTTTTTGGAATTTTGGAATCCGCCCACGGACACGCTTACCTCCCATACAACGCAAAAATGTAAAACTGCATAACTCAGCTCATAATTAACCTACAACAATAAAATTTGGTATGTATGTGTTTTGTGTCAACACAAAGATGTTTTTGAAAAATGGGTGTCATCCGCTCACGGACACGCCCACCTCCCATACAACCCAAAAATTTAGAACGCATTAAATAAGCCTCTGTTTTACCTACAGAGATAGAAATTGGCACGTATGTTTTTTATGACAAAAAAAAGATGGTTTTGAAAAATGGACTTCATCCGCCCACGGACACGCCTACCTATCATACAACGCAAAAATTGAAAACTCAATAAATAAGATTATGTTTGTCATAGAGAGATCAAATTTGGTATGTATGCATTTTATACCAAAACTAAGGTGTGTTCAAAAATTGGGAGTAGTCCGTCCCTTAATACGCACACCTCCCATATCGAAAGCACAATAAACGCATTAACTGTGAGCTACAGGAATAAAACGTGGTAGGTATGTGTAAATTTTTCATCAACATTTAAATGCATATAAAATATAGGCTTTATCCACCCACGGACACACCCATTTTCAATAATATTATTTTTTTTTTGGAAGAGTAGGTTTAGGGTATTTCATAGTCGGCCTAGACCGACTTTAGACTTTTTTTACTTGTTTTTGCTTAAGCATATGAACTTGTATAGTACTGGGAATATACTGTATATATTATAGGTACTTGCAAAAACTTTTCTTCGAGTTATAGACAATTGAATATCTTTATGTCTATCACTGTTTTCTTCATTTATCAAACTTTAATAGCGTTTTTCCCGAACATCGGAAGTAAAAATTTATTGAAAACATTGGGACCACTTTCGCCTAAGGTTTGCACACTTCTATAACAAACTGAATACTTGGTTCTAAGCAAAGGATCTGTATTTTTTTCTTTAAAAAAATAAATATTTTGTTATCTGAATAAAATTTATCTGAATATTCTTAGAATATTGGTTTATAATAAACAAGAGTTATATAAATATAAATAATAATGAAAAACAAATTCCCCTTCTTAATTATGAAGGCTTGATTATAAGAATTGAATAAGTAGTATACAAGATATATTGCAATATATGCGACTATATTTGAAAAAAGTGAGAAAACTTAAACAATTTTTTTTTTTTAAACGTTGCCATAAAAAATTTTTGTTGTGATTTTATGTTTAGAGGCCCAAAATCTATTAGAAAAATAGTGAAATGCCATGTACAAACAGTAGCGCATTAGCGCAACCAAAGGGGGAATTTCGGGGCTGAAACCCCGCTCCCCCAAAAATTATTATAGTACTTAGCAAAATAGGATTAAATCAAAGTGATTCATATGAAAAGCAATCACACATCTTATTAAATGAGTAAAATCCCCAAGTGAATGTTTCAAATTGATTCTGTTTGATGTATAATCTACTAAATTTTTCATAATTTTTTTCCTTCAGACTGATTCCGACCACACTTGAGGGGTTCGATTTGAGTTGTCTTTTCAACTTCTAGCTTGGAACCCAGCAAAACGACTTGAAATATTTGGATTAATTAATTCAAAAGTAATATAAAATAAGAAAGCCTGAATTTGAGGAAGAGCGGTCGAGTCCCTTGCGAGCGAAATGATCAAAGGAATTTCTTCAAAAATTATTATTTTTCGTTCTTTTTTTATACTTATTTTTTTAAACACAAATTAGCCCAAACTCTGCAGGAATACAGTTTATAGTGATTCATTAAAAAAATAGTTCTGATTGACTTCCGAAACTGTAGCAAAACTTACAATTCATAATTTTCTATCGTATTTTCCCGAATCTGTTTCATAAAAATTTCTCTAAATTGTCAGAAATTTGGATTGGTGTTAAATATGACGATATAAAAAGTCAATTTTAGAGGAAATTTCATCGGTTATTATGGTGGCGAGAAACTCAAACGATTTTCTCATATTTTTGAATTTTCATTGTGGAAAGAAAATATTGCATTTTTGCTGCCCTATTGGGACCTGAGTAAAATTGAAAATATTATAGCTCAAGCCTTAAAACCATTATATAACTGCCTAAAACCTCGTATAGCTGCATAAAACTGCCTATAACCTTCTTAGAACACCGCTACCACTGCTGTAAAGCTTCTGTACGGCCAAAATGTACTGACAGTGCCCGTTGTACATCTGTTTTCCAACTTGTTTCTTAAATTTTTTCGTTGTTCGGCCGTTACTCGGGAGAGATCAAATTTTGAGAAGCAAATTCGATTTTTATATACATTTCTTATTTTTGATGTGCTTGCAAGTCAATGAAACAATTTAAATGTGCATTATTTTGATAAGTATTCGTATCCAAATATTAAACGCATTTTTGCACAAACAGATTCTAATTTTCAATCTTAATTGCAAGGCTTGCATGTTTTAGTGGAAAAAGTCTACAATTGATAGCAGTTTTTGAAATATTGTTTAATACTAATAAAACTACTAATAAAATATGAATGCATAGCTGTTAAATAATGATTAGTAATCGTATTCATTAGTAATTAGATTATTTTTATTAAAAATTTGAAATAATTGATTCAGTACGATTCTTTTCTTTTTGGCTCAGTAATCTAGCGATTACGATTACAAATAATCAAATTATATTCACGATTACTTGAAATTACGAAAATAATCAAAAAGAATCTTAAGTAATCCACAAAACAAAGTTCGATTATTTCTAAATATTACTTTTGATTCTTTTTGATTATTTTAAGAATTTTCGATTCTTAGCCTCAAATTCTTAAAATAATCAAAAAGAATCAAAAATAATCTTTAAAAGTAATCTGATTATTATTGTTGATTACTTTGATTCTTTTTGATTATATTCGTAATTTTAAGTAATCGTGATTATAATTTGATTATTTGTAATCGTAATCAATTACTAATCAAAAACTTTTTACGTTAGGATTATATAATGATTATAATTCTTTTTGAAAAATAATCTAATTGATTACTAATCGCAATCGAAATTTAACAGCTATGTATGAATGTTATCAAAAAAAAAAAAAGCAAATTGGCCATTTCAGCCCTTGCAAGGACTTTGACCGAGCTTCTAAGGATCGATTGTGTTCTGTGTGTTATTAAATGTTTGCACACAATTGACCGAGAACTGGACCTACATGTTTTATGCCGGCTCCGAACGGCTAAAGTTCATGTTCTCAAGAAGCTTTAAATGGCATTACTTACTCTCTGAGGTTTGCCATTGTCTGCAGAGAGGTGATGACCGATTAGAAAAATTTTTTATTGAAAAAACTTTTCGCCGCGGCTGGGGATCGAACCCGGGCTCCGAGCATGCTAAGCCACACACTTAACCTGCATGCCACGGTCACCACGAATATGAATGTTATCACTGTGGCAAAAATTTTCGTTGTTTTTTAAGGGGTTAGGTCAGTTTGAAAATGAATTTTGTTTTCGTCTTATGACAATATGTCCAGAATATGGAATAACTCATGATTTTCCAAAAAGTTATAACCAATCTTGTTAAAATTTGGAACCCTTCTTCAAGGGTTTGAATTCATTATCTAGTGCTTCAAATATTTAGTTAGTATATTCACAAAATATAATTATCCTAAGCTTTGTTTGAGTCTTCGAAACCCACCTAGCTAATTAACTTAACTAAACTTCTATTTGAAAATATTACTCCCAAGAGTTGAAACTTATTGCTGTGCTATAAAGCATTTGTAAAATTGATTTTTTATATAAGTCCGAAATTTGATAAAACCCCCCCAAAAATAAATCCTGGTTGCGCCCCTGCAGTAGCGATATAAGTTTGGAGAAAAATAACTGAATTCAGAATTTTGAGCATTCACTTATAAGGAGCGGCACACAGTGATGCGACAGGGCATGCTAGACGGAAAAAAGTCGAAATCTTTTTTCTGAATTTTGAGCATGTAGAATAGACCGGAACGAAATTAAGATTTCGCCGGTCGGGGTCTCAAAAGTTAGAGAAACTCATTCAAATGATTTCTGCATACTTTTTTTTTCAAATCGGAGAAAAACCGCCGAAGCAATTTTGATTCTCCTGAAGGTCCTTTTTAGTAAAAAAAACATGTATTTTGCTTGTAACTTTTTATTTTTCATAGAATGCATACCCACACCTGCCAAAATATTAAATTTCTTACTTATACCAATATTCTGATATTCAAAAAATTTAAAAATTATGTTCCATTATAACTTTTATTGACCACCAAAAATTGAATTTTTTAATATTTTTAAAAAGACATTGTTTTAAAACGGCTTTTAAAAATACATTTTTTTTAGATTTACGTGAAAATGTTATGATTGGAAAGGTATTAAGTTCTACTTTCTTTCTGTGTATCGCTTCAATCAAAGCTGTGGGCGAAAACTGACGGCAAGTGAGAAATCGGCTTTAGAAATCTGATAAAATGAAATATTTCTTATTCATACAAACAATTAATTTCATTTGTTCACTGTTTTATCGTCCAGTTTTCGATAAATTTTTTTTTTTAATCACATAGCTTTAATCCATGTCAGAATGATCCAGTCTAATGTAGAACTCTTAAAAAATATCTAAAATTTATTTGTGATATTTTTTAAATTTCAGTTCATGAGTTTTCTAGTTATATTTAATTATATGTTTAAAATATATATCAATATCCAAAAAAGTTGAAAATTGGCAGACTTCATAAACATGATATGTTCTTTTGAACTAAAATAAATTCAATAACGTATTTTTTAAAATGTAGGCACTATAAAACAGTATTTAAGGATACATTTGCGTCTTATTAAGCGCAAAATGTCTTTAGTTTGTATGAAAGCTGCCACGCCCACTTGTCCAATCACGCTGAAATTAAGCTTTTTGAAAATTAGACATTAGACGTCTATCCTTAAGTTTGTTATCATAGCTTATCTGAATCCCAAGATATAGCGCAAAATGTGTTGTATGGTAGCTGCCACGCACACTTGTTCAACTTTCTGAAATACTTTTTTTACTTTCCTATACCTTAAACAGCAAAAACCAACAAAAAAAAATCCACAAAATAGTTTTTACCGTCTAACTTCTACTGTCTAACTTCTACCAATCGCATTACTGTGCTGCTCCTCTGTGGAACGGCCAAAGTTAATATTCTCATGTAGCTTGATATGGCATTGTTCAGCCTTTGAGATTTGTCATTGTCTGCAAAGATGTGAAGGCCGATCAGAACAATTAATTTCTATAGACAAAATTATCTGTGTCAGATGGTGATTCGAACCCGTTGACTCTCATGCCAGGCACTTAGCACGCACGACCACGGCCGGCACTATAATATGAACACAACATTTCACTTATAAACATTTCAGTTTGGTTTAAATTCCAAAATTAATCAATATTAAAATTTGTTATTAGTTGACCAGGGATAAAACTTATGCGAAGACAACATTTACAAATAAACTTTCACTTGTAAGAGTTGACTTGCAACATATGAATATTGAATATTTAAAAAATTTTTTTAAGAAACAAGTAAAGAAAGTCTAAAGTCGGTCTAGGCCGACTATGAAATACCCTAAACCTACTCTTCCAAAAAAAAATAATATTATTGAAAATGTGCGTATCCGTGGGTGGATAAAGCCTATATTTTATATGAATTTAAATGTTGATGAAAAATTTACACATACCTACCAAGTTTTATTCCTGTAGCTCACAGTTAATGCGTTTATTGTGCTTTCGCTATGGGAGGTGTGCGTATTAAGGGACGGACTACTCCCAATTTTTGAACACAGTTTTGGTATAAAATACATACATACCAAATTTGATCTCTCTATGACAAACATAATCTTATTTATTGAGTTTTCAATTTTTACTTTGTATGATAGGTAGGCGTGTCCGTGGGCGAATGAAGTCCATTTTTCAAAACCATCTTTTTTTTGTCATAAAAAACATACGTGCCAATTTCTATCTCTGTAGGTAAAACAGAGGCTTATTTAATGCGTTTTCAATTTTTGGGTTGCATGGGAGGTGGGCTTGTCTGTGAGCGGATGACACCCATTTTTCAAAAACATCTTTGTGTTGACACAAAACACATACATACCAAATTTTATTGTTGTAGGTTAATTAGTAGCTGAGTTATGCAGTTTTCAATTTTTGCGTTGTATGGGAGGTAGGCGTGTCCGTGGGCGGATTCCAAAATTCCAAAAAATAGTGCAGATCCTTGGGTCCATGTGACTATGTGTACCAAGTTTTATTCAATTATCTCAACTACTTCTTCTTATCCTGTGTATACGGACAACACACAGACGGACAGACGGACGGACGGACGGACGGACGGACATGGATAGCTCGACTCACGTGGTGACGCTGATCAAGAATATATATACTTTTCTATACCGGACTCGCTTCGTTCTATGCGTTACAAACGTTTGCACAAAGTTAATATACCCTGACCTTTCAGATTTAGGGTATAAAAATATATTCTTTACTTGCAAGTGACAAGTAATGCTTAAAGGAATGGTGGCATATGTTAGTATATGGTTGCAGGATATATTAATTCGGTACACAAAAAAGAATATATATATATTTTGAAAATCAAGAATCGATGGTCGTTTCACCAACAGACTAAAAATAGCGCCATTAAATAAACAACGAAATGCATCTGGATGCCAAAACCAAACGCAATTAGGTTTTTGTTATTTTTTTGTTTTTGTAAAATTTTTCCCTGTTGGCTTGCAGCAACCATAAAGCAAACCACACCTACCAATGTTTATTTTTCGGTGTTTCCAGCGAAAAACCAGACGAATGCGAAAATAGATCAGTTCTGGGCGGATGTTGATGCCAAACAAGCGGAATGTGCAAACAAATTCCAATAAAGTATTAAAACTGATGGCAAAACAAAAAAAAAAAAGTGGTCGAATATAAAACGGATGAAAATCTAGATGGTATAATAATAAAACTATAAACAATCCATGGATCATTTATGTGCTGACAGCTCTTAAGATAGCAAAAAAAAAAACACATGGCAATGCATTTGCAGCTAGATGAATGGATATAAAAAGTTAAGAAATGTGTTTGCTGCTATGAAGAAACGCTGATCGTATGTCTGTCATTGAATTTCTATACGGTGCCTTTAGAGGGGATCATGGCACGATCAGTGTTATAAAAAAAAAACCGTTAAGCCACTTAAAAATGCAAGTGCAATACAAGGAATACTCTTAGAAATTATGTGACAAAACGTTTTGACTGCAAATTTATGAAGCATTAAAATGTGTTGTCGTGCACATTTTAAGCTAGTTAAAGCGTTAACATTTATTCGAAGAAAGTATGATAGTTAAAACTGTTAAACGAATGAGTAAGAATAAAACACAATTTAATGTTCAAATGTTTATGATGTCTCAAGTGATCGTAGAAAATCTTAGTATGTCTTTATAAAAATTCAAAAATAAAAAGACGGTAAAGTGCCAATGCTACTTATTGATTTAGAAGAATTTTTAAGTTGTACAAAATAAGCACCGTCATTTTTTATTTTTAAAACCACATTTAAGGTTTTTAATAATAAAGCAAAAATGCCGTCGCTTCAATTTTCAGCATTTTGTTCTTGTAGAAACGCATTATTGAGACTTCTGTAGCATTTCTGCCAACATGTAGTAGAGTCGCACGTAACTCAATCAATTCAAGAAGCCGATTAATTTTTTTGTTTTTTTTTAGCATTTACTCAAATATATGCCATATTCAATACATATACATATATTTGCAGATACTAACTGAGAGAATTACGTTTTATGTTTGTCACTTCGGCGCTCCAGGCATGTTTATTGCGTTTAATATATGTTCTTTACAACGACTTCTCGAAATGTGTCGGACATTTTTTTAAGTTTTTGGTATGTTTTCATCTCTGTTAATGCTGATCTGTAATTTGAATATCTTCGAATAACGGTACCATAAAGCATTAATAGCAGGCATTCATTAAATCGTGCTCGTCCATGTCGTAGGGTTTAATTTTATTTATTTCCGCGAAATTATCTCGCATGTAGGATTTATTGTGCATGCTTGCGGGTGATAAAGATCAAAGAAGTTGAGCAGAATAAAACAGCATCAGAACATTTGAAGATACTCGTATTTTGCATTCCTGAAATATTTTTTATTTCTTTTAGTTCGCCTGTTTTTTATTGATACTTAATATATGTCAACCTACTTCAAAGTTGGCTTAAAGCTTGCTGCAAATTGTTAATGAAATTTGGGTCAAGCCTTTTCAATGGAAACGCACTTTGTTGAACAGCAACGAGGTAAGCCGGCAATTTTGTAAACTCTGATTAAATAAAGTGTGACATATTTCTTAGCTGAGTGCTCAATTATTTTTACTATAACATAATTCCGTAAAATGTGAGTGCGGAACGCTTGATTTTTTTTGAAAAATTTCAGAGCATATTTTTAGGCCTTTCCTGTTTTGTGATTTATTGAAACTTCAAAAACTTTATATTTGTTTTTTCATTTTGAAAGTTCAGTTTTACAAAAAATTTTTAAAAATATATCGTCATACCTACTATGGTTTCCGTTTTAACTTTGAGGTATTTTATAAGTATTTGGAACTGAAAATTATTATTTGAACAATTTAAAATCGAATAAGTGGAAAGGGGCCCGTCATTTTTGACGGGAAAGAACTAGTATGATTCATAAACAGAAAAGAGGAGACTTTGAAATAAGCTGGCACATCTTATAAATCTATTACTTCTCTTATCAAACACATTTCGAAAACTTTAAGATAATTTTGATGAATAAATTAATAATCTTCTAATTCAATCTGAAGCTAAATCAATTTTTAAATAATAAAATTCAACCACAATACTTAACCGCAAGTAAAATCAATCACTGATCATGTGCATTAAATTCCCACAATGCTCAGCTTATAACAAAAAAAAAAAACAAAATCGAAAATTTCGCCACAAATCCGTTAGCACCGCCATAATAAGCGATTTTATACAAAATACACGAACAATTGCAAGATCACTAGTGATCACTAAGAAGAAATCAAAGCATCTGAAGTGCCACTTCAGTCGATCTACACTCGTTCTTATTTTCTTACAGTAATATTTAATGCTTGTGATTCCCGTCTGGCTGGGCGTAAGTATTTTATAGCAATCTGCGAAGCACAACATGTGAAAAGTGGCAGATCACTGATCAGTGATCATATAAAAAAAAAAAACAAGAAGGATTACAAAACAATGAAAATAGGGGGAAAAAAGAAGTTGTTATTATTACATGCCCCGAGTGTTACATAAGAAGAGCGAACAAACTTGAACTCGATATACTACAACGAGGCGAACGTTGATGATGATGATGATGATAATGTTGCGAGTGCAGCTCCGCCAGTCTCGGTCCAGCGATCATGAAACCGAATGAAGTTCTAGGAAATCGGTTCACATGATTGTTTTTACGAGCTGGCAAAACATATGAAAACAACTGTTGAACTAACGACGATGTTGATGACCAAGAGAAACAAGTTTTATCTATTGAAAAAACCAATTGAAAGAAGAAGTTCAGCAAATTTACAGCTGATCGTGTATTTTTTGTCTTTCTATACATATATATTATATGATCAAATAAATGGTAATGTGGAAAGAAGTCTAAAATGCTCTGGTTCCATTGAATTTTAATAAAATGTTTACATATAAGAATCTACATAAATTAGGATATCAAAGGTATAGAATATCATGTTGCATTTACTTATCGATATAAAAAAAAAAAACACAAAACACAAGGGTTTATTGAGAGTTATGAAATAGATTTGATAAAAGAAATCCATTTTTTTTTTTTAGAATAGCATTTAGCCAATGCAAAGATATTTAAATCAACTCAATGAATTTATATATTATTTAATTTTGTTATTTATTTATTCATCTACTGGGAAACTTAAACCACAATATACGATAGTGAAGTTCACAATCTGGTGCAAATGGTCTTGCATGAGTGCATTTGCAAAAGTTTATTGCATATTCTTGCACTACACTAACAAAATACATACGATTGCACTTGCTACGCTGTTACAAATATGCAACACCTAAAACATGTACGATATAAATGCTACATACATGCAACACTAGGTTGCAAACTCAAGTGTCAAAAATTTATAAGAAATCAAAATCGATGAAATAAATTTTGTTACATTGCAATGGATTGCCTCAAAATAAAAGGAAAAATAAACGAGCTCAGATTGTTTTGTTTTTATTTCTTTTGCAAATCAGTTGTCTTCAGATTTGCAACAAGTGTTGCAGAGTTATCCAAAAAATCTGTTCACAATTGATAGCAAATGTTTGCAATCTGGTGCAAATAAGATCGTGAACTACCCTGATATATCAATAGAAAGAATAGCTCAATACTTTTGCAATAAGCTTAAATGCATGTGAAAAACCACGAAAAGTACATATTTTATAGGTGTTTAGAAAAACATCTTTTCGAAAATGACGAAATATTGATTTTTCGAGGTCTAACAAGAGTTTGTAAAGACAACAAATTTCAAACTTTTTTAACCAATATTCGTGTATTATCACAATCTCTACTTTTTGGCTTATCTTGGATATGCATTTTGAAAAAAAAAAGTTATAGGCAAAAAACTTTATTTTTGGCCAAAAAAAAAAGGTTTCAGGAGAGCCAAAGCCGCTCCATGGAGATTTCTCCAATACAAAAAATATGATGGAGAAAATATTTTTTTTAAGAGTCCCTTTAACTCTTGAGTTGATGTCCAGCGATATCTAAATTTCCATGCAGCTTAATGTACATGTTTTGATGTTTTACTTGGTTTTTTACATGGAAATTTAATGCTTATCTTTATTTTGATCTCTATAATCTAACTTAATAATATAATAATATAATAATAATATAATAGACAGAAATTGAATTCCTACGAAACACGGAGAGACTTTACTTAAAACTTCATTAAACTTCGAACATACTTTCAAAATCATTTAAGGCGACAGTCCACTAATCATATCAGGTCGCAGTAATAATAAAGCATATAAAAAAAGTGTTTTATGATTGTAACGTAACTGTAACGTGATCTTAACATGACTTAACTTCCGTCCAAACACTCACTACCTGATATATGCTAGACGAGAAAAATTAAAAATTACATTCTTAAATTCAGAAAATTTAAACTTATCCAGAATTGTTTATTGTTCCCAGAATTACTTTTAGTTTTTTCTTCCCGTTTCTTCACGAGTTCAAAAAATTATTGGTTCCATGCATTTTTTTTTTAATACCCATAATTCTTTTAAATAGTTTCCAATATTCAAGGGCGTTGAGGACTAACATAACATATTTCTTTTAAGAAAAATATTCTTTCAAAATAAAATTATTTTATTTCATTTTACCATTCTACATGGCATGCATCGATATAAATTCCTAGTAAGACTGAAACATTTTTTACATTTGTTACAAAGTTTAATTTCATCCTTATTCGGCACACTGGAATTATTAACACCCCTACTATTTTATGTTCTGATGAAATATTAATTCTTATGCTTTTATTATAACTTTTAAAGCTTATTCAATTAAATTATTGGCCTATGTATTCTATAAAAAAATACTCTTTATCGAAGCTTAAAAAAAATCTCATCAATATATTTTATACGTAAGCTTTTTATGACGTTTTTTGTCACTGGGGAAGTACATATGATCACAGTGAGCTAACCAGTGTATATCAGAGAAGTGTTCCGACTATGATTGAAAAACGCACGTAGCCAAAGAAAACGTTTTATTTTCAGTTAATTTTTTTTTTTGTTTTTTGGATGTTTTGAAATTTAATAAATATTTTGATAATATGCTTTGGTACTTATTCCCGTTGCTCTGAATTTATAACAGAAATAAATTGTTTTTTTAAACTTCTTCTCCTTGTCAGCTCTTTTTCTCTTCTCCTTTTCTAGTCTTTGTTTTTTTGCTTCTTCCAAGGTTCATAACCTTGTATTAATTCTTTTTCTTTATCTTCGCCATATTCTTGTTCAAATTCTTTGATAACTCTGTGTCTTATTAATAATCCTTATTCTTGCTCAAATCCTCATCAAAATTTTTCATCCATGTCTAGAAAATCCTAATTCATATCGAAGACCTTGCTCGAGTCCACGCTAAAATTTTTTAAAAATCCTTTTCTTAAACTTCAATCTTTGTTAGGTTTTGTTTTGTGTCTAGCCTAGAGAATCAATTTTGCCTATGGTACATTAACAATAACCTTAGCACCATCCGTGTTTTCGCAGCGGCCTCGTAACATTATAATTTTTATTTTTGTTAAAGGCCAAAGAAGCAATCTTTACTGCAGTAAAATAAATTTCATCACAGTTCTTAAACTGTCCCAGTTATAAATGTATACAACGATCTTTCAATTTTGTTTCATAAGCTGTAATCTTAATGCTACATTATTTGTTTTTTTTTTATCGTGAAGTCGTTCTTTATTTTTGTTGAATTGCATTTAACGTAGTTCATAAATTAGTTGAGTACAAATTCCATGCCAGTTATCTCGTGACACCAGTATATTCTTGAGGCATTGCATGAAAGGCGCAATCTTCACTGGTCTATCATTACTTTTGCCGTAGCACCCATACTCAGTGAGTTATAAGTAACTCATGCAACACTTTTTCAGTTTCATTGCGTGCTGTTTAAGAGGTTTATTGTTTTTGTCAGATCGTGTGTAACTCCCATAAAAAGGAGTGAATTAGATATTTAAGGTTTTATCTAAAAAATAAAGATCAAGTTCGAAATCGCCAAATCGTATAAAAACCATGGCACCTCCCTTACGAAGTGACTTTATCAAACAGGTTACACCCTTAAAATTTCACAAAATATATTTTAATGCCTTGAAATTTTCACATAACCTTTGATCTCAAATACTCACACTGAGTTTGAAAATGAGCCAAATCGGATGGAACGCATTCCTACCTCCCGTTATGAGAATATCAATATCTTTATAAATTCCACAAAACTTAATGCATTGACTTGATATTTCACAAATTAGCTTTAATATTTAAAAAACGTGCTCTTAGTTTGGAAATTAGGAAAAATTTGTTGCAAACTACGCGTATCCCCAAAGTAAAGTTTTCAAAATAATAAAACTTAAATTAATTCGAACATGTTCAACTTCAACATGGCTGTGGAGTAGACCGGATCGCAATTTATATTCCGCCGTTCTGGGTCTCAAAAGTTAGAGGAACTCATTACAATGATTTCTACGTCGTGATCGTGAGCGAACCAATAAAAAATCACGAAGAATTAGTGAACGTGCGTGATTAAATTTTTCTCGTGCGTGAACGTGGGTGACTTAAATTTATTCGTGGCACGGCTTGTATACCAACATTTTTTTAAGCCTGTGCCAAATTTTGTAATGATGTTTTCCTACGCTTTTGCTACCAATTGCATACGAAATGCAATACTGACCACTTCTAAAGAAGCGACAACAACTAACTTCGCTCTTTACCTATTTTGCGAAACGTCAGCGAAAACTTGAAGCAATTTTGATAATTTTAAATACAAATCATAAGCTGAGAAATTTTATCAATTTTCTTTTTATAGTGCTGTATCTATCTCACTGCTGCTTCTGCTCCTTTCTGTATGCTGATTTTACCAGAGGTACTCTAAATCAGTGATGCCCAGAAAATTTATTTGAAGAGTGCTACAACAATTACAACAAATCTTTGGATTCGTGGCACAATAATTTTTCTAACTTCAAAAACACATAAAAACAACAACACGCATAAAACCTACATCTGCGCCAGCGCAAAAGTTCATATATATTAAACACACAAAACAACAACACGAATCCTTCAATGTGCGCAAAAACAACAATAAAGTAATAAGAAGCTGAAAACTTAATTCGGCGAATTACAACAATCATTGCAATATTGAAGTTGTTGTAAAGAGTGGAGCATGTTAAAAACAACAACACGAATGCTGGCAGTGCCCAAGCAAAATAACAAAAAGACATACAAACAACAACACGAATGGTGACCGAGCCCAAGCGCACAAGTTAAATTGTTGAACACACAAAAACAACAACATGCAAATGCAAGATACCGTCATTTGATGGCTTTTAAAAAAACAATAAAGTAATAAGAAGCAATGATTTTACTTCAAACTGAATTCGTCGAATTACAACAATCATGAAAACATCGAAGTTGTTGTAAAAGAGTGCAAAGAGTGGAAAGAGTTAGGCGCTGGGCATCCCTGCTCTAAATACACTTTTAATAAAAACTTATGTGTATTTTCTACCTACAAAACGTATCCGTGAGAAGTTGTAATTAAAATATGCCATCGTGATCGTGCGTGATCGTGATAAAAAAACTTATTTTTAAGCGTGAGCGTGCGTGATTAGCAGAAATCACATCGTGAGCGTGCGTGATCGTAAGTTAAAATCACTCACGCGTCCATCTCTACTTTCGACAACCCTCCACTTGTGGTTCAGTTGATATCATTGAAAATTAATATTCTGGTTTATTTCTTCACTATATTGAACAGAGCTTTTGACATTTCTGGTTACAAAATTTTAATATCAGGTCTGTTCCCGTAATCTAAAGTTTTAGTCCAATTTACCAGTTTTTACAAGTTTTAGTCCGAGAAGCGTTCCCGTACACGAAAAAATGGTAAAAGAGAGTGCAATCAAGAGAGTAAAACATTTCCCCTTCTTGTCAAAAGTTGCAAGTTTTAGTCCGAGAAATTTATTCGGGTAAAAATGGTAAAAGTGTCAAACAGCTGTTAACAAGTTAGCAAAGAAATTGCGATACATCAAAACTTCTTTGATACTTTTTGAATGGAACCCAGAAACATGGGAAAATGTGTAAAAACTAATTTAAATTCTAAACTTGAGAATTAACTTCAATATTATTAAAAATCTTAGGCATTTCGTCTGCAATGACGATGCTTCACATCAAGGCAATGCTGGACAAACTATCTTATTTGACAGTTTTTACAATTTTAGTCCGAGAAGCGTTCCCGTACTTTTTTGTGTTTTTCTCTATTTTCGAAAGATTTTTTTTCATTCTCAGACTTTTGACAGTTTTACTATTTTCAGTCCAAAAAGTACGGGAAAAGACCTATTGTATTTAAAATAATTTCGCTTCATAAAGCAATCTTTTGAAATAGCAATTGCAATTGCAATTGCAGAAAAAAATTTTTTTTTTTAAACTTGAAATTTTGAAATTATTATCTCAAACATCAAAGCGACAGGCTTTTATGTTGTTGAAACTGTGTTCTAATTAAACAACAACAAAAACTGTCAAATAAATCAGGTTTAATTCAAAACATGTAGTTTGCAAGAAAATTCCGCTAACAAGGCATGGCAAAGCAGTGACAACCACTACTACAACAACAACAACAACAACAACAACAACAACAACAAATAACAACAAAAATCCATTACCACCCACCCAAACATTTGAAATAATAAATAACTCTATACGAAATTATAACAACAACAACAACAACCACAAAGTATAACTGCAAAGTGCTCATAACTTAAACTTTGTTGTATTGAACGTAAATGCGACGAACTGCAACATTTAAATTTTGATTGTCGCTTTTAAGTTGATTTCAGTTGTTGTTGTTGTTATTGTTGTAAATGTTGTATAAAGACACACTCGAAAATTGGCGCTGTCTAATGCACAGAATCAGGTCAGACATTTATTACTCTTTACTAAAAGCGCAACTACCAAACATTCGTTGGGGGTCGGGGAGGGGGCCACTAGATGGTGGTGCCGCGTGCTTGTTGCACGTTGTGAATGAAGCCTTTTAATTACAATGCCTGTTGTTAGACGTCAAAAACAATTAGAACACTCAGAAAAAAAGGGCAAAACTTCTAGCAAAGTAGTTGACGTCATCGTCAATCACGTTTAACACAAGAGCAAAAAGGTTTCTACACTCGTATGTCATGCATTTTAGCTGCTGTTGCACAAAAATGTGCTTTATTTTTCTTCTTTTTTTCTTCTTTTTTAATATTGTTTTTTGCGGTGTACTTTTTCAAGTTACCTCGGTGCATTTATTATGACATCATTTTACATCAGCTACTTTCAGTTACACGCACGTGTACTCATTCTGTCAACAGTTGAGTTAGATTTGATTTGTTATCCAAGCACCTATGATTTGTATATCTTTTAAGACGTGGTCGTTCACGCTGTTGTCAGTTTGCTGAGTAAATTAACCAATGAAGCAAAAGCTAAGGTAAGTTAAGCTCAAAGTAAGAGTTTTGTGAACATTAGTTTTAGTGGCTTTAAAATTTTAAAGATTTTGCGTAATATTAACCTTTGACCTTAGACTTTGAGGCATACTTAGCTACATGATTAACCTGAAAGGCATTTTTGCTTTTTTAGATCTGATGTTTCAGAGACACTCTAGCTGGTCTGTCAATTACCGTATTTAAAAACTTGTTGTTCAGAAACATTTTTCAGCAATTCTTACTATGAACAAGTCGCACTATTGCGTCATTTGGAAAAGAATATTTGAAATGTGTACGCTTCTTCGTAACGTACACTTCATATTGCCTCACTTCATATAACTTTTGCACGCATGCTCTCAATATCGATTTGAAAGGTTTTTTACACTTCAAAGATCATTTTGGTTCACTGGGTATTTTCCATAGATACACTACAGATCTATGAATACAATATTAACTTCACGACCTGCTGCTGTTAAAAGCTTAAATTAAAAAATGCGTACCAAATTAAAAAAAAAAAGAATTAGCTTGAAGAAAATGTTAATTAAATGTAAATTCCACAATTAAGCGGCTTTTCTGTTAAGCTCTTTTTTATTGACTGTCAAAAGTGACATTTCTTTGCATGCTAGCTTAAAATGTTGCATTCACAAGTAGCATGAGCAATATATCCAACATCAAATAATATATTGAACAGCTGAGCTGTAACAGCTGATGCCAACAGCCTAACCCCAACAATAAGTAGTAAACGAAAAATGAACTGCCATTGCATAAAATACGAAAAAACCCAAAAAAAACTATACAGCAAAATCAATTAAGACATCAAACACTGTGTATGAACCTTTATCTACACACACATTTTTCAATGCGCCACATTAATTATTTTTGACCATATCGGTTACTTTTATAAAAACAACACTCATGCCTTTTACGACCTATCCCAGCTTTTGCTAATTTTTTTTTTTTTTTGTTACTTTTGCGGACCTACTTCAAAGGAGCACAACGCATTTATATGCTTCAAATTAATTGTGTTTTCGTCGTTCATTCATCATCTTGTAGAAAAAAGCAAACAAAACAAAACAAAAAATTCCTTCTCTATTTCAAAGTAAGCAAAGTCTGATGAATCATGGCAACCCTACTATGCAGGCGGCCAGCTCCCGACAAGGTATTACATTATAGACTATTCAAAACGTTTATTGAATAAACTCTGAAAGGAATAAATAGCTTTTTTAAAGACGTGCTATTTTAAAATTATGCTTTTATTAAAGTAGTATCAGTAGTATCGTATTTGGCGTTTGCTACACTGCGTTTCAATACTATAAGATCAATTTATAAAAAGTAACTAAATCACCGTGAGAAATATTTTTGGCAGCGTTATTTTGTAAGCGTAAATGCTGTTTTGTAATAAAGGTTTTCCATTTTCCAGTGTCAAATGTTGGTTAACTACCTCGACGAAAAATTAATACATACTTAATTTATTTGGAAAAGTTGCCAACAAAGATCTTAAAACAGTAAGAAGGATCAGAAAAATAAAAATTCTTTCATTAGCAAATTTTAACTTTGAATACAGATTTTTCCCGTCATTTTGGACACCATTTCGGGTTAAATTTTTTTACATTTACATGCTTTCATCAATTCTTTTTACTAACGGGTTACATGACATTGGCCGTTATTTAAAATAGACCTTTTTTTTAAATTTTGTATTTTAGTAAATATTCTTAAGATTCTAAGAAAAAATTTCATGGAAAAATTCCTACGGGTTCAAAAGTTACAGCCGTATTAGTGAGAGCGCATTTTTATTTTTCTTTGCAGTTTTCTTTGTTCCAAACTTTATTTCGAAACCATGTTTTTCGTATTGGTTGCGGCACTAGCGGGTTCATTTTATGACGGATTTTTTTTTTTCAATTTTTTTAAACTTGATTCGGTATCGTATGACACAAGTTTTTTTTTATTTGTTTAGATTTTTTATGAATTTTTAAAAAGTCAATATATTTTTCGAAAAAACCCACTTTCAAATTTGGAACATCATGAAAAATTGAAAAACAATTTTTAAAAAAAGCTCCTGTCATACGATAACCAATTTTGTTAAGATTTAAAAAAGTAATTTTTTTCCAGATCGAACAATTTTTGCGACTCCCAGCGCTGCAACCACAAGGCCCAGTTGTTTACACTGTTTCCAGTTTGGAGCTCTATAAAACCATGTTGGAGTGAAAAATACATTTTTTTGAATTTTTTTTTCTTGTAATTTGTTCAATTCTCTACAATAATACTTTAAAATTCTGCTTGCAAGTCCAAACAATGAGGAGAAAACATTGCGGAAACGTTTTCAAAGTTTCGCAAAGCTAAAATAAATTAAGACTTAGGTATTTAAGGTCTTCCAAAGGAGAGGCAAGGATTTCCGATCTTTATCCATCGAGCTTGCAAGTAATATTGATATTGATGAGGTTATTTCAAGTTTTGCAGCTCTTAAATTAAGAAAAGCCAGTTTTTAAGACAGCGCACAATGCATCGAAATGGTACAAAAATAGAAAAAATGTTGTAAAAATAAATAAATATGGAACCATTACCAATGCCAATTTTGTATGGGATGAATACACTGTGCAGCGCCATTTAGGGCGGGGTAAAGTTTGTTCGATATAAAAGCATATTTTCAAAAGTTCTCCGCTGGTGCCTCGAAAAAATTGGTTTTTGAACGCGATAAAATGTTGATGTTTTGACAATAAAATCGACCCTTTTTGTTAGATAGGAACTAATTGTAAGATAGATACTAATTGAAAAATTTAAGAAACTCAACGTCATTTGAGAGTTATTTCAATCTATAATATATGTAGAAATTTTGAAAACGGTCGGTTTAGTAGTTTTTTCCGAATGGTGGTCACCGACTTTATAAATTATATGTTTGGGAAAATCGGCTTAAAGTTATGTTCACTGTTATAGCTTAGTAGGAGCAATGGTCATACATCCGTCACTTTTGATCCGATTGACCTCAAAATTCAATACAATATTCTTGAGATGTTCAAAACTTTACCCCGCCCTTGCTAAGTTTTCTTTGTTGAAACGTTTTTTTTCGGAAAACATAAAGATAATAATAAAAACACTTATCGAATTGGTTTCTTACTGCATTTTGAAATTGCTTATAGATGTAACACCATGAGTCCCGCCCCGGGTAACAAGAAGCCCAGGAACGCAACTGATCATAGATGATGTAGAGAAGGTCTTCTTAGTGAAAATTGGATTTATTTTTCCTGCAATTTTTCCAAATTCTGAGGTTTTATATTTTTGTTAATGGTTTTTTAAAAAATGTCCAACTATATTAAAATAATTGCTTTCATAAAAGTTTCCGCCAAATTGAGCTCGATAGAAAAACTTAAGAAAAAGCACACCTCAAAAAAAGCAAATTCTTACAAAACATATCACTTTTAGAATACATAGCTTTTTGTTGGCCGCGATACCAGTTTATCCATGGGTGTTATAAATTTATTTTTCTTATATGAAATAGACCTCCAGTTCAAATTTACTTTCGTTTTATGAATAAAAATTTCTTTAAACTATTCGTCAAAACGTTTGTTTTTTTAAGAACTTCATGAAGAAAAAAGTCATGAAGAAAAGGTCACAATTATTTTAACTCAAAGTTAATCAAGCTGTTCTAGATGGGCTATAGCCATTAAGCATTTATTATGAATCTCAAATACTCGAAATAGTGAATACAATATGACTCAAAATATTGAAAATTTAAAATCAAAAAATTTTATCATTACTATTAAGCATACTATTTTAAAAAACATATCATTAGTTTTTTACAAAAATATATAAGAAATTTTTAAAAAATTTTAAGAAAATAAAAAGGTTTTTTCATATTCTCTTCTTCTGATCGAATGTTTTGGCTAATTTCGAATGAAAAATTCTGAAATGAAGTTGATTGCTGTTTTAATGGTTCAGTGGTCCCTGATAACGATTTTAAAGTCAAATTTTAAAATGATCAGGCGAAGGAATGAACGGAACTTTAGTAAAAAAACAATAAAACTAAAAACTAATTTTCATTTTGAAAAACACTTAATTAAAATATAAAATTTAGTATGATAATATTATTTGAGCACATTTTCACAAATGTCTAATTTTTTGAAAGGACTCCGAATATGACGGTACATCATCCTGAATTTTTAAAGTCTGATTTAAAAATTTCATTTTTAAAGTCTGATTTAAAAATTTGTATTTTCGTTATCGAAAAAGTATTTCTTATATATATAACGATTGAATTTAAATCTATGCACAAGTGAACTAAAAAATTAAAACACATTTTCTAAATCATAGTTTTTTAAAATGTATTTGAGTGACTAAGATTAAAAACTCAAAAGCTATATTTTATTAATTGTAAGTGAGTTTTGAACTGAAAACTTGGCCCACAATTGTGAGTATTGAATAAAAACTGAATTAAGGGTCAAAGTTTAGCATTTTTATTTTTATCTATTAGCAATATTTTTTTTCCATCAACGAAATTGCGTCATCTTTTCAATTTTTTGCAAAAGTGAAGTTTGTGAGTTTTTATTTTAAGCCACTCATTTGTAATGATTTCGAAAACTACTTGAAATTTTTTTTTTATACAGTTATTTATTATTTAACTGATTCGGAATAAAGAAAGGTAAGCAATTTTTTCACCTAATTCTCGTTTTGTGATTCCCTTAAAAACTTTAAGGAAAAATTAAAGTAGGTTTTAACTTAAGATTTACTTTATTTTATTCTTATATAAATGCATATCATATTTTATTATTCTTAATCCAATCGAATTAGAATATGGTCTTTTTACGTAAAAATGGTATGAAGCCGAAACCTCCTCGACTACGGCCCTGCACTAAGAAGCAACTTTTAGACATTTGTTAAGCATTGTGCTGTAGTAAAACTAACATCAAATTAAAAATTTTCACTACACTGTTATCTTATTTTTTTATTAAATTACTAGTTCTTTCCCGTCAAAAATTACGGGCCCGGTTTCAATAAAGGAAAAAACATGAAATATTGAAATCAGCGGTATTAAGTTCCAAATATTTATAAATATTTTAAAATAACAACGGAAACCATAGTAGGAACGACGAAATAAGTTTAAAAATTTTTGTAAAACTGAAAATTTCAAAATAAAAAAAAATATAAAAACTTTCTGAAGTTTCAATATTTCACAAAACAAAAAATGCCTAAAAATATGCTGTGAAATTTTTCACAAAAATCAAGCGTTCACATTTTACGGAACTATGTATGTTATAGTATATTACATTCATTTATAATAATATTAATCATTAATCAATAAATATAATCATTGGTTAAATAACAATATCAAAATAGTTTTAAACAAAAGCCCAATTTTCAAAACAGAAAAAGATAAACACTTCGTTTTAAACTACATATAACTAACTAACGGTTAGTTAGCACGCACGATAGCTCGGCTTTGATAATAATACAAAAAAAAAAAAAACTATCTACCTGACCCTGGCAAAGCCCAGTTCATTAGCTTGAAATATTCATCTGATCAGTTATATGAATATCAGCACTTAGAAAATGAAATCTATCGAAAACTACAAAAATTTCGAATAAAATTTCCAACTGCAAGCAAATGCATGCATATCTGCAAAGTTACGCAGTAGCTTTTCTTTTTTTTTGTTTTTTTTTTTGTTTTTAATGCTTCGCATAATATCAACATCTATGAGGAAATAACCTGCAATAAAAATTTAGTTAATGTTCAAAGTGTCAAATAAATTAAATATAAATGTTAATTTCAAATAATTTATTATAAACGCGCGTTGCCATCAACAAATGAAATTTGAGCGCAATTTAAGCCCAACTCAATTCAATAATCAACGATGATTTAGATGAAAATCAATTATGCAAATACGGAGCTAATTTAAACGATGTTGAACAAACATACAAACACACTCTAACATTTTAGTTATATTCAAGATGTTATGATTTTTAATTTAAAGCTCATTCATCTTTAGATAAATTTATATGATATCATGTAAAGACATTAAGTTTAGTTTTTATAGTTTATTCAAACGACTTATTTTATTTAATACCAACACATACCAAAATTTTTAACCTAAAGTGGCTGCACATGTTTTTTTTCTGCATCCAAACTATATAAATACGAAGTAATTAAAAGTTTTACCATTTCCAATCATTAACTTGAGGCTACCTACCACAACAGACAAACAGACAGACAGACAGAAAAACAGACAGCATGTCTTACAACTTGACTTTCGATTTCGTAACTCAAGTGGGTTCAATTCAAGCTGCTTTGATCTGCAACGAATGCATCTCGAATGCTGCATTGTTTTGACCCAGTTCGAAGCTGTCCAGTCTTGTGTGTCTTGTATCTTAGAGTGGGTGTAAAGTGCATTATTAACATCAAATGTTAACAAAAAGTGAAGAACGCGTCAAATAATTTGAATTTCATGATGGAGCGGCGTGAAGTCTTTGAATCAACCAACGCAGGCAAAGCCATTGATTGCGTAACCACTAGCCAAAAAAAAAAAAAAAACATCAAAACAGTCAAAACACAACAGTTGAGAGCTCAACGCTGTCATCGCCTTGAAGTTCTTAATAGTTTACTAGCATAAATAAATACTTGCTGCTGTCTAATAATTATGTATTGCTAACAGCTGTGCCATGCGTAGCCTTTAACCAATCAACTTTTTTCATAATAACGGCTTTTATTAGCATCTTGAAGCGAGCTGCTTTGCTACTTAAGAATGTTTTTGTTGAGGTGGTAATTGTATGGTTAGCAATTATGTCTGACACATACCTAAAGTTGAGCTGAAAAAGTTGATGCACGTAAACTATCTAGTTAGGCATGCATATCTTTTTTTTCTGTTTTCCTTTTTTTCCAAATTCATTTATGAACCTTTTCGTTTAGTTTCGTGTAGAAAAGCACTAGAAAATGAATTTAAATGATAGAGTATGGGTTTAGATTTAGATATACATTAAGCCGGATCGAAATTTAGATATCGCCGGACACCGACTCAAAAGTTAGAGGGACTCTTTAAAACTATTTCTGCATCATTTTTTTTTGGATCGGAGAAATCCCCACGGAGTGGTTTTGGTTCTCCTAAACCCTTTTTTTGACTAAAAAATCAAGTTTTTTGCCTATAACTTTTTTTTTTCTTCAGAATGCATACCCAAGATAAGCAAAAAAGTTAAGATTGTGATAGTACACAAATATTGGTTACAAAAAATATTGAAATTTGTTGTCCTTACAAACTCTTTTGAAACCCCAAAAAGTCGATTTTTCATCATTTTCGAAAAGATGTTTTTTTTAAACACCTATAAAATATTTATTTTTCAAGCAATTCATATGCATTTATGCTTAGTGAAAAGATATTGAGCTCTTCTTTCCATTGATATATCTAATATTGTAGTTTAACCAAAACTAAATGCCACAATTATATAAAACATGAGAAATTGATGTTCACAAGGATTCTTCAACTTAATTATTATTTAATTGCCTTAATTACCGTTCGATTTTGACAAATCTTGGTATGTTTGAGTTTTTAGGTACGCTAAATCGAATTCTGACAACCATTTTTTAGAAAAGTATACGCCAGATGGCGCTCCAGTACAAAATGCATGAATTTCGAAAATATTTTTTTTTAACGCCTACAATATACGTATTTTTCATGGTACTCACTTTTGATAAAACCACTCCATACGTTATACCAATGGAAAGAATAGCTCAATACTTTACCAATAAGCTTAAATGCATATGAATACCACGAAAAATGTATATTTTATAGGTGTTTAAAAAAAACACCTTTTCGAAAATGATGAAATATCGATTTTTTGGGGTCTCAAAAGAGTTTGTAAGGACAACAAATTTCAAAATTTTTTTTAACCAATATTTATGTACTATCACAATCTTTACTTTTTTGCTTATCTTGGGTATGCATTCTGAAGAAAAAAAAAAGTTATAGGCAAAAAACTTGATTTTTTGGCCAAAAAAAGGGTTCAGGAGAACCAAAACCGCTCCATGGGGATTTCTCCGATCCAAAAAAAAATGATGCAGAAATAGTTTTTAAGAGTCCCTCTAACTTTTGAGTCGGTGTCCGGATTATTTTTTTTTTCTCCATACAAAATCGATCCGGCTTAATATACATATATATAGATTTTTATTTAGATATTGTTACTGTGATTGACATCGGAAAAAAAGAAGCGAACTACAAACCCATGCTTTTAATTTAAAACTATACTTTTTTACTTTAATGTTAAATTTGCCGAAAAGAATAGTAAAATGAAAATTATGACTGTTAGGAGAGTCAGTAACCAAGAAGGATTTTTCGGGCTTAGCCCCATAAGTACAAAAGAGAAAACGAAGCAAATCAAAACGATGCAATATTGAAACTAACTAGAAACACTAATAAACAATTTAACAAAAACTTTTACTACTACTAATGATGATAACATTTTCCAAAGCAAACTTTTCCGTAGAACCCGAATATTTTTTTTTTGTTTTTTTTTTCTGTTGATGGCAAAATTTAAAAAAAATTGATGACAAAATTTAAAAAGAAAAGTGCTCTCAAACATGCTTCATATACATAAATGCAGCTTATGATTTTCAAATTGTGAGCTTATGATTTTCGTAAAGAAAGTTAAGAGGGGACATGATATTGGCCGTTTTTTGAAATCGACTTTTTTTATAATTTTGTATTTTAGTAATGATAAGATATAAGATAATAAGATTCTAGGAATAAAAAATTTCACGGTAAAATTCCTACGGGTTCAAAAGTTGCAGCCGGATTAGTGAGAGCACATTTGTAAATTTCGCCTTTTTTTCTTTGTTCACAAACTTTGAACACGTTTATCTCGAAACCATGTTTTTCGTACTGGTTGCGGCACTAGCGGGTTCATTTTTTGACGAAAATTTTTTTTTTTTTTATTTTTTTAAACTTTATTCGCTATCGTATGGCACGAGCTTTTTTAAATTTTTTTTGGATTTTGTATGAATTTTTAAAGTCAATATTTTTTTTGAAAAAACACACTTTCAAATTTGGAACATCACCAAAAATAGAAAAAAAAAAAATGTAAAAAAAGCTCCTGTCATACGATAACCAATTTTGTTAACAGTCTTACTTACTTACTTACTTAGATGGCGCTTACAACCGTTGGTCGGTTTTGGCCTGGTCTAAGAATTTGCGCCAGCCTCTTTTGTCGTGCGCTTGCCGGCGCCAGTTGGAAATTCCAAGCGTCGTCAGGTTATCCAATGCCTGGTCTTTCCAACGGAGATGCGGTCTTCCTCGTCTGCGTTGGCCACCGCTGGGTACCGAATCCAATATTTTTTTCGCTGGAGCTTCGTCGTTCATTCTCTCGACATGACCTAGCCAGCGAAGCCGCTCTATTTTAATACGCTTGACTATATCGATGTCGGCATATAGCTCATACAACTCGTGGTTCCATCGTATTCGGTACTCGCCATTGACGCAGATTGGACCATAGATCTTGCGAAGGATTTTTCTCTCGAACGCTCCCAAAGTCCTTTCATCAGAGCTGCTCAACGTCCAGGTTTGTGATGCGTATAGTAGGACGGGCATGATTATTGACTTATAGAGCGTCAGTTTTGTTCGTCGAGAGAGAGCTCTGCTTCTCAATTGCCTACTGAGCCCAAAGTAACACCTGTTGGCAAGAGTTATCCTTCGTTTAATCTCAATACTGATATCGTTGGAGGAGTTAATACTGGATCCCAGGTAAACAAAGTCCTTCACTACCTCAAAGGAGGTGTTGTCAACAGTGACGTGGTTTCCAAGACGCTGGGACTGTTTGTTTGTTGACACGAGATACTTCGTTTTATCTGCGTTCACTGCAAGACCCATTCGACTCGACTCTTTTTCTAGCCTGGAGAATGCTGCACTGACTTCGCGCGTATTTTGGCCAATGATGTCAATATCATCAGCATACGCCAGCAGCATAACGCTCTTATAGAAAATTGTGCCGCTGCGTCTCAGGTCAGCAGCTCGGATGATCTTCTCCATTACTATATTAAAGAAGTCGCACGATAAGGAATCACCTTGTCTGAAACCTCGCTTGGTATCGAACGGAAGGGAGAGGTCCTTCCCGATTTTCACTGCGCTGCTGGTGTTGTACAGTGTCATCCTGCAAAGACGTATTAGCTTGGCAGGAATACCAAATTCAGACATGATGGAGTATAGGTGACTCCTTATTGGACTGTCGAAGGCGGCTTTGAAATCGACAAAGAGATGGTGCGTGTCGATTTGTTTTTCGAGGGTCTTTTCCAAGATTTGTCGGAGCGTGAAGATCTGGTCGATGGTGGACTTTCCAGGTCTGAAGCCACACTGATAAGGTCCAATCAGTTGGTTGACGATGGGCTTCAGTCTTTCACACAATACGCTCGACAGGACCTTATATGCGATATTTAGAAGGGCTAATCCCACGGTAGTTGGCGCAAATGGCGGGATCGCCTTTCTTGTGGATTGGGCAGAGCACACTGAGGTTCCAATCATCTGGAATGCATTCTTCCGACCATATTCTGCATAGAAGTCTGTGAATGCATTTAAACAGAGCTTCGCCACCGGTCTTAAACAGCTCAGCCGGTAGACCATCGGCTCCTGCGGCTTTGTTGTTTTTAAGCCGAGCTATAGCTGTTAAGACCTCGTTATAGTCGGGCAGCGGAACTTCAACGCTGTCATCCATGATTGGGGTTTCCGGGATATCATCTCCACTGGCGGGATTGTTGTCAGCGTCGCCATTTAAAAGACTAGAGAAGTGTTCCCTCCATAGCATCAGTGTACTCTGAATATCTGTCACTAGATTCCCATTCTCATCCTTGCAGGAAGAGGCTCCGGTCTTAAAACCATCGGCCAGGCGTCTTATTTTTTCGAAAAATTTTCGAGTCTCATTCCTGTCGCCATGCATCTCAATTTTCTCGCACTCACGCATTTCCGCCTCTCGTTTTTTTCGCCTGAAAATGCGTCTCTCTTCCCTCCTCTTCTCTCGGTATCGCTAACAGTCTTATTCATAAAAAAATCTTAAAATAGCTTTAAAATGCTGAATAGTTAAAAAGCTTTTTAGAGATAAAATGCTTTCTAAAATTTTGTTATTCATTAAAATGTTGTCTCAGCTTTTTTTGTTAAAATAGGAACACTTTCAATTTGAAGTGGGAACAGTGTCAAAAATGGTTTGTGAATTTGATAAAATCAATAATTTTTTTGTTTATTTGTCACAATTTTATTTGACATTCAAACAGGCAAAAAATTTTGTTATTTATGTTTCGCTCTGAAAAAATTCTAAAGTTTTAGTCCAATTTACCAGTTTTTACCAGTTTTAGTCCGAGAAGCGTTCCCGTACACGAAAAAATGGTAAAAGAGAGTGGAATCGAGAGAGTAACACATTTCCCCTCCTTGTCAAAAGTTACAAGTTTTAGTCCGAGAAATTTCTTCGGGTAAAAATGGTAAAAGTGTCAAACAGCTTAAAATCAGCTGTTAACAAGTTAGCAAAGAAATTATAAAACTAATATAAATTCTTAACTTGAGAATTAATTTCAATATTATTAAAAATCTTAGGCATTTCGTCTGCAATGCCGATGCTTCATATCAAGGCAATGCTGGACAAACTATCTTATTTGACAGTTTTTACAATTTTAGTCCGAGAAGCGTTCTCGTACTTTTTTTGTGTTTTTCTCTATTTTCGAAAGATTTTTTTTCTCATTCTCAGACTTTTGACAATTTTACCATTTTTAGTCCAAAAAGTACGGGAATAGACCTTATATTTTTATTTTCAATATTTTGAAATTTGGTGCTATGGTTTTATATTTTTTTAAATAATTTGAAGTAGTTTTGTAAATATTTGTGCTCAGATGAGAGTACAAATTTTAAAAATGCTTTATCAAGGGTTTATTGAAGGTTTCTCATTTATGAAGCCTTTATAAGAGGTTTTTGTCGTTATTAGACGTTTATGAATACTGTTTTTGATAATTTTCTTATAAAGGCTTTATAAGAGGCTCATAAATTTTTATGAATACAGCCGTAAGATTTTAAAAAGTAATTTTTTTCCAGATCAGACAATTTTAGCGACTCCCAGCGCTGCAACCACGAGGCCCCGTTTTTTTTTTTGAACCATGTTGGAGTGAAAAATATATTTTTTTGAATTTTTTTTCTTGTAATTTGTTCAATTCTCTACATTAATAAATTTTGGAAAAATGTTTGTTTTTGACTGAGTAATGAATTTTTAAAAAAGGTCTGTTTTATCTGCCGCGAATGCTATGTGCCACCTTAAATAAAAATGTTAAGGTATAATACGTTCCAATAGTCTAAGTTGCTATAAGGCCTACCTACCTTTTGTTTTTTTAAAAACACATCTTACTTTGGCCTATTTCTCAAAAGATTTACTTTATCGTCGGCAATTAAAACAAAATACTTAAAATTAAGTCATATTTTATTGAAATATAGCACTTTATTAATCTCAATGCAAAAACTTTTTTTTTCATATAAAATAATTTTAAAATGTTAATATACATTCGATAATAAGCATACATTAGAGAGACTAGAAAGATTACCTAGAGAGGATCTCAAGAACGAACAAAACATTTTTTGACCACTGGAAAAACATCGGAAATGGTTTTTTTTTTAAAACTAAATTATACATGTCTTAAAAAATCCCTATCTTAAAAAATGGTGTGTCGTTGAAAAGGACGTTACGAATCAATTTTTTAACCAGACCCAGAGGAATTATTTATGATTCCAATCTCTGATAGTGACTTCGACCCGATCAAAAAAATTACTGTTTTGGTATTTTTTCCAGATTAAAGATAAATATTTTTGGAACGTTTATATTTGTAAGTTTCAAGATCATATCAAATATGCTTTAGAAAATTTTTAACTCGGGCCGTAGAACGAACGAAAACAAAGAAGATATTTTAGAAATAGTGTAAAAGCTGTACAGCAGCCATTTTTAAATTAACTTAATTCGACTGCTACAGCTGCTTTCCAGCATCTGAACGGCCAAAATGTCCTGCAAGCGCCCGTGTTTAAGGCCGCTCGAATGTTTTTTACATTTTGTTTTTGTTCTATCGTTATCAAAGCATTGTACGGCCTGAATTAAATAGTGTTCTCGATAGGAACACTTTACAGGATTTTTGAGCAGGAAAAATCATAAAAATCTTCTTCTAATTTCAAAACTTCAACTTTGTGAATGAATAACTCATCAGATATGAAAATTACTTTTTTTATGTGAATTTTATAATAAAAAATATTAATTTTAAAATAAGTCCACGTCCTTCAAATAGCTTTTCGGCTCAAATTCGTTTTGATATGGTTTTTTTTAAAAAAACATTATATATTTGATAGATCTGTGAGAAAGTACCACTCAATGCAATTTTTTATCAATTATTTTTTAATTCTCAATTTTGAATTTTACCCTTCATTAATGTGCTTTAATAGATGTTGTGTTAGATATCAGATATAGATGTCAAAAGTAAAAATTACTTAAATATTCACTTTACACAAGGGTACCTACGCCCTTGTTAATTTTTCAAATTTAAAAACAAAAAATATTTTGCATAATTCTTATCTCTTCATTCATTTTTACAATTTGCTACTTTGGATGATTAAAACTATTGTTTACTGGTGCGATGAGACTTACAAGAAAAAGCACCTTTTTTGTATGGAAGCCCTATGAAATGTAAACTTTTTCGATAAAATATTTAAACATAAGAATAGGCTATAAAAAAATAAAACTTTTGATACCCATAAGGGTACTTTTAATGTAGGTTATAACATGTTTTCTCTAAAGTAAATAAATGCATTTCAATAAAACAAAAATTTTATAATAAACATTAAAAAAATTTAAAAAACAAAAAAAAGGTAAGTTTACAAATTACCGTAAATCCAAAAAAAAAAAAACAAATCGTCCATTTCAGCCCTTGAAAGGACTTTGACCGAGCTTCTTATGATCAATTGTGGTTTGTGTGTGTTATTAAAGGTTTGCACACAATTGACCGAGAACTGGACCTACATGTCTTATGCCAACTCCGAACGGCTAAAGTTCATGTTCTCAAGAAGCTTTACATGACATTGTTTACTCTCTGAGGTTTGCCATTGTCAGCAGAGAGGTGGTGACCGATCAGAAAAATTTTTTATTGAAAAAACTTTTCGCCGCGACTGGGGACCGAACTCGGGCTCCGAGCATGCTAATCCACACACTTAACCTGCATGCCACGGTCACCACCTTAAATCCAACATAAATTAATATAAAATAATTGTGTCAACAAACGTCTTTGATATCGACTAAACATTACTAACAATTACAACAACAAAGATACAACAAAATTTTCTTATGAAAAATTGTTGTCATCGTGTGTGGTTTTGTTAGAGCTTTCGTTTGGTACCAAATTTGTAAATGTTTCCATGGAAAATAGCGAAATTAAAGCAAAAAAACGAAATTTTCGCTGATTTTTGAACGCGAGTTTGACACCCTTAACCATCGATTGAGCACATATAAAAAAATACGTCGACCTTAGATTTTTGTCTTCTATCACATATCCGAAAATCATTCAAATCGGAGACTGTCACCTGGGGACCTTTCCTTGTAAGTCCAAATTGTCGAATCTTTGCTGATTTTTTGCTCGCATAAAACCTAAATCTAAAATAGGAAAATAAATCGGAAAATAAATCAACGCACAGTATTGTCTGTGTCATTAAATAAAGAACAAAAAAAAAAAGCCAACTGCACTGGCGCCCTTGATCAATTCGACGATGAAAGTTTAATACGCAGTAAAAATTCCTGAATTCTTAAAGCCTTATTTTACACTTGAATAAATTCCATGTATCACGAAAAATGTCTTCTCAATTAAATTTGAATATCATGCATGCCATCAAAGTAAACGCATTGAAATGACTTTGAATGAACGCAGTGATCTGTATCGGCTATATATATATAGCTCAGATTATTCACTCTGATTCATTCCCCATCAATTAGGGTCAATGACAAGCGCGTTAGAATCAATTTATTTGTGTGTCTTTTTTGCAGAAAGAAATCAATTGAGCGCCATTAAATAGAACAGAACTGTTGTAGGCTGCTTTTTTGCCGCAACCACCCACCGCGTTA
This sequence comes from Tetanocera ferruginea, assembly GCA_958299015.1. Classification (NCBI taxonomy): domain Eukaryota; kingdom Metazoa; phylum Arthropoda; class Insecta; order Diptera; family Sciomyzidae; genus Tetanocera; species Tetanocera ferruginea. Next base: position 129,921,252 of record OY282644.1, read on the forward strand.
AATTCCTGAGCAGATGATCGTTATGGCAAGCAAACGTATCGATCGTTCGATGCATTCTCATCCGTCATGTTCTGGGTATGTTTGTTTGCTCGCAATGTGCACTCATGCGGAATTGATCGATTTAAATAAATCGAACCACTCGTACAATGCTGCTTTGTACAATGATGGCATAAAAGTTGTCGATCAAGATCACAGATCGCGATCACTGATCACTGATCGTTTGACAATGTGCTGTGATGTTTTCAATTATTTCTCTATTCTTTGTTTTTGCCCAAATTAATTTTCTTCAATTGAATGCGTTTAAAAAAAAAAAAAAAAACATTAATGACAAAATTATAAAGAATGGCAATAAATTGATTTATTGGCGCATAGTAGGTGGTCGTCGTTTTGTGGTTTCAATTTTATTTCAGGGTGTGCTTGTAATTTTTGATACAAAAAAAAAAATTGTAAAGGTTATATAAAGGAAACAATTCATTGAAATTTATAACACTTTAACAAAGATCAGAAACGTAAAAACTTAGCTTGAATGTGCTGCAATTATTTAAATTAATATTTATGTGAGTCTGTTTTTATGAAGAAAAGAAATAAAATAAAATTATCGATAACAGTCAAGTGCTTATCTTAAACTCACTTAAATCTTGGCTATTTGTTATGTAACAACGCTTGTGCAGTTAATTTGAATACGATTCAACATTGATTAATCCAAACTCTCTGTACCTCCGCACATGCGTCTCTCTATTCAAACGCCCGTCTAACCAACGCCAGTCTCGTCAGTCATGAACATTTAAAACTTTGCCAGTTATACACTCATCGCCTGAGGAGAGAAAATTTCAAAATTTAACTTAAACTAAGAAAAGCTTAAACACCATTTTCAATGCGCTCCTCATGGTTTTGGAGGCTGTCATGATTTATCTATAATTTAACAATATTTTCATCCTTTAATATTTGTTGCACTTTACATCTGATAGAAACAATTTTTCATCGTTTATAGCATGAAAGAAAAAAAAAAAAAACAAAAAGTGGCGAATTACTAATGGCAGGAAAAGCCAAAACTTGCACTAGCGGGTGTTGTTGTTTTTGGTTTATATATTTTGGTAATTCGATGCCTTTTTTACCGTCAAACACGCCATTTGTGCCATGTGTGTGAAATTTGATCATTTTTAATACACACAGTTTTTTGAAAATATTATATCATACTTTAGTAAGTAAAGCAAGTAAATAGTTATGGAGTGTATAATACTGACTTATTATACTTTACTTTACAAGATTTTTTTTAATAAATATTTTAACACATAATTAGAGTAGACTGAGTACTCATATGGTTTTATCTATACTACAAATATGTGAACAGAATTCGAAGAGGACTAACAAAGTTCGCCCCATTTGACTTTAAGAATTTCAATTTAGTTTGAATTTTTTCTCATTTGCAAAAATTTTTGTCTTAAGTGCCATGGTTTGATACAAAAAATTGATACAAAAAGAGATTTCTCAAATTGCTCAGAATATGAATTTGTGTATTGATATTTAGGTGACTTTTGCGATTTTGTTAGGATAACTAGTACTGTATCTTAGATATTTTCCTTGTGCTTATTTAACTTAAGCTGCGTAAACCAGGGAATTAAATGATGTCTTTACATGACTTCAAACCACGGGCCGAAAATAACTGTTATTTTACAATTTTCAAATGAAAAAGACATATTGAAAAAATTGGAGAAAGACTTTATCAAATAAACCATTATGATAAAAATGACTGATTCTATCAAAGTTTGAAATTAACTGTTATTTTTTCCTTTTATTTTTTCGGACAAAAATAACGGTCATGTTTTACTTTTATTTTATTGGTCAAAAATAACAACTATTATGAGGCTTTTATTTTTTCGGTCAAAAATATCAGGCAATATGTGTTTTTTTAAAGTTAATCTTGACCGATTAAAAAACAATTGATACTATATGTAAAATGTGCGCACCGATGAGACGAAAATAATGGTATCAATAGTTATTTCGTAAGTAAAACGGCCTTTGAAAACACAAAAATTGCCTGGTATTTTTGATCGAAAAATAAAAGGCAGAAAAGAACAGTTATTTTTGACCGATAAAAAAAAGGTCAAAAGTAACTGTTATATTTGCCCGTAAAAATAAAAGGTACAAAATAACTTCTATTTTTGTCGAAAAAAATTAAAGTTAAAAAATAACAGTTAATATCAACTTAAAATTTAACAACTCCTGCTCGTGATCTTGAAGCTTCCGGTTCACGAGTTTGAGCTAAAATCTCAGAAATTTTTGATTTTTTTTTCTATTTTTGCTTCTGACTCTTGGCTCGCGAATCCGAGTCAGTTATTAAATTTTTGAGCAGTTCTAACTCATTATCATTTTATATCTACTACTCATAACAACGAGTTTCGAAGAGCTTGCTTGGTTACCGACGCGTCAAGAGACGGAATGCGTTTTTGAAGACGCATTCGAGTTACTAAAAATTTAATCCATTTTCATGCAAAGAAAATAGATGAAGAGGGTTTAACCAGTTTTAAGTTATTGAACGTTTTACTTTTTTTTTCGTTATTATTTAAATATCCAGTTTAGGTTTTCTTAAATCAACAATTTCAGATTATTCGCAAAAACGGGGTTTTTGGTTATATAACCACGTGGTTTTATTCTATTTATTAAATATATCCATAATTCCATGAATTTGTTTTCTTTTTATTTATTTTAGACTGTTGATTTTAGATTCTATAGGTACAAATATATCTGCTGACTCCATTAAAGCATCCGAAAGTGAGTCCTCTTTGGCAACTTTACTTATCGAGATATTCATACCTTAAAGCAACATGGATTTTCTTTCGTTTTTGTTTTCGGTAATTAATAGATGGTAGTTGGAAGCCCAAAAAATGAATTCACATTGAAATTTATCGATATTTTTTAATCCGAAATATCGTTATTGAAATTTATGAGTTTATATGAATCTTGCACAAATATGACATACACGAATAAGCCAAACGAATAAATTAGAATCTATGAAATTTTTGAAAAAAATTATCATCTACTATATATTTTAGTTTTAAGACTTCAAATTTCCTTATCCTATTGTATAATTATATTGGACAAAATAAAGTGTAAAAATAACACATTTTGAATCAAATAGCTGAAAAAATAAGTAACTTTTGTTAGTAGTTTGTATGTACTTTGTTTTTTATTACCGCTGCTAATCTTTTTGCCACTGACACTGACAACCAATTTTCAAAACATCGTTGGATATTGACTCTCATCCTTGCTGCATTTCTCTCGAAAACTATTTAATATTTGTTCGTGAGTCAAATTAAATTTTATCATTTAGAATCGTCCACAAATCCTTCAATCGGATTCAAATACGAAAATTGAAGAGGCCATTCCAATTTGAAAGATGTTATTTTTTAAGAATATATTGCGTTGTAATCTTACTGGTGTGATTAATCTCTTAATCCATTTCTGATTAAGAGATAAAATCACCCAAACTAATTTTTTAGCAAACTTCACAAGATATTCTTTCAAAATATCAACATAATGTTCACAAGTTATTTTCATATCTATTTTAACATGTTCGCCTCCTCCAGTTTTTACAGTCGGTATTATGTTCTTTAAATTAAGTACCTGGGAGAGCTTCACAAAACCCGCTTTCGTTTTTTTTATCCAATCTTGCACTCATCTGAACAAATAAGAAGGCTTCAGGCATATTCAAATAGTTATTTGCAAAGTAAAGTCTTTTTTAAGGGTGGGAGAGGGGATCGGGTATTTAATTTTTTCGGTTCTTTATTGGTGAAAATTTCAAGTCGATCCGTGAAAAATTTACGGCGATACAGCACTTTAGATACAGCACTTCAATTTTCAGCGCAATGTCAAAGTTTAAAAATAAAAAATTTGTTTTTTCTTCTTTTCAAGACTTGTTTCTTTGTTTAAGTAAAATTTGTCAACGAATTAATTGTTCCCAACTAGATGCTTTTCTTAAAACCACTTTGTATTATGAAATGGTTTTTCACTGAGTGCTTAAGGAAATGCGTGTTCCTCTTTGTATCCGGTCGGGTTTATTTTATTTCTGCCTTTAACTCTATCAAATACACATTTTGAGGTGTGTCACGGTTCACAAAAAAATAAAAAAATCGTGAATCAAAAACATTTTTATATCTTTACACTTTGTTATATCAAGAAATTCAAGCACATTAAAGTTTTGCCACATTGTTGCTGGTTGTTGTGTGTGTGATAAGAATATTTAATTTCCAACAGCAAAATCCGAATTCAATATCATGTACAGGTGTCTCATTGGCATCGTAGTGATAGGTCTGTCATGCAGTAATAGCAACAAAGAGTGAGTTGCAACTTTATCAGTAGCTTGAACTTGTGCATCGGACATTAATATACATACGTTCTATACATTATTCCCTTGAATGTGTAAGCTTTAAAAATTTAAATAGTTTATTTTTCTGTTTAATTTCAGCTTCTTACCTGGTGCAAAGGATGGCCACTGGCAACACTTGCCGGCGAAGTAATACTTCATTTGGGGGCTCTTGAGGCGGATCAAGTGAAACCAGCCGAGTTTTACTTGTGTGTCAAAACAGGTAAGAGAACAATAATTTAAAGGATACCAATAAACAGTTAGAATAAATTTATGATCAACGAATTAGTCCTTGCAAAGACTTTGAGCATTAGACATGGGTAACGCATTTAAAATTGGAGCGCTGACACACTAACTCAAGCGCAGTTAACTGTATCAGTGAAATGCGTTAACGCAATTGCGTCATGCCGCTGTTCAACATGTTATGGCATCTGTATCATCAAGACGCGTATCAGCACAGAAAGTCTCACAGTAAAACATTGCATAGTTCATTGAGTCATGTGGTAAAGAGCTCATTCATAGAAAGTAAGAAAAAACATCAAAATTCTCTTACAATGTTAAATGTTGTGGTTATATTCATTAGTAAGAATATAATAAATAGAAGCTATTATAAAATTTAACTAAATAAAGGGCAGATTTCAGCATCCACCAAAAATTACAAAACCAAAATTCAAGCAGATGGTTGTGTTTTATTATCATTAAATCGAGCTTTCAAACAGATACACATACATTTCTGGTGGGCAAAACAAGTTTAAAGTTGGATTTAAGTTTGCTTATATTTTTTAAATCGAACATGTTCAATTTGAAATAAACTCACACATGTGTGCTCAAGCATCATCCAATCAGACATGCTCCAAGAATTCATGCTTAACAGCATCTTCCCCGCAATCTCTTTTCTATATAATACAAGCATATTTTATTTTGTTTGATTCAACTTTCTGTCTTTTCCAACTGTGCTCGAAGAACCGTACAACTTGTACATTTGCTTTCAATGTTTTTCTTGCTGTTTGCTTTGCTTTGAGTGTTGCATTTGTATTAATGCGCAATTGCGTTACTTTTTTTAAGAGAAATGTATCAACGCAGTAACTCATTTAAATGCTTCAACTCAATAACGCAACGCAACGCTGCGTTACCCATGTCTTTTGAGCATGCCTTAAATCGTGTTGTTCTAGTTGATGTGTTGATCTTAAACTGCACCTTCTACACATACTTACGTCAAGCTGCCTTGAAAAAAAAAAATTTGGTCAGTTCTGTTTCTGTTCGTTTTGCTTTCATTAATCATTAAGTTTAGTATTAAAGCAGTATATTAGAATTATAATTCCGATCCTGGATCCGTGAACATAGAATCCACATTTTGCTAGCATGTTTGGCAAATGTTAAGAACTTTTTCGAGAACCATATACTAAGAAGTTATATTTAGATTTAAGGTGCGAAGTCCTTAATTTTGCAACAAGGCCTTAAGGCAGCACAAGCATTATGTATAGGGATTACTAGGGGCACTTATAGGGATTATTACATTATGTGTAGGGATTACTAGGGACACTTATAGGGATTATTACTAGAGATTTATATTGATGCATCATACCCGAAACGAAACAAAATCACAACTATAAAATTTTTGTAATCCTGTCCCTTTAAGCATTAACGTCTTTATAACAGAGCGTGTCACTTCCAATTTTATATAAAATATTTGCTAAATATCTACGCTACACATGCTATTTATTGTGAATGTCTGGATTTTTTAAATAAGTTTGTTTCTTTAACTTCTTTTCGACTACTTATCTTTATGTTAATTACACTTTCATTATTATCACCTCCACCAAAACACATTTGAATTGTATTTTTATTTGCTTTCTCTTACCTTCTTCTTTTTTTCTATAATAGTTGATGGTTCAAGTCCCCAATTATACGCAGTTTGGCGTTCGCCACATAGCGGCGGGACAACACTACACAATCGTTGCATCGATTATAGCGATCCAAAGATATACCTGAGTATCCTCAACCTGGAGATGATGTTGAGTGACGAGTTGCCACAACTTTTGCAAAGTCTGCTCGTTGGCGTTGAACGCGCCATCGGAAGACTATCAGTCAATGAGCTAACTTTGCCAAGTGTTGGGCAGCAATCGATGCTTGATGCCACCAACAACAACAACACCAACCACAATACTATTAATATTGTTAACAACAGCAAAAACCTTCACAACAACAATAACAATACAAAAGCGCCAACATCATCATTGTTGGCCTCACCAAAATGCGGCCTAAAGCGCAGCGAATTAATTACCAAAAACAAAATGCTTAACAACAAATTCATGCTGCGACGTTTGACGAATCGTCAGGATAGCATGACATCAACATCGTCGGGCAACAGTTGTTCCAGCACGGGCAGCACATCTAGTGATGAGCTGTTAAGTAAAGGCGTATCGACAACGACAACGACATCAGGCAGTTCGTCATCAGTTTCACCGGCGCTGCCTTTATTCTGTTTGGGAAACTCCTTTCCGCACATTGACAGCGACGAGGAGAATGCAGATGAGAAACGCAACTCGCTGGATTGTGGTAAGTAACAAAAGCGAATATTTTGAAAAATAGTTAGTGTCAAATTCTATTAATGCCACTCTCAGTCTATTCATATATCAGAAAATGCGAAAAAACAAGTTTTAATTTTTGTTTTTGTTCAGGAACGGATATTGCTACGCCTTTGAATTTGCCACTTAAGGCACCCACTCAAAAATACCTTAATATATATACTTTTAACCAAAAAATAATTGCAAATACCGCAACGCAGCATTTAAAAAATACATGCCTAAAATGCTAACATCGCGCATGCGCGACTGCATCCAATGCAGTTAGTCGCTATTTGATGAAATTATCGACTTAAATTTCAATGTAGCGACAGCAATCAGCGCAATCGAGTGCAAAATGCAGCTCCTGCTGCTGCCACAAGTTGCCGCAGCATCTGGTAACGCAACCACAGCGCATTTTGCTCGCTTTAATCGCAAGCAACAGATAGATAAACGGCTCTTATTTGTCATAGATTCGGTTTCATTCATGCTCGCATTATCTGAAATGTGGAACGTTTTGGAATTTGCATGTGTTGCAGTTAGTTTTTTTTTTTTCGTTTTTATGTCAATTTTATGTAATTATGTTTTAATTGACATTTTCTTATGCGGCATGGCGGCAGAATTGCCACATTCTGTGCATGTCATTGAAGCGGTTTGTGGCTAAGCCAGTTTCTCACCTTCGCTTCGGTTTTGCTGGCATTGATTAGTTAACTTTTGTGGTTTTTTTTTTGCTTTTTTTTTTTGTTGAATTTGTTATGGTTTCTGGTGCAGTTTTCCATGTGGGAGCCTCACTTTAAGCGACTGCGTGGGCTCTAAATGCTGAGGATTATGTTGGTGGTTTGTGCCTGGTGCATGCAAGGTGGTCAAAACGACTATGATTCGCACCTGTTCAAATAAAAAAGTTGAAAGTGAAAACATTGTAGTGTTCATAATTCTTACTATTTCAGAAAAATGTATGGGTATTAGGTCAATAATACGAGGGCGGGTCAATAAGTCCTTGACTTTTCGAATGAAACACAGATTTTTTTGACAAGCCTTTGTCTTCTTTGAGCCAATGTTTCTCCAATTTGTTTTCTCCCTTTCAAAATATAAGTTTTGTCGAGGTGGAAAAGACCTTTTTTCTTGGATAAATGCGGTCGTTTTTCTTCAAATCATCATTGAATCGATCCAATAAGTTAACATAACAACATTTACAATAACATTCGCCATTGATTGTTCTTCCCTTTTGAAAGAAAGTAAGCAATATGGATTATACCGCTTGCATCTCAAAATATGGTCGCCATTACTTTATTGACTGACAAACCCACCATGGCCTTCTTTAGTGCCGCCTCGCCCGGAGAAACCCACTGTTTTGACTGCTGCTTAGTCTATGGTGAGTTGTGATGAATCTATGTATCGTCCACGGTTACGAAACGGCGCAAGAACTTGGCAATATTGTGGTTGAACAGAGTCAAACACTCGTTCCAAGTTGTCACACGATTGCGTTTGTGGTCGATTGTGAGTAAACGTGGCCCCAACTTGGCTAGCTTTTTCATATCCAACATTTCATCATTAGCCCTCGTATCTAGAATACCAATCAAATCAGGGAAATCCTATGATTGATGTTTCGTAAATTCCGGGATTTTGGTATTAGATCATCAACATCATAACGAACTTTACAAAAAAATATTATATAAAAGCTTAATAACTCGATTTGATATTTAAACGACTAACAAAACTATCTCACTACCCGACTATTTTACTTCCCAGTCATATTATTTTTTTAAGCTCTTTTGGTTGAAGTTTTAAAAACAAAGGACAAAATCAACCATTTCCCATCAGCTATGAACTCTCAAGAGAAAATTTTGAAAACGTTTGCTATAGGGTCAAATTTCAGTGCGATGGTTAAATTTTGGGTCGGATCAGTTTCGGTGCAATTTTGAAGGTTGTCATTTTGATTTTCTACATTTAAATACATTTTTAAAAATTATTTTTTTATATAAAAAAATTTATCAAGCATCATTTTTTTAACGGCCTTAAATCATAAGGTAAACTTTTTCTTTTTAAAGTTACACTGAAACGCCTATTTATTTCAAAAATATCGAAATTATTCCATGAAACATTTTATTTTTTTTTATTTTTAAACAGCTTATTTATTCCGTTTTCAATTTTTGGGTTGTATGGGAGGTGAACGTGTCCGTAAGCGGATGACATATTTTTTTCCAAAGACATTTTTGTGTGGATATAAAACACATACATACCTAAATTTATTGTTGTAGGCTTATTATGAGCTGAGTTATGCAGTTTTAAATTTTTGCGTTGTATGGGAGGTAGGCGTGTCCGTGGGCGGATTCCAAAAATATTAAATAGTGCAAATCCTTGGGTGTATGTGACTATGTGTACCAAGTTTCATCTAATTATCTCAACTCCTTCTTCTTATCCTGTGTATACGGACAACACACAGACGGACGGACGGACAGACGGACATGGATAGCTCGACTCACGTGGTGACGCTGATCAAGAATATATATACTTTTCTATACCGGACTCGCTTCGTTCTATGCGTTACAAACAATTGCACAAAGTTAATATACACTCAGAAAAAAGTGTCTCGGAATATGATAAAAAAGGCATCATATGTAGAGAAAAATGGTATAGACTTTGCTCCAGAGAATGCTATTCTCCAATTGCGATACTAAAAATTCTCTAAAAATGATAAAAAGCTTCCATAAAATAGAAAAATATATCGTTTTTAGATACTTTATTTTTTGAGAAAATATTTGTTTTTATTGAAGAAAATACTTCTCATAGTGAATTTTTTATCAATATATAAGAAAAGTTTTTCATTTTCAATAAAATTTCTCTATAAATGAGAAATTTTTTGTACGAGAAAAATACTTATCATTATTAGAGACATTGAAATATTTCCATTTCCTAGAAGTAAAGAAATATTTCTTCGAAAATGTGAAAATTTATTCTAATTGAAGAAAATTTTATTTGAAAAAGAGAAAATTGCTATTATCAAAAATAGAGAATTTTTTTACCGGAGCAAGGTATGTGTTTTTTTCTCAGTGTACCCTCACCTTTCAGGTTTAGGGAATAAATACTGAAAAGACAATGAAAAAAGTCATTTAAGGTATTTATCGAAGATGAAGGGTCAATATTTGCAGTGAAGCGCGAGAAAACATACTGCTTTTATATTTAAGCTTGCAGATGGCGTTTTCGCCTCTTACAGAAAAAAAATTACCATATGAATTGTATTATTTTCTTACAATATTATTTCGCTGATTGATTCAACTATAGAAACTAAACATAACCTCATTTTTTTATCAAAAAAGGGCAAACTCTGCAAACTACCAACACATTGCGCTATGTTCAATACTCTCCTAAGTCATTTAGAGTGCAGTAAACTTCAACCTTATTAATTATCTGAACCACAATGAATTGCTCACTGACCGCCAATATGTTTTCCGTAGGGCTCTATTTATGACCTTATGGCGTTCCTTACCGAAAACTTGAATCATTGCGTTCACTCATTTGGTGAGAGTAAGGTTGTTGCTCTGGATATTTTTTCAAAGGCATTCGATCGAGTGTGGCATAAAGCGCTCGTATCGCAACTCGGTACGTGTTTTCTTAGAGAACGATTGATTCCAGTCGTAATCGACGGCACTTTGTCCAGTGAGCACGGCAGGAGTACCATTATAGGGTTCAGCTCAGTTACTATAACCGACTTCAAACAAATCTCCGAGTGAGGTCTTGCTACTAGAGTAGAGTTTAATGCAAGCCATGCCCAGTTTTGTCTGTTAAGCCACAAACGAATGAATTGCCCCTTGGCTCCCGTTAATATGAAGTAGGGATGTCGATACCGGACCCTTTTTTAAATACCGGGATTTCGGTTTTTGATGGTGCTTCATCGTCATAAAGGGTGATTTTTTAAGAGCTTGATAACTTTTTTTTAAAAAAAACGCATAAAATTTGCAAAATCTCATCGGTTCTTTATTTGAAACGTTAGATTGGTCCATGACATTTACTTTTTGGAGATAATTTCATTTAAATGTTGACCGCGGCTGCGTCTTAGGTGGTCCATTCGGAAAGTCCAATTTTGGGCAACTTTTTCGAGCATTTCGGCCGGAATAGCCCGAATTTCTTCGGAAATGTTGTCTTCCAAAGCTGGAATAGTTGCTGGCTTATTTCTGTAGACTTTAGACTTGACGTAGCCCCACAAAAAATAGTCTAAAGGCGTCAAATCGCATGATCTTGGTGGCCAACTTACCGGTCCATTTCTTGAGATTAATTGTTCTCCGAAGTTTTCCCTCAAAATGGCCATAGAATCGCAAGCTGTGTGGCATGTAGCGCCATCTTGTTGAAACCACATGTCAACCAAGTTCAGTTCTTCCATTTTTGGCAACAAAAAGTTTGTTAGCATCGAACGATAGCGATCGCCATTCACCGTAACGTTGCGTCCAACAGCATCTTTGAAAAAATACGGTCCAATGATTCCACCAGCGTACAAACCACACCAAACAGTGCATTTTTCGGGATGCATGGCCAGTTCTTGAACGGCTTCTGGTTGCTCTTCACTCCAAATGCGGCAATTTTGCTTATTTACGTAGCCATTCAACCAGAAATGAGCCTCATCGCTGAACAAAATTTGTCGATAAAAAAGCGGATTTTCTGCCAACTTTTCTAGGGCCCATTCACTGAAAATTCGACGTTGTGGCAGATCGTTCGGCTTCAGTTCTTGCACGAGCTGTATTTTATACGGTTTTACACCAAGATCTTTGCGTAAAACCTTCCATGTGGTCGAATAACACAAACCCAATTGCTGCGAACGGCGACGAATCGACATTTCACGGTCTTCAGCAACACTCTCAGAAACAGACGCAATATTCTCTTCTGTACGCACTGTACGCATTCGTGTGGTTGGTTTAATGTCCAATAAAGTAAACTGAGTGCGAAACTTGGTCACAATCGCATTAATTGTTTGCTCACTTGGTCGATTATGTAGACCATAAATCGGACGTAAAGCGCGAAACACATTTCGAACCGAACACTGATTTTGGTAATAAAATTCAGTGATTTGCAAGCGTTGCTCGTTAGTAAGTCTATTCATGATGAAATGTCAAAGCATACTGAGCATCTTTCTCTTTGACACCATGTCTGAAATCCCACGTGATCTGTCAAATACTAATGCATGAAAATCATAACCTCAAAAAAATCACCCTTTACAAAGAACTGAGTTCATCGACACATTCTTGTTGAGATAATCTACATCGAAAGTTGTACATAATTACCTAACGAAAACCTTCTCTTGAAATTTCCATTTTTTGATTAAATTGATTTTCTTAACTCATTTTAAACAAAAAAATCCTTTTTCATCAAAACTTCAAAACTTTGTGAGTATATTAATGCTAACAAATGTCAAACTTTATTATGGTCATGCCAGATTTTAGCTATTGACATTAGTGTTGCGAGTTCCCGAAATATAAATAGTACCCCTCGTATTATATGGAGTTTCTGGACCAAATTCAACGTCGTGCAATACATCTGATAGAGGACGATAATGTTTCATCTTCACTCAATTCTGGGCAGGTACTAGCATAGAAAGTGATCAAGGGAGGTACACGATGTGACTCCACCAGCTTGAGTATTTCCCACGTCCAGCTATAATATTGCTTTGATGCCCAATAGAACCTCGCCTTACAGAGATAATTAGTTCTTCGGTCGCACTATAAAATTGTGGAACTACTGCCTAGGACCTACTGCCAAATCCAAAATTTGTTCTTTTTGGAGTGGTTTTGAGGTTTTTCTATAAATTATTTAATAACTTTTTTAACTGTTTTTCGAACTCAGCGCTGGTCAACATGCTAGGACACAACTCTTTATGGAAGTTGTTTTTTTTTCATATATGTTAAGTTTTTGTACCACAACAACAACTGTGTGACAATTATACAGGTTGCAGATTTTTGTAAGATTGCTATTTGTCACGTGGGTGTCTTTAATAACGGTTAAACGGAAAGTGGGTCAGCAGGTTGTGGGTTTTTGATATATTTTTTCTAATTTGTTTGCTAACAATTTAAGCAAATATTTTATAACTGAATTTTGTATTAATTGTTTTTTTTTTCAGATCTCTCACTGGCGCAAGAAATTGCAGCACCGCGCTCGATCTGTGAGATACCCGAAAAGCTGCTGACATCAGGAATTTATCTGCCCGGTAGGTTAAAAAAATTATAAATCATGTCTTTATTTTTAACACAAATTCAAAACTATGTTTAAAATTTTGACTTTCTATCTGTGCAGTCTCTTATCTATCATTTTAAACTCTCACTTGCCGCGTTGACTTTTAATTTGTGAAGTATAAAATTTATTAGAACATTAGCAGTATTTTATCAGCCGGATGTTGAACACTTCAAATTACCGTCATTAAATTCTGCTATTTATTAATTGATTTCTGACGCATGGCAAAATGTTGCCACTTTATTTGTATGCGGCAGACGGCTTGCTGTTGAATTTGAAGTTAATCGTAAGCGTCAAAATTTTGATTAACATTATAGCGGAGAAATTCTTTCAACACCTCCTGTCCGACAAGTTGTTGCTACATTAAATATGCAAAAACCATGTCTGAGCAAGAAAAAAAATTCAAAATCAACAAGATCAGCTGTGCTACCTAAATAAAAATCAATTAAGTTGTTGCCAACATGTCTGCGCAATCAACGAGACAATAAGTTCAAGTTATCGCCGCTATTAATTAATTGAACTCATTAACAAAGCTTGTGAGCTGGTTGAAACTGGAGCAAGTGCAGCAGCGCAAAGATTGCAAAAGCGATGTCTTTAAATTAGAAAGTGTTAGAAAAAAAACAAAACTGAAGCAAAATATATTTACGAATCAGGGACTGAAGTAGAGCACAAATGCTGCTGCACTTAAATTTCTGCGATGACAAAACTACATGTAGTCAAGTCGCGTACATATCGCGTAAAGCTACTTTGTACTAAATGTTTTGTTACTTTTTAGGTTAGTTAATTTAATATTGCTTTAATGTTTTGTATAAGCAAACCACCTCTTCTATTCATAGATAGCAAATTTTCAGAAAATTTTAAAAAATTAAGAAACAAATCTAAGAGAAAAGTGGATGCGGCACCAAAGCTAAATAAGAAGCATGAGATAAGCTTGAAATAAAAAATGAAATTTTCAGTGGTCAACTGAAAAATTTTCCAACCAATAATTTAGAACAAATCAAAATATTAAATTTTTACCAAGTTTTACCGGCTTTATATATTATTTAGATGTTAATATAATATCATAATATTTCGTCTTATTCTCTTTATTTACAGGCACGCGTGATCTGCAAGGTCGCTCCCTTATAACCATTGATGCTGATTGTCTGTTAAATGCCGGTTTGAATTGCTATGAAATCGCTACCGTTTTGCTGTATTATAGTACAATACCAGAAAGGTAAGTTTTGAAACCATAAATTTTAACTTACTGTTAGTCGTAACATCAAAAATGTATGCAAAAAAAAAAAAAAAACAATGTTACACATAAAAATAAGATGCCATAAAATATCACGGCAACTTCAATTGCATGTGTCTCATTTGAATATTGTCTTGTTTCGTTAAAATTTCAAACTACACCCAACATAAAAATATATATAAACTGCATAGCACTCATGACGTAAGTCAAACCTAGACAGTTGCTTAAGACGCTTGTTAACAAGATGCCGATAAAACAAAAACAATCCAAAACATAAGCAAACAACAAAAATTTACAACTAGGTGTGCGAATCAATTAAATCAATTAAGCCACGAAAAACCACAAGCTTTGTTGTCTATGACTGCCATTTAATTTGCACAAAAAAAAAAGTACAACTTTTCACATGCACACAAGATAATCCGAAATCTATCAAAGTGTTGATGTTTGTTAACATGAAGATAAAATTTTTTTGTTTTTTTGTTACAACAATTATAATACATAGTTGCCAATTAATAGATTTACATTGCCGTACATTTGGTGCTGGTAGAAAACTTGAATATGCCAATATTTTCCCACGTTTCACCACGGGCAGTAGAGTCTACCCTAAAGGTGGCTTCTAAATTTTCATTATTTGTGTAATAAAATAACATTTATTCGAGGAATTGTAACTGTTATGAGTCTTATTTTTCTAATGATGAGTCTTATAATTCTTATATAAATATCATTTTATTTTATAAATCAAGATTAACAGAGCAGTAGATAACTTTAAGGAATGGGGAGTCCATACAAAAAAAATCTTACAAAAAATGTTATTGCCTGTATACAATGAGCCTAATGAATAATAACTAAGCAATTCCTTACAAGCAATTCCTTATAAGCTTAAGGTATTGCTTAATAAGTAATAGCTTTTCCAAGAAATAACCGGTTTATTCTCGTATGAATAAAAGTTTAAGCTATTGCTTGAAGAAATGGTATCCTTGCCTTAAAAAAAAAAGTTGTGTATACCCAGATACACATAAAAACAATTGTTGTTTAATTTTGTTGCTGTGAATCAAATGTATGTTCTTTGTGAACGATAAAACTTCAGAAAATCGTAATTTCTGCATTCTTTTCGAACATTATAAAATTTGTTATTAATACATTAAGAAAGTGAGCCATTTTCACTTCTAAATGAAGTGTTAATAACAAATTAAAATTAAGTAGCATGAAAAATCCTAAGCAATTCCTTAACTAGCAAAAGCAATTCCTTGGTTTATTCATACGCTTTTAAGCAATGTCTTAAGGGGGGCCATGACATTGGTCGTTTTTTTAAATCGAAATTTTCAAATAATTTAAGAAAATTCTTACGGGTTCAAAAGTTACAGCCGGATTAGTGAGAGCGCATTTTTAGTTTTCGCCTTTTTTTTCTTTGTTCACAAACTTTGAACGCGTTTATCTCGAAACCATGTTTTTCGTACTGGTTGCGGCACTAGCGGGTTCATTTTTTGACGAAATATTTTTTTTTTTTTTTTATTTCCTTAAACTTGATTCGCTATCGTACACGAGCTTTTTAAATTTTTTTTCGATTTTTTATGAATTTTCAAAGTCAATATTTTTTCGAAAAATACACTTTCAAATTTGGAACATCACCAAAAATTGAAAAAAAAAATTTTAAAAAAAGGTCCTGTCATACGATAACCAATTTTGTTAAGATTTAAAAAAGTAATTTTTTTTGCAGATCGGACAATTTTTGCGACTCCCAGCGCTGCAACCACGAGGCCCCGTTTTTTCTCTGCCGCCAGTTTGGAGTTCTATAAAACCATGTTGGAGTGAAAAATATATTTGTTTGAATTTTTTTTTGAAGTGAAACTTCTTTGGCGGCGAGTGAAATTTCAAGGTCCTTTTTTGTGACGCTAGGCTAACGTTTTTAATTCATATGAAAATTAAAAAAAAATTGCTGCCGTTACCGAGATTTGAACCCCGAACATTGTTGCTTATAAGCCGGAATCCATTCCTTTACGCCACGTAGGCACATGATAAAGAGCCAAACAAAATAAAATTAAAACTGAACGCGTAACATAATGAAAATAACATAATTAACATTAACATTAGATTAACATTAACATTACATTATTAACATAACCGTAACATTAATTTTCATCCTACAAGTATGCACGGAAAAAAAATAGAAAAATAGCTAAAACAGGAGCAGAACGCGTTTGTGAATATAGAGAGCGAATTAGAGCTCTTAAGAATACAGCCGCAGCTGGGTCTGCAACTAATGATGAAGGTAAGGTGATTGCAACAACGGCTGAGTTTCAAAATGCATTTTTACGAAACATCAGTGTATTTTGGTGAATCTACAAAAAACACACTGATGCATCTCGACAAAATTTTAAAGCCATCCAAGTTGATGTATTCAACAATCAACGTTCGCTGCTTTATGAGGCCCTCTATCAACATAGCAATTATTATGATCAGGAAGCAGGAGGTAATAATGAATTAGATTTGCCTCTCCTTTCGGAGGCTCCTTCAAAGAGTACTATGCAAATGCAATCCAGCATTCAAAAAGTAACAATGTTGAGAAGACATTCGAAAGCAACTAAAACACCAACTGAACTAAAACAAGTACCGAAAATAACTGTTATTTTACAATTTTCAAATGAAAAAAATTGTCGAAAGACTTTTTCAAATATACCATTATGTTACAAATGTCCTCAGTCTACGAATATTAAGTCGCTTTTAAATTTGAAACTGATTCTTTAAAAGTTAATTTCTTGCCTAGTACATTTCGAGGAAAACTAAAGGTTACTTTTGACTTTTATTTTATCGGTCAAAAATAGCAGTTATTTTGTGACTTAAATTTTTTCGATCAAAAATATCAAGCAATTTGTGTTTTCTTAAAGGCCGCTTAACAGATTGAACTGTTGACACCATGTGTAAAATGTCTCACCGATGAGATGAAAATAATAATATCAAAATTTTTTTATCGGTAAAATGACTTGAACAAATATAAATTACCTGATATTTTTGACCGAAAAAATAAACGGCATAAAATAACTGTTATTTTTGCCCAAAAAAACTATAAGGTACAAAAAACTGTTATTTTTGTCGGAAAAAGTAAAAATTAAGAGATAAAAGTTAATATGTGACACTTTCGACAAAAACCATAGCCGGACCGTACTGGATGCAAATATTGAATCAACAAATTATTATTCCATTTCGTATTGATTGAATTTCTTTTCAGATACTTTCTCTCTCTATTTCACACTAAAATCTCTCTTATTTCTTACTGTTAAAGAAGTTTCACTTCTGCCACGTGTACGTTGCTACACGCGAGTTTTTTTCTTGTAATTTGTTCAATTCTCTGCAATAATAAAATTTTGGAAAAATGTTTGTTTTTGACTGAATTATGAATTTTAAAAAAAAGGTCTGTTTTCGCGAATGTTATGTCCCACCTTAAAAAAATAAGAAAAAAATCATTAGATTTCCTTTGCTAAGGAAATTAGGAATTGCTTAAGGAATAAGGAATTGCTTAAGTTTTAATTCATACCACACTTAAGTAATTCCTTAGAAATTCCAAGGAAAAGCAATTGCTAGCGTTCGATTCATTAGGCTCAATGCCGTCTCTAGAAACGAAGGTTTAGGGACAGCAAAATGATCGCAAAATTTCGCACAAAAACAATTTTTTTTCTCTCAAAAGGGTTTATTCTAGTTTAAGTACTTCATATCATTAGTTGAATCAATCAATAGTTGAATCATTATATAATGCGAAAATTCGAAAATTGTCGTACTCTTTTTAGTGTAACCTCAAGTGTAACCTCAAGAAGAAAATTGTTCGTCTAAAATAATAGTAATAAGAAAATCTTTCCAATCTGCATCAAAAAATATTAAATTTTTTCCGTGGGACCAAAGATAATGTGGATTTTCATAAAATTTTTGTAACTTTTTTTTATATTATTTTCACTTAGTTATTTTGAATGCGATTTTATTGTTTTTTTCTATTTTTTGTTTTTTAAAATTAAAATTTTTTTAAACTTATTAGCTTTAATGGTAAAAATTTTAACATTTCTGCAGTAGGAGCATACAACACCTTTCCAATGGTATCTTGAAAACGAGAATCGCATTAAAAACAATCAAATTATTGAAATTTTAGTGAAAATAATATAAAAAAAAGTCATGAAAATCCTCATTATCATTGGTTCCACTGCAAAAATTTAGTATTCTTATTATGCAGATTTGAAGAATTTTTTTATTACTATTATTTCTGACCGTGTTTTTATTTAAAACTACCATACCAGCCAATATTTTTACAAAAAAATCGATTTTTAGAGGTTATTTTAAACCATTTTCGCCATTGAAATATTTGGGGAACCATGACAAAAATACTGAAAATCCGATGAAGATTATGAATTATTATAACGTGGCTTCACAAGATACTTATTTCTCGCAAAGATTTGTCTTATTGTTTAAAAGATTACTTTATTAAGCAACGATTTTTGAGGAAAGTTTATCTTTTATTTCGGTGGGAGGGACTCAAATTCAGGCTGTCCGAATTTTTATCGTGTTCTGTTATACTGAAGATACTAACGTTTCTTAAGAAATAATTAGATGCTTCAAAAGATAAGTACTTACCTAAAATCATAAAAATTTCATAATTGTCCGAGTTCAGTGGGCATTCAAATGAATTAAAAACAAAATTAATAGGTTGGATTAAGTTAGCAGGATCGTGCACCAATGAAGTGCTTTCGTGGGGTCTTTTAGTTCGTTACGAGTACCTTATTTTGGTTTCGTTCACCGAAACCATCCACTGCTTTTTAGTAGACTTCCATATGTCTAACAGTGGTGTGTTGACAAGCTGCTCCAAATCCATATCTTTGAAAAAAAGTGGTTATTACAGAGACTTCAGGATTTATAATTTGGTAAACAATATTAATATCTCAGAAGGTTACAAATTTTTGAAAATTGTACTTTGGTATTGCCTTAAAAAAATAGGAGCAAAAAGGTTGTGATGCTTGCATGTTTTCGTCAACAATTTGTATTACATATGTATTTAAGATTCTTCTTAGAAAGATCTGTATTCAATGTTTAATTAAATGAAAGATTAAAATTTTACTACAATTCAAATAACGAGTATTTTTCTAATTCAATTAATAAAGCCTTATATCCGGTCACATTACCTTATTCAAAGGGGGAGGGAGGGGGGTAGAGCTGAAAAAAAACAATTTTATATTTCAAAATGATAGTTATGAGCCATTGAAAACGAATCTTCAAAGACCTTTCAGAAAACCGTTTCATTCCGATGCCTCTCATAACTCATAAATGCATCATTTTAAATCAAAAAAGCAAAATGATTCCATTTGGTTTTTATATGTAACTCTGTCGAGTTTATTTTTATTTCATATTTTTAAATCGCTCAAACACATTTATAAATGTATGGCATGGTTTCTTATTATGGAAGCTATCGTTATGAAAATCAATATTTAAGCTTTTATTGAAAAATAAAGATAAAGTTGAAAAGTGAGCCAAACAAATTTATCACAATTTTAAAGCACTAACCATCTGTTAAACAAATCTTTTTCTACAAATTTTTAAGAAAATGTTTCGGATATGATTTTATTACGATCCGATTCTTACATTCTTACATTTAATTTGAAAACCCTAAGGTTGCATTTGTCTGCAGTTGAGGTTGCAGTTCTAAACTCAGATCCAAGCAGTTTATAAAAAAAAAAAACAAATATATACTTTAAATGATTTATGAATATTCTTTAAATATACTTTACATGTTTAATGAAGGAAGAATTCAGCTTTTTTGTAATTATCTTATATTCTGTTTGCTCATGTCAAATATTTGTCGTTTTGAAAGTGACAAAAATATATGCTAAAAAAGGTATTGGATACGGTGAAAGCTTATTTAAAAATTAGTTTTAATTTACTACTGAGCTGCATTTTCCAAATTCTTGGAATGTCCTAAAATTTTCATTATACTGCATAAGTTATCCTTTGCTTTTTTCACACCTCGGTATGTAGTATGTCTGTACCTTTACCTTTCTTAGCTGTCTTTACTTTAACTTCAACGTTGCATTGCTAAGGTTAACAGTCTTAGAAATATTTTTTTCCTTTTTTTTTCTTTAAATCATCAATGATCATTACTGGAATTACTTAGAAAAACTTTACGAGTCAATCATAAAAGTTTGCCTTTAACTTTTAATGCAAAAAAAATTAAAAATGAGGTCAACGGCAGAAGCTAACTATGATACGATTGATAGAAATTGAGGGGAAACTCTGCGGGTATACTATATAATGAGTTGATGAAAATTGCAAAAAATACAAAAAAGAAGCCAGCAAAAACTATTCATGCAATCGTGCAAACTTCTACTTCGACACTTTGAACTCATTTTTGACGCTGCATTGAAAAACGGCATAAATTGAATTATCGCGGTAGAACACGAAGAAGTTCTGTATGTGGTTGAAGGTGGGTCAAACTTCTGGGTTAGTTAGTTAGAGATGGAACGGTACACGCGAATGAATGAGAATTGAACAGCTAACACCAAACAACTTAGGGAGTTGTGGTTACAGTGGGGTAGAGCAAAGAAGGGCAGTCAGACAGCCAGTCAAGTTAGTCCATCGCAAGACTGGCACAGCCGACACTCACTCACACAGTCTTAACAGCCTGCCAGTCAATTTGTCAGCCTTGTTTATAGATGGCGGCATCAGCGTCAGTAACGTTGTGTCTTGTACCAGCGCACAGTGAATTGTATCATATCAAAAAATAAATGAAAAAATTACTGTCTCAAAATCCAACAACATTGGTAATGGTTGACAACTGCATGAAAAAAAAGCTTATTTTCGAATAAGCTGGAACTTATGACAGATGAGTTTTTTTCCCAGCAAACTTTGATTTCACTAGATTTGCATTTTTGGCCTTTAAGCATTTTGATTTTTGATAGAATTCAAAAAATTTTATTTTTGGTAAAAATATTTAAGTTTCTCAATAAAGTTTATATCATGTGGTTATCCTAATAGTACTGTTTAAACCTTACTTAGCACATAATATCCCGATGGGACCCAAACAATTTTTTAAAACTTGACAAACTCTGATCTACAATAACGTATTTTGAAAGATTTTTATGAACCAGGAAACTTGAAATAAATTTTGCTATTTCTGCAAATATTTTTAAAAATTATTTAAAAGTTTAAATAATTTAAATTAAAAAAAAAACGAATAAATATTTTTCTTTGAGTATTATTTAAGTTTTTACTTAAAGGTACTAGTTTTAACTTCAAATTCAACTTTTTACGTGTGAAAAAATAGTTGGTATATTTCAAATTTAAATTGTTTACCTTCAAAGTAGGGAGAAACAAAATACTGACTTTATAGAAATGCGAATGATCGGACATTTTTATTACGTAACCGCGACAGAAACCTGTAAAGTCAAAAGTGTTTCTGAAGATAATGTAGACGATATCAGAGATTTTTTTATTGCAAAAAACAAAAAATGACAAAAAGTTATTTATACAAAGATACTTTTTACAAGGCTAAAAATAAACAGAGAAAAATAAACAAAGGAGTTTATATTTGCATGTTCTTAAGCAAAACTAAAGATCCCCTGAAGATGTAAACAAAAAATTGACGGAACGTCGGGAGAATATTGAATATTTAATATAAAAATTGAAATAATAAAGCACTGGTCAAAAACCTTCTAAAATATATTAATATTAACAAGAAAATAGACCCAAATAACCAACATATAAATTTTTTAATACCCCTTGACTGGCTTAGAGTATATAGATATGTTACCCTATAGTTTTCCTATGGAGACATTCCCCGACACATACTTCAAAAGCACATATCTCTGCTTGGAATATGGTTGAAGTCACTCTTAAATACTTAACCTCATTTGAAAACCTAATCACCTTTCCGTCTATAGTGGGCTTTGTAAGACGTGCAAAGTAGTACCTCTTTCGGTATAAGTATGGCTTTTTCAGGATTTATAGTAAAGCTTTTGTCCTGACACCATATATTTGTTATGCGCAGGAACCATTGCATTCTGTCCGATATCGTTAGCCTATGACAGCCCAGACTTGCAATAATCGCATCATCCACATATCCGCTGTTAGCAAGCTCTGAACAAAATGCCAAAAAAGTGTACTGAGGATCGTTTGAACCACTAAAAAAACTAATGATACCATTTTTTTCGTCTCATTAGCACCCATATTTTGATAATGGTTTGATTAGTTTTTCCGTTAAAATAAAAGACAAAAGTAATCGTTTAGGTTATTAAGGTTAATTTTAGTTTTATGGTAACAGTTTATTTTAACATTTATACTTACGACCAAAAATATAAAAGGTTTTTAATATTCTGAAGCTGCGGTCATTAGGATCATAATGGTTTATTAGAAAACGTCCACAATAAACTTTATCGTTATGTATTTTCTATATGAAATTGAAAAATACAAGATATTTTTGGTCCCTACTCACGTATAATCTGTCATAAAATCCTCTAGCTCTCACCCACATGGATCATTTTAAGCTTTTTTTGTAAAAAATTCCCTAAAATTCAACCTTGAAGAAAGTTCGAGGGTTAAAGTCTTCCACAAAATTTTCTCTTCAAAATTTCATGAAAGATCACCCAAGACAAGTGACCTCTTCGAGTTAAAGGCTGTACGTAAAAAATTAAATGAAATGAGAAAAAATGTATTTTAAATTTTTATTTTAAAGCGGCTTAGCTAATAACTCAAAATTTGTGAGGTTTTGAGACATTTCATAAGGATAGTGAAAGTTTTATATTGAAAGAGCGAAGTTTTGTGTAATTTAAAAGTGAAATTGTATCGTTTCTTCATTTTGCGAAATTGGAATTGTAATGAAATTTTGCAGAAACATAGACAAATTTTGTTATATTAATGGCTATTTCACACCATCCCATCGCATTCAAGGTCATTTCATTCAGGAGCTGATACTTGCGTATGAAAAATATTATAATCAGAAATTTATTTTCGATGATCCGTGGGTACAAAAATCAATTTGCAAGAAATGCTACAATAACTTATTGGAATGGTTACATCACATACGCAGATCTAAGTCGTTTGGTGTTCCTATAGTATGGATTGACCCTATTGAACATGACCCCTTGAAGTTTTATGTGTGCTTGAATACTGTGTATGGATTAAAGAGAAAAAACATGAAGAAATATCAATATAAAACTGTTCCCAGTGAACTCAAGTTCTGATGCATTCCTTCAATATGGCCCAGCTTAGATGAATTTTCTTCTAACGAAGTCATGTCAATGACTTCTGCCTGAAACAGAAGTACATTTTATGTACGATCCTGTTCTGTCACATGTTAATTTACCAATTCTGATAAAAAATGCAAAATTGGATTTAATTAGTGCTAAACTCAAGCGGAATTATAAAAAATGTTTTCAGTTAATGATGCAAAAGCATAATAGTACTGCGATGATGTAAATTCTTTAATGGCTTCAATGAAAATACATCACAAGCCAGCAGAGTGGAGATTATTTTCAGACAGTCCCCAACAATCCTAAAAGCTTCGTCCTTCCCCGAGTAAAAATGAAAATTTTTTTACCTAAGTCTGTAAAACGTTCGTACAACAGGCAAGCAATATCTCGAATCCAAGCAAGATTGTGCGATTTTAAACAAAAGAGCTGTCTATGGACGTATTTTATAGATAAGATCTAGTCAATTCCGTCTGCCCCATTAAAAAATATCGTCTTTAGAACATCCATTTACATTTGCACGATATTATAATAAACTAATCTCAAAATCTGTACTTCATATTTAAATACAGCTGTTAGTCTGTAATAAAACAACTTCTTTTATTTTTGCTCATCGCTTATATGAAGACAACTCACTGTGCCTTTTTCCATTGAATTTTTTCTTCTGATTTTCTTTTCTTCGAACAAGAAAACACAATAAAAAGATGTTCAAAAAGTATAAAATACTGTATGAAGGAAACAAAACAAAAGTCAAAAGCAAAAAATAAACAATAATAAAAAAAACTATCAACCAAGTCACTAACTAAGATATACGTTCGTACTTCAATATATATCTGTATATGTATGTATACTATAGTTTAGTCTAAGATTCCACTTGGGGCGACGGCTGACATCTAGGTTGGCATAGACAGACGCCTTGTCTTTTTCTTCTAGAATATGGCTAACGGCAAAACCTTGAACAAGCGGCGGTAATCCTTTGTTGTTGCTGTTGTTGGGAACATAATTTTAAATTCAAAACAGATCTTCTCGTTCGTAGTGCCTGAAAACAAACACAAATGAGTGACTTGTATTCAGATCTTACCAACATGGGCGATATTTTGACAGCTCCATGACACATAAATTTTTAGTGCTGGGAAGATTTCTGCGTTCTGTTCTCACCAACGCCACCGATTGTTGAATAAATTTGATATTTTCATTACCTAATTCTGAGAAGATTTTTTTTCTTCTTTTCTAATTTTTGTCTATTGCTAACGATATTCTTAACATGATTTACTGCAATATTTGAAATAAAATGTTTTCAGGAAATGCTTTGAAATACCAGCAAAATTAGTTAATTTGTCAAGAGAGAAAAAACTCAAACCCTCATAACATGTATGCAGCAAATTAAAATTCAGTTGTTATTCTCATTTTTTATTGTTGATCATTTTTTTCCATAAATTATTGTCTTTTGTTCTACCAACTACATCAATGCTTATAAGTGTAAAGAAACAAACTCTTAAGCTGAGGTTTTCTTCTCTTTTTTTTATTTGCTTTTTGGCCCTTCGTAGTTGTGGGCCTTGCCTAATTAAGCAACTATGCCAAGATTTCTTGCGGGCACTTAATTTTACAACCTTTACACACTTTATACACTTTATTCACTTTATCAAAGATTATATCAGCATTAGCGTTAATGTAAACTTTTCTTCAGCTCCACCTTTAACTAATCATATTTAATTGGCTAATAAAGCTGCATAAAGTAGTTGTTAGGCTGTGTCATTAAAAGAGCTGTTGATGTTTCAGAAAAAAAAAAAAAACAAAGCCCTATTTAACATTCTTGATGATCATGTGGCCATTGTCTAGGCTTAGAGAACAACTGAGAACTTGGATTTTATGAGTGTCAAATTGTTAACCTTGTAACAAGTTCTCAATGAACTCGTCTGCTCTATGGAAAGACTCTTAATTTAATAGCGTTTTAATCTAGTCGAACATATTTATGGTTGAGCCTCTTTTAAGGGCTTGTGGCAAAAGTTTAATGAGCTTATAATAAATACCTTTTTTTTTTAATAGACTTAAATATGCCTTTTAGGCTTTATAGATTATGTATTAAAAAAAATAATAAAAAGCGCCAACATGCAGTGTTGAGTTTTTTATTGATCCAGAACTTTTATCAAGGTAAGGTGAAAATTATTTCTGGCTATCTAGAGTGCTTATTAAAAATTGCTTCGGGTACTGGCCATGCATAGGGCCAAAGTTTAATTTGGCGCCTAAAGTTATCTCACGCCCCAATTATATTTTTAACACAATAAAAAATTATTGGAGGTCATAAATTTGAAAAAAACATTGTTTTAAAAAATTTTATTTTAGCTTACATAATTAATATTGAGAATTAAAAATTAAAAATTTAATAAAATAATTTTGTACACGAGGATACCTATTTATGTAATCAATTGAAATTAAAGTTTCTCGAACATTCTTTACAAATTTCCGTTTATAAGACGTGATTGATGTATTTTAGAACTAAAGATCTGTATTAATTTTTATAGTGGGGCATTTTGGACTTTTAGAAATTCGCATTTTCAAGTATTTTAGGATTACTGATTACGAATATGAAGTAAGATTTCAAAGATCAGCCAAGAAAAGTAATACAGATCCTTCCTTAACAAAAAATTTGGTATTTAAGATTTTTTTTTTTTTAATTAATAATGCCTTCAGACTTAATCACTTTGTATTGACATCATGTTCTTAAGGAAAAAGGACTAAAGGAAGTACTAAAGGAAATTCAAAATTTCTTGAAGAGCATGTTCTAAGGTATTGGAAAATCATATTTTTGTATTTGAAACAGCAATTTGTACATATTTGACAGTTTATGAATTAACATGAACTACATTTTTGGAAAAAAAATTTACTTTTGGCTCATTCCACAGAAATGAGGAACGGAAACATGAATTCTAAAATGCATGTATTTGAAGTAATTTTTGGTTTTCGAATTGAAGTGGAATCTTAAGTTAGTCCTGCTGCAAAAATATTTTTAAATTAAATGCTTTTTTTATATTATTTTGACAATTTAACTTAACAAACTTCGAGTTGAAAAAATGTTTTAAATATTTTGATTTAATTTAAACCTTGAAATAAGTCATCTTTTGATACAACTTTAAAAAAATAAGGTCAGTAATATTAAAAAAGATATTAATGTTGTGTTAGAATAGTTTGTAATAATGATTGGTTACTGCGTTTTCAAAGTACAAAATATTTAAACTGAGTGTTTTTTTTGTGTCACACCCGTCCCAAAAAAGGCTATAGTTTTCCTAAGAAGCAACATGGGCTTATGATAGAATGAAACTTTCCTAAAGTAAGGATTTTGATGATTTACATAAATTTGTTAACTTTTTTCATTCAATAAATTATTTTTATTCTTCATTTCCGTTACAAGAAGTTGGTCACACCCGGAACGGTTTTCAAATTTTTTTTCTTATAATGAAATTTTTGCAAGTATATGAATAGATTCTTTGATTAAAACAAGTTTCGTAAATTCATGTGTAGAGAAATCAATTGTATAGGTATTAATTTGATCAAAAATTCATGCGAAAAATTTTTTTGCAAAAAAATATTTTTTTTAAATATATTAAAAACTTGAAATTATTTGTACAGGTATTAATTTGATAAAAAATTCATGCAAAAAAATTTTTTGCAAAAAAATATTTTTTTTTTTAAATTACTACATTAATTAAAAACATATTTTTTTGATTTTAGTGTCAAAATAGTGGTGACCGTGGCATGCAGGTTAAGTGTGTGGCTTAGCATGCTCGGAGCCCGGGTTCGATCCCCAGCCGCGGCGAAAAGTTTTTTCAATATAAAATTTTTCTGATCGGTCACCACCTCTCTGCAGACAATGGCAAACCTCAGAGAGTAAATAATGCCATGTAAAGCTTCTTGAGAACATGAGCCGTTCGGAGTCGGCATAAAACATGTAGGTCCAGTTCTCGGTCAATTGTGTGCAAACATTTAATAACACACACAACACAATTGATCATAAGAAGCTCGGTCAAAGTCCTTTCAAGGGCTGAAATGGCCAATTTGTTTTTGTTTTTTTTTTTTGTCAAAAATATGTGAAAGTTATTATACCCATTAAGTTCTTATATATAATTCCCACATCATTCGCACTCGTCACACCCGGGACAGTCTTATGTCACACCCGTCCCATTTAAAAGTTTAAAAAAGAATGGTAATCGCCATTTTTTTAAAATATTTTTCACTGGTATTCAACAGAAAATATATTAAATTTGAATATATGTAAGTCAAAAATGGTCTCATTGTGGCAGATGGACTGAATTTCAATGTTAAACTCAGAATTTTTTGTTTTTAAACTTGTGCTCGTCACACCCGTCCCAGGTGTTTAAGCGAATATAACTATTAAACTAGTATAAATAGTTGCATTATGTTTTAGCATTTTGAAACCTTGAGGCATCTTCTAAAATACTCTTTAGTAAATTGCTAAAATTTTAACCAGTTAATACAATTTTCAGTACGATAAAGTAGTCAAAACGTCACACTCGTCTGTATGGAATGAGCCTTTTGAGAAAAATTCAAATTCAACTCAAAAGTTATTTCCAAACCAAATTTCATAAGCAACTTATATACATGAATT
Source organism: Tetanocera ferruginea (assembly GCA_958299015.1). NCBI lineage: Eukaryota > Metazoa > Arthropoda > Insecta > Diptera > Sciomyzidae > Tetanocera > Tetanocera ferruginea. Next base: position 129,949,468 of record OY282644.1, read on the forward strand.
TTATTTTTCTTTCAGAAGTTTTGGAGCCACCTCAAGTAGATATATAATTTTTAATACCTTATTGCGCTCATCTACAGCACAAACTTGATTTAATGACACCTTTGTTGTAAAAATAAGTTCATATATGGGCATTTCCACAGAAAGGTCTACCGGGACCGAAAAAAAAAATTGTTAAATAAACAAATAATTTTTTTGTTATTATTTCAAAAACTGCTTGAATTTTTATAATTTACTGCATTTACAACTAATTTCAGTTTTTATTCTGAGAAAATTGGCCTGATATCTGAGAAATATGTTTTTCTTGCTTTTAGCTGCTTTTAAGGACTTTTTCTCTTTAGTATTTTTCGTTTATTTATCAACGTTATGTTTGCACTCTTCTTATAAAATCCATCTATAAACTACAAATAAAAAATAAAAAATAAAAAGATACCAAACAAAGCACGATTTACGGTAAATTTTTTATATTGCTTTAACTACTATTCGAATGTCGCGTTCTTGTACCTAAATCATCATATGTTATCATAACTTCGTGATCGTTCTTAGCAAGTGTCTGAAAATTGTAACTTAAATCAAATTTGGTCGCCTTACTATAAAAAAAAAAGTTACTGCAAGTAAACATCATACTAAACATTTAATATTGATCATCAAAATGTGTCGCGTTCGCTTCGATTTCATTCGATTTTTCTCAATTTTTGGCTAAGTGTTAATAGTTCAAATTAAAGCTCATGAGCTAATTCTCAAGTCATTGGATTGATTGTTAGTAGATTTTTAAGAAATTTTCCAATTTGAGAACATCAATTTGTATGGGAGGTATACGTGGTTTTCATCCTATCGGGACTATTTTCGAACATGATCTTTTTATTCGATATAAACTTAAATATCGAATTTCATTATTATAACTTAATAATAACGGCTGTAATCATGTCAACTGATGGGGGAACATACAAAAACGGGGTGATACTGCAGTATAATATATGCACTTTTCTATATCTGCCACGCCTCCTTGTGAACGTAAACAAGTCTTCATAAAGTAAATAACCACATACGTAGGACGGGTGGTGTTACAAAGAAATATAATATTTTTTCTCACTAGTATTATGTAAGCACTCTTATGTATTTTTTTTTTTTATTAATATTACTAATATAAAACTCACAAATAATATTTACGATGTTTTTGGTAGGTAATGCAATATTTAGCTGAAATTACTTTAACTAATTCTTATTAAAAACGTGATGAGAAAAAATGTCGCGTGCTAGATGTCGCGTTCGCGATCAGGCTTAAGCTCAATAAAAAAAAAAAAAACTAATGGAAATATGTCAAAATGACAAATATTTCTTGAAAGTCACATTAATCTTCTTTAATTTACAATTAACCGCTTTAAAATATTATGTTACGTTTCGCAGATATTTGCATTTTTCTAGATGTAGTCGAAAACTAGTTCCATTTTTAGTCACGTTCGCGATGCCATGTTTATTGCTAATATTTTGGAAACATAAAATCTAGAGAACCTAACTTTTTTTTCTAAATATAGTGCTTATAAAATGCTTTGAGTTTTCTTTATTATTTTGCTCCTCAAAGGCGTATGAATGTCGCGTTCGCGACTATGGAAATGCCCACATCTAATTCTCATAGTTTCTTATTTTCTGAGTCATAGTTTCTGAAATATATTTGAGGTGATCTTGATATTTTCAACACTAATTAACCGATCCGGTCTTTTTATTTCGCAAATCTATTTTCCATTTTGTTGGCTCATAATGAAAGAAGCGAAGTCAGTTTTTGTGACTTATTACTTTAATTTTGTGGATTTTATTACTATAATTCTTATACAACACAACCACAGATAATAATTTAAAAACTATCAGGAGGTCGTTGAGGTTGGTGACAGTCTCCAACACCAGCTTGGGCTTATTGATATGTGATTTCAACGCTTTAAGGGCGGCTTAGCTATCAGAGAAGACGAAAATAGTTTTTCTCTAACTTTATTCAGATGGTTCAGTCCGATACATCTGTTAATGGCAAGAATTTTCGGTTGGAAGATTGTGGTTTACTGACCGACGCTGCAAAAGTGGCTCTATCGGAGTATCCTCCATAAATTCCAACTCCAGTGTCTTCCTCCATTTTAGAACCGTCCGTTACCACACAAAGCCTTTGGTGGATGGAGTTAGTTTCTCGTGTTCCCAGTTAAATATACACTCTAAAAAATAAATCTTCATATAAGGTGAAAAACTGTCTTAAAATAAGCTGCAACAGCATTAAGACAGGTTTTGCTGAAATTACTTTTGCCTTTTTTTACTGTAAAACAGCATTTAATAATGTCTTACTTAAAGAAGTTAAATGGTTATTGCAGCCTTATCTTTGCTGAATTTTATCTCTTATCGTAAACAAACTGGCTTAAAAAGCAATGCAAACGATCTTAAATTAAGATCCATATGATGAATTGTAGCCATTTTTAATATAAAAACACATGCATTTGTTTAAATTAAGCTAGCTTGTCTTAAAATCAACTTGCAAAAGCTGACTTCAAATATGGTTCTTTGGGTTTTTAAGCATTTATAATATTAAAATGCAAATCATACTTAAATGCAGGCACAGGTTGATTTGAAGGCAGTGGTTAAAGTACGCTTTACTTTTTACAGTGTAGGGAGGATAACTACGATGAAGTTTCAGCTTTTGGGAAGTATGTCATCCAAAGGCATGCAGGATTCCCTTTCTCGCTTTATTTAAGGAGAGGTATCTCTTCAATGGATTTTTAGTACCCGGATACCCAGATGAAAAAACCTGTGCAGCTGAGCTTGGTCTCCATCTGAATTGAATTGTTAGAGCGAATTGGTAAAAAGACTAATAATGCGGTCTATGTGAAGGTTTCAGAACAGTTTGGTGCCTATCCAGAATCACTACAAGATACTTTACTGAGTTGGAAAACTCACTACTTCTACTACTTCTACTTTCTCTCAAAAGAGTTCTAGGCACGTTAGATTAAGATAACGCCGTTTTGTAAGACACAATAACTGTCTCTTATGGGTTTACAGATAGCCCTTCGCTTAAGCACCAACTCTATACCGTATTCAGTGCTGCCTTTGTATGATAAGTCATCGTCACCCAACCACATCCACCCCAGTTTCTTTGAGTTCAACTAGGAGACTGACTACAACCTCTGACTATAATTGCTTTCAAAGCAGGCCTGGATTTCTATAGTACAAAGTGTCATCATAATGCACCTGTTTATGACTGGTGTTATATTAAGTTTGTGAAGAGCCCTTCTAGTGGATTCATATGTCATATGTATTATTGAAATCTCCTTCGATATCAAGGAAAGCGACAGTACATATTTCCTTGCAGTCGAAAGATTCTTTCAATTGTGCAAACGATATCATTAAGCGCTGACTCTAGAGATTTGTGCAAGTCTGGTAGCAATGTTGTGCCTAGCATAGGTGATGCATTGACAAAGCAAACTCTCTAAAGTTTGAAGCATACACGATTTATGCCTTTCTAAAATACATCTAAATAAGATAATTTAAAAAAAATCCTTTTAATTTAAAAACTCACAACGTAAACAAATTAAAATTTGTATTTTTGGCATGTTTTGTGTATTTTTCTTGGAGGAAAATAAATAACAGTGAAATGTATGGGGTGTTCACAACAACTTGATAATAAATAAACCGCAACATGATGTTCAACATGTTCATGGTTGCGCATTTTAATAGCAGTGATATTTTCACACTTGTAACCTAGAAAAATGCAGCGTTCCCAAGAAACGGTTTTCCGTCCAAAAAAATTAAAAAAAAAACCACACAAATTCCCAATGCGTTGCACTGCCACTTTTCCAGCTGAATAAGAAACTGAGTGGGTCGATATTAAGTGGTGGTGCTATCGACGCGCAGCTCATCTGTTGCTCCAGCAGTTGCTGGACGGCAGATGCTAGCAATGAATGCTGATAAATTTTTATTGATGATGATGACGATTGCATTATGCGGTGCAATTTAATTAAATGCGATATTTTTTAGCATTGCATATCATTGAAAAATGTGTTTGCATTGATCGGGTGTGATTTATATCGATGAGATTTTTTTCATCCATTTATATCTTAGACGACAAATAGTGCTGGTGGGAAAACATTAACTGAAATGCGGTCAGGGTTTGGTACTCTAAAGTGTCATTTATTGTATTTTATTGCAATAATCAAGGCAATAATTGTGACGCTACGCAGTACAAATAAACAATTTAAGTTCGTGAGAATAAGGCATAAATTAATTTGTATTTTCTTTTGCATATTTTTTTCGAATAACTTTGATTCTTAGTTAAACAAACTTTTGCTCTTTTCAGCAGCGGCGAATACAATAAAGGCAATATTTTACAACACCAGCAACAACAACAGCAGCAGCAGCAGCATGTTTCTGCCATCGTCTTTTCGCAACAACCCGCCCAACGTACGTTTACCATATTAATCACCATCGACATGGCGCACCACCTGAACGCAATCGACTTAATTTGCCAAAGCTTAAAACTTCTGAGGCGGCACATCGAGTTTTGTGAAATTCTTGTTGTTTGCCCAGATCAGAGTCTTTTGCTGTTGAGCAAGCAGCGAGCGGCGGAGACGACAAATTGGGAATATGACAAGGTAAGTCGCCAATGACTGCGTCTAGACGGATAGACAACATGTGGTTCGATTGCATTTGCCTTTTAGAATTTGATCATTAAAATTTTGACTTAAAGTTTGCGGCGTTGTTAATTTATGTTGTTAATTTTGAAGCTTAATAATAATTAGCAAAGCTTATTTTGGCGATAAAGAGGTTTTCTGAAGTAACAGTTAGCGTTAAAGTTAGAGTTAGAGTTAGAGTTAGAGCTAGAGTTAGAGTTAGAGTTAGAGTTAGAGTTAGAGTTAGAGTTAGAGTTAGAGTTAGAGTTAGAGTTAGAGTTAGAGTTAGAGTTAGAGTTAGAGTTAGAGTTAGAGTTAGAGTTAGAGTTAGAGTTAGAGTTAGAGTTAGAGTTAGAGTTAGAGTTAGAGTTAGAGTTAGAGTTAGAGTTAGAGTTAGAGTTAGAGTTAGAGTTAGAGTTAGAGTTAGAGTTAGAGTTAGAGTTAGAGTTAGAGTTAGAGTTAGAGTTAGAGTTAGAGTTAGAGTTAGAGTTAGAGTTAGAGTTAGAGTTAGAGTTAGAGTTAGAGTTAGAGTTAGAGTTAGAGTTAGAGTTAGAGTTAGAGTTAGAGTTAGAGTTAGAGTTAGAGTTAGAGTTAGAGTTAGAGTTAGAGTTAGAGTTAGAGTTAGAGTTAGAGTTAGAGTTAGAGTTAGAGTTAGAGTTAGAGTTAGAGTTAGAGTTAGAGTTAGAGTTAGAGTTAGAGTTAGAGTTAGAGTTAGAGTTAGAGTTAGAGTTAGAGTTAGAGTTAGAGTTAGAGTTAGAGTTAGAGTTAGAGTTAGAGTTAGAGTTAGAGTTAGAGTTAGAGTTAGAGTTAGAGTTAGAGTTAGAGTTAGAGTTAGAGTTAGAGTTAGAGTTAGAGTTAGAGAGTTAGAGTTAGAGTTAGAGTTAGAGTTAGAGTTAGAGTTAGAGTTAGAGTCAGAGTTAGATTTAGAGTTAGAGTTAGAGTTAGAGTTAGAGTTAGAGTTAGAGTTAGAGTTAGAGTTAGAGTTAGAGTTAGAGTTAGAGTTAGATTTAGAGTTAGAGTTAGAATTAGAGTTAGAGTTAGAGTTAGAGTTAGAGTTAGAGTTAGAGTTAGAGTTAGAGTTAGAGTTAGAGTTAGAGTTAGAGTTAGAGTTAGAGTTAGAGTTAGAGTTAGAGTTAGAGTTAGAGTTAGAGTTAGAGTTAGAGTTAGAGTTAGAGTTAGAGTTAGAGTTAGAGTTAGAGTTAGAGTTAGAGTTAGAGTTAGAGTTAGAGTTAGATTTAGAGTTAGAGTTAGAGTTAGAGTTAGAGTTAGAGTTAGAGTTAGAGTTAGAGTTAGAGTTAGAGTTAGAGTTAGAGTTAGAGTTAGAGTTAGAGTTAGAGTTAGAGTTAGAGTTAGAGTTAGAGTTAGAGTTAGAGTTAGAGTTAGAGTTAGAGTTAGAGTTAGAGTTAGAGTTAGAGTTAGAGTTAGAGTTAGAGAGTTAGAGTTAGAGTTAGAGTTAGAGTTAGAGTTAGAGTTAGAGTTAGAGTTAGAGTTAGAGTCAGAGTTAGATTTAGAGTTAGAGTTAGAGTTAGAGTTAGAGTTAGATTTAGAGTTAGAGTTAGAGTTAGAGTTAGAGTTAGAGAGTTAGAGTTAGAGTTAGAGTTAGAGTTAGAGTTAGAGTTAGAGTTAGAGTCAGAGTTAGAGTTAGAGTTAGAGTTAGAGTTAGAGTTAGAGTTAGAGTTAGAGTTAGAGAGTTAGAGTTAGAGTTAGAGTTAGAGTTAGAGTTAGAGTTAGAGTTAGAGTTAGAGTTAGAGTTAGAGTTAGAGTTAGAGTTAGAGTTAGAGTTAGAGTTAGAGTTAGAGTTAGAGTTAGAGTTAGAGTTAGAGTTAGAGTTAGAGTTAGAGTTAGAGTTAGAGTTAGAGTTAGAGAGTTAGAGTTAGAGTTAGAGTTAGAGTTAGAGTTAGAGTTAGAGTTAGAGTTAGAGTTAGAGTCAGAGTTAGATTTAGAGTTAGAGTTAGAGTTAGAGTTAGAGTTAGAGTTAGAGTTAGAGTTAGAGTTAGAGTTAGAGTTAGAGTTAGAGTTAGATTTAGAGTTAGAGTTAGAATTAGAGTTAGAGTTAGAGTTAGAGTTAGAGTTAGAGTTAGAGTTAGAGTTAGAGTTAGAGTTAGAGTTAGAGTTAGAGTTAGAGTTAGAGTTAGAGTTAGAGTTAGAGTTAGAGTTAGAGTTAGAGTCAGAGTTAGATTTAGAGTTAGAGTTAGAGTTAGAGTTAGAGTTAGATTTAGAGTTAGAGTTAGAGTTAGAGTTAGAGTTAGAGTTAGAGAGTTAGAGTTAGAGTTAGAGTTAGAGTTAGAGTTAGAGTTAGAGTTAGAGTCAGAGTTAGAGTTAGAGTTAGAGTTAGAGTTAGAGTTAGAGTTAGAGTTAGAGTTAGAGTTAGAGTTAGAGTTAGAGTTAGAGTTAGAGTTAGAGTTAGAGTTAGAGTTAGAGTTAGAGTTAGAGTTAGAGTTAGAGAGTTAGAGTTAGAGTTAGAGTTAGAGTTAGAGTTAGAGTTAGAGTTAGAGTCAGAGTTAGATTTAGAGTTAGAGTTAGAGTTAGAGTTAGAGTTAGAGTTAGAGTTAGAGTTAGAGTTAGAGTTAGAGTTAGAGTTAGAGTTAGATTTAGAGTTAGAGTTAGAATTAGAGTTAGAGTTAGAGTTAGAGTTAGAGTTAGAGTTAGAGTTAGAGTTAGAGTTAGAGTTAGAGTTAGAGTTAGAGTTAGAGTTAGAGTTAGAGTTAGAGTTAGAGTTAGAGTTAGAGTTAGAGTTAGAGTTAGAGTTAGAGTTAGAGTTAGAGTTAGAGTTAGAGTTAGAGTTAGATTTAGAGTTAGAGTTAGAGTTAGAGTTAGAGTTAGAGTTAGAGTTAGAGTTAGAGTTAGAGTTGGAGTTAGAGTTAGAGTTAGAGTTAGAGTTAGAGTTAGAGTTAGAGTTAGAGTTAGAGTTAGAGTTAGAGTTAGAGTAAGAGTTAGAGTTAGAGTTAGAGTTAGAGTTAGAGTTAGAGTTAGAGTTAGAGTTAGAGTTAGAGTTAGAGTTAGAGTTAGAGTTAGAGTTAGAGTTAGAGTAAGAGTTAGAGTTAGAGTTAGAGTTAGAGTTAGAGTTAGAGTTAGAGTTAGAGTTAGAGTAAGAGTTAGAGTTAGAGTTAGAGTTAGAGTTAGAGTTAGAGTTAGAGTTAGAGTTAGAGTTAGAGTCAGATTTAGAGTTAGAGTTAGAGTTAGAGTTAGAGTTAGAGTTAGAGTTAGAGTTAGAGTTAGAGTTAGAGTTAGAGTTAGAGTTAGAGTTAGAGTTAGAGTTAGAGTTAGAGTTAGAGTTAGAGTTAGAGTTAGAGTTAGAGTTAGAGTTAGAGTTAGAGTTAGAGTTAGAGTTAGAGTTAGAGTTAGAGTTAGAGTTAGAGTTAGAGTTAGAGTTAGAGTTAGAGTTAGAGTTAGAGTTAGAGTTAGAGTTAGAGTTAGAGTTAGAGTTAGAGTTAGAGTTAGAGTAAGAGTTAGAGTTAGAGTTATAACTGGGGTTAGAGTTAGAGTTGGACTAAGAATAAGAGATCAGAAGTAAGAGGTTAGTGGTTAGTGGTTAGATGTAAGCGGTTTAGGGGTTAGAAATAGAGGAAGTCTTTAAGTTAACATTAGCTTCAATATTAACTTCACCTGTAATAACAGTTAAATAACCCATTCACATGAACTCCATTTAGTTCATTATTTTAGCTTCTATTCAAATGCACTCCCAGGCACTGATGAACTGCTTCTGTCTAAATAAAGTATTTAAATTCATTAGCGTCAACAAACTGCACTCAGCTGACGAACTACTGACAGAACAACAACAACAAAAAGTTCAACACAAATTATCAGCATCTGCGCACGCTGTTAACGCCCCAGCATAACACCCAATTAACCCGCTTAAAACAACGACAACAACAACATTTCACGTTTCTTTACTCTGTTTCTTTCAGCAGCAGCACCAACAACAACAACAACAACAACAACAGCAACTTCAACAAAAACCACTAACACAACAACCAACAAATTTGATAAAATTCATTAGCGTCGATGAAGTCACGACAAGTGTTGCACCTAGCCAGATACCGAACGCCAAACTACGTGGCTTGCATCATCATGATCCGCGGAAATGGCGCGAGTTCTTTGCGCTGCTTGAACCCTTCCAAAGTCAATGCATGGCAACGGGGCAACGGCTGGTGACCGCCATGAACGATATACGTTGTGCCGATATGCAAGGGTTGCCAACGCGTCGTCAGCTGTATGCGCAGCATCGTGCGCTCAGTCGTGCCCTCATGGATTCTGAATTGCATAACGTCAGAAAACGGGGAGCGCAAACATTGACACGACTGCAGGAATTGGCCAAAAACATAAATAGTAGCCCGACTCAGAGCAATAACAACAACAAAAAAAGCAGCGGCTGCTACAATAGCAAAAACCACAACAACAACACTTACAGTTTCAGCCTAACTAAACGTAATTCAACAGCGTCATCGTCATCATCGACTTCTTCGTCATCGTCGTCATCATCATCATCGTCCTCCTCAACAGCTGCAACAACTGCAATCATAACCAAGCAAAATCTTCTTAATACCAACAATAGCAACAGCATTAGTAGTTTTGTTGGCAGCAACAACAACAACAACAACAATCACAACAATATCGATGTTGCAATTAGACTGAGCAAAGTGACTTTGTTATTCAACGAGGTCGATCGAGCAGCCAAACGTTTGGAACAGCTAACCGAACAGCGACGTGAACGTCTGCGCGAACTAACGCGTCAACGTGCGCTGGAGGATGAAATCAATGAGGTAAGTTTGAAGTTTTTACGCTATTATCCGTTAAAGCTGGCAACAAAAATAAATATATTGTTTCTTTGAGTCATCCTCTTTTTTTGTTCTTACTTTTTATGGAGTAGAAAAAAGATCTTTAGTTCTTTAGTATTTACACTGAGTAAACTTTTATGTATACGAGGTGTACAATCCTTTCTACTTCTACTTTGAATTATACTAGAGTAAAACCCGTAGCTTGGAGGGCTTTTGGGGTATACAGTAGGTAAAATAATTGAGCACTGAACGGTGTAGATCCAGACGGCAATTTCAAAATTTGCTGACGATGCCATCGACCCCTGACAGTCACTATAAAACTTATTATGAAACATTCACAATAATCAGTTAGCTTAGTTACAATATGTTAGCTTAGTGCAATTCTACCCTATTAGTATTCTTACAACAAAACTCTTGATCAAGAGATTAGGAGAATAAGATTAGGAAATTGAGATTGAAATGAGATGAGTTTAGACGTGTTGTTTTTACCAACAGGTTTTAACCAACATTACAGAAGATATTCGGTTCTATGGATGACTTACATTTAAGTTACAATGTGTACCAAAGCCATAGTGGGCAAAAATCCAATTCAGGAATCTTTTGTTATTTTGAGACAAATCAATGAGAACGGTGACAATCCCTAGAACTAGCTTTAAAGAAAGCTTCACTTTAAAAAAACAAAGATGGGCTTTGGCTCAAGACCATTGTAGGGGGCATTTTTGCGGTTCAACACCTCCCACACATTGCTACCGAAAAGTAGGCAAAAAAATCAATTCAACTCAAACAAATTCAAGCAAATTTTCAACTTTTTCGTTAAAAAAAGAACTGATGTAAAGATGAAATATTAAAATGCTTTTAGAAGAAAATTCTAAAAATTTATACGAAAGTTTTAAATGGTTAGAATGTTCGTAATAAAAAAGCTTCTAATTAAATTATGGTCATAAAACAATAAGGGGGAGATAAGGGGGCGATCTTCACATGGCAACGTGTCTGACTGCCTCAACTTGGCGAGGCCAGCATTATCCATGTCGAAATCGTCTCAAGTCGACTCAAACCTCCGCGTGGTGTCTCCTGGTAACGTCAAAGTACTATCGCCCGATAAACTTTGGCGGCGAATCTGAGCGGCGGGCTTCCTTTGGCCATCAAGCAAAGGTTGTGCGTTGGGTTTGAAGCCCACCATGTAATAAAACCATTTCAATGAAAAGTTTAAAAATAAATAAAAGAATGATCCCCAAATCTGATGACGACTACCGCAAACGAAAAACTGATAATGATTTACGGATATGCACCTGGAATGTCCGAACCCTAAATTGGGATGGTGCCTCTATCCAACTGATTGATATCTTGGAAAGATATAATTCTGATATCACTGCAATCCAAGAAATGCGATGGAAGGGACAGGGTTGCTTACGGCAAGCATCCTGTGATATCTACTACAGCGGCCATGCGGAGAAGCACGAGTTTGGATGCGGATTTGTAGTTGGCAAGAGAATACGGCATCATGTCCTGCGATTCACTCCTGTGAACGAACGACTTGCCATAATCCGCTTCAAGGCAAAATTTTTTAACATAAGCCTAATATGTGCGCACGCTCCGACAGAAGAAAAAGATGACGAGACCAAAGAAAGTTTTTACGAGCGCCTTGAAGACGCATACGAGCGCTGCCCCCGTCATGACATAAAAATCGTGCTTGGTGACTTCAACGCCAAGGTGGGTAAGGAAAACATATTTGGTCCAACAGTCGGAAAGTTCAGCCTCCACGACAACACATCCGATAACGGAATGAGGTTGATTGACTTCGCCGCAGCACGAAACATGGTCGTTAGTAGCACTAGATTCAAGCATCTCAATATTCATAAGGCCACTTGGCTGTCCCCTGATCAAAAAACATGCAACCAAATTGATCACGTTTTGATTGACGGAAGGCACTCTTCCAGTGTACTAGACGTACGCACGATCCGTGGTGCTAACATAGACTCGGATCATTATCTTGTCGCAGCCAAGATCCGCACACGTCTGTGCGCAGCTAAGAATGCTCGCAATCCTACACAAAGAAAGCTAGACGTCGATAAGCTGCAGTCAAAACGGACGGCCGAAGCCTTCGCTAATCGACTCTCACTCCTGCTTCAAGAAAGCACTCCTCCGATCGACGATATATGCGGACAGTGGACGCACATATCCCACTCTATGCGTACGGCTGCCGAAGAGGTGATAGGCTACCACCGCCCTCGCCGAAACCAGTGGCACGACCAGGAGTGTCGCGACGCCACTGCAGAGAAGGACATCGCCTACAAAGCCACCCTGCAGTCGGTTGTAACGCGTGCTGTTATGGAGCGATACCGAGAGAAGAGGAGGGAAGAGAGACGCATTTTCAGGCGAAAAAAACGAGAGGCGGAAATGCGTGAGTGCGAGAAAATTGAGATGCATGGCGACAGGAATGAGACTCGAAAATTTTTCGAAAAAATAAGACGCCTGGCCGATGGTTTTAAGACCGGAGCCTCTTCCTGCAAGGATGAGAATGGGAATCTAGTGACAGATATCCAGAGTACACTGATGCTATGGAGGGAACACTTCTCTTGTCTTTTAAATGGCGACGCTGACAACAATCCCGCCAGTGGAGATGATATCCCGGAAACCCCAATCATGGATGACAGCGTTGAAGTTCCGCTGCCCGACTATAACGAGGTCTTAACAGCTATAGCTCGGCTTAAAAACAACAAAGCCGCAGGAGCCGATGGTCTACCGGCTGAGCTGTTTAAGACCGGTGGCGAAGCTCTGTTTAAATGCATTCACAGACTTCTATGCAGAATATGGTCGGAAGAATGCATTCCAGATGATTGGAACCTCAGTGTGCTCTGCCCAATCCACAAGAAAGGCGATCCCACCATTTGCGCCAACTACCGTGGGATTAGCCTTCTAAATATCGCATATAAGGTCCTGTCGAGCGTATTGTGTGAAAGACTGAAGCCCATCGTCAACCAACTGATTGGACCTTATCAGTGTGGCTTCAGACCTGGAAAGTCCACCATTGACCAGATCTTCACGCTCCGACAAATCTTGGAAAAGACCCTCGAAAAACAAATCGACACGCACCATCTCTTTGTCGATTTCAAAGCCGCCTTCGACAGTCCAATAAGGAGTCACCTATACTCCATCATGTCTGAATTTGGTATTCCTGCCAAGCTAATACGTCTTTGCAGGATGACACTGTACAACACCAGCAGCGCAGTGAAAATCGGGAAGGACCTCTCCCTTCCGTTCGATACCAAGCGAGGTTTCAGACAAGGTGATTCCTTATCGTGCGACTTCTTTAATATAGTAATGGAGAAGATCATCCGAGCTTCTGACCTGAGACGCAGCGGCACAATTTTCTATAAGAGCGTTATGCTGCTGGCGTATGCTGATGATATTGACATCATTGGCCAAAATACGCGCGAAGTCAGTGCAGCATTCTCCAGGCTAGAAAAAGAGTCGAGTCGAATGGGTCATGCAGTGAACGCAGATAAAACGAAGTATCTCGTGTCAACAAACAAACAGTCCCAGCGTCTTGGAAACCACGTCACTGTTGACAACACCTCCTTTGAGGTAGTGAAGGACTTTGTTTACCTGGGATCCAGTATTAACTCCTCCAACGATATCAGTATTGAGATTAAACGAAGGATAACTCTTGCCAACAGGTGTTACTTTGGGCTCAGTAGGCAATTGAGAAGCAGAGCTCTCTCTCGACGAACAAAACTGACGCTCTATAAGTCAATAATCATGCCCGTCCTACTATACGCATCACAAACCTGGACGTTGAGCAGCTCTGATGAAAGGACTTTGGGAGCGTTCGAGAGAAAAATCCTTCGCAAGATCTATGGTCCAATCTGCGTCAATGGCGAGTACCGAATACGATGGAACCACGAGTTGTATGAGCTATATGCCGACATCGATATAGTCAAGCGTATTAAAATAGAGCGGCTTCGCTGGCTAGGTCATGTCGAGAGAATGAACGACGAAGCTCCAGCGAAAAAAATATTGGATTCGGTACCCAGCGGTGGCCAACGCAGACGAGGAAGACCGCATCTCCGTTGGAAAGACCAGGCATTGGATAACCTGACGACGCTTGGAATTTCCAACTGGCGCCAGCAAGCGCACGACAAAAGAGGCTGGCGCAAATTCTTAGACCAGGCCAAAACCGACCAACGGTTGTAAGCGCCATCTAAGTAAGTAAGTAAGTCATAAAACAATAGTTAGAAGTCACGAAAATTGCTTTTTTCCATCATTATGAGTACTGAATCACTGATTACAAATCTGAAGTCAAAAATTCATGAAGTATACAAAAAGTGCACCTAATGTGAGAAACGAAAAATTATATACTGATGATTATAAAAATTTTCATGACCAAGAAAAAAATTTCTATATTACTTGCATATTTTAAATTTTACACAATAAAGAAGGTTTATAGTCGTTTTCCTGGCTGATCTTAAATTTTTAAGATATGATTTAAAACTCATATTTAAAATTTGCTCAAATCCTTAAAATACGAAAATACAAATATTAAGGTTATTTTTCTCGGGACCTACAAAATTGGTAAGAAAAATATCACTGTGACACTGAAGACATGTCCACAGAGCATGGTTTTACTTTATTTCGACCCTCATATAAAATATTTTGTTGGAAATTTAACCAAAGCAATATTTTTCAGGTTATGTTCCCTATTTTATGACTTATACTTTTTATCTGGTTGGATTTTTCAGCAAGATTTCTTTAGAAAAGTTGTTCAGAATGTGTCAGACTTTTTTTATACAAACCAAATACCAAAAAGAGTTCTTGGACACCTTTAGGTCAAAATTCGAAGAATATGTTTCTTTTATCAAACTTTTTCGCAGTTTTTAAACTACAAGCAGCCAAATCTTACTAAAACAACACAAAAGTATGAAAATAAATACGCAAAAAATTGTCTTGGGCTCCACTTGATCCATATAACGAAGAAATTAATTTTGTCCGCGTTTCTTCATAGTCTTTTCATCACTAGACGTAGAAATTTCTATATTATGATTTATTTACTGTATAATGGATCATTTCTACAAAAACACATTGCTTTTATTATTATAATTTAGTTTTAGGAATATACCGTACAAAATAAACTAGGTATTGGGTTCGTTTTTTTTTTTTGTTTTGAAACCGAAGTTGACTCTTTTCAATGATTATATATAAAAGGAATTGATATTAAAAAGCAATTTCGTAGCAACTATTTTATAACTTGTTTTTAACTACTTATTCATAATTTTTATAAAAAAATAACCCCCTCCCATCGGAAAATTATGGCTACGGCTCTGGTTTGACCTTGACATTATTCAAATTTTTTAGTCTGCCTCTTCTGTTTTTGGTATCTACTTGATTATGTGGGAGTTTTTTGCCATATGAGTTAAAAGTTTTTAATTATACCCTAAACCTGAAAGGTTATATTAACTTTGTGCAAACGTTTGTAACGCATAGAACGAAGCGAGTCCGGTATAGAAAACTATATATATTCTTGATCAGCGTCACCACGTGAGTCGAGTTATCCATGTCCGTCCGTCCGAAACTTGGTACACATGGTCACATGAAACCAAGGATCTGCACTATTGAATATTTTTGGAATCCGCCCACGGACACGCCTACCTCCCATACAACGCAAAAATTGAAAACTGCAGAACTCAGCTCATAATTAGCCTACAACAATAAAATTTGGTATGTATGTGTTTTATATCAACACAAAGATGTTTTTGAAAAATGGACGTCATCCGCTCAAGGACACGCCCACCTCCCATACAACCCAAAAATTGAAAACGCAATAAATAAGCCTCTGTTTAACCTACAAAGCTAAAATTTGGCACGTATGTTTTTTATGACAAGACAAAGATAGTTCTGAAAAATGGATGTCATCCGCCTACGGACACGCCCACCTCCCATACAACCCAAAAAGTTAAAAACTCAATAAATAAGGTTATGTTTGTCATAGAGAAATTAAATTTGGTATGCATGTATTTTATACCAAAACTAAGGTGTGTTCAAAAATTGGAAGTAATCCGTCCATGAACACGCCAACCTCCCATAGCGAAAGCACAATAAAGGCATTAACTGTGAGCTACAGGAATAAAACTTGGTATGTGTAAATTTTTCATCAACATTTAAATGCATATAAAATATAGGCTTAATCCGCCCACGGACACGCCCATTTACAATAAATTTTTTTTTTATAAGTGGGTTTAGGGTATTTCATAGTCGGCCTAGACCGACTTTAGACTTTCTTGTTAGACTTTCTAGACGTACTTGTTTTTACTCTGGACCAGTGTCGGGCAAAAATGAAATTCCTATTCACTCG
Organism: Tetanocera ferruginea; assembly: GCA_958299015.1. Lineage (NCBI taxonomy): Eukaryota > Metazoa > Arthropoda > Insecta > Diptera > Sciomyzidae > Tetanocera > Tetanocera ferruginea. Next base: position 129,965,232 of record OY282644.1, read on the forward strand.
TGTTTGAGCTAGCATTTGCTGCCGACGTCAATATTTCCACACGTACACAATAAAATCTTCGTGTGGCGTACGAACTGTAGCCGAGTAATGGCTTTGGCTCGAGCTTATGAGAAGCTGTGAGCGTAATTTTGCTATTCAACTGATGTCAGTTGACGTTAAGCATTTAAGAAAGTTAGTTTTCGCTTCTGCTCTCTTCTCAACTATTAAATAAATACGCAAAGAAAAATGTTTAATGACAAATGGATGCTAGATTTTTTTTATAGAAAATATAAACAGCGCTGTCGCTCTCTCTTGGACACACACAAACTTGCGTGTTTATGTATTGGTTTTCCCGACACTGCTCTGGACCCAAGAGTCCATTAGTGACTCATATGAAGAAGTTGTGAATGCTGTTTTGATATAAAAAAAGTGAAAATGCATATTTATTTCCCTGTTATCGATAGATTTCTCAACTTCTGTTTCTTCTCAACTTCAAGTTTTTCTAAAGTCTTCAACTCTTGCCAACGTCCATGAAAGATCCACGGAAGTGGCTTAATAACCCTTTTCTAGACTTGTAATCACTTTGTTGTTTCAGATATTTAAGACTTACATCCGAACCATAAAAAATGTCTCTTCAAAAATTTAATCACGTTTTAAATTTTTTTTTGTCTTACGAATTTTTACGTTTAATAAAAAAAAAATTCAAAGCATTTTGAAAATTGCAGTTTGTAGTAGTAGAAAAACAATCTTTGTAAATATTTTCTTCGCAAGAGACTGATCAACTTCGCATATTTTTAACACACGCACAAACAGCAGCTAATTGTCTTCACACGCGAGTTTGAAGGAAGCCTCTTCGTTAAAGAAAGAGATCTTCTTCAACTCATATCAATTGCTATTGTATGATAATTATGGATTGCGCTGTTGTGTGCTACCTAATCAGAAGTTGCCATCAGCGTTGCAATCATAATTTTTTAGCATGTATGTTTTTTACTTCCATCCCCCTTTAAACCGCCTACGAAGTCAATTCAATTTTGTTGATTTATCGATATAATTTGCTTGGCAACAGATGCAGCTTTTTACTGCAATGAAGCTACTTGGTTAGTGTGAGGTTTGCGATTTGCGTGTGAGAATATTACTGATGACGATGCAGTCGACTGTTGACTTGTGCTAACTTTGGTGAAATTTGCAATTTTTCATAAAGAAACAGCAGCTTGAAGAAAAGATTTAAATTAATTTCGATTTTCACACTGCAACTGAGTAAATTTAGGTCAGCTAAATAGGTAGAGGTAGAAGTTTTTATGACTTTGCATTATGAATTAAAGCAATTTACTAGAAGTAAAAAAAGAGATTAAATTTGTAGGAAAATGTTTGGTGGCTTCGATGGATAGAATGGAGTCAGATTTCACTGATATGCCTTCTAAATTTTTGTGGATTGTTTTGATGAATTTTCTTTCCTTTCAATCTTTCTACATTTTATTTATTCAAATTGAGTACTCGGAATTTTTGTGACGATTTCTCTGAAATTTTGAGTGAGTAAAACTTTGGCACTATTTTAATAGTTGACAACTTTATAGATTTTCTAACCTTAATCATTCTAGAATCAAAATAGTTCAAAATTTTTAGTAGAAAAAAGCAACGCTTTGTTAAGTCAATCCATTTAAAAAGTTACAGCTTGAAGCTTGAATAACAATCTCTATTCAATAAATAATCGTTTGTTTTTTTTTTTTTTTTTGTCTTGGTTAACGTTTGATTAATTTGTCGAGTTACACACTCGAACATCAGTGGACAGCGAAGATTTATGGTACAAATCTAACGTACTCCCAACAAGGTGACGACAAAGACAAACTTAATAACATTTCTACCCTGCAGTCAGACAGAGCTCATTCGTCGTGGCCTGATCAAGATCGAAGGCCAATCGATGGATAGATCGATTTACAGGTTTTATACTGTTATAAATACTCATTGGCGTCAGCACTAATTTGGCCATACCGATCAATTGCGAAACGAAGCGATTTTCTTTTCGATTAATTTTCACTTTCGAAAGAGTTTTTACGGTGTCATAAATTTTCACCACTTCATATCATACGACAACAACAGCGACAACAATAACGATGCAGCGACAATATTGTGCACCATAGCGCCTTCAACTATGCCAGGCAATAAAAAAAATAAAATTCAAAATAAATACTAAAAGAATTGGTAGTAAATCGTAACGACTGCACTATGTAAAAGTATAACGTTGATTTCATTAAAAGAAAAAAAACACCAAAAAAAGGAAAAATTCCGCTAGTTTCAACATAATTTGGTGAGGTGTAAAATTTAATGATCGGCATTAAAAACCAGCTTCAAGATAGCAAAAACATATCTAATTGTAGTCCATGAATTACTTATTTTTATTGTTATCGTGGCGCATATACTTTGATGAAACTTGCGACAACAACAAAAACAGCAATAACTGGCATGTCGCACCTGTCACTTGTTGGTTTTTAATGTCTGGCTGGTGCAAAATATGAGCTTTTAAGCCAAGATATTGAGACATAAAATATAAGTTTTTGCACATTTTAATGACTTGATTTTTTTTTTTAATAAAAAAATTTATAGCTAAGGTAGTTATTAAAGCTAGTAGCAAAATATGCCATTTATAACATAAATATAACAAAGTATTCATATGTAAAAAAAATGAAAAATTTTTTTTTTGTTTTTGCAAAATTTAAAAATATCTTTGTGTTGTCTTGAATGGGATATTTCCAATTATTTAAAAAAAATATTGCTACATTTGACAACAAAAACAACACTTTTTAATAAAATGAATACAATTTTGTTAACCTCGAAGCTAGAGTTCATAGTAAAAATAAAAAAATAGTAAAGATTTTTATGTGGTAATGAGTTGGTTTTTATGTGGCTTTAAGCACTTTTAGCTAATTGCAGTAAGTTAACAACATTGTTTATTAGTGTTGCCATTGTTGAAAATAATACTTCATACTTGTTGAACAGAGGCTCTTGGCACTTTATTGCCTAAAAGTGGTGGCATCGCGTGAGTGAGTGCGTGATGCTGAGATAGCTGCGCATTTAATAAATTTTAATTGACTTTGAACTCAATATCACGGGTAACTTAAAAGACCCAGGAGAGATAAATTTTTTTAATGTCGAATAAGTTTTATCGTTCAACACAACTGTATCTAAAGTTTTAAAACTGAAGTGAGGTCGTTAGACGCACTTTTATTTTATACTCAAGGTTAGATGCCACATTACAGCTGTTAACATTACAGCGTGATGCCTATAACTGGCAGAATTTTTTTTTCTTTCTATCTCCGATAGAGGTTTCAATTAAAAGCAAAAGTGTAAAAATCCTCGGTCAATTGTGTGCAAACATTTAATAACACACACAACACAATTGATCATAAGTAGCTCGGTCAAAGTCCTTTCAAGGGCTGAAATGGCCAATTTGTTTTTTTTTGTTTTGTAAAAATCCTCAACAAGTGACAAGAACTGATTGAGTTCAAATTAATCAACACTCTCATTAAACATTTTTTTTGAAATTGTATATTTGTATTATAATCTACTTTTTTAGATCAAAATAAGGATAATATGGAAATATGGATATTTAGATCTTACAAAAAATTTAATTTCAACTCCACTCGTTAACACACTTCAAATAACGCTTATTAAAGCAACAAAAACTCTCAAAAATCTATTGAACCCCTTTGATCAGAGCTAAGAGTTGTCTACTTTGAAATATTCGTCAGTATTGTTACTTTTACAGCTTGCGAACCCAATGGTCTATCTTATACATACCATTCTATGCGGTTAAAAATCTTGGAATAACTTTGAAAGCAATCAATGGACTAATGCATTTTTTAACCCTTTTTTGATTAGAATTGATACTTTTCAAAATGCCAGAATTTTTTTTAGTCAAGGCTATATATAAATTGAATAAATTGGGAATATCATTTATATTTAAGTATCTACAGTTTTAAAAAGCTGTTAGTGTTTACATTTTGTTCATGTTATAGCAAGCAACAGATTAACCCGAGGTTAGAACTCGCTACTCTAATGCGATGGTTGCCGCAGTCCATGGTTCGATCCTAGGGTGTGGCAAAAATTAAAAAATTTGTTAAGCACCTGATCTAACAAAGAATTCCACGCTCACTTCCACAGCCCAAGTTATCAACGATTAATGTTAGAATTTGGGTGTTTTATAGATATTCCGACCTTTAACACCCACTCAAGTGCACAATCGTAGATCTTAACCAAGGCGGTTGATTTTTTGAAAACAAAAAAAAACAAATTGGCCATTTCAGCCCTTGAAAGGACTTTGACCGAGCTTCTTATGATCAAATGGCAAATACACCCAGTGAAATAATGCCAAAACTAGAAATTCTATATCATTACTCTTGCCTTCTTAAGTCACAATAAGAGATTTACGATGTCATCCATTTTTTTATTTGCACAGTCCGGTTAAATTTTGTGCAGAAGGTAGTCATCAAATATCAATTTCAAAACTGTTGGGGAATATTGACAGGTTGGTTCAAAACTTGATTTTGGCTAACAGCGTTTATTCCGCTCCTATTATGGTACAAAAATTACTCAATAGACTGTGTGGTCTTCCATCTGTAATAAAACTTTGCCGCGAGTGGGAATCGATCTTGGGCTTGGGACATGCAAAGCTACGCACTTAACGTGCATGCCACGGTATGAACTATGCATATAAAATTTTATTTATAAATTATGTTTCCTGGTTAGGTAAATATGTATCGTACAGAGCTATCGTGGCTATCCTAAGTAAAAGTATTAACCCGGTTTCTATAGCTAAAATATGAATTATTAATGTTTCAACAAGATTCTAACTCTGAATATGATGATAATTTTTGTGACCCACCTTAATATTTTGAACAAGAACCTCCAAGGAAGAGAAAAAAATACTCTAACATCCAAGGAAAAAATTGAAGTGTTCAAAAGATTATCGAAGAAATGGCAAAGAATTAAACATTTCTCATATGACATCCATCATACAGAGTTTGCTTATTAAGAAGAAAACTATTAACCTACGTCCCAAAGCTAGACTCTGCTGATAATGGACAGAAATGATACAAAATCAGAAATGATGAATTTTATTCAAAAAAATTATGTTTTCTGTATTAAACGAAAAGAAAAATTACCAACGCTTAGAAGAAGTGCATAAAAATGTCTAGTACACGGTTAAAAATCTTGGACTAAATTTTAAACTTTTTTGGATTACATATAGGACACGACCAAAAAAAGATTATTTTTTAATCCAATGAAAAGTTTTAAATTTTTCAATCCAAAAACGATTTATTTTTAATCCGCAAAAAGTTTGAAATTTCTTAATCCAAAAAGGAATAAATGTTAATCCACAGAGAGTTTAAAATATTATAATCCAAAAAGGATTAGATTTTAGTCCACAAAAGTTTAAAATATTGTAATCCGAAAAGGATTACTATTTAATCCACAAAGGTTTAAACAATGTTTACTGTAATAATGTATATAATAATATTTTGGTTTAGATTTTAATAAACATTTAATTAAAAATAAATTTCGGATGCTGTAACATAAAATTATATTTAGCTTAAATTTCGTAGTAGTAGTAGTTTTCAATCTTATACCTGAATTACAATGCGGCAGTGGCAGCGTCAGTGGCAGTGGCATTGATCAGCCGTTATTTTAGGAATACTGTTGTTCAATGGTGAAACTTACATAGCAGCAGTTGCAGTAAGCAGTACTGCCGATGTAAGCCCTATTTTTAAATTTACCGCCAACATGCAAATAATTAAACACATTCACTGCTTTTGATGCTGACGCTGCCACTGCTAGATTGTAATTTGCAGGCAGTAAAATACGAAACAGCTGATCACTGCCGCTGCCACTGACACAGCTGCTGCCACTGCCACTGCTGCATTGTAATTCAGCTATTAAATAACATAAATACTTTTTCCTGAAAATACTACCTTAATGCAAATTTGTAGTCCAAAAATAGTTTTAAACTTAAACTTTTTCGGATTAAAAAAAAATTAAACTAAAATATGGAATAAAAATTAGTACTTTTAGGATTAAAAATTCCTTTAAACCAAAGTTTGGATTAAAAACTAGTCCAAAATTTTTAACCGTGTACCATGTGGCACTTCATACCTTTGCCAACTAACATTTTCATCAATAGCGAACTTCAAAATAACCAAGTGGAACAAACTACAATTAGATAATGATTTGGTTGTTTGTATCTCCAAAATAGAATCATGATTAGACCGATTTATAAAGAACGACTTCACAATAAAACTTTTATTTTTATTGTAGTGAAGGTCCTATATTCCTTACATTTTCCTTGAATCTGCGTTATAGACGATCTTCCTGGCCAGTCAAAGGAATCAACAACTTTTGGTTATTCGTTAAGAGTTAAAAACCTTACGTATTCATCGATTCCAACTATAATCAACACTTCTAAGAACCAATCTTCTCTGACTGAATAAAGCGAACCTATTGGCTAGACTCCCAAGTTTAGCAATAAAACACTGGCCTTTCTTTAAAATGCAGGATATATAGTACTTTCGAACGAAATTAGTTTAAAACGTCGTCGCAAACCTCAACATAAACAAAGACTTTGTTCCTGTTGACATGTCGCCATCAGATGATTAAAGTATGTGCTTCTTCATTGGCTCAGCATTTGGATAACGATTTTAGTATCACACACAGGACAGTTAATATTTCCATCTTCCATCAAATGTCCAGCCGGTACTATAAAAAGGACAAAGCCATTAAACCTGCAAATTATGGGCCTTCACTCCCCAAAGTCATGAAGAGTGCAATTAATACAACGAATTACTCAATGCACGTAATATGGTTTTCAAAGGCCCGATTTACTGGTGACCTTATGGCGTTCCTCAACGAAAAAAAAAACCATTGCGTTTGCTTATGCGGTGAGGGCAAGGTTGTTGCTCTAGATATTTCAAAGCGCTTAACCGAGTGTGGCATAAAATGCTCATGTCAAAAATATTTGTAAATGATGTGGTGGTAACAAAGTTCAGTGAATCACCTGTTCAAGGTCAAACTAAACGATCTGGGTCAATTGTTTCCCAAGTTTTTTCGACTGGCAAAAATCGAAAGTAACTCATTCTTGGAGTATCCACATTATGTGAAATTCTCCATATAAGAAACATAAATTGAATTTTTTTTCGTTTTAAAAATTATCATTTTAATATTAAAGAATTCATTTGTTCATGTAGAGCGTTGGATTTGAGAAAGTTTAGCTATATGTATTTTGACATGCAAATTAAAACTAATTCAACTACATTTAAAAGCTGTTGGTTTAATGAGCTCTATATTTGTTACCCGTTCAGATTTAGTAGTTGACGCAGGCGAGGAAAGAGTATTACATTCTTTTCTTAAGCTTTGTAAACATCGTAACTACAGGAGCCGTCATGTTATTTCTTAATGAAATGTTTGACAACCTGACATTTTTAATGCAAAAGCCAGTTTGCAGTTGAAAATTTGATTAATCAAAAAAAAAATCACTTAAAATCTCAAGGCCATTGCATGCGTGTCACATCATTTAGTTTTAGGTTTCAAATTTTATCCTCACTTAAAATGTAGCAGTTAATTTATTTTCATTATTTTCACTATCTATCAAACATGCTTAAATTTTCGTTTCTTTAACCTTGCTTTCACTTTCCCATCCACACTAACTGGTCCAGCACTCCTTTTCCTTTCCTTTTCTTAATTATTATTTCGTTTTTCTGTTATAACTGATGAGCAAAGCAGGCTCACAGAAGACACAACCTTTATTTTTCCTTCATACAAAACATGATGATTGACAAGATCAATTAAAAATGATCACCATCACTTTGTACGTAGACTTAAATTATGTCAGATCTTCGCATAATATATGGATAGCATTAATTTGGCAAAACCGAAAAAAATAAAATAAAATTAGTACAAAAACGCAAAAAAAAAAATTAAACCAGCACTTAATGATAACGCAGTAAAAACGTGCGAAATATTTAAAAACTGCTTAAATGAGCTCAAAGCCGATGCCGCCGACAACTTTCGATCATGTTGATTGATGTTAATAATGATGTTGTTGATAATGATGATGATGATGTGGTTAATAATGTTGCTGAAACCACCTGATAAATTGTTGGCCTAAATTACAAACTATAACCACCACCCATAAAAAAATGTTGAAATATTGCAATTAAAGACTTATTAGGGTGGGTAGGTTTGAGTGTTGTTGTTGAAATAATTAAATATTTAATTAAAATTTACTTGGCAAAAAAATATATGATTATATATAACATGTTAACAAAATTATGGCATATTTGGCAATAGAGGTTTTTTTTTTGGTGTTGTTGTTGTTAACCATTGGTCAATGTATTGCAAAGATAAACTCATTGCCAGTGATGTAGTTTTCAATAGTAGTGATGATGAAATAGTTTATGTTACAATGTCAAATATCAATAATGTTATTAAGTTGTAACTACCAGTTATAGTGTGGGTCAACAAACAAACCTACAACTCTAAATTTATGGCTTGACATTAACTCGAATTTATGGCCTATTAAGTAGGCAACAGTCTAAATACCAAAAGTCAGATATTCTTCTTTTTTTAACTGATTAGACAAGCATATTAAAAAGTTATTATTTTTCTTGTTGTTGTAATTGTTGAACAAACAATTACTCATATAAGATCTCTAGAACCAATTGTATGTGCGTTAATGACAAGCAGCTAAAGCTTCTCTTCATTAAATCTGCAGCTCAATAGATTTAATATCAATAAAATTAACCTCAACGCAACCTCGTCAGTTGCTGCTTGTAATAAAACATAATCATTACTTTACTCAGGCCACGTTTAACCAGCTCTGACATCGTAGATAATAACATGGATTTCCAACGGCTTAGCCTCCTAGCATGCGTGTCTGTCAGCTTAGATGCTGAAGAATAAATATAAATTCGTTCAGATCCATTCGCGGCAATATATTATGGAAAATATGTAGTTTTCAGAGATTTGTGGTAGCTTGTGGTTGCTTAACTGATACTTCATGTTAGCCAAATGGTGATAGTTGGCATTGACAAAAAGATGTCAATCATATGGGCAGCTACGATCTCTTTGATCTCTCCAAGTTCAGCTATCTTATTAAGAATTATTTTCAGTCAATCATTATGAAGTTCAATCAAATTTTATTACTTTTTAATATTTGTTCTTAACTCGACATACATTTTTACTAATTAAAAGAACAATTAGAAAAAAACCTATTCATCACATAATTTTTGGAAAAAATATGCGAGTGCAGTTTGTAAAGGCAGTGACTAAGAAGAGCTCCGTTTTGATGATTACACTTTTTAAACAGTTTACTATGGGCTTTGGAGCAGATATGACATGGGAACAAATTTGTTTTTAAAGTATCCCAGTTTAATCTTCTACACTAAACCACAAACGTTGTTAAAAACAAAGGTAAAAATAGGACAAAGTACGAATTTATTGGCTAAATAATTCTTCAATTTGAGAACAAGATGATACACACAGGCTTTATCCTAGGAGGCCAGCATCACTACACTCAGAAAAATATCAACTGTTATATTAACAGTCACCCGCTGTTATTTCAAAACACTGTTAGATTGAACGTTTTCCGTTTAAGTAAACACGTTTCATTGTTGAATGAAAGTTTCAAAGTATTTTTGTGCTGTTAAAATGTTCTGAAATGTTTCTTCTGTTGAAATGTTTTTGGCCAGACTCAAAGCAATATGAGATGACAAGACTAACTTGTCTGTCTTCTCTAAGAAATAGTTTTTAAATTTGTTTTGCTGTATTTATCTTATGTTAGACTGTCATGCGGTTGACATTCAACCAACTGTTGATTTGAAAGTTTCATTTGAAGGATGATATTTAACAGTGAAATTTGTTATTTCAACCCATGATTTGTTTGATATAACAGCATTTTTTCCTGAGTGAGTATTTTTTCTTAGGGTAAGCCGGATCAAAATTTAGATTTCGCCGGACACCGACTCAAAAATTAGAAGAACTCTTTAAAACTATTGCTTGATAATTATCTTTTTTTGGATCGGAGCAATCCCCATGAAGCGGTTTTGGTTGTCCTGAACCCCTTTTTGTCCAAAAAATCTAGTAAAATCTTAAAAAAATTCATAAAAAAATCTACTTTTTTGCATATAACTTTTTTTTCTTCAGAATGCATGCCCCTAATAGGCAAAAAGTAAAGACTTTGATGGTACAAAAATATTGGTTAAAAACAATTTTGAAATTTTTTGTCTTTACAAACTCTTTTGAAACCTCAAAAAATCGATATTTTGTCCTTTTCGAAAATATGTTTTTCCTCTAACTTTTGAGTCGGTGTCCGGCTGTCTTTTTTTTCCATACAAAATCGATTCGACATAGTGTAGGGGTACCGAATATAAAAACTAAAGGAAAAGTTGTCTGTGATATAAAATACTGGAAGTTTACTCAGGGAAAAAATGCTGTTATATCAAAAAATCATGGTATTAAATAACAGATTTCACTGTTAAATAGCCGTTGCCATAGCCATAGGCACATCAAGTGGGTCGGTGGTTTTAATTTAACAGAAACATTTGGATATGAGAAAACTGACTGCAAGATGGATGCCGCGTTCGTTACCAATCAATCAAAAACATGAAAGTGTTCGCACTTCCCAAACAAAGTTTTGACATGTTTAAACAAAATACGACTTATTCTTTGTGTAAAATAGTGACCATGGATCCATCACCATTATTCAGCAAAAGAGTGCGTGCACCAAAGCGAGCGAAGACTGGACAAGCGGCTGGAAAGGTGTTGGCGACTGTTTTTAGGAAGCAAGTGGCATTTGGTCATCGGCTAATTGAGAAAAGGAAAAACAATCAAGAGTGACTTGAACTGCAAATTATTGGACCGATTGAGGAACAAAATTGCAAACAAACGGCCCCATTGAAGAAAAAAAATCATGTCTTTCGATGAAAAAAATCAACAAAACGGTCGGAACTATGGCCAAATTGCACAAATTACGCTTCCTCAACTCCCCATTTTCTCCAGATTTGGCCCCAGCGACTATTATCTGTTCCGAAATTTAAATAAGGTGGCTCCAAGGAAGGAGATTTTCGACCAATGAACAGTTCGAATTGGAAACTGAGGCGTACTTCAGAGATTTTGAAAAATGTTACAATTCACAAGGCATCGCAAAGTTAAAAAATAGTTGAAAAAACTGTACCGAGCTGAAAGGGGACTATGTGAAAGAATAAACAATAAGTTTGGCAAAAATCGTGTGTTTTCTTTATAAGAACTTTGAATAAAAAACATTGAATGAAATACAAAAAATAAGCGGTTTTAATGCATACTCTAATATTTTTATGCAAATTATAAGAACAGGACCAAGTGAGGGATGGGAGGGTATTAATTTATATTGAAAAAATGTTCTTTGCAAAATGGGATTTCAACCTGAGATTGAAACTCGAGATTCAAAAGGCAACCTCGACGGAAACAATATAAATCTCGACAACAAAAAAATCTCTTAATTAGACGCAGTCTAATGATTGCAGCCAGGACCGCCACCTCCTTCAATCTTCTGTTCAAACGTCTTTAAAATAATGTATTATGATAAAACAAAACAATGAAAATTAAAGTGTTTTGATCCTTTTGACAACGAAATATTTGTGAAATCATACACTCAGAAAAAAGTGTCTCGGAATATGATAAAAAATGCATCATATTTAGAGAAAAATGGTATAGACTTTGCTCCAGAGAATGCTATTCTCTAATTGCGATACTTAAAATTCTCTAAAAATGATAAAAAGGTTCCATGAAATAGAAAATATATCGTTTTTAGAGAAAAATACTTTTTGTTTTGAGAAAATATTTGTTGTTATTGAAGAAAATACTTCTCATAGTGAATTTTTTATCAAAATATAAGAAAAGTTTTTCATTTTTAATAAAATTTCTCTATAAATGAGAAATTTTTTGTGCGAGAAAAATACTTATCATTATTAGAGACATTGAAATATTTCCATTTCCTAAAAGTAAAGAAATATTTCTTCGAAAATGTGAAAATTTATTCTAATTGAAGAAAATTTTATTTGAAAAGGAGAAAATTGCTATTATCAAAAATAGAGAAACTTTTTACCGGAGCAAGGTATGTGTTTTTTTCTCAGTGTAGAGTGATTTTTTAAAATAATATCGGGAGTGCTTTAGCGAAAAACGTATTTGTAGGGCATCCAAAGTTATATTATTATTATTACTTACTAAAAAAAAAAACAAAACAAATTGGCCATTTCAGCCCTTGAAAGGACTTTGACCGAGCTTCTTATGATCAGTTGTGTTGTGTGTGTTATTAAATGTTTGCACACAATTGACCGCGAACTGGGCCTGCATGTTTTATGCCGACACCGAACGGCTCAAGTTCATGTTCTCAAGAAGCTTTATATGGCATTATTTACTCTCTGAGGTTTGCCATTGTCTGCAGAGAGGTGGTGACCGATCAGAAAAATTTTGTTATTGGAAAAACTTTTCGCCGCGACTGAGATCGAACTCGAGCTCCGAGCATGCTAAGCCACACACTTAACATGCATGCCACGATCACCACATAATATAATACTAATGCTCCAAAAAAAAATTAACTCATCTCTATAGCAAACAGAAAATATTTTTAATAACCTGTGCTACAGATTTTTTGTCTCGAAAGAGATATATGTACAGCTGCGGTCAAAATAATAGTAGTGCCCACAACGTTTCTACAAAAACTTAAAATAAAACTCGAACATTTTCGGATTTAATAATTTTTGTTAAAAATAAGTATTCTTTACATCTTATTTTTTATTTAACAAAATTTCTGAACAAAAACAAGCTATTAGCTAAAAACAACTTAAAATATTTGCCGGTCAAAAAAATAGTAGCGATTATAAAAAGTTCAAACAAAAAAGAAAAATGACAAAAAATTTGGTAATTGACTTCACAGTTCAGATAAATTGTGATTCTTTCTTGTAATTAATACTAAGTTTTATGACCTTTCTCAGCAAATACTGCTTTACAGCGACAAAACATCGAGTTCACAAGTTCCTGACATGTCTTTTGCCACTCCAAGATCCACACCAAGATCCGATTGTCCAAGAACTACTTCTTCGCAAGTTTGCTCATATGTTTCGTGTCGTTATCTTATTAATAAACTCATGTTAGCGGCAACTCTTCTTGGACTGAGAATAAAACACATACCTTGCTCCGGTAAAAAATTTCTCTATTTTCGATAATAGCAATTTTCTCTTTTTCAAATAAAATTTTCTTCAATTAGAATAAATTTTCACATTTTCGAAGAAATATTTCTTCACTTGTGGGAAATGGAAATATTTCAATATCTCTAATAATGATAAGTATTTTTCTCGCACAAAAAATTGCTCATATATAGAGAAAAATTTCTTGAAAATGAAAAAATTTTCTTATATTTTGATAAAAAATTCACCATAAGAGATATTTTCTTCAATAAAAACAAATCTGTTCTCAAAAATAAAAAGTTTTTTCTCAAAAAACGATATATTTTCCTTTTTCATGGAAGCTTTTTGTCATTTTTAGAGAATTTTTATTATCGAAATTAGAGAATAGCAAAGTCTATATCATTATACCCTAAACCTGAAAGGTCAGGGTATATTAACTTTGTGCAAACGTTTGTAACGCATAGAACGAAGCGAGTCCGGTATAGAAAAGTATATATATTTTTGATCAGCGTCACCACGTGAGTCGAGCTATCCATGTCCGTCCGTCAGTCCGTCCGTCCGTCCGTCCGTCCGTCCGTCCGTCCGTCTGTCCGTCTGTGTGTTGTCCGTATACACAGGATAAGAAGAAGGAGTTGAGATAATTGAATGAAACTTGGTACACATAGTCACAAGGACCCAAGGATCTGCACTATTTTTTGGAATTTTGGAATCCGCCCACGGACACGCCTACCTCCCATACAACGCAAAAATTGAAAACTGCATAACTCAGCTCATAATAAGCCTACAACAATAAAATTTTATATGTATGTGTTTTGTATCAACACAAAGATGTTTTTGAAAAATGGGTGTCATCAACTCACGGACACGCCCACCTCCCATACAACCCAAAAATTGAAAACGCAATAAATAAGCCTCTGTTTAACCTACAGAGCTAAAATTTGACACATATATTTTTTATAACAAAAGAAAGATGGTTTTCAAAAATGAACATCATCCGCCCACGGACACGCCTATCTCCCATACAAAGCGAAAATTGAAAACTGCATAACTCAGCTCATATTTAGTCTACAACAATAAAATTTGATATGTATGTGTTTTATACAAACACAAAGATGTTTTCGAAAAATGGACGTCATCCGTTCACGGACACGCCCACCTCCCATACAACCCAAAAATTGAAAACGCAATAAAAAAGCCTCTGTTTAACCTACAGAGCTAAAATTTGGCACATATGTTTTTTATGACAAGACAAAGATATTTTCGAAAAATGGACGTCATCCGTTCACGGACACGCCCACCTCCCATACAACCCAAAAATTTAAAACGCAATAAATAATCCTCTGTTTAACCTACAGAGCTAAAATTTGGCACATATGTTTTTTATGACAAGACAAAGATATTTATGAAAAATGGACGTCATCCGCATACGGACACGCCTACCTCCCATACAACCCAAAAAGTTTAAAACTCAATAAATAAGGTTATGTTTGTCACAGAGAAATTAAATTTGGTATGTATGTATTTTATACCAAAACTAATGTGTGTTCAAAAATTGGGAGTAATCCGTCCATGAACACGCCCACCTCCCATAGCGAAAGCACAATAAAGGCATTAACTGTGAGCTACAGGAATAAAACTTGGTATGTGTAAATTTTTCATCACCATATAAATGCAATTAAAATATAGGATTCATCCGCCCACGGAGACGCCCATTTGCAATAAAAATTTTTTTATTTTTGAAAAGTGGATTTAGGGTATTTCATAGTCGGCCTAGACCGACTTTAGACTTTCTTTACTTGTTTTTCTTTAATTATGATACCTTTTTACCATATTCCGATAAGCTTTTTTCTGAGTGTGGGCATACGGGAGCATAATTTCCTGTTACACTTTGACGTAAAGATGTTGATCTATTAATGCTTTGATACAATAAATTGAACCAACACCATAAAAAGAAAAGCATGCCCAATCCATAATTTTGAAACCACCGTGCTTAATGATTTTTGTGGTTTACATCGGGTTGAACTGACTATTTTTTTGGGAAGTCGCACATATTGACGAAACCCTTTACCACCGTACATTAAACTTTTGGACCCGTCCGACCATCAAATGTTCTTTCATTTTTCATTTGGCTACGATAAATGATCTCTTGCGAACTGAAAACATGCTTCTTGGATAAAAGTGGGAATTAACGAGGACCATGCGTACTCAAATATTGTTCCGTAAGAAGTCTACGTAAAGTACGAATACTTGCGTAATATTAAGCTCTTCTTATAATTGTACTGCAGAGACAAATGGATTGGCTTAATAGTACCGTACCACTCTTTTAATTAATTTCACCGTCATAACTGTCTAGCGTTTACGTGTCTCTGATTTTTTTATTGTATTTTATGATATTGCAAGTCGTGGTTGGTGAACATTTGAGTAGATTTTCAACCTCTTTGTATGTTTTGCTCTCATAAATTAATTTTTTTATCAATTCCCGCTTTTCAACAGAACAATGTTTTCCTCGTCCCATTTCTGCAAAAATACGGCACAACAAAATTTTGTTTTTATATAAACTGAGGGAAAATAGCTTAATACTTACTTTTTTGTGTATTTATAAGATAATTTAGCGAAATTTTTCAATGCTTTGTATGTATTAATAAAACACTACTATTTTTTTGACCGCACAAATTTGCACCAATTCTCAATAAAAGTGAATTTACAAAAACAAAAAAAAGTTGTTGGTTACAAGATCAGGTCACCAGATTGTAAACTCACCATATAACGGTATAAAACAGCCGAGGCGAGTAAAAAGGCTTATTTACAAAATAATGAGCTTGATCGCTTTTCATTTTTGGCACTATTATTATTTTGACTTGAACTGTATATCTCAATAAATAAGTATATCTTAATATATCTTTCTTAATAGATATTCAGTATTAAATGGTTTTTCTTTCTTCAACAAGAAGAAATCGGTGCAGGAAAAAATTGTTAATTTATCACACAGAGACACTCGTTGTTCGAGGCATTAATAAATTTAAAATAGACAAAAAAAAAAACAAAAATTCTATCTTACTATTAACCGAAAGTGAAGAAAACAGCAATTTATGTGTTTTCAAGGGCAGATGATAGCAAAACCATTAGGATGACATTGACCTTAAACCATAGCAATGGCTTCGGTTCTGAGATGTTATTTATGCGAATTATACTCAAGCATAATAAATAAGTAGATGTGGCGGTGAGACAAAACAAACGCGCTGCTAAGTGAATCAGTGACAGTTTTTGCAGATATGAAAACAATTTTATTGCCTGAGAAATAACTAAGTAAGTGCCAGAAGTCAATGTTGTTAAAAGCACGCCTACAGTTTGGCGCCCGTATAAATTTTACAGCCATCGCAAATTTTACGACACAAACATAGAAATACGAATTTTTGGGTTGGTTTTTTTTTTGTTTTTGTTTTTTTTTTAGTTATTTTAAACTTCTATTTATCGTATTGAATGTTGTTGTTTTTTTTTAATCTTAGAAATTTACACTTTCTTGTTATGCCAAAGAACAACAATAATTTTACTTACCTACCTACAAAAGCTAGAAAATGCAAAGATACAAGATACACTGCATATGTCGGCTTGGTGCGTGCGAAACTCAATCGATACATGTTGATGTGTTTGCATAGATAAATAAAAACATCGATCGTTAATTACATAAAAATGCATCTTGATGCATAGCTAGTTAAAATAAAGTATGTAGCTATGTCTTGTCTGGTGGAGGTCGCAGCATATTCAACAACAAAAACAACAACAACATCTGGCCATGGAGTATCTATGAGTTGTAATTTTTATTTTTTTTTTCTTGTCCGCATGTTATATACGAGTACTACGAGTGCTTTTGCTGCATGCTGCATGCTGTAGTATCTTGTTTCCACCATGTTAAGCTGTCCGATTTAAGTGTCTGTTTAAGCCATAAACGCACAATTAATACACATGCAAATGTCTCGAATTTCGCACTTCACTCACGTCATTAGCTGTCAAAATTTTAATTCAATAATATTAGTGCCACTTGCATCTGTTGTTGCATTTTTATGTGTGTGTGTGTTCATGCGTTTGTTTATTTTGTTGAGTGCTGCTGCGTGTTCAACAACTTGTTATCTTTCTGACATGGTAATAGATGCCTATTCCTATTTTTTTTAATAAAATTTTTTTTAATTTGCTTGTTTTTTAAGATTTTTTTTTTTTTTTTATGTTGTTGCTTTTAAAACGAGGTCGAACTAACTCTAATACCAGCAGATTTCTATGAACTTAACCTGTTCGATAGTTTGTATTGAAAACCAAATCAAGCTAACTGATCAAAATTTGATAGCATCTTGTTTGATGGTCGATTAATTCTATCTCTAATGGTGCAGTTTAAAATGTTTGAGTAAAAGAGCGGATTGTTTTGAATGACTGCATTCACGTAGAAAAAAAAAATGGGCTTAAATCAAGCTCAAAGCATTTCTATCTGAAATCAGCTCAAAACCATCTCAAAACATGCCATTCACGTTCGTAGTTTATGCCAGAAATTGGGCTTGAACATTTTTTTTTATATAAACACGTCAATTTGTGCTTAACACGTGTAATCTTGGGCTTGTTTGTAAAAAATTAATTTTGTTGTTGTTGTTTATGCACATCAAAATAATGAGCAACCCAAGAATGTAATTCTCAATTGGTTGTTGTTTCTGTTAGTATTAAAGTGCAGAGAATAAATTAATAAATTATATTTTCCTGTCCGAATCGGATGGAATAAATCTAATTTGGACAATGAAAATATAATTTTTATTTCATTTGTAATTTTTTTTTTTATTTTTTTTCTTTGTTTAACTCTCATATTTTAATAAACAATTCATAAAAGTTCCTTAGATAAGGCATATTAATTTTTTTTTTACTATAAATCTGGCACGCAGTGAACACAAATGAGCATGTTTTTTGTTTTTGTAAACAATACCAAAATGACATAAATTGGGCACAAGTGAGCATATTAATTTAATTATTTTGGATAAATGATCCAAACATCACGTCATTATGCACAAATGGTTATGTTAATTTTTTTGATACACAATCACATTAGCGCTTGATATCAAGAACATTATGGCTTAGCTCAGAATCACTCCCAAAATGAATTGATTAGGGATTGTTTTCAGCTCAAATTTCTGTACGTGGTTTTTTTTCTTTTATTAAATATCAAAATTCTTTTTTTTTATATTTTTTTTTTTTTGAGTCTTTTATCAACAGTTATTCAGTTGTTTGCAGGAACAGTTATGGTTATACTGTGCGTAAAAGTTGAGGCCGCGAACGTAAGGTCTTTTACGACTTGCACGATATCTCCTCTCCAGGTAGCCTGAAACAAAAAATCATCAAAAATCAAAAACAAACAGCAAAGAAAATTATTTTTGGTTTTGTTGGATTAAGCGGAGCGTTTTGAATAATAATAAAACAAAACAAAATTTGAGTTAATCGAGAAAAACGAGTTTTATGATACAGGTATTCCCATTCACAGTGCATTAACGACTCATAAAAACAAAAACATAAATATCTCTCAAACGGGTAAGAATTTTATTTTTAAATTTTTTTTAAATATTCTTATATCAAAAACGCAATGCTGCGTTATGGCTAAATCGCAATACTGCGTTAGGTCGGTCGTGCGTTGACAGCTCGAGTAGAGATCAACGTGTTCTTATGGTGCAAATCTAAATTCGACCTCAAGCGTTGGTCGCACTTTATATCGTTAAACAAGAAGAAGAGATAAAATATGACCAAAGTACGATCTAACGAGATAAGTAGAAAAATGTTCTACTCGGTCGTGCGTTTGATATTTCTTCATAGAGCAGAGTTGCATTTTCATTGAAAGTGCTTCAAATGTGGGTGTTTTATAGTTTCACTGGCAAAGATAGATTTTCGTCTGATTTCTTTTATAATCACTGGAATTGATGTTTTATATAATGTTTTTTAATAACTAATGCTTTTAAAGTAATCAAATGAAAATTTTGATAAAGTTAATCTATTTGTATTATTCGATATCTTAGACATTTATATAGAAATTGCGAGATTTAGAATTGGGGGAAGAACAACTTTTGTGGGCATTTTTGTATAGCTGCTTATATTGGCATCACCAAAATTACAAATGCACGATCTATCAGCGCAACATTGAGTTTTGTAAAGTTATAGGTCGTGCGTGCTGACAGCTTATCTCGTAAAGTTTATATAAAGTCGATATAAAGTACGTTGATATAGAGTACGATCGGCGCACGACCGACCTAACACATTATTGCGATTTCAGCATTAGGTCGGTAGTACGCGTTAGGAACTTTACGATATCATCTGTTGCACAACCTCAAACTTTTCAAATTTAATGTTGCGTTGAAAAGTTATGAAAAAAAAATACCACAAAACATCTTTTTTTCCCAAATTATGCATTTTTTAATGGATTCAGATGTTATGTTATGCAATCAACGAAAAATAAAAAATATATCGTAATCAAATTATAAAAAGGTCTGTTTGGTGGTGACCGTGGCATGCAGGTTAAGTGTGTGGCTTAGCATGCTCGGAGCCCGGGTTCGATCCCCAGCCGCGGCGAAAAGTTTTTTCAATATAAAATTTTTCTGATCGGTCACCACCTCTCTGCAGACAATGGCAAACCTCAGAGAGTAAATAATGCCATGTAAAGCTTCTTGAGAACATGAGCCGTTCGGAGTCGGCATAAAACATGTAGGTCCAGTTCTCGGTCAATTGTGTGCAAACATTTAATAACACACACAACACAATTGATCATAAGAAGCTCGGTCAAAGTCCTTTCAAGGGCTGAAATGGCCAATTTGTTTTTTGTTTGTTTGAATAAGCTAACAAGGAAAAGTCCCCAGATGACAGTCTCCGATTTGAATAATTTTTGGATATGTGATAGAGACAAAAATCCAAGTTTGACGTATTTTTTTTTTTTATACGATGATTTTGGGTTTCAAACTCGCGTTCAAAAAGCAGCGAAAATTTCGTTTTTTTACTATAATTTCGCTACTTTCTATAATTTCGGTACCAAACGAAAGCTCTTACAAAACTACAAATGATGGCATCAGTTTTTCATAAGAAAATTTTGTTGTAATTTTGGTGTTGTAATTTTTAGTAATATTTAGGCGACATATTAATTATTTCAAATTAATTTATGTTGGATTTAAGGTAATTTTTAAATTGACCTTTTTGTTTGTCTTTTTTTTAAATTTCTTACTGTTTATAACAAAAGTTTTGTTTCATTAAAATGCATCTATTTTTCTTAAAGAAAAATGTTTGGATTTAAAGTACACAATAAGGATATCAAAAAAATTTTTTGGTCTATCCTCATCTTCTGTTATTTTATGGAAAAAGTTAACATTTCATAGCGTTTCCATACAAAATATGTGCGCTTTTTTAATTATTTTTTCGCTCTATTTTTTTAATTCTATAGCTTGTACCAAAACAGCAATAACATATGCGATGAGGAAAATTTCTACTGATTCAACAAAAAACATAATTAAAATTAAAAAAGAACCATCTGCAAACGATATTCACCACAACAAAGATAAGAAAGCACAAATTTATATTCTTTTTAGAAAATGTTCGTCAGAAAACCTACTATTGTGAATTGTTTTGGTACAAACCGAACATTATTATTTTTTTTATTTTATAATCATACGCAGGTTTTTGAGAATTTGACAATATAACAATACTCCATGCATACACGGAAAGCACATGTGTCGATGTGTGTGTGCACTGGTCTATTAAATCAAAATATATAATCTTCTTTTACTACACTCAGAAAAAAGTGTCTCGGAGAAAATATTTAAAGAAAAATGGTATAGACTTTGCTCCAGAGAATGCTATTCTCTAATTGCGATACTAAAAATTCTCTAAAAATGATAAAAAGCTTCCATGAAAAAGATAAATATATCGTTTTTAGAGAAAAATACTTTTTTTTTTGAGAAAATATTTGTTTTTATTGAAGAAAATACTTCTCATAGTGAATTTTTTATCAAAATATAAGAAAAGTTTTTCATTTTCAATAAAATTTCTCTATAAATGAGAAAGTTTTTGTGCGAGAAAAATACTTATAATTATTAGAGACATTGAAATATTTCCATTTCCTAGAAGTAAAGAAATATTTCTTCGAAAATGTGAAAATTTATTCTAATTGAAGAAAATTTTATTTGAAAAAGAGAAAATTGCTATTATCAAAACTAGAGAAATTTTTTACCGGAGCAAGGTATGTGTTTTTTCTCAGTGTACTTGTACCTAAATTCGTGATTTGATTCTCTTAGACTAGTAAGGTATATCTACGACTTGACCGAAGTTAAAATACCCTCATGGTAGATTTGTAAGGGTAAAACAATTCAATTTTTTGTATGAGATTTTAAAAGATTTAACTATTTTTATGACGTCTAAAATCCGTACATTGGGTTGTATGGGAGGTTGGCGTGTTCGTAGATATTTTGTAGCTTAAATAATAGTCTCTTTAAAGTTTTCAGTTGTATGGGTTCTATGGGATGTGGGCGTATTAGTAGATTGATGTCGGCCATTTTTTCAACAGACCTCAGTTTTTATATAAAATATACAAATACTGAATTTAAGTTTTGTAAATATTAGCCCTTTTTTAGAGTTTTCACTATAGTGGCTTATAGTGTGCCCGTAGTCAGATATATTTTAAAAATTAAGTTTGTGTACGTTTTTGATCAAAATTCACCTTCAAAAGAAGCAAAATTAAAATTATCGATAAATTTCTCGAACTACAACAAAGTTAGTTCACAGTTAAAAAATTTGAGTTAATTTAACTTCAAGAATAAATCGAATTGCATCAAATTTTGCTCATGACTTTTTTCTTAATGTATGTTTTTTAATTTTATTTATTTTTATTAGAAAATTGCGATGACCTTTAATTAAAATTAGACCAAACCTAAGTTAAAAAAAAACATTGATATGTATGTATATCGCAATCAATACTTAAGGTAAAGTTATGAACATTAACCCAAGTGTCATTTTAAAATTCTCAACAAATTTATTGCCACAGAAATAACTCAGTGATAACTGTACTATAGATTCAAAAATAGTAGATTCTTTTTTTTCTATTCATCTCTAAATTTTTTTTCTTTATCGCATTTCATTGTAAGCGGAAGTACTGTATTGAAATTTTTCGTTAAATTTGTGTAACACAAATAAATTCATTAAAGCTGAATATAATAAAATAAAAAAGCAACCCTATCCCAAAAATGTGCAAACAAAGAGATAAGCTCAATTTGCCACACACAGTGTGGCATCCGCTTCTTTCATTGTTGAACACTACAGAGTAGAAGATACATTATCAACTGCGCGCAAAACTGTAGCTCATACAAGTGAGTCTCAACTTTAACTAGTAATCAGTTTAAAATATATAAATCGACATAAATAAAACCAACAAAATAAGCATGAACAAAACACGCAGCCGCTCAATTTAGCAACGGCATCGTTTAAATGCACGAGCCGGCACAAATTGCAACAAAAGCTAGAACAAAAAAAAAGGGCTAAACAAAAGAAAATTTAAACTCTTTAAATTTATGTTTGGATCTGATGTCAGACAGACTACGTTGGCAGTCAGAGGGAGATATGAGTAAACTATTTGTTTGCTTGGAACTCACGGTGTCTATCGCCGCTCAGAACATTGCCATCATCTCGTCCAAGTGAGCGAGATTGTGAGCGAACGAACAACTATAGCGGTTTCATTAAGTAAACAAAAATGTTTACAGAACCGTTGTTTTGTTAATAAATTTGTTTTTATTATTATTTTTTTTTTTTTTTTTTTTTGTAATTTTTAATCGAATTCCAATTCAGTGGAGTAGATTCTGTGCAGCACAGCTTGAGTCTCGCTTGTCAATTTGAATTATTTCATTTCAGTTACATTCTCGACGCTTTGCGATTCGCAACTTTTTTTTTAAATTGTGCACTATTGTTATCTTGACGAACGGTTCGCCTCAAGCCAAACGTAATGTCGAAGTTTATCGGTTGGAAATCGTTAAGCGGTTTATCGCCATTATTATCCAAATAGTAGAAAGTGAGCAAAAATATCGATAGGAAAACGACAGGCTAAAAAAACTCTTGCTGACTACAACAGTGCTCAAGAATGTTGACCGAGCGAACCAAAAACGAAGTGCTTTATAGGTCACTGGCCGCTGCAATCACGGAATATGTGCGTAAACAAGTTGTTGCATGGGGGTTGAGGGTCGAAAATATTTCAAAATCAAAATCAGATTGATAGTAAGCAACCTAGGTTTTGTTTTCAGTTTAACAGTGTTTTTTTTTTTCTTCCAATCGAAGATTGGAATTTACACAAGCTGTGCTGGATCAAATAAATATTTCCTAAATCAAAAGATTAACTTACTCGAATTCTAACTTGACATTTATTGATAATTCTTAAAACAAAAAGCTGTTTAACAATTTTTAATAACCACGTCCAAATTTGTTGCACTTTTAGGTCAAATTATTTATTAAATTTTTATATTTTGTTGCTTGGTTAAAGGCGTTCTCCATTTTCTCTACTTAAAACATTGGATGTATGGGAGATGTCACGAACATGTGTCATCACAATCACACCCAAAATTTTTGCAATTTTATGTCATAACAAGCTTAACTTTTTCATAATATTTGACTATCGTAGCTGTATTCGTATAGTTGTTATAGTCCATTATGTAATTCCGTCGAAGACAGATGCCACGCCCAATTGCCTTACGATTTAAGGCATGACTATCGAGAATTTTTTTATAAACTTTAGCTGTCATAGCTTTACTTGTTTCCTAGTTAAAGTCCCGTCTGTATTCCAGTTGAAAGGTAGGTGCCACGCCCACGTTCTTAATCACATCCAAATTATAAGTTATTTTCAAAAAAATAATTATTAAATGTCTGCCAACAATTTCGATATCGTAACTTCATCTGCTTTCTAGATAAAGTCTCAAATATGTAGAAGATGTATGGGAGGTCTCACGCCCAATATTCCAAAACTCTTCTCAAACACTTTTTTGCACTTTTGTATATCTTAAACATCAAAAACAATCAATAAAACTCCACAAATAATTTTTCTTATCTAACTTATCCGGATCGCAGCACTGTGTGTGGGACGTCTCGAGGTATTTTTGGTGAAAGGCAAATTATAATGCATTACTTATTCACTCACGCTCGAATCTCATCGTGATAGAGATTCGAACATGGAGCCATTGCTTGAAAGGCAGTATTAAATATGATCCTTCACTTATTTTAAAATAAAATCCAAGTGATTTTCCCTTTTTCACCGACTTCCAAAAGGAGGAGGTTCTCAAGTTGGTTGGTTTCTCTGTATTTTTTTTTTTTTTTTTTTTTTTTTAGATGTAAACTTAATCGCCTTTTCGCAAAAGAGGTCATTTGATGTCAACATTTTATTGCTTAGTTAAAGAAAACATTTATTAGACCCACTGAACTAAGAAGATAACGGTTGTGTGTTTTTTTATTGAAGAAAACAATTAAAATTTATTATGTTTTCCAAACCAAACAATCTCAAGCCACACATATATAAAATCATAGCAATTTCTACTTTAACAACTACGAATTCTTCTATGTCTTTCATCATAAATCAATAAATTATCAACAATTAAAATTGCTCATTTAATGCCAGCACATTGTTTGTCAATCAAAACCATCAATTCTTCCATAATTTTTCTTCAAAAAGCCATCACATCATCCAAAGATGCTTCATCATCATCATCGTCATACAGTTAATATGCTGCAAGTAGTCGCTGCAATAAATATCTACAATATTCGTGTGTTGAAATGCTTATCGCTTGTCAAAGTGACAGCTTATGACAATCGTGGCATGTTTGTTGAGATAGTTTTAATTAAATAAATTATAACCGACAAACGAAAATAATGCAAAGCAATCAAGTGAAGATTTTCACCAACTCAATTCAGTTCAAGTGGCTGCTACTGTACAAACGCCATCTAGTGGCATACTGTACAATAAAAGAGCGAGGGGGTTGTACGAACAAACACGCATTTTTCTTCGCTGCACTTTTTCATATCGCGTGTGAAAATGTACACCGACCAATGTACGAACAACCACTTGTTTGTGTCTGAGAAATAAATCAACAGAGTACGCAAAGCAATCAACAATATGGCAACACTGACAGTTGCACTTATAGCTGCTGCAGTTGTTGTTTCTGTGTTGCTGTATTGCTATTGCTGTGCGCGATTATTTCAAATATTTGACCTGAAAAAATTAAGTTTCACACACGCGACACTCTCGCTTCTCTCAGCGAGTGAAAACATCATCATCATCATCATCACAATCAAAGTTGATTTGGCTTGCATCAAAAAATGTTGCTCAAGAAAAATTCCAACAAATAACTATTTAAGCACTTCATTAAAATTTTAATCAAGCAAACGCGCGATGTATCGTATATATATAAAAGAAAATTAATATAATTTAATAACTTAACAGGTTCTTAATTAATTGCTTTTTATTGACGTAGAATTACGTTTTACAGCGCGGTTTGTATGGGATCGTTTTAACAGATTTTTTCAACGTCATTATGCAACTTTTTGGCTAATACTTTAGGTTATACCTACAGCCTTTAATACTCTTCGTTCAAAGATATTATATATACAAAAATATCAGATATATCCTGAATGAATATCTAATTTTATATTTTGTCACTATTATATTAATATCACAAAATATTAAAATATAAGAAGAAAAATGCATGTTTTTATATAAGAAAATCAATCATCAGCTGCTTATAATATGCCTGCTGCTTTCTTTGTTTTTCTTTCGTTGTTTATGCTTGTATTGCTTTGGTTTTGCACGAACTGATTGGTTCGCTTTGGCAGCATTGTAAGCATTGTTTCGCATTGGGTTTATGTATGCACTATTGTTCTAGTATACTATTTTGAAACCAGAGTTCATGAACTTCTTTTCAACTCAGTCAATGAACTCAAACTGTAAAATTTAACGAAATGGGTCTGTGATCCGGTTAGATTTAACTCTTATGAAAAAAACGAGTTGGATCATATTTCGTTTTATTCTTTTACCCAATAGATGGCGTAAAATTTTAATTTTTGTTTTTAATGCAAATAAATTTGGATTCCACATCCCACTAGCACTAGCGAGTATAGTTCGCAAACTATAATCGAACAGAGACGAAAGTGTAGCTCGCAAGCTAAATATCAGACAGAGACGAGAGGAAAGGACATGTGATCTGCGTGATATATAGTCACCATACGATTTTTCAAAAATCGGGGTCTTAATTTTAATTTGAAATTAGGAGTTAAACCGACTGTAGCTCGCAAACTATATATCGGACAGAGACGAAAGTGGCACCAATAGAAAGTGCATTTGCTTCGCCTTCTTTTCAACGAAGTCAATCAACTTAACCTATCAAACTTAACAAAATGATCGAAAGAATTTGAAATTTTGCTTGTGTCTTTTTGTTTGCTCATTTAATCATACTTACTTTTTAACTTTTTCTTTGTTTTGGCCTCGATAAGTAGTCCATAATTGAGTGTTCAATAAATAAAAGAGAGATCAATAAAAATACGTGCAAAATGAACAAAACAATCGGACCAAAGAGGCAAAGTAGAAGAGGTTACAACTTAAACGGAATTCTACGTCTACACTTACGATACTATCGAAACTGTTTCTTTTTTTTGGTCGATTTTGTTTTATTAATAACTAGCGGATGTAACCCGGTGTTACTCGGGGTTGTGCCTCGAGCACTGAAAAAGGACGATTTTCAAAACTGCTCTCATTTTTACATTTTTTAAATTGTCAAATTGTTAAGTTTTTGTCAATTGAAAGTGTTAAGACAAATTTCCGTAAAACTGTACCTGCCAGACATGATTAGAAAGAAAATGACATCTTCAACGCTTCGATCTGACGTCTGGTTTCTGAACAAAATGCTGAAAAATTTCTCTATTTTCGATAATAGCAATTTTCTCTTTTTCAAATAAAATTTTCTTCAACTAGAATAAATTTTTACATTTTCGAAGGAATATTTCACTTCTAGGACATTGAAATATTTCAATGTCTCTTATAATGATAACTATTTTTCTCGCACAAAAAAATTCTCATTTATAGAGAAAAATTTATTGAAAATGAAATATTGTTAAAAAATTTTAATGAAAAATTCACTATCGGCCGGTTTGTTCGCTGAGTTATAAATATAAAAATTATTCTGTAACTGTTTTTGTGCCTGAATCGGTTTGTTCGCCATCTATAACTAGTTATATATCAAATTGTAACGAACTTTAAACCTCGTTATAAATAAAACTTCATTTGTGCTTAAAACCCAAAAAAATGTGTTTTAAATTTGTAACAAGTTCTATAGCCTGGTTATGAATCAAAAGTCAGTATACATATTTGATGCTTTGACTTTTTCAACACATTATAAAAGCATTTCACCAGTTTATAACGCGTTACAAATCGACAGAAAAAATTTAACGAAGAAATTGAAAAAAATTATAACGTGTTGTAAAGAAGTTTTATTTTATAGCTGGTTTTAGCTATAACGCGTTGTAAGCAAAATTATAACTCTGCGAACAAACCGGCCGTATGAGAAGTATTTTCTTCAATAAAATCAAATGTTTTGTCAAAAATAAAAAAGTATTTTTCATAGAAACTTTTCATCATTTTTAGAGAATTTTTAGGATCGTATTTAGAGAAAGGCATTCTCTGGAGCAAAGTCTAAAGACTTTTAGACTATAGACCATTTTTTTTCTAAATATTATGCCTTTTTATCATATTCCGAGAAACTTCTTTCTGAGTGCAGTTTGAAAAGTCATTTCGAGAAAAATGCGTTTAAAGTTTTTCTTAACGTGCATTTAATATGCAATTTTGTCTCGAAAAATTCCAATTTTAAAAAATCCTATAAGCATCGATTGTTTTCTGATTGTGAGCATCGGATGTTTTCTGAAACTTAAATCTGTTGCCTCAATTCTGTTGCAGGGTCAAGTTATTTCACGTACCAAATTTTAGTAAAATCGGTCAAGTCATTTAGGAGTTATTGAGTCTTAACAATGCACTAGTAAAAGCGCCCTCTTGCGGAAGTCTTTGGAATTTTTTATATTTTATGTTTTATCTTGGGTGCAGTTGAACCAAACTTCATTGAAATCGGTCCAGGCGTTTATAAATTATTATAGAGTGCCACGCCCAAGTTCTTCCGCCCTCTTTTTAACATATGCTTAATATTGGGTTCAGTTTAAACTTCATATCAAATTTCATTGAAATAGGTCCAGGCGTTTAGGAGTTATTGAGTCTTAAAAATGCACTACTTAAAGCGCCCTCTGGCAGAAGTCTTTGGAATTTTTTTTATATTTTATGTTTTATCTTGGGCGCAGTTGAACCTTCATACCAAATTTCATTGAAATCGGTTCAGGCGTTTAGAAGTTGTTATGTAAAACCACGCCCACAGACTTGCGCCCACTTTTTTACACCCCCTATGTTCTTTCTCTCTATCAAACGTACTCGGTGTTCAAATTTCAGCTCAATCGGATAAACGGTGCGCGAGCCTATACGGAACAGACAGACAGACAGACAGACAAACATTTGATTTTATATATTAGATTTATTTTATCTGAGACCTACCAAAATTAAGATTTCTGTTGTTGCTTTTGTTTTCAATGCAAAGCAAGATCCAGATCCAGATCCAGATCTTGGGCCGAAAAACACAGCTAATGGTTGTTACTCGAATATAAAGTGAGTCGTGTGTGGCCCTATTGTGGCCGTGCGTGCTAAGTGCGTGGCATCCGAGCCAATGAATTCCGGCAGGAACCAGGGTCGAATCACCATCTGACACAGTTTTTAGAAATAAGCCGTTATACGCAGAAAGTATCTGAATTAATATTTGAATTTTAATTGAATATATTTAATTAAAAATAATTGTTATAACCGATAAAATAATCGTAGTGGCGCCTAGGCGTAAGCCTGAATTAACACACTTTAGTTGACTAATATAATTAACCCTGATATGATGAAAATAACGGTCTACCTAAGTGGCTATCAAATAGCAAACACTATTTTAATCGCCACAGCAAGACTTTTACTAATAAATGTTTTTAATTTTAAAAGAAGAAAACAAGCTGCGTAAACATGAGCTTTTTGGCTTGCAAACGCTAGTCGCTTAAGGAATGCTTAAGAAAAAAAAAGAAGGAAAGCAAGAAAAAAAAAACTCGTACCGGTACAGTTAATTAGTAATCTTCAAATTAAAAACTCATTAAATAGATCAATAATTGGATAAGGAAATGCTGCTACGGCTGCCACTCCGCTGGGGCTGGCTGTAATCGTTGATGTGCCAGCGAAATATCGAAATCTTACTGCGATGTGCAGCCAGCTATTAATTTCAATTGAATAGATATCATCGTTCGAAGCCAACGCGATGCATCCGTTGGATAATTGAATACAACTGCAGCAGCAGCGCCTTCTTAAGTTTTGGTATTTCATAGAGTCCGACCGATTATTCGGCTTCGGCTTCGGTAATCGGCATAATCGGCCGATATTTTGATCTTCGGCTTCGGCTTCTGCTTCGGCCGAAGTAGCCGATTATTTTTGCCGAATGTTTTTGCTTTACTAAACAAATTTTTTATAAGTTTTTTGAATTTTTTTGAATTATTCAGTAAACATTTTTAACATTTTCATTGTTCGTTTTGTGTTTCTCTCTTTTTCTGTTCTTTCATTCAGTGAAAATTTTATTCAAATGATAAATGCAGCGAGTCCGACTGTTACGTTTTTGCTTTTGTTATGGACTGAAATATAAAGGCCGAGTTAACGCTAGAAATTTTCTGCCAGATTTCAGTTAGTATTACATTGCTATAGCTTTTCTCGACTGGATCGAAAATATATTAAATTTTTTCTACTTTATCCTGACGTCAATAATTCGATTACAGAAAAATCCGAATCTTGCAAAACTCTTCCGTTTAACTCGAATTTAATGATTTCAGTAAGTTATTTTGTACTGAAATGAATATAAATGATGGTTAACTAAATAATAAAACACAAATTATTCAGAAAGTTACTGTCAATTCTTTTTATTATGATAATATTGGTATGGTTCAATTATGTATGAAACAAAATATCGGCCAAATTGGCTTCCGCGAACTCGGCGGCACACCTCCATCCGATGGTCCAAATTTTCGGTGTCAAACGGTGTCAAATCACATGATCTTGGCGGCCAATTGACATCGCCACCACGTGACATAACACGGCCATTGAATTTGTCGTGCAAAAGAGTAATTTTTTCATTAGCTGTGTGGCAAGGTGTACCGTCCTGTTGAAACCTCATAATGTCTACATTTATACCTACTAATTCGGGCCTTAAAAAGTTTGCTATCTTCTCACGATAGCGAACAACATTCACAGTACCGGCCTCGTTTTGGAATAAATATGGCCCGATAATGCCGCCAGCCCATAAACCGCACCAAACAGTCACTCTTTGTGGGTGCATTGGTTTTTCAACAATCACTCTTGGATTATCATTCGCCCAAATGCAGCAATTCTGCTTATTGACGAATCCTCTGAGGTGAAAATGTGCCTCATCACTGAAGATGATTTTCTTCGAAAATTGATCATCCACTGTTCCCATTTCTTGAATAACTTTAACGCGCGGCTCGATTATGTATCTTTCCATGGTTCAAATTGAATTTGTTTGAAATTGAGAAATGCCAAATGAAATGCAGAAAAATTTTGACGTTTAGGTGTGGTTCACATTCAACATCGGCCTTAACAAAAGCAAAGAATAAATTTTATAATTTTTTTTACTTGAAATCATATGTTTTTTATTCGGCTTCGGCTTCGGCCTTCGGCCGATTATTTCAATTTTGCCGAAGAATCGGCTTCGGCTTCGGCTTCGGCCAAAATTCACGTTCGGTCGGACACTAGTATTTCATAACAAGACAAGACTTTGAATGCAGTCACAAAGACAGCAACAGCAACGGCAACAGCAGCAGCAACACATGGAACAAATCTACTGAATGAATTCAATAAATGTATCTCAATGAATTGCAGCAGCAGCAGTTCGTGTTGAGATTAGAGACAAACGTTGTGCTAAACGCGCGAACGCTCCAATTTCAATTCCTAAAGCAAGGAGGCAACAACAACTAAAACGAAAACAACAACAACAACATCTACAACTTTGTAAGACAAACGTTGCAAGCGAGCAGTAGATGTAATCGCAGCGATACTTGCTCGCATTTAACATGGGCGCGGAATGTTCGCATCTCTTGGATAGAAAATTTCGTCTAATAATCACCAAATCGTACTCGGCTGAAGTTGCAACTGAAACTTATACGAAATGTTGATCGGATATGATGCGATTCGAAAGTATCTATAGTACCCATTGACTCACTCACTGACTGCCTCCTTTTGGTGTTTGAACAATTTTATCAACACTTATTTGGTTGTAGTCATTACACGCGTGCGTGGCGTTATAACTAAACGTACGTGCGTGCTTGCGTCCGTCTGTCTGTGCGTGCGTGCCTGCGTGCGTGCGTTATATTTTGAGCACATAGTTTTTGATTTGGACACGGATGGAGTTTAATTTCATGTGCTCTTCGATTCTTATCTAAATCTGCGAATATGTCATACGAGCGACTTCATTTTTATTCCTTCTTTGTAACGGTTCGACTCTATTACTTTGTTTTCTAATGCAGTGTTAATGCTTTATCGATAAGTGTTGATTTGACTTTATACAGTGGTTTTTGTTGTCGCTATTATTGTTGTTGTTGTTGTTGATGATGGTGATGTTGTTATTGCTTTCATTGGCGTCTGGCATGCATATTTTATGACACTTAGTTTTCATTCCACTTTCCTGAATAATCAATGAATTAATCGCTGTTTTCTTTCAATGATTTTCTTTTT
This sequence comes from Tetanocera ferruginea, assembly GCA_958299015.1. Classification (NCBI taxonomy): domain Eukaryota; kingdom Metazoa; phylum Arthropoda; class Insecta; order Diptera; family Sciomyzidae; genus Tetanocera; species Tetanocera ferruginea. The sequence continues at coordinate 129,997,302 of OY282644.1, forward strand.
CTTATCTTATTCTTCGTGTTGTTTTTTTAAACTGTTTCATTTGCATTTCGTTTTATGTCAATTTGCATTTGCATTTCTTAATGTATACAGTTTATATTATATTTTATTCATTTGCGGTGACCTTTGATTTAACAAGCTGGTTAGTATGGTATACAAACAAAGAGGCGTGGCTGAAATTATGCATTGTAACTTTACTCTTGGTACTAAAATCAAATGCAAAGGATTACAATAATAAGTCTATCAACAATACATTCTAAAAACTCCAATAAATATATATATAGTTTACTAGCGGATGTTACCCGGTGTTACTCGTGGTTGTGTCTCGAACACAGAAAATGGACGATTTTTTAAAACAGCTCCCATTTTATGTTTTTTTAAATTATCAATTGAATTTTAAAATTTTTTAAATATTCGTTTCTTGGGGTTTTGCCCCTCTTTCCGTCGAAAGTGTTTAGCCAAATTTCCATAAAACTGTTCCTGCCGGACATGATAACAAAAAAATTACATCTTCAATGTCTCGATCTCACGTCTGGTTTCTGAGGAAAATGGTCACCCAGTTTGAAAAAAGCCATTTCAAGAAATATGCGTTTAAAGTTTTTCTTAAAGCATGCATTTAATATGTATTTTTATCTCAAAAAAAATTCCAACTTTAAAAAGTCCTTTTGGCATCGATTCGATTTTTGGATTGTTTTTGTTCAACTTCGGTTTTAGTCGATAGTGATCGGTTGATTTTTGTTCTTTACATAGCTTCTGCTCATATTCGTTAAACTTTTTTTTACTCGTTAGCAGTGTGGCCATTTTAGCCTTTTCGAGGCTAGATTTAGCCTTTTTATTTGCGGTTTAGCCTCGAAATTTACGATTTAGCTTCGTATTTTTTTTAGCCTTTTTTTACTTTGAAAACAGCCTTTTTTAGATTTATTAACAATTAAAAAATTTGTTTTAAATAGAATTAAATGCAATCCAAATTTTGAGCATGTATGCCATTATATTTGGTATAACATTATTTTAAGCATTTTGAATGAATAAATTAAAATTCTAAAAACACATGATTCCGAATAGTAAAAAATTACACCTTTCGGTGTTGAAAAAAATCATAATTTTGCGTATTCTAAATAAACACCTGACAGGGTTTGACACAAACATCCTTCGGATATTTAGTTATTAACACCGATCGGTGTGAAAAAATGTCCTCTTTCGGATATAAAATTCTAGCATTTTGATACGGTGTTTTTTTAAATTTAGGACTTTTAGGACGGTTTTAGGACTCCCTGGAACACCGATCGGTGTAAAAATTCTATACAAATTTTTTTAAGAGTGTAGTCATGAAAATTTGCATCTGGCAGTAACGCAGGGCCCTTAAGAGCTCTCTTGTTTCACATGTAAATGAATGATAGATCGATTTTTTTTTCTATTGAAAATTCTCATAACGTTGTTAAATATATTTTCTCATTTTGCAAATGAAAAGTCCAAATATTCCGCAGACGAAGTTACCTCGATTGAGTTTCAATGCCGAAAACTATTGACACGTATGTAAATGGTCAAGCCTGTCCTCTACAATTGAGATTTGGGTAGAAGTAAAGCAGTTTTAAAACTCGCTGCCTGAAAATCTTTTTCTGAGCTCGTCAATTTGGTTTTCAGTTTCTTAGTTTTACCACTTAGTAACGCTTTTAAGTGCAATGAAAATTGTAAAAAATAATCAAAGAAATAGATTTAAAATTAAAATGCCTAACTCGTTGCTTAATATTCGATGTTCACTGAAAATATTACAAAAATGTTGTCATGACTTTGAGGTAACTGATGATGTCATACGTCTGTTAGATTCAAGTAGTGCTTATGCAAGCTGCAGTTCCTCCGATTTATCTGATGAAGAGGGAATAATATATCTGAGATATAAACCATGTTGAAATAATATAAGTTCCTAGCACGACAGTGATAAACTTTTCAAACCTTCAATTTTATTTAAAATTTCTCCCGAGAATTGGAAAAAGGAGATTCCCATTTTTAAGGCTCAAGAAATTTTGAAAAATTTTAAAAAAATTTGTTAATCAACCGTGAATATTTATGAGTCTTTTAAGTTAAAACTTTTAACATAACATGGGATGTCTGTATCCTGCTGTCTTAAAAATGAGAACTCCCTTTTACAATTCCCATGAGAAAATTATTCTTAATAGGACTCAATTAACTTATACAATCAATATACATCATTTCAATATACATATTATTTCATTTATATTTAAATGATGAAATGAAAGTTAATGCAATGAAAAGTTAGTTTAGTTAATAAAAAATCGTCATTCTGAATTGAAAAGGCTGGCATTATTTTGCTTTATAAATATATACCATATGATTTTTTGGTTTTTACAAATTTGTACCTATGATACTGATGTACCTATATTAAAAAAGAATGTTATGTTAAAACGAAAATAAAACTTGAAGTTGTATGAAAAATCTGGATTTTTTTTAGCTTCTTTTTTCAAAACTTTTAGCTTTTTTTTACTTCTTTTTTTGGCCAATTTAGCTTCTTTTTTTTCAGTTCGTGGCCACACTGCTCGTTAGTCTTTGGTTCTTGACTTCGTTTGCCTTCGGCTCATTCCTTGATTTTTGTCGAAAGAATTTTTAAAAGCTTAGGATCTTTTTCAGTAATAGATACAAATGCTTGCCAAGTTTCATGAAAATCGGTTCATCCGTTTTGACGTGAATAAGCCAAACATAGGTGGTTGAATAAAGCACCCTCTCACGGAAGTTTTCTGAAATTTAAATAGCCTCAATTCTGTTGCAGGGTCAGGTTCATGTACCAAATTTTAGTAAAATCGGTAAAGTCATTTAGGAGTTATTGAACCTTAACAATGCACTACTTAAAGCGCCCTCTTACGGAAGTATTTGGATTTTTTTTATATTTTATGTTTTATCTTGGGTGAAGTTGAACGTTCATACCAAATTTCATTGAAATCGGTCCAGGCGTTTAGAAGTGCCACGCCCACAGACTTGCGCCTAATTTTTTACAACCCTATGTTCTTTCTCTCTATCAAACGTACTCGGTGTCCAAATTTCAGCTCAATCGGATAAAAGGTGCACGAGCCTTTACGGAACAGACAGACATGCAGACAGACAGACAGACAGACAGACAGACAGACAGACAGAGGGACAAACATTTGATTTTATATATTAAGCCTGGTTTTCACTATGTCAATTTCAATGGTCAGTTGCTGTCAGTCAAATGAAAAATGCCAACACGTTGTCAATTTTTTTCCGTTTGACAATGGCGAAAAATAGAAAAAACAGATCTCTCACATGTTTTTAGCAAAAATTGCAAAAAAAAATGTTATTTATGTGATTTTAAACTTTTAACTTTGATGTCAAACAAAAAATGACTAAGTGAAAACCAAGCATTAGAAGATATAGAATGATGTTTTAAAGAAAATTCAATTTATAACATATATAATATTTCCACTTAATATATTTTTGTATTGCACTTTTATATCAACTAAATTAAATTTGCATATTATTGAATTAAATACAAAATATGTTGATAAGAATAATTAAATAATAAAAATCTTTATATAAGAATGATCATATCGCACACTAAATACAAAACAGTCACAACTCAAAAACCATAACTTTTCAGGAAAAGCGAAAAATATAACTCTTTGGTTGAAACTGCAGAAGAAAAGCAATTTTCATTTAAACACAAAACTTCATACTTCCATTAAATGAAGAAAATAATGAAAAGGATAGTGAGATATGTGTTTTGTGAATTGATTTATAACATAAAGTCGATATAAAAAAATTTTGAGTTGTGGCTGTTTTGTATTAAGTGTGCGATATGTCAACAGCGACTTAAAAGATCGTTGTTATTAAGTCCAACATCGAAGCAAAGTACAGCCGCCTACCATAAGTTAGCCCTTAAATGCCCAAGAACTTCGATTTGTATCAAAAAAAAATTTATGTTTTGTAAAAATGTGAGGTTAACACGGTTTCTTCAGTAAGTTTTTAAAAAAAATGCTTTTTAAGAAGTTATTGGGATTAAGTGGCAGCATCTTAAAAAAATACAGCGATACTGAGCAAAAGATATAGCAAATGAGGTTGAAATCGGTTGAAATTTCATAACATCATTATAAATATATATTTATGCAGCAGGATATACTTTTTATGGGCTTCGTAGGCCCACATGTATTGATATTTCACTTGCCAAACCTTGAATTTATTTCATTTCTCAAAAAAATATTGTTTAATTAGTTCATAAAAATTCAATGCAACTGTAAGAAATTTAAGATTATTTTTGTTTTTTTATAAAACGTTAAGACTTTCCGACTGCAATAATTTGCATTTCATAGAGTTCGGGTCGTTAATGGTAAATTGAGAGGCTTTCATATGTTTGTAACTGAAAAGATACAGTGGGCATTTAAAGGTTAACAAAATTGCCTGAGTCAAGCTGCTTAGAAAAAGGAATTTTTTGAAAATGTAACAAATATAAGCCCGATTAATGGCTGGTACTTCCTGCTTGTTATTAAATAAAATTTTACTTGCTGTTCTTAAGTTTTTTTCAAAAATTTGTTGAAAACATAATAAATCCTAGTAGTAGTTATTGAAAAAATAACCTACGATTTCTTTTTCACTATTAAACTCAGTTAACCTGAACTTTAAGAAAACAATACTTGATATGAAGCAACATGGCTTCAATGCTATTTAAAGCATTAAAATCTAGCAGACCGTGTAGCGGAAGACGCCACATTAGCTTTCTTATCTGCAGAGAAGAGTACGGTTTTATGGCATTTTTACATTTTATGGCAAACTATACTCGAATCGATATTTAGAAGAAATCTAGTTAAATATTTAAATTTAAGTTTTAAGTTTGAAACCGGTAAGAGGTAAAATAAATTTTCTCCTTCGGCTTCTATGTTGAAAAATGTTAAATGAAAAAAAGGTTTAGTTGAAAAAATGAAAAGGCCTTACTGGTACTAAAGGCCCTAGGCTACTGGTATGATGCTATGATGCTTCTTGTAACTAGTTTTGTTCTATTCTTTTTTTTACTTTGCCGGATTTACCTTCCTATTCCATTTGGAGATAGAAAAATATCGTAAAAACATCTTGTGACAATAAGGTTGGTTGAATTCAGATAACACTGTTCAACAAAATCAATTTTTTTCCAACAAAATAACAAGGTTACGACAACGGATTATGTTAGAGAGGGCCAAAAAATTACCCCTTTTTGCAGATTCTTATGGTTAATCGTATAAAGCAAACATGTGACCCTTACATTTAAGCTGTAAGATGTGTGTGGGAGTGTATGTAAAAAAAAAACTACGAGAAACATTTTTGGAGAAGAGTTTAACCCTCTAACTCTTGAGTATACGGGTCTTTTTTCTCCATATAAGTATCTGAATACATCAAAGCTCACAACTCAGCTTGAACGCCAGAAATAAGTGAAAACTGTTTCAGGGTTTATTTCGAACTTATTCAGAATTAGTGCTTAAATATTCCACAAAAACGTATTTGAGAGGACTAGTTTGTATTCACACTGCCTTGTGTAGAATGGCAAATGCCATACATGTTGTTTTTGTAAAAGTACAAAAGTACTCATTTATCAATCTACCTTAGCTGGCCCATGATTTTTTTAAAACTCAATGATTATGGCTAAAAATTTAGTAGTTTTTGCCTAATATGGACGCCATACTAGATCCGTCATTTTGAAAAATGTACGTACTGATTTGGCGTTCTATCAATAAACGCAAAAAGTTGATAAAAAATAAATTTATTTAGATACTTTTATTATTTTGTTATCTGGCCCATTTTGATGTCCCCCATCTTGAAAAATCAAAAAAAAAAAACATTTCAGAACATGCCGAAAACTTTATGGGTCCTATTTCTCACCTGACATAAACAATAAAACTGCAAGGATTCACATTAAATAAAAAAAACAAACAATTGAATAGTTGATGATTATTAACTGTCCTACTTTGGGCGGCCATGTTTAATTTTTGGGGCAAAATTTTTCAATTCGGACCCCAAAACTGGAAAAAGCGAGATTATAATTTTTTTAACGTTTTTTATTTGAATTACCAATTGTCAATCGTGAATGTCCGCTTGCGAAGAAATGGGTTAAGCTCTAGGCTCTTCATCGGTTTCTGTTGCCAACTGACTCTCAAAAAATTTATTATTGTTGACATATGAACACCTTCCTTTTCAAAAGCACTTTTCAAAAGCATCGAGTCGACGTATACTCAAGCAGAAGAGGAAAGATTTACTAAGGAAACTGTATATGACTTCTTTAATGCTTTTCAATGCAGCAAGCTTAATTCGTGAGAGAATTGGGTCAAATTCAACATTACCATTTCCGATAGAATTTGTGTATACTTTTTAAATCTGCAGAGAAAATAATGAAAACAATTTATGAAAAACAAGTTTGAAAACCAAAATTAAAAAAGACTTTATTTTCTCTATCTACACGCCTTTCATTAACTCTACCAACAAAATTTGGTCTTGGAAGATAAGGTTTCCGGTGAAACATCATATATGGTGAATTCTTTCGGTAGGAGTAACGGGTCAAAAATTTTGCATTACTTTACATTACATTTTTATATCTTACATACAAATTAACATACCGTAAAAATTTAAAATCGCAACAAAATATTATAAAGGAGTAACGTTAAAGGCCACACGTTTTGCCTCCAGGAAGTGCAAGACAACATATTGTTAATATTCGATTTTATTCGTTTATTTAGTCTCTCTTCTCCGATAGTACTTTGATTTAGGTTTTTTCATTGTCAATTTTTGTTAATTTGTAACGTTAAAGACCACATAAAACTTTGGTATATCTTCAAAATAATAAAAATATGAAGTAAAGTTTGTTCACATAAAATGCAAGTCATGCAGGCCTACTTTTATGTATACATACAAAATTTTTTGATATCATGAAATATTTCTGATAAACTTTTAGAAATGTGCGTTCGAGTGTAACGCTAAAGAGAAAAAAGTTTTCCATACATATTTCAACAGCCTAATAAATCCAATTTCCAAATCCGATGAAACTAATGAAAGGTTTTTATAAAAAAACCTACTTGACTAAACTCAGCTGTCGAACGAATACCGTTACAATGTTTAAGCCCCAAAAATTTTTGTTAACAGAAAATTATTGGGTTTTAGTGGAAGACAGGCACACTTCTATAGACAGTCTTTCGAATTAAAGAATTTAAACATCTTAGAAAGAATTATTTGAAAATTTTATTTTTTTTTGTAACTGCCCCTTAACGATTTTATAAATTTTTTTAAACACGCTTTTTTGAAATATGTAATGTTGTGTTTTTTGTTTCTTTTATTTTTAGGTTACCTCATGGATAACCAGCGATGGTAATGAAACTCTGCAACGCTTCACAAATCTGCAGCTGGACTGTGAGACAGACTTTAAAGATCACGAACATGATTTTGAGAAATACTACTTTATATCAATGGTAAAATTTCTAAAGTGTTGTGTACAAGTTTTTCTCAATTTTTTTTTTTTTTTTCTTACCTCCAACTCAAACTCATCTTGAACTTGAAACCATACTTATTTTCTTATTACTTGTACAGAAACACTTGGCTAAGGGACGTGATCTACACGAAGCAGCTGCAGATATTGATGCACTGCACGAAAGCGCTGCGCATCTCAAGACAGCTCTGGATTCTTTTGCAGAAAAGCTTGAGCTGGCCAGAGAACGCATCGAAGGCGCTGCACGATTGCATCAGCTGCTGAGCTCTAACGGACACGTTGATGACGAAATACGGCTGGAAATGCAACGTTTGGCCGAAAAAATTGGACTTAATCACATTTTGGAGAAGTGTCGAGAGTTTGCATTGGATAGCAATGGCAACACGAACGGAAGCGGAAACGATAATGAAAGCAGAACGAAACCAAATAGCCTGAATCTACAATTTAACCTCAATCTAAGTTGCGGTAGAAACGCCAATGGAACAAATCAAAACAAACCAAATACAATGCTGCTCACCAGCACCCCGTTACCGACAACAAATAACAGCAACAAGTCAAGCGACAGCGTGAGTGCCAGCGGTATGGGCACCGGTAGTGGCAGTGGTACCGGCTCGGAAAGTCATGCCTGCCATTGTTGGCGTGAAAGTCGAAATGTTGAGGATGTAGATGCAATGCTGGATGAAGAGGATTTAGTGGATAAGGAAGTGGAAGAGGAGGAGCAGTCAAAAATCGCCGACTCAGGACTAGGTGGCTGTGAACGTTGCGAGGGGAATCCGAAACTTTCGCGAATATGTTCCTGTCAGAGTCTGAATGAGGCGGGCAATTTGTATGACAAGGGGTGAGTCGGGTTAAATGAGTGTTTGAAAAATTTTTTTTTTTCTAATGCACCCACTATATTGTTTCTTGATTTATTTTTTTCCTTCTGACCCAGCCATAACAGCGATGAACTCGATGATGAATGCTTCGAGCGACCATCCAAACGTTTTCTCAACATACACTCACCCATGGAGGCAAACGCACATCTGCAGTGCTATGCCTTCAATATGGAACTGCCCAAAATGGAAGAACTAAGCTGTTTAGAGCCCAAAATACAAAAGTAAGTTTTTGAACAGATTTGTATTTTTTTCCTTACTTCGATTCCAATTTGTTTTTAAATCTCTCTACAGAACGCTTCTATTGATCATGCGCGAAATGATTGGCACGGAACGCGATTACGTACGCTCTCTCTACTATGTCATTGAGAACTATGTCGATGAACTGGCACGTGATGACATACCACAACCATTACGTGGTCAACGTAATGTCATTTTTGGCAATATCGAAAAAATATTCGAATTTCACAATTCACACTTTCTGTGTGAACTCGAACGTTACGAACTTAATCCATTGAAAGTGGGTGCCGCTTTCTTAGAAATGGAATCCAAATTCTATTTGTATGCTCTGTACAATAAGAATAAACCAAAAAGCGATACGCTGATGAGCGAATATGGCACAACATTTTTCAAGGTAACCAACGGCATTTGACTTATATTATTTTTAAAAGAAATGGTGAAGGAACTCTTGACGCTCTTTTCGTTTATAATAAGCATGTTTTTAACAATTTCTTTTATTTTAGTCCAAGCAAATTGAGCTGACTGACAAAATGGATTTGGCTTCATATCTGCTGAAACCAGTTCAACGCATGGGCAAGTATGCTTTACTGCTGCAGCAGCTGGTTAAGGCGTGCAGTTCAGTGCAAGTAAGTTTCCAACTACAGGTTTATGCCAGCTAATATCATAAATGTGTTTATCGTTTTCAGGGCACCGCTTTGCAGGAAATCATAGCTGATGTTGAGGAACTACAGCGCGCCGAGGAGATGGTTAAATTTCAGCTACGTCATGGTAACGATTTGTTGGCAATGGATTCGCTGCGTGACTGTGATGTCAATGTCAAGGAACAGGGACGTCTGATGCGACAAAATGAGTTTCTGGTGTGGCAAGGACGTGGGGGCAAAAAAACACTGCGTCAAATATTTCTGTTCGAGGAGCTGGTGTTGTTCAGCAAGGCGCGACGTTTTCCAGACCACAAAGTAAGTTTTCCACAAATGCAAGATCAGTGTTATATAATTTGTGTTCTTTTAGAACCTGGATATCTATATTTATAAGAACAGCATTAAAACTTCGGACATTGGTCTGACGGCACATGTGGGTGAATCACCCACAAAATTTGAGATTTGGTTTAGAAAACGTAAGCCAGAGGATACCTGGACTTTACAGTGTATGTCGGAGGATATAAAAAATGCATGGACGGAGGAAATTTCGAAATTATTGTGGAAACAGGCGAAACGAAACCGAGGTAATTAAAGGCAATTGGCTTGAGAAGTTTAAAAACTATTCAATAAACTGATTTTTTTGTTGTTGTTATAGATATTCGCCTGGCCGAAATGTCTTCCATGGGCATTGGCAGCAAACCTTGTCTAGACATACGTCCCAGTAACAACCAAATCAGCGACCGTTCCATTACCATTACACAGCTCGGCAAAGGTTTTTATTTGTTTCTTTAATTTTGCTTGCTTACTTTCTTTAACAATAACTCTTTAACTCTCTGTTCACAGCGCCAAAACTACGTAACTCTTTCATCAATCTTCAGGCAGAAAATAACAAAACATCAAAACGCCCCAATTCGCTGATATCGGAGAGTTCCATTTCAAGCGGCACCAGCAGCTCATCCACTAGCACTGGCAGCTCATTTAGCGGCAGCAAGCATGGCACAAACTCACATAATAATCATCAACATAATCAACAGCATCTTCATCATCATCATCAGCATCATCATGGCTTGGAATTGATCAACGAAACTCAGGCATTGATGTTAGCCGCCGCCGCTGAGACAGCGGGCAGCAATAAAAGCAATACCATGAGCAGCACTTCGAGTGGCGCCAGCGGCCAACAACGTAATCATAAACGTTCCACAACGCTTGTCAGCCAGCTATCGATGGGTATTGAACTTGAATTGAGTTACTTGTTTAAGTTGTAGTTAATTCGAGTATTTTTGGAAATGAGTTAATATTAAATTTTTTTTTTTTTTAATGTATGCATACATAGAGTTAGCTCCGTTTTGAAAAAAGAAAAAAAAAATGCGCTGTGCTGCGCTCACTGAGTGCTGTTATGTGCCGTATTCTATAAAACAATAGTTAGTAGAAAGTGATGTTTTCAGAAATTGTTCTATGATATACTCGAGTTGTGCTGCAAAATCCAGTAGAAGTTAAAAAATTTGCAAATGTTTAGAACGAAAATTAAATTCTGCTTAACGCGTTCTAGCAACCTTTAATTTTACTGAGAACTTAAAAACAGTATTAAAGAACTATTAACACTAGAGAACACACTTACGCACAATGAAATAACCACGCCTTTAATAAAGCAACCCAACAGGCCAGTTTATCAGCAGCTTGTGTGCGGGTCAAAAAGTCAGCACTTTAAAAGCCCTTTTCAAGGGAGCTTGTAAAAATGTAAGCTCTCCAAGCTTGTTTGGAGTAAGGTCTCCAAAGCTCTCTTAGTGGTAGGCAAAATTATCAAAAACAAAGAATGAAACTAGTCGCTGACTCAAAGCTTTTCAAGAGAGGCCTTTTGGAGCAATTCAGAGTAAGCTAAATTGAAGTCAACGCTTTTAGCTGACTAAGAAGCACTCAAAAAGTCCATTCGAAGTGTTTTTCATCAAGATGGGAATTGAAAATGTTTTAATTTTGTTTAGATAGAACATTACAGCACAACTTGACCACATTGCATCACCATTTTGAAATGTCTGAAAAACTTAATGGCAGGGTTATCCACACTTGAAATTAAAAACAACAGCTTATAAAAATCATTACGCAATAATGCTGTTTTTCAGTTCATAACAGCTTTTAATGAAAATAAAATTTAGATAAAAAATAACCTAGCTAACTTTATGTAGATAAACTCAGATGCTAAATTTTTGTATATAACTTTTATCTTTTGGCTATTATGGCGACGTTAGTAGTTTTGTATTTTAGGCTATATAATACATAATTTAAGAACTTTTTGTAACTCACCCTGTATATATAATTATTTACACTCCAGCATGCTGCACGTTAATCTTCTCCTCTATTTGGTTGCCTTTGTTTTTGTATTAAATATAAGTTATCTCTTGTTAACTAGAAAGTGGCATCTTATCGGATATTTCCATGACACCAGAGCAAGAACAAATGCCGGATATAGGCAACAACTGGTCGACGAGCACTGGAGTAGTCATGCGTAAAAAGCACTATTATGCCAAAAACTTGGAACAACTGCCCATGGAAAAAGTGGAACAACAGCTGAAACTTGAAGTTGGTGGTCATAAAGAAGATGCGTACATTATGGAGTCTGCAGCTAATTCACACTTCTAAATCAACGCATACGCAATGTTTATTCCTCGAATACAAACAATTGTTAAAAAAACTGTTAAAACTCCAAAAAATATTAGTGGAAACTAGTGCTTAAGTCTGTTAAGAACAAACACATTGAAATTATTTATAAAATAAGATATTCTTGCATGTACATAGGTATGGAGCCTAAATATAGGCAACAGTTACAAAAAGAAAACATATTTTTTTTCTATAATGAAGCTTATATTGTTCAAAAGCAAGTGTTCAAGTGGTCACACATCATATCGATAGCAAATCTACCAAACAATTTTCACACAAACAAACACAAAAAAAAAAATAGTTTTAAAAAATTATAGTCACAAAATCAAAAACGAAAAAAAAAGCAAATAGTGTCAAGCAACTGTTGCATAAATAACAATATATTTGAAAATGTTTTAACAAGAATTCTAATCAACTGTTTCTTATATGTTGCAACACTGTCTTATAGCTTATAAAGCCTTTAGCTTTACCTTAAATTATAGCAATTAATAAAAGCCATACAAACATTTATTTCATTCAACACTAGTTATAAGCTTATGAAGTGTATTTATTTAAGTAAATTTTTACAAAATTGTTGAACAATTATTTCGTATATTTTTCTTTTTATTTTAAAAATTTAACTATTTTGATGTTATATTTAATATTTTTTGTTAACACTCTGTACTCTTAAGATTTATTATATTTACCCTACTTTAAACTAAAGTTGCTGTTGTTCTGTTGCGTTGACAACATTTGCGTTTAGTTTAAGCTTGATATGGCATTTATTAAAACATTTAAATATTTTAGTTATAAGCTTAAAATTAAGTTGTTCTTGTCTTTTGCAACATTAAGAAATTTGCTTACAATAGCATCTTGTAATATAAACTATGTATCTGTCACACATTGAACTAAATGCATTACATAAAATTATTAAAAATTTCATCTATTATAAACATATTATTGAATGAATATTTTTCATTAAATTGCTAAGTTTATTCAAAGTGTTACATTAACAATGTGCATGAATGTTCATTAAATGTTAGTTAATAATTAATGAAAATCCATATAAAAACATATAAAAAGAAATCATCAAATAAACGTTTATATGAATTATTTTAATGAAATTTTGTTGCAGTTTTATTTAATACTTTTCGAAAAAAAAAAATAAAAATTTTCGCTGGCATTTTCAGAATTAAGTCCCTTTACCCAAAGGCAAAGTCCCACATGAAGAATCAGGCGTAGTGTTTATCATCACATGAAGCCAGAATAAACCAATATATTGTGCAACTAAACAGATACTTATACTCAGTCATAATTTAAGGCAATCGTCGTCAAATTTTAAACACTCAGTAGCAGCAGAATCTATTTTTAGCCTACGTGGTGTGTGTACAAAATATTTAATAAGTATCTTCCAGCTCTTTCCAAACCTACGCATTCGATTTTGGTTGTGAAACTTACTTAAGACTCATGATATAATAACTATAAGGTAGTGTTGACGTTCGTGTTGAAAAGTATCATCTGTCAAAAAAGTTAACAAAGGAGAGAGCGCTCACAATCCACCATTGCATACAATTAATTTTCACTGGTCACATTCAGCGTGCTCAACAGTTGGCAACTGTTAAGTTAAAACTTAATGCACATAAATATGAAATTGCGCATTAAAATGCATTTATCGTCCTGGGCTAGTATACAATACTACCTAAATTAGTAGAATTTTGAATACATATCTTATTTTTGTTCTAAGCACTAAATGCACTTTGGTTTTTTATTTAATTTTTGCCAATAATTTTATATTCTTGTATTGTTAATTTATTTTGAAAATATGTCATCCGTTGTCCGTGATAAGGTTCTCTAAGATTACCACTCGGCATATAACTCCAACTGATTGGGCTGAATATCTTTTACACTTTTCGGTTTTTGTGAAGCACATACTTTTTCACATGGTCCCACAGATGGTCGATTGGATTGATGTCTGGTGACTGAGCAAGCTAATCAAGAACTTGTATTTGGTTTCTTATATGCACTGGGTAACTACTTTGACTATACGTTTCGTATCCTCAACTTTTTGGAACGTATACGTGCCCACCATATCCATCTTAGCAGCACTTGAGGCAAGCTTGTGTTCAAAATATTTATGTACATCTCTTGATTTGCCGTCTTCATTATACCGTCTATGAAACTAAATGTTCCAACTCCATTTTATAACATGCATCTCCACATCATCCACCTTCCTAATGTTTATAAAAAATTATTGCAATTAAAGAAAAGGCCACGTGGTCACTTGAGCAGTGGAATCAAATAATTTGGTCTGATCAGGCCAAAGTCCTTTGATTAGGTTCTGACGAAATAACAAGAGCTTGGAGAATGCCAGGAGGCGCAATACAAAGGAATGTTTGAGCCCCACAGTCCAACATAGTGAAGGTAAAATCCGTTCTTATACAAATTAAAAAAGCCCATAGTGTCTCGCCCTAAAAATATTTGTCTCAACCGGTATTTCAGAAGAGCTGCATTTTTTTATAAATTCTACTATCACACCGAGAATCTACAAAAATTAAACTGTTTCCAATCGAAAAATTATGCAGGTCAAAATTTTTATTAAATTTCAATGTATTATCAGTTAATTTTTAAATTAAAGGCTTTTATTTTGACTTGTTACAAAAAAAAGTTAATGTTAAAATGCTAAAACGATTTAATATATAAAGTTTAACCACCATGCAGTGTTGAGATGAACAAGACATTGTCACGCTGTTGCAGTTCATAGTCCAGTTCACCCTGTTTGAAAATAAACAACAGCCATAGAAACAATAAGTAATTTTAATAATAAGGAAGTTGTTATAATATAAGGAAGTTATTACCAAAAGTTCCCAATCGGTATCATTTATCAACACCAATATGCCCGGTCGTCTGTAAATAAAAGCAAATATTTTAAAAACAAATCATATTCAACTTGATGTGTATTTCAGAAATGAAATATAATATGTGGTCTAAAGCTTTAGGATGGAAGAGATTGTCTCGGCTTTAGATGAAACCATATTTATAGCGCCTTATTTTCTTTTATATGTTTTTTAGTACATGGAATTGAAAAGTCCAAAATATTTTATGTTATCAATACTTTTTCTGAAGTTCACGGTTTTTTAATGTTTTTAATGTTGATGTTGAAAATTTGTTATTCTTATTTTCTCGACGGTAAAGCAGCCAAAATGTTTTTTTTGCGAATGAAAAATATTAAAAAATTAACATAAGCAAAATATTTGACTCATATAATTAAATATGTCATATTATATGAATTATACAATGGATTTAAAAACAAAATGTGTCTGATCTTGCTTGTTTCTTACAAGCTCAGTAGTAACACGAACTGACTAGTACTTTGATTTAAGAAAATCATATTAAATAGCAATGGTTAAATGCTAGCAACTGAATAAAATAATGTTGACATAATTAATCCGAAAATACTTTCTGCCACAACTATGTAATTAATTTCAAAACAGTTTCTCAAGAGCATTGAATATTAATCCAAATCGATCTTAGAAGCTATAGTGGAATTCCACTTGCCAAGGCAGCATTTCATTTTTCCAAATCAAAAAGGTTTTGATCTCAAAATAAAACATACTTACACAGAATCGCCCTGTATAAAGAGTTCCGGTCGTTCAGTGAGAATGTTGCTATGCATCCATTTCAACAAATTTCTGATGGTCCCTAAAACGAGCCAAATCTGTATTTAATTCTCTTTAATGTTTATTTAATTTAGCACAAATACATTTTTGTTCACCGTCCAGAGAGATTTCGCGCTTCTTTATATTTCCGAAAAGCAATTCAGCGCCAGCACTGAAAATCAATATTAGATTACATCAAATGTTTTTCAACAATTATATATTTATACCAAATACCTGAATTCTAAAATAAGCCTTAATTCTTTAGAAGTCATTTCTTTTAACTAAACTTTAATAAAAACTTGTCTAATTATTTGCTTGATTCCAGCACTAGCAGAAAAGTATAAAACGCGTTTGTTTGGGTTGTTTTTAGGAAACAGCTGACTTTGACAGCCACATGCTGCTACAATTTGAGTAGCACAGCAAATAAATTTCCCAGCCTTTTGTTTTAATTTGTAAACAACAACATTTGACAAACTTTTAACCTTTACAATAGTTGTATTATTTTAATTAATTTAAGTACTAGAGCTTTTCTGATCGGCTGTAGGCGCACTTGCTTTCAAGTCCAGTTTGAAATCAATTGGTTTGTCGTAGCCCATCATTTTTACATAATGTTCGGGGTCATCGAACATAGCAGGATCCACAAAAAGCGCGCGTTTGCCCACTAGAAAGGAAGTAAACATGCCAGGCACATCAGGCACCTTCACGTCGTTTGGACGAAACTTGGTCTGAAAGCATAATTACAAGTTTGAGCTGAAACTGCTGGTTAATAAAAGGTATAATAAACTCACTTTAGTCTTTTGTAGCAGAAATGATATTGTAGTCGCCGTATACTCCGCAGTCGTTTGATTATAATGGATCTCCGTGACGTATTTCTTTGTCACGAAATGTAGCAACAGCGGTGTGACAAACGTGAAGAATCCAGCAAAACCACACACGAATATAGCCATACCGGTACCACCTAATTTCATACTTTGTTCCAATAATAATGGTTGTGCTACTAAGCCAAATATACTGGAAGTGATCGAAAACAGTTTGACTGCCTTCATACGAGAAGCTAGTGAGCCGTAGTAGATGCGCTGTTGTCCACTTTGATGATCCGTGTTACTGCTGGCCTTGGTAGCAAATGTTTTGTGATGCAACTGAAGTTGTTGGAACAATGGTTGGTCATGCCGTAACGCTGAAGACCACCTACAATATTCGCCAGCGACAGCAGCATCCTTGATCAACGTCGTTTTGAAAACAGCCCTTACTTGATTGGTGAGTGCTCGGGAGCAGGGTCCAAGTGCGCGGAGTGCCAACATATTCTAGTTAAAATCAATTTTATTTTATTAAATGTTGCACGCATCGACTAGAAAAAAGAAGAAATTGGATAACAAACTGTTGTCAAAATCAGCTGTTTTTTTTTTGTAGCCGTTATTAGTAATGTTAACCGTAATAAATTATTATCTAGTGTCTATTACTCAACACTAGATTGCCATAGCGAGTTTTTGACACATTTACGATTTTATGGCTACAGTGGTAGTTGACGTACTCAATCCAGCGTGGTTTGTTCCTGAGTGGTAAGAAAATGAGCAAGATTTCTAAACATACATAAAAAAAAGACACAGTTTCGATAGTATCGTAAGTGTAGACGTAGAATTCCGTTTAAGTTGTAACCTCTTCTACTTTGTCTCTTTGGTATGATTGTTTTGTTCATTTTGCACGTATTTTTATTGATCTTACAAAAATTAACAAATTAATGAATAACACTCAATTATGGACTACTTAACGATGCCAAAACAAAGAAAAGTTAAAAAGTAAGTATGATTAAATGAGCAAGCAAAAAGAAACAAGCAAAATTTAAAATTTTTTCGATCATTTCGTTAAGTTTGATAGGTTGAGTTCATTGACTTAGTTGAAAAGAAGGCGAAGCAAATGCACTTTCCATTGGTGCCACTTTCGTCTCTGCCCGATATATATTTAGTTTGCGAGCTACAGTCAGTTTAACTACTAATTTCAAATTAAAATTAAAATCCCGATTTTTAAAAATTGTATGGTAACTATATTTCACGCTGAGCACATGCCTTTTCAATTAGTGCCACTCTCGTCCGATATTTAGTTTGCGAGCTACCCTTTTCTCTCCGTTCGATGTATAGTTTGCGAACTACACTGTATAAAAATTAAACACATAAAAACAAAAATTAAAATTTTACGCCATCTATTGGGTAAAAGCATAAAACGATATAATGATCCAACTCGTTTTTTTTTTCATAAGAGTTAAATCTAACCGGATCACAGACCCATTTCGTTAAAGTTAACAGTTCGAGTTCATTGACTGAGTTGAAAAGAGATTCATGACCTCTGGTTTCAAAATAGAGCACTTAGTAAACTAGAACAGAAGTGCATAAATACACCCAATGCGAACCAATGCTTACAATGCTACCAATACGAACTAGAACTTCCAGTTTCACGTAAGCACGTGTTCACGTGTTTTTAAAAAAATCAAGTAAAAACACAAAACTCAACTACACGTGTCTTTTATTCACGAACAACACATGAAGTTCGTATTCACGTGAAAGTGCCAATGACCCACTTGTGACCTCAGAAAATCCCACTGCATCCGATTGGCCATAGAATCATCCATTTTGGTCCAAAAGTTCCATGGAAACTATATAAGTGCCAATGACTCACCTGTGACCTCATATAATCCCACTGCATCCGATTGGCCATAGAATCATCCAGTTTGGTCCAAATGTTCCATGGAACCCATTATAGTACCTACCAATGACCCGCCTGTGACCTCAGATAATCCCACTGCATCCGATTGGTCATAGAATCATCCATTTTGGTCCAAACGTTCCATGGAACCCATAAATGTGCCAATGACCCACCTGTGACCTCAGATAATCCCACTGCATCCGATTGGCTATAGAATCATCCATTTTGGTCGAAATGTTCCATGGAACCCATAAATGTGCCAATGACCCACCTGTGACCTCAGATAATCCCACTGCATCCGATTGGTCATAGAATCATCCATTTTGGTCCAAACGTTCCATGGAACCCATAAATGTGCCAATGACCCACCTGTGACCTCAGGTAATCCCACTGCATCCGAATGTCCATAGAATCATCCATTTTGGTCCAAATGTTCCATGGAACCCATAAATGTGCCAATGACCCACCAGTGACCTCAGATAATCCCACTGCATCCGATTGGCTATAGAATCATCCATTTTGGTCCAAATGTTCCATGGAATCCATATATGTGCCAATGACCCACCTGTGACCTCAGATAATCCCACTGCATCCGATTGGCCATAGAATCATCCATTTTAGTCCAAATGTTCCATGGAACCCATAAATGTGCCAATGACCCACCTGTGACCTCAGATAATCCCACTGCATCCGATTGGCCATAGAATCATCCATTTTGGTCCAAATGTTCCATGGAACCCATCATAGTACCAATGACCTGCCTATGACCTCAGATAATCCCACTGCATCCGATTGGCCATAGAATCATCCATTTTGGTCCAAATGTTCCATGGAACCCATCAAAGTACCAAAGACCCGCCTGTGACCTCAGATAATCCCACTGCATCCGATTGGCCATAGAATCATCCATTTTGGTCCAAATGTTCCATGGAACCCATAAATGTGGGAATGACCCACCAGTGACCTCAGATAATCCCACTGCATCCGATTGGTCATAGAATCATCCATTTTGGTCGAAATGTTCCATGGAACCCATAAATGTGCCAATGACCCACCTGTGACTTCAGATAATCCCACTGCATCCGATTGGCCATAGAATCATCCATTTTGGTCCAAATGTTCCATGGAACCCATCAAAGTACCAATGACCTGCCTGTGACCTCAGATAATCCCACTGCATCCGATTGGCCATAGAATAATCCATTTTGGTCTAAATGTTTCATGGAACCCATCAAAGTACCAATGACCCGCCTGTGACCTCAGATAATCCCACTGCATCCGATTGGCCATAGAATCATCCATTTTGGTCCAAATGTTCCATTAAACCCATAAATGTGCCAATGACCCACCTGTGACCTCAGATAATCCCACTGCATCCGATTGGCCATAGAATCATCCATTTTGGTCCAAATGTTCCATTAAACCCATAAATGTGCCAATGACCCACCTGTGACCTCAGATAATCCCACTGCATCCGATTGGCCATAGAATCATCCATTTTGGTCCAAATGTTCCATGGAAACCATCAAAGTACCAATGACCCGCCTGTGACCTCAGATAATCCCACTGCATCCGATTGGCCATAGAATCATCCATTTTGGTCCAAATGTTCCATAGAACCCATCAAGGTACCAATGACCCGCCTGTGACCTCAGATAATCCCACTGCATCCGATTGGCCATAGAATCATCCATTTTGGTCCAAATGTTCCATGGAACCCATAAATGTGCCAATGACCCGCCTGTGACCTCAGATAATCCCACTGCATCCGATTGGCCATAGAATCATCCATTTTGGTCCAAATGTTCCATGGAACCCATCAAAGTACCAAAGACCCGCCTGTGACCTCAGATAATCCCACTGCATCCGATTGGCCATAGAATCATCCATTTTGGTCCAAATGTTCCATGGAACCCATAAATGTGCCAATGACCCACCTGTGACCTCAGATAATCCCACTGCATCCGATTGGCCATAGAATCATCCATTTTGGTCCAAATGTTCCATGGAACCCATAAATGTGGGAATGACCCACCAGTGACCTCATATAATCCCACTGCATCCGATTGGCCATAGAATCATCCATTTTGGTCCAAATGTTCCATGGAACCCATAAATGTGCCAATGACCCACCTGTGACCTCAGATAATCCCACTGCATCCGATTGGCCATAGAATCATCCATTTTGGTCCAAATGTTCCATGGAACCCATCATAGTACCAATGACCTGCCTATGACCTCAGATAATCCCACTGCATCCGATTGGCCATAGAATCATTCTGAAGCTGAATACGAACCTATCAGTTCGTGCAAAATTAAAACAATACAACCATAAACAACGAAACAAAAACAAAGAAAGCAGCAGGCACATAAGCAGCTGATGATTGATTTTCTTTTATAAAAACATGCATTTTTCTTCTTATATTTTACTATTTTCTGACTTTCATATAATAGTGGCAAAATCCAAAATTAGATATTCATTCAGCGTAGGATATATCTGATATTTAAGTATATATATTATCTTTGAACGATAAGTATTAAAGGCTGTAGGTATACCCTAAAGTATTCGCCAAAAACGTTGCATGACCTTCAAAAAATCTGTTAAAACGACCCCATACAAACCGCGCTGTAAGACGTAATTCTACGTCAAAAAGGAAAGTGTTGTGTTGTGAAAGAAGTGTATGCAAGTGTTTAGCCCTAACCAAAATGGACGAAACGAGACGATTGCAACTCGACGAGCGTGTACACTCGTTACGTCTGTTTTGACATTTAACCCAAAATGAAACGTTTTTGAACTCGTCTTGGCTGGTCAGCTGCCAACTGTTTCAAATGCATATAAATGCCTTGTTCATCCCTAACAATGGCTATTAATTCATTAAAATATTGTTTCTTGCACTAATTGATAAAAATGCAACAATACTTGATGTAAAAATTCTCTGCACTGTTGTTGCTGACGAGTTGAGACGCTAAAAGTTCGGTTCTTACGGAACAAAACGTCTCGTCGAACCGTTTCGTTCAGTTTCGATGTGTTTACGTTTGCTTATTTTGGGCAACATTGAATTGCATTCAAGCGAACATTTTCGTCTTCGCTCGTTACGGAGCAAATCGTCTATTTTGGTTAGGGCTTTTAGCATATTATAAAATAAGGGTGGATTACGATTTCTTGGGCGCGCACAGCGTTACCAGTTTTGCACTATAAATAGTGCTTTCGGTATTTTTTGAGCTCTTGCGAGATGCTGCGGGAGAAAGTAAAAATCATCGCTTTATGTGAGAAAAATTCTCATGCGAGAAAATTTTTACCACATGTGCGATTTTTCCCACGCGAGAGAATAAAAATACCGAAATTACCACAAGCACCTCACATTACCAAAAAGAGATTTCTACCTACTGTGGGAGAGTACGCGTGAATGAAATGTGTACAGAAAAGGTTAACTGAGTGAATGCGCTTGTTGATGCATTCTTCATTCTTCTTCATTCTTCTTTTTAGTAGTTTGTTTGTGTTTAAAGTGTTTTTAATATTTTACAACAAAGGAACGTAAATAATTTTTAAAAGCAAAGTGAAAAATAAAATAATTATGTCTGGAAGAAAAAGATCATTGTCGCATAGTTATTCAAAAACTCTGTAAGATTAAAGTATTTTTACATATTAGGCGCATTTAAATATTATGAATGTGTTAAAAGAAAAATTATGATGAGCAGTGCGAGGACTGCTATAAGGCTGGAGAAATTTTTCTGAGAAATAATTTTTGAACTCAATAAAGAATTGAATTATTAAAAATTATTGTTTTATTAACTGTTGATAATTAATATGTTGCAATTTAAGTTTACTTTCGTAACATAATTTCATACTTTGCTATAAACACCGCTTAAAGTGATATTTTAAGCAACTTTGAGGTATTTCATTGACTTGCGGTAATTTTGTGATAATTTGCACGATTTTGAGTAATTTGAGGTATTTTATTGACTTGCGGTAATTTTGTGGTAATTTGCACAATTTTGAGGTAATTTGAGGTATTTTTGACGTGTGGTAATTTGAGAGAATTAAATGCGAGAATAAGGTAATTTTGGAGGTATATTCATCTGACAACGCTGGGCGCGCAGTTTGAAGAATGGCTGATGGAAAAATCGATTTACCGATCATTTTTCGAGTTACAGCTTTTTTAATATTACAAGTTTATTCATCCGATATTGGTTGTCATCATTTTGAAGGTAATAAAATAAGTTTTTAGAAAGTTTTTAAAAAGTTAATTGATGGAACCTCAAAATGTGTCTTTCATTTGATATACAATATGCATGATTTTTTGTTGTTTTCTATTTTTTTTTTTAATGAAGAAATGTTTAGCCCATGTTCGGAATGTTAAAATCAAGCTTAAAATGGTAATATTTCTAAACTTTTACGAATTTAATCACATAAACTACTTAAGCGTGTTGTTTTATTGAGGCCCAAATACATAAGCAAAAAATGCATTTATTCCAATTTAAGTTTTTCCAATTATTGTTGTAACCTTCATCGTTTGACGTTTGTGGCACTTATAGTTTTGTTAGTGTACAATTAGACATTTGAGCAGCCATATTAATATGAGCCTACCTTTTTGTAGTATCATGGTTATGTCGAAATACAAAATTTGTTCTCTTTTATCGGTTTTCAGCATGATTCCTCTCAGAAAAACATCGATTTTTTGCTCTAATTGAGTTAATTTTTTACATTTCTGGGCGGTAACCACAAAATAAACTGCAAAATTCTAATTTAATACGGCCAAAATCTTCAGACACATAGTACTTTTTATTGATACACGGGCGGTAAAAGTGCGGCCACGTTTTTCCTAAAACTAATCGACGAAATCATCTGCCAAAATTTCAGCTCAATCGACCTGGTAGTCTTGGAGTTTGAAGCATCAGACACATAATTTTCTGTTTTTTTTTTTAACTATAAAATATATAACAAATATATCAAAAGTAGTGTTTACTTAAAAAACTGTAAGCTTTTGTATATTAAATGAAAGATAAAGCTTCAGGCTTTAAAAATAAAATGGATTATCAGTACCTTTATACCACCTTGTTCAAAAAGAAAGGTTCATTCACACTGTGAACCGGACTTTACTGTCCGATTCGAAAATTATTTTGTAGGTTGCCACAAGTGTCTTTGACAAGGCCATTGAAACAACTTTTAACACAAAATTTGATACAAACCCGTTGTTAAATTTGTTTCTTCCATCGTAAAAATCGAAGACACGAAAAAAGTTGTTGTAAACACAACACTTTCGCTTTTGAATGAACCTTTCTTTTTGAACAAGGTGGTATTGCAAAATTTTGAATTTAATTTTATAATTTTAATATAAAATAAAATTTAATATAAAATAATAATTTTACTCTATTGCTTATATAAAATTGATTTGTAATTTTTCTAAGAGATAATTTTGATATCTTTCGAATAACATATCAATTAAGATCCATTGGATACTGGTAAAGATAAAGATGGTTTTTTTAGAACCGATCTTGTTTCAAGGAGAAAATTTTTAAAAATCGATAACTAGATGAGATATCGATTTTTTTATTCGGGAAAACTTATTTGTTTTGTTTTGCCCAGGAAATCGGAATTGTACCAAAAAACAGTTCAAACAACCAAAACGAGCGCAAATAAATATGTTTTAAATAAACCAATAAAGCAATTAAATTTGTTCCCAAAAAAAGCTGTTTTGTTGGTATTTTACTTTGAACCGTTTCTGTACTTTTTGACAAATTTTCTTATTTTGAGAAATATGCAAATTAAGTTTTTAACTCTAATCTTACTCGAACCTTTCTTGAAGTGACTACGGATAAAGTCTTATTTTTAAATCAGCTAAATAGAGTTATACTTTAGAAAACAGGAGAAAAACTAAAAATAACTTACAATTAGAAAGGAATTGAATGCAACACAATCAGCCCAATCATGAACAATTTTTCCTCGGAATTGGAAAACGCAGTTTCTGTTTTTAAGATAAGGCATGAGGACTTTTAAAAAATTTTAATGAACATTTGTTCATCGACCATCAATATTCATGAGTGTATTAAAAAAAAATTGTGATGTCTTTATCTGCTATCTTTAAAATTAAAACACCCTTTTACAATTCCCAGGAAAAAATTATTCATGTTAGGGAAGAATACTTACATATGAAAGACCTTAGTCCAATCAATTTAAAGCGGAGCTTAACTCTACTCCGGAGATTCTGCTTCTTCGCGTAAGACGGTTAAAGATTGGGTGCCACAATTTAAACAAGTCCATAATTCCATTTTAAGCCTATATGACACTGGCTAGTTTTAGTATTTTTCAGCGCTTAAATTGTAAGTAAAGAGCAGTACGATAAATGCTCACTACAATTTTCCGTTGATATGACTGCCTACGCTATATGTGCAATCAAGCAAATCAAGCGCTAGAATATACAAAAATTTTCTACTTTTTCAGCTTCTGCCAGCTTAAAATCACGAAAAAGTCATTGTGAATACATTGTTACAGAAGAAAGAAGAACAAGATAAATATTTCGTTAAAGCCTATATGACACTGGCTAGTTTTAGTATTTTTCAGCGCTTAAATTGTAAGTAAAGAGCAGTACGATAAATGCTCACTACAATTTTCCGTTGATATGACTGCCTACGCTATATGTGCAATCAAGCAAATCAAGCGCTAGAATATACAAAAATTTTCTACTTTTTCAGCTTCTACCAGCTTAAAATCACGAAAAAGTCATTGTGAATACCTTGTTACAGCAGAAAGAAGAACAAGATAAATATTTTGTGAAGCAGACATTCTGCATTTTTGCCGTTGTACCTTTTAATGCTGTTTTTGCATTTCAATTGGTTGCATTTAAATGTTTTTAATTGAAATAAAAAACAATTGCGCTGCTCGAGCTCGTAATTATTTTTAAATAATTCGGACAAGTTGTAGATTTTTGACACAAAATAAATTATATTTTTGTCGCAACAGCTGTTGAATTTTTCACAAAATTTTCTACAGACATCCCATTCACACAAGACATTGCTGTCTCTTTTATCCCTTGCTTGTTTAAAGATCTGAAAACAAGCAAGTGTCATATAGGCTTAAGCAGACATTCTGCATTTTTGCCGTTGTACCTTTTAATGCTGTTTTTGCATTTCAATTGGTTGCATTTAAATGTTTTTAATTGAAATAAAAAACAATTGCGCTGCTCGAGCTCGTAATTATTTTTAAATAATTCGGACAAGTTGTAGATTTTTGACACAAAATAAATTATATTTTTGTCGCAACAGCTGTTGAATTTTTCACAAAATTTTCTACAGACATCCCATTCACACAAGACATTGCTGTCTCTTTTATCCCTTGCTTGTTTAAAGATCTGAAAACAAGCAAGTGTCATATAGGCTTTACTGGAACGTCCTAAGAGTGCATTACATTTTATTTCACAAAGAAAAAACTTGCCTACCCTTGATACAACTTTGAAAAACTGAAGCAGTCACCGTGAATGAGCTTCGAGGTGACAAAACATTTTTAAAACGAATTTTTAAATTCAAAAAAAAATTATACATTATTCTATTTTTTATACGTAAATATTTTGTGAACATAA
Source organism: Tetanocera ferruginea (assembly GCA_958299015.1). Lineage (NCBI taxonomy): Eukaryota > Metazoa > Arthropoda > Insecta > Diptera > Sciomyzidae > Tetanocera > Tetanocera ferruginea. The sequence goes on from OY282644.1 coordinate 130,023,078, forward strand.
AAAAATAAAACAAAAGAATGGATGTAATCCAAAAGCAAGATCGCTCCACCATCACTGACAAGCCGAAGATGCGTCGAACGCGCGATCACAAAAAAGAGGGTGAGGTAGCGCTCAAATTGGTCAAACTAACGGCTGATCTCAGTTCAGCGCTGCCGACGACTGGTAAAAAACTGGAATCGAAGAAATTGAAAAAGAAGTTGCAGGTTAGTTAAATGCTCTGCCTCCTCCTCGAATCCAAAGATCTTTTTATAAATGTTGTTGATCTAGGATGTGGCTGAAAAAAATGAAAACCTAGCCAAGGCTATAAGCTCTAAGAACCAGGAAATTGCCGAATTGAAGCGCTCTGTACGATCACTGAATGATGTACTCAATTCGGTGCCCATTGATGAGCTGCGTTGCAATTCCTCGATTGCGGGCAGTAAAATACTTGAACTGAGCAAGAAGAATCGTCAGCTACGCGCAGAGCTAGAGACAACTAAGAATCGTGTAAACAAGAAAGAGCTGCAAATACAGAAGATGGAACGAGAACTGAAGATGGCACAGGATAAGTTTCGTCAAGATGCCGATTTCATGCGCAAAGGGGTGAGTTCCAGTTCTTCACTAACATTGATATAATAAAAAATAAAATTAATCCTAAACACTATTAATAACGGTTAACATGTTTAGAACATAACGGTTTATTAGATTATTTTTAAACACTTTCGATAACGGTTAACAGCACCATAACATTATTACGTAAACTAAAATTATAGAGTAAGCACGTAAAATAACGGTTATCAAGATTGCTTTCAGCGCCTTATAATCTATTAAATTTCTAAATTCCAGAACTCCACCCCAAGCGATGACCTGCAAAACAAACTCAACTGCATGCAGCAGAAACTTTTTGAGAGTCGCAACAAAAACGTCGAACTCCAAAACCAGCTAAAAATGGCGCAAAAATGCCTACAGCAGGAAGTGGGCGAACACTTCAATTTAAACGTTCTACTCGCATCTGCAGCGCATTCTACTTGGCGAGGACGTGCTCAGCAAATCATACACTTGCAACAGCGTGTGCACGAGCTCAAGGAACGTCTTGAAATGTTCGAACGTCAGCTGCCGGAGAATCGTCTTACAGGCGGTCAGTCACAAGACATGCCTCATGAAGTAACATTTATTACTAAACCGGGTTCAAGCTCATGTCGCTCACCACGTAAAGGTGCACTCATGCTCTTGCCACGTGTATCATCGCCAAACACGTTGCCTGGCAGCAGCACTATTGATCGCTTTACACCGGGTGTGCGCAAAAGTGAAATATTACATCGCGCCAAAGTTGATGAGCTACAGAGTGAAATCTCTACAATGAAATTGCAACTAGAAGAACAGCGTAGTAAAATATTGGCGCTCAAGGTGCGCAATAAGACGCTCAACGACGAGGTGCTCAAACACAAAGTCAAAGCTTGCACATTGGCGGAACAAACAGACTTCAACGGTATGAATTTGGCCACTATGACCGACAAACTCAGCCAGCAGAAATATCAGTTCGAACAACGTATTGAGGAAATCTGTCGCGAGATGGCAATGGTAGTGCGCAAACGTGAAGAAGCCGAGTACCGAGAAGAAGAGATGCGCAACAAGCTGGAGAATATAGAGGAATTGCTCAACAGCAAAGATGAATTCATAGATGAGTTACATGAAGCCATACGGCGATTGGAAACGGATTTGAAAGCAGTGTGTGGCGGCTACTTGTTCTCGTGTAGAGAGTTGCGAAAGGTACAGCACACTCTCAGACTCTATGAACAGAAAGATTTTACTTTTTAAATGTTCTCATTTTCAGGAAGAATTTATAGCCATTTTGGACTCGCTGGAAGCCGAAAAGAATATGTTAACGGATCATAATAAGACGCTTAGTGAACGTGTCGAGACGGAGCGCACTAAGAATGAAAATCTCAACGAACAGCTGGTCAAACAGAAGACACGCATCAGCCGACTGGAAGCAAAAATACGTTAGTAGTATGCAAAACTTTGAATTCTTTATAAATATTTGCTATTTTGATTAGGTGATTTGGAAAAAGAACTCGATGTGCAGACCGAACGCAAAAAGCGTAGCCAGCGAATAGCTGAGTACACAAGCACCATAAGCAGCACCTCATTGAATAGCTTTGTTTTTGAGAATTCGTCTACGCTGAATAAGCTAGCAGCAGCTGGAGCTCAAAACACAAATGATGAAACGCCAAAACCAAATGCAGAGGAGTTGAAAAACCAGTATGTTAGCTAGCTATAAAGTCATAATATTACAAAACTAATCTCTGCTTTTTAGACTTGAATATGCAACGGAGAAAATAAATCTGCTGAATGAAAAAATTGCTACCATTACCATGGAAAGAGAGCACGATGCCAAAACTTTTACCGAAATCGTTGCCAGAACCAAAACAATCATCCTAGATACAATAATGGCCGAGAAAAGTTTTAGCCGTTTGGGCAGCACTGTGGATGGTGAAAGCGTTATGAATGCTCCATAATAAAAGAAACATAAAAACGGTTATTAAATTTGTACAAAATTAAAAAAAAAACATAGATACTGTGTTTGTTTTAGCAACTTGTAGCGGCAAATGCGCCTCAACACTTAGCTGCAAGCTGCCTGCTGCAAGCTGCTAAAGCTTGACATTGTTCACAAAAAAAAAGAAAACCTTTCAATTAATAAAATATTTTGTTTTAAAAATAAAGCCATAACATAGCAGTTTGTGTTAGTATATTTTTAAGTTTATTAAATTTATTGCTGTTCTAAATAATAACATTTAGGTATTGCTTACTTCTTATATAAGTTTGTGTGTAGGTATTTTTTTTTTTAATGTGTTAAATGCTTAATATTCTTAAATTAGCAACACATTTCTTTAAATTTAATTATTGTTTTTATTTTCGTATTATTGATATTTCATATAACAATTTTAATGACTATATTACACTAAATTTCATAATTCTCTATTTAGCTAAATATTATTTAATAGCAAGCTAGCTTTTTAAACTTATTAAGCAGCTGTGTATTAACTTGGCTAGTTTGAAGCTTTTTGTTTAGCTATTTGTTTGATACTTAATGTTTTTGCATTTAAAAGCGTTCTAGCAGCTTGATTTGATTTGAAGTAATGAATGTTTTTAATTTAAAATGCATTTTAAAGGCAACAGCCAACTTAGGAAACTATTTTATGACAATAAAATAATGTAAGCCGTGTTTTCACTTTGTCATTTTCAATAGTCCGTACAGTAACTTTTGGCATAACACATGTAATAATTTAAAAAAAAAAAATCAATTTTTCTCGTATTTTGGCCAGTAAAGTTGAATGTTGAATCGAAAATGATTTAGTGAAAACCAAACAATATTATTGTTGTTTAAATGATGTACAAAAATTACCTGTCTAATTGGACAAAATAACCATTATTTTGTGGTGCAATAAATTTATTTTATTCAGACCATCAATTTATCCATAGTGGTCAATGATCTCAGAGTTAAATTTTGTCAACTATATATGTATACTAATGCGAAGTTGTTAGAAAAGTTTCGGTATTTAGCATACATATGTATGTAGTTCTATAATTTTGTTTTGAAATTAGTTGGCATGGTTTATTTTAAACAATTTTTGTCACTTATAGGTCTGATGAAACCGACTGAATCAAAAGCATTAAACCGTATTCCGATATTGAAGAGTTTTTGTTCCATGTATGTATGTGTTTATTTAAGGCATTTTTTTAGCTTTAATTTATAACATAAGGTGGATAGCATGTGAGATTTTTGTTTTTATTTTTAGAGTTTTCATTAAAAAAAATATGATTATTTTTGATATAAAAAATTTTTGAGGTTTACCATTTTGTTAAGTCTAGTCTATATTCTTATTAGGCAATAGTTATGCCTTTTTTTCATGTATACCTCAAAAAAATCACACTAACAATACATGTAGTTCCAGAGACCACGCCCTTTACTGTAAAATAAAAAAACATAAATTAAGTTATAAATTTATGTACTATTTTTAAGAACACATTAAATAACTTTTGTTTTCAATTTTGTGAAATTATTTATTGTAGTTATTTATTTGTTTTTTTTTTATTAAAATTTTTTTTAAATAAACTATTTTTTTAAACCTTTTTGGGACCAGGGCCCCACAGACCAAGTGTACCCGTTAAGGATTTACTCGGAACGAACAACGATCCTCAGCATATCAAATTAACTTGTTTAAGCTTGCCTAGAGGTGGCATTTAGAAAATTATTTTCAATTTATTTCTCATATTTGTAGGTTTTAAATGTGAATTCTGTATAGCTAATATTAAAATAGTGCTTACATTGTTATCGATTCAACAAGCGATACAAAAAATGTGTAGCCTAGTATTTTTTTTTTAAGTAATTCTTCAGGCAAATCTTTATTGTTTGGTTGTTCCCATCAATTCAATGGAGTCGAGTTCATTTATACTTTGTTTTTGTTTTTTCTTTCGTTTATTACTTAATCCTAATGAACTTATATGAAATTGTGGTGTTTGTATATTTTATTTTATTTTATAAATTTCCTAAGTTTTATACGATCTGTAGTTATAAAAAAATCATTCGGAGCCTTATATTCCAGTCTGTTCTAAAATCCGTTTTATGTCCGTATTTTTTTTTTAAATTTAACTAAAAGGTATTCTGTAATCCGAATGTATCTTTGAATCTTATAATCGATACATCGATTTTGGCTTATTTCATTTGTTTTAACGACATTTGCCTTAAAAGTAATAGCGAAGAGAGACTTGTGTTCATATTTTAGACTTTCGGAACAAACAGGGTTAAGTGCTTTAAAAGAAGTTGTAGATTAAAAAATATTAGGCCAGAGCTAAAAAGAAAATAATACAATGGACGCCATCCGTAGATCAGTTGAGATCCATAACGTTGTGTCTTATGACTTTGCATCTCATTTTAGATTTTCACTCACAATCAAATGATTAAAGAATACTTATATTTCTGCTACCCATTGTTTAGTGACGACCTAAGTCCTTTCCCTATGGAGAATTTCCAACCCCCTCTTCCACAGGCATGGAAAAGAAGACAAAAAATCAATTCAAAAAAATCAAATAGACAAAATTCAAATGTTGATCTTTCCAATAAAAAATGTTATATTAAAATTTTCTATTCGAAGCAAAACATAAATCAAACTTTTTTACTTTCAAGGATCTTTTTAAATTAATTAAATATTGCTTTCTTTTTGTCATTACGAGCAAATTAAAAACTCTGTCAAAGATCATTGTCATCGGTAAATTAGTTTTTGGTATATGGGCATCTCCCAAAAAAGGTCCACCAAAAGTGAAGAAAAACATTAAAATAAAGCACTCTAACAGCTTTTAACTTTATTTTTTTTTTATTTTGGTTGATATTCTGCTATGTTACTTGAATTTAAGTTATTATGATGTATTTTTATTAAAATTTATAATGAACATCTTTACTGTATTTTATTACTACTGTTGGAAAAATTTGTCGCGTCCGTATTCGTGCTATATCTATTTAGGAAAAGGAAGAGATAATTCTAATATTTCATAAGTCTACGAAGAATAGTAATCCTTTGACCTACAATAACATGTATATTATGTATAAAAAAAGTTCTCAAAATTAGCTAAATTTTGCATATTTCTATACGAGCTTAAAAAAACTACTATTTTTGTCGCGTCCGTTCCATTGAATGATTGCTTATTACTTTGTGCTAGTTTGTACTAAATCTCGCCAATATTTTTATAAAATGTAGCACTCTTTCATCGCGATAGAACATTTGTTTCTTTCTTGTTTTTCGAGTAATTTAAACCGTGCGAATGTCGCGTCCGTGCCACTGGGAGATGCCCATATGAATTTGATTCGTCACCACAAAGGTTTTTTTTTAAATTTGTTACCCATTGACTGATATATTCCGGTCTAAAGAGAAATGAGAACTTTGATTGAGTCAATAAGGTGGTCAGAGTTAATTTTAGTTAGTGATCTAGCTTAACATCAAATCTAAACATATATTCTTTTATAAGTTTACAGGTCTGTACTGCTATTTTCTCATTGTACGGAAGGAGGTCATTCTCCATAAAACATATTTTGATAATTTCTTTCCATTTTTATCAGAGCTGTAAGAGGTTGAGCGGCACGAATAGTCTAACACTTTCAAAGGGAGTTTCAAGAAGAGAAATAATCAAATATTTTAACTCAAAAACAAAAATGGGTGGAAACTTTTGTAAGAAGGTAGTTTTTTGTAAAAACCAAATTTTATTCAAAATGAAGCAATCATTTTTTTAAGTGATATGCGGACCAAAGTGTCCATGTGATAGCTGGTACATTTGGGGCTAAAATTTTATTATTTTAAAAAATTCGCTTACACAAAAATCCAATGGATTGATATCCGGTGATGATACAAGCCATTCTTCGGCAGAGATAATACCAAGCAAATTTTCCCCGCACCTGTCTTAAAGTTACGGAGTCTTGTTGAAAACAAAATGACTCGTGTTCGTACAATATCCTGGCATGGGGAAAAATACGTTTTTGTATAACATGTTGGAGGTAGTAGTTGGATCAATTTTGACACCTTGATCGATGAAAAGCAACGGTAATTTTCCTTTTTGTGATACTGTTCCCCACACCATGATTTTGGTCGCGTTTTGATATCGCTCAACAGCCAATTTATCTTTTGGTACACTTACTCGACTTCTTGAGTACACTCGGTTATTCTGCTGGTTATGGCTGTCTTGCAGAAGGAACAGTTTTTCATCCGAAAATATTATCTAACTCCACCTTGGAAGGCAATTTCTTACTTTTTGTAACACTCAATTGCTTTTGCTTATCTGTTATCCCATGTACGTGTTGCTTCTTATAGGCTTTGGGCTGTAGGTTATTCCTGATAAAAAGCTGCATAGAAGACTTGAATATTTTCATACCTCAATGCAAATAACGATCCAATTATGCAGGATTTTATCGAAATCGCTTTCTAACTTGTTTTATTACGGATATTTTTCACACAGTCCGACTACGACCAATTTTTTTTTTAATCTTCGAGCTTCCAGTTTCCTTTTATCGTTTTTAGGTTCTATAAATAAATCATTCTTCTATTCCTACTGCTTTGAGTGTTTTCATGATGTACCAATTTCTATTATTTTTTAAACAAACCGATAACTAAGTCAAATTTCCATGACGTGTTTGAAATTGATATCGATACGTCCCACGTATAAGTTGGCTATAATTGAAAATGTGATGTAAGAACATTTATGTTGAGATTTTGTTTTGTAGAGAATACAGAAAAGTAAAACTGAGTACAAGGGTTTATGGATAATAGATGAAAGTACAAATTTGTGTACTCAATTTCGGTTTTTAATTTTATTTTTTTAACAAAAACAATGATGATAATTTCATCCTAAAATACTTGATATCTTGAGTTATCAACTCATGCATTGGATGTATCGAAATACAAAATAATCTTTACAATTATTAGAATCGACGCTTAGAATTAAATTTGCAAAAGCAATGTAACTTTTCCAACTTTGATTATGAAAAAATTATCAATCTCAAATTCGTTCACTATTTTGAAATTTACTGACAGTTATTATTGGCCACACTGCTTATATTGGCCTAGAAATAAAAATACATTTCTTCAAGAATTTTAAAAACAATTTTAAATAGCAACACAAAGGAATTTTTGAAAGCAAAAAATGGTTTGAGATGCAGTTGGATATAGTTGCCTTAAAAAAACTATTGCTAAAAATAACTATCCAGTTTATGAGTAAATCTTGAATTATGCATTGTTTTGATATCAACCTATCTGTATGTGAACAACTGCGAATCGTCATTAGGTGCAATTAGTAATTGTTTTGAATATGTTATGCTTATGTCGTGATATCAACTGTATTTCATTTATAAACCACCGTTTTCTAAGTGTTTTTATATATTAACTAACATCTCACCGCATGCTATTTGCATAATTTTTAAAACATAACAAATGTTTACATTTACATTTTTTTTTTTTTTCATATGCGTTTATTTTTATTTATATTTTTATTTTCATCTGAATAAAATCTCGTTTCGTTTCGTTTCTTTACTAGTTATTGTAAAATGAGTTACAGTTTTAAATAATAATAAAAAAAAATAAATCAAATTATAAAATATACATACATAATAGCTGAATTATGTTTAAAATTAACATTGAAAATAATTCTGGGGTTGAGGGAAAGGAAAAAATTAACAATAATAAAAAGAAACATGTTTAGTTTAGGTTTTTTTTTTTGTTTGTTTTCTTTCAATCTAAGTTTCACTTAAAAACATGTTGGAATTTGTAATAAAATTCTTGTGGGTTTATTTGTGGCTTTTGTTGTAGTTGTTGGTTTTGTTGTTGCAATTGTTGCAAATGAATTTGCTGTTGCAGATGGTGAAAATATTGCTGTTGTTCGTATTGTTGTTGTTGTTGTCGTTGTATACTATAATCCTTAGGATATGCTTTTAATGTTTCATGCTTTTTATCCACTAAAGTAAGATTAATAATTAAAATTATTAAAAATATTATGTATAAAATACAAAATAATTTGACGACAACATGATGACAACAACAATACGACAACTTTTCTTATTAAATAACCGCCTGTTCGACATAGTTGGCGGGCAACATGCCGGTTTTGCCGGTGCGCTCCACTCTGCCGGTCATCCAGCCGGAATCGATGGAGTCTACTTCAAAGATGACGTCACCCTCGCGAAAGCTGACCTCGTCAACATCCTGCGCAACATAGTCGTACAATGCACGATAGACACGCTGAACGAAGGTAAAGAGAGAGGGAGAGAGGAGAAGAGAAGAGAAAGAGTGAGTTCGAATTGTAAAGCGTCTGAGTAAAAATTTGTTGTTTGCTTACCAAACTTGCTTTTGTTTGTTGTTGCTGTTGATGTTGTTGCTGCTGCTGCTGTTGTAATTGCTGTTGTTGCTGCTGATGCTGTTGTTGCTGTTGCCGCATTTGCTGCTCATGTTGCTGTTGCATTTGCAATTCCTGCTGCCGTTGCTGCTGCTGCATTATTTGCATTTGTTGATAATATTGTTGTTGTTGTTGCTGCTGCTGTTGTAGCAGCTGCTGTGTTGAGAGATTATTTTCAGCTGCTATGGAGCCATAGATACCATTGGCTGGATCAATATCGGCAATGGAACCAACACGCTTTGGATAAGCATTATTCACTAAATTCAAAGAATTCAACAGTTTTTATTTGAAATTTTTTTTTAATATATTGGCAACTTAAAGCATAATTTTACAAACAATATCGAACTCAAGCCACTGGCAGCAGTGCATTTGTTGTTGTTGTATATGTGTGTTATATTTGAGCATGAACAAAAAATAGCTTCGAAACAAGACAACAAACATAAGTAAATGTTTTTTTTTTACTTGTTAATGACAGGAAAATAGCAAACATTCAAAAAATACGACTAACAACAATGCTGCGCAAGAGAATAGTTGCGATACATAGCATTTTAATTCTAATCTTATTCGTCAATGATCGAGCCAAATATGATAACCAATACTATTAAATGACAAGAAAATCTTGAAACTTGTGGCAAAACCAGGAAAACAACATCCCAGAAATATTTAGTAATTTTGAGTTCTAAGCGGTAAGAAATCGTTTTTACCCAAGAGAATTGAGTACGAAAAATAATAAAATGTTTAAAGATACATATACAAATAGGACTTGACTTCACAAGTCTATTTTTCAGATATAACTTATATAAAACATTACCTTAATGTGGACGCACTCAAATATATGTATATTCGAAAACATAGAAATTCAAACTACAATGAAGTTTTGAATGTAGGATTGTTTTCTTAATAGAAACAGTTTTCTTAATAGAACAAAAAATAATACCTCACTCCTAAATATCAAAGATTAGCTCTAGAGTGTTTTTGCGCAATAAAGTTTTATTAGGTGGTCTTAAAAAAACACTGACAAAAAAACCAAATTGTCTTTTAGTCATAACTTTGTTATTGGCCAATAGATCATAAGTGAATATCATTATTGTAATGATCTCAAAGAGTGGAATTTGATCATTAAGTCTCGCAGAACTTTTTGCGATCACAGTTCTCTTTGCATTTTGCCAACCTGAATTTGGTGCTCACTTATTTTTTAAAATAGAATCGATAAAGAGAAATCTAGTTAACTGTTTTTATTGACCTTTAAGCGAAGTATACGATCGATATTAAAGTAATTTTTTAAATGTTTCCTAACACTGTTCACATTACAATAATAGATTATTTGAAAACAAAAACAACACACTAGCAACAACTAGCCACAATACATCAGCATGATATGATTTCGATATGGAGCTAGTGGGAATGAGAACTACTTACCTGAACCACGACTGTCAGAACTATAGATAAGCGTCGTACTGGCTCTTGAGGTGTTTGGCATTTGACGTGGTCCATCGGTTAATGGATCATAGTCGGCAATTTTTCCAATATTGCTTGTGGCACTTGCGCTAGCACTACCAGCTACACCAACACTAGCCACACCAACGAGTCCAGTTGGGCCACCTACACCGCTACCGCTATTGCTGATGATGCTGCCGTTATTTAAGGCCGAAGTGCTGTTGGCATGACTGCTGGGCAGTGGCGTGATGCCACCACCATTACTATGATGTGATGATTGCCGATCGATTGGTGTTGATAGCGATGTTGCCGAGTGATGGTTGTTATAGCTTGTGTTGCCAAACATTTGTTGCGTTGTTGATTGTGCTGTTGGTATGCCTGTTGCTGATACCGATTGTTGTGCGCTATGATATGACTTTTGTTGGGCCAATTGTTGCTGTGATTGCTGTTGTTGTGGTTGTTGTGCTGTTTGCTGATATGCTGCATGATTATTATTAATATTGTTAGTGATGCTGCTATTGCTTAGGTTGTTGTTAGCTTTGTAAGCCGTTGTTGCCGCTGGGCGTGCATAATTGTCATACTGATCGTAAATGGGCGTGGTTACAGTAGCAATATTTGCAGCACTGGAGCCACCAACGACAGCATCTGTTGGCAGTGCAGCGCCTGTGGGATGATGTGAGTTCTGTAAAATTGCTGAACGTAGCTGATTGTAGTTGTTGGCAGACGGTGGCGGCTGGTATTGCTGATACTGTGTTGATGACTGCATTTGTTGCTGCTGTTGGTTGTTGTGATGATGGTGTTGTTGTTGTTGTTGCTGCTGTTGAATTTGCTGCATTGGTGATGCTGCTGGATATAAATGTGATGCTTGTTTAGTTGCAGAATTTGCAGATTTTGTTGGTGATTGCAATAAGTGTTGTTGGTGTTGTTGTGCATGTGGTTGGTGTTGTTGGTGCTGATATTGCTGCTTAAGAGCTTGCGGTTGTTGATAGTGTTGCTGTTGTTGTGGTTGTTGCATATATTGATGATGTTGTTGTTGTTGTTGTTGCTGTGGTTGTTGTTGCCTATTGCTTTGATTGTATGTTTGTGTTGTTGGCGCTTGACTACTGGCAATAATTGCGGCTGTGTTTTGTTGTTGGTGTTGTACGGGTGGCGGTGGTAGTGTTTGTTGCTGGTGATACTGTTGTTGTTGTGTTTGCTGCTGTGCCATTGACAGCGGTGGTGATAATTGCTGTGGTGGTGAATGTGCCGTTGCTGTGGTTGTTGCCGCTGCTATTGCAATTGGCGCATATTGTGAAAATTGTTCCGCAGCCAGCGTCTCAGAGAAATACTCAGATTCTTCTGAATATCGCAACATTTAAGTGAATGAAGAAATGGGAATGAAGTGTTGTTGTTGTTGTTGTTGTTGTTGTAATTTATACAAAAGCGTGTAGGATGATGCAAACAAAAATACAAAATGAAACAATGCAACAGAAGTGTTAATATAATAAACAATATTATGGTGAAAGCTAATATAAGCAATTAAAATGTTAATGTAAAATATTTTATGTATACTTAGCATATAAAAAAAAAGCAAAAATTTAATAATATGCATTAATAATTTAGCCAACATCTAATTTTAGATTCAACTTAATTAAAATATCATGGACGGATCTATGAAAAAGGCCTCAGTTAATAAAGCTCCAAACAGAAATGAAAGTTGGTCACCAAAATGGGTCCTTGTTGAAATAATTTAGTCTAAATTGGTCTGAAATTTTGAGGTAAAGGCAAAAATTTAAAAACGGTGATTTTTTCTGTTATTGCACCATATCTTTTAAGTGCATTGACCGATTTCAATCGCTTTTGAAGGATATGAAATAGAAAAATTAGTTTTTCTGTCTACTTTAAATTAGTACCTTCTGTAGTGTCGGAATTGGCCTTCAAATTTAAACAATATTGTCGGACAATCTCTGTCGATTTATTTATTGGCCAAACAAGACAAGCAGATTTCTCTTTTTAGTTTTTCTTTCTCTTCTCTTTCCTTGTTTTTATTATATTTTTAATTAAGACGAGAAGTGGGCATATTTCGTCCATTGGATTGACATTTCCAAAAAGCATGTCCAAAGAAAAGAAGAGGAGGAAAATAATTCTGTTAGAGGGACTTATAAGAGTGGAAGAGAGATCTAAGAAGGCAGTAGGCAATTGGAAAGGTAACACTTAAATATGTACTTTGACAAAGAAGGTGAGAAACAGAGTCGCTAATGCTGTTAAATACTTCTTGAAAACGTGCCAAACTTTTCACGTATTTAACTTATAAATTGATGCTTTTCTAATTACTTCTCATAAAATTCGAAAAATTTGCTCAAACATGTGTCAAATTCAGAATTAATTATATAAAAAATGGAAGTTTAAAAAACCAAAACATGTCAGGACTTTTTTGGATATCATCCTAAATTTATCTACATCAACTTAATTACTTAAGCTCTGTATAAATCTTAGCATTATAAGTTTAAGGTGCCAAAAGGATATATGTATTTTTGGTAAAAGGTATTTTTTTTAATATTATGCTATAATAATCTCGGTCGGTCACAAAATCACCAATTGAAAAAAAGCCAGCACCAGATTTAACAATTTACAAATAATATTAATTGTGATGTTTAAAGCAGACATAGCTGACGAAATACAAAACTATACAGTACATACATTATTAAAAACAAAAACAAAAACAAAAACATAAAGTAGGCAGCTCGCAGAAATGTGAGCGAACTGCGCCTACTTACCGCCACGACTATCGGCAACCTCTGCCGCCTCGCGTTGCTTTTCCATGGCGGCCTTCTTCTCCAAGTCACCATGATAGGCTACATTCGAGATGATTTTTGTATTCTGTTTGATACGCAATGTCTCGGGATCGTCAGCAACCTGTTCGGAGGATTATTGATGTTGGCGTTGAAATTCAATGTGGTGGTGTTGTTGGTTGATGTTGGCGTTGGCGTTGTTGTTGTTGTTATTGTTGGTGATGTTTGATGCAGAATAAAAACAGACAAAATAAAATGGAATACATTTAATGGAAATCTTAGCAGTTATTTTAGTGGAATAAAGATTAACGCTAAGAAAATTAAATGCTTTTTTGCTCTGTTGGTTAGCATTAAAATTATTTGCTCAAGCCCGTGCGTTCAACGCCCTCCTCTCTGCCTCTTTAATCTTAAGGATAGACTTAAGCAAACTCGTACCTGGGTAAATTTGCCTTTGGCCTTCTCAAAGTCTGCATGATATTTAACATTCGACTGGATTTTTGTGTTTTCCGCTATTCTCTTCAATTCGGGCGTATCTGCAATGGCTGTAGCTTTGGCCTTTGGAATGTGACTGAAAAGAGTAGAGAATAGATTAAAGGAACTGCTAAACACTTACAATTTAACTATAAAAATAAAATCGACAAAGTTATTAAACAGTTTACATCGTTCGAAGTAGTATCACGGAAAATACAAATTTTCATTCGATAGGTAGGAGATTTCAAATTTCAGCAATGCTTGTTAAACAGATGTTATTTAGAATTGCATTTACTTCTTATAAGAATTAATCGTGCTTATTTTACATTTATTTATTTTTTCACTTTATATAAAGTTCATTAGTTTTTTATATATTTGAGGAGTGTCTGTCCTATGTCGCCATTTGATGAAGTTGAAGAAAACTGCAAATGCATAGTTTTCAAAAATTACATTAAATTTCAAGTATTACTGTTAATAATATTTCAAGAAAAAGCGCTCAAATTTTTCATTGATAAATTAATGGTTTCATCACGTTTTGACATTTCGCGTGTTTCTTAATATGTATGAACAAAAAAAAAAAAAATTGCAGGTTTATCAATAAAATGATTTTATCTTATCATATGCAATATTTCAACGATAAAGAATTAACTGGAAATTATTGATAGAGTAGTATTATCAACCCTTTATACGATGGGTTACTCCATATGAATAAGCAATATGATGTATAAAGCAACAATTAATAGTACAGTCAATATTATCAATATTTCGCAGTGCTGTAACATGACTGTGAAAGGGGGAAGGGTTTGGGTGGTGCAAAGACGTTGCTTAGAAGGTTTAGAACTTTAATGTAATTAATTGTCAATAAAGACGCCTGCTGATAGCATGAAGTAAAAAGCAAACATAAGGAAGTAGGAAATTCAGAAAATTTTTAAATTAAATTGGTAGCTTATCACAGTCTATAGATGATTAGTTTTTATTAAATTATTTTTGTTATTATATTTTTTTAACTATTTATTTCTATTAGTAGTAGTTTCTCTGATTAATTTTGTTTTGACTAGATGGATGATGCAAACAATGAACGGCTCAAATGTATGCAAAATTGTATAGGCTGAGAATTGTATTGGAATTGCTTTGTTTTGTTTTTCAATTTAAGAATTATATAAAGTGAGGTTGAGATGTTTAATTCTAACAACACAATAGGCACGGGTTTTCTCTATAAAAATGATATCATGCTACTTAGTGATCATTTAAATGACCTTCAATTTAATGGAACAATTAAAATCTGTTCGCTACTCAGTGAAAAAATAATGCCAACAAGTGAATGCGTCAGATTGTTCGTCAGGTAATGACCGAGCAATGAGTAAATTAAATGATGCTGAGATGTAAAGCGATTTAAATTGTTGGTAATTTTCATAGAACTCTTAACGTGGTAAACAAAGTTAAGATCATCACTTGAGCATTTTAAGTTAAGATCATCGCTGGTGGAAGTGACAGAAAACTGGTTATCAGTAGAGCCTAGATTTTGGCATCAGTTGGCAAAAATATTTTTCAATTTGATTTTAAATTTAAAGACCTATGCTTGGTAGAATTCCATGTGGAGGCAAAAAAAAAAAAAAAAAAAATTGATAACAACTTTCATATGAACGGTTGAACAGTTGAAGTAAATCGAGTCAAACAAAATGTTGGTTTTCGTTTTCAAATGCGATTCCAAGTCGCATTCCAATTATGCTCAAAATTCAGTGCTGTATAAAACTAAGTCACCCCAAAAAATATAAGCAAGTTCTCTATAGGACTCCATTTAAGCCATCAACTTTAAGTCGTTTTATATTAAGGAAAAAGTTTAATTTATTGAACTAAATGCATTGACAAATTTTGGCAAATATAAACAAGTCCAGTAATTTTTTGTAAAATCAACTATTTTTGCTTTGTAATAATTAACAAACATTAAGTACTTAATAATAACTTTTTTTATTTTTTTAGCTTTGAACCAAGGATTGCAGGTTCGCAAAATGTTGAGATAGATAAGTAGGACAGAAGGTGAAATCAAGAGAAACAACCCAAAAGGCAATTAAGCCAGCGCTCTTCAAACGAAGGCCTGCATTGCCTGCTACTTTTGAAGACCAAACACATCCTTTCCTCGCTTCTCTTATGAGCCCTTCTTGAAGGCCTTCTTTTTTTGCACAAAAGGCAGCACAACAAAGTTTTTTCCCTTCAAAGACTAACTTTTCATATACTTCAGGGCAACTTTTTCGTTTAAAGTCAAAATATATATCAGTTTAAAAATATGACATAGTAATGGCTCTTCTTACTTCTGTATCAAAGTTTATAGATTGAAATTAATCTGACATAAAAAACATAGGAGAAAAGATAAAATCATAGAATTATAAAGAAAAGAAAAAGGTTTAAAAGAAAAAAATATTTTTTTCAATACGTTTTATTGACCCCTTCTTTTAGCCATTCTTAAGAAGTGCTTCTATCAGGCCTCTTTTGAGCTATCGGAGCGGAAGGCCTGCGAAATTTTCCCACTTCACATAAAAAAGAAAGTGTAATTGTATATGAGTGCGGCAGTACTACAAAATCCACAGGAAGGCCTGCTAGCAGCGCTGTCATTGTCTACTGGGTGGGAAGTGTAGAATGTTGTATGTGTGGCGGTGCGCTATATCAACATGCCTATTTTTTAATCTGAGTCACTTTAAAAAGTGTTATGCTTTAATCTCATGCCACAAACATCTCTACCACCAACTACAACTTGCAAAGTCGTATATATTGATGCATTTGTAATTTCAATTGATTAGAAATGATGAAAGAATTAAAGAAAGGCAAAAGCATAGGACCATGGCTAGACCGGGATTCGAAACCGGAGCCTCTGGGTTGGTAGTCAAGCACGCTAAACACTCGACTACAGAGGCCCCCACCAAAATGTCCGCAAATGTTTAAAAAAAAATATATTATTTGTCATAAATATCTAAACATTTCATTCGATATAATATAAGGTTCGTACAATGAAATCAATTTTCTGCAAACATAATAAGTGTTCAGAAAAAAACATGGTTTGGTTATCATTACCAAATCTCAGTTGATGCTATTAAAACCTGAAATATTCGATTGTTTGTGTATTGTTTGCATTTTGTTCGCTCATGAACCAGTAGAGAGAGTTACGTCACGACATTAAAACATTTGGCTTTTATGCGATAGGTCTGGGGTTCAATTCGCAGTGATGAAGATCGATTTTTTTTTACAATGATTTTTAATTTCCTGTAAATACATTAAATATTCAATTATAGCATGGTATGTTTATAACAACAAAATGTTAGTTAATGCTAATATAACTTTAAATATTCGTTTGCCTTTTGTTCATCCATGAGCCATAAGTAAGTCACGATGCAAGAGCATTCGACTCATATGCTTTCGTTCGGGGTTCGATTCGTAGTAATGAGGATAAAATCAATTTTGACATTTTATAAGCATATATTTTACCCAGATATGCCACCGTACTACATGTAGTTCACCTATTTTTTTTTCAATGTGCTGCATTAACAGTGCTTAAAATTTGCTAACTAATTTGTTGTTGCGCTTCAAAACATAGCGGTCAACGAAGCGTGCATAGATCAGCTTTGTCTATTACAATTTTTTAGTGTTTATTTTTGGATAGATTTTGAAAGTGTGAAGATGTCACGTGACCGCTAAGAATAAGTTCTTTATAAACAGTTTTTATTTTTGTTGCGTTTCTGTTTTTGTATTGTAAATTATTGTAATAATTAATACGTAGCAAAAATGCATGTGGAAAATTATATTATATGTGAATTTAGTTGTTGTGTTTGTTGGCGTACTACATGTAGTACGTTCGGCATACATGTATGTGCAAAATATGGTGAACAAAAAAAAATTTATTCACAGCTTTCTTACGTTAAATGCGATAATATCCGCCTTAGAAGAAAGTGATGAAGAGGAAAACGCTTCTACAAATTGAACAACCAAACCTGATGAATGAATATATATCTGTTTTTACCATGTCTCTAATTCGGGAAAAAAGTGGTCTTTTCCTATATTCACACACTGCATTGATCTTGCAGAGCATAATGCGTGGTAACTTCATAGAGATATGGGCGGTAAAATGGACCATTTAACTTTTTGTTGGCGCATTGCCACATTGCTAATATCAACTTATGGAAAACCCTAAGCAACATTTCTATCTGGATCATTATCTGACATCAGATTTGATCGAAAGGATCATTTGCTTACTGAAATCCTACGTCAAACAGAAAAAACATGTAAACAGCTTTGTTGCAATCATTCCCATAAAAATACCTCTACACGCTGCATTAAATGTAATGTATCACAAGTGTTCACGCAAAGTGTAGTGTGGATTACCATAAAATCAAATAATTTTTATATTATTATGTAATACTTTTTTTTATAGCTTTTCATTAATTAAGTAGGTATATAAAAAGTGTTGAAAAATTAAAGATTTGAATTAAAGTACAAGTAACTATTACGTTTTGCATACATATATGCCGAGCGTACTACATGTAGTACGGCTTCAAAATCTAAGTAAAAATGAATTCTTGTTTAAATTTTTCTTTAGTTTTGTCAGAATAAAGGAATTTAAGAAAACTACGAAAATTGCTCCACCAACAAGCCCGTCGGCATATCTGGGTTAAATTTTTCCTTTTAATATCAATCTATTTAAATAACAAAAAAATAAAAATAAAATAATAAAAAATAAAAATAAAGAATAACTAAATATCGTACGGTTTTATTCATAAAAATTTCTTCAAATAGAAATTTAAATTTAATAGAATTTAAAATTAAAAAGTTTGAAGCGTTAAAATGCATTTTTAAATTTTATTATTCATAAAAATATTGCCTCAGCTTTTTTGGTTAAGATAGGAACACTTTCAATTTGAAGTGCAAATAGTGCCAATAATGTTTTCTGAATTCGATAAATTTAATAATTTTTTTGATTATTTGTCATAATTTTATCAATATTTTGACAATCAAACAGTCAAAAGGTTTTTTAAAGTAGAATCTACTTTCAACTCTGAATAAATTGTCACTTATTATTTTTATGTTCAATATTACACTGAGAAAAAAACATGCTTTAAAATTTAAAAAAAAAATTCCAATAGAAATTTACAGCCTTTGCGTTTTTAGAAATAAAAATTTAAAAATTGTGTTTAATTTTCAACTACCTATAAACTCCTCTCTCTTTTTTAATTTTCTCTTATTATTTCTTTGAAAAAACTAACAAAAATTTGTAAACAATTACAATTTTTGAATTGGTTTGACAAATATCAAATATATTACAAAATAAAAACTAATTAATTAAATATTAAAATATTTCAAATGCAAACTACATCGAATGGTGTTAACATTTGGTATTCGGAGGTTCTCGGGGGTAGCTGGTTGTGAAAAAAAAACAAAAACAAATTGGCCATTTCAGCCCTTGAAAGGACTTTGACCGAGCTTTTTATAATCAATTGTGTTGTGTGTGTTATTAAATGTTTGCACACAATTGACCGAGAACTGGACCTACATGTTTTATGCCGACTCCGAACGGCTAAAGCTCATGTTCTCAAGAAGCTTTACATGGCATTATTTACTCTCTGAGTTTTGCCATTGTCTGCAGAGAGGTGGTGACCGATCAGAAAAATCTTTTATTGAACAAATTTTTCGCAGCGGCTGGGGATCGAACCCAGGCTCCGAGCATGCTAAGCCACACAATTTACCTGCATGCCACGGTCACCACAGCTGGTTGTGAAACTGATACTTAAAACTCGGAAAATCTACAAAAATGACATCCATCGGAAAAATATTCTTTAAAATATTTGTTTTAAATTTTAAAATTATTGTTTTAAATTTGTTTTTCATAACAAAAACATTGTTTAAAAACAAAAACTTTTCTTTTGAATTTAAAAAACAAATTCGTTAGATATGGACACAATTTCATTTAATTTTAACACATTTTTCTCTCAGTGTATATATTATGTTCAATAAAACTCTTTTTTTATCTAGATCATTTATAGCAAATAACCAACAAGCTAACCAGCTCAAGGTCATCGTCATCACCAGCACCAGCACCATCACCATCACCATTACCATCACTACCGCTATCGCTATCGTCAGCAAATTTAATCCATCAAAACGAAACTGTGGCAAACATAATAGAAGTATGTTGTACAAATTTTAAACTTCTATTGTTTTCCGTTGTTTGCCAACAATACATTATCTATTCTTTTGTATGGTATTGTTATGTTGTATTTCTTTCCTATTTTTTTTTTTTTTTCTTTTTTGATGGCTGTGAATTTTCCAATTGAGGGTTTTCTGTGGCTTTGGTGGAAGTGAAAAGAAAAAAAATAAATAAAAATATAAATGTGAAAATACATTGGCCTAAATTTAAAGCATTTTAATGCACAATAGTAGCAACTAGCAGCAGTTTGGCTTGATGGCCTCTAGATGTGATCAACCTCTAACCAAACAAAAACCACTACAACATGTCCAGCTCTTAGTTTAGTTTTTTGTTTTATGTTTTAATGCTCAAGTCTTGTAAACACTCGTAAATCATTCGAGAGTATGTTCATGCCATTCATAGTAGTCAGGTTAAAAATGCGGTCATGCTGCTGCATTGCTTGGTTGCAATGATTGGACACACATTATGTCATAATAATGCCGTTGAGAGCCATTGAGAGCCGTTAGAGCGCTGCAATGCCGACATATTTTGTCGATAAGTAAGTTCCAACAATTGCTGCATGAATTCATGCTTTTACATATATTTGTACATATGTAACTAAACAACCGGCAACCGGTGGTTTTTGTTATGCTTGTGGAACATGTTGTGAAGATGATGATGATATTGAATGGCACACCTTCAAAACATTCACTCGTTTGCTCTACTCCTCCACTACACCACCACTATAACCATCCATGCATTACATGCAGCCGCAACATTTTATTCTTTACGAGTTCATCGAAATGTAGAGCAAACAACTAACCAAGTATACAATAATCACAATTTTGGTAATTGAAGAGAAACCAGGTTTTTTATTATATATATTATTTAAATTTATTTTTTTTTTTCTTTTGCTTATTTCTCATTGTATGATGAGATCATCAATGGTAGAGCAGGAATGTTGGCAGATTATTTTTGCACACTTACGATAAAAAAAAGACAACAACAACATTATATGGATCACTGCGTATTTATGTTAATATGGAATTGGAATTTTAATGGATGTGGGTGAACCATGTTTTGTGTTATGAAACACAAAACAGTTGTGTGGTAAGGGATGGGTTTTGAATTTGGCAGCATGCTAAATAATATTGCTTCCAAGAAACCAAACAAGGCAAAGGTGAAACATCAGTGTTATTACAAATAGGTATTTAGATGCCAAATAATATGTTTTAATTAGGCAAAGAAATACTTAATATATTAAGTGGGAAGAGGCCTCTTAAACTTTATAAGCTCATTCGCTGTCATTTGTAAGTATATCTTTCGAAAACAAGAACAAATTTAAGAAAAAAAATCAAAAAAACGACTCTTCAACAGCGGCCGTAACGGCAGAAAAGAGTAATTTAAATATGCTCAAAATGTCTTGCAAACGCCTGTTGTGCCTTTTTGTTTAAAAGTTCCTTGTTTGCCTGTTGTACGAGCCTGTTGTATAGGACCTTTTTCACTAAATCCGTTTTTGAATACTTAATTGACTTAATCGATTAATTTCCTTGCATTGCATTCTTTTTGCTTGCAACAGACTATTGACTGTAGTAACTACACATATAACCATACCATGGCAGAATTTGGCATGTTCAGACAGTTATTTTGACATGCTATTTAATGATTTTAGTACAAAAATATTTTCCTGCAATTGGACACATCAGAATAAGAGACAGTTTAAACGTCATATGATACACGTACCCCAACACCGAACGTTTCTGTCAAAGGACGACTAAAACATAGGCTGAGCATAAATTTCGCTACATTTTTTGCGACATGCAAGGGTGGCTCCATGATATTCACCGTTGTACAGCGAATGAAAAATTTAAGTAGTCAGTCGTCTTTTTGTCTAGTTTCTTGTGTTTCAATTCCAAAGCAAGAAAAATGCATGTCTATCTAGTTAGTTGAGGCACTTCACTATCGACCCATAAATTATGGAAACTAACAAACATACAAATGATGTAAAAAGTTAAAAGTGATGGCAGTACATGTTAAATGCTTGCTTTGTTCACGTGTTTAATGAAATTACAGCATAATTATATCAGCAAGAGAGCTATTTTTTTGTACTGTAGTAATTTTGCTTAATTGTGTTTATTGATGGGAGGAATACCTACAGTTGAGATACAATTTAATTTTTTCAATAAACTGTTGTAAGACGAATTAATAAAGTAGACTACTATTGTACATAAAACTAGCAAAAAAAAGCATAGAACTTATTAAGACTATGTCTGCGATTCTTTCAGGTAAATCTTATATATATATTATATTGTATATTAATACGTCAACATTAAACTTTGTCGTACGCTTTTTTGGTATTAATTAAACTGAAGAGGAATAAAACTTATATCATTCGAAAAGTACTAGACACAGATGTGCAGAATGTATATTTAAATGATATATCTGATGTAGGAGTTCCCAACCTTCCCAGAGAGAAACACAATTTTTGAGAAAACAAGTAAAGAAAGTCTAAAGTCTGTCTAGCCCGACTATGGAATACCCTAAACCTCCTATAATATTTAAATATATATTAAAATACTAAAACAAATAGACATAACTTCCTATCAAAATACAGGATAAACTAATCTGGTTTATATGGTAGGTGGGCGTGTTGAGGCAGATGAAACCCATTTTTTGCGCACACCTCAGTTTTGATATAAAATGCTCCCATACGAAGTTTCATATCTCTAGGTTAAATATAATTAATTGTGTTTTTATTATTGTGGGTTGTATTGGAGGTGGGCGTGTTCATGTTCGGATGACGCCCATTTTTTGTGTACATCTGAATTTTGATAGAAAATATGTATGTGTCAAATTTTATTTGTGTAGCTTATACAGCGATCTTTTTATGCCATCTATACAGCGATTTTTATTTTATCGTCTTATGGGAGGTAGGCGTGTCTGTGGGTGGATTCCAAAAATATTCAATAGTGCAGATCCTTGGATCAATGTGAACATGCGTATCAAGTTTCATGCATTTAACTTAACTCCTTCTTCTTATCCTGTGTTTACGGACAAGCCTAAATCGACTCACGAGGTGATTCTGATCAAGAATGTATATACCTTTCTATAGCGGATTCGCTTTGTTCTATACGTTACAAACGTTTGCACTAAGAAAATATACCTTGACCTTACAGGTTTAGGATAAAATTGCATGTACTAATACGAGGAGAACAAGAACAGTTCATGAGAGAAGTAACGAAAATGCATGAATCTCGTGCACATTTACAAGGGATATGTGAACTACTTTATGAGTTTAGTTCATATAATCTATGTAAAAGTACATGACCAGCAAATATACTCATGTACTTCTTCATTAGAACTGACAAAAAAAACTAATAAATTGGTTTCAAATATTCCTTGGCTCATTTTAGTAGCCACCACAAAACAATTACGCGATGCATTAACTCATAGGCTTTCTGGATTTTTTTAAAAAAGTGCCTTTAAAATTTTTTTAGCATTCAACTCCATGTCCGCACTAGATGTAAAGTACAGCGTGAATCAAAGTAACTGTCGCACTTACAAAGCTGTCTACTGGGAACAATTCTAAATATCCCGTTATGAATTTTTTTGCGCTGCTGAAACTTTAAACAGTTCTGCTTGTAAACACATTATTTTAATGAAGCTGCAGTTGATAAAAAATCATTGAGCGACATGGACGCTAAACGCGCGCTTGTATTAGAATGCCACTTAGCCGGTGAAAAAACAGGAGTGATCGTTAAAAAGTTAAAAAAATTAAATATCAACCGCCGATTTGTTCAGCGTACGGTAGCGAGATACAAGAAGACTGGAGATGTCAAAATAAAAAAGAAACCGGGCAGAAAACGATGGGTCCGGACAACGGCGGTAATCAAGAAAGTCCGTGAAAGAATTCGTAGAAATCGAGGAGTATCAACCAGAAAACTCGCCAAAGACCTGAACATAAGTCAACACTCGGCCCATTTAATTTTAAAAAAAGATTTGGGATTTAAGGCATATAAAAAAAAACGGATTCATGGCCTCACAACAAAACAACGAGAAATGAGAAAGAAAAGATGTGGAGAGCTCCTTCGTCGGCACGCCAACTGCGAAATAATTTTTACTGATGAAAAATTATTTTTATTGCAAAAATCGCACAACCCGCAAAACGATAGGATATATGCAGGAAGTATGAACGATATTCCCACAACAAGCCGAGGGATCGAGAGGTTCCAAAATACTTCGTCCGTTATGGTATGGGGAGCCATTTCAAAAAGGGGCAAGCTCCCCCTTCTTTTCATCGACAAAGGGGTAAAAATTAATGCGAAGTATTACCAGGAGGAAGTGCTCATAAACCATCTCGTTCCTCATGCTAAAACACTTTTCGGCGAGGATGAATTTTGTTTTCAACAAGACTCCGCGCCAGCGCATAAAGCAAAAATTGTCCAGGGCTGGTGTCGCGATAATTTGCCTCACTTTATCTCTACGGAAGAATGGCCGCCATCTTCACCGGTTTTAAATCCTTTGGATTTTTGTATTTGGGGTTACATGATGGACAAATTAAAGAATTTAAAAAACATGAATATCGAGTCCTACAAACGACATTTGTCAACCATATGGGATAGAATCCCAGAACAAGTCGTGCGTGCCGCCTGTGAGAGCTTTACTGGACGTTTGAAAGCCGTAAAAAAAATTAAAAGGCGAAAGATTTGAAATTTCTAAATAAACTTGTAATAAAATACTTAAATAAACACAAAACATAAACTTATACATAAAATATATTGTTAACTTTTTTTTTATTAATAAAAATAGGTGCGACAGTTATTCTGGTTCACGCTGTATAAACAAACTGATTTTTATTACTCTCGCTAGTAACGAGATGCCTTAAAAATCTAAACGAACGTTTTAGAAGCTAATTTTAAAATGTAAATCTATATATAATTAATAGGCTAAGGTTTTTTTTTTGTGACTTCAAAAATGTCATTAGATGTCAGATGTCATTAAATCAGGTTTAGGCTGTAGATGTGCAAACCACTTTTAAAAATTGTGATTTCGCTTCAGGGGGTTCCCAACCTTTTAAAACAGAATCATTTTGAATCAATTTTTTTTTTTGTACAAAAATCCGCTATTTAATCAATTTGAAATTTAGTTTGAGAAGAGCTTATGAATTGGTCGAATTTGAATTTTTTTCAAATTTAAAAATTTTTAACCAAAATTATCTTTTATGCATTCATCAAATGTCAATTGTCCGAAAAATGCAGTTCCAAAATCAAAAATTCCACTTTCCGAGCAAACACTTAGTCAAATTTCAACGGTTTTAAAAAACAAAATTTTTTTTTTGGGTTTTTTGGCATTTTTTTTATCTAAATGTGTTATAAATCCATGTTGTAGGTGTTCTGTAAGTATTTTTTATTAATTTCTTAGTACTATCTTAGTCTATGTCTATGTCCGTCCGTCCGTCCGTCCGTCCGTCTGTGTGTTGTCCGTAAACACAGGATAAAAAGAAGGAGTCGAGATAATTGGATAAAACTTGGTATACATGGTCACATGCACTCAAGGATCCGCACTATTGAATATTTTTGGAATGCGCCTACGGACACGCCTACCTCCCATGCAACGCAAAAATTTAAAACTGCATAACTGAGCTCATAATAAGTCTACAACAATAAAATTTGGTATGTGTGTGTTTTATATCAACACAAAAATGCCTTCGAAAAATGGACGTCATCCGCTCAAGGACACGCCCACTTCCGATACAACCCAAAAATTTAAAACGCAATAAATAAGCCTCTGTGTAACCTACAGAGCTAAAATTTAGCACATATGTTTTTTATAACAAAACAAAGATGGTTTTGAAAAATGGACATCATCCGCCCACGGACACGCCTACCTCCCATACAACGCGAAAATTGAAAATTGCATAACTCAGCTTATAATAAGCCTTCAACAATAAAATTTGATATGCATGTGCTTTATACAAACACAAAGATGTCTTCGAAAAATGGACGTCATCCGCTCACGGACACGCCCACCTCCCATACAACCCAAAAATTGAAAACGCAATAAATAAGCGCCTGTTTAACTTACAGAGCTAAAATTTGGCACGTATGTTTTTTATGACAAGACAAAGATGGTTTTGAAAAATGGACGTCATCCGTCAACGAACACGCCTACCTCCCGTACAACCCGAAAAGTTAAAAACTCAATAAATAAGGTTATGTTTGTCATAGAGAAATTATATTTGGTACACTGAGAAAAAAACACATACCTTGCTCCGGTAAAAAATTTCTCTATTTTTGATAAAAGCAATTTTCTCTTTTTCAAATAAAATTTTCTTCAATTAGAATAAATTTTCACATTATCGTAGAAATATTTCTTTACTTCTAGGAAATGGAAACATTTCAATGTCTCTAATAATGATAAGTATTTTTCTCGCACAAAAAATTTCTCATTTATAGAGAAATTTTATTGAAAATGAAAAACTTTTCTTATATTTTGATAAAAAATTCACTATGAGAAGTATTCTTCAATAAAAACAAATATTTTCTCAAAAAAGAAAGTATTTTTCTCTAAAAATGATATATTTTTCTATTTCATGGTAGCTTTTTATCATTTTTAGAGAATTTTTAGTATCGCAATTAGAGAATAGCATTCTCTGGAGCAAAGTCTATACCATTTTTCTCTAAATATGATGCATTTTTTATCATATTCCGAGACACTTTTTTCTGAGTGTATGTATGTATTTTATACCAAAACTAAGGTGTGTTCCAAAATTGGGAGTAATCGGTCCATGAACACGCCCACCTCCCATAGCGAAAGCACAATGAAGGCATTAACTGTGAGCTACAGGAATAAAACTTGGTTTGTGTAAATTTTTCATCAACATTTAAATGCATATAAAGTATAGGCTTCATCCGCCCACGGAGACGATCATTTACAATAAAAATTTTTTGTTTTTGAAAAGTAGGTTTAGGGTATTTCATAGTCGGCCTAGACCGACTTTAGACTTTCTTTACTTGTTTTAAATTAGTTATTTATAGGTGCACTCGGGGAAAAAATGCTGTTTTATCAAACAAATCATGGGTTGAAATAACAGAATTCACTGTTAAATACTATCCAACAAATGAAACTTTCAAATCAACAGTCGGTTGACTGTTGGTCTATGGAACACGAAACTCGTATAAAAACTTATTTATTGAAATTTGATCACTGGTTCGAAAGTTCATGTATGGCCGAGTGTGCTAACGTGTGCGTCTAGTACTTGAGTGTCCACGATTCAAATCCGGCAAGGCCAATAAAAAATTGTTTTTTATTTAAAACATTTTTTTTCCAAATAAAAAATTAAATTTGCAAGTTTTTTTTTTGCAAGATTGTAAGCATTTTATTTTGAAGGTTATTTTTGACCAAACAATTAATGAAACAGAATTATTATTATTTTAATTATTAAATTACAATTTTTGATACTTACATAGCTAGGTTTCGAACCCACGTCCCCCGCATGACAGTCTAGTGCACTACCACTGAGCTATTGGCAACGATAATATCCCTGCAAACATTTGGAAGACGATTGGAAGATTAGATCATTTGGCGACGCGCTAGCGATTCGCCTAAGGGTTCTTTGGAAGATTGATCGCTTTTCGATCGCCGAAGCGATGAATGCGCGACTCTCAAAAAATTTAAAAATCTTCCTTCGCTCATTCCGGCGATCGTTGGAAGATTGCTTTAAAAATCTATTATTGTAATATGAAGCAGGCTCTGAAAAATAGTTTTAATTAATAAAAAAATTTAGCTTTTAAAAAACTTCATGAAACTGGGATACAGCAACGTTTGGAGAGCTCGCTAGTTCAAACTTGCAACAACTTGTAACATTCAACAACGATGCTCTGCAACAAACAAAAACCCCTTCTGCCGATTCGTTGGCGAATCGCTTAATTCTTGTCTCAGCGAATCGTTCGCGACTCTTCCTGGCGAATCGCCTAAGACTCTTCTTGGCGATTCGTTGGCGAATCTTCCCGGCGAATCGCTTAAGACTCCTCTCGGCGAATCGTTCGCGAATCTTCCAGGCGAATCGCTTAACACTCCTCTCGGCGATTCTTCGGCGAATCTTCCAGGCGAATCGCTTAAGACTCCTCTTGGCGATTCGCGGGCGAATCTTCCCGGCGAATCGCTTTTGTGGCCTCAGCTGCTTACATTCGGCGATTCCCGGAAGACTCTCAGAAGAGCTCGCCGGCGATCGTTTCATCTTCCAAGCGATTCGCTGGAGATTCTCAGACGATTAAAAATGTTTGCAGGGATAAATATAGCAAAACACATTTAAAAACTATTGCTAAGAAAAAATTGACAATTCAACACAAGCACAACAATATTTCAACAGATGATTTTAACAGCACAAAAATACTTTGAAACGTTTATTCAACAAAGAAAATTGTTTACTTAAACGCAAATCATTCAATCGAACTGTGTTTTGAAATAACAGTGGCCGACTGTTAATATAACAGTTGATATTTTTCTGAGTGTATGAATCAATTATATGTTCACTTTCGGTGAATGTGAGTGTATAAATTGTTTGCACACACATTTTATTCACAGGAACAGAATCTGGCTCCTGAATAACGAAATGTATTAAAGCAGATTTTTAGTGTATAAATCAATATATGAAATAGAAAATTTTGTTTTTTTAATGGAAAGAGTAAATTTTTTAAACACTCAAATAAAAATTGAATTTCATGATGACAAGCAAAATTGGTGCAAAAAGAACTAATCTTTTATTATTTACTATATTTATACAGTTTTTCGGGCATGAGTTTCACTTCCAACGTGCGTAGCAGCCACACATACAAACACATATATTTTTTTTTCAAGTGTATGTTTATAAAGGTAATTCGATTAATGTTCAGCGTTTGTAGCTTATAGCTTAATTGCTCAATTAAGTGGTTTAATTTAGCGGTTTATAATTAATATAGATACATAATTTATAAGCTAACCGCATTTTTCAATTTGTTTTAGAAATCAACGCTTTATTGAATTTAGAAAATTTAATGTCTGAAAATAATTAATTAGAAGAAATTGGTTAAGGTTGCACAGATTAAAAATTTGCTTTAAATTTGGGTTATATTTAATCGATCTTCGAGTGAGTTATTAATTATTATTTAAAATATTCAATATAATTAATGGCTGCTTGAGAGCTGAGTTAAGTTACTGAAGAAATGTGTCATGTACCTATGTCAGATGTGTTATTGCTGAAATTTAGTGCTATTATTCTGAAGGTGTATTTTCTTTTCATTTTGTTGCAGTCAATGAATTTGCATTTGTTTTATGTACCTTCACATTCAATGAGATAACGTTCATATCATAAATGGGGTGTGACATTTTGTAGATATTACAAAAAACAAACAATAACGATCAAGAAAACAAAACCCGTTGCGCAGCAACACATCCTGCATTGGTATGCATACCTCTGTATAGCATATTGCTGTTGCATTGTAGTTGTTGTTGTTGTTGTCACCACACATTGTTGCATGTGCTACTAGGTTTAACTTGTGACATACATTTTCTCAAACGCAACGGAAGTTACCGCATTTTCCGCCGTTACTGTCAAAATATTTGCATTGAAGATATTTTTATTTATTATATAAACAAAAACAAAATATGAATCGTTTTATTTCTAAATTTTATTTTTTTTTTTCATTAACAGATGGTATTATTATACTTTATCTCGCGAACAATCAGTTTTATCTTTAGTGTTTCAAGATTCAAAGCTAAGCATTGCTACAATTCAATTTTTATTACAATAAAAGAAGGGCAGTGAATAAAACTTATTGTAGCCCATGGAATATTAACACATACAAAACTTTAACCTGCAACAAACAACGGTTGCACGGTGTAACAAAATTTTAAGTACTACATATTTTCAATAACTTCGTTTTTATCCGGTATTTTAAACAAATGTCAGTTCGAAAGTACATTTTGAAGGGAAGCATTATATTTTCCAGTGATGCCCAGAAAAATTATTTGAAGAGTGCTACAACAATTACAACAAAAAGACAACAACAACAACAAATCTTTGGATTTGTGGCACAATAATTTTTCTAACTACAAAAACACATAAAAACAACAACACGCATAAAACCTACATCTGCGCCAGCGCAAAAGTTCAGATATATTAAACACACAAAACAACAACACGAATCCTTCAATGTGCGCAAATACAACAATAAAGTAATAAGAAGCTGAAAACTTAATTCGGCGAATTACAACAATCATTGCAATATCGAAGTTGTTGTAAAGAGTGGAACATGTTAAAAACAACAACACGAATGCTGGCAGTGCCCAAGCAAAATAACAAAAGCACATACAAACAACAACACGAATGGTGACCGAGCCCAAGCGCACAAGTTAAATTGTTGAACACACAAAAACAACAACATGCAAATGCAAGATACCGTCATTTGATGGCTCTTAAAAAAACAATAAAGCAATAAGAAGCAATGATTTTACTTCAAACTGAATTCGTCGAATTACAACAATCATGAAAACATCGAAGTTGTTGTAAAAGAGTGCAGAGTGGAAAGAGTTAGGCGCTGGGCATCTCTGATATTTTCCTTACTATTTCTTTCCCGTCAAAAAATATGGCCCGCTTTTTATTAAGAAAAAATATGAAATTATTACTTTACTTCTAACTTACACATTAACACATTAATTCCTGACCTTATAAGGGCCATATTGTATAAAATTTCAAAAACTTTTTAATTTTCTCAATGTAATCGAATAATTATCAGTTATTGGGACTATCGTTACGGTAACCACTAATCAGTTAACCGTAAAATGATGTAATGAAATCATCGGTGGTCACATAATCGCTTTTATATATCATTCAAGTATATAACAATTTTCTATTCAAAATATTTATACAAAACTTTGAAATAAAACAAAAACCAAAGTACACTGACAAGAAAAAAAATACTCTAAAATTTAACAAAAAATTTTCAAATAGAAATTAATTTGTTTCTACAAAACAAAATTTAAAACAAACGTGTTTAATTTTCAACTATAAACTCTTTTCTGTTTTTTATAATTTGCTCTTATTATTTCTTTGATATGACAAAAAATACCTGTCTGAATGCAATGACAATTCTGGAATTGATTTTACAAGTATCGCACTTAAGATAATATAAAAACTAATTAATTTTTTCAATACTTAAAATATTTTAAAATATAAAAAATTCACATTTCATTGAATAGACTAAAAAGTTGGTATTACCTTCCGATAGGGGGTAGCGATAGGGGGTAGCTGAAACTTAAAATGGCATCGAAAAAATAATGCTATTAAATATTTGTTTTAAATAAAGGGTGTTTTTTTTAAGAGCTTGCTGATTTGAAATTTAAACAAAACACATTTTTTATTTGGTAGATAATTTCTTGGCATTTAACATTTAATTATAATTTCGGGCATATGGCCACCACGACTATTTTGCACAAAGATCATTCTGGAGGCCACCTTTTCAAGCATTTGAGGGCGTATTTCAGCAATGACACGTTGAATATTGGTTTCCAAAGCGTCAATCGTTGCTGGTTTATCCACATAAACCAATGACTTCACGTATACCCACAAAAAATAATCAAGTGGCGTCAAATCACACGAACGCGGTGGCCAATTCACCGGTCCATTTCTCGAAATAATGTTGTCGTTGAAATGTTCTTTCAATAAGTCGATTGTTTCGCCCGCAGTATGACAAGTGCCACCATCCTGTTGATACCACATTTCGCCCACATCCATATCTTGAAGATTTGGCAACAAAAATTCATTGATCATGGTTCTGTATCGATTTCCATTTACGGTAACGCGTCGTCCTTCCTCATTTTTAAAGAAATAAGGACCGATGATTCCATCAGCCCATAGACCGCACCAAACAGTACATTTTTCGGGATGCATTGGTAATTCTTGAACGGCTTGGCATCCAAAAGAGTGAATGTAGACCGAAATTTGGTAATTACGCTCTTTATGGTGGTCTCAGACGGACGATTATGTGCACCATAAAATTCACGAAGTGCTCTTTAAACATTTTTAATTGAACACTGTTTTTGAAAATACATTTCCACGATTTGGAAGCGTTGTTCTGAAGTTAACCTATTCATGATGATTTGCCAAACAATACTGAGTAGAGACGTCACTTTAAGCTGTCAAAACAACTGCCAGACAATAGAGTAATCCATATTGAAAAAAGAACCTCATAAAAAACCCTTTATTAAACTGATTATTTCAAATTTGTTTTTAAATAAATGTTTTTTAACTGAAAAGGTTTACTCTGAAATATATTTAACAACATTCTTGTAAAAACATAAACTTTTGTTTTAAATTTAGCTTTAAAAACAGTTGTATTTAGCTTAAATGAAATTGTTTCAAGCTCTATTTCAAAAATAAATCCGTTTGATATGAACACAATTTCATTTAATTTTAACACATATTTCACTCAGTCTAGGTATAGCGGTTTTAAGATTTTTTATAAAATTTCAAATTTTAAATTGACAAACTATTAATATAAAAAATTTTTAAGTATTTTAATTTTAATAAAAATTTCAAAATGACAAGCCTCAAACTATGCTATAAAATTTTTAAGCAACTCGAGCGTTGCGTACTCACATTTCTACGGAATTATGTTATTACTATAATAATTTTTTTTTCTATTTGTTTAATGTTAAAAAATTTTTTATTTTTCAATATTGTTCTCTTCTTTTATTTTATTATATTTTTATTTTTCTTTTTATTTTTTTAATACTATTTTATTATTTTTCATTTTTATTTTCTTTTTTTTATTAATATTTTATACTTTTTAAAATATTTATTGTTTATTATTATTTTATTATTATTATTATTATTATTATTTTTATTTAGAAAATTGTTGACATTTAAGATTTAATCTTTTACATGCCGCTTGTACAAAATCGATAACAACTTATTATTTATAGATAATAACTATTTAAAATGATTAAAGCTAAAGATATCATAAAGATTTAAATTCAAAAATATGTTCATATAATTTTAACAAAATAAAAGCTGACTCAAAATAAGAAAGTGAATCATAAACATAACAGAACAAAAATTAATATTTAAAAGAATAGAAAGAAATGAGAGATAATTTTAAGTTTAAATAAAGGATAAAGATATATCAAATGGGAGAAAAAAAAGATTTACGAGAAGTAGTTGAAAATTAAATGCTTAAAGTGCTTAGTGTTGGAAATTATTTTAAATTTGTTTGGAAGTGTATTCCATAGTCTAATTGCACTGACGAAAAACAATCGGCTAGAGTTTTGGTAGTTATACTTCGGAATAACAAGGTTCATGTTTCTATTTGATCTACAAAACTTTAACTTTTCAAAAAGATATCTTGGACAACGGGAGTGGATAATCTTATGTAAGAAAATGCAATTTCTAGCTTCAAGATGTCTGAGCAGGTTACGACCTAATAATTGTTTATTAAATGGTGTCATATGATCATGCCTCCGAAGACCGTAAACATATCGTGTACAATTATTAAACGCAACTTGCATTTTGTGTGTGGATCTCGAGTCGAGTTTGCTATAAACGACTTCTGCATAAGAAAATATTGGCAGTATCAGCTGTAACACAAGCTTTTTTCTTGTTTCAACAGGTACAAATGTTGCAGTCATCCGAAGATTTCTGAGCACATAGTAGGTTTTTCTTACGCAGGAGTTAACGTGATCTTCACATGACAAAAACGATTTTATATGGTAACCAAGATTGGTGGCCTTACTTACAAATTTTAGTTCAACGCCATTGAGGAAAATTGGGGGAACATCGAGATTCCAGTACGGTAATTTTGATATAGGTAAAACATACGATTTCAGAGGGTTCAAATTCAGCATATTATCTTTGGCCCAGTTTGCCACTATATTTAAATCTTCGTTAACTCTCGCACATAGATCTTCAGATAGACTAATGGGTCTGGACATGTACAACTGCAAGTCATCAGCATAAGCATGCATGATTACATGATTACATTTATTAAATAAATCATTTAAGAACATGGTAAACAGTATTGGGCCAAGAACCGAGCCTTGTGGAACTCCACTTGTTGTACCTTTATAAGACGAGAAATTGTTTTTTACCTTGACTCTCTGAGACCTGCCATTTAAGTAGCTTAACATGAAACTCACCGATGCATTAGAAAAACCAAAATTAAGCTTGTTTTTGAGAAGTCCAGTAGACAGAGTAAGCTCAAATGGCCCATATCATATGGTACTCTAATGTCATCCAAAATTTTTACCACAGCCGAGGAACAGCTATGCCCAGGACGGACACTCGACTGCAAGTTATGCATTAGGTCAAACGTGTTTATGTGTTGAACAATATGCTCAGCCATAAGGTGCTCGCATATTTTGGACAACGAAGACAATAAGCTTATTGGGCGGAAATCGCATGGTTCACAGGCGTTTGATTTTTTTGCGATTGGGATTACAATTGCTACTTTCCATAGCTCAGGATATCTAGAAGTGGTAAAACAGTGGTTTATAATATGAACCAGTGGACTCAGTACATATGGCAAAATACATTTAATAAACTTAAGCGCTGATTATAATAGACGAAACGGAACGTTGTAGAACGTTGAGAAATGTCACTTTGCAATCTATTACATGAACTTCTTATGTGAGCGTTTATAATAAGACGGAATGGAACGAGACGTGACGTTGAGATCTATAGATTTTTGATTTTTGCGTTGCGTTCCGTTCCGTCGAGAATAAACAAATGCTTTTGACAAATGCTTAAACAAATATCTTTTAATTTGATTTTGATTTTGAACACAATTTTTGGAAATGAAGTTTAAAGAAAGGAAGACTGATGTTTTTCAATGTTAGCTTATGTTTATTTGACCCTTTTAAACGATTTATTCCGTTTCTATTATAATCGTCACTTCGTTTGAAAGCGTTTCATCCCGCTACGCTGACAATTGCCTACGTTCCGTTCCGTCTATTATAATTATAATCTATAATGATTATAATCAGCGCTTTAATGGAGATGTCATCCACACCAGTGGCATTTGAATTAATTTTTTTAATGCACCGTGCTACGTCCACTTCACACTTCACTCACTTCTCTTAAATAAAGTTTTAGTTTCGTTTTTCATTTTTATTCATATAAGTTTTTTATTTTATATATTTTTCTATTTTATTTTGTTGTTTTTTTTTATTTTTAAATTAATGAGTAAATTTATTAATTTTTATTGGTCTATTGTTTTATTATTTTTTCATCATTTATTTTGTATTTATTTATTAACCTTTTGCAATTGAATTTTTTTTTATTTATAATGATTTTTGTTATGTTTGTTTATTTGTTAGTGAAACTTCAAAGTTATATAAAAAAAAAACAACTAAAAAAATTTATTTTTCTATATTTTTAATTTATTCTTATTGAAATAATTAATAACACTGTGGCAAAACCAAACAAAAAACTGCAAACACTCCAATGTTTTCTAATTCCATTGGCCCATAGAACATTCCGTCCAAAGGATTTTTCTGGTTTTACAAAAATATTTTTTCCAAAATTTAATTTTACTGAAGGCAAGAATTTCACTGAAGGTCCTAAATCAAAATTGTACTTAGTTTTGAATGAAAAGAAAATTTACTACGGCCCCATAATTTAAAATATGATCTTGGAAATTCGGTTATTTGAGCTAACTCAGAAAAATACTTTGGACGATATATTCTATGGGCTGGTTATAGGGTAGAATAAGGTATTATCGTGATAAAAATTTTAAAAATGTCTATAAAAATTAATTTTCAAAATCAACATAAATCATTTTTATACCGTTATAGTCGCCCATATTTCTTCTCTTAATGGCAATGAAATTGGATTTTTAACGTTAGAATCTCTAAGTAAAAAATACTGTAACGCATCCTAAAAAAAAGTAAGCTAATATCGTGATAAAGTCAGGTAATATCGTAATAGTAGTTAGTTAATATCGTGATAAACTAAAAGTTGTATGAAATCGAAAACAAAAACAAAATAATTCATTTATTTGTAGTTATAAGCTAATACAAAAGATATTCTATTAAAAAACGAGCTAAGAAATTTTAAATTATATACATTGTTAGTCAAAATTGTAGGTATTCCATTAAAGATTTTCAATACAAAACTGGCAACGAAAAAATTTATCGTCATCATGTGGGACGAAATCATGACTTGGGTTATTTTTTTCTAGTGTCATAAGAATACGAGTCCTTACATATGCCACATGTCCAATCTTTGCCCGAGTTTTTCGTTGTATCCTTCTTTTTGTTTCTCCAGTCGTAGGAACAACTAGGTTGTTCATCCTCCTGCAACAGGGTAGAATTTTGTAAAGTTGCAATACAATCGTTTTCTTGAGAAGATTTCGATATGCCTCTTTCGTTAGTTTTTGATGATAGGGCTTCAGGTTCGACATTGAGACATTTTGCATAGGAACTTTTGCGAATACTTTTGTTGGTTGCCACAATCTTTGGAACGACGAGGATACGTTGAAGTTCACCTGAGTTATTCGGAAGCGTATTTTGAGCATCGGCCTCTGTTGGCGTCGATGGAGCCATGGCTTCGGCGCTGATGGCGCTACTGTTAAATGGACAAATTCCACACTTTTTAAATGAGTTCGATATGTTTGAAAAACTAAATGCTTTAATGAACGCTGGATTCAAAATGCCATGGAAATCAGCCTAACCTGGTTTCTTAGTAGGATTTTTTCTCATAAAATCTTTAACTGATTCATTCCAGTGATTTTTGAGTGATTTGTAGACACCAACATCTAACGGTTGTACAAGGAGGGTGTTATGGGCCGGAAGAGTAAAGAGATAAATTGAATTAGCTTTAGCTAAATCAACTACTTGAGGAGTTATGTGTGATGCATGGGAGCCCATTAAAAGTATTATTGGCCTCTTATCAGGTATGGCACTGATAAAAAACTGAAACCAGTCAAAAAATATATCTGAGGTAATCCAACCTTTTGGAGACAATTTCACTAAACAGTTTGGCATTGCACCTTGCCGTTAGGTATCGTTCCATCTAGATCCTCGGAAGATAATTAAGGGTGGTATCCACGAACCATTTGCACATACACATCCGAGAATGGTGTGGTTCTCTCCCCTTTCGGTATATGTTCGGTTGTAAATGTATTTTTTACCTATCTCTGCAACTACCTTGCTCTTATTGGTCACAAAATTGACACCCGTTTCATCACAATTCCATATATGTTTTACACTATCTTTAATTCCCAGCTTCACCAACAACAATTCAAGTTTCTCAAAAAAGTCTTGTATTACTTCGGAATTTGCCATTGATGCCCTATTGGCAGATAGATTTTCGGCAACCCGTAAAGTAAAGCCATATCTTTCTTTAAAATAGGTCCACCAGATCATTGAAGGCATTTCCTTGGTTGAAAAATATATCTCTCTGTTTTCAAATTTTGCAAGTTCAAAAGCAGTTTTTCTTACTTGAAACACTGTAAGACCAAATCCTTGCTCTTGCATTGATATAATATAATTGTACAATTTTATTTCCATCTCTGAGGAGAAAGCAAAAGGTCTACCCAGTTTTAATAAGCTATCTTGTTCTCGGATAAGATAAACTTTTAATGTTGCCCATGGTACTCCATACGCTTTGCTTGCAGCATATATAGACTTTTTGACTTTTAATACTAAGCTCAAAGCAAGTTGTAATTCTCTCTCAGTATATTGTCTACGTTTTAGCCTAATATTGTTTTCGGCCATTGTTTATACACAATCTGAAATGAGGTTTGGTAATATCGTGATAAATTTTAATTTTGATGATTTTGGAAATTAGTTTTTTATTTTATAATCTCCATTAGATCCTCTTTGTGGATAAAAACTTTTTTTTTTATTTAAAGTTCATCTTTATAGCAAAAAAACTCATTACAATAGAGCAACAAATACGAGCGTTGAAAATTGCTAAAAAACTTAAGATTCGGCGTATGAAACTTAACTTAACAAGTAAATTAACAAAATTTCAAATTTTAAAATATATTTTTATGATTTTTCAATGCTTAATTCAAAGTTTATCTACAAAAAAAAATTATGTACTTACATTGGAAATACGTCGATTAGCGAAAACTAGAGAGCACTGTTTTTCATTGCAATAATTTTGCGATTTTGCACGTGGCGCTTTTAAAAGTTTTTTTTTCAAGAAGAACCGTTATGGTAGTGAGAAGAGAGTTATTTTTTTTCGCCTCTTCCACTATCTATATTTAAATTATAGTTACACTGAGACAAATAGTTTTGGATAAATAGCAAATTTAAAAACTATCACGATATTACATGTATCACGATAATACCTTATTCTACCCTATATTGGTTGATTATCAGAAACTATTGAAGTTTTTGCAGTTACTTCAAATGACACTCAAATTGTCGCACAGTGTAAATATAAAAATTGGTTTCGGATTTAAGACTAGTTCAATTTTGGTAAGGTTTTCATTTAAATAGATCTCTATCTGCTTTCAGTTTGTCATTTCAAAGTCACACGCAAATTTTTAAGATTTTATTTAAAAACATGCCCTGGATATGTTTTAAAAAAAGATATATAAATACATATGTACAT
Source organism: Tetanocera ferruginea (assembly GCA_958299015.1). NCBI lineage: Eukaryota > Metazoa > Arthropoda > Insecta > Diptera > Sciomyzidae > Tetanocera > Tetanocera ferruginea. Next base: position 130,061,437 of record OY282644.1, read on the forward strand.
ATATAAATTGTACTTACGCTTCACAATATGGCAGTTTGTTGTAACCTTTATAGGTTTTCATATTGAGTGTCATGCCACATTCTGTGCATTTAAAACATGTTTTATGCCATGTCTGAAAATATATAAGAAGAATATAAATGAGTACAAATCATCGAAATCACAATTTAAGAATATTAAAAGCTTAAAAATTATTGTTCGTTATATATAAATTCGATGCAGTTTTTTTCAGAATATATCAATTCTTGGAACCTGGAAAATATGTATATTATAATCTTTATAAAAATTAAAACGAAAATATGCCAATTTTTGTAAAGATGGATATAATTCCACACCGAATTCAGAAACTATACCTTCAGGTTATAAGTTAGATGCGAAAAAATTATCAAAAACTAGTTAAAAAAATATCCAATCTTTGAATCTTTGAAAAAAATCATCGCTATAATATTCAAGGTCATAATATTAAAATTGCAAACTCAAGACATGCAAAAACTAGAAGCAGCTTCATTAGAACAATATGTAGAATAGTTTAAGTAACTAAACTGTTGCATTGATCACGTCATTTAGTTACAACCAGTGATCGCAATAAACAACGTTGAAGATTTTAATTTCCGTAGGAGAAGTGCAAGCGACAAGCGACGTTCTAAGAGCTGTGATAAAAACAAAAAACAAACATATTTGTGAAAATGAACCAATTTTGAAACGTATCTATCTGTGAATTGGATTTAATTTTTAGCTTTTTTTAATATTAACAAGCAATTAATTTCAAACTGATTAATTTTATAATTCGTATAAAACAATTTTTTTTTTAGAATTTTATTTAATAGCTACAAAAAACTTCTTTGTAGAATAAACCGAGCAGACAAGACCTTGATTGCGATGGAAGCTACCCCGTCTCATCCATACTATGAACAAAATATAGGTCAACTCGATGTGAACTGTTGTGAGTAAAGATCAAGTGAATGATAAAATCTTTAAAACTATGAAAAATATTTTCTTTTAATTTAAATATTGTTTATTTTAAGGAAATAATCTAAAACTGTTTAATCAATCATAATATATAACTATATTTCGACTTTTAACGGTGAAAATAAGGTTTAATTCAAATTTTCATGCTTAAAAGGTCAAAAGAAACTATAAAAATTTCAAACCCATCATGATTATAAAATTAACTAAATTAATGAAATTTTCTTCCACATAAAATGTAGGTAAATCAAATTAAACGATGACTCAGCCCCCTAAAGTTAAAAGTTACAACGCATTCCTCAGGGTACCGCAGAAAGCGCGTAAAGTTAATCGAATGTTTAGCCTCTTGTTAGCTAAATGAGGTTCATGAAAGCGCGTATTGAGGTGAAATGAAGTGTTGATCTCGAAACAACAATAACACAATAACAACAACAACAGCGGCGTTGAAAAAACGGTTATATGTTTCTTTTACATATAATTTTTTTGTTGTTGCTGATGAACTTTATGATGTGTTAATTTTGCGGAAAAGTTATAAGTTGTTATAAAACACAGCATAACTTTAACGCAAAAATGTGTTTGTCGGTATGTGTGTGTGTGTGTGTGTGTAAGCACACATACCTACATACTTGTAATCAAATCATTCATATTTTCTTAACACTTCAACTAGCTTGAGCACGACGATTGCTGCTCACTAGATATTAATCACATGAGCAAGTTTTGCGTTTTTATCTAGATACAGTATCTTTGTTATGTGATCATTTCTCCTACATAGATACCTGAGGCTGTTAACGTCGTCTATTCAAAACGCAAATCAGCTCATAAGAAAACTCAATCTGTTGTTTTTTTATTGCAGTTTGATGGAATTATGTAAAAAAAAAGAAACAAATATCCAGAAAAAAATACATTTTAAAGAGAATGTTTTTCATTTTCTGATGTTGCCGTCAATGTTTTGGAGCATAAAATCTTAACTTAAGCTGCTGCGATTTGTTGCTCTTTCATTTTTTTTTTTTTAAAGTAAGCGGCTGGCTTACTTCGCCAACAATATGCCTCGAGTTGTTGTTGTTTTTGTTGTATTTGTTGTTAATTTGTTAACGTGCGCGCATTTAACGTGGAATACATTTAATAAATTGCTGCATTTTTGAGACATTTGAGATGGTCCTGCCTCCTTAGCAAAAACTAAAACAACAACAATAAAAAACAACCACAACAACATCAACAACCACAATCAGTTCAACTCCACAACAATAGGTTGATAATATATTATGATGTAAAACTTGGTATTTGGTTCACAGTTAGTTATGCCTCAAGAAGCACATTTTATGACATGCAGATAATTTTTAATAAATTGTTTTGCGAGACATAAAATTAAGTTAAGTTTTTCTTCGACATAAGTTCCTAATAATCTGTAAAATATTAGAAATATAAACTCTCATAGTTGCCTCACTGTTACTTGAATTGAACTCAAACAAATGCATAGTTGTTCAGATACATTTCGAGATTTTTATTTTCAATGAAAATAGCATGACTTAATTTAAGTTATAAAAAAAAATCCAACTGTCAGTTTGGTCGTGTTCGCATGTTTAAAATGAAACATTTTTTATCTGTTAATTATTATCTTTTTTATTCGACAAACCTAAACGGCTGTACGTGACGAAAACATAAAGAGTGACATGAGCAGAATTGAGAAACAATAAAAATCACAAAAATAAAGAAAAAATATACGAGCAATGAAGTTTCAATCAAATTGAAATAAGTCCAGAATAAAGCTTAAAAGAGTTTTTTTTACATAAAAAAATACATTGAAAAAGCAACAGTTCCTTCGTCTCTTGAAGTCAAATCTCACTCAGAAGATGACACTCAAAAAAAATAAATAATTTCAAAATCATTAAAAGCTTAATCATAACACTGTGCAACTCATAATTTTGGGACTCAGGTTTGTTAATCTCTCGTGAAAGTACTTGCTAAAACTAGAAATTCTGCATCATTACTTTTGCCTTCTTACGCTCAAATAAGAGATTTACGTTGGATACTACGGCGTATACGTTACAAAAATCTCATAAATCTGAAAAATTTAATTTTTGTTATATTAATTTGTCTTATGGGCCTGCATTGTTTCGGCTTATAACACATTTACTCAAACTTAATGCTCAAAATATTGATGGTGCGCCATCCTGCCAAAACCAAAGATCGTTCAAATTCATATCTTCAAGTTCAACCCACGAAAAATCGGCAATAATGGCTCTTTAGATAACCGATTACACGCACCACCACTTAAGAGGTTTAGGCCCAGCCTGCAAAAGAGGTAACAATTTTTATTCAAAAAGTTTTTAACACATTAACAATCTCATCCAATAGCATTTTACTTAATTTTAATAATTGTCATAAGAACGTCATTCTCATAAACATTAGAAAATGACAACTTGTTCACATCACAAAACTGACGAAAATTGCATTGGAAATCACCGAACGATTATATCGAAAAAATTATTTAGAATGTTTGTATCTATAGTACTACAGTTATGGTCTTCTCTATTGCAGACACCCAGCGAATATCTTTCCAAAGTAATTTAGTATCTATGTAGTGAGCGGTTCAGACTGACACAGCAGCATTAAGAGCATTCTTATAGATATAGTGTTGCCAGTTAATATCCGTATCCGAGCCCTTTCTATATTTCTGGGTTTCTTTATTTATCCAAACCTAAAAAGGGTTGCAATTAAAACCTTACAGTTTTAAATAATATATAAAACAAAGATATATAAATTTTTAAAACTCTAAAGTCTACTTTTAAAACAAAAATGTTAAATATCTAAACTATTGCAGTTTTGAAATATAGCCTTAGCGGTTCGTTTGAGTCTACAATTGAAACTTTATGAGTTTTATTTTTAAACCCGAAGTTTATTTTAATAATCCAGTGTTTGCATTTGAAACTCTAAGATTTTGTTTCCAAACCTGAAGGTTTATTTTCAAAAACCCCATTACGAAAATAACATTAAAGTATACAATTTTATTCCCCAGACAATTTTATTCCAAGGCTCAATTCGTTAAGCGTTTGTCGATTCGATTTGATGAATTCGAGTGACCCTGGTTCGATCCTCAGCCAAACCGTTTTTTTTTATATACGTGCTATTATTATTTTATATTATTGATTATTTAATGTAAAAAATGCATCGCGCAATATTTTTATTTTTTGCCACATTCTAGGTTCGAACTACGACTATCATCGCATTAGAGTCGCGCGTTCTAACTCCGAGCTAATCTATTGCTTTTTCTGTTGTTCTCAATAGTACAGTTTTCCATGTGCTATGATTTCGAAAGTAAACCTTATGTATAAATAGTAAATCTTCAGGGTTTGAATATAAAAAATGTATTTATGAGTTTGCTTTATAAACCTTTGAACTTTAAACGTTGCAATAAACGAAGTTTTAAACTTCTTTGGTTTTTTTTTTAAACCCTAAATTTTAAAGTATTAAAAAACAAACTTTCGGTATTAATAAGAAACTGTTTGGGTTTAAATTGCACAATAAAAAAATTTTAAAACTTCTTGGGCTATTTTTTAAACTCTATAGTTTCAACAATCAACTTTCGGTTGAAATAATAAACTCTCTGAGTTTAATCCTCACAATACATACATTTTGTGGGTTTATTTTATTAAACCTTAAGTTTTAAATTCGTGAATTTTTCGAAAGTCAATATGGACAAGTTTAAAAAACGAATCATAAATCCAAAAATAGTTACTCAAGTTTTCGACCATGTGTCATTATTATTATTATTATTCCTAAGTTTATTTTTATTTTTAGTTATTAAAATTTCACATAATTAAATATATAAAGAGAAAATTGCATACCGTTAAATTTATTTTATCTTCATCACTGCGAATCGAACCCCGACCTAATTCATAAGTGTCAAATTATCTAACATCGTGACGTACATGCACAAAAAGCAAACTAAAAACACACAAATGACTATTTCAAGTTTTACAACCAATCGAATATTTCAGACTTCAATAGCATCATCTGAGGTTTGGTAGTAATTATAACCAAGCCATTAACGCTCACGAAGCACGTGTCAACAGAAACTGAAAGTTCAGCTTATTTGAAGTTGGATATAAGAGGTTAAATTATATTCTGTCTTTTATAGAAAATAGACTCGTCCCTACTCATATTCTGAATAAGAAGAGAAAAAATTCTAGATAAATATACTTTAACATATATATAATTGAGTTAGGCCCGTTAACTGATCTCAATTTTAAACAAAGTTTAGTTTAAACAAAGTTTAAAATTCCTTAACCTCAGTTTAAATTTTAACGCCGATACCTCATCTCAAAAAATCTAAGTTTAACTTGGTGAGGCAAGTTTAAATTTAAACACAGAAATTCTAGGTTTAAAAAATTTCAACTTAGATTTTGTCAAAAATTCTCTGAGAACATTGGAAATATTCTCAATCGTAAACAAAAAATAAAAAATAAAAAAATCATACTTCAAAAAAATCAAAACAATAAATAAAAAACAAACATATTTTAAGTTTTGAAAAAAAAATAGTCCAATGAAACTGACAATTTGCATTATTTTATCAAAAAATTTTGAAATATTTTGATGTCCTACTTCAAAGTTGTAGAATTTTTACTACAGTGGACTTTGACCGAGCTTCTTATGATCAATTGTGTTGTGCGTATTATTAAATGTTTGCACACAATTGACCGAGAACTAGACCTACATGTTTTATGCCGACTCGGAACGGCTAAAGTTCATGTTTTTAAGAAGCTTTACATGGCATTATTTACCCTCTGAGGTTTGCCGTTGTGTGTAGAGAGGTGGTGACCGATCAGAAAAATTTTTTATTAAAAAAAAATTTTTGCCGCGACTGGGAATCGATCTCGGGCTCCACACATGCTACGCCACACACATAACACGGTGCAGGTGCATCAGATATTATCTGCCAATCGTAATTTCGGGCCTCTTGAAATGGGACGCTGAGGTCTGATGGTCCGTTTATGATAAGGTCTGGATATAAGTATGTAAGTAGGATCTGAAAATAGGACTTAACTTCATGATAAGGATTAACTTTAAAAAAGAAGATATTATTTCGTTGTTTCCAATTGTGTCCTTACTCTCAAGTTCGAATTAAATGTTTAAACCTCAATAAAATTCTTCCAATTTTTATCAAAACAAATTTCATCCAAAATTTTGATTAGTCGTCAGGCTGTCTGTCTAAGTGTATTTGAGTGAGTTATGTAACCCTTTAGAGATCAGTACTTTTTGGAGTATAAATACAACTTCTACCTATTATATTTTTGTTTGTATATTTTGCAACCAGAATTTGTCTCAAACAAGTTTTCTGTATTTTTGATGAATCTTTTAGTTCTCCCACAAGTTGATTTAGTAGACCTGAAAAACCGGGCATTGTCTTTATTGTACAAGTATATCACATTTATTATTTGCTAAAAATTAGCAAACTGGTGTGAAGTAGCTATTATCACCTACATCCCAGATATGATGGCATCTGAAAAACATCAAGTCGATCACATTTATTAAGATGTTAAACAATTGTCAGTGTTTGATAGAAAACTATTTGTGAAAAACATCATTCTTAAAAAAAAACAAATAAAGAAAGTCTAAAGTCAGTCTAGGCCGGCTATGAAGTACCCTAAACCTATTTTTCAAAAACAAAAAATTTTTATTGTAAATGCTAAAGCCTATATTTTATATGCATTAAAATGTTGATGAAAAATTTACACATACCAAGTTTTATGCCTGTAGCTAACAGTTAATACCTTTATTGTGCTTTCGCTATGGAAGGTGGGCGTGTTCATGGACGGATTACTTTCAATTTTTGAACACACCTTAGTTTTGGTATAAAATACATACATACCAAATTTAATTTCTCTATGACAAACATAACCTTATTTATTGAGTTTTAAACTTTTTGGGTTGTATGAGAGGTAGGCGTGTCCATAGGCGGATGACGTCCATTTTTCAAAACCATCTTTTTTTTTTGTTATAAAAAACATACGTGACAAATTTTAGCTCTTTAGGTTAAACAGAGGCTTATTTATTGCGTTTTCAATTTTTGGGTTGTTTGGGAGGTGGGCGTCTCCGTGAGCGGATGACGTCGATTTTTCGAAGACATCTTTGTGTTGATATAAAACACATACGTACCAAATTTTATAGGTGTAGGTTAACTATGAGCTGAGTTATGCAGTTTTCAATTTTTGCGTTGTATGGGAGGTAGGCGGATTCCAAAAATATTCAAAAGTGCAGATCCTTGGGTACATGTGACCATGTGTACCAAGTTTCATCCAATTATCTCGACTCCTTCTTCTTATCCTGTGTTTACGGACAACACACAGACGGACGGACGGACGGACGGACGGACATGAATAGCTTGACTCACGTGGTGACGCTGATCAAGAATATATCTACTTTTCTATACCGGACTCGCTTCTTTCTATGCGTTACAAACGTTTGCACAAAGTTAATATACCCTGACCTTTCAGGTTTAGGGTATTAAAACTAAAATATATAAAAAAACGCGCATGTTTTTGAAACTGTCAAAGTGACCGTCTGGTGCATGCATGAAAGTGAAAACTTGGCAACGCATTGACGCTCTTTAGTCTACAACGTTTAGTTTAAAGTGCAGCAAGCATGCGTGTGTTCTGCATATGATAATTCCTCCTTCTCCCGTTCCACTCATGCGATCGTGATATCATGTTGTGTGTGTCACACAAGCTCACTAGCCAATGTTGTTAATTTATTTTAAGCCATTACTTCTTCAAGCCCCTTTTTTTACTTTCTTTGAAAAATATTCAACGAAAGTTTTTACGCTGATTTAACTTTTTTCGTCTTTTTACACTTTTTTACCGTACTAGTTGGCGAGTGTGTGTTTGGCATGTGTGTATGACACATGTCAACTATGAAATTTTTGTATCTAATATTAACACTATGCTACATATTTTTATGCTACTTTTTTTTGTTATTTGCGATATTACATAAGGCGCCAAGACGACCAACAAGTTTAACTCGCTTTTGCATGGCCGCATGTTGAGGAATGTAGTTTTAAAAACAACCTAGTTTTCAGAGTTGCCATTGCGGAAAATTGGCAATTTTTTCGTACTCAGCGATACTTACACGCTCTTTCATAACATATTACTTAATATGATTACATATTCTTATAGTTTTTTTGTAGAATAATACAATATAAAATATCATAATCAACACAATAAATATTTTATTGTAATCAGAAATAGGGCATTCATACAAAGCCCTGTAAAAGTACACCTTCAAAGCTTAGTCAATTGAGGAAGTTAAGTAACTTGACAACTGTCATCATCGTTGACCAAATGTTGGAGAGTTTTAATTGCAGTTTTGTTATAAAATTTCGAAATATTTTTGAAAGTTGAAATTTAATGCTGATAACCGAGCCCCTCTTCGACCGTCGACTTGTATTTTGTGTTGTCACTTTTTCATTTGCATGTCATTTAAACGGTTATTTCGTGAAATCGTACAATAAAAAATAAATTTATGTGACATTAGATATGTTGCTATTGTTGTAGTGTTTGCTATGATTGCCTACTGCAGTCAGTAGTGTTTAATTTTTTTATATTTATAATTTTTTTTTTGTTTTTTTTTTTTTTGCTAAAAGCATTGTGCTGAAAAGTTTTGAGCGTTCAACGACCTAAAACAACGTCGACAGGCAACCAACGAGCGCAACATGAGACAATTTATTACTGCTCTATATTTTTAAATAAACTAACAAAAAATACACACACAAAAAAAGAATGGCAAAGAAGCAATTTAAATTAATTTTGATAGGCTGTATTTTGTTATTGTTGTATTAGTAGTTTTTTATTGTAATTCTACGTTGCTAAGTTCCACTTCATGACGACAGCCAATAGTTTATTCCATACGAATAACTACGGAGTTAAATTAGCTCTGAACACATTTGTAGAAATTCTTACAAAAAATAAATTAAGAATGAAAATGTATACAAAGAATAATACGACAATTTTATTAGTCATAAGCACAGCGTGGCTTGAAATATGAACAACATCTTGAGCTAGAAATTCATGCCGTTTATTTTTTTGCAAAATTATTAATTCCGATTTCTGTGGCTTTTAATGGAAAATTATTTATGCCAGTTTTTTTTTATTATGATTTAATAACACGCCACTCAACACCATTTGAATTTAAAGGGTTAATCTGGTCATATATGTATATAAAAAAATAAATTTGTTTTTCAGTTATTACTTTTTTTTTTAATAAAGAGACATCATTTTGAAAATTTGTAGTGAAAGAAGAAAGGCAAAATTCATAAAAAACTTTACAAATTTATTACTTGAAATTAATTAAAGAACTATTAATTTCAAAATAAACATTAAGAAAGGTTTAAACAAAATATTCAATATAGATTTAATAATCAAAAGTCGAGAGTAAATATTAATCGCCACTCATATTTAACAATCATATTTTTGATATTGAAATAAATTCTATAATTTTCAAAATATGTAGGCAACATATAGGAAAACACCTCCCCAACATTACCGACTCTGAAATAAGCAATCAGTTAAGCATTAAAAACGTGTTGAACAGAATTTTTTAAAAAACTTTTACTTTTATTTAAACTTTGTATGAGCAGTTTTTTACCCTATATCTATGCCTATATTTGTATATGAAAAACATTTAATGACTCATTAGCTACAAAAATGTTCATTATTTATTCCACACCATCCGCCAAAGTAAGCGTTACGGGTACCAACAACCAACAATAACAAAAACCAAGTCAACAAAACTGGTTAAACTGCGCTATAAAAAAATATTTTTGTGCAAAGCTAACACTTTTTTTCTTATTTCGTTTTGTTTTGTTTTTTTTTTCTTATTTTCATATTGTCAACAGCAGTGATCAGTCAACGTGATGTGACTTTATATCTAGATATTGTAAAAATCTTGGTATTTCGTTCGTATGTGTGCTCAACTGTGTATCTGTGTGAAGATCTTATTTTCAACCAGAAGTAAACAAAGACAGCTCAATTCTTATGAAATCAAAGTTTTTGAAAAAATATAAAAATTAACCGATGCCAAAAAGTTGGGAAGTTGCGAGTCAAAACAAAACAGAACCAAACAAATTCAGGGTGTTACTCAAATTTCATGCAACAGCTGCGACCTTAATTGTTGCAGAGTAAGTATTACGAAATTTAGTGTGGATTTTGTTTTCATTTTATCTCTGTTTAGATTTAATCTTGCAGTTGATATTCTAGAAGATTATTTTTTATTTTATTTTATCACAAATACATTAACATTTATACATGTGAGTCATAGTCGTATTGCCTTAATTTGGAAGATAATTGAATGCTGTGTAAATATTAGAAAACATGTGTTCTGCTTAACGGTGTCAGGGTTAGATTTTTCGTTGAAGTGTGTGCCATTTAAAAAATACAAAACTAGAAACTAACCTCACTTTGAAGAAACAGCGTGTTCATTAGTGAGTTCGATAATTTATATTTGATTTTTTTTTTAAATGTTATCAAATAACTGTTTTGAATAAATTAAGAAATCGAAATTATTGAATTTTAATATTAAGGTTGAAGTATTTTAGTAACTTTAGAATAAAAACAATTGTACACATTTAGTAACACTGATCCAGTTCTGGTCAGTTTTTTATAAGGAAACTTTTGACTTTTTATTGCGCTGTTTTTTTGTCAAGACAAGTTTTATTCGTCATCATGTCTTTAACAAAAAGTTGTTTTTCAATTTAATATTCCTGATGAAAATTTTTGTATAATGTTATAATTATAGTTATAAGTTTTTTTAGCATAGTTATAGTTATAGTTATAGTTATAGTTATAGTTATAGTTATAGTTATAGTTATAGTTATAGTTATAGTTATAGTTATAGTTATAGTTATAGTTATAGTTATAGTTATAGTTATAGTTATAGTTATAGTTATAGTTATAGTTATAGTTATAGTTATAGTTATAGTTATAGTTATAGTTATAGTTATAGTTATAGTTATAGTTATAGTTATAGTTATAGTTATAGTTATAGTTATAGTTATAGTTATAGTTATAGTTATAGTTATAGTTATAGTTATAGTTATAGTTATAGTTATAGTTATAGTTATAGTTATAGTTATAGTTATAGTTATAGTTATAGTTATAGTTATAGTTATAGTTATAGTTATAGTTATAGTTATAGTTATAGTTATAGTTATAGTTATAGTTATAGTTATAGTTATAGTTATAGTTATAGTTATAGTTATAGTTATAGTTATAGTTATAGTTATAGTTATAGTTATAGTTATATTTATAGTTATAGTTATAGTTATAGTTATAGTTATAGTTATAGTTATAGTTATAGTTATAGTTATAGTTATAGTTATAGTTATAGTTATAGTTATAGTTATAGTTATAGTTATAGTTATAGTTATAGTTATAGTTATAGTTATAGTTATAGTTATAGTTATAGTTATAGTTATAGTTATAGTTATAGTTATAGTTATAGTTATAGTTATAGTTATAGGTATAATAATGGTTATGAATATGGTTATGATTATGGTTATGGTTACGGTTCAAGTTATGGTTATAGTTACAGCTATGGTTATAGTTACAGCTATGGTTATGGTTTTCTTAACTTATTTTTAGACTTTTATTTTTTTTAATTTTTCTGAAGTTTTTTAGTTTTGTTTTTATATATAATTTTATTTTTGTTTTCTATTTTTAATTATTTTTTTTCATTGATTTATTTTTTTCTTATTTTGGTTATTTTTTAATTTTTTTATACATGTATTTTTTATTTTTTTTTATGTATTTTCTATTTACATTTTTTCTGTCTGCCCGGTTAATGGACGATTACAGCCGTATAATTTTGAAGCCATCGTAATGATATTTGACGTTTATTGTAGAAATAAAAATTAAGTTTGAAAATGAGTCAAAACGATTAAAACCACGCCTACATCCCATACAATTGTTTCACAAAGATTAATTAAATGGCTTCAAATATTACACATCAGCTTTGATGATTTTCGCACTCAGAGTTTTTAATATGAAAACATATAATGAAAACTACGCCTTCCTGTCATGTATACTGACGTCATAAAACGACAAATATCGTAAACATCTATAAATTATTCCAATGACTTAAAAATTATAATATCAGCTATCATTTGCAATATGTACCCTGAGTTCGAACTTCACCAAAATGCAATGCAAGCTTCCCCTAGTTCCCACACGAAATTAGGTAATAAAATATTAAAATCTTCATAAATTCCACAAAAATTAATACATGAACTTGAATTTATTTATTTATTTATTTTTTTTTTTTTTTTTTTTGGTATTTATATATTATTTTTGATATTTAAAATGTATTCGGAGTTCGAAATTTGAAAAAATTGGATGGAAACCACGCCTACCCCATACAAGGTAACGTCGTCGAAAAAATGTGTATTGAATATATTCTAATATACTTTAGTTCGGCTTTGTCGAAGATAATTGCTTAAAAGTTTAAATTAAAATTTAATAATATTTGTTATTTAAATTATTTTCTTCTATAAATTTTATAAGTTTTGTTTAATTAGTTTTTTAGTGAAATTTTTATTTTTGTTTTTAATTCTTTTATTCATTTTTATTTATTTAATTTTTTTTTTTTTGTTTAATTTTTGTTTTTTACAGCAATATACGAGGTAAGTGACTTTTGAACTTTCCCTGTGGCAACTTCAAATGCAACACTGCTCCTATCAGCTCACAGTTAATAAACTACCAACAAATTCTGAGTCAGCTGTGATATTTATGTGGTGACCGTGGCATGTAGGTTAAGTGTGTGGCTTAGCATGCTCGGAGCCCAGGTTCGATCCCAACCGCGGCGAAAAGTTTTTTCAATAAAAAATTTTTCTGATCGGTCATCACCTCTCTGCAGACAATGGCAAACCTCAGAGAGTAAATAATGCCATGTAAAGCTTCTTGAGAACATGAACTTTAGCCGTTCGGAGTCGGCATAAAACATGTAGGTCCAGTTCTCGATCAATTGTGTGCAAACATTTAATAACACACACAACACAATTGATCATAAGAAGCTCGGTCAAAGTCCTTTCTAGGGCTGAAATGGCCAATTTGTTTTTTGTGTTTGACAACCATCGAAACCTCGTTAATTATAACGAAAATGGGAAAAGTTAATTTTTGTATTTATTTGAAAAATAACATAATGCATTAATAATAAATAAATAGTTAAAACGTCAGTTTTTTTTTTTTTCAAAACTTTGTTCAAAATGTGAAAACAAAAATGTTCATAGATGAAATACAAAAATATACTTTTCGCTCACTGCTTTTTTTTCAAAGTGAGTCAATATTTTCTTAAAATCAATATTATTATTTTTGTCGCCTTCTAATATCCACTCAGCATTTGTTAATCCGAACTCATCAAACAATGATCAATGGTGTTTTTCATTTATTTTTATAAAAACAATTCAAGTCAACAAAAACGTTACTGGGTACAAAGCACAATTATTAGTTGTCACAATTATGCCCATTTATGTAAGTATTAAAATTCATAAAACTAAAACAATTATCACCATTAAAGGCATGACCAATCAGCAATTACATGCGTCAACTGCACCAAACATAGACTCGGAAACTTACAAGCTGCGTGTGTGAATTACCTTTATTACATATAACGTTACGATATTGACAAAAGTTAAATTGAATGAATAGGAATTTATGATTATGTCATTTCAAAACGTGCATTACAGTCAACAATAACACAAAAGCAAAAACAATTACAACAATAAGAGAGCTAAAAAATAAAAAGAAAACAGAATTAAAAAAAAAAAAACAGAAACAACGTGTGCACCTGTATGCAACAGCAATTAAATAGTGAGTAGTTTTTTGTTAACTACTTTCTTGAGCAACACAGGCCGTACTCATTATGAGATCGAAATGAAAAAAAAGCAGCATTCATCGATTTATAATGGAGTGAGCTGGGTACGTGGTTGATGTTTACCTTTTCAGCTGATCGCACACTGTGGCAGCTCTAGACAATAAATGGTAAACAAAAGCGTATAACTAGCTATTTTGTATTGAATTTTTTTATGGAGTTTGCATCACTGAAGTCTGGTTTTTTCTGTTTTTTTGGGGCTTGTCTATAATAACGGCATGCAATAATTACATTTATGGCTATATTTATTGAATTTTTCTGCCTATGGTATGACGTAACGAGAGACGAGTAGCGTCTTAAATGAATTCATTGAATTTTTTTTTTTAAATTTCTTACTGCGTGTTAGCTTAGCTTGAAAAAACAGCACTATACCTTGACCTTGGCTATGTTTGCACGTTAAGTTTATTTGTGTTTTAATCAGGCCTTAAAAAGCCAGAGTAGAAGTTGATATACCTACATCATAAACTATTAGAGCATGAAGTGTAGCATTTCAGAAATTTCTCAGAGTTGATTGGTATAAATAGCGTTTTTTTTTTTTAGTTTTTTAGCAGCGAGTAAACAAGTAAGCTTTAATTGTGGAGTTTCAAGATGTTTTTCTATTATAAATAAAAAGAAAGTTTTTTTATGGATCGGAATAATATATGCCACAGACTTCATTGTGTCCCGCATAGTTTATTAAGACTTGAATTAGATTGCTTCCAACTTCCGCTGCATTGGAGGAACATTTCTCACTCGCTGTAAAAGTTATTAGTTTAAATGCATTTTTATTGACGTCAAAAAGCGGGTCGAACAACAGCAACTGACACGAGAGTGTGGCAGCATAAAATGTGCAACATTTACTCATTCTTTGTCTGCATCCGTTTATTTATTCAACGTTTGAAGTTGAATCTTGTTGCCGTTCAGCCCCATAGCATAGCATTCTGTCGCAATGCGTAGCATTCTTTCAATGGAATTATTTATTGATGTGACAGTTCCAAAGATAGCAAAGATAGCTAGTTACAAACATTTATTATGCCTAACGTTGAATTTATTCACGTTGAAATGTTTGTGTATAGGTTTTTCTTTTTCTCCCTCTTTGACACACTCCTACCCAATTAGCTGTGTTAACAGCTCGGATATGTTAGCTCTGTCAATAGTTTTATTTTTTGTTTTTGTTCATTTGAACATGGAATATATCCTCCCCTAAGTTCTCCCCCGTTAGTGACAATATGTAACACAGTGTTTGCATGAAAAATTAAAAGTATTGACAATTTTATTGAATTTGTTTTATTTTGTTTTGTTTTGTCACTCTTGCGAATACAGAGGAACTTGAGATTTTTAAATTAACTCAATTTACTTTATAATTTTTTTTAACATTTTTATTTTCTTTTTATTTTTTAAAATTTTTTTATTTATCTCTTCATTTTTTTAGATTTATTTTTTTTTTTATTATTTTTATTTTTGTATCTTTTTTAAGATGTTTTCAATTAATATTAATTTTGTGTTTTTTTTTAATTTGTTTTTTATTTTTATTCTTTATATATTCTTTTTGTTTATTTTCTTTTATTTTATAACTTTTTTTTTACTTCCTGTTATTTGTTATTAAATTTTTATTTTCTATCTTATTTCATTTTATTAATTTGTATTAATAAAATTGTAAACAGAAGATAATTATTTTACATTTTTTGGTTTTATTTCAATACACTTGAAAACTTTTTATTATGATATTTTATATTTTTATATATATTTTTTTATATTTTAATTGTGTATTTTATATATATTTTTATTTGTATTTTTCTTCTTTTATTTTGATTTTTATTTAATTTTTTTTTTTTGTTATTTTCTTTTTATTTTTCTTTTGTTATTTTTTTTTTTTATTTTACTTTTTTTTTATTTTTTATTTATTTTTTATTTTATTTTGTTTTTATTTTTTATTTATTTTTTACTTTATTTTTTGTTTATTTTTTATTTTTTTATGTTATTTTTTATTTATTTGTTATTTTATTTTTTATTTATTTTTTATTTTATTTTTTGTTTATTTTTGAATTTTGAATTTTTTATTTTTTAATGTTTTTTTTATCTCTTATTTTATTTCCTGTTTTTTATCTCTTTTATTTTATTTTCAGTTTTTTTTATTCACTTTTTATTTTTATGTTGTTTCATTTTTTTCATTTGTATTATTTATTATTAAAATTGTAAACTGAAAATAATTTTTTACTTGTTAATATTTTTATAGATTTGAAAAATTTTAATTATTTCTCTTATATACATTAAAATATAATATAAATTATTTTTTTAATATTTTTATTATATATATTAATTTTTTATTTATATATTTTATTTAAAATTTACATATTTTATTATATTGCTGCTATTGCTATTTAAACACAAACAAACAAATTGGCCATTTCAGCCTTTGAAAGGACTTTGAACGAGCTTCTTATGATCAATTGTGTTGTGTGTGTTATTAAATGTTTGCACACATTTGACCGAGAACTGGACCTACATGTCTTATGCCGACTCCGAACGGCTAAAGTTCATATTCTCAAGAAGCTTTTACATGGCATTATTTACTCTCTGAGGTTTGCCATTGTCTGCAGAGAGGTGGAGACCGATCAGAAAAATTTTTTTATTGATAGCTATTGCTATTTATATTACTTTAAAACACCAATATTAAAAAGATACACATAAATAATAAAAAGATCATTGTTTTTTTTTTATTTTGTAAAGTATTTTTAATTTTTTTTTTTTTTTTATAGTTTTTTATATTTTTTTAATTTTTTTTATTTTTTTTTTATTTTTTTTTATTTTTTTTATATTTTTTTATGAATTTAACTTTTTTATTTTTCATTTATTTTATTTTTATTTGTTTTTATTTTTTATTTGCGTTTAATTTTTTATATTTAAATTTCTTGTTATTTTTATGTCTTCTTGCTTTTAAATTTTAAAAATCAAACTATAGTTTTTATTTAAATTTTATTAATATTTGAGTTTCTTTTTTTAATATTTAATATTAAGTTTTTTCTTTTCTTAATATATTTTATCTTTATCCTTTATTCATATTTTATTTTAGTTTCAATTTAACTAACAAAAATAGGATTGTTATATATTCTAATTTCTTATTTAACTTTTTACGATTTTTTTGTTATTTATTCCATTTTTATTTATTTTATAATGTTTGTTATTTTATTTTTAGATTTTTTCTTATTTTATATATTCTTTTGTCAAATTTTATGTATTTTTTCGTATTTTGATTTTATTTATTACTTTTTACAATTTTTTTCATACTTTTTTTTTAAATTCTTTTATTTTTTAGATAGTTTTATTTTTTATTACTTTTTATTTTTTCGAACTTTTTATATTTAAACTAATAATATTATTTTTATTGTTCCTACTTTTGAAAATTCTTATTCTTAACCAGGCAGCTGGTTAAAAATCTCTTCAAGCAGAGCGGCAAGCCGATTTCATTCCGAGATTCTTGGAAGAACTCTCTCTTTAGGACATACTTTGACAAAGCTAATATTCCTAGAACTATCACCCAAAAAATAATCGAAGTTCCTTATTTACATACGGAAAAATTAACTAAGGTTGATGACCGGAATTATAACTGCATATTGCAAACTAAAGAAACAGAAAATGCATCTTTCAAATGTTTGACTATGCCAGGAGTACAGACAACGAAATCACCAAGCATATTCTCACCGAATGTCCCAGTGAGGTGGGGAAACCTCGCTAGTCATGATAGGACGTCTTCCTAGTTTTAACCTCGAAAATAATTTGTTTTCTGAAAAAATCTTAAGCGATAAGATAAGATAAAACAGTTTGAAATTCCAGTTATTGTATGATTTTTATAGGAAAATTTTTTAAAATATTTATTTATATGTTTTTAAAAAATAGCTTCAATATTTAATTTTATGTATTTTTGTTTCTACCAGAGTACTTCTTTCATTGTAGAATCTGGTAAAAATTTTTTGCAAACATTTTTTTTTGTGTGTATTGACATGTTTAGCTTTGCAACACTGTGTTCAGAACACGTTCGTACTTTCAACTTAGCTGTTGGAAATTGATAATTCAACGAATTATTCAATTATTTGTCAGAACTTAAAGCAGACAAAAATAAACTAGACAATGTTGTCTACATTTTGCTAATTTGATTGAAAAATTTTTTTATTTTGCATTTTAGATTTTTCCAAAATGAATTTAATTAGTTATGTCAATAATAAGGTTTCTATTGACAGACGGCATACAGAGAGTATGCATGGACAACTAGTTAAATAGCCAATGATTCGCGTAGCTAATTAAGTGAATCTTTTTGAAGCTGCAATACAGCTGACATACTTGCTGCTGCTGCTGCTGCTGCTGGCAAACAATAGTTTCCGTTTAAATAAAAATCAATTTTATTTCAATTATGCTCAGCGACAAGCAGTAATTGTTATAATTTTTAAGTAAAATTTGCTCAGTAAACCGCATTCAAATTCGAATTCCACTCAGGCTTAAAACCATCATAGTTACTAACTAGGTTATGTTAATGCATCAGCATTCCAAGTTAAGCACGTTTGGGGAAAAAGTTAGTGATTGGCATGCAGCATAAAATCTCAATTAAGTATGTTTCATAATTTGAAGCTTGCATAATAAATTCAGTCTTTCTTTCGTGTTGTCTGTCTGTCTGTGTGATGTTGGTCTGTTTGCATTTATTGTGACTCGCTCGAAGAAAGTTGTTGCTGCTGCCAATACCATCCAACCATTTAAGCAAAGATTATTATTTTTCCGGTTTTCATTTGTATAGCAAAATGTTGGCAATCATGGCAATAACCGCTTCACTGGAAAACTTATGCAGCAGTTGAAGCAGCAACAGCGGCAATTCGGAGGATGTAAATGAATGGAAAGACCAAGAAATCTACAGGAAGACAAATAAAGTGGAGCATTTGGCTACGTATGCGTTTATAGATCAATAGAGTTGAATTAAATATGTGATTTATTGCAACTGAAAACTGGAAGCTGACAGGTTTGAAGCTTTGCATGGAAGCTTTAAATTTGTTATATTTTTAATGTTTTTCTCGACAGGCTTTAATTTAATAGATTTCAGTAAATAGGGTTTAGAGTTAAGTTACAGTTCATTTGTGTAGGAGCAAGATCAAAGGGCTGAACCGACCTATGATCCTATGAACATTTATTTTAATTTATTTATTTTTTTTTACCAAACGTTATTTCAATTATTATGTCTTAAAAAGTTTGGCGTATCATATTTTCTTCACTCAAATATACAACTTGTTTGTAAGATACAAGTTCTTTTTTTGAAACGGCAACTTTTGCAGAATTTAAATTAACGGAAATGAGCTGAGATGATAATAAAAAAGAAAAAGACAAATTTCTCATTAACATGAGAAAAACTGTTGTTTCTTAACTTCACTAAACAACAACAATACAGATGTAGCTATAGATTAAGCTTTAGTTGTTTGCTTTTTGCTTTGATTTCCTGTGCGATAGCTTCTTTAATTTCACCTGCCTCAAAATATAGCATTGAATTGAAAACACAACCGCCGCCTACCCCCCCCCCCCCTCCTCACCTCCTTTTTATCTATCTTATGACAATATGGGTCAAACGATTTCCCCCTCCTGAATTTGATCATTATTTTTTAAACTTTTCCACTCATAGATCAATGTTTGTGAATGTCTGTGTGTTGTGCTCATTGTTCTAGCATAATCATGAGTGCTTCCTGCTCTGCAGTGTCACTTGGCGGTATTTTACTTTTATGTTCTTTTTTTCATTTTTTGACTTGACTTTTTGACTGTTTGTAATGACGCTGTTACGAAGTAGTACGAGTTGAAGACAGTTTAATTTGTTTCTTTTTCCTCAATTAAGAATTTTAAATTTAATGCAATTTCTTTTTTGAGTTTTTCCAGCTTGTTCTTCATCTTCTTCACTTTAAAGTTAGTTGACCTTTTTGTGCGCTTTGTTTAAATTCAATTGAACTTTATTAGCTCTCAAGTGGTCGGTTGTTTGTTCGCTCCTCGGTCGGTGTCTCGATCTGAGTTCTGCACTTGTTTTGCATAAGTGCGATGTGTTGCTTTTTTATTGTTGTTGGTATTGTTCTTACTATTATTATTTCTTTCCCCCATTGTATTTTTTTATAGCTTTTTTCCACATTTTTCTGATATTAATCTGATCTTGTTGTTTAGCTTGTTGATCTTTTATGTCTCCCCTTCTACAGAGTTGTACCTATTTGATGGATTCTTCTGCTGGTTATGTTTACCCGAGTTCATCTGTTGCATGGTATTGCTGCTGACTAGAAGTGCCTCTTCGCTCTCTCTTGATGTGCTTCATTTAATAATCTACCATGAAGTATTCTTATTCGTAAATGTATTCTTTGTGATATATAGTGAGTTAATGTGTAAAAAGCTTTGATCTGGTTTTTGTTGATTTCAAAGAGTACACAACACGTAAAATTTTTCTAACATAGTTTCAACTATTTTAAATAAAAATACTAAATTGACATGCTCTTTGATCAAAACGTACCGGAGAGATAGATATTAAATGATGAAGCCAAAATTAGTCTTTTATCATCAACGTTATTGTACAATAAATCTTGCAAATCACACTGTTTCTAAAAAAAATTATAAAAAATGAAAATCTTGTGACGTCCTCACAACTGCATACTTTTTGTGGGGGTTCCCCTCAAATTTTGAAATTTTTTCGACCAAGGCTTAAAAACATACTTGCTTACGAGGAGTACACTGTAAAAAAATATATTTTATTATTTTCTCGACCTAAACTCGAGAACTTGTGTTCAAAATATTTGAAACATTAAGGCTCCATAGGCCAAGCAGGAAATGCCTATAAGTTGGAAGCTAATGTAGAATTATGATACAAAACTTTTTAAAACTTGGTTTCGTAGAAGTAAAATGAGTGTTACAAAATGACATTCGCAGCTCCGGATCTTAATCAAGGAGAGGACATGTGGGGAGCTATAAAACATTCAATTGGGATCTATAAAAAAGAAAGATAAAGCAGATTTGGCAGAAAAATCATGGAATCTTTCTTTATACCGTTGGTAACTTGTGCTAATGTGGTTAATTCTATGGAGTGGAAATGTCATGAAGTTATCAAAACTACAGGAAAAACAAGGAAATACTAACTCCATAACTTTCCAACTCAGGGAGAAGTACAATTTAAGAAAATATACAAAAATATTCTCAAAGTAGGGTTATGTTATTATTATTTTTCCAGGATGACTTTATATAAGCATTGAAATTGAATATTTGCTTGACTTTTTGCGCATAAGTCTTATTAAATTGATGAAAGACTTTAGAAAATAATTTATGAAAACAAAATTTTTGTTGTACAAATTGTTCAAGAAAATGAATATTCCTATTATTTTCTTCACCACTGAATATTATAGTTTGTAGCTGTAATATCGTTTTCACACTCTTTAAGCAGAGTGCCAAAAAAACTTGGTGAGTAAAAGTGCAAAAACTACTTTTCCAAAAAGTGACGCACTCATCACTTTCCGCATTCGTTACTTAAATCAAAGTAAAGTCAGCGGTTATTGATCTCGCAAGATGAGGTCATCGAATCTTAAATAATGCTTAAAACTTTATTTTAAAAAATATTGATATTTTCTGCCCTATCTAACTTGGAATTAACATAGCGTGGGTTAAGACAATGTGATCGTTTGTTTTATTTTCCACACAAAGTAATTGTTTAACATAACTAATTAGAAAAAGCTATTAAAAAACAAACTGTTTAACTTAAAATCTTTTACAAAACCAAGAAGATCTCAGAGCAAAGACCGTTTGCACAGTGAGAGACTATCCATCATTCAAGAGATACACAAATAAAAATTATTTTAGTTTATTTCTTTTTCCTCTTATTTTTGTGCAAAAAAAAATGTGTATAAAAAAACAGTTATTTTAAAAACCAACTATTCTGACCTTTACAGCTAAGCTATACATATTAAAGCAGAAAAATAAACAGCATAGAAACAACTAGAGCCAGAGATAGAAAGTTTTTCAAGACTTTTATATTTGAAAGGGAGAATGTGACTGAAGAGGGAAAAAAACAAAACACCTGTAACATATAAAAAGCTTTTCTCTGTTAAAATTTGGTAAAGAAAAAAAAAATAATTAAATAACAATCTATGAGCTGTAGTTTCTTGGCAACTAAAGAAAACTATGCTTAATTCGCCAAAGGAACGACGAGCATAACGAAATATATTGTTGCTGTAAACCTAAAACCTTACCAAAAATAAAAACAAATAAAATTGGATCAATGAATGAATTTAAAGAAAGAAAGAAATAAGAAACAGGTTTTGACTGAAAAGTGAAGTTAAAAACTTCATCGAAATAAGATAAGCGAATTTTTGCTAGTATTGGAAGGCAGATGGAAGTAATAATATCAAGCTGTATCTTGTTTATTTTTTGTTTTATTTTTAATTTTTTTTTTTTGCTTGGCTTGCGGACAAAATTTTATGTGGTTTTTATATTTTTTTTTTCTTTAAATGTTTGTTCTTTTTCCGGCATATCAAAGTTTTAACAGATTGTCATTACTTTAGAGAGAAAAACTGTGTTCTAACTTATGTGCTTGTTGTTGTTGTTTCTCTGTTGTCTTGACGATGAATCACTTTGATAAGAGACTCAACGAGGACTCGGAGAAACAGTGCTAAGAATGAAGTGGTATGAAGTGCTGCGCTGAGGTAATTTTAAAATTTAAGACGAGACCTACGCAAAAGCAACAATTTTTTAATTTACGCTTAAAGAAAACTTTTGGATTTCTTTCTGTCTATTTCTTTGTTTGGTGGTCTGTCTGCAAGACGACTGTCGCTTTGACAGTCGTCTCGAGTGGTATGGAATTTATAATTTCGTCAATTTGGCGCATTCTTTTTGTTATTGTTGTATTACGATGGTTCTGTGTTGGTTGTGTTGCTAGCTCTGGTTCTGGCTCTTTGCATTTTAACGCAAACAAAGAACTTTTTTCAGTTTAGCCAGCAAGCGTCCAGCGTAAAATAACGACATTAAAACAGAGTGAACTTGCAACAGCTGCTGGAATTTGCTGCTTCAGTGAACTGCTGCTGTAGCTGACAATGTCTACTTGGTTTTGGCCAAAAATTAAAGCTAATCATTATTAATGGCGTAGGTTTTGCGGGAGAATTTTATTTCTTCTTTTTCAGACATGTTTCCAGTATAAGCAGATGTAAAAAGAAAATAAGAAGCATAAGCAAACATTCAAGAAAATATTATTTTTTTCACTTTTAATTTATTTGTGGCATAGTTTTTACTTAAATTTCAAAAGATAATATTTTGCATTTTGTATTTTAAACACTTTTATGTTAATTCTATTTTTTGAACTTTTTTTATGTTTTAAATTTTTGTATTTTTTATATTCTTTTGTTTTATTTGTTCTATTGTATTTATTTTTTATTATATTTTAATCATATATTTCTGTCTTTTATCACATTTTTACTTTTTAAACTAAGTTTTTATATTTTTAATTTTTAGTTTTCTTTTAACCCTTTTTTATTTTTTAAATTTTTTTTAATTTCTGTTTTTATTTTATCATTTTTGTTTCTTTTTATTTATAGATATCTAATCTTTTATATTATTTTAAATTTATTACTTAATATATAATTTTAATTACTATGCTTTTATGAATACTATAATTTTATTTATGTTTTAAATATTGTTTGTTTTTTAATTTTGTTTATTTTTAATTTTTTTTTGTTTAGTTTTATTCTTTTATTCAAATTATTTTCTTTAATCTTTTTTTAAATTTATTTTTCATATTTTAAAGTTTTTTTTTAATTTTTTTAACTTTTTTTAGTTTTTAATTTTTTTTATATATTTGTTAATTTCCGTTTTGAATGTATTTATTTTTATGAATACATATTTAATTTGTTGTTAGATTTACTGTTCATTTTTAAATTTTTTAATTTTATAATTTTTTTTATTTTTTAAACTTATTTTTATGCTTAAATAAAAAAAAAAAAAAAAAAACAAATTGGCCATTTCAGCCCTTTAAAGGACTTTGACCGAGCTTCTTATAATCAATTGTGTTGTGTGTGTTATTAAATGTTTGCACACAATTGACCGAGAACTGGACATACATGTTTTATGCCGACTACGAACGGCTAAAGATCATGTTCTCAAGAAGCTTTACATGGCATTATCTACTCTCTGAGGTTTGCCATTGTCTGCAGAGAGAGAGTGGTGACCGATCAGAAAAATTTTTTAATTGAAAAAACTTTTAGCCGCGACTGGGGATCGAACTCGGGCTCCGAGCATGCTAAGCAACACACTTTACCTGCATGCCACAGTCACCGCCGTGTTTGTTTTATATTCTGTTTTTATTTTCTTTTTGTTCTCTTTTATTTAATACATATTTATTTCTTTGTGATTTTTACTTTTTAAATTTAATTCGTTTTTATTTTCTTTTAGTTATCTTTTATATAATACATTTTTATTTTTTATGTTATTTTTACTTTTTAATTTATGTTTTACATTTTTAGATTTTTTTACTCTCTGTATATTTAATACGAAAGTGTCAAAATCAACTGGCTGTCGAAAAAAAGAACAACAACAACAACAGCTAAAGCAGTTCGCTTTGACATTTGCGGCAGTCGCGCTCTCCGTGTTGCGGCTACCTTATTCACTGTACCGTTTGTATTTCCATCACGTCAAAGAGCGGCAACTGCTTTTGGTTACTCTTCGAATGAGTGTGGAGAGCGAAATCAATAAACTCTAAAGAGAAGGGTTGATAGCAACATGTAGTTGAAACTATCGTAACACAAACGCGTGAAAAGCAAACGACCAAGCAATGCTTAGCATCGGTGGTAATTTCCTAAAAAACTTAATGACTTAATTGAATATATTTATTGTTAAATTTTCTTAAATATACCCCGCTTATGGCATTCTATAGCACAAATATGATATTTTAAAATTTTTTTCATAAAAATCGGTCCAGTAGTTTTGGAGTCTATTGCGCACTTTATATTTCAACTTCAATTTTATATAATAGTATAGATAGATAGGCTAAGGTTTTTTTGTGACTTCAACTCCTCCAAGAACAAGAGACAGATTTTAACGGTTCAGATATCATTAAATCAGGTTAAGGCTGTAAATGTGCAAACCACTTTTAAAAATTGTGTTTTCGCTTCAGGGGATTCCCAACCTTTTAAAACAGAAATAAAATTGTACAAAAATCCGCAATTTAATCGATTTGAGATTTGGTTTTTGGTGAAATTTTCAAAACTAAAAATTATTATTTTTACTTTGTTTTATTATATTTAGTTATGTCTAATAATTTGAAAATTTATGATCCGATATTTTATAATAGTAATAATTTTTAGCTATGTAAAAATATTCGTGTAAGTCCATCTTCGTTATTTTACTGCAACAGGAAAAACGCTTCTTTAATAGAATAGCATGCATTAAACATTAATTTTTCTAACATTATATTCTGATTAAATTGCTCGAATTCGGGCAGCAGGTTTACTAGTACATATTATTATTCTAAATTTGTTGCATTTTTTATGTTATTCTCATATTTTGTCATTTCATGTATGTATATCAATATGGGTAAAAATGTCGGGAATTTGTTTATAAATCAAAATAACTTTATTTATTCTTCTAAATTCATTTCATGAGCCTCAAAGTGGTCCACCAGGATGCAATACCCTTGTGTCAACGTTTTTTTCCAATTTTCAAAACATGCTGAAAAATGCTCTTCTGGTATAGCCTTCAATTCATTCTTCTTTTCGGTTACTGTCTCTTCTACCGATTCAAATCTGTGTCCACGGAGCGGTCTCTTGACCACTCTTAGGAAGGAATCTTTTCTAGGAATAAGCTGAACAGAATCTGGAATCCAAATAAACCCATCACATCTGGTTTTGTTCTTTTTTTTCAAATTGCTTCACTTCAATTCTTTGTTTCAGAATCTTTAATATCTTCTCCAGACGCAATAGTAAAATGAGTGCTAAACTTCTTTGTACTATGTTCCGTTGTGCATAACAAAGCAATTTTTTCAGAAAGTTTGCTTGTGTAGTTTTCGAGCCAATGAAATGTTTTTTTTGCAAATGTTTGAAAATTTGCAGAAAAACCTTTACCGGTTTTTATTGCACCATTTTTTGAAATAACGAAGTAGAATAAGCAGAAGAAACCAACAAATTCAAAAATTTGTGTGTCGACTTTTTGAACGCACTGTAACTAGGTTGATAATTAAGTCAACAATAATATCAATTGTTTGACGGTGCGTTTTGTACTTCTTTTTTTTTTTCTTTCAATTATAATAGAAACGACGCATCACTTGTTAATGTTTATCTGTCGTCACCAATGTTGTTATTATTGTTGTTGTTATTGTTGTTGTTATTGTTGTTGTTGTTGTGCTTGTTTTTATATTTATGCCGACGATGTTGCCTGTCTGATGTAATGATGAGTGATTACAATTACATTTAAGAGGACTGAGTTTAAATTACAACAAAAAGGTCGAATAAAATAAAACCGTTCTAAAACGGCGATGATCAACATAAATTTCAAACCGGGTCACATAACGACATTATCAAGTTTGAATGCGGTGAAATAGAATGAATAACAATGAGTAAGTTTATTTGAGAAAAACTAAATAAATAAAAAAATAGAATTTGAACTTTAGTTATATATTAAGAATTAAAAAAATGTTAAATTGTAGACTACTCCTACTCGTAGTAGTAGTGTCATGGTTGCAAACTGACAAACACGACGACTACACTTTTCCGAACAACTAGTCATTAGTTACAATCTCTTTATTTGCAACATATTTTTGTGCCGAAGAAACCGGCTTGAAAATTCCACACATTCA
The DNA here is from genome assembly GCA_958299015.1 of Tetanocera ferruginea. Lineage (NCBI taxonomy): Eukaryota > Metazoa > Arthropoda > Insecta > Diptera > Sciomyzidae > Tetanocera > Tetanocera ferruginea. Next base: position 130,088,126 of record OY282644.1, read on the forward strand.
AACGAGTCTTAATTAATTTATGCATGCGCCAAAGAATAACAGTAACAAAATAAAATCGCCAAGAAAAGACAGCAAAAAGCATAAGCTAAATATGCTTTCAAGGTCGGTCAACGGAATTTGTGTTGGGGAACAAAAATGGGGGAACGGATGTGCAAACGCACAACGCACATCACACAAACGCACACATTTAGCCTTCCGTTTTATTTCATGCTGACAATTCGCCAAAAAGTAAGGAAGAACAAGTTTCGCAATTTCAAAACGACTTAATATTAATTTCCGCCGTTCAAATTAAAGTGTTGTTTGTGAATGAAGATGGACATCTGCCTGGTTGAGTTGAACTTGTTGCTGTCGATTAAGAGCAATTTTATTTTTTGTTGGAAGATAAAAAGATGCTTTAAAATAAAAAAATACATATGCAAAAAGCAGAGCTCGATGAGATCAATTCGTGGGATTGAAAATTTTACAATGCCACAAAGTTGACAATAAAAATTGAAAATAGTCAGGTTTAGATAGAAATTCGACAAAACTTGCATACATTGTAAACCTTGGCCTTAATTCAACTTGAATATTAAAATAACAAGCATTAGTACTTAAAAACTACCTTCTATACACAAATAGAAAAAAAAATCTACTGCAATTAGCATTCAATGTTAACCCTTAAAAACGCTGCGCGCAGGCGTATAAAAACTGCTTCGCTTCAAAAAAAAAAAACGTGAAAAACACAAATAAAATATTAAATCAACAGTGGACCCACTGCAAAGGCGCTGTTAACAATAAGCAAAACAGCACATAGCAGACAGCCATCCCTTTCTGGCATATGCCATCTAAAGGCTCCACTCGAAACTGCCAAATAACAGCAGCAACTGTTAAAAAGCTGTTAACAGCAAAACCACAAAAAGGAGATGAAGGAATTCTACTACTGCTCTATGACTTTTAATTATATTTTTATATTTATACCATATTTAATACTGTATTTAAATAAACTCACTTTATCCAGACACTTTAATTCCTCGATCGGATAAACGATCTTTTGGCAACGCGCGCAAGTTTTATTCATAGTTGTTGGTATTTGTAGGCTGCTTTGAAGCTATCCTTGAAGAATTTTACAATTTTTTTTCACTTTTCGTTTGCTTTTTCAAGATAGGTATTTATTCGTTTTTTTTATTATTTTTATTTTCTTGTGGCTGATGAATTTTTCCAAAAGTTTAAATTTTTATGTTATATATTTCAACTTCAAATTTTGATTAATTTTTCAATACAAATTGTTTTTTTCACAGCACAATAGGAAACTATTTCAATTTTGTCGGTGTACAACAATAAAAAAACTTGCAAACGCACAACAGAATTCAATAGGAAAAAAATTCCAGTTGGTAGCTATTCCAACGAAGAATATATTTTTTATTATTCCTACGTTTTAGCTTCGTTTTGTAAGTTACTGATGTTGTTGTTGTTGCTGGTGTTGATTCAATTTTCTTACTATGTTGTTGTTGTTGTTGCTTTCTTGTATTTGTAACACGATCAACGCGAATTGAGAAGCTGTAGAATTACAACAACATGTAGACACTGCGCGAACGACTTGCTTCCTTTTGTTTTATTATTTTTATTATTTATATTTTACGCTGCGTCGCACACACAATAATTATGACTTTTCCGCACTAGCAAAGAACAGCGAATGAAAATAGAGCGGTACCATAGTACAACAAGGAAGGTAGTATTATTACTGACTGCGCTGCCGAGCTGTGGGCATAGAGTGTCAAAAACAAGTGATGTACACCGAAATAAAAACATAAAGGGAAATTTTTTTAAGCAAATCAAATTTTGTATAGATTTGTCTTCCCATCATTGCGCTTAATTATTTTATTAATTTTTCATAAGTTCCGCGTGCCTTTATCAAGCCCCAACCAATTCTTGAATTCCTGTTCAAAATTTACAACACAAATGTTTGTAAATCAAATTATTCTCTTTCCAAACTCTTTTGCCTTATTTTGTGTTTTTTAAAACAATGCAAAATTAACTTATTTTTATTAACAAAAATCAAAAATATTGCCATTTTTAAAAATTTTGTTTTCCCCTTCTCACAAAAATCCAATTTTTTCTTAATAAAAACAACACCGTCAATTGTCATCACAGCATTTTGACACTACATGCCTACGCAAAACAGCTGTTTCAGTCTTATTAATACTACCTTCCTTGTTGTACTATGAGCGGTACGAGAGTATTGTTGGAGCCGTTGGCGCTGCTGGAGCAAGTGTTGCGGCTGCAAAGTGCACTTTTTGGAGGCTCCATTTGACAGTATTGGATAACATACGAAATTGCTAGTGTGCGACAGAGCGCACAATATGTAAGCTTCCACATTATGCAGTTGTGGCATATTCACAATCATCTTAACTATGGAGGTTTGTGCCAAATATAATTCTAAGGTAACAGCAATTCTGTTGACTTGCCGTTAACCTTAATCGACAGATAAGCCTTAACCGAACCTTGAGAAAAAGCTGTTTTGCTAATCGATGGTAAAAGTTCCAATTAGTACTCAACCGGAAATTGCGAAAAAGGCCCTTTATCTTTGAAAACATCACAAAAATTTATAAAAATGATTTGGTCTGAATTGAATCTGCAGATAATCCGATGAGAGTCTGATAATCATATGATTTAAATTAATGAATGGAACCATTTCGTTTTAATACTTCAACAATATTGAAGTATTATAAATGCAACAACAATAACCGACCTTATATACTGTGATCTGATTTGATTTAACTTTTACCCAAAAACGACTTTAGTTTAAAGGCTTTGCAAAATATTCTTAATGCTTCAGTATGATAATGTTAATAAGGCTATTTTAGACACTCATAAAACTATCATGGAGAATAAGACGAAAGCCAATAGATATGAAAGAAAACATTTTCAGCGGAATTACAAATGCAACAACAATAACCGACCGTATATAAGGTCGAAAAAAATGCAGCAATTGTCTTACAGGCCGTCTCCACAGGACATAGCACATGCCATCACATACACCAAGGCATACGAAAATCTTGTGGAGACCGCATATGCCCCGGTATATTTTATGCCTTGCGATAGATGCCATGAATTATGTTAGGGCATCTATCTCATGGCATGAGCAGTCACATTTTTTAATTTCACTGGAACTGAAATTATACTTTATCGGTGCTGCGCTACTTTTCGGCAAATTCTATTATATTCGTTCCATTTTATTAGTTCCAAATAAAAATGGGTTTTTAAGTGAATTTGGGCGTTGTCGTTAAATAAATACACCATTTTGTTCATATTAAATTCTTTTAATACCTGTTCAGAACATTAAGTTGAAATGTTGTTTACATATGTTAAAATACAGTTGTATATTTTGACATTCAACGCCCATGCCGTGGTGCATGTGAAGACATGTGCTAAACCCTGTGGAGACGGCCTGTTATACGCATGCTGTATAATCCATGAATGAAAGAATACAGTATTACGAAATCGACATCATTGGAGCTAATTAATGTTGCCATCTCTATGACATCTCTATATAGCCTTCTTATTACCATACTTTTTAGCTAATAGGTAAAGTTTGTAGGGAATGTGTTGTTACCACTACAAAAAAAGTCGATTCTTGAAAATCTTGAAAATTTTATTGAGTGAAAAATTCTAACATAAGTAGTGTCCGACCGAAAACAAAATTTTGGCCGAAACCGAAACCGAAAGCGAATTTCGACCATTTTTGTAATATTCGGCCGAAACCGAAACCGAAACTGAATGTCTACTTGAAAATTGTTTTAAAAAACAAATTATTTGTTTAATTTTTTTGTTGAAAGCTTTCAAAAATATAACAATTGAAACATATTATAATAACGTATATATACGATAAATATGCTTTTGCCTTTATTCAAAAAAATTAACGAGCCTCTTATAAAGCCTTTACAAAAAAAAACCCCAAAAACAGTATTCATAAACGTCCAATAACGACAAAAATCTCTTATAAAGGCTTCTTAAATGAGTAACCTTCAATAAACCCTTTTTAAAATTTTTACTCTAATGTGAGCACAAATATTGTCAAAAATACTTCAAACTGTTTCAAAAAATATGGAAACATGGCAAAACATTTCAAAATATTGAAAATAAAAATTATAAGTGACAATTTTTTTCAGAGAAGAACATAGATTAAACATTTTTTTGACTGTTTGCATGTCAAAATATTGATAAAATTATGACAAATAAACAAAAAATTATTGAATTTATCAAATTCACAAACCATTCTTGACACTGTTCCCATTTCAAATTGAGAGTGTTCCTATTTTAACAAATAAGCTGAGACAATATTTTTATGAATAACAAAATTTTAAAAAGCATTTTATCTCTAAAAAGCTTTTTGACTATTGAGCACTTTAAATCTATTTCAAGATATTTTTATGAATAAGACCGTTTGAATATTAATATTCAACTTTAAAATAATAAATAAAGTGATCATTTTAATATCACTTTAAGGAACTTTTTAGTATTTGAAGTTAAATAACTTAATATTATAATCTAGAAAAAAAATCTACATTTATCGTTTTGTGCTGGACCCAACGCACACGGTCAATCAAATGATTAAATTTACGTTTTTGTTCTACTTAACACCATTAAAAATTTTGATGAAAGCGAACTCTCATCTACCATTGTAATATATGTAAGAACCGAATTAGTAGTGTCCGATCAAATATTCGGTTTCGGCCATATTGATGACGAATAGCCGAAACTGATTAAAAGGGCCGAAACTGATCGAAACCGAATATTCGGTCGGACACTAAACATAAGTACATAATGCAAGAACTAACAGACTTAAGATAAGCTGGATTGCATGTCTGTAGCTATGAAGGCTAGTATCGACAAGCTTCCCGATAGTAAGTACAGAATGTAATTAGTTAAAGTGCACTTAAAAGCTATAGTAATGACTCAGGACCGCGGGATCGTCAAATAAGTTATAATGTTGAGAAAAATAACACAAAAAAGTACATGAAATACATGAAATGTGAGTAATAACCAAAACGACTAATTTAACAGTTTGTAATGTGTTTGTAAAAATAAAATTATTAAGTTTTTAGATAACTTAAAAAATTTGCACAATATTCAAGAAGTAAACAAAAACAATGCATCAATATCAAGAATATTTAGATTAGTGATCCACGATTTGATTGAGTTGACTAAAATATGATAAGTATTAATATTTCTAATCTTCTGTGGTAATTTATTAAAAAGGCGCGACGCAACGGAGTCATAAAAATGACAAAAAAAGCATAATAGAGTGTCTAGGAATGTCTACTAAGTTATTGTTATTTACCCGAAGTCTATAATGTGGGCAGTTTCTAGTCGCCAGATGTTTATTTTGATTTACGAAGAACTTTAAAACTTTGTAACAGTATAAATGCTTTAACGGCTTTATTCGAATTTGAGAAGAAATAGAAATAAAAATAATTTTTATTTTAACCGTTTAAATTTTTCATATATAATTTTCATATAATTGTAATAACATATTTACGCGCATATCTTTAAAACGGTAACTCTTTCGGTAAAAATGTTAAGGACAGTTTTGAAGAAAATTGTTGGATCTATAATTTTCATCCAAATGATTTTAATCTAGGGCTTACATTAACGAAGTTACCATTTTTGGTAATCTTTGAATCCGAATATCTTTGGATGCGCACATGTAATTGTTGTGATCTTTTCAGAGGTGGGTTATTTTATTTTACTTAAGGTGTGTGCAAAAATTCAGCAAAATATTATTGTTTTTGAAGACAAATACAAAGTAAATGAACTATTGAAAATTTTGTTTTTTATTAAAAAAGCCCTGTTTTTGAAGAAATAATTAACCCCCTTACGTAACTCTTTGAGCAAAAAAAGGTCTCAAAATGTAAAGAACCATCTATTGCAAACATTTAGATGCAGTTACTACACATGATTTGAATTTAGTTTAAGAGATATAAGAAAAAATTGGTGACTTAAAGGTGAAATTTGACCTTGAATTTCTATCTTATTTGACCTAATCCGATAAAACTGAATATGAGGGCATAATATATAGACCATGCACTATTATAAACCATTGCGATATTTGAGGTTATTCCAATTGACTCTTAAATTGTCGCACAGTGTTATCAATAAAAATCCCTAGACATTTGAAAGAATTAACACTTTCAATCATGAGACAATTTTGATCACAATTAGTATCAAGACAATAAGTAATTGCTCTTTTATTTTCTTTACAATGTTGGCAGTAGCATAAAAATTTCTGACATTTGCCACAATGATACTGAATTTGATTTGGATGAGAATCTTTCCACTTGCACTAAAATACCTTAGTTTTATCTTTTCGCTGACAGCCAGTTTGTGATGTAAGAACCATATTCTAAGTTATTCTAGTTGAATTGATCTCAGCGCTGAGATTAAGCGGGGAATAAAAGTAAAAGCCATATCATCAGCAAAAGCCACAAGAGAGATATTGTCATGCGATTTCAATAACGAATTTATGTAGACAAGAAAAAGAATTGGGCCGAGTACCGAACCTTGTGGAACACCTAAATTAATTTCTTTATATGAGCTGATTAAAGCGTTCATCTTGACCCTTTGCTTTCGAGAACGTAGATATGACTCAAACCAATCATATATAAATCCTCTAAAACCACATTTAAAAAGGTTCGACAGTAAAATTTTATGGTTAACGGTATCAAACGCTTTAGTAAGATCAACGAATAGCGCCGCCGTGAACTTTTTGTGATTTAAACCAATGTAAATATTGGAACAAAAATTTAACAACGCTCCTTCAGTAGACTGACCTTTCCGAAAACCATATTGGCATTCACTAAAAAAATTAAATTTCCCAAGGAAGCCAAGCATGCGGGATTTTATTCTTTTTTCAATAATTTTGCTAAAAACTGGCAAAAGCGAGATCGGTCTGTAGTTATTCAGCAATATTCTGTCCCCTTTTTTAAACAATTCAATGACTTCAGCAGCCTTCAATTGAAGCGGAAATTTGCCATCAAGAACAATTTTATTAAATAAATAAACAAAATATCTACAATGTTAAAAACAATATTTTTTACTAAGTTGCTTGAAAAACTGTTTTAATTTGCAGAATTGGAACCTTTTAAGGATCTGATGATATTAAAAACCTCAAAAGATGTGAAAGGAATAAAAACGAAGCAATGGTCAATGACAGCATCAGTGCAGGAACAACTGCAAGCCTTTTCCTCAGAAACATTTTGATTTGCAACATTTTCACCTACAGAAACAAAACCACTGATTAAATTGCTCGGAGATATTTTGTTTATCTCCGATATTTTTTATTAGATTGAAAATAACTTTGCCGGCAGTGCACAAGTGAAGAGAATGAAAATTGAAAATTAATGGAATACTAATAAGAATTTTGATACAAATTACTATGAGTACAAAAGAGATAGTTATATCAATAATGTCTAATACCATATGAATAAGATGAAAATGCATAATGATAAGCCTTACAAGTTGGCTCCAATTACTTCATCTAGCGGTAAAACATGCGGACGTCGTAACCTTGTATTCTTTCATCAATTGTATAATCTGAATCCACAATATACATTGACTCACTAAACACATCTTTATTAAATTCACAATAGCTTCCTGTTTTATCTGTTCACCATAGAACTTAACACAAACTTCATTCATGCCATTCTCGTCGTCTCTCCCATTCATTCATACATGCGATGGTTCCAAATCATCCCCTGAATTATCAGATTCAGCTGTCAAATACAAGTTACTAAATAATACGCAAGTTCGGCACATACGTACAAACATATGTACGTGTATCCTTTATATCCTTAGCGTATCCTCTTTCGTCATCGAATTTTCCAAGATGTTGCAGGTTATTCGTAGTTAACCATTCGACAACGTTAGGGCGTCAGACAAAAACCAAAAATTTATTTAATACAGTGCAATATAATTCAAAATTGTTCATATAATAACATTAACTTACTATCATCATAAAATAATTCTCAATAAAATTAAATTTATATGTGAGAATAAGAAATTTTTTGCAAAAAAATAGACAAAGAAACTTGTCTCTAAAAAAATCAATCAAAATTTTTTCACAGATAATTATTATAACTGAAAGTTCTATAATATGAAAAACTAAATAAGGAAATCTTGAAAAATACTCAAAAATTATGAGCAAAACTATATAAAACATAATAAATAAAGTTAAATTTAAAATTTACTAACAAAAATTTTCTCAATTTCTTGTCTTCTTATATGTATGATAAAGCCATTTACATAAACTCACAAATATTTTTGGCAGAAAATTAAAAATATTAACATAAGTTTTCAAATATTAAATAAAAAAACTAAGAAAAAAACCGAAAAAATGGTCTACTTGTCTACAATTTTACTTTTCAACCCACAAGGGTGGAATTGTGTGAAAAATCAATAAATGTGCCTGTATGCTGAATACCGGTGTGGAAAAATCATATCGATCTGAAAAAGACCGAATACATAGACTTACATACATACAGGACAAATACAAAGCATAGTTGTTTATATTTGGTTTCTTTGTGTGATAATTTGCACACAAAATAACAAAAAAGGAAAAACAAGACCCGGAAAGAGAACCAACAATAACAACAACAAAAACGACAACATGTGTCCTTCGTGTATAAAACGCGTAACTCTTATTACGTGAGTTAAAAGTGTGAAAACGTAAACAATTAAAAAAAATAATACACAAAATAAAAAATAAATTTTCAACTGGAAAAGAAAATATAATTATATAATCTGTGTAAAATGTGCAATTACTCAATGCTAGTTATAAGTTAATACTAAAATTTGTTTGCTGTGATACATTTAAACAATCAAAATCTCACAAATTGTATTCTTATAAAAAACACATGAATATTAAAAAGAAACGACTATATAAAATAAATTAAAAACATGCAAACTCTGAGGAAGAAAACGAGTCCTTGCAAATGTGAGTAAGAAAATCTTAGAATAATGAACAAAAATTTAATTGAATTCTGTAACTGCGTCCATAAATGATATTATTACCTATTTTCTACGACTGTGCGATCTGATATGATGGCTAAAAACCGTTAAATAGATTTGAATTTTTCGGAGGAATCAAGTCTTATCCTATTAACATTAATATAAGTGATACACTGTACACTTACAGAATATGTTTGAACCTGAAATCTTAGTACTTGCTTAGGTGGCCATGACAACCCGTTGGCGGGTTACGGTCGACTTCATCAGTTCTCGCCAGGCGTCTCTGCTTCATTCGCGCCGTCTACAATCTCTTTCACCAAGCGCGGTAAGGGCTTCCTCGGCCTGGTCTATCCATCGGAGGCATGGTCTTCCTCTTCGTCGTCGACCCTCGGCTTTCGCCTCAAACACCTTTTTCGCTGGAGCTTCTTCATCCATACGAAAGACATGACCCCGCCAACGTAGTCGCTGAATTGTTATACGCTGGACTATGTCAATGTCGTCGTAGAGCTCGTACAGTTCGTGGTTCATTCGAATGCGATAGTCGTCACCAACTCGAACAGGACCAAAGATTTTGCGAAGAACTTTCCTCTCGATCACTCCAAGAGCGGCTGCATCTGTTTGCGATATCACCCATGCCTCAGCGCCATAGAGAAGCACAGGTATGATGAGCGTCTTGTAGAATGTTAGTTTTGTCGATCGAGAGAGGGCACTGGAACCTAATTGCTTACTTTGCCCGTAGTAGCACCTATTAGAAATTGTTGTTCTTCGCTTTATCTCCAGGCTTACATTATTGTTGCTGTTTACGGCGGGGCCAAGGTATGTAAACTCCTTGACAACTTCAAAGTTATATTTGCCTGCTGTAACATGGGAGCCTAGACGTCGCACTTCCCTATTTGCAGCCAGCATATACTTTGTTTTGCCCTCGTTCACCGTCAAACCCACTTTGACTGATTTCTTTTCGATAGCGGCGAAAGCAGCGGTTACATCTCTCTTGGTTCTGCCGATGATATCGATATCATCAGCATACGCAAGGAGCTGGACACCTTTGTAGAAAATGGTACCATTTCGATGTACACCTGCCTTTCGTAGGATCCCATCCATGATGATATTGAAGAGATCGCATGATAGCGGGTTGCCTTGTCTGAAACCTCGTTCGGTATTAAAGGTTTCGGAGAGGTCATTACCTTGATGGAGCTGCATGTATTGCTCAACGTCATCTTGCAGAGCCTTATCAACTTTGCAGGTATACCGAACTCTAGACATTGTTGCGTACAGGCAATCCCGAATCGGGCTATCGAACGCAGCTTTGTAATCAACAAAGAGATGATGGGTGTCGATTTGATTTTCGTGGGTTTTCTCCAGGATTTGGCGTAGTGTAAAAATCTGGTCTATGGTAGACTTGCCAGGACGAAAGCCACACTGATAAGGTCCAATCAGTGTTTTGGTATGCGGCTTCAATCTTTCACACAATACGCTCGAAAGAACCGTATATGCGATGGAAATAAGACTGATACCTCGGTAGTTGGCGCAGATTGTCGGGTCTCCTTTCTTAAGTATAGGACAAAGCACACTGAGATTCCAATCGTCGGGCATGCTTTCCGCTAGCCATATTTTACTGATGAGTTGATGCATGCACCTTATCAATTCACCGCCGCCGGTTTTAAACAATTCAGCAGCCAGGCCGTCAGCACCTGCAGCTTTGTTGTTTTTTAGTCGCTGGATAGCAACTTTAACCTCGTCATGGCTAGGTGGTGGAATTTCCACTCCATCATCGTCGATTGGTGGTGTCAGACTGCATTCTCCAAGGGCGGAATTGTTGGTATCGTCGCCTGCAAGCAGATTGGAAAAATGCTGTCTCCATAATTTCAATGCGCACTGCGTATCTGTAACCAGATCACCATCTCTACAAGTGGATGTTCCGGGCTTGAAACCTTGGGTTAGACGCTTAACCTGCTGGTAGAATTTTCGAGCATCCTTCTTGCCCTGGTACACCTAAATTTTTTCTCGCTCACGCTTTTCCTGCTCTCCTTTTTTACATCTGAAAAGGCATCTCTCTTCCTTCCTCTTATCGCGATAGTTTTCGTGCATGGCTCGCGTTGCAGCTGATTGCAGCGTCTTTTTATATGCGGCGTATTTTGCTGCTGTCGCGTCACGACACTCCTGGTCATACCATTGGTTGCGAGGTTGCGGGCGCCGAAAACCAATGACTTCTTCAGCAGCAGTGCGCATGGAGTGGGATATATGCGCCCAAAGTCCGCCAGCGTCGTCGAGGCAAGAGTAAGGTTGGTTGAGCTTAACCGAGAGTTGAGCGGAGTAGACCTCGGCGGTCCGTTGTGATAGCAACTTATCGACATCAAGCTTTCATTGTACATTCTTCGCATTGCACAATCGCATGCGGATCTTGACTGCAACAATATAATGTTCGGAGTCAATATTGACCCCCCGAAATGTGCGCACATCCAGTACACTTGAAGCGTGCCTTCCGTCGATCACAACATGATCAATTTGGTTTCGCGTTTTTTGATCCGGGGACAGCCAGGTTGCCTTTTGGATATCATGGTGTTGGAATATGGTGCTACTAACTACCATGTTTCTCACCGCGGCGAAGTCGATCAGTCTTAGACCGTTATTCGAAGTAGTCTCGTCGAGACTGAACTGACCGACAGTGGAGCCAAAGATGCCTTCTTTTCCTACCTTCGCGTTAAAATCGCCGAGAACTATTTTTACGTCGTGGGCCGGGCAGCGAGCATACACGTCCTCTAGGCTCAAGTAGAAGGTGTCCTTGACAGCATCGTCCTTTACCTCCGTCAGGGCATGTGCGCAAATTAGGCTGATGTAGAAGAATTTCGCCTTGACGCGGATTGTCGCCAGCCTTTCGTTTACAGGTGTGAACCGGGAAACAAGTTGACGTATTTTCCGACTTACGACGAATCCACATCCAAATTCGCGCTTCTCCGCATGGTAGCTGTAGTAGATATCGCAGTCTGCTCTCTTAGAGCAGCCTTGTCCTTTCCATCGCATCTCCTGGATGGCAGTGATGTCAGCCTTTATTTTTTCGAGGGCTTCCACCAGTTGGACAGTGGCACCTTCCCTATAAAGGGTCCGGACATTTCAGGTGCATATCCGTAAATCATTATTCGTTTTTCGTTTGCGGTGGTCGTCAACGTAGTGGGGGTTTATATCCGAGGCTGATTTTGTTTTCATTGGGAAGTTATCAAGTTTATAGTCTAGAGGAGACCTTGCCGCTCAAATTAGCCGCCAAAGTTTATCGGGTGGTAGTTTTTGACGTTTCCAGGAGACACCACGCGGAGGTTTTGAGTCGACTTGAGACGATTTCGACATGGATAATGCTGGCCTCGCCAAGTTGAGGCAATCAGACACGTTGCCATGTGAATATCGCCCCCTTGTCCCCCTGAACCTGAAATCAAATTATTTAAAAAGATTTTTCATTTAAAGTTAATTTTTAAAGTTTGATGTTATTTTAATTATAAAATATAATTTTATAATTTAAGCTTATAAATTTCGTCAAACTTGATTACTGTCAAATATTGAACATTATTTTTTGTAAACACGAATTGAAAAATATTATTTATATCAAACGCTTTGAGCAGCAGCGGATAAAGAAAACACATCAGATTCCAGTTCTGGTGACTCCGGCGCAACGCTCAAAGAGGTACTCTTCTTTCAAGTCAGCGTCCACATGACCATTTATTAGACTGGAAATGGGTCCTCTTCCTCGCAATTAAAGGCTTACTGAAAAATATTTCTATCATCGCTTCCTCGCACTTTTATATGCAGCGAAAAGTGTCTTAATTTTCCCATCCAATGCTATGATTGATATGTTAGATTTTTGTGTTGTTATTTGTAGTTTTTTGTTTGCTTTTAAAAAAAAATAGTGTTTTTTATGTGCCAAACAGGGTTATTTTCCAAGAAGTGCTGCCAATAAATTACGTAAAATATAATTTTCTTGAAGTTTCTATCGGCTAAAATTATCTTGTCTAGCCCAAAAAATTTTTTGTACGAAAAATATTGTTAAGCATATATAGCGATGCCAAAAAAAAATCTGCTAAACGGTACCACTTATTAAAACTTCAATAATTTTTGGCTTGCCTATGGCTCAAGTTCTATCCAATGCTTTACCAAGTGAAATTTGCTGACCTATACAGGAATAAATGTTAAGAGGGTTCTACGCAATATAATGGCTGTGCCAATATTGGTGGCTATTTGATGATTGTGTGCGATTATTATAAAGTTTAGATGCAAATATGCGACGACATGGTAGCACATTACACGGTCCAATGGTTGAAACTGCCAACTGTTGTACAATAACCGTGCATCCGTTCTATCGTGTTGAACCACCATTAAGGGAAGAAAGGTTTATATTTTTCAATTTGAGGGGATTTATACAAACCAGTCACATGAGATTTTCTTAAATTATCTTTACAAGGTTAATCTTCAAATTACATGATAAAATTGTGTGGAAGAGACTTTGTTTTCAAAATTCAACCAACAACGAACACATAAAAGAATAACTTCAAAAAAGTTTTACGAAACCACCTGACCACAACAACCACAGTGACTTTTTTGTTCACTTGAGTTTCCTAGACCGCACTCTTACATTTGACTAGTGCGGCTAGAGTCCTTGAATAAACCCCCTCTTATGAGCTTCTACTAAAATTCAAATAAACAAATTACTTTTTTCTACTTATGACACAATATTATGCCCAATTATTAACCCTGAAGTAGCTGTAAAGTAAATCAATAAATTAATTTTTCAAATAAAAATATTTACAAAATTACATATTTAGGGTGCTCACAGTTCTGTATTATCTGCTCTGTTAACTTTGCCGTCTATTAACTTTAGAACATTTTAGCACGTGTTAACTTTGATTGTTTTTGTTTTACGTACAAACTTGAGATACCACTTGTTGCTAAAGTTATCTCACTTCTGCTCATGTCTTTCTTTTGTGTTAATGTGGTATCACTAGTCAGCTGATTGAATTTTGTTGCAAAAAAATGGAAGAAGAATGGATCGTTGAAGAAGTAAGTACATTTTTCCATAATTCTTCGTTTCCGTTCATTCGAGGCATGTTTTTGAACAAATTTCAAATTTTTTAAAACTATTTTTGCAATTTAGCTCCAAAACACAAAAAGAGGTGCTCACAGTTCGATTGAAATATCATTCTAAAGTTGCCAGGTGTTAACTTTAGAAGCAAACTGTGAATTCCCTCATTTTTTTTACTTATAACATGCTAAAATAAAATGCTTAATTTTTGCCACACTTAGCCTTGCAAAAATTAACTGCAAACACTGGAATGCAGATTCAGTTTTAAAGCTTTTCCTTAACTTTAATTTGTCTATTAAAAATTGAAAAACGAAAAATCCTCTTTTTTGTGATTCTATTTTTAGGATCCACTCGATAAGACCCACTGTACGCATTTTTTTAAATTTTTTTTAAGCAAAGTTGTTGGCAAGCATATAAGAAGAACTTTTCTGAAGAATCTTGAGGAATTTTTCATTCTGAGCTGTATATCTAAAAAAAAATTTTGTTCTAAAGTGTTCAGTAAAGTGGTAAAACAAATGTCACAACGAGATTCCTCATACCAAAATTAAGATAAAAATGTTGAAATTATCAAATACAGAGAAAAAAGGTCCTCTTGGTTGCTAGCTTTTAAATCTTCGTCACGAGAAACCAGCTCCCGTGATAACTCCATAATTAATAAACAAGTGGAATTGAACAGTCAGTTCATATATAATGCTTGTTTAAATTTACACTTTCCATCGCAATTTAAGATACAACCGGAAGTTAATAAACTGACACTTGTTGAAATGGATATTGGTGTTTTACCTATTGTATGATTGGTTTTCTCCTTGTTAAGAGCCAGACGAACATTACTGAGTTTCCATGGTGAGTTAACTTGGTGTTTACTCGGGGCTAGCACCGGTGTTTGATCCTTATTCTTTCAGTACTATACTTTAATTCTTATATTCGTAAGATTCCTAATGAATTTCTCTGAAAATTCTCGTTGAGAACTTAAGTGTGATCACTGAATGCATTTAAGTTTGTCACAAATTTTTAACTCAGGCTTTTAATTTGTCAATCTATAGTAGATATAATTCCAAAAAAAAATTTCAATTGAAAAGTAATTTGATTAAATAAATATTAAAGTAAATTTTATTTGAATTCAGTTCGGTGAAAAGTATAAATAAAGAATAAACGAGATCATAAAATGATTATTATAAAATATATAATTTAAAATCTCAATAAAAATAATCCATAAGATAAGGTCTAAGATTCATAGACTTTTTTATCTTAAATAATTTAAAATTAGGTAAAAATATATAAAAAAATGTAGTCTATTAATTTTCTAATACAACTCCGTAAAATTCCTTGTCTGCATCGTCCTCTAAGAATTTTATCATTCCTCTCAAATCCTTTCTGTTTTGTTCCTCTATATTCCTTCTTGGGGCCAATGAAAGTTCTTCTTCCCATAACTTGGAAAGATTTGTGAAAAGTTCTTTTGTTTTTTTTATTTCAATATAATCATAAGAAATTTGTTTACATGACTCATAAAAAAGTGTCAGCTCCGAGGGATGAAAATTCCTCCCAGAATTTCTAAAATATGCCAGAATCTCATATTCTATTCTGAAAACAACACAATTCTTTTTACTGCAATGTTTTTCTTATAACATTTACTTACTCGTTAAGTTCTGCATCCAAATAGGGAGCTGGCGATTTGACTCTCTTGTACTCGTTTGATGTTGTTGACATCTTCCCTACTACTGCAACTTGAAGGTTCACTGCCTTCAAACACATACGACAATATTTTAAACAGAATGTTGTAAAAATTTGTCGGACGTGCGGGACAACAGCACGATTACGATTTCCGGGGCGCCGCGATTTGAAGATGTTTTCTGATAGAGAACAACAAAAAAATATGATTCGCCGAACAAAAAATCGATAACTCTATTAGTTATCGAGTTATCGATATAAAAAAAAATTTTTTTGTCAAAAAACATCTATATCTTTACTACTTACTTACTTACTTAGATGGCGCTTACAACCGTTGGTCGGTTTTGGCCTGGTCTAAGAATTTTCGCCAGCCTCTTTTGTCGTGCGCTTGCTGGCGCCAGTTGGAAACTCCAAGCGTTGTCAGGTTATCCAATGCCTGGTCTTTCCAACGGAGATGCGGTCTTCCTCGTCTGCGTTGGCCACCGCTGGGTACCGAATCCAATATCTTTTTCGCTGGAGCTTCGTCATTCATTCTCTCGACATGACCTAGCCAGCGAAGCCGCTCTATTTTAATACGCT
The DNA here is from genome assembly GCA_958299015.1 of Tetanocera ferruginea. Taxonomy (NCBI): domain Eukaryota; kingdom Metazoa; phylum Arthropoda; class Insecta; order Diptera; family Sciomyzidae; genus Tetanocera; species Tetanocera ferruginea. Next base: position 130,104,423 of record OY282644.1, read on the forward strand.
TGACTATATCGATGTCGGCATATAGCTCATACAGCTCATGGTTCCATCGTATTCGGTACTCGCCATTGACGCAGATTGGACCATAGATCTTGCGAAGGATTTTTCTCTCGAACGCTCCCAAAGTCCTTTCATCAGAGCTGCTCAACGTCCAGGTTTGTGATGCGTATAGTAGGACGGGCATGATTATTGACTTATAGAGCGTCAGTTTTGTTCGTCGAGAGAGAGCTCTGCTTCTCAATTGCCTACTGAGCCCAAAGTAACACCTGTTGGCAAGAGTTATCCTTCGTTTAATCTCAATACTGATATCGTTGGAGGAGTTTATACTGGATCCCAGGTAAACAAAGTCCTTCACTACCTCAAAGGAGGTGTTGTCAACAGTGACGTGGTTTCCAAGACGCTGGGACTGTTTGTTTGTTGACACGAGATACTTCGTTTTATCTGCGTTCACTGCAAGACCCATTCGACTCGACTCTTTTTCTAGCCTAGAATGCTGCACTGACTTCGCGCGTATTTTGGCCAATGATGTCAATATCATCAGCATATGCCAGCAGCATAACGCTCTTATAGAAAATTGTGCCGCTGCGTCTCAGGTCAGCAGCTCGGATGATCTTCTCCATTACTATATTAAAGAAGTCGCACGATAAGGAATTGATAAGGACCTTGTCTGAAACCTCGCTTGGTATCGAACGGAAGGGAGAAGTTCTTCCCGATTTTCACTGCGCTGCTGGTGTTGTACAGTGTCATCCTGCAAAGACGTATTAGCTTCGCAGGAATACCAAATTCAGACATGATGGAGTATAGGTGACTCCTTATTGGACTGTCGAAGGCGGCTTTGAAATCGACAAAGAGATGGTGCGTGTCGATTTGTTTTTCGAGGGTCTTTTCCAAGATTTGTCGGAGCGTGAAGATCTGGTCAATGGTGGACTTTCCAGGTCTGAAGCCACACTGATAAGGTCCAATCAGTTGGTTGACGATGGGCTTCAGTCTTTCACACAATAAGCTCGACAGGACCTTATATGCGATATTTAGAAGGCTAATCCCACGGTAGTTGGCGCAAATGGTGGGATCGCCTTTCTTGTGGATTGGGCAGAGCACACTGAGGTTCCAATCATCTGGAATGCATTCTTCCGACCATATTCTGCATAGAAGTCTGTGAATGCATTTAAACAGAGCTTCGCCACCGGTCTTAAACAGCTCAGCCGGTAGACCATCGGCTCCTGCGGCTTTGTTGTTTTTAAGCCGAGCTATAGCTGTTAAGACCTCGTTATAGTCGGGCAGCGGAACTTCAACGCTGTCATCCATGATTGGGGTTTCCGGGATATCATCTCCATCTATATCTTTGCCGTTACTTAATGGATCTTTAGGATTGATATGTCATTTGAAAGGTCATTAAATTATTATAATTATCATTGCTTCAATATTTTTAGTTTTATAAACGAATTTATTCCAAAGTTTAATTTTTTAATGAAAAGAACCGTTATTTTCTAAAAAATTTACATTATTAATTTACTAAAAATATATTTTTTTTGAAAAGCTTTCAGTTAGATCTTTTGTTTGATATATAAAACTGTACATTTTTTATTTAATTTCACACTATATGACATAAAATTTAAATTTTCCAAGTGTTTTCTTTGTTAAAAAATCTGTTCAAAAAATGTTCTATATCTTTGCCAATATCCAATGAATCTTAAAGATTGGCATGCTATTCTCAAGGTAATTAAATGCCTTTTTAATGATATATAATACAAATATAATTTCAAAAATGTTTTTGAATTTATAAGCGAATATATATCAGATTTGAATTTTTTAATGAAAAGAACCGCTATTTAATTTTTATAACGGTTTTTTAATTAAAAGAACCTTTTTTTTTAAATTTGAGTTTTAAAAATACAAAAAATATATTTTTTTTTAAAAGCTGAAAGTTGTACCTTTTTTTCGATAGATAAAAATATGCATATTTTTTTACTAACTGATCGACTAAAAATTAAAAATTTTTTTCACTGACTTGAAAATCCCGTTAATTCATATAAATATTGTAGCTAAAATGTTGCCTTAAAAACAATAGTTTATTGTGATGGCGATATTCGAAAATATGGAGTAAGAAAACAAAACATCTATGGTAAATACGAGTGAAATAAGCAATTTTCCGTACAAGGGCAAATCAATGTTTCATAAAAAACACCACAAAAAGTCAAATAAATTATATATATTATATACCAAATGAAAGATAAATTCAAGCTTTAATAATTTACTCTTTATAATTCATAGTAATAACGGTAATTTTTGAGAAAATAACGGTTTTGTGTAAAAAATATTTTTTTATTGCATAAAAATACCTATAAAATACAAAGAACTCAACAGATTTCATTCATTTTAAATTTTTCTAAAAGCCTTATATATAACCTTTTAAAAAATACCTATTTCATTAATATCGGTTATATATTAAAAATAATATAGCCGATTTTTCATAGACCTTATAGCAAAAAAAAAAATTTGAAATAAATTTTAAAAAATTTTAATAACATAACATTTCCTTTGGCTATTCTTATTTTTATTAAGATTACTCTTCGAATCCATCGTCAAATCACGGCGCCCCGAAAATCGTAATCTCCCCGGAGCAACGAACACATACGACAAATTTTAACTGAACACAAAAAAATCTGAAATTGTATGAAAAAATTGTCGTATGTGCTAGTTGCTCGCACATATGACAATATTTTATTCAAACGATAACTAAGTGACACATGCGACAATATTTTACTGAATATCTCGAAAACTAAAAGAGCTATAAGGAAATGTATTGCACCATTCGAAAGATATCATTTACAAATATAGGATTGCATCATTAACTCAAAACACCCCAATTATATTGTGGAAAAAATCCCACGCCATATCAAAAAATCTCATTTTATCATAAATCCATTAAAAATCACGTAAAGTGATTTCTCACACGAGTCCGGCATCTATGGTTTGAACAGAATTTGGCAGCACTCTGAGCTGCATTTCTGCTGTGTTATAGTGTTTAACTGCTCTAACACAGGTAAATATTAGAATTGCATCTAAATTTCATGGAAAATCAGAAAGCCCAAAAGTAAATCTGGAATGTGTTTTTTTTTATTCATTAATTTTAATTTGTGCATTTTCTTTTATGGATCTAATTGAAATTCGGCAAAATGAAAATTTAATTGAAATTATTAGTTTTTTGAAGTAAAAATTGTGCCTTCAATCTGAGAAGCAAGTACTTCTCTTTATTTTAAATGAAAATAACATTTAATAAAATTAAATGCATGAAATATTTACGTATGGAAAACATGTTCAATATAATGTATATAGTAGAATTAAAGTGAAGAATAAAAAGAAAATGACTAGCTAATTGCCACTGATTGGAAGAAGAGGAGCGCCAGCGCTGCGCTAAACTAAGCTGAACAGGTCCATATATACAACAACAACAACTTCATTCAAATTATATTTAAATGAAAATTACATATAATAATCATTGTATAAACAATTGAAAAAATAATACCAACAGATGCCGGGGAAAAGACAGGTGCTCTAATTTATTGTAAACTAGCTGCTACTGCATGTGCGCTGAAAAGATAAGCAATAAAAACAACGAACACAAACATCAGGCACAAAAACTTGGTCCGCAATAGCGTCGCACCCATTTGTTGTCGCAGGGTGAGTCGCGAGGGTGCGACGTCTCTGTTTTCGTCATCCTCATGTCGTACTTGAGTTAAATTAAACAATAACCGCAAACAAGAGGCTGCAGAGAAGCTCTACTAGTTTTATTACTTAACTAGTTTGCCTGCACTAGCATTTAAATAAATTTACAGTATTTTATTTTAATTTGAAGCAATAAGCAACCGAAATGGTTAAATCACTTGTATCGAAGCTATCTTCAGCATCGTCAAATATATCGCTTGCATCGACGCTGTCATCTGTGTCGGCTAGCATGCATGGCGTTGGATCGGCTAGTGGTTCCGGGGTGCAGGAGACAAATTATTTAAAACGTTCGTTATTTGTTCTGTTTAAACATTTTGATTTGTATAGTTTTTTATGAATATTTTAATAAAACTACTATTTGTTCATGTCTATAACGCAGATCGTAATGATCCGGGACGCTTCTTTGGTGATGGTGTGCAATTCAAGGCGAAGCTTATTGGTATACTGGAGGTGGGTGAGGCACGTGGAGATCGCATGTGCCAGGAAGCTTTGCAGGACTTGAAGATGGCCATACGTGCTGCCGGCGAGCACAAGCAACGCATCACTATTCATGTGACTATTGATGGCTTGCGTTTGCGCGATGAAAAAACCGGAGATTCTCTTTATCATCATCCGGTGCATAAAATATCATTCATTGCTCAGGATATGACAGATTCACGCGCCTTTGGCTATATATTTGGTTCACCAGACAGTGGTCATCGATTCTTTGGCATAAAGACTGATAAAGCAGCCAGCCAGGTGAGTGAAAGTTGTGGTTCTATAAGAAATTTGATTAATGTTTCTATATTTTCCTCCAGGTTGTGCTTGCAATGCGTGACCTCTTTCAAGTGGTATTTGAGCTAAAAAAGAAGGAAATAGAATTGGCACGACAACAAATTCAATCCAAATCCATACACGACCATCAAACGCTATCCTCACTGGCTTCGTTGAAAACTACCGTGACTGGGCACAACGACTTGAGCGGCGGTGCTGGTCCTAGCTCACTCTCAATGCTAAGTAGTTTTAGTGCTGGTGCCGCTGGAAATTCAATGAAAATGGGTTATGGTAGCCATGATGCCAAAGTCGCCATGAACAGCAATATCAAAGAGGTAAGCAGGAATAGCACCAATAAATGTTTTTCAATATTTTAGATTTAATTTTTTAACTAGATGTCACCAGAATCTGTTGCCGATCTTGTCGATTTGGAGCAAGAGTTGAGCTCAATACAACGTGGCATCACTCAAATGGAACGCATAACGCCAAATGACTCCACACCCACGCTTGGTTGCAGCAGCAACAGCAAAACCACAGGAATGGACGAAGATCCATTCGGTGATTCATTCACAAATTTTCCTGTAAATTATAAAATTAATAGCTTAAGTTTTGAATGACTATTAACTACGATTATTTCAGACCTACAATCTCTTGCCACCACCCGAGTCTTCCCGTTCGCGTGCCAAACCCAACAAACCGCCTGAAAGCAATAACATTAATATTAAAACATCAGCAGCTGGCGGTGAAAGTCTGACTGCTACCAATGTGGCAACCATATCAATGTTAGCCACAACTGCAGTTGGTACGCTATCTAGTAGCGCTTCTCCAGCCAATGTGCAGCAAGATGATGATGATTCATGGTTAAATGAGTTGGATCAACAAAATGATGTCTTCGATACATCAAAAGCTGGTATGATGGGCATTGGTGTAGGCATGTCATCGGCACCATTAGCTCCATCTGAATCAACTGCAACGCCACCCAATTCTCAGTTACTTGCTGGCCCAAGTGGTCTTGAGCTGCCAGCCGCAACCACAACTGCAATTACAGCCACATCTGATGCTATTTCGATTGGTTCGCAATCTGATCAAGCGCAATCCTTACTGCAGGCAGTTAAATCAGGTAATTTTTAAGACTGCTTTTAAGCAGCTGTTTTTTTTTTAAATACATAGTTTTGGTTGTTTTTATTATTTTTTTTTTTAGTTTTATAAATGCAATCTGAACATGTGTTGACATTTTTCCTCCCTAATTTTAATTTTTTAAAATGACTGAAATTAGTTGATTATAGAAACATTTAAGCCCTCATCTACTCGAATTATAGCTGAAAAAATAATCGTTGCATGCTTCACTGAATATAAATCAATCGAACACTTGACACAAGTGAATACAAATAAAATATACGTTAACGCAAACATAACATTCCTTCAAAAACTAGTTATGGAAAGATTGAATGAGATTCCATTCTTGTTCATATTCTATACGAAGTATTACGTATAATCGTAGAAAGATAATTTTTATATTGTTTTATTTGAGATTGAAGTAAAAGTTCGAATAGTTTTTTGTAACCAAAATACATCTTCAAGGACGAAAACTGGAATATATTGATGGATATACTTAGCATATCGATGTTATGGAGGCAACACATCTCTAGACTTTTAACTGAAGATCCGGACAAAAATTCCGCCAATAGAGATGATATCTTGGAAAATTAAGTTATGGATGACAGAGTTGAATTTCCACTTTCTTGGCTATAATGAAGTTTTAACTGTTATAGCTTAATCAAAATATCGCAGGAGCTGATCGTGGAAGAATGGGTTGCAAAAGATAAGAACCTTAGTGTTTGCTTTGCCCATTCCTTAAGAATAGCGATACCGCTATTTACATCAACTACCGTGTGATAAGCATTCTTAATATCGCATATAAGTTCCTGTCGATCGCTTTATGTAAAAGACTGAAACCTATCGTAAATCAAATCATTGAACCATGTCAGTGTGACGTCAGATCTTGGAGAAGACCATAACTAGAAAAAACAAATAGATTTGTCGAAAACAAATCGACATTTGTATCGATTATAAAGTCGCATTCGAAGGTTGAATAAGGAACCATATATATTAAACCATGTCTAAATCTGTTTAATAAATCTCTGCAGGCTGAAACAACACCAGTAGCGCAGTTATATAGAAAGTTCCTCTTCTCCATTGTATAATTTTTGATATTTTAAAAAAAATCTTGCAAGTGGCAATATGAAGTTTTTTGCTCTCCAATAACAGGGGCCTTACTCTGTAACACGATTCGAAAAGTAATGCGATTCGAAAATTAAATGCGATTCGAAAGTTATATCGCACTGTGTAACTCTTTCGCATTCGAAACAGTGAGTTAACTTTTTGTTTCATCAAATATTCGGTTACAGTGAGCGTTACTGACTTTTAAAAAATGCAAAATAAGTGTGAAGAAACAGAAGATATGTCAAATTATTTAATGCGAAAATCGAATTGCAGAGTACAATATATCCGAATTCGAACAATTTAACTTTCGAATCACGTTACAGAGTTAGGCCCCAGCTCTCGAGTGCTTATTTTCGTCCATTTCTTCGAATTCAATATAAACTGAAATAATCCATACAATGTTTCCTAATCTAATATTTGTTTGTTATATACATTCTGTATTGTATGTGTAGAATGTATATAGTTCCTCCTGTTAAATATTCAGTAACAACTAAATAAAACTAAAGTTGTATTTATTTTAGCTTTTATATATTTGAATCGTTTATTTCAGAAACAACACAAATCACTCAAAGTGAATTTTTCAGGAATCAACAAAAACTGTGTAATTTACAAAAAAAAAAAAATTTTGTTTGATTTGATTTGAATACGAGGCATTGTTTTAAGAGGAAGGTGAACACTTATGTGTGTGCATTTTAATCAGATTGTGGGTCTATCTTTAAAGAAGCGTTTGCAACAAAAAGCTATGCTCGAAAAAAATTGACTAAAGTTGTTTCTGAAATAAACGATTCATTTAATTCCCCGACTTTTATGTGTTTGACTGCTTTTTATATTTTATTGTTTATTTCCTGTTGGTGTCCTTGATTTTAATTTTCTCTAAATTTTTCACTGCTTGACACAATCTCGTTTGTTTTTTTTTATTTGGTTTAGTTTTTATTAAGAAATAAAAATTTTATATTCATCACCTTCACGGCTCCTTTAGCCAACAGCTTCACTCATGTTTGTCTCAATGCTACAGATGCCTTTACAGATCTGGATCCACTTGGAACAGGACGTACACGTCCATACGTTGATAAAAAATATTTTTTCCAAGAACTTAAAAATCCACCAAAAAAAGTACTCAAAGATTTATCAACGACAGCTTTTAACAACACAAACGGAAGCAATAATAATATAGCTCTAGACAATGTCTCTATTGATGAGTTAATGCAAAAAGTTGAGCTCTTCGATTTAACAGCATCAAGTGCTCCAGAATCAGCAGCAGTAACAACAACAACGACAATGCAAACAGCAGCACGTACTTTTGAACAATCATCCTACTCACAGACTCATCATGCTCCTCCGTCTTCAGCACACCAAAAAGTTACTAACACACTAACAGGTACGATAGGTTCAGCTGCTGAGCTTATCAGCCTTACAGCAACAACAACAACTGCAACAACCAAAACGACGAAACCAACTCCTATTTCTAGCGCTATTAATACTAACATCAGCTTAGCTACGAGTACTACTTCTTCCATTACTACTAAACCATTCAAATTGCAATTTCCTACGACTTCTTCCTTCGCCAACCAAACTAATTTCAATTTAAATAATTACAATTTAGACTCGTGTCCTGCCGAAGTTGAGGGTACTGCGGATGCAACTCTAACCACGGGCACTGGCGCTGATCCAGTTATGTTACCACGTGATACTGATCCATTTTCACCCACACGCAAGAAGAGCGATCCCTTCCAGGAAGGTGATCTATTCTCCAACATGGATCCGTTTGAATTTGAGTTTACAGCATCTGCCCATGAAGCAACGAAAAGTATACAACAACAAGAACAGCAAAATCAACGCAGTTCTCCAGCTGTAGGCGAAGCGCGCAAGTCTGCGGATGTTTTTAATGGCCCTCTACAAGTAAGCCTACCGCCAGAGAGTGCTACACCAACACCTGTTCTCAATGCATCAGGTATGGGCAATAATACGAGTGCTCGTTCGCGTCCCAGTTCCTCTTCCAGCGTTCAACTGCAAACGTCCACCACAAATGCCTCCGCCGCAACATCTTCTTCGTCCGTTTTTAAACAGCAAACTGTAGATGTCATCTCCAGCATAAGCAATAAAAAGATGCCACACCTCTTTGGACAGTCGACACGCTTTTCGAAACGTGACTCAAATAACATAAACATGCGACGCTTACAGGAGAGTGATTCATTGAGTGAAAATGAGGCTGCACCCGAGCCACCACCCAGACCTGACTCAGTATCTCACACCGAACCGCCACCCTTGCCACCGAAAAAACAATTTTCTGACATTGTTATTCGTCCGCGCAGCAGCACGTCGACTGCCGCAAGCAGCACAAATCGTTACGAGTTCCTGAGCACAGCAACGAAAATTTCCGTGTCGCAAAGAGGCGCTGGTGGTGGTGATGTGCCACCTATACCGCTACCTTCACGTCGCGTAGGTCGTTCTGATGGTGTTTATCCAGGACCAGGCCGACCACGCAAACCTGGACACACTGAGGATGACTATTTAGCACCCATTAGCAGCAGCTTCAGTCCAACCATGAATACTATGTCTGCAGAAGTTCCACCATTACTGCCGCCACCAACACAGATTTCCACACGTGCACCACGCACACAGCGACAGCAGCAAGCCATAAAATCGCAGGACATCTATGAGAACAAATTGGAAATCATGCAACAGCAAAGAACCAAAGCAGCAGTCGAAGCAACACCATCTTCAATACTTCCTGACATAACCTTGAGTCAACTCCTCACCCTAGGTATTGACGAGTTGGCTATCAAGCTTAATGTGCCCACCAGCAAGCTGAGCACCATGACTTTAGTCGAACTAACAGCCTATCTAGCCGAATTCATTGAAAAATCCAAGCCACTCCAAAGCGGCAGCAAAGAACCTTCCAAGCCACAGGAGATGACAGCTATATTCAAAGTTAACTTTGATCAGGAGGCAACATTTGTGGCTACATTCGACGACAACTTTGGTGAGGAGCAATCTGCCCAACAACACTCAGCATTTATAGCAAATTTTGAACAGTTTAACGAACAGCCAACTGCTGGTGCCCACTCATCAGCAACCTGTGCGACTCCAGCTGTGCCTCCAGCAGATCGTTATGCAGTATTCCGCGAGATAATTGATCAGGAATTGCAGCAGCAGCAACAGGACACTGACTTGCTGGGCGATATGTTGCCCGAGGAAGTTGAAGTAACTGCCACGGATAAATTGGCCGCACGTAAAGAGTCGCTGGTGCATCCCAGTAGCGCCATACCGTATGTGTCAACTTTTGACCACGAAGATGACAGCTTGCTTTCATCGGAACCACCACAAGCACCGCCACCTAAAATCGATACCAAGATAACTGAGGTTGTGGCTCAAGCCAAAGACCGCTATGCTGCATTGCGCGATATTATTTTAGTAGAAAATTTATTCGATAAGCAAGCAACAGTTGGGCAGAAGTTTGAGCAGCAGCCACATCATTTGGAAGATTTTGCTGAATTTACTGATGAACTGAATGATGAACAAGATTTGAAGCAATACATGGAGCACGATGAACGCACAGCTAGCCGTTGTTTTGCTGGTACGGAAGCCACATCCTCTGCATTAACCATTGAAGATGATGACGACGACGATGCAGATGATGATGAAGATGGTGATGGCGGTGCCGAAAGTAGCATGGACAGTAATGGTGGAAAGGGTGGTAGCGGCGGCGGTTTACGGTCTGGCAGAGGTAACGCATTAGCTCAGGATCAATACGAGAAACTATCCACATCAACGCAGCAACTAGAGCTAGAAAAATCGGATCGTAGCAGTAATAGTTTAACGAATGCCAAGCAAGACAACAAATTTCTGATGGTTTCTGGCGCGAAAACTGGTCTCGTTGGTTCCACTAAAGATGATCTGGAAATTGATGACCTCATGCAACGTGCCATTTCAAACTTATCCTTAGATAGTCGCGAACGTTTATCACCCGCAACAACGACACCAGTTACAATGACCACAGCCACTGATGTCGCAACAGCAGCTAGCTCACCTGCTCTTGTTGTGAAATCACAGTTCAACGATGTCAGCACTTCACCCATTCCTGTGCCATCTCTATCAACACATCCCCATAGCGCAGTAACTTCTGCTCAATTGTCGCCTATTCCTGTGCAGCTCACTGCAGTGTCCAAACTTATTGACAGTGCTACAAAGCAGATATCACTAGATAAGAGTATTGCAGCTACGCAGCCGAAAGAATCTTGGGCCACATTTGACTCGCCGAAAGTAGCAACAACTTTTCCGACAGTCACCATCGAGCGTACCAAACAAGCCTCACGTTCGCAACGCACGGCTGCACGTCGACGCTCTAAATCGCCCAAAGCAATAACCTTGCATTTACCGCCACCACCACCATCGAATGCTTCACCCAACGATACAGCGGAGTCTCCTTGTTCTTCAGATCCACGTGATGATGGTTGGAGTAAATGTGGTCGACGTTGGCCCAAGCATGATCGAATCGGTGGGGGCGGCGGTGGTAGTAATGCCCCACAAACTTCTTCCTCGTCACGTGATCTTAGTCCTTGGGATGATGAAGCTCCACAAGATGCTTATCCAAAACAACGACGTGGTCCTGGTGGAGGACAACAGCTGCACACACATACCGATCGGCATGGCTACTATATGCGGCACGCTAGACGCATGAACTCGTGTGACGAGGACTATGAGTAAGTTTAATTTAAAGTTTTTATACCCATTCCTAGTTCCTAGTTTTTTTCGAAAGTATTGATAAATTAAAAATAAAATAATAAATAATTCGATACGTACAAAGTATAAGTTGGTAACTCAATAAATGAATATTTGACGTGAGACGATTTATGCAATGATTTTGTTTTGCAAGGATATAGAGAAGATAAACTGAGTACATGGGTCAATGGATAAGAGATGGAAGTACAAAATTTAAATTTTCAATTTTATTTTTATAATTAAAACATTACTTAAAAATTCATCCTTTAAAACTTGTAGATATATTGAGATTCACGTTGAGTAACCAACTTATACGATGGATGTGTCGACTTACATTGTTGCTAAATTTATTGATAAAGTAAAACTTCTTTTAGTGTATTTTTAACTGTAATACACAATTTTTAAAATTTACATTATTTTTCAGTTATGATGAGGAGTTTAGCAAGCGACGCGATCATCGAAAATTAAAGCAAGGAATTTCACGAAGCAGGGATAATTTTGAATTTGGTTCGTATACTTAAAAATGTTGACTTAAATTGAAGATATATTATTAAACGTTATTTCGCTTAATCATTGCCAGAATCCTCCAATTGGTATCATCATCCACAACAACATCCTTCGTGGTCACCACAAGACGAAAATTCTCCCGTGACCGCTGGATCCCGGGCGCGTTCTTTTGATCGCAGCACATACGAACGCACCACCTACGGTCCACCGATTTACGACAAACGTGGTGTTGCCCTTCCTACATCAACATCTAGCTATGATCGTCGCAGTGGTAACAGTTATGATAAACGTAAATACTATCGCGAGTACGCGAGACCAAATTATGATTTTGATGGTTACGATGAACCACCACATCCAGAACGACGCGGACGTCGAGATTATGAGAATATCTATGATGTCGATAATCGTTCGCCAATGGGTGGATATAGCAGCAAAGGATCACGAGGTGGTGATTATATGTATGAGCGTGATCGTAAGTCATTTGATCGTGAGAGTGTCGAGTCTTTCGATAGTGCAACTCGTCGACGCCGTAGTTTTGGCAGTGGTGATGTTTACGGTAGCTTAGAGAGTCGGGAAGAATTTCGTGAGCGTTATATGGGCGGGAGTTCGGATCCAAAAGCAACACGTTCACTACGCAAAGGAGCTATGAAAATGTCAAGACCCACAACAGCTGACATTGACTATGAGCAAGATTCAGATGTAAATGAGTTTCATCAGCAACAACAACAACAGCGAGGTTCACGTGGACCACCTATTGATACAAGAAGTCTACAACGTCCTAGTCAGTTGGTTAGCGTTGGCAGTAGTGTAGTTTGTGCCACACAGCAACGAGTGCGCAAAAGTAGTGGTTCCAGTCCATGGGACGGTGAAGGTAGTTTTTGTCACATCGTTTATATGCTCTTGGTATTATAAAAAAAATGTATTAATTTTTTTCTTACTTATACTAGAGCCTCTGCCTCACATGGGCGGCAGCTCAATTTCATCAGTTCCAACTGTTCAAAAGTCATGGAAGCGACCATCAAGTGCAGCAGAGTCAGAGCGTCGTTTAGCTGAAAACAGACGTGCAGCGGTTTTAGCCCAAACACCCTCAGGATCAGATGGCGAAAAAGATCGAAGGTATGCTTGATATAATTAAAATAAATGGCACAATATCTAGGTAAATCTCTTATTAAATGCCTTTTTTAGGTTCCGAAAAAAGCAAAGATTGCGTGGCAAAGATATGTTACCGTTGGGCGCTACTGCAGCAACTCGCTACCAGAGTGGTGGCAGTCAAAATGTTCCAGTGCATCCACGTGATAATTACGATTACGTAACCTATGCCAATGACGACGATGGCGATGACATCGATGACGATGACTATGCTGATGAGGAATACGAAGAACCTCCAACGGATGAGGATAAATTCGAACGACTTAATCGTAGACGACATGAAATGCATCAACGAATGTTGGAAAGCGAACAGCGACGTCAGCATCATTCGTTAGGAAGCGGCAAAACATCGATGAGCAAACCGTTGTCTAGTGCTGCTGCTGCTAAAATCAAATATACGGGCTCAGCGCGAGCATCTGATTTTGTAGAATTCGACGATTTCCAAACAACGACGAGCACTCCGCGCAGTGTTGTCAGCAGTAGTATTTGTGCTTCTGCAGCATCAACTGGAGTTGGAACAAAATTTAGCTTTGACGATCAAGGCGGTTTCGAATCTGATTTTAATCAAAGCACTTCGCCGCCACCAGCACCTGCTGGTACGGCCTCCAGTTGCAATTCAACACCAGCCGCAACAACTAGTGCTACAACAACACCAGCCACGAAATCTTCCTTTCGATTTTCAAATGATTTTTCCGAACGTGAAAAAATGCAACACTTTGGCAGCGGCGGCCCACAGAACATACTACATCAATTCGAGCTAGGAGATAATATATCGCCATTGCCTGTAATTGAACCGCATGTAACACCCACGCCAATCACGCAAAAATTACGATTCGACGATAATGTTAAAATTTCGAAGTTTGACAATGATTCAAAATCTGCCTTTGAAGATGATTTTGCCAAAGCTGAATTTGATTTTGAGAAAACAGATCAATGGAGCGCAGATGCATTGCAAGCAGTAACATCGCTCAAAAAGAATCATATACGAAATAGCAAGTTACAACAGCGTCAAGAATTGATAAAGAAATCTGAGTCGATAAATATATTTGCTAAAAAATCCGAAGATCCCTTTGAGGACGATGAATTCTTCAATGCACCAGAAGTGCCAGCGCTAACCGATGAGCCAGATGATAAAACTAAAAATGCTGCGGATGGTGGTGGTGGTAAAAGCGGTGGCAGTGGCAATGGTTTTCAGTGGGACAACAATGATAATAACTTTGCCAAGTTTGATGAAAACATGTGATTTGATCAATTAATTACAAAATATGAAAAATATGATAATGATGATAATGACTATTTTGTTGGACATTACAATGAAATCAACGCTAATAATTGCTACATCGCAAATTTGAATGCTTACTACCAACAACAGCAACAACTACAACAACAGCAACTGCAACAACACCAGCAGCTAAGAACGCACGTGCAGCGGCAGCAGACATCTGCAAATATTGTGGATTGGAATTTTTGCAGCGCAGTTAAAGTTACTCCTACGAAACAACAAGCACATCAACACACAATTAAAGGGATTATTTTACGCAATACTGAAAAATGTAGACGTAAGTTTATAGCATCTAATTATTTTATGAAAAATTTTATGACCTATCGTTTCAATAAGTATAACATTTTGTAAGTTAGTGTTAGTTGAACATTTACGATTTCTCATAACAGGCTTTTTACGTTAGAAGTTCTCGAATGGATTTATTTTTAATTTGAGTTACTTCGCAAGTTAGCCCAGTAGACTTTATTAGTTATATGGGAATTTCAAAATTATATCGACAACCCAGTTTTTGACTTATACATCTAGCTTTAATAGAATGTGATTGATAATATGAATGTTTTGTGTGAGATGATCGTATGGATGGCATTATGCAATAATGAAATTAAGATGTCGTTGTCTGATAGATGTCGTTTCTCTTCCGGATGTGTTGTTCCGTTTCTTAATCCGCTTATATGTAACAAGCATGTTCATATACTTCCTTCCTAAATTTTTCCAATTTTGAATTTTTCATTCACTTTCCTTATTTCTTCAACCACCTTCCTCCACGAAAGACTTTTCTTTTTCTTTCCAGCAGCAAATTCAGGAGGTCCTTAGGAGGAGTTTAGTTTCTGTAAATGTTAAATTTTCTCAGAAAATTAACAAGTTACTGTTGTGACCGGTGGTGAAAGTATTTTAAATAGTTTATTTAATTAACAATAAAAAAAAGAAAGATTTCTTTGAAGACACTTTGCGCAGCCACACACTTCAAGCTAACAAACGCAATTCAACTTACTTTTTTAAGCTTTGAAATAACTGTTCACTAACAGTTGGAAAACAATGTAAAATATAATTTAAGAAAATCTTAGAATGTGCGCGTGTTGCTGTTAAGAACATGTTGCCATATTATTAAATCTTGTCAATGCGAGAATTTCCAAAAGGCATCTTCAACTCAAATTGAAGTTGTGTGCTTTATCGAATCATTTCTTTATTCAGTACTTTTATCTTCCAGTTTTGTTTTCGTACATGATTTGTTTAAAATTTTCTAAGAAAGTCTTATTTGTGTTTCCAAAATTTTTTCGGTTCCTTAAAAAATGTATTCATTAGTTCATCCTCTTTTTCAGAAAACAGCTCCAATCACTGATCACTTGTAAAAAACAAATGAAATATTTATTAATACATAACCAAAAATGTTAACACTGACGTTCATAAAATGTTGTCACAAGAAGGAAGAGTTTGCCTTATTGCAAAGAGCGCCTGTATTTGTAAAAAGAAACTTACCTTCGCTATGGCATTCCAAATTCGATGTGTCTGCATAGAGCAAGAAGGGGTAACACCAAGCAAATCGTCTAACTCATCGTAATGTTCGCTTGTAGTTTTTCCAGCTCCACTGCAATTGTTTTGTTTTTTTGCTGTTATGTAGTTTTTTTAGATTCTTCTGTACTTTTTTCCATTAATAATATCAAGTATTTTTTTCTTTAAAAATTTTAATTAGGAGCAAGTGTCGGTAGCACCCAAAAAACTCTTGCGCACGCCATTTTGTTATGATAAATGTCATAATGCACTTTGACAGATAGAACTCATCCTAATTCAACAAGTTTCGTGGAGTTTTTTTGGGTTAAACTCAACTCAACTCAACTCAACTCTTGTTTACATGCAGGGTTAACCCCGAGTAAACACAGACTTAACTCTGTATGTAAACACAGTAAATATCGCCTTGCAGGTGATAATATGGATTTTTTTTGTCTTCAATGACGCAGGGCACAGGATGATTCCATTGTTAAATTTTGTTTTCACTTTGACACAAAAATTAAGTGGTTTTATTATTTTTTTTTTTGTTATTTAATTGGGTAGCACTATTTTATTGTTTTTTTCAGTTCTTAAAGTTCATTGTACTTGCTCTGGTAGATAATTTGCAGCGTTACCAGTTTATTATTATGATAGTTATTGTTGCTGACTTACTAACTTTGCCATCAACCATTGTAAAAACTAACGTGTGTTTTACTTCGAATGTTCTCTCGCATTCTATGACAGTTTTACTTAATTTACTTATCTTGGATTCAATATAAGCTATTTCATTTTGGGTAGTCTCTACCGTTTCTTTTACAAAAGAAATTTTTATTGAACGGCAATATCTTGGTGAGGATGGCGTCGGATTTTGCCAAAATATTTTGTTTGTTGAACTGCTAAACAAACGCAGAGGCACAAATGACGTTTGGAAGATATTTTCGTCTGAATCAGATTAGATTTCAAACTTTTGTTTGTATTGTGTTTGTTGCGAACCATCACATCCCCTTTTTGAAATAAGTTCTATAGCATTACACTCATTTCCATTTAAAGCTTTGTTAAAATATTGCTTTATTATATCTTCCTGCCCTCCCAGGAGACTTTATAACTTCATTTCTTTATTAGCCTATACCAAAAATGTTACCCAATAACACCAAATAATATAATAAAAAAAATTTTCCAATTTCATACATTCATAATAAATTAAATATATCGCACACTAAATACAAAACAGTCACAACTCAAAATTTTTTTATACCAACTTTTTAAATGAAAATTGCTTTTCTTCTGTAGTATCAACCAAAGGGTTATATTTTTCGCTTCTCCTGAAAAGTCATGTTTTTTGAGTTGTGACTGTTTTGTATTTAGTGTGCGATATATTTAAGGGGGTCCTCTGGTAATCTATGCCAAATTTTTGCCTTTTTTCAAAATATTGTGGAAAGAGAACGAGTAAAGATATTTTAGTTACGTTTTTTGATTTGGGTAGCTTAATTTATTGAAAAAAATACAAAATTTTGAAAAAGTGAATTTATGGACCGTTCAGAAAGTTCTCGGCCTGGTAACGAGGTTCTCCGGAAAAAAGGTGGGTCCAAATTGCGCACGATTCCAAGAGTAAACATCGTCTGAAAAAAAAAAAAATATTCAGTTACTTAGAATGAATGTCCCTATAGCCCCTACCTCGGAAACAAAAATCGAAATTTTTTTAGGGTGGGAGCCGCCACTTTGAAAATAAAAAATCGAATTTCGACCATTTTTTTTGTAGTCTAGTGTAGAAAAAAAATAGTAAACATTATTTTTTCGGCAAGTTTCAGGTAGGGGCTATAGCGGCGTAAATTCTGCGTCGTTTCATGCCTCATATATCAAAATCGGTCAAAAACTGTTTGAGTTATCGTGCGCAAAGTTTTGAAAAGCATGGTTTCGAGAAAAACGCGTTTAAAGTTTTGACTTCAATTTTGAGGCACACAAATGACATTAACACATATTTTTTTAATACAATACTTACGAATATTAATCGGCAATTCCAGCCCCATAAAGTGTGCCTTCCTCCATCTCATAAAACGAGTTTTCCATGGCTTTTTGGGCTCTGCGGGCTGTGCGACCCTCTTTCGATGATGCGTACGTTTTTAGCTCTGAGCGTTGAAGTCGTTTTCCGTCGCGAGATTCAGCATACATCTCGGCTTGTGGGCCGATGACAATACCCATTGTTGACATTATTTTTAAAATACTTGTGAAGCCTTCGTTGAAAATGCAGGTTGCCAGAAAATTTGCGATTTCGACTGTGGTAGCACCACAGTGGATATGTTTCGGCGCAAAGGTCCACAAAAGCGAGTTGAACGATTCGTTACAATTTTGCGTTTCACCTCCAGTGCATCGGTTGAGTAGATCGTCGGATGATAACGCTTCGTATATGGGCTTCATTACTTGCAGAACCTTTCCATCAAGTGGGGCGTACGTGTGGTGAAATGAGGCTAATGAGCCTTCTGCTGCTGACTTTTGATAGGCGCACCAGCTGGACTCACCAGGTGGGCAATACATATGTTGTGGATTACTATCACTTGAACTTTTGTGATAATATGTTGACCATATTTCTTTTCTCATGTTTTCCACAGAGTCCTTATTACGTCGAATAGCAAGTCCATAGTAAGTAGTCAGCTCGCTTATGACTTTGTCTGTCAGTTTGCCAGTGCCTTTTCCACCGATGCCTTTGTTTTCTTTTTTGGCCTTGCGCAGCCGTGTGCCCATGCGTTTTTGCACGTGAGCGATGCACTCCTTTTTTGTGAAATAAACTGAATCTCGTTCGTTTGCTTCTTTCATGTGAACACCTGGGCTCAAAATCATTTCAACCCCTAAATCAAAACATGCATGTATACATACTGCATGTATACATACTGTGTGTGTATATTTTGTAATATCAATACATATTTTGGAAGAATTCCACAGAATTTTCGACTAATGACTGCAGGCAAATAAACAACTTTGCTGATGCGTTATTTTGATGAAAACATACCTACACAAAAATGCCTGTATCTCTTAAACTATTTCGAATTTTGAAAAATCCTTTTGGGAAAATGTTTTTCAGTATCTGAGCAATAGAAATATGAAAAAACTTTTCGGACTACCAGAGGACCCCCTTAAAATTGAAAGATAAGTATCGAACTAGGAATGCGAACTATGGTGTTTACAATACAACATATATAGCCTTTTTTCCTGTAATACACAATAACCAACTGCTCACACACTTGCAACAATTGAAAAATTGTGGTATATTTTAACATTTTATACAGTAAAAATAATATTTGCAAATTTGTCAATAACTTTTTAAAAGAGCAATTATTAGGAATTGAAATGAGCTTTAAGTGTAAGTTTGCATAAATTCTTTCAATTTCCTTTATTTATATCTAGAATGAACTTTTTCACTTTTATTTCTTTTTAGTTCTTTAAGCTTTCTGACTTATAGTAGAGAGCGCTGTGGGATTGCATTCAATAATGAAAATGTGGAAGAGATTGCATTGTTAACTCTACAATGAAATTTTCCATGAGTCAAAAAAGACTTAAAATAGTTATATAGTATGTTGGTTCAAATTTTTAATTCCTGAAGTTTTTTAAGGCGCATGAGAAGTGGTACTTGGCTAGCACTAAGCTTTAAAGAATTTTAAAATTTTTTTACTATTTTATTATAATAAAAACTGCTTGATTTTAATTATTTTTCAAGCCCGTTGTAGTTTTTCGAAGCATTACATTCACGTTTTCAATTTAATGCTTGTTCTCTTGCAATAAGTGTGTAACTTAAGGCTCCTTTTTTTAATGTCTTTTCACTTTCGTTTTCACTCTGTTTATTTTTTACTTTTTTTACTCTACTTGTTTTTCATTTTACTTTAATTTTAGGTTTAAATTATTTAAACAAATAGTTCATCCCATTTCTGATAAATTATAGCAAAGAAAACACGTCTTATTTTGTTCATTATATTCTTCTTAAGATTTTGTTTTTTTTTTATTTTTCAATTTTTTTTTTATTTTATTCGCGAAGGGGGAATCTTCAAAAGGCGATTCCTACGCACTAAACCTAAACCTCCGCATTGAATTTTCGACCCAGTATGAATCCCGTGGAACCGCCGTAAGGCATAACTTCGCGGGATGGAGGAACAACACTAAGCTGAAAACTGAAGGACTTATTTTGTCTGTCGTATGACTGTCAAGTTAAGAGCCTAAATTTTATCCTTAACTTGATGTCAACTCTGGGTCGAGGAGAACCCTAAACATCGAATATAGTTTCCTATCTCACGCTGAACTATTGTGCAAACGCTCGACTCTTCGAAGTTCACAAAGTTTTGGGGTGCCATCACTTCGCCCAGGCACACCAAAGCATCAGTTCTTGCTTCGTTGAACCTAGGGCACTCGAAGAGGACATGTGCAGTGTCTTCTACTATGCTACCAGGGCAATGAGTGCTTGAATTTATACAAATATGTTCTAAAGCAACCGTGCCCACTCAGAATTTGTATGAGGTAGAAATTCACTGAACCATGACTTCTACCACACCAAAGGTAGAACACGGAAAGGTTAGGGATGAGGTGATGGGTCCAGCTATCAGGTCCTAGTTGGGCCTCTTCCTCCAAGAGGTCGATGGGGATCGAGCTAGCGAGCACCAGAGCTGCATCCTCAGACACTGTTCTGAAAGCGCAGCACACTCTAAGAGCACCTAGTCTGTACACTGACTCTACGCCTCGTGGGTAGGACTTAATCTTAATCTTAATCGAATGCACGACGTTGAGAAGAAGTATCCTGCGAGCTAGGTGGCATACTTTAGGTGCTGTTTGAAACATAGTCGAGAGTCTATCAGCAAGCCGAGGTACTTGAAGATAGTTTTGAGTGTCCCGCGCACGTTTTTAACTGAGATTTGGGACTTTTTACGGCTACTTATAAGCACCGCCTCCGTCTTATGTTCCGCTAAACTAAGCCCAGCCAACTTTAGCCAGTCGTAGATAGTGCTAATAGCAGCACTACTAAGGGCCTATACTTCTTCTAGGTGTTTAGCTGTTACAACAACCGCTAAATAATCTGCGAATCCGACGATCTTGACACCTGTAGGTACGTCGAGCATTAGAACACCATCATACATAACGTTCCACAGAAGAGGCCCTATAACTGACTCCTGTGGAACGCCGCCAGTGACATTGTACGTCATTGCGCCGCTATCGGTTGAATATTGCAGCACTCTCTCATGGAAATAATTCGCAATAACTTTCGTGAGGTAGCTTGGTACTCTTAACTCCCTAAGAGCTTTCAAAATATTAATCCAGTTAGCTGAGTTGAACGAATTGCGTACATCAAGTGTTGCTACAAGGCAATATTGTTTTGCACCATTCTTCCATCGAGTGCCTGCAAAAGCTTCCTGCGCAGTTGTAGTGACAAGGTTTATGGCATCTTTCGTTGAGTGTAGTTTCCGAAACCCAAACTGGCGATTAGATAGCCCTTCCGCTATTTGAATCGCGTCTTCAATTCGGTTGCACAACAGTCGCTCAAAAATTTTCCCTAATGTATCAAGCAGACAAATTGGTCTGTAGCTCTAGGGATCTTCCGTGGAGGCACTGCTTTTTGGTATGAGCACTAGTCTCTGGGCCTTCCACTGAGCTGGAAATATGCCCTCCCTTAAGCAGGCGTTGAAAAGCTCGACAAATGCTTGAGGTTGCTCTAAGATGGTGAGTTTTAACGCACGGTTAGGATTTAGGATCTTCACGGATTTGGCAATTGTCACCACCTCGTCAGTGCTTTCCATTATTATTTGATTGAGATCTTCGGCTGGGCATGGGCTTGTTCGGAAATGCAAAACAAATGCGCAACCTGCTTTTGCAGGCTATGCAGAAATCATGACGTTTGACATAAATGATAGAAATGATAGAATGCTGCAATAATTTAGATTGCATTTTAGAACACGTGCGCCAGCGGCAAATTCAGATTCAAGGTCCAGCCGGATCCTTAGGAGGAGCTTGGTCTCAGTAAATGATATACTTTCTCTGAAAAAACAAAAAGTTAAAAAATTAATATATAATAGTCTTTAATTACAATTTTTTAACTTACTTTTCTTCTTCCATGTTGTTTATCCGAGTGTTCGCAGCATAAAATAAAATGTTGCAATAAATGCGCAATTGCTGATGTAAAATTGACTTTGCAGAACACACGACGTTTGCAGTGCTGTCAAATTTGCATATCAGAACGTTATGTTTCTGCTGCAAAAGCAGGCTGCGCATTTATTTTACATTTCCGAACAAACCCTATCCGTCTGTATACGTCTGGGAGTCTTTATGCTCAGTTGATTGATATAGTATTGTGCGATTGCGAATAATTATACTGCTGTTAGTCAGTCAAACCACTCAAAAACGGATTTATCTCCTGTATGCCACCAACACTCTTATGCCAGTTACAAATGCGTTGATTGCCTTAAATAAAAAAAAAATTCATTGCCTTACATATGAGTAATAAAATAGCGTTAACAGCTACCTAACATGTATAAAAATGCGTTTTGATTATTCGTTTTGTGGTTTTCCTAGCATAAAATGCATTTACAAACAATTGTAGGACAACTGACTATGCATTTCCATACAAATCCTATGTAGGTCTGCACAGGCCTGGTTATACCATTTAGCGACAAAAAACCCTTCGATACCTCCGAGGGTCAAAAGAGTCTAACAACATATATTTACTATTTAACAGTAAAGTCTAACAACATATAACAGTTATTTTTTCGAGTTGTAAGTTTTGGTTATTTATATTAGTGGTATTCACTATGTGGGGCAACCGGTCTAGTAGATGAGCTGAATAGCTCTAAACAACAACAAAATACATTTGATGTAAATTAGCTACAGTTAGCTCTTTTGCTACACACAAACCCTTGAGTAGATTTGAGTAACTAATCTATCACAGTAAAATGCAACTCTGTGTGTTGACATTTCCTTATATTTTACTCTGATTTTGGGAAACTACAAACAGCTGTTTTGGAAGATCTTTAGCATAGATGCCACATTGTTAAAAAGTGTGTTCACAGTTTGGTCTGCTGTTCTGCTATTCAGCTCATCTACAAGACCAGTTGCCCTACATGGTGAATACCACTATTGTAATGTAGTCATGTGTAAAGGAACTCATTATTTAAATTAAACGATAGTCATTGACAAAAACAAAAAAGCTTCCAGATAATAAATCAACTTTCGAGAAATTGTCTTGAGTAAGAATATTTTTCTTATTTTTTGAGGATTTCTCTTTCATTTGGCGTGTCCTGTTGTTACAAGATACATGCGTAACCTGTATAAATTTGAAGAAAATTGGTCTGCTATAAACAAGGTTATTACCTATTACTATCAAAAGACACATACGACACTTGATTTCTCAGGCGACGACTTGTCGCCACTGGTGTTAACGTAAAAAGGGTGTTTTTTTACAAACTAAAAAATCAAAGTTAAGTGTCAGAAGTGCAATTTCTTACGCATTTATAGTTCTTATTCTCTGAATGTTGTATGAATGAAATGGTCGTTGATGAGTGATAATGATAAAGAATGAAAATGAAAGTTTGGAAATGAAAACTTTCAATGATATGTGATTTTTAGTTTTTAGAACTATGAGAACTTTTAACGTCAAAACTAACAAATGAAAGCCTTTATAATTATGAGAAGAAGCTTGCTTGCTTGCTAAGTAATTAAAATTCATAAAAATATGTATATAACCATTCACTACAAATATTTCTTATTTAATGTTAATTAAGTATATATATATTGAATCCTGTAATTAATTCATCATAACTTTTTATTTAAATTAAAGATTTAAAAAATTAAAATGTAATTTTTTCAATTGTAATTATTATGTGATAGTAATAAATGTGTTTTTTTTATATATCTATGTATTTGATAATCATACATCACCATTAACTGTTAATATTTATTTATACTCTTATCGATTGTATATTTTATTTTTGTAGTTTTAAGATTTTGTATTATATATATGTAGTTTAGCATTAACTTGTCCTTAACTTTTAGATTAATATTTGAAAATATATATATTCAACAATCATCACTTTTTTCATATGAAAAACTAAATAAATACTCAAGGCTTTAAAGAAGCTTATAAATAATCCAATAAATATATTTACATAAACTCTACTGAACAAAAACTGAAAGAACGAACAATGAAGCCTAAGTTTAAACTTCTAAGTTATAAACTTTGTAAGAAACAAGAACAAAAAAAAAAAAAAAATACAAAAAATTTAAAGTGGTATGTGCCACAGTTATTTATTTATCAGCTATAGTTAATAATATATATGCAATAAAATAAGATTTCTCATGTACGATTGCAATAAAACACTTTTAAGTAATAATAAACTAAAAATCAATTCATGTTATGAAATTTAACATTATTACCTAATATTACATATTAATATTATATTATAAAAAAAAAGTTAAATATGATATTAAAATTCGAAAAAACAAAAAATATAAACTACCATTGTACACGCTTTTTCCCAAAACCTAGCAAGAATGTTTCAATTGTTTAATATTCAATTTAGTTCTAGATACTTATTATTACATACTACCAAATAAATAAAATCCTTCCGCTTCACGTGTGAGGTTTGATATTATTAAGAATGATTAAGAAGAAAAGCAAAATAAATGTATTAATTAATTACTATTTTCAAAATATTTAATTTAATCATGGATTTTACTTTCAAAATCTTTTAAAATAAGCGCCAGGATTTGGTGAGTATAGTTTCTGATAAAAAAAAACAGGTGAGCTCAATGCAAGACCTGCAGTGATGGTAATATTAAATAGTTTTCAAGGTACTTTCAAATTTTTATAATCGATAAAAAATGTTCGTGAATACGAACAGCTATTCTCTCAGGTCAGGCTGCCGTCCCAGAGCAGTAGCAGCTCTTTGAAGCGGTTATTTGTGCTTGCCATTATTTCCTATGTGAGGATCCGTGTTCATCTAAACTGCCGTAGCACTAGCTTGCTCCACAGAGTAGGGGTTGACTTACTATTTACGGTCATCTTATTATCCAAAATTGATGAAGTAGTTTCTCCGGAGCCCCGTCATATGATTCCGAGGTCAAGCCATTGCCTCAATGGAAGCCGCCAAGACATTGCTGGCATTTTTTTTTATGGTGGTTACCTCCTATTCACAGGTTTCCTTATTTGTTTTCATCATGGTATTTTTCGTTTTATGGTAATTTTACGAAAATGATAATTTTACGAAAATGGTAATTTTACGTTTCTTGCTTTTATCGTATACTTCCTATGGAAAATTGTTTATTTCTTCTTTATTCGTGCAAAATAAGTTTTCTACGTTCAAGCTCTTTCGCTTTGTTTTTACCCATAAAATTAAAAATAAACCAATAATTAACTCCACCAATGCTTTCAATTCACCCACTACACAAACCACATAATCACTAAACTAACCACTCACCACTAGAGGTCACAATCTTAATCAAGATACAAACCGTTAAAAGTGACCCAGAACTTGCACAGATTCTTATAGCATGTTCTCACTGCACGCAGAGGCCTTCCTAGGGGGGGGGAGGGGGAGCGGAGGGGGAGGTCCGCCCCGGATACCACCATTTTAGGGGTGACTCCATTTCGATATTTTTTTATTTCTCAAACAATCAGAAAAAGTGAAAAAATACTCAACGTGAAGTCGAAACAATGATGAGAAAACATTGTAGAAACGTTTTCAAAGCTAAAATTAAATAAAACTTATTCAAGGTCTTCCAAAGGATAGGCAAGAGTTTCCGATCTTGCTATTTTATCCATTGAAAACGAGCTTACAAGTAATATTGATTTCGATGAGGTTATTTCGAAAGTTATTTAGTTGTTAAGCGCACGAGGCATCGAAATGGTGCCAAAATTTAAAAAAATGTAGCTTTAACAAAAAAAAAAAGATTTTTAGATTTTAGCAAAACTTTTCTGTAATTTTATTAAAAGTAATTTTTTTATTTTCAAAATATTATTTGCACTTTTTTAGGAACATGAAAGATTTGCAAATTTAAAAAGTGATTTTTTACGAAAAAATGTAAATTTTGCACAGAAAAATATTAAAAATTTATCAAATTTCAAAATTGAATTACAAAAAAAAAAAATTCTTCGATTTTAGCGAAACTTTTTCGTAATTTGATTTGAAGTATCAACTTTTTATTTCCAAAATATTATCTGCACCTTCTTATAAACAAGAAAGTTATCCAGGGTTAATAAAGTCACGTTTTGTGAAAACTAATAATTTTTGCATAGAAAAATAATTTAGCAAAGTTCCAAAGGGAATTACAAAAAAAAAGGATTCTTTAATTTTGTAGTGCATCTCACGAAGAAGTTTTAGTGATGAAAGTCAGTTGTGATGTGAGTGATAAAAAAAGTTACCATATTTATTTTTCTATTATAAATAACATAAAATGTGTCTTAAATTGGATTTTTAATCAATTTCTATCATTTTCAGTTCACATCTATTACTCTTCTTGTCTAGCATTCGCACTGAGTTTTGATAGGATCGGGCTACTTTTGTATGTACCACCCATACAAAATCATATAAAAATTTAATATAGGTCCAAGAAAGGTACCTCTAAGTTCTTATCAATCTCTACTGTGTTCAGTGCACAACTATTCCTCTAATAGCCTAGCCTTTTGACCAAATTTTGTCAAGATCGGCTAACTTTTGTAAGCCGTCGTATACAAAATAATGTAAAAAAGAAACAGTTTCTATAGTATCGTAAGTGTAGACGTAGAATTCCGTTTAAGTTGTAACCTCTTCTACTTTGTCCCTTTGGTCCGATTGTTTTGTTCATTTTGCACGTATTTTTATTGATCTTCCAAAAATTAAAAATTAAATGAATAACACTCAATTATGGACTACTTATCGATGCCAAAACAAAGAAAAAGTAAAATAGTAAGTATGATTAAATGAGCAAGGAAAAAGAAACAAGCACAATTTCAAATTTTTTCGATCATATTGTTATGTTTGACAGGTTGAGTTCATTGACTTAGTTGAAAAGAAGGCGAAACAAATGCACTTTCCATTGATGCCACTTTCGTCTCTGCCCGATATATAGTTTGCAAGCTACAGTCAGTTTAACTACGAAATTCAAATTAAAATTAAGACCGCGATTTTTAAAAAATCGTATGGATACTATATTTCACGCTGAGCAAATGTCCTTTCCTCTCGTCTCTGTCTGATATTTAGTTTGCTAGCTACACTTACTGTTCGATGTATAGTTTGATGTATAGTGCTAGTGGGATGTGGAATCCAAATTAATTTGATTCCACATCCCACATAATTTAAAAACAAAAATTAAAATTTTACGCCATCTATTGGGTAAAAGCATAAAAAGAAATATGATCCAACTCGTTAGATAAGAGTTAAATCTAACCGGATCACAGACCCATTTCGTTAAATTTGACAGATTGAGTTCATTGAATGAGTTGAAAAGAGGTTCATGACCTCTAGTTTCAAAATAGTTTACTAGAACAGTAGTGCATACATAAACCCAATGCGACCTAATGCTTACAATGCTGCCAAACATGCATTTTTCTTCTTATATTTTACTATTTTGCGACTTTAATATAATAGTGACAAAATCCAAAGTTAGATATTCATTCAGCGCAGGATATATCTGATATTTTAGTATATATATTATCTTTGAACGAAGAGTATTAAAGGCTGTAGGTATACCCTAAAGTATTCGCCAAAAACGTTGCCTAATGACCTTGAAAAAATCTGTTAAAACGACCCCATACAAACCGCGCTGTAAGACGTAATTCTACGTCAAAATTAATATAGGTACAAGGAAGGTACCCCTAGGAACTAACCGATTTCAACCATTTTTTGCAATTTTGATTATTTAGCTTTAATTATACAACCATACAAAATTTAATAATCATCGGAGCACTCCTTCTATTTTTGTATTAATTTTGTATAGGATAAAACACTGTGCAACGCCATTAAAAAGCATACTTTCAAGAATTTTTTTATGACATATTGTTATAACAGATTTATTGTGAAAATTAGTATATTATAATAGAACATTTGAAGATTATTTAAAAAGTTTGGTACAAAAATATAAAGTGATATTTATTGCAGTTCTCCGCTGGTGCCTCAAAGAAATTGGGTTTTGTAGTGAACGCGATGAATGTTGATGTTTTATACAATAAAATCGACATATTTTTTTATTGTAAGATAGATACTAATTGAAAAATTTAAACGTCACTTGGGAGTATTTGAATGTACAATATGTGGAGAAATTTTTAAAACGATCGGTTCATTAGTTTTCTCCGAATCGTGGTCACCGACTTTAAAAATTACATGTTTGTGAAAATAGATTTAAAGTTTTGTTCACTGGTATAGATGAGTTTAAGCCGATTGTCCTCAAAATTCAATACAATATTCTCGAGATGTTCAAAACTTTACCCCGCCCTTAATAAGTTTTCTTTATTAAACCTTTTTTTTCGAAAAACAAAGATAATAATATAAACACTGAATCACATCGAATTGGTTTCTTACTGCATTCAAAAATTTCTTATCTATAGGGGTTACACCATGAGTAACCGCCCCGGGTGACACCAAGCCCAGGAACGCCTCTGACTGCACGTTATTCGGCACTCATTCGTAATTCACAGCTCAATTATGTTCCGAATTAAGTAGTTTACCATATAAAACTTGACAAGCTGAATTACCTCAATCAAAGGCAATTCAGTTTGAATAACGAACCGAATTACGTACAAATCGGTTTCATCTCTAATTTTTATCGAAAATTTATCGTAAACAGCACTTGGAGAAAGAAAAAAAAACAAACAAAACAATTAGCTGTCAGAAGTCAAAGTAATTTTTTTGCTTAAAAAATGAATTAAAATAATAAAGTAATATAAATTGTGCAGATGAACACTAAAAACAAACGTTGTATAAAAAAAACCTTGCTTCTGCAGCTCCGCCACCATTTCCGCCAGTATGCGGCTATTTTTTTGGAATCCTCGCAGCTCGCCCTGTCAAACTGAATTACGATTCCTTCGTGAGAACGGGGTAATTCACAATCGTAATTCAAATGCCGAATAACTTAATTCAGAGTGCAGTGAGAACATGGTATTAGTTGATCTCTATGATTCGATGAGTAATCTAATATTATTGTTAAATGGCAAAATAATTATTTCGCGTCATGTCACCATTGACAGTAGTGTTGGGTAACTCACACAACGGGGCAATTCAAATGTTCCCAATTAGTTTTTTATTACTCAATTTTATTTTCAGAAACCAAACTCAGTTAAGTAGTACTTGTGATCATTCTTTGTTTTCCTCATAATCCTCATAACCGCTTTAAAAACCTCACCAACACTTTTACATCCAAAAACCTCTTTTTACACGAGATACACCTCATTTGAAGCAGGACATTGCACCACTTCATTTCGATAAATGAGTAACTCACTCAAACTCACCTCATATCTCTTTTGTGTCCATCACTAATTGACAGAACATCATCAACGATCGGATATTTCTCGGATCTCTTAAAATGCTGTTCAATAAAAATGTGCCAACATGCAAAGGAGCCACTTCACTTGTCAAAACGATTTTCAACATCGCAATATGAGGAGGATGGACAAGACAGAGAAGCATCATTTTCACCCATTTTCACATAATTTTTTTCACTTTATTGTAGATTATTTATTGTAGATACTAAAAAAATCTTACAAATAATTTTTTCAATTCAAATGGTTTAAACCATGGAAATTATAAACAACACACCAAAATGAATAAACTAGTTTCTCCTTTTCAATTTTTTTTTTCAACGAAGTGTAAATGGGTCACAGGTACCTAGTACCTTTTTTAGAGAATCGATTTTCGCTACTTTTGCTACATTGAGTGCCAAATTTATATTTTGCGAAATGTTTTAATTCTGTGTGAATTTCGAGTTAACTACCTAGCTTTCAAACGAAACCAAGAGCTCCGCCAAATTATGTTTCAAACGAAAGTAATGGTCGTTAGACCTTACGGTGCCAGTAGGTGGACGCTCTCACCTACTTGATGAATTGATATCTATTTGCATCTTGAGAAAAATTAGAAATCCTAAGTAATTGCGTTCTGTCTCAAGACTCATCTGTCTCGAATTACGGTCTGATAGATTTACGGTCTGCAGGAATTTTATTTGAAATATTGAGAAAAGTTTTTTTAAATTCAATTTATGCCTAAATATTGACTAAGGTTGCGGTTATAGTGAACGCGATTCAGACAGGCAGGCAGGCAGGCAGGCAGGCAGGCTGAAATCTGTGTGAAAAAACGAGATGCAAATAGCTATCTATCTCGCTTGTTCACATTGCCTGTCTGCCTGCCTGTCTGACTCGGCGTTCACTATAACCGCAACCTTATAAAAGTGCCAATTTCCGCAATTATTTGTCGTTCTTTTTTATAAACTGATACACATAGATCACTTTAATTTTGTTTCTAGATACGGAACCTAATAAAAGCGATATTTTCATGGAAAAAGCAAAATCAAAATATTTGAATTTCGAGGTGAAGTCCGATACTAGGCGACATAGTGAGTACCCCTATTGTGTTTAAATAATCTGGATTGGAGCCACAACCCACTGATACGATTTAAAATACGAAATTTAGTTAAAGGCATGTGGTTGGATGTTGTATAGAATATTAGCAAATATCTTATGGCTCACAGAGAGCTATAAAAATAGTGGGCATGAAGTGGAGTAAAAGTAACATACACATATATTCTGCTTAAAGTTTTTGAATTGTACTCTAATGGTTAAAGGATACCATAACTTTTCATGGATACAAGCAAATGTACAAACCATTTTCGATTTAAGCATCTTCTGTAGACTTTTGAGCAATTTTCGATTTATGTATACGTAATTATAAAAGCTTCGAGTATTGTTATAATTATAGCAAATCATTCAACTCATGTTCCATAAAAACAAGGTAAGCAGCGAATGAATTGTGGATGCTAGTGAAGACACTATTATTTTCGACCAAAAAATTGTCAGAGGAGAAGTTTCAAATTGAGTTCCTCTCAATTGAGTGAATGTGTCGCTTTTGGTCCAAACAAAGTGAGTATTATTACCAACTAAACTGAATTATGGTGTTTTAATTTCTACAAAAAAATGTTGAATTTTAAGAAACGAACACCGTTTTTTAAGGCAAGGTTAATTTTTATTTTTCTAAATAAAAATATAAACAAAAAAAAATAATAAAAAAATTAGTGTCTATTGTTCAATATAGAGTGCATTTTATAATCTAAGACATATGATTTAAGTTAAAATATTTTGACTTATTACTTATTACATTATTACAGAGCCTTTTCTCGAAATAGAGTTTAGAAAAATATTAGTAGATAATATTATTTATCTTTTCAAATTTGCGGTGTACTCATCTGATTTGTTTCTTATTTACATTCACTTCCAAGTTTAAAACACAATTAATTTTTTTTTTACGTTTACGTTAAGTTGAAAATTTTTCTAACAATTTCCTGATAACTGGGCAAAACCGGCTGGAATGAGGTTTTAACTTTAGACTGGTTTTTGTTTTTAACACTGGATTTTCATGGTTTGGATTCTTTTACAAAATATTGCCTCAACGACCAACTGACCCACTAGTTACTGTTGCCAACAACTGTTGTTCTGCACTTGGTTTAGTTTCATAATTTAATTAATATTCTTTAAACGTTTTTCCCGTCAGTCATTCACTCCGAGCACTTGCAATTTTTTCACAGTGAATCATTTTAAAATAAATATTATAAGACGGCCTTCAAATTGAACGTCCTCAAAAAGCATGGAAATATACACAACACTGTCAACTTTGTTGAAAGCAGTTTTTGCGTATTTAAAAAAATTAAGCCTTGCCTTTTCTCCACTTGTCAGACAAGATATTAGCTGGGCATGAATTGATTATTTCTTGATTACATGACTTAAAAGCTGTCTGAGTGATATTTTGTAAGAAATTTGCTTGCAATTTTTCACAGACAAAATTACACAGTGCGACACGAAAAAATAACTTCAAATATCTCAATGGTTTCTAGTAGTGCATGGTCTATATATTATGCCCTCATACTCAGTTTTATCGGATTAGGTCAAATAAGAGAGAAATTCAAGGTCAAATTTCACCTTTAAGTCACAAGTTTGTTCTTATAACTCTTAAACTAAATTCAAATCCTGTGTAGTAACTGCATCTAAATATTTGCAATGGATGGTTCTTAACATTTTGAGACCATTTTTTACTCAAAAGGTTTCGTAAGGGGGTTAATTTTTTCTTCAAAAACAGGGCTTTTTAAAAATAAAAAAAATGTTCAATAGTTCAGTTACTTTGTATTTGTCTTCAAAAGCAATCAGATTTTGCTGAACTTTTTCATACACCTAAAGTAAAATAAAGATATCCACCTCTGAAAAGATCACAACAGTTACATGTGCGCATCCAAAGATATTCGGATTCAAAGATTACCAAAGATGGTAACTTCGTTAATGTAATCCCTAGAGTAAAATAATTCAGATGAAAATTATAGACCCAACAATTTTCTTTAAAACTGTTCTTAACATCTTTACCGAAAGAGTTACCGTATTAAAGATATACGCGTAAATATGTAACTACAACATGTATGAAAAATTTTGATCTTGGGAAGAAATAGAAATAAAAATAATTTTTATTTTTACCGTTTTAATTTTTCATATATGTTGAAATAACATATATACACTAATATTCTTAAAACGGTAACTCTTTCGGTAAAGATGTTAAGAACAGTTTTGAAGAAAATTGTTGGATCTATAATTTTCATGTGAATGATTTTACTCTAGGGCTTACATTAACGAAATTACCATCTTCGGTAATATTTGAATCCGAATATCTTTGGATGCGCACATGTAATTGTTCTGATCTTTTCAGAGGTGGTTGATTTTATTTTACTTAAGGTGTGTGCAATTTCGCAAAATCTGATTGTTTTTGAAGACAAATACGAAGTAACTGAACTATTGAAAATTTTGTTTTTTATTATAAAGGGTGATTTTTTAAGAGCTTGATAACTTTTTTTTTAAAAAAAACGCATAAAATTTGCAAAATCTCATCGGTTCTTTATTTGAAACGTTAGATTGGTCCATGACATTTACTTTTTGAAGATAATTTCATTTAAATGTTGACCGCGGCTGCGTCTTAGGTGGTCCATTCGGAAAGTCCAATTTTGGGCAACTTTTTCGAGCATTTCGGCCGGAATAGCCCGAATTTCTTCGGAAATGTTGTCTTCCAAAGCTGGAATAGTTGCTGGCTTATTTCTGTAGACTTTAGACTTGACGTAGCCCCACAAAAAATAGTCTAAAGGCGTCAAATCGCATGATCTTGGTGGCCAACTTACCGGTCCATTTCTTGAGATTAATTGTTCTCCGAAGTTTTCCCTCAAAATGGCCATAGAATCGCGAGCTGTGTGGCATGTAGCGCCATCTTGTTGAAACCACATGTCAACCAAGTTCAGTTCTTCCATTTTTGGCAACAAAAAGTTTGTTAGCATCGAACGATAGCGATCGCCATTCACCGTAACGTTGCGTCCAACAGCATCTTTGGAAAAATACGGTCCAATGATTCCACCAGCGTACAAACCACACCAAACAGTGCATTTTTCGGGATGCATGGCCAGTTCTTGAACGGCTTCTGGTTGCTCTTCACTCCAAATGCGGCAATTTTGCTTATTTACGTAGCCATTCAACCAGAAATGAGCCTCATCGCTGAACAAAATTTGTCGATAAAAAAGCGGATTTTCTGCCAACTTTTCTAGGGCCCATTCACTGACCACCTAAGACGCAGCCGCGGTCAACATTTAAATGAAATTATCTTCAAAAAGTAAATGTCATGGACCAATCTAACGTTTCAAATAAAGAACCGATGAGATTTTGCAAATTTTATGCGTTTTTTTTAAAAAAAAAGTTATCAAGCTCTTAAAAAATCACCCTTTAAAAAGGCCTGTTTTCGAAGAAATAATACCCCCCTTACTTAACTCTTTGAGCAAAAAATGGTCTCAAAATGTAAATAACCATCCATTGCAAATACTTAGAGACAGTTACTACACAGGATTTGAATTAAGTTTAAGAGTTATAAGAAAAAAGTTGTGACTTAAAGGTGAAATTTGACCTTGAATTTCTCTCTTATTTGACCTAATCCGATAAAACTGAGTATGAGGGCATAATCTATAGACCATGCACTATTATATACCATTGCGATATTTGAGGTTATTCCAATTGGGCCTTAAATTGTCGCACAGTGTTATTAATGAAAAGAAATTAGAAAAAATTCTGCTGATATTGACAAAAAATCACGTGAATTTGATGAAATTGAAAATTGAGCATGAATATCTTATATAGAAATAAGAAAAACATTTTCACTATTCTCAATGAATGCACTTTTTTATATAAATATAACTTCGTTAACATTCTTTCAAAATTTTCTAAAAACTTTTAGAGAAAAAAAAAATAGACTTCCACCGTATTTTATAAAAGTAGAGTACATGTCTGCTTATTGCCTCATGTATATTTTGCATATTTTTCTCTTAAGCTATGTATTTTTGTGTTGCATTTTGGGCTTTCAGCTACTTTTCTAGAATTTCTACTTTTCATACGCTCAACTTGCTTCCTATGCAAGGATATGCTGAAAAAAGTTATTGTTGAGTAATTTTTGTTCGGAAAGTTTTTGCCAGTTTTAGTCAAAATATTTCTCTAACTTTTGGTGTTTATAATAAAATGTTGAAAATTGAAATATTTATGTGCTTAAATTAGTGCTTCAGAACTTCTTCTGCAGTTCTGTTATTTAACCTATAGTAAAGGTTGAAAATGAAATCATTGCTATACTGGCTATGCTGCTGCCACATGTTTGTCTTAAAATATTGTTATAAGGATCATCATTTGATTAATTAAAAAAATAAATACACTAAAGCCTTTGAAGTTTCATGGAAAAAAATTAGATGTTAAAAAAGTTAGTTACATAAAGGAGCTATTTACGTTATGTGATATATTAGGGGTATTCACACTGAACTCTTTAGTTTGTTATTTGGTTAGTTGTTACTTCGTTTAATTTGTTGACTGTGAACACACCCTTATGTTTAATCTCGTGAGCCTAGTAATTGTTACTGAATAACAGCTGATTCTGCTTTACCCAATTAACGAAAACTTTATCAGGGTTGCTCAGTTGTTACTTTGTTATTCGGTAGTTCGATAGTTCGATAATTTTACAAAAACAAAGTGGATGTAAAAAATAACAAGTAACAACTACAAACTAACGAGTCCGGTGTGAATACCCCTATTATATTATCATCATCACTATAACATAATGCCGTAAAATGTGAGTGTGGAAAGGTTGATTTTTTGGAAAAATTGCATAGCATATTTTTAGGTATTTTTTGTTTTGTGATTTATTGAAACTTCAAAAACTTATTATAGTTTTTTCATTTTGATATTTTCAGCTTTAAAAAATTTTTTAAACTTATTTTGTCGTACCTACTATAGTTTCAGTTTTTACTTCAAGGTATTTTATAAATATTTAGAACTAAACATTGTTATTTGCACAACTTAAATAGGAATAAGTGAACATCGCTGATTTCTAATTAATCTTAAAGAAAATCAATATTTCATGTTTTTTTCTTCATTAAAACGATCCCGTCATTTTTGAGGGGAAACAAATAGTTTATATCATAATGCTAAAGGCAAAACGTTGTCCGATCTCTAATTATGAGTCTTATAAGAGTTATATTTGCGTTTCTTTTATTATTCATAAATGTATTAAAAATAAAAAACTCGCGTGTAGCAACGTACACGTGGCAGTAGTGAAAGGCACAGTTTTTTGTGCCTTATAGTTTTTTTGGGCAAAAATAAAAGTTATTTTCTGCCGTTTATTTTTCGGTCAAAAATATCAGGTAATTTATATTTGTTCAAGTTATTTTACCGACTAAAAAAATTTTGATATTATTATTTTCATCTCATCGGTGAGACATTTTACACATGGTGTCAACAGTTCAATCTGTCAAGCGGCCTTTAAGAAAACACAAATTGCTTGATATTTTTGACCGAAAAAATTAAAGTCACAAAATAACTGCTATTTTTGACCGATACAATAAAAGTCACAAGTAACCTTTATTTTTCCATCGAAATATACTAGGCAAGAAATTAACTTTTAAAGAAAAGCAAATTAATATTCGTGAGGCTGAGGACATTTGTAACATAATGGTATATTCGAAAAAGTCTTTCGACAATTTTTTTTTCATTTGAAAATTGTAAAATAACAGTTATTTTCGGTACTTGTTTTAGTTCAGTTGGTGTTTTAGTTGCTTTCGAATGTCTTCTCAACATTGTTACTTTTTGAATGCTGGATTGCATTTGCATAGTACTCTTTGAAGGAGCCTCCGAAAGCAGAGGCAAATCTTGTTCATTATTACCTCCTGCTTCCTGATCATAATAATTGCTATGTTGATAGAGGGTCTCATAAAGCAGCGAACATTGATTGTTGAGTGTATCAACTTGGTTGGCCTTAAAATTTTGTTGAGATGATCGCTGAGTTCCAAAATACATTTTTACAAAGCATCAGTGTGTTTTTTGGGGATTGGTTCTTTGTAGATTCACCAAAATACACTAATGTTTCGTAAAAATGCATTTTGAAACTCAGCCGTTCTTGCAATCACCTTACCTTCATCATTAGTTGCAGACCCAGCTGCGGCTGTATTCTTAAGAGCTCTAATTCGCTCTCTATATTCACGAACGCGTTCTGCTCCTGTTTTATATATTTTTCTATTTTTTTCCGTGCATGCTTGTAGGATGAAAATTAATGTTACGGTTATGTTAATGTTAATTATGTTATTTTCAGTATGTTACGCGTTCAATTTTAATTACATTTTGTTTTGGTGTTTATCATGTACCTACATGGCGTAATGGTGCAGATTCTGACTCTTAATCAACGATGTTCGGGGTTCAATTCTCGGCAGCGGCAATAATTTTTTTAAATTTTCATATGAATTGAAAACGTTAGCCTAGCGTCACTAATAGAGACCTTGAAATTTCACTCGCCACCAAAGAAGTTTCACTTCAAAAAAATTTTAAACAAGGATGACATGATACGAACATTTCTGGTGATCTGAAGAAGAAAAGAAAAAGGATTCTTAATAAATAAGAATGTTTTTATTGAATGAACTACGGAAAATAAAAATGAACTTTTTTTTCAAAATGGAGGCTGTTTTAAAAAAATGTGATTTATTGTCATTTTTTTTTTAAATTTTAAAAATGTTTAGAAATAGTAATAAATAAAATATTATAATAATTATAGTTCCAACTAAAGAGGGATATATAAAGAAGTTCCACACTAAATTTCATTAGAACTTGAGAAATCACGTCAGTTGTAAATATTAGAAAGTGATTTGGAAAAAAAATGAGTTTAAAGATTTTAGTTTTAATTTTTCTTTTTAAAATTTTTATAGACATCAATAAATAGCTTTTAAAAAAATGGCCTTTTAAAAATTCTTAGTTTTTTTTTGGAATATTAAAAAACCACTCAAAATTTGTACCCCTACACTTGAATACCGCCTTAAGACCTCAGTTAAGCACAAAAATTGATGGTTTTTGTTTCTTTTCAAAAAATTTTTAGAATGTACCCTTAAGAATAGTCTCAGAGGGTTTAAGTATTCTAAAAATATAATTCTTCTTGTAAAATTTTACTAAAAGTCACTTTGGACAACAGCTTATATCTAGTAAAATTTTACTAAAAGTCACTTTGGACAACAGCTTATATCTAGTAAGGAAATATAGCAAGTTTTTAGCAAAGCCCTGCAAGAAGTCATTCATCTTCAAAAAGTTAAGTGCATACTTTTAGGATCTTTATTTCTTCAGTTTTTACAGTGTGTAATTAAAAACTGACTATTTTTATACCCTAAACCTGAAAGGTCAGAGTATATTAACTTTGTGCAAACGTTTGTAACGCATAGAACGAAGCGAGTCCGGTATAGAAAAGTGTATATATTCTTGATCAGCGTCACCACGTGAGTCGATCTATTCATGTCCGTCCGTTCGTCCGTCCGTCTGTGTGTTGTCCGTATACAAAGGATAAGAAGAAGGAGTTGAGATAATTGGATGAAACTTTGTACACATGGTCACATAAATCCAAGGATCTGCACTATTGAATATTTTTGGAATCCGCCCACGGACACGTCTACCTCCCATACAACGCAAAAATTTAAAACTGCATAACTCAGCTCATAAAAAGCCAACAATAATAAAATTTGGTACGTATGTGTTTTGTATTAACACAAAGATGTCTTAGAAAAATGGGTGTCATCCGGTCACGGACACGCCCACCTCCCATACAACCCAAAAATTGAAAACGCAATAAATAACCCTCTGTTTACCCTAAAGAGCTAAAATTTGGCATGTACGTTTTTTTTAACAAAGAAAGATGTTTGTGAAAAATGTACATCGTCCGCCTACGGACACGCCTACCTCCCATACAACACGAAAATTGAAAACTGCATAACTCAGCACATAATTAGCCTACAACAATAAAATTTGATAAGTATGTGTTTCATACCAACAATAATATGTCTTCGGAAAATGGACGTCATCCGCTCATGGACACGCCCACCTCCCATACAACCCAAAAATTGAAAACGCAATAAATAAGCCTCTGCTTAACCTACAGAGCTGAAATTTGGCACGTATGTTTTTTATAACAAAAAAAAAAGGTTCTTGAAAAATGGACATCATCCGCCTACGGACACGCCTACCTCCCATACAACGCGAAAAGTTTAAAACTCAATAAATAAGGTTATGTTTGTATTAGAGAAATTAAATTTGGTATGTATGTATTTTATACCAAACCTAAGGTGTGCTCAAAAATTGGAAGTAATCCGTCCATGAACACGCCCA
The DNA here is from genome assembly GCA_958299015.1 of Tetanocera ferruginea. Lineage (NCBI taxonomy): Eukaryota > Metazoa > Arthropoda > Insecta > Diptera > Sciomyzidae > Tetanocera > Tetanocera ferruginea. Next base: position 130,143,158 of record OY282644.1, read on the forward strand.
CTTCCCATAGCGAAAGCACAATAAAGGCATTAACTGTGAGCTACAGGAATAAAACTTGGTATGTGTAAATTTTTCATCAACATTTAAATGCATATAAAATATAGGCTTCATCCGCCCACGGACACGCCCATTTACAATAAAATTTTTTTGTTCTTGAAAAGTAGGTTTAGGGTATTTCATAGTCGGCCTAGACCGACTTTAGACTTTCTTTACTTGTTCTCTATAGAACTAAGCTGTAGGCAAATTTGGTCTTAAGTGATCTACAGTGAAATTTTACAGGGAAAATTGTCATAGAATAATTTAGTCTGCACCGATAACTAGTGAAGGTATTTTTGAATCTTTCTTTGAAAACAGTAAAAAAAAAGACTGATTAAAAAGTGTTTAAAGACTTTAAATACTTTAGCAATCCTCTTACCAGAATCTATTGTTGTAAATGTTCAAAAACGTCGTACAGTTTTAACTAAAACTCTAAATATATACAACAAAATTAGAAAATAGTTTTTGCGGCTAACCGTTACCATCGATGAAAGTGGAATGAATGCATGTCTGTGGCATGTCTTTTCCAACTGTTTTGCATGCTGAATCCTTTAAGTCCTTCTTCGTGTGCTGCCGTTTGGCTTGAGTGCTTGTTCATGTTTTCGAATACAAATTTGTTTTTGTTCTGGTACACAATAAAGTCTGGGGTTAAATTTTGCCAGTTACTTACTTTCATTTTATAACTGCTTACTACGTTGTATATTATTGTTGTTTTTGTTGATGTTATTATTGTTGTTGGTGGGGAGTTTTTTGCATTACTGCTGCACTCATGTTGTACGAATTGAATGCAGAAAAGTGAACTGTGTACAGGAAAATCATCGTCTCTATCGGTCCCTGATGTTATGTCAAAAAATATACTTGTTTTTTTGTGTTCTCCATTTCAATTGTGTTGTGATGTGTTATTTTGTTATCTTAACTATTCACAGTTTTGTATTTTGTTTCTTAAAGCTTTAAAGTTTATCGTCTTTAAATGACAGTATCAAGAAAATTTCGAAAAATATGTTTGATCATCAATTATTAAATTGCATCAAAGTTTTGCCTCAACTCATGTTTAAGTTGATTGTTTTTCTTAAATTAAAAAATAAAATAAATATCTTAAAATCAGTAAAAATAATTTTCTCGAAAATCTGCACTATATAGCCTAGTCCGCCATATTTTGAGCCATTGTCATTGTGACATTATTGGATTTTAGTTATGTACCGCTACACGAAAGAACAGCGCAATGAAAACAACAAACACAAAAAATTATCTCTTCGGACGAGGCTCATTTTTATCTCGGCGGCTATGTTAAGGAGCAAAACTGTCATATCCGGGGCTTGGAAAATCCACAAGTGATCGTGGCACAGCCAATGCATCCACCGCGTGTGGTTTATGGGTCGGAGGCATCATCGGGCTCTTTTTTATGAAAGATGAGGACGGAAACACCGAAAATGTCAACTCTGAGCGGTACCACACTATGTAGGAGGACTATTTTGTGCTGGAGCTTGAAACTCAGGGTCTGAACGATATGTTGTTTCAACAGGACGGCACTACACCACATACAACTGGCCTCAATTTGGAATTTTATGAAGTCGGGCGTAACAAAAAAAGGCAGTTCTTGAGAGACTACACCCGAACTTAGAATAATTCTGTGAAAGCGTCCGTCTTTCCTTTGAAAGTGTAAAAGAACAAATATTTGCTAATTAAAGAAGTTTTAAGAAAGGTCCAGCAATATCTGAAAAATCGTATTATTGAAGTCACAAATAAGAGTTCTATGTGTTCGGATGTTACATATTTTCCCCTCATATAGAAAAAGTTCTCATGAAATTTAAACATTTTTTTTTTAATAACGTAAAGCAATACATCTTTGCATAAAACCTAAGTTTAAGTTTCTAAATGTATGAAAGTAAGTTAACTATTTAGAAGTTAATAAGTTTATATTTTATCCTCTGGTTGAACATTTTCTGGGCAAGCCCATATGTCACCCAAATGACAAAAAAAAAAAACTAGTAAGGTATAACTTCGACTGTGCCGAAGTAAAAATACCCCCACGGCCAATTCGTAATGTTACAAAATCTTAAATTGAAGCCCTTTTCGTATGAGATTTCAAAAAATGTTACTATTGTGATGACGTCTAAAATAAATTCATAACAAATTGTTTTCCTGCAAAGTAAAGACAAGCCTATTTATTAAGTTTCCAATTCGGGAGGTGGGCGTCTTCTTGAGTGGTTGATAACAATAATTCTAACACGCCTCAGTTTTGGTATAAAATACACAAATGGCTTATTTCAGGTCCGAAGCTTAAACATTAGCCTATTTATAGAGTTTTCACTTTTATGGGTTGTGGATGGAGGTGGGTGAGTTCGTATGCGGATGACGCCCACTCTTCTTCAACGATTAAGTTTTGATATAAAATACAAACGCATCAAATTTTTTTCCTGTAGCTTAAAGAGAAGCCTTTTTATAGAGTTTTAAATTTTGGGGTTATATGGGAGGTGGGTGTGTTCGTGGGTGGATGCCGTTCATTTTTCTAGCACGTCTTAATTTTGACATAAAATGAATAAATATCTAATTTTACTTATGTAGCTTTGACAGAAGCCTATTTATATAGTTTTCAATTTTGGGGTTGAATGGGAGGTGGGCGTTTTCGTAGGTGGATGACGCCCATTTTTCTATCATGTCTTAATTTTTATATAAAATGCATAAATATCTTGTTTTACTTTTGTAGCTTTGACACAAGCCTCTATATATAGTTTTCAATATTAGAGTTGTATGGGAGGTGGGCGTGTTAGTTAGTGGATCATGCCCATTTTTCGAACACTCCTCAGTATTGACATAGATTACACAAATACCGAATTGAAGTTTAGTTGCTTAAATATTTGCTTCTTTATGGAGTTTTCATTATTGGGGTTGTATGGGAGGTAGGCGTGGTTTTCATCCGATTTAGCCCATTCTCAAACTTGGACTAAGTTTTTAAAAAAAAGCTTAAATATCGAATTTCAGCGCGATAGCTTCAAATTACGGCCGCAATTGTGTCCACAGACAGACGGACAGACAGACGAACAGACAGATGGACAGACGGACATGGCTAAATCAACTCAGGTGGTGATGCTGAGCAAGAATATATATAATTTTCTATACCTACCACGCATCCTTATGGGCGTTACACACGTCGTGACAATATTAATATATCCCTTACGCAGTACGCGTTGGGGTATAAAAATCAGAACTCAAAGATTTAGAAAATGTCTGTTACTGATCTTTAAGGAAATCCGATTAGCGTGATCTCTAAAACAAAAAAAAAAAACAAATTGGCCATTTCAGCCCTTTAAAGGGCTTGGACCGAGCTTCTTATGATCAATTGTGTTGTGTGTGTTATTAAATGTTTGCACACAATTGACCGAGAACTGGACCTACATGTTTTATGCCGACTCCGAACGGCTAAAGTTCATGTTCTCAAGAAGCTTTACATGGCATTATTTAGTCTCCGAGGTTTGCCATTGTCTGCATAGAGGTGGTGATCAAAAAAATCTTTTATTGAAAAAACTTTTCGCCGCGACTGGGGATCGAACTCGGGCTCCGGCCATGCTAAGCCACACACTTAACCTGCATGCCACGGTCACCACACCGCGTGATCTCTAAACCTCTTCCAAAAAATCTTGAAAATACCTTAACCTATAAGCTTTTAAACAAAGATTGAGCAATTATAAAATTGACATAATTTCTTAAATCTCATTCATAATTGCTTAAAGACATGAATTCGTTAAGCAACACAGCACATCGACACATTCTTACAACAAGAGCTGACATAGAAACATTTCAAACTTATCGATTCTACTACAGTACTGAACTCGCTGTGCTAGGAATGATGTATCATTACTGTAATTGTCACCCTATGCGTACTATTTGGAATGCTTGTTTTGTTTGCTTTACTTCATGCAGAACATATCTGCGCTTGATATCGCCTACACTGAAATATTGTACACCAGTGCACTGTGAAGTAAATTGTGTAATGATTGATGTGAAGATATTTATTTTGTTGTATTGTGTTTTTTGGGCTCTCAGAAAGAAACAAACACCAAACGTAAAATATGCAATTTTCTTAACTTAAAATAACAACAATATGACTTTAATTTCTATTTTTATTGCAAGAATGTTCGCATTCCGAATCTAATTGAATTGAATTCAAAGCAACGTAATGTGTATAAAATTGCAGTATTTGTGAAAATCAGTCAAAACGTCTTGGTCAATCTTATTGTTAACATGAAATTCTTAAAAACACATAATTTAATAAAAATAATGTACAAATCGGTGAGTTTGATAGCTAACTTCAGTTTTTAACTTTTGAATTTTTGACATAAGAAAATCTTTATACTTATTGCAGTTTATTATTTGCTGCGCAATCGTTGGTTTTGCTACTGCCAGACCAACTGGAATAATTCCTGCTGCTGCTGGTATTGCTGGTGCTGCTATAGTACTGCTACACAAAGAAACTCGTCAGAACGCCATGCAGGTCTTAACAGCTATTCCAATTCTTGCTGCTGCTGGTATAACCCATTTGGTTAGTCCACTACTGGGAATTGATCATAATTCTAATCATGATGATGGGACTGGTGGAAATTGTAATCCATGCAGAAATCAAATAACTCATGTGGATAACCCACCCATGAGTCCTAGTTTTAATACCAATAATTTTGGTAGTACTGGTAGTAATTGTGTGCCGCCATGCCAAGATTCATTAGAAAACAATCAAGTGTTCAATTATAATTGAATTGCTGTGCTTCTGCTACTGGAATTTTTAAATAAACTATTGTATCACAACGCGATTCTTTTTGATTAAGTCTTTAGTTATTGTAAAATAAACTGAAAAAATTGTATCTTTATTTAAGAAAAAATAGTACTCAATGACAGGAGCCAATTATAAATAAAGTACCTGGGCGACCGAGCTCCGCTCAGATTCCTGCCGTATATTCAATTTTTTTACGGTATTTAATGTATCGGAAAAGCCAACTTTATCTTAGAAACAACATATAAGATCATATTTTTCAATAAACTTGAATTGCATTTTTATTTTATGATAACTTGGTTTTTCAACTAAACAAAATTTGTTTTGGTTTTATATTTTTTTTATATTTGGTTTAATTATTTTGATAATTTACTTATGCTGAACTATGCCGGCCATTCCAAGCCTAAGTAAATTTTTTTTTCCCAAAAGTATCCTCATGCTCCTTTTCCACTTACAAGAATATAAGTTATTTTTTTATGTCGCAATTTTTTCTAAAGTTATGGAGATAGCAATTTTTGATCAAAGTGAATATCTTGAAAATGGAGTCATTTTCAATAAATCATACCTCTGTCATTTGTTACCCCTATTTTTGTAAATGAAGTATCGTTAGAAAGCAATTGAAAAGCGATTATTAATAAAAAATAAAATACTTTTGGAATTTTTTTGCTAGAGTTGCCTACTTTTTCAAAAAAAAAAGTAAACTGTTCATATCTTACAGCGCGGTTTGTATGCAGTCTTTTTAACAAATTTTTTTAAGGTCATACCTACAGCCTATAATATTCATCGTTCAAACATAATATTTATACTAAAGTATCAGATATATCCTGCGCTAAACGAATATCTAATTTTGGATTTTGTTACTTTTATATTAAAGTCACAAAATAGCAAAAGCTTAGAAGAATAATCAAGATTTTTATATAAGAAAATCAATCATTAGCTGCTTGCATGTTGTGTCTGCTGCTTTCTTTGTTTTTGTTTTTGCTTGTGTTGGTTTTGTTTTGAACGAACTGATTCGCAGCATTGGTGCTCTGCTCCACGTCAAGAGGGTGTTCTAAGTTAAGAGGGTGTTCCGATTAGATTTAACACTTATGAAACAAACTATTGGCATTATTTTTCGTTGTATGCTATTACCCAATAGATGTCGTTTTCTATTCACTTAATATGATCTTTGCATCTAAAACAGCAACCGGTTGTTATTGGGTTGGGCGTAAATCAGCAGAGTTGTGGCTCAGTCGGATAAGCTTTTGTCATTATAACGTTAAATATGAAAGAAGCTTGGTTCGATCCTCAGCCTGGTTGATAAGTACATTTTTTTTAATTTTTTTTTATTTTAATCTTATTTTATTAATTATTTAATGTAACAATTGCATAGTCCAATATTTTTATTTTTTGTCACATCCTGTTGCTTGCGATAGGATGAACAAAATGTAGGCAAAATACAGCTTTTATTAGTCTTTTAGTTATTTTGTATTCAATTTTTAACCTAAGTTACCATAATTCAAATTGTATTCCCAATTAATTAAATTTACGTACAGCTTTGACTAAAAATATGTCTAGTATTTTTAATCGTATCAATTCTAAAAAAAAGGATTAACATATGTATGTATTAGTTCAATGTATTGTTTAAAAATTACTCTTAAGATTTTTAACCGTAAAGTTGTTGTACTATGTGGTCTGTTCACACCTTATGATATTTACAAAATGTGAATTTGTCACTTCATCCTCCCCAGAAAAATGTTAAAACTTTTTGTTTTGTTTTAAGACCGATTAAAAAATTCTTAGAGTAAATTTGATCTTAATTTATTTCGAATTTTTATAAGGCATTAAAAATTTTGTAAACTTACTGATAATAAAAAAGAAAGAACTAAAAATTTTGTTCAAGCTTTTTACAATTTTATGGTCCAAGATTCCTTTATTATATACAAAATAATTATTTGACCTAATAAGAAAAACATTTTTGCTCCAGATTTTATAACAATATCTCATACGGTATAGAAGTTATGAACGATTAAGTGAAATGTATATCAGAAAAAATTGAAACTACGAAATGCATAACATTTGGCCATTATATTTTATTATATTTATATTTAATTTGTTTCTTAAAATTAAAACAAAAAGTGCACGTTTTGAGATGTGAGCAAATTAGATTTTTTTTTTTCAAAACGTAGGAAACTCTAGCATAGGAAACTCTTACGAAAATATTTTCCTTTTTAAAATTTGTTTAAGATTTAGTGTAATTTACTCTATTTGTAAGATTTCTTTTTATATCAAAAATTGGTACATCAAAACTGTACTAAAAACGTTTCTATAAAAAAAATAAACAAATTCACCAAATCACTGTTTCGTGAAGCTTAAAAAATAAAAACAAAAAATCTAAATTAGCACAGCGGGAATCGAACTCACAACCTTGATATTATTGGACAGAAGCTCTATGCTCTGAGCTATCACCGCTATAACAACATGAGCAAACTTAACATAACATATTCGGCACAAAAATTATCGTATTTATTAAATGCGTGAAAACTCGGAAAAACAGCTTTTCCCAGAGATGAGACCTAGCTGGATCGATTTTTCAGCCCCCTCTTCATCTATATTGTAAATTTCATCGAAATCGTTAGTGCCGTTTTCGAGAACGCAATTGCAAATATATATACAAATATTGCTCGTTTAATAGAATAAGATATGTAGTTGTTTTTTTACTAATTCAATTAAGAAAACTTTTCTTTTAAAGTCTTATCAAGTTATTAATACAAATAAAGAAAATGATAAATAAGGAAAATGATTAATAAAACATTTTTCTTCATTTATTTTTTATTTCTATGCTGAATTGCGTGAAGATTTATTGGCAATATTTATATTATTGATGCACCTAGAAAAAGTTTTGATGCAACTTGACATGCATTCTTAGATACACTGCTTTCAGAAGATATTATAAAAATAAAATTGTGCTTCTCCTCAGCCTTATTGAAAAATACTTTCAGGGGGCATTCGCATAAACTTCTAAAAGGCTCTTTGAATAGCTTCCGAGAATGCCTCCATGGTATGGCTTGTGCAAGGCAATGGTTAAATATTTTCTTAGAAATGCATTTTGTCTTATGTCTTCCGAATCATGGAATGCCTTCTTAAAGTTTTACTTGCATCAGGATTGGCTTATCACTTCAGGATATTGATATATTTGAGGTTATGTACACGAAATTTAGTAATTTTGAAATGAGTTTAGGCTGCACAAAATTTTCGTAATTTTGTTTCAATCTATTTCAACATTTAGAACTTCTATTTTCTTCTTTGAAAAATGTGTTTTAAAACAGTGCCACACGATTTTTCTTTAAAAAGTTACTAAAACAAACTTAACTGAAAAACTTTAACATAAATATAATCTTAATATATAAAAAACAAGCGTCCTGTTCCGTGCTCTATACCGCTCAAACTGTTATAGTTCTTAATGCTATGTATAGGCTGAAGATGTTAGCCTGGACCAGAACCTGTTCCTCTACAACACTGGTTTTTATATTAATTTTTAGCCTAAAAGTATGCACACAAAATTTTTTTGATATTTATCAGTAAGGACACATTGACGTCGACTGGAACAAAACAACATTTGAGGTGAATGAAAAATATCATATCGTCTGCTACTTAATTATTTTGAATACGACTCGTCGTATGACAGGTTTTATATATATTATATATATAATATATTAATTTATAGACGCTTAAAAATATATATATATTTTCGAAAATGACGAAATATCGATTTCTTAGGTTTTCAAAAGAGTTGTAAAGACAAAAAATTAAAAATTTTTTTTAACCAATAATTTAGCCAATTTTTTTGCTTTAACTGCATTTCAGAAACGACTCAACTAGAAGCGACAACACAGCGTAAAATTTCAAATTTTCATAAATTATTTTGCATAAGTGTGGAATGTTTCGAATTTCATGGATAGAATATTCGCATTTCGAATCGAATTAAATCGCATCAAATTGAAATTAAATAAACGTTCTTTATATATAAAATGCAATTTCTATGAAGCAGAGTCAAAACGTTTTGATCACTTTTACTGTTAAAATGAATTTATTTAAAAGAAATTATTTTTTTAAAAATATTATTTACAGATTGGTAAGTTTGATAGCTAACTTCAATGTGCAATATTTGAACCTTGATTTGAGAAAAACTTGAAACTTTCTGCAGCTTATTTGTTGTGTAGTCGTTGGCTTCGCTACAGCTAGGCCGGCTGGTGTTATCAAACAAACCTTGAACAACGCCATGCAGATTGTTGCAGCTGTTCCAATTCTTGCTGCTGCAGGGGTCACGCATATCGCTTCCCCAATCTTGGGACTTGGTTTTAATGCTAATAATAATAATAGAATTGGTGGTGGTGGTCCTGTTGCTGGACATGTTGCTGGAGCTGGTGATGGACCTGGTGCAAATTGTTTACCACCATGTATCAGAAGAGTCATTGCGGCTCAACAATAAAAATACAAAGTTAATGAGGTTCTCTTGCTACTGCAAATTTTTTTTTAAAGCATAATTGCTATTATTTTCGATTAAACACTTTTTTTATTATAAAATAAGTTGGTATTTTAAATAAAAAATTAAATCTCTAACTAAGGAATATTATATAATGTTCAATAAACTGAAGTTATTATAAATATTAATGTTTATTTTACAAATAAGTTGCATAAGAAAAGATTTTTGTTTTGATGGCCACGCACGGTAAAAGTGAAAGTTAAACCCAAAAATGTAGACAGTTTAAAGCGGTTAATTGATTCACTCTTATATTCGTACATATATTCTTGCTAAAAAAGTCCCACTTCATATAATGGCAAGAGTAGATTAAGTCTGGGATCGAATTCTCTGTTCCGTGCTCGAAACAGCAATCATACGAATGAAAATTACTTGACCTTGTTAACGTGCGAACGAATTGGGATAAACGATTGAAAATAATACATCGAGATACGTTTTGTAGCAAAGAACAAGTTTGTTTATTCGTTTACGTTGAAAAAAGTACCAAATAGGTTTAAGTTTTATTCGATCTCGTATGCTATAGCACCAAATATACATTTTTATGTGATGAGTTTTACGTTTATGGAACAGACAATACGAACCCTGGTTCTAATATAATTTCGAAAAAATTTCAAGATATTGTACCACCAACTAATACTATATCCATCATACCATACAATGGACTTTTATTTTGTTGTAAAAACCTTTATCCAAAAATTTGTAATGTTAAACTGGCAATTTGCGGCGAATTGGTTGTGAAAAAAGGGAAGAAAATTACAAAATTCTTACTTTTTTTTATTTTTTTATTATAAAAACTACAAATTATTTAATTCGATGCCTTCTTTGATGAGTTAGTTCCGTTTATTTTAAATTAAACAGTGCTAAGAAATCAAAGATGCTTGTAAGCATACGTGGCAATATAACTAAAAAAGCTATACCAGCCGAGGTTTTAAACCTTTTAGTTTGGTTTTACTCCCTATTTAAATTCACCATATTGCTCTATACAAAGCTATTACTGCCTGAATGCATTGATCACTTTTTCTATTGTTCATTTTGATCTGTCTCTGCTTTTGTAATTATAAAAGAGCAAAAGTCAATGAACGAATCCTTCAATTGAACTAGTTCGTTCGTGAACTATCCAAGTCTTCTGCTGAGTTCGTATTGCTGTGACTAAAGGAGTTTCACTTCAAAATGCTAAACCTTCTGAACATTTCCTAATAACTTATTTATTCGCTTCGTTTTATTAGAATGTAACATCGGTTTTGCTCTACGTTTATTACGCCGTACTGTTGTATACGCGATTTAGTTTTTTTGGGCAGAAATCATGTATTGGGGACTCAAACCTTCAATTTTTAAGGTCTTGTAGAGACCCTACAAGTTTATAGTCTAGAGAAGACAGGAAGTTTTGGACATGGAGCTTTTGAGACGGTTCCGACTCGCCTTGACAGTGCCAGTTGCGGGCTTTGTGGTTTTTTCGATCAAGACGCAGTGCCTGTCCAACACTAAGCCCTTCCAAACCCTAGCTGGTCACTCTCTACTTGTCCGGGACCGCTAAAAGGGCTCATCTCTATATCTTGATGCCGCCCACCATCCGAAACCTGTGATGTAGCATAGCCCCCGCAGACTTCGGTACTGGAGTATGTAAGTAAGTACTGTTGTTTGTGAGGCTAAAGAAGTTTAACTTCAGAAATGTTTTTTCTATATAGCCGTTTAGAAAAAAAGTCAAGAGAACACCCACTGAAATAATTTTTAGCATAACCTAAATGGCGTCAGCATTCAAAAGAGCTGAGAAGTGTTCAATTCATATCAGTGTAGGCTGCATATGTGTTTGCTGTTAAAAGCTCGATGCAACATATCCATTTTTGCAGCAAGAGGGATTCGCTTTTAAATCGGTGAGGCAACTTATATTGGCGCCAAATTTTCGGTGGGTCTGTGATGTAAGGATTTTGCTTGAAGTTTGACGCTTTATTGCGAAAAAATTGTTACAAATTCATCTTTTTTTCATCTGTCTGGCAATTTTTTGGTACCATCTCGAAAAAACAATGCGTCTTTTGATGCGATCCACAAATCGATCCTATTTTGGAGTTTTTCAAAAGAGCAAAAGTGCTGATCCTCAAGGGCATGTATCAACGACGAAAACAAATAGTAGACGGAAGGAGTAATGTTTAGGCTAAACGGTGGGTGCAGTTTGTATTGTTTTTAATGTACGTTTTGTCCAGCCGAGCATTGTCTTTGCTCGCATTGTGGCCATTTTTGATCCAATGCTCGGTTCAAACGCATGAATTGAGTTCGGTATAGTTGGCCCATAATAATTTCCCCCAGTTGTAATAGCTCACAGCTCACCTCGCCCAATTGGTCCCTCCAAATACAGAGCATGACCTTGTCACTGTAAATACTGGGCTTTGGCGTCGATTTTGATTTTTGATAACGCTAAATAACTAAAGAAAATAATAAGAAAGTTTATTAAAATTACTTTTGGTTAGAGCTTCACATCGATTGTTATCACTTTTGAGAGAAAATTGAACTAACTTTAAGAAATAATTAGAAAATTGAAAAATCGTAAAAATTTGATAATATTAGCAGTGGGAAGTCAAAATTTTGAATTCAAAACATCTTTTTTTACAAATTTGACAGTTGATGAATGAATAAAACTAATTTTTTGGAGAAAATTTTGACTTTTGCAAAACACTCAAATTCCACCAACTCAAAAGCTCTCTTCCTTCCATTTTATATTGATCAAAAAGTGAGTTTTTTTAAAAACAAATTTTATTTATCTCTTAATAGGTTTGGACCCCTCTTCAAGATATCTCATTTATATATAAATTCTGCACATCTATGTTACAGTACTTTTCAAATGATATAAGTTTCATTCAGATGTGTTGTCAATAAAATGAAAAAAGAGGGTTCAAGTATGGTGTTAGCATATTAATATATTAAATAACTTTTTAAACTTTCGAAATTAAATTTTTCTTATTTAACTTATCTTTAATTCATTTTAAATAAAAATGCATGACTTCATTCAAATGGGAAGGCAAAATTGGAATTTTTCATAACATATATTTATTTAGCTGAGTTTTCGCTTCTGAAGAGATGAAATATTGAAAAATCATATAATTTTAAAACCAATAAAAAGTTCCAACAAAACAATATCAGCAGAGTAACAAAAAAGTAACATCTTTGATTTCCTTTTTTAAACTATTTCTTTGGACCTCTTAATAGTCTAGGGGGACCGCATGGTGTTGGTGGTGAACAATCAGGAGAACCGACGCCAAAGAGTGGGGCAGCCAAAAATGCTAGAGGACCAGCTCCTAAAATTGGTCCATTTTGAACAACCCGCAAGGCGTTGGAGACAGTATCCATAACAAGATTGCCCGGCCTAGCTTGAGCAAAGCCAACGATAGTGCAAAAAATAATGAGCTGAAATAGTAGTAAGTTTTTTCTAATTTCAAGTTTTTAAGATTGCATAATGAACTTTAAACTATCAAACTTACCGATTTGAACATTATGTTTTCTAAAAAAATGTTGTGTTTTCTTAATACAAAATGATTTTAACAACCAGAATGATCAAGATGTGTTAACTTTATGTGCTAGTTTTCAGTTTAACTACAATTTTATATGCATTACATTTGTTTGTATTCAATTTGATGCGATTTGAATCGGTGCGCGAAGATTCTTTTTATATAATTAAAAACACACTGTTGCACTTAACTTATTTTAAAAGAAAAAGTTTTTAAAAAAAATATTCAATTTAAATAAAAGACTACGAATAAATTTCTTAAAGGGTTTTATATAAGTTTAAAACTAACCCAACGGGTCAGAATTTGTTTAAAGGTAGCACTTATTTAGTTGGGATGAACAAACAGCTGAAGCCAGCATTTCTATAGAGGTCTTTAAAAGCACTTTCAAGGGAGCTTAAAAAGTTTTCTCTTAATATCTCCTTTTTTAGCTCTCCAAATTTCTCTTAGAGGCAAGCAAAACTGTAAAGAATGATATGAACTGCTGACTGAAAGCTTTACAAGAGAGGCCTTTTGAAGAAATTTAGAGTAAGCTATGACATGCAGTGTTAAAATTACAATGTTGTGTCAAACACTCAAAAAGGCCTTATGGAGCGCTTTTTTCTCTCTATGGAATAGAACAGCAGTTTTTCTCAAACTAATTTCTGGCTAAGCTCTTAAATATATTTTTAAAATTTTAATTTCAAAAATTTAAAAAGAGAAAGCTTAGTTTTTCCAATTTTAAATTTAAATATTTTTTAACTGAAGCTTGTTCTACAGTGAATATAAAATGACAACAATAACCTTGCTGTTGTATGCGTTCCACATGCCATTAAAATCATTCGAAACGAATCATTTAAATCGAATTTTTAGCAACATACTTCATATAAATTGCACGTTTTTATGGAAAACTGCAGATCGAGCCAAACAAACAACTTCGTCATAATTGTTGTTTAAAATAAATTTATTAAAAAAAAAATATTCAAAAATGTGCAAGACGGTAATATTCACAACTTTATAAATAAATTGTGCAAAGTTTTTATCTTGGAATAAAAAAAAAATACTTAACACTTTTTATAGCTTATTATTCTATTCGCCATATTTGGCCATGCTATGGCTAGACCGGAACCATTCCTGAAAGGCTTCGGGATGAGAGCAGGTGGTTCTTTTCGACTTAATGCTGGTGGATTAGATGGACTTTATAATGATTACTATTCTGGAGGAAATGGTGAATTCGGATTTAATTTAAATTTTGGATGAACTTCATCCACAGTGATTCTATTGCTATTCTGCTTTAACTAAGTATCTTGAATATATTAAGAATAATGAGCATTGTAATTTTTTTCAATAAAAACTGTGTATCTCAATGTAATCTATGAGACAAAAGTAAGATAAGTAATCGTGGCTTGCCGCGTAAACATGAAGATTTTTCAGTCTTTTTCTTAAATGTTTGCTTGTTCAGTCGTTGTACAAACGTTGTGAGGCCTAAGTTAAAAAAAATTTTAAATTTAACTCGGGCTTTTGGAGCAGTGTTGTCAGAGAGACGAACTGAAATTTAACACCATTTGAAAAAAATTAACAATTTCGGATAATATTTAGCTTTTAGCTAAAAAATTAAAAAAATTGTAAATGATTAACAGTCATCATTATTCACTTCTCAACGTATTTTTGCTAGATTTGACCAATTATTTTCTTTCTATTACAAACAGATTGTTTATCACACGACATGTAAGAGACTTCTTCTATCTAGTTATACCCTAAACCTGAAAGGTGAGGGTATATTAATTTTGTGCAAACGTAAGCGAGTCCGGCATAGAAAAGTATATATATTTTTGATCAGCGTCACCACGTGAGTCGAGCTCCGTCCGTCCGTCCGTCCGTCCGTCCATCCGTCCGTCTGTGTGTTGTCCGTAAACACAGGATAAGAAGAAGGAGTTGAGATAATTGGATGAAACATGATACACATGGTCACATTCACCCAAGGATCTGCACTATTGAATATTTTTGGAATCCGCCCACGGACACGTCTACCTCCCATACAACGCAAAAATTTAAAACTGCATAACTCAGCGCATAATAAGTCTACAACAATAAAATTTGGTATGTGTGTGTTTTATACAAACACAAAAATGTCTTCAAAAAATGGACGTCATCCGCGCATGGACACGCCCACCTCCCATACAACCCAAAAATTGAAAACGCAATAAATAAGCGTCTGTTTAACCTACAGAGCTAAAATTTGGCACGTATGTTTTTTATGACAAGACAAAGATGGTTTTGAAAAATGGACGTCATCCGTCAACGAACACGCCTACCTCCCATACAACTCAAAAAGTTTAAAACTCAATAAATAAGGTTATGTTTGTCATAGAGGAATTATATTTGGTATGTATGTATTTTATACCAAAACTAAGGTGTGTTCCAAAATTGGGAGTAATCCGTCCATGAACACGCCCACCTCCCATAGCGAAAGCACAATAAAGGCATTAACTGTGAGCTACAGGAATAAAACTTGGTATGAGTAAATTTTTCATCATTTAAATGCATATAAAGTATAGGCTTCATCCGCCCACGGAGACGATCATTTACAATAAAAGTTTTTTGTTTTTGAAAAGTAGGTTTATGGTATTTAATAGTCGGCCTAGACCGACTTTAGACTTTCTTTACTTGTTTTTCATTAAGTTTTTTTACTGTAGGAACTGTCCTGGCTTTTTATAAACAAAAAACTTTTAAGCAATATTCAATGCAATTTCAAAACATTTGCTTACTTCTTATATCTTGATATATATCAACAAATTTCTTAGGTTTTAAGTTAAAATTCCAAAACTTTAAAACCCAAAAATTTAAATAATACAAGATATGTTACAACACTATTTTTTGTTCAAAGAGTGGTGGATTGTCATGGCCACATAAGTAAATTAAGTAATTTTTGGCTAAGCTCTCATAAACAAGAGTGAAACTAAAATGATGAACAAGAATTTTGCTGTTATATGCGTTCCACATGTCAAGCAAATCAGTCGAGTCGAATCGTTTGAATCGAATTTAAAAAAAAAACATTCTTCATATAAATTGAAGGTTTTTATGGTAAACTGCAGATCCAGCCAAAACAACTTCGTCATTATTGTTGTTTGAGATAAATTTATTTAAAGAAAATATTACAAAATGTACAAAACGGTAATATTGACAACTATACAAGTAAATTGTGCAAACTTGTGACATTGAAATAAAAAAACTTAACACTATTATAGCTAAGTATTATTTTCGCAATAGTTGGCCTTGCTATGTCGAAATCGGAACGACACCAGAAGAACTTCGGAATGACTGCAGCTGTTGATGCAACCGTTCTCTTTGATGCAGCACCATTTCTTGCTGGTAGACTAGCTAGTCTGGAGACCTCATCTATGGATATTGAATCTTCAGTTTATCCAGACGTTGGTCTTCGAAGAAATGCTATTGCTCCTACTGATCCAGTTTTAATTTAAAATTAATTTGATGGACTTCAACTACAGTGATTCTATTGTTATTCCTTCTGATATATCCTAATCAGTTTAAAAATTGTGATTTTTTCAATAAAACTGTGTCTGTATCTCACAGAAAAGCCAGCATTTTTTTACCTCAGACCGTACAACGTTCATACAACGACTGTACAAGAAAACTCATGTAAGAAAAAACCCGTACAAAGGCTGTACAACGGGCGGTTGTGGCAAAATTCGGCTGTACAGAAGACATTTTTAAATAAATGTTTATTTGGCTGATACAGCATAATATCTGTATATATTATATTCATAATCTTCTAAGTACATACGCCTGTTGTTCAGCCATTTTTCAGCCTTTTTCTTAAATTTTTCTTTTTCGGTTTTCGTATGGCCCGAGTTAAAAAAATTTTTAATTTTTAATTTTTAATGAAAAATATTTGGGTGTTACTTCATTTTATTATGAAAAAAAACGCCCAAATCAAAAATAAAATAACGCCAAATATTTTTCATACAAATTTTGTCCAATATTTCATTAAGAAATAAGACCCAAAATATTTTTGGGTCTTATGATATAATGATATAAATATCATAAAAATTTGTTTGTCAATCATAAATTTTAAGAAATAATATATTTTTGTCTGCTTTTGACATAAGTTTGTGCTAGAATACGTATGGAAAAAAATACAAATTAAAAAAACTGTTCGCATTTCGAGTCTCGAACTCGACCAATCTGGAATGAAAGACGTTCAGATTGGTCGAGTTCGAGTACACTCTAGCTACTAGGCTACTGACAACGTGTTAATTATGTATGGGAAAGTTAGAATTGAGGCCTAGCTTGATGAATTGTTCACCCTCCTATTGTAAATGTCATCGAAATAGCTTTGGAGAAGTCATTAACAAGCAAATATATAAATATATTGCTCGTTTCCGATAAAGTTGTAATTTTTAATAAATAATAATAGTTCAAAGGTGGAACTAACATCAATAAAAAGAGCACCTTTTATTTTTATTTATATTTCATTGTTCACATATTACCATACCACAAAAAAAAAAAAAACAACAATCGATCGGAACGAATCAATCCATCGAATCGAATTAAAAGAAAACATATATAATTATAGTATTTTTGGAAAACATTCCCATTCAGTCAACGCAACTTGCAGGTTATAGTTGTTAATATTAATTGTTTCAAAATAAAAATGCAATTTGGTAGAATAATGTACAAATCGGTAAGTCCGAGAGTTGAGTTCATTTTTAAATCTTTGATCGTTGAAATAAAGCAAATTAATTACAGCTCATTATTTTCTACGCAATCGTTGGTTTTGCTGCAGCTAGACCGGCACCGGCTGGACCCATTATACAAACTATCAACAATGTCATGCAGGTTCTTGGAGCTATTCCAATACTTGCTGCAACTGGCTTAACTCATTTGGCTTCTCCACTCCTGGGTCTTAACTCTGGGGCAAATAATCATGAAGGACCACCAGGACCGAAAATTGCGAAATTTCAAAGACGTATGAGTGCTCCTCAAATTAGTTTTGAAAGTAAGAGTCCTGATGAGCAACCTTAATGAAAAAAGCTATTCTTCTCGATAGAACTACTTAAACATTTGAAAATAAGTATTTTTTTCAACAAAAAATATCTATTTCTTATTAAGAGAAAATATTATACCTTTTTGTTCAAAACCCTAAGAAACTCTTCCTTCACATTTTAATGAAGTCGTACATATTTTTTTCATTACCAATAAGTGCAATAAGAAAAATCTTAATTATTATTACAGAAAAGATATAATATATTATATATTTTTCTTTTATTACCGGTAAGTAAAAAATAAAACATACTTCAGAAGAGACAGTGAAAAATAAATTCACCTGACTTTTCTGTCGCCACAGATCAAGATTTCTATGCCACAAAATGAGTTTCGAATAAGGCATTAATTGTTTGGATTGCCAACCATAGTCGTACGACTAAAATTAGATAGAGAACGTGTGAAACATATTGAAGAAAAAAAAACGTGTTAATTATGTATGGGAAAGTAAGAATTGAGGCCTAGCTTGATGAATTGTTCACTCTCCTATTGAAAATGTCATCGAAATAGCTTTGGAGAAGTCATTAACAAGCAAATAAATAAATATATTGCTCGTTTCCGATAAAGTTGTAATTTTTAATAAATAATAATAGTTCAAAGGTGGAACTAACATCAATAAAAAGAGCACCTTTTATTTTTATTTATATTTCATTGTTCACATATTACCATACCACAAAAAAAAAAACAACAATCGATCGGAACGAATCAATCCATCGAATCGAATTAAAAGAAAACATATATAATTATAGTATTTTTGGAAAACATTCCCATTCAGTCAACGCAACTTGCACGTTATAGTTGTTAATATTAATTGTTTCAAAATAAAAATGCAATTTGGTAGAATAATGTACAAATCGGTAAGTCCGAGAGTTGAGTTCATTTTTAAATCTTTGATCGTTGAAATAAAGCAAACTAATTACAGCTCATTATTTTCTACGCAATCGTTGGTTTTGCTGCAGCTAGACCGGCACCGGCTGGACCCATTATACAAACTATCAACAATGTCATGCAGGTTCTTGGAGCTATTCCAATTCTTGCTGCAACTGGCTTAACTCATTTGGCTTCTCCACTCCTGGGTCTTAACTCTGGGGCAAATAATCATCAAGGACCACCAGGACCGCCAGGTTTTCCAATGGCTGAGAGATTTCGCTCGAAAATTGCGAAATTTCCCAGACGTATGAGTCCTGATGAGCAACCTTAATGAAAAAAAGCTATTCTTCTCGATAGAACTACTTAAACATTTGAAAATAAGTATTTTTTTCAACAAAAATATCGCTTTCTTATTAAGAGAAAATATTAAACCTTTTTGTTCAAAACCCTAAGAAACTCTTCCTTCACATTTTAATGAAGTCGTACATATTTTTTTCATTACCAGTAAGTGCAATAAGAAAAATCTTAATTATTATTAGAGAAAAGATGGAGATATTATATATATATATATATATACATATATATATATAATATATTATATATTTTTCTTTTATTATCGGTAAGTAAAAAATAAAACATACTTCAGAAGAGACAGTGAAAAATAAATTCACCTGACTTTTCTGTCGCCACAGATCAAGACTTTTATGCCACAAAATGAGTTTCGA
Organism: Tetanocera ferruginea; assembly: GCA_958299015.1. Classification (NCBI taxonomy): domain Eukaryota; kingdom Metazoa; phylum Arthropoda; class Insecta; order Diptera; family Sciomyzidae; genus Tetanocera; species Tetanocera ferruginea. The sequence goes on from OY282644.1 coordinate 130,162,613, forward strand.
ATAAGGCATTAATTGTTTGGATTGCCAACCATAGTCGTACGACTAAAATTAGATAGAGAACGTGTGAAACATATTGAAGAAAAAAATATATATTCAGAATTGCTTCGCCGAATCATGCCGATGAGCTCTGAACGGTTGTTACAGTGGAATGGTCTGAAATAAGAACTCAAACCATGAAAGGACTTTGACCGATCTTCTTATGATCAATTGTGTTGTGTGTGTTATTAAATTTTTGCACACAATTGACCGAGAACTGGACCTACATGTTTTATGCCGACTCCGAACGGCTAAAGTTCATGTTCTCTAGAAGCTTTACATGGCATTGTTTACTCTCTGAGGTTTGCCATTGTCTGCAGAGAGGTGGTGACCGATCAGAAAAATTTTTTGTTGAAATAACTTTTCGCCACGGCTGGGGATCGAACCCGGGCTCCGAGCATGCTAGGCCACACACTTAACCTGCATGCCACGGTCACCACCTGAACCTGAATTAATAGTAAAACTTAAATTTTGTAGCTGGTGCTCAAAGCAAAAGCAAGCCACATTAAATATAAAAAAATAAAAGACTTTGTATTAGAAATTTTAAATTGAAAGCAGACACATAATTTTCCATAACTAAAAAGTGGCATGTATATTCAATGAAAATTGCTCATTTTTATTTTTAATATCAAATTTCTAATTTTTTTATTTTTTTTTCTTTTTATTATATAATAATTGTGAATTTTATTAGTTAAAAGCTATTTCTGCTCTACCAATTTTCAATAAATTTTGGTTTGCAATCGGAAAAGTTTAGTTTTCAGCAGAAAATTTATTTTTAAACACATTTGAAAGCTATTTTTTCAAAATATTTCCAAAATTTTTTTCAAATTCTTCTACTAACTTCAGCACGTCTTCTAAAATTTCGGATGCTTACAAGATCAACCCCTAACCCTCGCTGTACAGTATGAACACCCATAGCACGGCGAGTTGCACCAACAGTACCGATACTCGAAGATGCAGGGATATTTACGGTTGGGCGGTAGTATTTTCTTGTTTCAAATGCAGTAGAAGAACCCATAACCGGAGCAGATCTGTATCTTTTGGAAGATTTATATGGTATAGAAGATCTATGTGCAGCGTTATCAATGCTTGGATTTGAAACAGTACGTCTGACAGTCACACGTCTAGCTGCTGTAACAGAGTCAACGATTGCACAGAAAATAATTAACTGCAGTAAGTTTAATAAATTCAATGATAAAAGTTTACAAAATGAATATAAATATCAAACTTACCAATTTGATCATGTTTTAAAAAAATTATTATTTGTTTGGTTGTTTTTTAATAAATTGATTGAATGTGTTGAGTATTGACTGAATGCGCTGTTTTTAAGAACAACTAATGTTTTATATGCAGTACATTTCTTTGAATTCGATTCATTCGATCGATTCGATTCGATTTCATTGATTTTCGTGGTATTTGAACATTTTTTTATTGATTTATTTTATATATAAATTCTTATTTCTAAGTACTTTATTACTTAGGTGGCCATTACAATACTCGTATATATGGATATATAATCTTTTAGCATTTATTTACGCAAGTCATTTTTAACCAATTTAAATACTATTGTTTTTCGTTTTATATTTTGTATTTTTAGTTAATATCTAAAAATGTATCTTATTTAAAAAAAATAATGTTTTGCTAATATTTTTAAAAAATACCACAATTGCTACTCCCGTTTTTCTTTTGAAAAATAATGTTATTAAAGAATAATTAACTTTTTCTTGCTAACTAGACAATTTTTGAAATAATGGCGATCAAATTATTTACAATTTGAATTAACAACTTTGTCCATGTGACTGTAACATTTGAGCCTAGAGGCCGCACTTCCCTGTTTTTAGACAGCCCTCGTTTACCTTTTAAACCCAATTAAGTAAAAATGTATTATTGCTTAGTGTTATTTATTAATATATTTGAGAATAAACTATTTTAAATATTCAATAAGTTATGCATAAATTATTATTTTCTTATTATTATTTCTTAAAAATAGTTTTTTAAGTCACTTTACATCATGATACAAATTTCTAATTTATTATTTAATGTTTATTTTTTTTATAATATAATAATTGTCATAAGTTAAAGTTGGTTTCTTCATTCTGAGGTAATTGGAATAGAGTATTCACTGGTAAACCGATTTTAAAAAAATGTTAGTTTACAATCGGAAAATTTGAAATTTTTTAAATTCTTTTAATAACATTAACACTGTTTCTAAAACTTGGGGGTTTTGCCCCGTTAAGCTCTACCCTTCGCTTTACAGTCTTTATAGTATGAATACCCATAACAGGGCGAGTTGCACCAACAGGACCGATACTCGGAGATGATCTATATGATGGTGTACTATATGCACTGTATGATGGTGATTTATTAGCAATATCAACAGATGGGCGATATGTTGGTTGGATAAATGAATTAGAAGAACCGATAGCCTCGGATGAGCCATATGTTGGTGGAACATTTACACCAGCAGAAGGGATATTTACGGATGGGCGATAGTTTTTTCTTGTCTGATATGTAGTATAAGAACCCATAACCGGAGCAGATCTGTATGGTATGGCAGAACTATATTGTATAGGAGGTCTATAAGCAACAGCATAATCGTTTTTTGGATTTGAAATAGTATCAGTACCAGTGACAGTCACACGTATAGCAGTAGCAGAGTTAACAATTACGCAGAGAATAATGAGCTGTAATAAGTTTAATTAAATTCAATGATCAAAGTATGCAAAAGGAATATGACTATCAAACTAACCGCTTTGTACATTTTTAACAATTTATTATTTTTTGTGTTTTTTTAATAAATTGATTGAATGTGTTAAGTAATGACTGAATGCGCTGTTTTGAAGAAAAACTAATAATTTATATGCAGTATTTTTTTTTTTAATTCCATTCGTTTGATTGATTCGATTCGACTGCATCGATTTTCGTGGTGAAAATTTGCTTTTTTTATTTTTTGTAAATTTTTAGTTCTAAGGTCTTTATAAATTTGAATCACATTTTCAACTAACAATTAAACTTTCAAGAAACTATTGCGAGGCATATTTTGCGAGTTGAACCTCTTCGAAGTTTATTTCACAGCTAAATATGGAATAGGTGCTTCGCTTATACAGTTACGAATCACGCCAAAGAAATCGTATTGAGCTGACTGGAGTTTGATCACAGGCTTCCTGCCATTTCGAACACATATTAGATGTTATAGCAAAGTATGGGCAGAATTGCAAGATATATTTACAGTAAACAGAAATCTGTTTGTTGCAATCAAAGTCGAAAATGTAATTTTTCTGCTTGTACTATTTTTTTTGTTTTTTTTGGATTCTTCTTAATGCTATTTTCTTATTGTTGTATTAGATGCGTTTTAAAATTATTTTGATGATAGCTTTGTAATAATGCTTCTGAAAAAATTGGCATAAAAATGAAACATTTTAAGAGAAATATTTAAAATTTGTTAGATACTAGATAAATAAAAATACTAGATAAAGTTTTAATTGGAAACTAAGTTCGTTATAAGAAAGGTTCTAATTGAATTATGCTCATAAAAAAATTGTTAAAAGTCACGAAAACTGCTTTTTTGTATCAATATGAGTTAATTTTATTCTTAGAAAACTGTGAAAAGTTAGAAATATATCCTTCGATAAAGGAGTTTCAGCTATATTTAATATATTTTTAAAAACCTTTATGCAGAAAATAATTTTCAAGTTTTAAATTTAATTGTTTATAAATTTTAATTGAAAAAAGGAGAGGCATAAAAAAAACAAAAAAAAAAAAACAAATTGCCCATTTCAGCCATTGAAAGGACTTTGATCGAGCTTCTTATGATCTATAGTGTTGTGTGTGTTATTAAATGTTTGCACACAATTGACCGAGAACTGGACCTACATGTTTTATGCCGACTCCGAACGGCTAAAGTTCATGTTCTCAAGAAGCTTTACATGGCATTATTTACTCTCTGAGATTTGCCATTGTCTGCAGAGAGGTGGTGACCGATCAGAAAAATCTTTTGTTCAAAAAACTTTTCGCCGCGGCTGGGGATCGAACCCGGGCTCCTAGCATGCTAAGCCACACACTTAACCTGCATGCCATGGTCACCACATTCGAGAGGCATACATAACAAAATATTTTATTGTTTTGACCAATTCAAAAACAGCTGAACTTAACTGTTTTTGAAAGTATATGGCATCATTATTAATGATATTACTTTGACATTAAAAACACATTTATTTTAAATGCGTGCAACAAATGTTCAAAAGTTTCTTGATTACAAATTTTAGCCCAGATTTCAAAAATTCAAATAGTGTCCCCTACGTGACAGTCCCCTACATTATATGATAGACGAAAATGAAAAATTGTATTCATGGTCAAGAAAATAAATTTCTAACTAAATAATCGAAGTTCATAGTACTCATTATAGAGTCGTAAGCAGTGAACAATAAAATTGTATTAAAAACAAATAGTTATATATCTTAATAGTTGTTCAAAAATTTCCGCCAGTAAGTAGAATAGAACAAATTAAAATAATTATTTCCTTACTTTAGATTCTATATTTCGGCAAATCCAGAAAAAGTAAACCTAAACCTTAAAAAATAAAAATGCTTACACTTCAATAAAAATACATGGAACGTTAAGGATATTCTTTGTGTTTTCCTGCGGTTAAGCATTTTGAAAAAAAAAAAACATATTGTATCCTTAAATTTGAACTGATTTTATTGAATGTATCTGTAGCAAGTTAAAATATTGTAGGTTTTTTATTTTTTGCAAGTTGGTATTTCGCGATTTAAATATCAAAGTACCGTTGTATAATATTCACAATTGAAACATTTTCTATTGAGAAGTGAATATTAAAATTTTTAAAAAAACTTACTTTCTATCGAAAAATAAAATTTAAAAAAGTGATTCAAGAGTGAAACATGAGTGACAATTTTTATTGATGAGTTGGATTATCTTGGAAAATAATTGGCTGGCATAATTTATGTCTCGGATTTAATTTTAATATAAGATAAGTGAATTTTGCATTTTTTTAAATCAAGCAGACGCAATTATTTTTCATTAAAAAAGCATTTGAAGAAGTGAAACATGAGTGACATTTAATTTTTTTTTTTGGCTTATTTTTGTATTAGAAATGAAAGAATATGACGAAAATATCAAGAAAAAATGAAAGCCGACCCTAAAAGAACATATGAAAAAAGAAGGTAGAGTAAAATTATAGTTAAATCCGGATTCATATAAGAAAACAAATTTAGCAAAGATTGAAAATTTCTAATTAAATCAGTTTTTTAAGTCGTTGGCCTCGACGGAATTGCTAAAAGGCCAGTCATATAGTTAATTTTGGCTTTCATTGACCGTAAGGATCAACGAATTAGGCTTAGTAATATACATACATATTCGGATGCAGAATCGGAATAAATTTTGTTAAAATGATATATTTCTGAAATAGTTTTTGTGTTGTTTTTATATTATAAATTATTTTTTTAACTTTATTATGCTTTACATAATTATTTTCATTTAAATTTTTTTCTTTTTTGTATAAGAATGTCCTTAATATTAAGGAAATTTTTTTATAAAATATGCTTAAGAAAGTTAACCAGATTAACCATGATACAAAAAAAAGACAATTCAAATTGATTTGAACCGTGAGTGACATGGACGTGAAACGTGAGTGACAAGATCAGTATATGAAAAAATCTTAAAATTCTGAGAGAAAACTAATTTTTTTTCCTGCAGTTAAAGTTTCGCTACTCAATTTCGTTACGGAAAATTAATTTATTCCTTATAGTAACTCAAACAATTCGCAGATTTTAAGCAATTTGTTAGAAGAACACGAAAAATGAAAATCGTACGAAAACGTGAGTGACACACCATTTAAAGAGAGTTGTTTTGAAATGTGTAAATATATATACAACTTTTTGCATGAACTTATAATAGTGAGCCTAAGACTTATTGTACCCAAATAATTTTATATGAAAAGCTTTTATATTTGATGTAGAAAAACTTATGTTAACTGCTATGACTGAAACGTGAGTGACACTGGATTTGCCGATTTTGTTTGAAATAAATGTTGATTTAAAAATATCCTAATTAACTTGGTTAATTTAACTATCATGAAACTAAAATTTTGTTCTTCTATGTTAATGTTATTTTTAATGGCAAAAATAATATTTTATTATGACCGTTTAAATATAAAAAAATAATAAAACGAGTACTTTTCTTCAGATGAAAAATGAAGTTTAACCTTATTTTGGGTATGAGGCATCGAACTGCATTATTAGTGTTTTTAAGTTTTGGGTACGCCTTTGTGCAAAATTTTTTGCTGAAAATTTTGTCGCCAAAGAAAGATTGTTACGGTTATATTTCATAGTTTTCGGATTGTAATTTGTATCTGGTTGGCTTTTTCGTCAAGTTTTCTTTGGAAAAGTTGTTCAGGAGGTTTCAACTTTATATTTTGAAAACATATAGAAAAACTTTATATCAAAATTCCAAAATATTGTACCTTTTCTCTGGCTTTTTTAAAAGTTTTACAACTACAAGCCGCCAATCTTGCCAAACCTGCACAAAACTCTTAAAATAAATGCGCATACAATTGTTTTTGGCCCCATTAGGTTCAAATGAGGAAGAAATTTAATTTTTTCTAATTTAGTTTTGTGAACATATCGGACAATATAAACTAGAATTTGGGTTTTTTAGTACCGAAATATAGCAAAAATTGGATTGCATAAAACCATTTATATGTTATGATAAACCTGCTCAAAAATTGTAGAATTGATTTTTACTAAATCAATGGTGTTAATACAATGACATACTCTGTTTTTCTAATTAAGTCCATATTTTTCTTTGGAGTTTTTGAACACTTGTTTTATATTACAATTTTACAGTAAAAAAATTAAAAGTTTTTAAAACTTTATACTACCTTTTTACTCTCTTTTATATGTAAAAAGATAATTAAAAATTTAACTTTTCAAGTAAACATCTCAGTCGAACTTTAACGGTATACTCGTATTTGTTCTGTTAGTACTTTGTATTTTGAATATTTTTCTTTTTAAAAACTTAGAAGTTTCATTTGTATAAAACTATTTCTATATTCCAGCCTTTTTATTGGAAGTGCTTAATTAATTTTGAAACCTCTTGAGCACATCAATACTATTCTTCATCAGAATCAGAATCATCAGAATCAGAATCATCAGAATCAGAATCATCGGAATCAGAATCATCAGAATCAGAATCATCAGAATCATCAGAATCAGAATCATCGGAATCAGAATCATCGGAATCAGCATCATCAGAATCACTTTTAACGGATGGGCCATTTGTTGGTGGAACATATGCAACAGCAGAAGCGATAGCCAAGGATGAGCTATGTGTTGGTGGGACATTTGGATAAGAAGAACCGACAGCCATGAATGAGCCATATGGTGGTGGAATATATGCACCAGCAGAAGCGATAGCCACGGATGAGCCATGTGTTGGTGAAACATGTGCATTAGCAGAAACAATATTTACGGATGGGCCATTTGTGTGTGGATTAAAAGCACCAGCAGAAGCGATAGCCACGGATGACCCAAATGTTTGTGGAATAACGAGCTGTAACAAGTTTAATTAAATTCAATGATCAAAGTCTGGAAAATGAATATAACTGAATATAAATGAATATACTTACAGGTCTATACATTTTTTTAATAATTATTATTTAGTTTATTTTTTTTTTAAAATTTATTGAATATGTCAACACTAAACTGAATGACTTATTTTGAAGAAAAACTAATATTTTATATGCAGATTTATTTTTGAATTCGATTCGTTTGATCGATTCGACACGATTGCATCGATTTTCGTGGCATGTAAATATATGATGGTGGATTATTGTTAATTTTATACCCGTACGCGTAATACTTTGCATTTTTAATAATTTTTTGTTTTAAAAAATTTAAATTTGTACAAAAGTATTCCTATATTCCGACCTTTCAATTGGAAGCACTTAATTCATTTTGAAGTCTCTTGTGCGCATCAATACTATTCTTCGTCAGAATCAGAATCATCAGTATCATCAGAATCATCAGAATCATCTGTATCATCAGTATCATCAGTATCATCAGAATCATCAGTATCATCAGTATCATCAGAATCATCAGAATTCTCAGTAACATCAGTATCATCAGAACCACCAGTATCATCAGAATCACTATTAACGGATGGACCATATGTTGGTGGAACATTAGCAGGATCGAAAGGCACATACATTTGTGGTATATATGCAATAGAAGAACCGTTAGGCATGTATGGGCCATATGTTGGTGGAACAGTTGCATTAACGGGACCGTAAGCCGTGGAGGGGCCATATGCTGGTTGCAGATATGTATTAGAAGAACCAATATTTACGGATGGGCTATATGCTGGTGGAGCATTTGCACAGCAAGAACCGCTAGCATGAGATGGGCCATAATAGGGTTGTGCATTTTGTGTACCAGGAGTACCTTTATTTTTGGATGAGCCTTTATTTTTTTTCCGTTTTTTAGGTGAACCTTTTTTTTTTGGTTTTTTAGATGACCCTGTTTTTTTTGGTTTTTTAGATGACCCTTTTTTTTTTCCTTTTTTAGATTTCCGTTTTTTAGATGCACTTTTTGAAATGGAATCATCGAATAAATCTATGTAAGGGATTTTGAAACCAGGCGTGTGTGCACCAGGAAAACCAATAACCATGGGTGGGGCATAATGCATCTGTGGCTGACTTGCAACAGCAGGCATTTGAGACATTTGAGGCATTTGAGGCATTTGAGGCATTTTTTGCATTTGAGGTGCACCAGCAGAACCCTTACCTTTGGATGAGCCATCATTTGGCTGTTTTTGTGGTTTACCAGCAGAACCCTTGCCTTTGGATGATCCATCACCTGGTCGTTTACCATGTTTACCTTTGGATGAGCGCTGATGTCGCCGGTGACGTCGCCTTTGACGTCTTTGATGTCTAGCACGCATGATTGCTCTCTTTCGCATAGCAAATCGACGTGCCCGATGTGCGCGACGTGCACGTTGTGCGCGACGTGCTCGCTGTGCACGACGTGCACGATTTGCAGCTGAAGCCACTTTTCGATTTGAACGTCCACCACCGCGTCTACCACCGCGTCTACCACCACCACGTCTTGCTAATGCCACAGCAAGGCATATGATTATGCAAAAAATAATGACCTGTAATAAGAATATTTTAATTTAAGTATCTTATCTTGCAAAATGAACTTATTTATCAAACTTACCGATTTGCGCATTATTTATGCTAAGTACTATTTTTTTAGATATACATTTTAACAACATTAAGACCAAGATGTGTTGAATAAATAAGCAATTTTTCATTAAAAGTGTATATTTATATGCAGTTAATTTCCTTGAATTCGATTCGAAGCGACCGATTCGATTCAATTCGACAGCATCGATTTACATGGTATGTGAACATTTTTTATTGACTTTTTCTTTAATTAAAATTGTAAATTCCAAGACTAATAACTAATTTTGGTTCCACTTTTAAACTATTCTTAATATATGAAAATTTAAAATTTTACTTATCTTCTAGTGGAATTGTTATTGTGTGACAGCTAATTTTTGAAAAAATCTATATTAAAATGGAATTTAAAAAAAAAATCATACCAACAATACGTATTTTCTAAACATCTAATCGTAAGTTCTTTTCAAAATGAATATTTTTAATCTCTGCAATCTATCTGGAATAACATTTTTTAATATTCTCCAACATGGTGTCAAACGTTATCAACTGCTTGTTTCATGTCCAGGAATCCTGCTAAACAGTATTTTTTATTTCAAAACGTAAGAATTTGTTGTAGTTTACCAGGTTTTAGTAACATTATCACTTTTGCACACTTACATTGTATTGGAAAATGGTCCAATCTTAAAAGGGGCGTTAAAAATTTATGTTAAAAATCTGAAACGATTAAAAACTCAATTAAAAACTATTAAAAACGAAATATTTTGATGGTGAATTATCGTAATCGGATTGCCCATATATTGGTGAATTATCATAATCCATACCTGAGGATGAGTCATCACCTATATTCGTATCTGGGGATGAACCATCACCCATTTCTGGAGATGAGCCCGAACCCATACCTGGGGTTGAGCCAGAAACAATACCTATATCTGGGGATGAGCCAGAAACCAAACCCATACCTGGGGATGAGCCATATCTAACGATGGTATCTTTTTTCGGGCGAAAAGCAGTATATTTCACCTAAAAATTAAAAAAAAACAGTATTTTTGATTTGAAAAAGCAGTATTTTTCGCAGTATAAATTCTATTCAATAAAAATGAACAAAAAATGCAAATTAATCATCTTCGCTTTCCATTTCAATATCTTCCTCTGAGGCTGCGGTTTCGTATTTGTCCTTTGAAGCGATATGACGAAGCAATGCCGGTTTTGTTATGAGATATTTGTAGAAATCAACGCATGGATATTTCAAGTTACAGAATGAAGAATGATTCTTCTTCTTCTTCTTCTTCTTTTAACATGAAGTTCAAAGTCCATGAACTGCATTTGTCAATGGAATGAAGAATGATTCATTCTGAATGAATAATGACAAAACAGCAACAGATAATGAAAGAAAGAGACAAATCTATATGACATGCTGTATTTTGAAACGTTCAAAACATAAAATTGGAAAAAAAAATTCTCAGCATTAAAATGCAGTATTTTGGGGGGTGGGGGGGAGGTTTTAAAGCAGTATGCAGTTTTTGAGTTTGAAAAGCAGTATAATACTGCGAAAAGCAGTATAGATACCATCGTTAGCCATAACCCATGCCCATATCTCGAGATAAGCCACGTCCATATCTAGTACGTCTATATCTACGAGCAGAAGGCAGGGTTGGATGGTTGTCCATTATATGTTCCAGTAGAACGCGAAAACATAGAAGAGCGGTAAGATGGTTATCCATTATATGTTCTAGTAGAACGCGAATATATGGAAGAGCGGGAAGATGGCCGTCCATTATATGTTCTAGCAGAACGAGCAATCATGGAAGAGTGGGAAGATTGGCGTCTATTATATGTTCTAGCAGAACGTGAAAACGTGGAAGATCTAGATCTAAATGGTCTGGAAGATCTAGATAGTCTGGAAGTTCTTGATTCTCTGGAACATCTAGATCCACCACGACTACCGACTGACCTTGCACCTGATTTTAAAACAGAATGTCTACCTCCACTGCGTCTTGCCACAGCTACAGCAAGGCATACGATTATGCAAAAAATAATGATCTGTAATAAGTATATTTTTAATTAAAGTATTAGAGATTGCAAAATTAACTTAGATATCAAACTTACCGATTTGCGCATTATTTATTCTAGATATTTTTTTTAAAGAAACAAATTTTAAGAACATTAAGACCAAGATGTGTTGAAAGAATAAGCAATTTTTCATTTAAAGTAAATTTGTATGCAGCACGTTTCCCTGAATTCGATTCGATTAAATTTTTTCGATTTTCATGGTAGGTGAACATTTTATATTGATTTATTTTTCAATTTAAATGTAAATTCCAAACTATTTTTTGTATGTGAAAATTTTATATTTAGATAGCTTCTATTTGACTGGTTATTGTGGGCCAACTTATTTTTAAAAAAATCAATTTTAAAATGGAATTTCAAAAAATTATGTCAAGAAAACGTCTCTTCTTAACATCAAATACTTAGACCTTAAGAGATTAGGATTTTGAATCTCTGCAATCTGTCTCGAATAACATTCGTCCAGGAACACTTTGTAAGAAGTTGTTCTAGTTTACCAGACTTTAGTATCATTATCACTTCTGCACACTTACATTGTATTTGAAAGTAGTCCAATCTTATATGCTGTTCAAAATTAATGTTAAAAATTTGAAACGAAATACGAACTCTCTCATGGGTTTCTGTGCCACTGTATTTTTCAAGGAAAATGTTGTGCAAAAACAGCCAACAATACGACAAATAGCGTTCCACAAAGCCATAACTAATATAACTGTCTGAAGTTAGTACTGATTACAGAATGCACAGAAAAATGCCCTATAGTGCTCTATGCTCCGCTGCTCTATGTTTCTTTAACTTAATGTATTTCTTTCATCTCATCTGGATTTGGGCATGAATGAAAGAAGATGCTTGTATATGTTATTAATTTTTTTTTTTTCAATTTTCTTAGATTAAATGATTAATGGTATGATGGTGAATTATCGTAATCGGAATTACCATAAACAATACGTCGAGATAAACCATTTCCATATCCAGCATGGCTATATCCAAGAGTAGAAGGCAGAGATGCGCCGTAAGATGGTCGTCTATTATATGATCTAGTAGAACGCGAAAACGTGGAAGATCTAGATCTATGTGGACTGGAAGATCTAGAAGATACTCTGGAAGATCGAGATCCACCACGGCTACCGACTGAAATAGAACGTCTACCACCACGGGGACTACCACCACCGCGACTACCACCGCCGAGTCTACCACCACCGCTTCTTGCTGCAGCCACAGCAAGGCATATGATTATGCAAAAAATAATAAACTGTAATAAGTTAATTTGAATTTAAGTATCAAAGATTGCAAAATGAACTTAACTATCAAACTTACTGATTTGCGCATTATTTATTTTAGATACTATTTTTTAAGAAATTCATTTTAACAATATTAAGACCAAGATGTGTTAAATGAATAAGCAATTTTTCATTTAAAGTATACATTTTTATACAGCACGTTTCTTTGAATTCAATTCGAGCGATCAATTCGATTCGATTCGCAAAATATCTCTATAAAATATAAAAGTAGCGTTGTGCCGTTTGAACATAACAAATAAATGGTCTGTTATGGCCTTTGATCACAATCGCAAAGCAGAACCAAAACTACCAAATGTAGCGCTGTTTTCTAAAAAATAGTAAAAAACCAGATGCACAACGAAATCAACAAAACTTTTTTGTTTCGTTGGGGCAGAAAAATAAATTATCAAAATTATTTCGTTTTTAAAAAACGTTAAAAATGTATCAAATCGAATTTCGTTTTGTTGAAAAACGAAAATTTTTCGCTTAGATAGAGTGGTTACTCGATATGAAAACATAACCTTAAAATAAAATTTTAAAAACGCCATAGGGGTATTCTCGCTGTATTGCAAAACCCTTGCAATAAGAACCCTTGTAAGAATTGCAAAAGTTGCAGCATCTTGCAACCTGTGCAACGACACAACAACATAAGACAAGCGATAAATGTTTTGCAATTCGTGCAATTTTTGCAACACTGACACCCATGTTTTGGGTGGACGTGCAACCGTGCACTCTGATTGAGACAAATTTGTTCATTTTAGTTCGTGTGCGTTAGCGTTAGTATTTAAATTTTTTGTTTTCGCCTGTTTGCCGCATTTCATTTAATATTCACAATATTTGTGGTTTTTCGCTTCCGAAGTGTTGCATATTTTAGTATTGCAAGGTTGCACTTTCAAAAATTTTGCATCGATGCTATACTGCAGGAATACCCCTCATATCCATACTTGGTAAGGTTTTGTTTTACGATCGTGATCAAAAACCACAACAAAACAAATGATTTATGTTAAAAAAGATAAGGTGCGTGTCATATTTATAACACAACCAATACACTTTTGTGTTTTTTTTTTATAAAAATTAAGAAATCATATTCGGATTAATATAGGACAAAATAGTAAGCACTGTAAGGCTTGTAGTATACGATGGCAGCCCTGTTTTGTCATACTCTTTGAAATACCTTTATATATTTAAAACAAAACGTGTGATTTGTCACTAAAGGTGGTGCAATTATCACTTCATAATTATAACCCAGTCGCAGTTTTTTCTAATAAAAGAATTTTGCATTTTGTAAATTTTTTTAGGAATAAAAACTAATAGTGTTATATCAGATAAAATAACGGAAGAATATGATAAAAAAGCGATCAGGACATAATAGAAAGATATGCAAGAGGAAAAAGCGTGCAATCATTCGCGAGGCAAGTAACTCGACAGCTTGTTGTTCTCGTCTGGCAAGAAGTTGCGACACCAAAGTGTCAAAAACAAAATTTTGGTGTGTGTTGCAACGCTGCGAGCCAAATTTGTCGAGCCAAAATGAAAGCCTTTCCAAGGCTTCTTAAACGTCATAAGTTCGCGAGACTGGAATTTGTTGAACAAGACATGGATACTGATTGTTCCTCTGTAAGAGAAATAATTTGCAGAAGTGTTACATGCATAAAATTTACGTTTCTGCTTGCAGGTCATATTTTCTGATGAAAAAATGAAACTTTGATGAACGGCTTACAATTTAATTGTTGAGATTTTCGAAAAGAACCTCGCTGCTTGAAGTTTGGAAGTTTGGTGGTGGGTCAGTAATAGTCAGGGGAGAGTTTTCAGTGCAAGGGACTCTGGAAATCCAGTTAACATCATCTAGGATGAATAGTGCTGAGTAAAAAACTGTGTTACACAGCATTTTACTACAATTTTAACGACAAAATCATGACCAAAACTGGATTTTCCAGCATGACAATGTCCGAAAGTGGCCAGCGTGCTCCCCAGACCTTACCCCTATTGGGGAATACTGATTTGTCACATTTATGCTGACAATCATCAATACAACAACGTTGGTGAGTTACAAAATGCAATTCAATTACAGCAGTTACTTAGCTTTTAGTTGAATAGTTTTTGTGTGCCAACTTATGTTTGAACAAATCTATTTTAAAATCAAATCGAATTTAAAAAAATCATGTCAATAATTCGACTTTTTTAATATATAATACATCTTTACGAAATGAGAATTTATAATCTCTGCAATCTATCTGGAATAATATTTTTTAGTATAATACAACAGTAAATTATGCCAAACGCGTTAAACTGATTGTTTCACGTATCTCTCACGTTCACGAGCCATAACTTATATAATCGTCTGAAGTTAGAACTGATAAATGCTTAAGAAACACCCATTAATATTCTAATACTTAAACTTTGAGGGTACTGAACCTGTGAAATCTCTTATATATACGCCATTATCTAAACAGTTGCATTTCTATCATCTAATCTGAATTTGGGAATGAATGAAAGAAGCTGCTTGTTTATTTCAATAATTATTAATTCTTCTTAGATTTTAATATTTTGATAGTTAAAAATCGTAATCGGAGAGCCCATATGATGGCAAATTACCATAATTCATATCTGGGGATGAGCCATCATCCATATCCATATCTGGGTATGAGCCATCACCCATGTCCATATCTGGGGATGAGCCTTCACCCATATCCATATCTGGGGGAGAGCCTTCACCCATAGCCATACCGTGAGATAAGCGACGTATATATCTACGTCCAAATCTACGTCCAAATCTACGTCCAAATCTACGTCCAAATCTACGTCCAAATCTACGTCCAAATCTACGACGTCCACGTCTACCACGTCCACCACGTCCACCACGTCCACCACGGCCACCACGTCCAGATCGAGATCTACCACGATTACCGCCTAACCTTCTACCACCAGATCTACCACGACTACCAACTGACCTTGATCTAGATGATCTGGCAGATCGAGATCCACCACGACTTCCGACTGACCTTGACCTTGATCTTGATCTTGATCTTGAAACTGAACGTCCGCCACCACCACGTCTACCACCACCACCGCGTCTACCTCCACCGCGTCTACCACCACCACCGCGTCTTGCTACAGCCACAGCAAGGCATATGACTATGCAAAAAATAATGACCTGTAATAAGTTTATTTTAATTTTAGTATCAAAGATTGTAACATGAACTTAACTATCAAACTTACCGATTTGCGCATTATTTGTTCTAGGCACTATTTTTGTAAGAAATACATTTTAACAACATTTAGACCAAGATATGTTGAAAGAATAAGCAATTTTTCCTTTAAAGCATATATTTATATGCAGTACGTTTCTTTGAATTCGACTCGAAGCAATCGATTCGATTCAATTCGATTGCATCAATTTCCATAGCATGTGAATATGTATTTTTTTTTTTTCTTTAATTAAAATTGTAAATTCCAAGAGTAATAACTAATTTTGGTTCCACTTTTCTACTTTTCTTAAGATATTAAAATTTAACATTTTTGTTAACTTCTAGTTGAATAGTTTTTGTGTGCCAACTTATTTTGTAAATAATATATATTAAAATTAAATTAAAGAAAATTATGTCAAGAAAACGTCTTTTCATAACATTTAAACCTGTTTATGGTAAAAATAAATTAATTTGGGAAAATGCGTATGACATATCCCATAGAACTAAAAATTGGAATATGATTTTGCTTTTTGGCTTAAGAATAATACTAAATTGCATTGCATAATCATAAGATATATGAACTCTCTTATTATTATAAAAAAATAATTTATTTATGATAAAAATAAAACAAATCAAGAAAAATTAAAATCATAAGATTTCCAATTTAATAACGTATATAAATAAATTTTCAGATTTTACCACGATCAATAAGAAAAGTAATTTAAAATTATTTTTTACTTAGTGATTTTTTACTTAGTAGTGATTTTGAAGTAGTTTTTTTTTTTTTGTTAAAAAGTTTTTATTTCTTGCTTTTTTAGAGAATATGATAAATTTTAGAAAAAGTTTGTAAGCTACGTAAACACAATTTCATAATTTTAAAAATGTTTTTTTTCTGTTGTTTCTTATTCGTTACTCTTTTGAATTTTTTTAAATGTTTGCAATAATTATTAAGTTAAATTTGATTTATGAAATTTTATTATTAAAAGTTAAGTTTTACTATTTCATGGTTTGTTGCTTATTTTCAATTTCTGCCTCTTTACAATTTTTATTAAAGTGTCATGCCCTTTTTTGAATTCCGACTATGTTCTTTATTGATCATACTTTATAATAATTCAACCTTGCCCTGCACCAAATTTCAGTTCCCTAGCATCAGTATTAACCGATTTACAGTAGTTTCCTCAAAGTGCCTCACGCTATTTATAATCTATCCCACCTTTTTAATTATTCTACCTACCAAATATTAGTACCTAAGTTTCAATATTAACTGAAATGTAGTGTTTTTATAATTGTGACACGCCTGTTTATTGAATCTTATTTACTTTCTTGATTGTGTTTTGTTATACTCTAGTGTCAATATTGACTGATATATAGTGTTTTTCTAATAACTTTTGTCATATTGTTTCAATAATTCTACCCATTCTTACAATGAATTTTATCAGCCTTGTGTCAATATTATACAATTTTTTTAAACACTGCCACACGTATTAATTGAATTACGCCCACTTCCTCGGTATTCATTTGTAATAATTGTGCCTACCTCTGTACTTCATTTCAGTACCCTAGTGTAAATAGTATTCGATAAAGTGTTTTCTAATATGGCCACACCCTATATGACGCCCACTTTATTGACAGTAATTTGTAATAAGTGTGTCTACTTCTGTACTAAATATCAGTATTCTAGCGTCAAAATTATTCGAGATACAGTGTTTTCCCAATATTGCCACACCTCTTTGTCGAATAACTACCAGTTAATTGACCGTCATTTTTTAGAATTGTGCCTACCCTTGCGTTTTTCTGTTAATATCAGTACCCTAGTGTCAATATTTACTGAGATACAGTGCTTATATTATGGTGACACGCCCCTTTATCGAATACCGCCCACATTATTGGCAGTAATTTGTTATACTTGTTATAACAAGTACCTCTGTACTAATTTTTTGCTGGGGATCGAACCCGGGCTCCGAGCATGCTAAGCCACACACTTAACCTGTATTAGAGATACAGTAATTGTTTTATATTGCCACACCCCTTTGTCCAATAACGCCCACTTTATAAATAGTAATTTTCAATAATATTGTCTACATCTGTACTAAATTTCAGCACTCTAATGTTAGTTTTATTTGAGAAACAGAGTTTTTTCAATATTGCCACACCCTTTTTTCGAATTACGCTCACTTATGTAATCGTAGCTTTTAATATTTGTGCCTGCCCTTGTAATTTTACTGTGAATTTTATTTCTCTAGTGTCAATCTTTACTGAGATACAGTGTTTTTCTTATAGCGACACGCCCCTTTCTCAAATATCGCCCACTTTTATAGACGGGCACCTCGGGCAATCGGGCAAGTACTTTAGGAGTAATCAATGTACATACATTCACAAAAAAAAAAAAAAAAAAAAAAAAACAGAGAAATCAACCAACTTGAGAAGTAAGTAAGCCTGCTGAATTTTCTACGAGATCCATTAAACTTTGGTTAACAAACTATAAAAAAAAAATTTTGTTTTTACTAATAAAAATTATTTTAGCACAACGGCGATTTCATAAAAACTACACTGATTTTATAAAAATTAAAATAAAAAATTTCTTCAAAATTGCAATGACTTGAAAAGGATGTAGCAAAAAAACTACTAGCAGTAGACGATTGATATTTTTACCATAGCTTATTCAGACATATTTTTTGTTTATACTTAAAAAAAATTTTTATTCTCTAGAACTGATAAAAGCCACACTGTGCGATGCATCGACTTCTATTAATTGTTTTTGAAATTTCAGTGCAGACTCGTTGTATGCCAATATTTTGCCACGTTCTTCATTCGATAATATTGTATCGAAAAAATTCAATAAATTCACGGCCAAAATTTTGGTGTATGTGTTGGAATTGGCTATATAAGATAGCAAAGCTTGTAAGGTATATCTTCGACTTGGCCGATGTTAAAATATCCCCACGGGCGATTCGTAATGGTACAAAATCTTCATTTGCAGCTCTTTTTATATGAGATTTCAAAAAATTTTGGTGTCAATTTTTCTTTATATTAAAATATTTGCTTCTTAATGGAGTTTTTAATAATGAGGTTGTATGGGAGGTAGGCGTGGTTTTCATACGATTTTTCCCATTCTCGAACTTGATCTTAGTTTTTACGAAAAAAGCTTAAATATTGAATTTCATTACGATAGCTTCAAAACTGCGGCTGCAATCATGTCCACAGACACGATGGTGATGCTGACCAAGAATACATAAAAGTGTTGAACTTGTTGGTGTTCCTAATGTAAACAACGAGAACGTTTTGAGTTATGCTTTGAAGATTTTTTCAGAAGGCATCGGTGTGGATGTGAAAGAAGAAAACATTGATAACTGCTACGTTAAAAAAATAAAAACAACATCTGATAACAGTGCAAGCAACCGCGCTAAAAACATTGTTGTGGTAAAATTTACAACGCTGCTGAAGAAGAGACAAATAATGAAACTTAAAAAGAACGCGAGAAACAAACTTACTACCAAGTTATTTAACTGCAATTATAACAATAAAATATTTGTAAATGACTGTTTAGATGGTCAAACTAGAATGCTTTTTAAACAAGCTAAAAAAATTAAAATAGAGAAAAATATTAAATATTTTTGGGTAAGAGATGGCAAAATTTTTATGCGTAAAGCAGATAATGACAATTTTATTAGCATAAACTCAGAGACTGATTTTCAATCTTTATTTTAATTTTCTTCTTTTTGTGTTTTCTTATTGTTTTTATTTTGATATATGGTTCTTATTGAACAAGAATTTTTGAATCAATCTCTGAGTGATGATTTTGCCATTAATTATCTTTCCCAATCTTTAGAATTATTATATGATAAAAAATATAAAGAGCACTTGCTTGTTGTTCATCAAAATATTCGCAGTATACGAAAAAATTTTGATAGCTTAGTTGCTCACTTGAGTTCTTTTGTAAACAGTCCCGATTTGATTTTTTTGACTGAAACATGGATTTATGATGCCGAAGTAGCGCACTATAATATTCCAACTTATACATTTGTTTCATGTTGTAATAATGCTTATGCGTCTGGTGGTGTTGGTCTTTTTATTAAAAGTAACCTTGCATTTGAAAGTAGAAGCTTTAATTTACATAGTTGCGATGTCATGAAAGTTAAATGTAACTTTAATGAGCAAATTTTCAACTTCCTATGCATATATAGATTTAATGGTGTTGCGAATGATTTGTTTCTGAATGAAATTGAAGAAGTTTTGTTAGAAGTTGG
The DNA here is from genome assembly GCA_958299015.1 of Tetanocera ferruginea. Taxonomy (NCBI): domain Eukaryota; kingdom Metazoa; phylum Arthropoda; class Insecta; order Diptera; family Sciomyzidae; genus Tetanocera; species Tetanocera ferruginea. The sequence continues at coordinate 130,182,621 of OY282644.1, forward strand.
ATCAGGAAATTGTATTTTATTAGGTGACATTAATATCGATTTATTACAGACAACGATGGATATTGATAATTATATATTTTTGCAATCGTCTTTCGGTTTGGAATCTGCTATTCACTCTCCTACGCGTATTACATCTAATTCTGCTACGTGTATTGATCATATATTTATTCGTGTATCTGTAAATCTATATTGTTTAAGTGCTATTGCTCACTTAGATATATCTGATCATTGCATGACTTGTCTAAATATAGCGAATGTTTTCTTAGTAAATCAATGCAAAATGGATAAATCACCTGCTCAGAAGTATACTAATTATTCAATGCTTAATAACCTGCTACGTTTTGAATCATGGAATGAAGTATACGCTGAATCTGATGTTTCTAATGCTTTTAATATATTTTCAAATACTTTAGCAGATTATGTTAACCGTTGCACTGTGTTTGTTAGGCGTAAAAAAGGTAAGCTAAAAAGACTTAAGCCGTGGATAACAAATGACTTAGTAGCAAAGATCAATACAAAAAACTCTTTATTTAGAAGGGTGAAAAGAAATCGGAATTGTGATGATTTAAGGAATGCTTATAGACTGTTATGTAAGGAAGTAGCTATAGAAGTTTCGATGGCCAAAACTTCTTATTATTCTAATGCCTTTAATAATGCTTTTGGCAATTCGCGTAAAGAATGGAAGCTTGTAAATGAAATTATAGGCAGATCATCCTCGCGTGACACTAGTGTAGAAAGAATTGTAGTAGATGGGGTAAACATTTCGGATAAGCAAAATATCTCCGAGCAATTTAATCAGTTTTTTGTTTCTGTAGGTGAAAATGTTGCAAATCAAAATGTTTCTCAGGAAAAGGTTTGCAGTTGTTCCTACACTGATGCTGTCATTGACCATTACTTCGTTTTTATTCCTTTCACATCTTTTGAGGTTTTTAATATCATCAGATCCTTGAAGGGTTCCTATTCTGCAAATGAAAACAGTTTTTCAAGCAACTTAGTAAAAAATATTGTCTTTAACATTGCAGATATTTTGGTTTATTTATTTAATAAAAGTGTTCTTGATGGTAAATTTCCGCTTCAATTGAAGGCTGCTGAAGTCATTGTGTTGTTTAAAAAAGGGGACAGAACATTGCTGAATAACTACAGACCGATCTCGCTTTTGCCAGTTTTTAGCAAGATTATTGAAAAAGGAATTAAATCCCGAATGCTTAGCTTCCATGGGAAATTTAATTTTTTTAGTGAATGCCAATATGGTTTTCGGAAAGGTCTGTCTACTGAAGGAGCGTTGTTAAATTTTTGTTCCAATATTTGCAATGGTTTAAATAACAAACAGTTCACGGCCGCGCTATTCGTTGATCTTACTAAGGCGTTTGATACCGTTAACCATACAATTTTACTGTCGAAGCTTTTTAAATGTGGTTTTAGAGGATTTATGTATGATTGGTTTGAGTCATATTTACGTTCTCGAAAGCAAAGGGTCAAGATAAACGCTTTAATGAGCTCATATAAAGAAATTAATTTAGGTGTTCCACAAGGTTCGGTACTTGGCCCAATTCTTTTTCTAGTCTACATAAATTCGTTATTGAAATCGCATGACAATATCTCTCTTGTGGCTTTTGCTGATGATATGGCTTTTACTTTTATAAGTGATTCCCCGCTTAATCTCAGCGCTGAGATCAATTCAAAACTAGAATGGCTAAGAATATGGTTCTTGCATCACAAACTGGCTATCAGCGAAAAGACAAAACTAATGTATTTTAGTACAAGTGGAAAGGATTCTCATCCAAATCAAATTCAGTATCATTGTGGCAAATGTCAGAAATTTTTGTGCTACTGCCAACATTGTAAAGAAAATGAAAGTGTAATTACTTATTGTCTTAATACTAATTGTGATAAAAATTGTTTCATGATTGAAAGTGTTAATTCTTTCAAATATCTAGGAATTTTTATTGATAATAGGATGAATTGGTCTGTTCATACATCTGCTATTAAAAAATATCTCATTGCAGTCAACCGTTGTATTTTTCGTTTAAAATCCTTTTGCTCTACAAACCTATTGAAAGCAATCTATTATGGCATTTGTCAATCAAAATTAGAATATGGGTTAACTTGTTGGGGTGGCACCCATTTCAACAAAATTAGGCCAATTTTAATAGCTCAAAAGCAAATCATTCGACGAATTTGTGGAAAAAATGTTGCTCATAATAGTATGCCACTTTTTAAAGAACTAAATATTTTGCCGTTAAAGCATTTATACTGTTACAAAGTTTTGAAGTTCTTTGTTAATCAAAATAAACATCTGGCGACTAGAAACTGCCCACACTATAGACTTCGGGTAAATGACAATAACTTAGTAGACATTCCTAGACACTCTATTATGCTTTTTTGTCATTTTTATGACTCCGTTGCGCCGCGCCTTTTTAATAAATTACCACAGAATATTAGAAATATTAATACTTATCATATTTTAATCAACTCAATCAAATCGTGGATCGCTAATCTAAATTTTCTTGATATTGATGTATTGTTTATGTTTACTTCTTGAATATTGTGCAAATTTTTTATTTTTTCTAAAAACTTAATAATTTTTATTTTTACAAACTGTTCCCCACATTACAAACTGTTAAATTTTTCGTTTTGATTATTACTCACCCATTTCATGTATTTCATTTACTTTTTTATGTTATTTTCTCAAAATTATAACTTTTCTGCAGGGCATTCCCTTATGGAGTGTCGGGTGTGACGATCCCGCGGATCCTGAGTCATTACTATAGCTTTTAAGTGTATTTTTAACTTTTTACATTCTGTACTTACTATCGGGAAGCTTGTCGATTCTAGCCTTCATAGCTACAGACATGCAATCCAGTTTATCTTAAGTCTGTTAGTTCTTGTATTATGTACTTATGTAAGAAGTTTTCGCTCAAATAATAATAATAATAATAATAATAATATTGTTTAAATTGTTTTTAATATATTTTTCTATACCTATCACGCCTCCTTATGGGCGTTACACACGTCGTGACAAAATTAATATACCCCTTGCGCAATACGCGTGGGGGTATAAAAATCTATTTTGAAATCCGCCCAAAACTCTGATACAACACACTCAAAACTACAAAAAAACAAAAATTTCTGTTCATGAAAAATTCGGTATAATATTTTGCTAGAATCAGACTTTTACCAGGTTTTGAATTAAGAATTTTCAAGTTCGGTTTTCAGATTAGTAGTAAACTACGGATTATATGCAATTGCATATATGTTGCATATCTTGCATATTGCATATATTCTGCATCTTGAATACGTTGCATACGTTGCATATATATTGCATACAACTTGCATATGTTGCATATATCTGGCATATGTTGCATACAAGTTGCATGCGTTGCATATGTTGCATACAACTTGCTTTTGCTATAAAGGGCACTAAAGGATAAAAATACTTTCATACTATCTTGATTACAATGAGAAATCACCTTTTCAGGTTGCATATAACATGCATATAACTTGCATATAACTTGCATATAACTTGCATATAACTTGCATATAAATTGCACATAACTTGCATATAACTTGCATATAAATTGCATATTGAAAGAATCTGTAGGATACTCTTTATAATATAGAAATATAACGGTAAGACCCGTTGAAAAATTTATATTGAGAAAACAATTTATCTGCATAAAAATCCGCAGTCTAGTTATAAGCGTCTTTTAAAGTATCGTTTTAAAATACGGAGATAAAAACCTTGCAATAAAATAATGCATGCTGAAACGACGCGTCGTTGGGAAAAATGGAGCAAAATGCGCGCATGGCTTATTATTTGCTGCCGTTTCTACATTTAATGACTTACAATGCTGTTATTTGCACATGTAAAGAAGAATTTACTAAGGAGCAGCCAGTATGTTTTTGTTTTTGTTTTTTTTTTTGTTGCACCCTACACTTATACCCTGCAGTTTAAAAAAAAATATTTAAAATGTCCGTTTAAAATGGAAGGAAAATTAAAACGTATACAATATTAGCAAAATACCATAAAATTATGAAAAATTCATGTCTGCTCATTGCGTTTTGTAGTCATGTATGTCTTTTTTTGAAAACAGATACACTTAAAAAAAAATTTTTAATATTTATCTCCATATTTAACTTCACAAACAACCAGCATATATATGAGCAGATTTGTATGCGAGGTTACTCAACTTTATTTCAAAGCAGAATCTGTCTGCTGGCAGTAGAAAAAGTTTTGTACACTGAAAAAATATTTTATTTTAGACAATTTTTTCTTTTCTTGTGTTTTATGTAGTTTTTAGTTTTCAATTAAAATATTGTTAAATAGTTTAAATATTAAATATTGTTGTTAAATAGTCTTTGACCTCTGCAGGCAATTCTTTTTCCTTTTTTTTTGAGTGTATTTGGTGATCGCAAGTAAGTAATGAATGGATCCGAAGTGATCATAAATCTATAAAATATGTCAGTCATATTTGCTGTCCTATTTGTTCTTCTTAAATAACTGCTCCGGAATTGGTCTACCTTTCTGTGACGTTCTGTGTGAAAATGGAAAATTGTGATGTGGGGAAGCGAAATGGCAAATTTCACCACACAAATTTTTGTAACTTTGGTACCATATGGTATATCTGTATGAAATTTACATGTAACAAAGATGTGTTTAACTCAATAGCTTAAATTGCAAATTTCAAATCATTCCGTGCACTCAAACTCGAGTTACAGGCTATTCCGTCTACACAGGCTAAACAGTCCACTGTGCAGCGCAAGCATTTTAAAGTTTTAAGTGTTGATGCTTATATATTTAAGTCATGAAATTAAGAATTCTGATTTTTTGGTTATCAATATTTTATTTGATATTACTTATTAAAACCAATTAAAAAACAAATTAAAAAAAAATTAAAAAAATAATAAAAAGCATTTTAAGGCTTTTATTATACACAGAATAACAAACAAGATTGCAAGAAGTAGCAAACAGATTTTATACCATTTGTTTATAAAGCTTTATATTTCCATGTCCATTGTTTTGATCATTAACCGCGATTACCTGTGGAAGTGGCATTTGAAAGAAAATTGATTATTTTTTTATATTTTCTTAAAATTTATGGTATTTCAAGGAAGTACATCTCCTTATTTTGTCACAGGACCAAATTTTAAGGCTTACAAATTTAAAGTATATTTTTTTGTGATTCATTGTTTAAAATTTCATTAAGTTTCACTTTAGTTTGAAGTTTTTATGCGCATTTTAGTAACATGATATGATTAGTGAAATTTTTGATTAAATATTTTTGAAGTTAGGCATGAATTTGGAGGTCCATAAAAAAAAAAGTGGTAAGGCCTATGAACTTAAAAAAATGGATTTCTATCATTTAATATATCCCAAATCATAAAATCATTGCAAAAAACCAATAAATAAAAGTTGATATGTCAACGCTATGCGCGAGTTTTGCCTGATTTTTTTCCCAACGTGCGACGCTTTTGCTGGCCATGTTTGTTCGGTTGTCGAATATTCTTATTCAATAAAAACTTGAAATCTTTAAAAAATCGGATATATTCAAGGCAATCAACATGGATAAGCTAGTGTTTCCCAAAAGTAGCAAAATTAAGCGAACATTAAACTTTAAAAATCTATATTTAGAATTCTATGCATGAGTTTTTCCATTTAACTGAGTTACAAACTGTTTATTTTCAATCTGATCTGCACGAAGAGAATGCATCTTGGAACATATCGAGCCATAACCGCGAAAAAGATGTAACCATCAAAATTAAAATTTAAGAGGAGCAGATTTCTTTTAATTATTTTCGACTTGAGGTTTTTATTAACGACAATTGTTTTGTGTTAAAAAAATTATTATTCTTCAGAAAAATTATTTATCTTAACAAATAAATATTTAAATTATTATAATTGCTATTATATTATAAAAATAAATTGTTGATTATGAAATAAATTATGAGTTTTGATAAGATAACAAATTTTTGTAAATTGCTGGTTATATCTTTTTCGCGGTTATGGCTCGATATATTTAGTTAATAGGTTTGTCATACAGATGTATTATTCTGTGTCGACAAGGAATAACAACTAAACTCATTTTCAAAATTTCAGAAGACCATTTTTCAGATGAAAATTACTCCCTAATAAAATGGTACCCTGACTTTTGTTGTTAAGATTTGATGGCCTCAAACATTTCATTTTCAAGAAACATCCATCAAAATTTGCGTACTAGTGTATTTCGTTGCAAAAAAAAGCAATGAAAGTAATAATTTCATTTTGTGCTAACTCGACTTTAGTGGTTATTCCTTATTGACACAGTATTATTTATCTCTTATTTCATCTTGGCTTATTCCACGATTCCATAGTTCAATTTAATATAAAAGTAAGATATACATTCTTGCTTGTCTATTCCAGTCACAAGCGTTTTCACCAGCTTAACTTATTTATTTAATTTCTACGTATTTGAAATATATGCTTTTATTTTACTGTTTTATACTTATTTCTGCTTTAACTTCAACCAGAACTGCAGTTGCCGCTTCACTATCTCCTTAAGCTATAAATTGGCTAAATGTGTGTTTGTGGCTTTGTTGGGGCTAAAAGTAGTAGCAGCAACAGCAGCAGGAGTTGCAGTCGTAAGCTTGCTTCTCCTTTAAAAACTTTTTAAACTTTATATTGTGCAGTGCGTGTTGTGCGTGATTCTACGTACGTGACAGTGTATGTGTGTGGGCGTGTGTATCTCTGAAGCTGTGTGTATGTTTTATTTCTCAATTTAAATCCTCTAATATAGTGCCTTAATTTATGCTCCAAAGTTTGAAAACAGAAAACAAGAAGATAACATTTTATCTTGGTACATTTTCAAAATCCTTTTCAGAGTTTTTTTAAAATGTCTACAAGTTATTTGAGTATCTTAAGTAAAAATTTAAAACTAAAAATATGAAGAATCGTATATGTCTAAAAACAATACATTTTTCAATGCAAAACGTAAACAAAGAATCTGAATAAATTATCGGAAGTTTAAAGTTTTGATTTTGAAAGCATAAGAAATATTCATTTTGTTTTCATAAGTTTTCATTAAAACTTGTTTTTGTTTCAATTGACTAAATAAATTTTGTATAAACTAAAATGGTCTCCGTTGAGGTTTTTAACAAAACTGTTCTAAAAAAAAAAAATTCGAAGTCTGTGTAAAATTTTATTGATAATATTGCAGTACAAGATCTGTTCATACTGCATGGAGTATTTAATTATTTTTACTCAAAAAAAAAAAAAACAGTATTAATGCCCACATAAAAAAGTCTTACAAAACAAAGACAAAAGTCCAAATAAACCAAATATTTTTAAGCAAGTTTGATGGTAAAGAACGTTCGTCAATGCACGATCGGTGCAAACTTCTCTTAAAAGTTACATTATTAACAATTGGGTTGTTCCGTTTTTGCATAATATCAAGCATGCTTATTCCGTATTTTGATAATTTGATTTATTTCATCATATTCAGGTCATAATCAATAAAGTCCTCTGTTGATCTATTTGCGTTGGTACATGAGTGCCTTAGCGATTGAGCATGAATCTACTCTGATTGCAACTTGAAACTTTATACTTAAAAATTGGACATACGTGATCAAAAGATATTGCACAAAATTGTCCATTATCGGGGACATTTAAGGTTTCATCATTCCTTTGACCCCTAGAGATTATCTTCTGAAATAAAGAAAAAACCGTTCGTAGATTTTTAACATTCTCAAAAAGTTAAGCGGAATCCTTTGAATATGATTTTTCAAACACAACGTTACAGGACCTAATATATAAGTAATTCTGAAGAGTTTCTGTATTCTTCAATCAAATAAGATAGTTGCTTTAAATACTTGATGAAGTCTGTCTCGAATCAAAAATTAGAAAGCGAGGAAAAACCAGTTAATACTGGCTTGTAAGTAACTAAGCTCTTGAGTGTTCTGAACCAGTGAAATCCGTTATCCCACTGATCTTAACTTTCGTCTTTTCTGGATTTGGTAACGAATGAAAGAAGCTGTTTTTATATTTTACTAATTTTTATTTGATCATTTATCACAGTTATTGTCAGAAAATTGACGGATACAGTCCACTCCCCTTACAACACATAACGGGATGCAGCATAGTGCAAATGAGAACCGAAAGATGGAGCATAGGCTGCAGCATATGGCGAAGCCAAGTAACTGGCAGCCAGAGGAGATGAATAGGCCAGAGGTGCAGGTGCAGCTGCATAACGTCCTAGCACTGGAGTGCTATAGGCTGCAACATGAGCGGCGCCAAATGGAGCTGCAACGGGTGCAACAATTCTGGCTACTGGCGCAGAGGCAACAATTGGTGCATGTGCGATACCATTGTAGTTTCTAGCGATAACCTGGTTGCTGATTGCAGTCACAAATGGAGCAGGAGCGGCAGCTACAAGCGCAGCAGGTGCATGATAGGCCAGAGGGGCGCCAATAAGTCCTGGTTTGGCGGCGACGCAAGCAATGACAGCAAGGATAACAATGGTCTACAAGTAGAAATTAAGTTATCAAGAGCATTAGAAATACTTTGAGCATTACTTACGTATTTGAACATGTTGGATATTTTAATTTTTGTTTTTTTTTCAGTTCTTGACTATGTTGCGAAGTAGCAGACAATGACTTGACTTATGATGCTAGACCGTCTACAGTTTGTGGTTTATATAGTATTGCTACCATCAGCAGACCGTTGGAACTGACCGTGTTCAAAAATTACAACAACTTCAAATAGCTACAAATAAAATGGCGTTGATATGCGTAGCACGTTTTTATTTTTCGAGCCCTCAGTCTGTGTCTACGTAGACGCAAGTCTTTGGAACGTGCTAAATAGCCATTCATTTGTGAATATTTTTAGCGTTTTTTATTTTTGGGTTTTTAAGTTTGATTCTGCAACCTGTGTAAAATTGGTTTTTTTTTGGCAGGCAAGAATGCAGTTTTTGGGTTTTCTTTCTTTGTGTACCTTGTTCCAAATTTTTCGGTGACGCGTGACCTGGTTTGGTTTTTTGGTATTTTTGAAAATGTCTTAAATATATTTCGTACATGTGTTATAATCCTAAAAATGCTGTTTATTCGCTCGCAAAGGATTTAATGTCTGTGGCTTAGGTATTTCATGTATCTAACATGTATTCAGATTCACGAACATTGTCACGAACATGCATATCTTCACACATGTGTGCTTACGGTTATTTTGTTGAGGCAGAATTTATTTAAATTTTACCTTGTTTAAGTTTTTATTCTTGTTTTGCTTATGTTGTACCCAGTGAACGAAAACTTTCTTTCAGCACACACAAATTTATTATTTTTGCTTACTACTTCTGACTTAAATGCTTCTTAAGAACCAATCTTAAAAGAAATGATAATAAAATACATTAAAAAGTGGTAGTATTCAAATACAGAAATATGACTTTTACTACAACTTTTTATATGATATTTATGATACCTATTCTGCCGAGTCCTGCCGCGAAGTAATATTCGGTTTTTTTTTTATATTTCAGTTCGTTAAAGTTATTTACAATCGGTTAAAATAAGTTCCCATTAAAAAAAAATTCCCGTTTTTCCCTTTTAATTTCCATTTTCAGGTACCGGTAACGCCTGATGGTCGGTTAATAGACCACTACACCTGGACCAACGCTGAATAGGTAAGGGTCCCTCATTTAAAAGTCCCTGTCTAGTTTCTCTGGTAGTCTCTGGTAGAAGTTTTTTCTTGGGCCGGTAGTTTAGGTTCGAAAAAAATGGGTCAAGTGGGATTATTTTGATCAGACATTTCTAAAAAACAATCAAGCGTGAGAACGTCACGTCCAACTACATTCTTTAACAAGAATTTGCTTAAAAATTACACCAAATTTCATAGAATTACGAGTATTACTGACTCGTATAGGAGCTACGGTAAAAGTTGCGTTGCGAGAGTTTATTTCTATAGTATTATAATAACAAAAATAATTCAAAATTAAAGATCTAGTCATTGCGTGTGAATAGTGGCTTAAGCAACGAAACTGTAAAAATGTTGCTTGACTTCTTACTTGCTGAGTATGGGTTCTACGGAAAAGGCTGGATCAGTGCCCACTTGACAAAAGTATACAAAAAATTTGTATACTTACCTATGTCACAAGGTATCTTTAATATTCAAATTACAATGTTGTTGCTTAGAATTTTTCATGGAACGGTATATTTAATGCAACAAAAATAAAAAAAAAATTAAACGAAAAATTAAAAAAAATGTTAAAAGGATTGTAACAAGAATTTAAACTAGGATTGCGATAAAGATAAAGGCATGAATTTGGTATAGGACCAGGATAAACACAAGAACAAGGATTCAGAAATTGTTAACGAAAAGAATTTAGACAAATATCAAAACAAGGCCATCAGCAAAAATATAGACGAGTCTCAGAATATTTATCAATAAGCAATGATTGGGACAAGGATTTGGAAAAGAATATGATTATGATAAGGATTCCCAAAAAGATTAGTACGAGGTTTTGTGCATGGATTACAAAAAGGATTAAGAAAAAGATAAGAAAAAAAAGGAATAGAATTAAGACTATTCTAATTATTATATAAATTAATAATTATTAATTATATCAAGCTGACACCGCAAACTTCGTTTTGCCCAAAATACATTTTTTGATTGAATTAATGTCGAGCATTCAGAATTCCACCCGAAATTTTTTGTGTCAAAAATTAGTAACGAAACAGATGACACAATAGTATAGTTTCAATTATATATTGAGTAAAACACTTTTCGAATTCAATTCATATCCTATATTTATACGAACGGCTGGCCCAACGGATTTCGTCCCGACAAATATTTGGCGAAAATAGAATAAATCAAGTAGGTAATGGTTTCGTTGAATTCTGTTTGAATTCTATTTCGTTTTATTGAATTGTAACAAAAAAGAATGGAAAAATACACAACATTTTTTGTTTTCTGCTTCGGAGCATAAATGAATAATGAGGTTGGTTTCCATATTCGGGAACACGCCACTTTGAGCGCCACTTATAGGCTGGGCGTGTGAAAAGCATGACATTTCCATATTTATGCCACACACTTTCAACTACTGCCCTTCTGACTTATTTATGGTCATTGCAAATGCAAGTTTCAATGGGAACTGAATGCGTTTGAACTGGAACTGAATATCGATTGAAGTCAAAAGAATTCGCGGAATTTGGCATTCTTCTCCCTTGAACGGCCCTTTCAAAATCCTTGTCACTACCAGATTGTTCATTCGTCCCAATTCCATCGTCGAGTTACATTGCACAGTTGCGAGGCATGAAGATTTCGAAGTAAAATTATGACAGATCCGACTTTAAGAAGCAAATTATGAGATTCCATGCCAGGCTAATCCGAAAAGGTTAAAATTCTACTGGATAATTGACGACTTCGTCTTCATTCTCTATGTGATCGATCGAATTGTATGACCGCAATTCTACCAGAATTTGATTTTTAATCGTCCAATTCAAGTCATTGACATCCAACCAATCGTAGTTACAATAATTTTGACCAATATTCAAATAAACATTATTGATGAGTTCATCTTTTGCAGAAGTGAATTGGAAAATGACAGTTGGAATCGAAACTAAACCACTCACAGTATGTAATGGAATTTTTCCATTTCCGATTCTCAGTAGTTCTTTTGAGAATGTCATTCTTCTACGTTTCCCATAATTGATGTGAGTTTGAAGACTGACATGTTGAAATGATCATAATAAGTAATTGCACTGTCTAGCGTATTCACTGATTCCAGTGATTGTCGTGTTCAAGCAACTGTAAATTTTGACATGCTTCTCAAAAAGTTGCACACACCATACCATCCATTGTCCGCAATGACTTAAATGAAGTCGAACCACGCACATTAACCAAAAGCAACCGGAGACAGAAGCATTTGTAGTTCTTTGGATGAAAGAATGTACAATATACATTAAGTTTGCCGGCTTCGCTCCTCATTTATACATATGATGAAAAATTTAAATAAATATTCAAAGATGGAATCGAAGGTAAGAAAGTTGTTAGAATAAACTGTGGTCCTTTCTGGGATCTATACAACAACTTTTTTTTTATGATCGGCTATAAAGTGATGAAGTTTTACAAAACATATCATTTTAGGCAAATTTTGGGTCCACTTAAAATTTGTATGGCACCAACACCCTCTCAGCATAATCTTTCAAATGAGGAGCGAACCCGGCGAACTTTGCAGATTCTGAATGATATGCAGATTCTGAATGATATTGACTTGTATTTCGAAATTTTATGCTGTTACCTTAATGTTTTTTTAACGTATTGAAACTACACTGAGAAAAAAACACATACCTTGCTCCGGTCAAAAATTTCTCTATTTTCGATAATACCAATTTTCTCTTTTTCAAATAAAATTTTCTTCAATTAGAATAAATTTTCACATTTTCGAAGAAATACTTCTTTACTTCTAGGAAATGGAAATATTTCAATGTCTCTAATAATGATAAGTATTTTTCTCGCACAAAAGTTTCTCATTTATAGAGACAAATTTATTGAAAATGAAAAACTTTTCTTATATTTTGATAAAAAATTCGCTATGAGAAGTATTTTCTTCAATAAAAACAAATCTTTTCTCAAAAATAAAAAGTTTTTATTCAAAAAACGATATATTTTTCTTTTTCATGAGAGCTTTTTATCATTTTTAGAGAATTTTTAGTATCGAAATTAGAGAATAGCATTCTCTGGAGCAAAGTCTATACCATTTTTCTCTAAATATGATGCCTTTTTTATCATATTCCGATAAGCTTTTTTCTGAGTGTAGAATTAATTCAAATACCATAACTAAAAAAAAAATCCCTATCGTTCGCTTAACATTTATTATTCGGCAAACTTTTCCTTGTGGTCCATTGGGTAGACTTACGCAAGATTTCAGCTACTTTCTTTTGTGGCTTTCATGTACAATTTCTAGTCCTTGTGCCACAAGATGAGCATGTGAAATATTTACGAGCTCATGTTTTACATTCTCATTCTGTGCGAGCATGCGTGGGAGTGTGTGTGTCTGTGTTGTGTGAACATTTGTGAATTTATAATCTTGTAGAAATAGTTGTAAGACTCGCTCGTATTTTAACATGTGTTGACTTAAAAATTCTGCTCTACTACAATGGCAACATAATTTGTGTTTCTGTGTAAAATTGTAGAAAATTAAAAATTAAAGTTTTCACACTACCAAAGCTGGGATTGTGGAAAATAACAAAATATGTGCGTCTAAGATTTTATGTGCAACGCTTTTTGTCATAATTTAAAAATTGGCAAAATAGGACTGATTTTATGACAAAAATTTTACATCATGTTGGTCTTGTATTTTGAAGAAATATCTTATTCTATTAAACGAGCAATATTTGTATATATATTTGCAATTGCGTTCTCGAAAACGGCACTAACGATTTCGATGAAATTTACAATATAGATGAAGAGGGGGCTGAAAAATCGATCCAGCTAGGTCTCATCTCTGGGAAAAGCTGTTTTTCCGAGTTTTCACGCATTTAATAAATACGATAATTTTTGTGCCGAATATGTTATGTTAAGTTTGCTCATGTTGTTATAGCGGTGATAGCTCAGAGCATAGAGCTTCTGTCCAATAATATCAAGGTTGTGAGTTCGATTCCCGCTGTGCTAATTTAGATTTTTTGTTTTTATTTTTTAAGCTTCACGAAACAGTGATTTGGTGAATTTGTTTATTTTTTTTATAGAAACGTTTTTAGTACAGTTTTGATGTACCAATTTTTGATATAAAAAGAAATCTTACAAATAGAGTAAATTACACTAAATCTTAAACAAATTTTAAAAAGGAAAATATTTTCGTAAGAGTTTCCTATGCTAGAGTTTCCTACGTTTTGAAAAAAAAAAATCTAATTTGCTCACATCTCAAAACGTGCACTTTTTGTTTTAATTTTAAGAAACAAATTAAATATAAATATAATAAAATATAATGGCCAAATGTTATGCATTTCGTAGTTTCAATTTTTTCTGATATACATTTCACTTAATCGTTCATAACTTCTATACCGTATGAGATATTGTTATAAAATCTGGAGCAAAAATGTTTTTCTTATTAGGTCAAATAATTATTTTGTATATAATAAAGGAATCTTGGACCATAAAATTGTAAAAAGCTTGAACAAAATTTTTAGTTCTTTCTTTTTTATTATCAGTAAGTTTACAAAATTTTTAATGCCTTATAAAAATTCGAAATAAATTAAGATCAAATTTACTCTAAGAATTTTTTAATCGGTCTTAAAACAAAACAAAAAGTTTTAACATTTTTCTGGGGAGGATGAAGTGACAAATTCACATTTTGTAAATATCATAAGGTGTGAACAGACCACATAGTACAACAACTTTACGGTTAAAAATCTTAAGAGTAATTTTTAAACAATACATTGAACTAATACATACATATGTTAATCCTTTTTTTTAGAATTGATACGATTAAAAATACTAGACATATTTTTAGTCAAAGCTGTACGTAAATTTAATTAATTGGGAATACAATTTGAATTATGGTAACTTAGGTTAAAAATTGAATACAAAATAACTAAAAGACTAATAAAAGCTGTATTTTGCCTACATTTTGTTCATCCTATCGCAAGCAACAGGATGTGACAAAAAATAAAAATATTGGACTATGCAATTGTTACATTAAATAATTAATAAAATAAGATTAAAATAAAAAAAAATTAAAAAAAATGTACTTATCAACCAGGCTGAGGATCGAACCAAGCTTCTTTAATATTTAACGTTATAATGACAAAAGCTTATCCGACTGAGCCACAACTCTGCTGATTTACGCCCAACCCAATAACAACCGGTTGCTGTTTTAGATGCAAAGATCATATTAAGTGAATAGAAAACGACATCTATTGGGTAATAGCATACAACGAAAAATAATGCCAATAGTTTGTTTCATAAGTGTTAAATCTAATCGGAACACCCTCTTAACTTAGAACACCCTCTTGACGTGGAGCAGAGCACCAATGCTGCGAATCAGTTCGTTCAAAACAAAACCAACACAAGCAAAAACAAAAACAAAGAAAGCAGCAGACACAACATGCAAGCAGCTAATGATTGATTTTCTTATATAAAAATCTTGATTATTCTTCTAAGCTTTTGCTATTTTGTGACTTTAATATAAAAGTAACAAAATCCAAAATTAGATATTCGTTTAGCGCAGGATATATCTGATACTTTAGTATAAATATTATGTTTGAACGATGAATATTATAGGCTGTAGGTATGACCTTAAAAAAATTTGTTAAAAAGACTGCATACAAACCGCGCTGTAAGATATGAACAGTTTACTTTTTTTTTTGAAAAAGTAGGCAACTCTAGCAAAAAAATTCCAAAAGTATTTTATTTTTTATTAATAATCGCTTTTCAATTGCTTTCTAACGATACTTCATTTACAAAAATAGGGGTAACAAATGACAGAGGTATGATTTATTGAAAATGACTCCATTTTCAAGATATTCACTTTGATCAAAAATTGCTATCTCCATAACTTTAGAAAAAATTGCGACATAAAAAAATAACTTATATTCTTGTAAGTGGAAAAGGAGCATGAGGATACTTTTGGGAAAAAAAAATTTACTTAGGCTTGGAATGGCCGGCATAGTTCAGCATAAGTAAATTATCAAAATAATTAAACCAAATATAAAAAAAATATAAAACCAAAACAAATTTTGTTTAGTTGAAAAACCAAGTTATCATAAAATAAAAATGCAATTCAAGTTTATTGAAAAATATGATCTTATATGTTGTTTCTAAGATAAAGTTGGCTTTTCCGATACATTAAATACCGTAAAAAAATTGAATATACGGCAGGAATCTGAGCGGAGCTCGGTCGCCCAGGTACTTATTTATAAAAGAACTTGTAAAAGTTTATGATTAAAAAAAATATCGAAACATTTTTGAATTACACATAAACGTGCTTTGGAAAAATGAGCACGATACGCTTAAACAATATAAAACACTATAAAAATAGTTGTAAAGCTGGTACTGTTTGATTGTTTCAATTCTTAAATATCTTCACTTGTATGTTTATAATAAAAACATAAGTTTCGCCTCCATTAAATAGTTTCGTTACAATACTAATATGACAGATATTTAAGGATAAAATTGTAAAAATTTTTTCCTGACATTAATGCGATCAGATGAATGAAGAAAGAATTGTTTATATCAAAAAAGAGACTTGTATCATATTTCAACGATTCCTTGTGTACACTAAGAAAAAAACTCATATCTTTCTCCGATCAAAAATTTCTCTATTTTCGATAAGAGCAATTTTCTCTTTTTCAAATAAAATGGGAAATGGAAATATTTCAATATCTTTAATAATGATAACGCACACTAAATACAAAACAGTCACAACTCAAAAAACATGACTTTTCAGGAAAAGCGAAAAATAAAACTCTTTGGTTGAAACTGCAGAAGAAAAACAATTTTCATTTAACACAAAAACTTCATTCTTCCAGTTAATGAAGAAAATAACGAAAAATATGTGTTTTATAAATTGATTTATAACAAAATTTCGATATAAAAAATTTTGAGTTGTGACTGTTTTGTATTTAGTGTGCGATAAGTATTTTTCTCGCACAAAAAAATTCTCATTTATAGAGAAAAATTTATTGAAAATGAATGAATGTTCCTTTATTTTGATAAAAAATTCACTAAGAGAAGTATTTTCTTCAATAAAAACAAATATTTTCACATAAATAAAAAGTATTTTTCTCCTTTTCATAGAAGCTTTTTATCATTTCGAGGGAATTTTTAGGATCACATTTAGAGAAAAGCATTCTCTGGAGCAAAGTCTATACCATTTTTCTCTAAATATTATGCCTTTTTTATCATATTCCGAGAACTATTTTTCTGAGTGTAAATAATCAGTAAAAAATGCAAAACAAACATACAATAAAATTGAAGTAAATAGCAATTTGCAGCGATAATATGTTGAGAAAAGTGCACTTGCGAGCGTTAGAGTAGGCAACAGTATTAACTGAAGTTGCAAACAATTCCACTTCTACAAGATCATTAATTAAAAGCTTAATTAAGCGTGTAAGATAATGTCACGAAAATGTGCACCACATGTAGTTTTAAGCGTGACATCGTTGGTAATGCGCAAAGGACCCGAAGCGTCCAAGCATGCCAGCCGGTTTGTAAGCTTGGGCACTTCTTAACAAAGTGAACAAAATTCAAGCTATAGCAATTAAGGAAAACAAAACATTATTTTTTTTTTTTAAATAATTGTACACCAAGTTTATTCATTAATTCAGACTTTTTAAAGTATCTTATAATATTTTTTTTTTAATTATTGCCCAATTTTTGTCAAGTAACTTTATAGAGAACTTTAATATGCTTGTGCCGAAATGAAAACATTTTTAAAAAAGATAGTTGATTTTTTTTGGGTCATAAAATGCTGCATGCAAATTGCTGTATGCATAAGGTTGGAGCTATGTGGCAAACCCATCACGTTCAGCTTCGATGTGCAGAGACAAAAACACTTCCAAGCACCGCCAAAGCGGATGTTACTCCCTTCATTTCCGGCGTTTGCATTGTTTTTAGACACGATTGAAAAGGATTGCGTCTTTTTTTTTTATCTTCTATGAAAAATTTCCCTACGATAGTCATCTTGTAGCCCAACCAGCTTGCTTTGCTTCCTACTTGGCTGGATGGTTGGTTGCATTCAATGTCATTTGTTCGACCAAAATTCTTTATTGAACAGCACAAAGTGCCATTCAGGGACACTAACACTGTTGAATTCAGAATCAATGAAATACAAAATGGAAAAAAAAAACACCTGGCAATTAGGTAACTTTCAGCAGGTATTACCTTGAGACTAACCGACAGACAAGAGAAATGAGTGACAACCAGCCATTAGCGCTAAAAGGAAACTAGTTGGGATTTGGCGACATGAGCTATAGGATTAGCAGTTATTACTTTCCTTTGTCTGTACAACACACTAGAAAAAAAAAATGGCATAAGCAACAGAATGGAGAGAGAGGAGGAGGAGGGGGGAATGAAACGAGAGTTGAAAAGTGAAAAAAGCGTTATGGAAGTGAGAGGTTAGTTTCGTGCAGGTTTGAATATGACGCAAGAGAAAACATCGCATAGAACTGAAAACGTAATAATTGCAAAACCACACTTAAAGCTAAACATCGTAAAGTTGCAAAGTTGTACTCTTCGGAAAAACATGTTAATTAAAAAAAAACGACGACAGGATGGTTGATTTTATAACTACTATGATTTGAGAAACGAGACTACATTAAAAAAGAATTGTAAAAATATATTTCGAAATTCATATCTCGAAATCTTATCCATAGAAAACTTTTTATTGCAATTTTCGTGTTTATTTTGAAATCATGTTAGAAAGAGTTTGATGCAATTCATGAACTTAAAATTCATTAAAAATTGGAGTTGCAGCAGCAGAACACTTCATTTGTGTTTTCACTGTGGAAACGCTAGAGTTTTTCGGCACATTGGCGGTACACAACCATTACCACGATTAGGATTATAACCAAGTCCTAGGGCTGGGGAAGCCAAATGAGTTATTCCAGCAGCAGCAACAATTGGAACAGCTGCAACAATCTGCATGGCGTTGTTCAAGGTTTGTATAATAGGACCAGCCGGTCTTGCTGTAGTGAAGCCAACGATGACACAACAAATAATAAGCTGCAGAAAGTGTTAATTTAAGTGTTAATTACAAAATGAAATAAGTTATCAAACTCACTAATTTGAACATTATGTTTTTTATCAAATGTTTTGTTTAATTAAATTATTAAAACATTAATAATGACCAAGATGTATCAACTGAATGCAATGTTTTTTTATTTAAAATACAATTTTATATGCAGTATGATTCCATGCATTCGATTCGATCGATTAATCGATTCGATTCGATCGATTGGTCGATTCGATTCGATTGATTTTCTTGGCATATGGAATGCACACAATCTACGTATACATGTTTATAGAAGCTTTTTTGTGTTTGTATAGGGTTAAATTCAAGAACCGCTGCAACGATGTGAAATACATTTTCACTAGTCAAACAAAAATTTATGCAAGACTCATAGCTTTACTTAGAATGTTAATTTATGAGATGTTTGTAGTCAATAATCTGACCTTAAGTTAAGGATATTTTTCATCGAATGGGGCGCTTAATTTCCAAATGCAAATACAATAAAATATAGGTATATATATATATAAGTATAGGTATATAAAGTGGATGTATCCACAATGAATAATATCAAGGAATAATAGATAATATGTATGTATTAAAGAAAGATCTTTCCGTTTCCAACAAAAATTCAGTAGGGACATGTGTATTAGACCGTACCTAAAAAAAAAGTGCGCCGTAAACCAGCGAATATGACACATTTGTGCAAGACAATTCCAAAAAAAATTTTTTTATTTTTTACCGAACGTAGGGGTGGCGCACAGGCGCGGATACAAGGGGGGTAAAGGGGGTAATTACCCCCCCCAAGAACTTTTAAATACTTTACTTTTTAATACTTTATTTTGAGAAAATAATTGTGTTCACAGCTTAAGGGTACTTTTATGTAAACATAAGCGATTCTGAAGACTTTTTTGAAAGAATACTACAAAAAAATGATCAGAGACATTGTTAAACTTTAGTTTTTTTATTGATTTCAACAATTATTAAAGTATATAAAAAAATTTTTTTTTTTTTTTTATGACGTCATTTGCGTGTAGTCGACGTTTTTATGAAGCGATGCGAGAAGAGTAGGACCATTTTGCTTGTAGGACCATTAACACGATCTGTAGTCATTTTCAAAAAACAAAATATAATTATATGTAAAGCAAACACTTAAGTCGAGGTAGTGTAACTTCACCTTTTTTTAAAAATGAGCCTGAAAATAAAGTTACAGCTCGTTATGTTCTCAAATTTACAGCCATTTTTTAAACAATCAACTTTAAATACGCGTTATTTTCTTACAAATAAAAATTAATAAAAAAAACTTGAAGTCGCTACCTCAGCGTAATTGTTTGCTTTATAATAATTATATTTTTGCAAAATATTAACGATTATTTTAAAAATGCCCTTTATATGAAATCATGGAGCAAGCAACACTGATTTTGATTTGTAATAAGCGCAATTAAGATTTTGGCAGTGCAGACCAGAGTTGCCACTTAAAATATTTTATTCTTCTAAATTTTTACTGAAAACCTGCAAAACTTTTTTGCAAACTATGTGCCAACAAATTTTAATATAAAAAACGTGAATTGTTACTTTTAGTTTTCACTTTATAAATTTAAAAAAAAAAAAGTTCAAACAATGTAAAATCCAATAGTCTGTTTTTACATAAATTATTTTATCATTAGTTAAAATATTTTTCAGAAATATTTCAGCTATGGTCCTTATGAAAATATTATAAACATCTGTAATACTTTTTGTCATTTTTGATATTTATATAACATTTATTTTTGTTTGAGTTAATTCTAAATTGTTTGGAATTCTGAAATTTTTCAAGCCTACCTTAACTTCATCTTAATATAAATAGGCGTAGTGAAAACAGTTATGAACCATTTTCTCCCGTGTTTTTAAACCGATTTTGATAATTCTTATTTTAAATGAATTAGAGTGCGGAGAAGGAGTACATTCAATTTTATTAAAATTCTCTTCAAAAAGTACGCAAGTAGAAAATAATTTTATAAAAAATTAGTGAGCATTTGAATAAAATTGAACGTACAAAACTGTTTGTTTTTTCAATTTCTTTGAAAATATGCAATATAATAAAAAAACTAAGTGTTTATTAAAATTCAGGGATTTTCTACCAAGTAATAAAAGATTTTTGTAAATTCGTTGGAGAATATCAAAGATACAAGGGTTTCAAAAGAGCAGACTACTTAAAATTGTGAAAGGTTTTCGACTTTGAACGTCGATATCTTCGAAACTGTCGAATATATTGTTATTGAATGTGCAAAAATTGAAAGGTCTAGTATATCTGCGTTGAAATCAGTCATAGTAATACACATCGGTAGATCAATATAATAGATTTAGCAAAATTCATTTCAAATTCAAGATCATTTTGTTTTGTTCATTTATTTGTCAAAGTGTACCATATCATAGTCCTATCGTCAGAGCAATGAGTTTCGAATCCCTTTAATTTTTTTTTAATTTGAATTGAAAGAACTATGTTTTGTCATTGCACATACTTGAAAATATAATTGTGTAATTTTTTTATAATGGAATAAATGTGAACAATTTGAATAAATCAACCTTAAATCTAAAATAAGTTAAATTTAGAGTTTTTATTTACTTTTCGCTAAGACATTATTCCAGAAAAAGGGTGAAATAAATAAATACGGAAATGTGCGTACATGTGTCTGGAAAAAATGCTTATGAAACAATACAATAATTTCAATTCAAAAAAGTACTATTTGTCTATATGTAAAAAGACAAAATTTTTGTCAAATCGAAAATGTGAGTCTTTGATATTTTACCCCCCCCAAGATTTTTTCCAGATCCGCCCCTGGTGGCGCATTGACATATTTCTTCATATCTCTGGTGTTTGCAGTCGGATTTTAAAGTTTGGTATATCAATGTATTTGTCTCAAGGAGACCAATATGACCTCTTCAGAAGTCATTGATCTCAGGTGCACAGTTCTAGTACTTACCCTCAAGATCTCAGTTCCTACCATCCTAATGTACCATCCTAATATCAAAAAAATAAAGCTCTTAAAAAATCATTAATCTTTTGCCCAGGAAGTAAAAATTTTTGAAAATTTTTTGCCGAACGTACGGCTCCCTTTTTGCATTTTCATCATATCTTCGGTATTAAAAGTCTGATCATATTGAATTATATATCGATGTTTTTGTTTAAAAGAGACCAATTATTTTTTTTTTCCAAAATAACTAAAAATATTCCTACAAGTCCTTGGAAGGCCTTAAATTGATTTTGAGGAACTTTAAAGCTCGTAAAGAAAAAAAAAACCGTAATGCCAATGCTAAAAGAGGTATCAACACTATTTTTATTGTGATTTTCTAAATATACAATATGTTATTATTTTCACAGCCACATCGAAAATAGCAATTTCAAACACTGGCTATTGCAATTAGTTTTTCCCCATGAAAAAACAGTTGAAAATTGCGTCCGTCTAATATTTATTTCAAACGAGAGTTTTATAGAGTTTTGATCATTTTCAATAAAAATCGACCAAAAAACATTTAAAAAAATGTCTTTATTGCGAGTGACTTAAATAATACCAAATTACCAACGGAGTATGATGTTATAAATTTTTTATTGTATCTGCGGTATAACAGTGATAAAAGTCGAAAGTTGGATGTTTTGTGTGTATCTAAGGTCAATAGTTGTTTTTTAAATTAGATATTTTAGTTAAAAATTTCTTGCATTTCTTTAAAAAACTTATTTTGTCATTTTTATAGCAAATTATTCATGTAGTAACAGGTTGCTACAAAAACAAAGGTCTTTGCAAACATACCGTGCCGGTTGAAACATGGTTTCATTGGTCTCATGCAAATCGAATCTTTTACTCACGCAGTTTTAAGAAGCAGTATACATATAGTTCGTTCTTCTAAATGATAAAAAATTTAATTATTACCGGTTAAAATGATTCTTTATTAGAGTTAAAAATTATAAGAAAAAAAAATGTTTTCTTTTTTAAGCAAAAAATTCATGCAATTCAGGGTTAAAACAACAAACTTCAAAGGATTTCAGATAGATCAGAAGTAGGTTGGAATAGTCTTTAGTATTTATTTTTCTGCATATATTTTTTTAAGTGTTCAATGCAGGAACTGTTGCAGGAATTCCGTTGGCCCCAGCGTTAAAATCAACGCAAATATAGAGATATAGGCAGAGATAAAGGTCTCCATAGAGATCTTAGGTGAATAATTAATATGGTAATAAATCCTTAATCGGTATAAAATGAATTTGAACAGAAAGATTCTTTGAATAGATTGGTAAATAGATCACAAATAATAGCTAGACTGTCCTTAAAGCCATCAAGAATTTTTAAATACGATGGAAATCCGCCTAATTTATTTTTGTATTCAGAAACGCCAAACATCTCTGGATAAGACAATTTACTCAGAATAATATTGTCAAATTATTCATCATATACAGAGCTGAGAGATTTTGCAATTACAAAAACAAACGTTTGTTGTTTTCTAGTTCACTTAAGTTCAAGCTATAGACTCAAGCTATATCTCTTTCATTCCCTATTCCTATAATTGCGAATAGCCTTCAAATTCTTTTTTTATCACGCGTACGCAGAGTTTTTCGCAAATTCGAAGGCTATATAATATATTTGAAAAGTCAAGGCTATATGAATAAAAAACTTAATGAATTCATAATTAATTGAATTCATAAACCATATCTATTGGACGATATACACCAATACTGATACGAGCATAGAAGGTCCTCTTTATTCTTATGTCTTCTTATCTTGTAACTGAAGAAGTCGATTAAGACTATTATAAAAACAACTTACTTGCTACAAGTCAGAAAATATACTATTAACATATCGAGCCATAACCGCGAAAAAGATGTAACCAGCAGTTTACAAAAATTTGTTTTCTTATCGAAACTTATAATTTTTTTCATTATTAATAATCTATAATTACGTAATAATAGTAATTATAATAATATAATTACTTTTATGCAAGGATTGCGTAAAAAAAGTGTCGTAACTAAAAATCTTATGTCGAAAATAATTAATAGAAATATTCTCCTTTAAAATTTTAGTTTTGATGGTTACATCTTATTCGCGGTTATTGCTCGATATGTTAATAGTATATTTTCTGACTTGTAGCAAGTAAGTTGTTTTTATAATAGTCTTAATCGACTTCTTCAGTTACAAGATAAGAAGACATAAGAATAAAGAGGACCTTCTATGCTCGTATCAGTATTGGTGTATATCGTCCAATAGATATGGTTTATGAATTCAATTAATTATGAATTCATTAAGTTTTTTATTCATATAGCCTTGACTTTTCAAATATATTATATAGCCTTCGAATTTGCGAAAAACTCTGCGTACGCGTGATAAAAAAAGAATTTGAAGGCTATTCGCAATTATAGGAATATTTCAAAACTCAAAATTGGAATTTTAGGAAAAGAGCATTTTATGCAGTTCATATTAAGAATAATTGATGCAAGATTATGCTATAAAAATTTATAATAGGATGGTTGTCAATGCAATAATATAAATTGAAACTTTGATTTTTGATTTTATACCGATAATGCTCAGAAACAACATTTATTTATGGTCATCTCTAAAATTAAAAATTTCGAATTGTGACAGTCTTGATCGAAATAAGCGATATGTTCTTAAAGAGACATGAATGCCATTTAAGTCAGTGAGAAGAATGCTATTTAAATTGGTCATTAGATAAAAATCGCCCAACAATAAAATATCGTAATTTTGAGAGCAATAAAAACTTCCACTATATATTTTGTGCTTAATATTTTTATTAGTGTTTGATCAGTCTTTGCATTTTCTTTACAGGATCAATGGTGATGAGGCATATGAGTAGCGAAGAGGAGAAGCCAAAGATGGCGCATAAGCAGCGGCATATGGAGCAGCATATGGGGCGGCATATGGAGCAGCATAACGAGCAGAGTACGGTGAAGCCAAGTAGTTGGCAGCTAGAGGCGATGAGTAAGCCAAAGGTGATGAATACGCCAGAGGTGCGGCAGCAGCATAACGTCCTAACACTGGAGAGCTGTAGGCTGCGACATGAGCGGTGGCTAGAGGAGCAGCAATGGGTGCAAAAATTCTGGCTACTGGGGCAGATGCAACAATTGGAGCATGTGCGATTCCGTTGTAATTTCTAGCAATCACCTGATTGCTTGTAGCAGTCACGAACGGAGCAGGAGCAGCAGCAACCAGAGCAGCTGGTGCATGATAGGCCAAAGGAGCACCTATAAGTCCAGGTTTGGCTGCAGCGCAAGCAATAACAGCAAAGATGACAACAAGCTGAAAGAAAAAAATTTGAATTTGCCGTGCAATTTTTCTATTCAGTTCTTCGAGTATCACTTACGAATTTGAACATATTGATTTTCGTTTTCTTGTTGCTTTGTGAAGTGAAGAAAGAATACTGATTAGACAACAATTAGCTAAGCTTATTTATACTAAATCAAAAAGTCCATCAGTCAATCAGCAAGTCTCAAAATGCCATTGAGTACAAAAAATAACTCTACCAACCAATTGAATTCCCGGCAATTCGGCTTTTTTTGCTATGCGTGTCTTGAAAACCAAACCAACTCAAGACAATTGGTGTTGGAAAATGTAAACAAAATCCAAATATTTTTTATTCAACTACATTATTTGCATGCGTACGTGATCCAGTTGAGTCAAATGCATGGATATGGTAGCTTAAGCCGTCGTTGGCGTGACCTTGAAAAAAATAACTAAAGTTTGCATAACATTATGCCGCGTACCTGTGGTTTGACAGAACTGTTTTTTGTAAATAATTGAACACCTAAAATAGCCAATATTTAGGTTTTGCACATATAAAGTCATTGAACGATTTTTTGGTTTGGAATTTTAACTTGCTATATATAGAGAAAAAAATATAATAATTTAACAGAAAACATTTGCTATTCATCGACTTACATTCAAGTTAAACAAACAACAATTACAACAAAATGTTCAAATACGTAAGTGATCCTTTTGGAATTTTATCTTAAAACTAAGAGTATGTCAGGTATTGATTTTTGAAAATGTATTTCCAGGCTGTCGTCATTTTCGCTGTCATCGCTTGCGCTGCAGCTAAACCTGGACTCATTGGTGCGCCTTTGGCTTATCATGCTCCTGCTGCTCTTGTTGCTGCTGCTTCTGCTCCCTTCGTAACTGCTACCAGCAACCAGGTGATCGCTAGAAACTACAATGGAATCGCACATGCACCAATTGTTGCATCTGCCCCAGTAGCCAGAATTGTTGCTCCCGTTGCAGCTCCTCTAGCCGCCGCTCATGTCACAGCCTACAGCACACCAGTGCTAGGACGTTATGCAGCTGCCCCTGCATCTCTGGCATATACGTCACCTTTGGCCTACTCATCGCCTCTGGCTGCCAACTACTTGGCTTCACCGTATTCTGCTCAATATGCTGCTCCATATGCTGCTGCTTATGCACCATCTTTGGCTTCTCCTCTTCGCTACTCATACGCCTCATCACCATTGATCCTATGAAGAGGGATCTTATAAAAGTCTGTCACTAGTTTAAAAAATAAAGTTAAAAAAATAAATAAATTTTTTTTATATAAAACAAAACTTATTCTTTGTTTGGAGGTCAGATTAAGCGATGGGATTACAGTTTTCCAATGATAGGAGTTTTGGAGCCAGGTATGCTAATTTTGGAATAGTTATAGAATTTTTTTCAAAACTTAAATATGAACAAAAACGAAGAAAAATTATAGAAATTAAAAATATGTGTATCATTAATTTCTCAAAGAATCCAAGAACTATGTAGGAATCCATTTAAGAATCCTTTTTATCATTAAATTTAAGGTTTTGACAATATAGTTTATTAAGCCAAGGATGACGATAACAGAAATCAATAAAATTTAATTTTTTCGAATTTTAGTTTAATCCGCACTCGCTTAACGTAAGACTTGATTATCACACGTTGACAGATTTTTGCAATTGTGCCAAGTCCGAGCTTGGAGATAAGATTAAAAACATGTAAACCTTGGATACAAGGTATACAAGTTGTCTTGAAGTGAAATAAATCCTAACAATGTTCAATGCATATTTTTTTTTTAATTTTCGGCTACATTTTCTCGGATTTATCGAATTTTGCTATTGAAAGTTTAAAATGTAAGTTATATTTGAGGCGCTCAGAAGCAAAGTGGTTTAACCCATTAGAAATAAAGAAAAATTGATTTGAAAAAATTAATGAATTTCAAGTCGCTCTAAAAGAAATCGTCTACTCAAAAATGGCCAATATTGCTTATTAACTACATAAGATCCAATTCGAAAGCGCAAATTTTACTGTGGGTTGAATCACCTACTTTACTTTAGAGCACCTCGCATTTGCCATAAATTAACAACATTTTTTAGTCTGTAAAATTTGAACTTGTTAAACCCGGTTTAAGGGTTGTTCTGGAAATAAAAATCTAATTAAGGTTGTTTTTTTGTTAAATAAACAATTCCAGGTTTTTCGAAAAACTAGTTTTTTTATGTCGGATTATAGGTCATTTTCGAAAATTTGGACTTACACTCAGAAAAAAACGCCTCTATTTCTGCGATAAAAAATTTCTGTATGTTCGATAATAGCAGTTTTCTCTTTTTCAAATGAAATTTTCTTCAATTAGAATAAATTTTCACATTTTCGAAGGAATATTTCTTCACTTGTGGGAAATGGAAATATTTCATGTCTCAAATAATGAAACGTATTTTTCTCGCACAAAAAACAATTCTCATTTTTAGAAAAAAATCTATTGAAAATGAAAAATTTTTCTATATTTTCTACAATAAAAGCAAATCTTTTTTCAAAAATAAAAAATTCTTCATCTGTAGAAACTTTTTAGGAATTTTTAGGATCACATTTAATGAAAAGCATTCTCTTGAGCATAGTCAATACCATTTTTCTCTAAATAATATGCCTTTTTTATCATATTCCGAGAAACGTTTTATGAGTGTTGTTTTTATTTAGTTTTTCTATTATCAAAAATATTTTTTTCTTTTATTAAACGATTAAAATAACTTGTATGGAGATAGTGATCGTTTTACATATATTAAAAAGGTACATATAACATATTTAATGTTATATAAGATTTGACTCTTGATATGTTGTCAGAAAAGCGTTCTTCTCAACAATATTACTCTTATGCTAGTGCTGCTAAGCTAATCTCTAATGCTACTTTTTGTGTTAAAGTGATATCAGAACTCTAAAGAACTGATTATTAAAATCGGTATGGTCATCATATTCATCATCACCTCGAGAGCAGATTCTAAGCAGAAGAACATAAAAGCCTCAGAAGACTGAGATAGTAAAATACTGAAACTCGTAACAAGTTAAAACCTGGCAAGTAGTAGAGGGCATTACAGTAATTTCTAGTCTAATGCAAGTTTTATTGGATAAATTTATCTCATGCTCTTCGATTTGATTATTTCCGTCCTTTCCGTCCTTAACTCAGCTTGTGGTGTTCAATTGTGCTGTTGGTTATGAATTTTTTGTAACAAAATTGATTGAGAAAATTCTACCTATAAAATTCTTGCACGCAAAGAAATTTTTCGTTTATCGCAACTGAAAAATTAACCAACTTTACTTCGTTTGCGAAAGTCTAGGAACTCTATTGACCTGGGTTTAATCCCCAACAAGAACACCAAATATTTTTTTTTTAAAAATTAATGTTTTTTAAGTAAAACTTATTTTGACGGTTATTTTTGACGAAGCAGATAATGAAACAGAATTATAATTTCAATAATTAAATTACAATTTTTGATACTTACACAGCCAAGATTCGAACTCACGTCTTCCGCGTGACAGTCTAGCACGCTTCCATTGAGCTTTTGTGAAATATTGTGTATAATGAATTTTTTTAGATTACAAATGTGTTTGTCATAAGAAATGGATATTTTTTTCTACAAATTAAGTTTTTCGTTGAACAAAACAAATTTTTCGGTTGCCAAAATTTAAAAACAACTCATGTTAATGGCAAACGAAATAAATTTCTTGCATCTAAATAACGCGTTTGCCGCAACTGACTATTATTTGACAACTGTTAAAACGTTTCCAAAAAATTACTTTAAGCAAAACAAACGAAGTTCGTTTGCAGCAAACTGGCGATAAACGTTTTTTTTCTTTACGTGTATATTATATATAGATCTTGTACGGATAATTCTCAAATCTTAAGAAGTTACATTTTATTATTTAAGCACTAAAGCTTGCTTATATCTTCAGGGAGATGACGGCCGTTTAAAGCATGTATTTATAAAAAAAATTTTAAAAATATCTCCTTTAGATGGGATATGAACCCGGGTTACACGTTTTTCGTTGCAGTGCCATAAAGTTTAAAACTGATTTTATATTTTAATCAATATTCGCCATCTTTCACCAAAACTTTCGCTTTATACCAGCATTTCTGTGCCTCGCTAAAACTCTCATGTAACTCTTCTTGCTCGCCGTTTTGGCTTCCTTCCGTCTTGATATTTTCCAATTTTTTTTTGCTATGCGTGCTTTGAAACCAAAAGCAACTATCACCAACTAGTGTTGGAAAGGTAAACAAAATCCAAATATTTTTTATTCAATTACATTATTTGCATACGTACGTGATCCAGTTGACACGCTTGTATAGCCAGCTAAAACTGTCGTTGGCGTGACCTTGAAGAAAACAACTAAAATTTGCGTAATATTATGCCGTGTACCCACCTGTGCTTTGACAGAACTGCTTTTTGTAAATAATTGAACACCTAAAATAGCCAATATTTAAGTTTTGCACATATAAGGTCATTGAACGGTTTTTGGATAGGAATTTCAACTTGCTATATAAAGACAAAAAAAATTCCATGATTCAGCAGAAAGCATTTGTCTATCCATCGACTTACATTCAAGTAAAGCAAACAAAAATTACAACAAAATGTTCAAATACGTAAGTTATCCTTTTGGGATTTGATCTTAAAACTATGAGTATTTCAGGTATTGATTTTTTGAAAATTTATTTCCAGGCTGTCGTCATTTTCGCTGTCATCGCTTGCGCTGCAGCCAAACCTGGACTCATTGGTGCGCCTTTGGCTTATCATGCTCCTGCTGCTCTTGTTGCTGCTGCTGCAGCTCCGTTCGTGACTGCCACCAGCAATCAGGTGATCGCTAGAAATTACAATGGAATCGCACATGCACCAATTGTTGCCGCTGCTCCTCTAGCTGCCGCACATGTAGCTGCCTATAGTACTCCAGTGTTAGGACGTTATGCCGCTGCCGCTGCACCTTTGGCATATACATCTCCTTTGGCTTTGGCTTCGCCTCTGGCAGCCAATTATTTGACTTCACCGTATTCTGCTCATTATGCTGCTCCATATGCCGCTGCTTATGCACCATCCTTGGCTTCTACTCTTCGCTACTCGTATGCCTCATCACCATTAATCCTGTAAAAAGGAGTTTATAAAAGTCTGCCACTAGTTAAGAAAAATAAAGTAAACGAAATATAAAAAAAATGTTTTTGTTCAAAATTGAAACACATCTGGGGATAGGAAAATGTGCCTTTTATCGATGCCGGAATTCTTGGGGCTATGTATGATGCTTTAATAGAATTTTAACACGAATTAAATCTCCAATTTTTTAAACCAGCTTTGCGTTTATGCAACGTATTATTCCCCTAAGAATAATAAATAATTTTACTTTCAAAGTTAGGAAAATCTTGGTTTTTTTGCATAGCTTCATCATTTTAGCTCAACGGATTAAGGGGTCAATGCCCCCCAATGGTTAAAGTTCACCAAAATATATTTTATAGATATTATAAAAATGTGTAAAGCCTGGTTTTCACTTTGTCATTTTCAATGGTCAGTTGTTGTCAGTCTAATGAAAAATGCCAACAGGTTGTCATTTTTTCTCCGTTTGACAATGGCAAAAAATAGAAAAAAACTTATATCTTCACAAGTTTTCAGCAAAAATTGCATAAAACTTGTTATTTAAAAAAAACAAAAAAAAAAAAAAATTGGCCATTTCAGCCCTTGAAAGGACTTTGACCGAGCTTCTTATGATCAATTGTGTTGTGTGTGTTATTAAATGTGTGCACACAATTGACCGAGAACTGGACCTACATGTTTTATGCCGACTCCGAACGGCTAAAGTTCGTGTTCTCAAGAAGCTTTACATGGCATTATTTACTCTCTGAGGTTTGCCATTTTCTGCAGAGAGGTGGTGACCGATCAGAAAAATTTTTTGGTTTTGCGGCAGTTGCATTTATTAGCTTCTCAAAGTTAGTGGACTGCATGAACCACCAGAGACTACTGATGAGTCGGAGTAGCGTCCGACGAAACCATGGTATAGTCTGCTCGGTTGTTCTGCTAAGAATTTTGTTGTTGTAGCAAAACCTGTTACTTCATGAATTATTTGGCATTAAAAGCTCAAAATATAATTCTTAAAAAATATGT
Organism: Tetanocera ferruginea; assembly: GCA_958299015.1. NCBI lineage: Eukaryota > Metazoa > Arthropoda > Insecta > Diptera > Sciomyzidae > Tetanocera > Tetanocera ferruginea. Next base: position 130,213,710 of record OY282644.1, read on the forward strand.
TTTTTAAGAATTATAAACTTAAATGAAAAATTTTTTCCGGGCTCCGAGCATGCTTAGACACACACTTAACCTGCATGCCACGGTCACCATAAAACTTGTTATTTATGTGATATTTTATGTCAAATCAAAACTGACTAAGTGAAAACCAAGCATAAGAAGAACAAAATTTTATATATATTCGTTATGTTAATGTATAAGCAGTTTGTCTTGACTTATCGACTGATGATCGTACTGTTTAAAGCACTAAATAGCTAAATTAAATTTATTTATGTTATAATTTATAAATATATATTTATTATTATTGGAAATTTTTAGAAATCCAGCTTTAACTGGTATATTTTCTGCTTAATCTCTAAGAAACCTCAACACTTTAGAAAACGAAAAGTTTTTTTTGACTTTAATAATGTAAAAATAACACAAAAATTCATTTTGTAAGCATTTTGAAGCAATTCAAAAGAATTTTAAATGTGTATTCCCTAAAAATTTTCAAGACTACGAAACTCAATATCAATAAAGATTCAACTGTAGCTTATATAAAACTTATCTAGTGAAGTAAAGATGATTATGGTAGATACTCTCTACTAGATAGCACATAGATTGCTGTCATATTTACGTATCATATCCATCTTCGACTTTTCGTCGTGCTAAACTTTTCCTAAACCTTGTTTTAGTACTTGTCAAACAGCCTTGTCTTAGTCTCTGTCCAAATCTTTGTTCTAATCTATTGCCAATTCCTTTTATTTTGGAGATTTGAATGAAGGATTTCAGTTGATGCGCTATTCAGTGTATTCAGCATCCTTTGTTTGAAAGTGTGAAGGCAGTTAAGTGAGAAAGAAAGGGTAATAAGTAAAACAAGTGCAGGATGTTCTACATATATGAAGCAGAGAGCTATATTAACTTAAGAATTTGAATTTTAATTTGAGTCAAATATTATGCATTCATCTTAGTTAATTGAAGCCACAAAGAGGGCCTGAGTGAGTAGTTAGATTTTCGAGTAAATCGGCTCGAGTTGAATCCGGCTTATTTGACTCGCAACTCGTATCGACAAACCCGAGTTTTCGAGTAACTTGAAGTTTTTCGAGTTTTTGACAGTCTAAACATCATATAGAACAATATTGGCCTATCTCGTGACAGTGTACCTTTGTAAGTCCCGATATTTTTTGAATGTTTCAAGACTAATATTTTTGTTTAGAGTGACTACTCTATTTGTGCATCTCGATATTATCATAGCCCTTTGAAACCCATACATTTCAAACCCGTAAATGTTGTTAGTATTGGCCCATTATCTTCGATTTGGAGGTACCCCGGCTTTTGTATTTCTTTAAATTTTTTATTCGTTATATAATATTAAAGTCATATATAAGTTTTATTTTTAAAATCGTAAATATTGATGAGTTGCTAATTGCAGTTGATTAGAAATGCGGAAAAAAAGTTAAAGCGAGTATCATAGTCAGGCCGGAATTCGACCCCGGGAACTCTAGGTTGGCAGTGAAACAGGGTCTCGACTACTGAGATCGCTCAAAGTATATTTGGGGTGATAAAAGATCAACTCTAAACATGATTAAAATATATTATGTAATAAAATCTATATATTGTATACGAATGTTTGTTAGTTACGTCATTATTATCCGAACTTTGGTGGAAAATGTCCCACATTAACTTGTCTTAATCCACCAGTTAGTGGTAATGATGGGAATGTCTGAAAAAGTTGTTGTACCTGAAATCTATAGTATTGCATGTTTTATAATAAAATATAGAATAAAGGAATATCAATTAGTGTAAAATAAGTGTAAGAAAATCTTTGTATAGCAAAAAGCTTATGTACAGTAAAAACATTCGAATAAAGAAAAGAAAATTGTTAAAAAAAAAAATTAAAAAACTATTGATTAGACTGAAATAACTGAACTTAACGTTATATTTGGAAAAACAGAACAGCCTGGATTAATTTGAAAACAATCGTACTTTTTATGAATACCTTGAAAGCAAAGACAAACAAATAAAAATCTCCAATTAGTAGTCAACTAAAAAAAAAAAACAAATTGGTCATTTCAGTCATTGAAAGGACTTTGACCGAGCTTCTTATGTTCAATTGTGCTGTGTGTGTTATTAAATGTCTGCACACAATTGACCGAGAACTGGATCTAAATGTTTTATGCCGACTCCAAACGGCTAAAGTTTATGTTCTCAAGAAACTTTACATGGCACTATTTACTCTCTGATGTTTGCCATTGTCTGCAGGAGATGGTGACCGATCAGAGAATTTTTTTTATTGAAAACTTTTGCCGCGACTGGGGATCGAAATAGGGCTTCGAGCATGCTAAGCCACACACTTAACCTGCATGCCACGGTCACAGTACTCAATTACCGCTTACTGCAATACCGAGCAACTTTTTGTAAACAAAATATTTTATCACTAACATTTGCCGATCAAGTTTAAGTCCATAATAAAAACCACTTTTTAATTATAGTTTATAAATTATTTATTTTTGTCCTTAAGAGCCATCAAAAATCGTTCTTACAAGAGAAGTGATGCCGAGTAACCGAAATGGGAAGCGTAGCTCAGTGGCGCTGAGTAGGCCAAAGGAGCAGCAGCAGCATATTGGGACACAAGTGGAGCGCTATAGGCAGCATGGTGGACGGCAATAGGAGCGGCAATTCTGGCAAGAGGTGCTACAGGAGCAGCGGCAACAACTGGAGCATGTGCAATTCCATTATAGTTTCTGGCGATCACTTGGCTACTGGTGGCAGTTACAACTGGAGCGGGTGCAACCAGAGCAGCTGGTGCAGTATAGGCCAAAGGTGCAGCAGCGAGCAGTCCCGGCTTGGCAGAGGCGCATGCAATAACGGCAAAGATAACTACGGCCTGAAAAAGAATATATTAAAATATTAGTAATATTAACGTGGGATATCCTTATCGTATAACTTACGAATTTGAACATCTTTAAATTTTTATTGTGTTTTGTTGCTTGATTGAGAACAAAAATAACTTTGATACTGTTATTTTCGATTCGTTCGATATTTATACCCACCCACTTTGGCAGCGACATGCTTTAAAAGACTAATTTCTGGTAAAAGCACCGCCATTAAGGTCTTCAGAAGAGTCTGATCAAAATGTGCTATAGCGGTTGTTAAGGCCATCATGTTTAGTATTTAAAATTCTTCACTTAAAAGTCAATTGTAAAAGTTATGATAGCCACTCGATGGCAGCTATTCGGTAAATGGTAGCAATCGAAAGTGAACACAACTTAATTGAAATGCACGACGTGTGAATTGAATGTCGTTCACATTTTAATTCAGTGCTCGTTGTGGATTTAATGATTTTTAGCTTATTTTTAAATATTTTCCAAAATATTTCATTAACATGTTATAAGTAAAGGCAGGCTTAAAAGTCAGAGTTAAGTAGTTGTTATATTCCCAAGAAGTTGTTCAAAACGTATAAATATTGTCTGAAATAAACTGTTGAATATCATATCCACGTCTACTACCACTCCAGCAACAAACAAAAGAAAACCCAAACAATATCAACATGTTCAAATTCGTAAGTTAAAATTAAGGATTTCGGATTTATTAGATAAAATAAAAATTAAAAATTCTTTTAGGCCGTTGTTATCTTCGCTGCCATTGCTTGCGCTTCTGCCAAACCAGGATTACTTGCTGGAGTACCTTTGGCCTATACCGCTCCTGCTGCTCTTGTTGCTGCAGCTCCCGCTCCAGTTGTAACAGCCACCAGCAGCCAAGTGATTGCCAGGAACTACAATGGAATTGCACATGCTCCAATTGTTGCCGCTGCTCCCGTAGCACCTCTAGCCAGAATTACCGCTCCTGTTGCCGTTCACCATGCTGCTTATAGCGCTCCACTTGTTTCCCAGTATGCTGCTGCCGCTCCTTTGGCCTACTCAGCTCCACTGAGCTATGCTTCCCATTTCGGTTACTCGGCACCACTTCTGTTGTAAGAGCAATACTGAATTCTGATAACAGCCTGAGAGAAAAGCTCATGACTGATGATAATTTAAATAAAAATATATTAACAAAATAAAGCTCATCATTTAAGTTTAACATGTTTTATGTTTAACCTGTTCTTTAAGGTGGGACATAACATTCACGACAGAGAAAACAGACCTTTTTTTAAAATTCATAACTCTTGTCAGTTAAGTTAAAAACAAACATTTTTCCAAAATTTTATTATTGCAGAGAATTGAACAAAGTACAAAAAAAAAATTCAAAAAAATATATTTTTCACTCCAACATGGTTTTATAGAGCTGCAAACTGGCGGCAGAGAAAAAATACGGGGCCTCGTGGATCTGGAAAAAATGACTTTTTTAAATCTTAATAAAATTGGTTATCGTATGACCGGAGCTATTTTTTTTTTTTAAAAATTCAATAAGAAATCATAAAAAATTCATAAAAAATCGAAAAAAGCTCGTGTCATACGATAGCGAATCAATTTTAAAAAATACAATAAAAAAAATTTCGTAAAAAATGAACTCGCTAGTGCCACAACTAGTACGAAAAACATCATGGTTTCGAGATATGCGTTTATCTATCAAAGTTTGTGAACAAAGAAGAAAAAATGTTAAAATTAAAAATGCGCTCTCACTAATCCGGCTATAACTTTTGGTCCCGTAAGAATTTTTCCATGAAATTTTTTTCTTAAAATTTTAATTATATTTACTAAAATACAAAATTATAAACACATCGATCGATGTAGAAGAACGGCCAATGCCATGTCTCCCCTTAAAGATATACTAGCTTTTATCTGAAGCACTTCGGTATATCCTACATTATTTACAAATTTATTTTATGTATGTCGCTATGAAAGTAAGTAAACAAATTTTCAAAATATACATTTTTCGAGCCAACTTCCAAATTATTAAATTAACTACCTTTTTGAAATCTGACGCCAGATTTGAAAGCAGTGAATAGCTTTGAATTGAAGACATGAGTGAATGAAGGTGATGTGTCGCATTTTTGGATTTTCGGTGTTCTGTACATGAATGAATTTCGTATGTTCAAACAAACAATTTTAAACTTCAAAAAAACATTTTTGTGGCTATTTTATAAATTAATTTCTTGAAAAAGGATGATTTAATATAGATTTTTGTATAAATGTGAAGTTTTGAACTCATTTTTCTCCAAACTACATTTCTGCGACATGTCACCTTTATTTACTCATGTCTTCAATGCTTAGAAGTAGAATGGAAAGGGCATGCATAGCAATTAAAGAAAAATAATGCCTTAAAAAATTCTTTGTTAACCGATGTAAATGCAAATGCAATGTACGTTTGTTCAAAATCTCAAATAGCTGAAGGTTCTTCACCAATTAGTTCGAAATTTTCGAACAAGACCGTATTTTAAAATACTCTTGTGGCAGGTAAAAATATGTAGCGTGGCACCTCCAATACAATCTAAATTTGCAATATCGAATATCTTTGGAAAATTATTGATACTGAATCGGAATTCGGTATTGGACCTTAATTTCCATGAACTCGTTTCTCTGAGAGCATTTTATGGGCGTAAGACTAACCCAATTTTTTGCAGTTACTTTCGAATTATGGGTCACACAACATTGAAAATCGGTGCGAACATACTATTGTGGGCACCGAAAATACAATTTAAATTGTTGATGTCGAATAGCCTCAGAACTAAAAGCTCTTTAACAAAAAATCCAGCATAAAGTTACTATTTGGGCAGATCTTTTTACTTGAAAACTGGCACGGAGAGGGGATTGGAAAACGGGTTTATTGTATGGCTCGAAATAAGAAAATTTGTTGAGGATTCGGAGGAATCAAGAAAAATTTTCGAAATTACCTTTTGAGTCAAATATTGTGGATGGAAATACTGTTTCTATAAAGCAAAATAAAGAAGTGAATAAATAATCGTAAGAATAGCAATTAATAGAATTTTGAAGCCTTCAAATGCAAGTGGCCGTACGTGCTAAGTGTGAAGCGTGCGAGAAAACGAATCTCGGCAGATCCAACTTCGAATTTCAATCTGACACAGAAAGTTTCCTCAATAGAAATCAAGTTTTTTGATCAGCCGTCAACTCTCAGCCGTCAACTCTCAGCAGACCATGGCAAACACCAGAGAGTACACAATGCCACGTAAAGTTTCTTGAGAACATGAACTTTAGCCGTTTGAAGTCGGCATAAAACAAGATTATCCAGTTTTTGTTGAATTGTGAACAAAAATCTAACAACACAAATAGCAAAATTGCAACAATCATAACAGGATCGGTTAAAGTTCTTTCAAGGACTAATATGATCAATTTGTTTTACTTCCAAATATCTAAAATTTAGAATATTATTTTCACTTTAACACGGAATTGTTACAAAGTAACATACATTTCCTTGAAAACAAGTTATTTTTCTACAATTCTATGAAATCATAAAAACTTAAACAACAACAACAACAACAAGTAAAATTAAACTAAACATAAATAAAAAGCAGACTCAGTTTCCGAAACAAAATCTGGCGCCCCTTTTGTTATTAAAAAAAGCGAAAGAACAAACTTTGAAATACAACTCAACCCCCGTTTTACATCAACAAAATGAACACACATACACACACGCAACATCTTTTAATTTTATTTAATATTATGATTAAATATCTTATGCACGATGCAGTTTCATCATCATCACCATGAGTTGAAGTTGAATTCGGCGAAGCTGAATGAAAGCATAGCACCAGCTGCTCAAGTTGCTGCATCAACGACAACTAAACGTCTACAGCTCAAGCTACAATAAAACAATAACAAAATAATAAACAAAAAAATGGCAACAAAAATAATAACAACATGTAGAAATGAAAAGAAAAACTTTTTTAGGGCTGCAAGAAAACTGCACGAATTACATGCAAAACAAGCGGAAGTCTTGAAGTTATGAAGCTAGAAAAAGTTGTCAGCATCCATTATAGTTGGCTTGCTTTTTTTTACTCCGTTGCTGACATGATGCTTTTTTACTGCTTTTCACCTAGTTTGTTTGTTGCATCTAAAGCAATTTTCTTGACGCTCAACGAAATCCTTAACTTACATTGAGCTGCTGTTATTGTTGCTGTTTTTTGTTCCAAGGCTGTGCCAGTTACTGCCATTGCTATATTTTTGTTTATGTGCCTGTGTATGTATGTGTTGGATGCCTTGCCTCCTTTACCCTGACTATGCATTCTTAATGACGTTTCTTGGCGTGTCTCAACAAATTAAATGTTACTCATTTCCGCTCATATCCTGCATATCCTGTCATGCTTTCACTGCTATTTTTACTGTCTACTGTGTTTGTGTAAATGTGTTGCAGCTGCAACTGCAGAATGTTTGCAAATTTCAGCATGCAGCACTTTTATCAGCCTGCAAGATGTTGTGACATTTTCTTAATTTTCTATGCGTTGTCATTCTTATCCTTTATTTTGGCAAGTGTTTGTTTAAAAGATTACGCAAATCCCCGATGAAAGTTGTGACTTCATATTAACAGACTTAATTCTTTTAAATTTGACTGCATAAAATTGTTGTTTACTCATAACTAGTGTCCGACCGAACGTGAATTTTTGCCGAAGCCGAAGCCGAAGCCGATTCTTCGGCAAAATGGAAATAATCGGCCGAAGGCCGAAGCCGAAGCCGAAGAAGAAACAAATGTTTTCAAGTAAAAAATTATAAAGTTATTCTTTGCTTTTGTTAAGGGCCGATGTTGAATGTGAACCACACTTAAACGTCAAGTTTTTTCTGCATTTCATTTGGCATTTCTCCATTACAGACTAACTCAATTTGAACCATGGAAAGATACATAATCGAACCACGCGTTAAAGTTATTCAAGAAATGACAACAGTGGATGATCATTTTCGAAGAAAATCATCTTCAGTGATGAGGCACAGTTTCACCTCAGTGGATTCGTCAATAAGCAGAATTGCCGCATTTGGGAGAATGATAATCCAAGAGTGATTGTCGAAAAACCATTGCACCCATAAAGGGTGACTGTCTAGTGCGGTTTATGGGCTGGCGGCATCATCGGGCCGTATTTATTCCAAAATGAGGCCGGTCAGGCAGTTACTGTGAATGTTGTTCGCTATCGTGAGATGATAACGAACTTTTTAAGGCCCGAATTAGTAGATATAAATGTGGACAATATGTGGTTTCAACAGGATGGTACCACTTGCCACACCGCTAACGAAACAATGACTCTTTTGCGCGACAAATTCAATGGCCGTGTTATCTCACGTGGTGGAGATGTCAATTGGCCGCCAAGATCATGTGATTTGACACTGTTGGACTTCTTTCTTTGAAGTTATTTGAAAGAAAAGGTGTACGTCGATGAGCCAGCAACAATTCAAGAGCTAAAGGATGAGATAATTCGGCACATTAGCGGCATAGAACCTCAATTATGCCTCAGCGTCATCGAAAATTTGTACCATCGGATGGAGGTGTGCCGCCGAGGTCACGGCAGCCATTTGGCTGATATTTTGTTTAATACATAATTGAACCATACCAATATTATCATAATAAAAAGAAATGACAGTAATTTTCTGAATAATTTGTGTTTTATCAATATCAGCATCAGCCCTTAAAATTTAACCACCTTTAATATTCATTTCAGTACAAAAAACTTACTGAAATCATTACATTTTTTTATTTTAATGTTTTAAAATGCGTATAAGTTGAATAGAAAATAAGATATCGTTTTGAAAAATTAAAAATATATTTTTTTTTTTTTAAAAACTACTCAAAAAAATTTTTTTTTATTATTTTAATCAGATGTATTGCTACAGGAATTTGTTTAAAGAATCATGTACTTAAATTGAAATTTAAATATTTTGTTTTACACTTGTCGATGCATGGCATGAACTACGGACAGAAAAATCGGTTCTATAGCTTTTGAGTTTTTGGCCAATATTGTCCAAAAAAACTTGTCAATTTTTGAAAAAACGCCGCCATTTTGTTATTTTTGACCAAACTTGTTTCTTCTATTTCATTCCATGGCGGTTTTGATGCTGATACAAACCCCGTTCTTTGTTTTTTTTCCGATGTTCCAGTGAGTTGTAATCATGCCCGTTATGGTTTTTTGATGCTTTTTAAAAATAATTCCAGTAGCCATATTTGTACATAAAAAAATCAAAAAAATTAAATCAAATTTTTTTTGTGTGATTTTTTTACTACAAAATATATATATAACTAGTTCTTGCCCGTCAAAAATGACGGGCCCGGTTATCCGGAATCTTTAAGCTGAATTAGAAATCAGCGTTAGTCACATATTCTATTTTAAATCGTGCAAATACCAATTTTTTAGTTCTAAATATTTTTAAAATACCTTAATGTAAAAACTGAAACCTAAGCAGGTGCGACGAAATATGTAAAAAAAAGTTTTTATAAAACTGAAAATTTCAAAATTAAAAAAAATATAAAAAGTTTTTGAAGTTTCAATTTTTCACAAAACAAAAATGCCTACAAATATGCAATGAAATTTTCAAAAAAAATCAAGCGTTCCGCACTCACATTTTACGGAATTATGTTATAGTAATTTTTCAAAATGATATCTTGTTTTTTATTCAACTTAAAGGCATTTTAAAACATTAAAATAAACTTTTTTGAAAGTCCTCTTAAATTCGAGTTAAACGTAAGAGTTTTTCTGCAAAATTCGGATTTTTCTGTAATCGAATTATTGACGTCAGGATAAAGTAGAAGAAAATTGAATATATTTTCGATCCAGTCGAGAAAAGCTACAGAAATGTAATACTAACTGAAATCTGGCAGAAAATTTCTAGCGTTTATATTTCAGTCCATAACAAAAGCAAAAACGTAACAGTCGGACTCACCAACTCATGAGAGAACAAAAAAGGAGAGAAACACAAAGTGAACAATGAAAATGTTTCAAATTTTTACTGAATAATTCAAAAAATTCAAAACACTTATAAAAAACTTGTTTAGCAAAGCAATAATATTCGGCAAAAATAATCGGCTATTTCGGCCGAAGCAGAAGCCGAAGCCGAAGATCAAAATATAGGCCGATTATGCCGATTACCGAAGCCGAAGCCGAATAATCGGTCGGACACTACTCATAACCAAATAAGTTACTAGCTAAATAATAATAAAAACATTTTTCAGATAGTCGAATTGTCAGTTACTAGCTTAAATTTAACCGGCATTGCATTTTAGGCATGTTTAACGTGTAAAAACCTTCCCTTATTTTTCCGGTTATATATTAAAACTGACCAAAATAATAATTTTAAAGCTACATGTAACTCTAATTGTTACTAAATTATGCCTTTTATTTATAATACATGTACCTTCTTTTTGTGCCTTCTCGGGACTAAGTGCGTGCTAAGTCTAAAAAACTGAATTAAATGACAATTTTTGAATTGGTTTGAAAAATATCGAACATATGATAAAATAAAAACTAATTAATTATGTATTAAAATATTTAAAATGTAAAATTCATAGAATGGAGTTTACATTTTGTATTCGGAGGGTCCCGGGGGTAGCTGTTTATGAATCTGGTGCCAAAAAACTCGAAAAAGCTAAAAAAAACTACATCGAAAAAATTGTGTTTTCGAATATTTATTTTAAATGTAAAAATTTTTTAAAAATTTGTGTCTCATAACAAAAACATTGTTTTAAAAACAAATCTTTTGTTTTTAATTTTACTTTAAAAACAGTTGTATTTTAATTCAATGAATTTCAAAAACAAATTCATTTGGCATGAACACAATTTCATTAAATTTTAAAACATATTACACTCAGTGTATGAAAATCTTCTTGAGAACATGAACACGAACACAAAATGTTCGGAGTCGGCATAAGACAATCATGCATAATATATGTAGAGCAATCATTCCGTATACTAGAAATTTGTTTTGTTGTCCGCTATACTATTAGTCATCGATGTTACTTTCTTTCAATAAAAAACAAAAATATTCGTGAACTTGTTAAAATAATTTATTGAGATGCAATCGAATTTTGTAACAACAAAGTTGTTCTTACAACAAAACTGGTGCCGAGTACCCAAAATGAGCAGCATAACTCAGAGGTGCTGAGTAGGCCCATGGGGCAGCAGCAGCGTACTGAGAAACAAGTGGAGCGCTGTAGGCAGCATGGTGGACGGCAACAGGAGCGGCAATTCTGGCAAGAGGTGCTACAGGAGCAGTGGCAACAACGGGAGCGTGTGCAATTCCATTGTAGTTTCTGGCAATCACTTGGCTGCTGGTGGCAGTTACAACTGGAGCAGGTGCAGCGGCAACAAGTGGAGCTGAGTAGGCTAAAGGTGCGCCTGCAAGTAGTCCTGACTTGGCAGCAGCGCAAGCGATAACAGCGAAGATGACAACGGCCTGGATGAAACGATATAAATTTTAAATATATATATTTAATTAAGTCCTTAAAAGTCACTTACGATTTTGAACATTTTGATTGTTTTCTTGAGTTTTTTTGTTGCTTATGTAAAAAACACAGAAGGTTTGATGCTAATCCACTAAAAACCAACAATATTTATACTTACTCACAAGATACACCAGTCTGTATAGTTCACCAAAAAATAGCTTATGTCTTTTGCCATAGAAAACAAATAAACTCAATTAAAATGCATGCCATGATTCACTTAAAGTAGTTCAAAATCGTGTTTTATCACTTAGTTGAATTCATTGTCACTGACCTGACAAAAATCAATTCATGTATTACAATATCTTATGATAATCTCTATATAGCTTCATTAAAATAGTCTGAAGAAATGCAGTTGCTCATTTCAATAACCTTGAATTATGTGTTATGGTCATTGAAGAAGTGCACACAAATAGTTATGTTAAACGTTGACTGCATCCATAAATAGCCAAAATTTTCAACAATTCCATTGATCAATACTATTCCGCACACGTTCAAATGTAACAACAATAAACCGTTAATAAAAAATTTGAATCGCTTGGCTTCAACCATCGAATTGGTATAAAACTCACTCCTTTTCACATCGATAGCGTATTCAGTTCCCTGTTTAAACACAACAAACAACTCAACTTAACTCACAAAATGGCCAAATTCGTAAGTTTGCGCAACGGAAGTGGCGTTCTAAGACTTTTTATATACTATTATTCGCCCACAGATCATTGTTTTCTGCGCTTTCATCGCCTGCGCTGTTGCCAAGCCCGGTCTGGTCACACCACATGCCTACTCCGCCCCTCTGTTAGCAGCAGCACACTCACCTCTTGTCTACAGCGCTCCTCTGGCCTATACCAACGCCCACTTGGATGCTGCCTACGCAAGCAGCCGCGTTGACATTAAACAGAACTACAACGCAGCTCTAGTTCCAACCACTCTAGCTGCCGCTGCTCCTGTTGCCACACCATTGAAATATACCGCCGCTGCTCCTTTGGCCTATGCCGCCGCACCTCTGGCCTATGCTAACGCTCACTTGGATGCCGCCTACGCAAGCGACCGTGTTGATATTAAGCAGAACTATAACGCTGCCGTTTTTTCACACACATACGCTGCAGTTGCTCCAGTGGCCACCCCTTTGAAATACACCGCAGCTACTTCAGTATTATTGTAAATAGCATTTAACAAGGAATGAGTTGATCTCAATTTTTTAAATAAAAAAATTTTTAAAACGCAGAAAATGATTTTATTTTTTAGCCGAGTAAGAGAAAAAATCCGCCAATATTAATTTACTTTTTTTTTAATTTTTAAATATATATTTTTTTTTTTAAATTTATATAAGCTCATAGTGCAGAAATAAATATTTTTATGGTACAAACAAAACTTTAATTCTTGAAACCATGAATGCACTTAAATTATTTTGAGAAGGTGCTTCAAAGCCGATTTTAAAACTTTCTTAAAACAAATTATGTGCATTCACGGAATTAAGGACTTAGTTTCAATTTTTTCTTACAATCTTAATAAATAAAAGACAAGTCTTAATTTATAAAAGACTAGAGTCCTGCTCCGTGCCCTATATCGTAAAACATGTTCAGCCTGGACCAGAACCTGTTGTAATATTATCTATTTGAAATCTTTGTACGTACTGTACTTTTTAAAACCTGTTCAGCCTGGACCAGGACCAGTTGCAAAATTATTCATTTGAAATGTTTGTACTTACTTAACCTTTTGCTCTATATCGTAAAACCTGTTCAGCCTGTACCAGAACCTGTTGTAAAATTATCTATTTGAAATCTTAGTACGTACTGTACTTTTTAAAACCTGTTTAGCCTGGACCAGAACCTGTTGTAAAATTATCCATTTGAAATTTTTGTACTTACTAAACCTTTTGGTCTTTATCGCAAAACCTGTTCAGCCTGTACCAGAACCTGTTGTAATATTATCTATTTGAAATCTTTGTACGTACTGTACTTTTTAAAACCTGTTCATCCTGGACCAAAACCTATTCTAAAATTATCCATTTGATATCTTTGTAATAACTATACTTTTTAGAACCTGTTTAGTCTGGACCAGCACCTATTCTTAAATTATGTATTGGAAATCTTTGTAGTTGAAGACTATCGTCATTTTCCTCAACTACTATACATCAAACATCATGTCTTGCTATTACAGTGCTAATTAATTAACAGAACCAGAACCTATTCGGTCTGCATAAACTGAACAGCAATTATTACATTCAGTGTGGTGTCAATTGGAATTGCTAGAATTAAATCACAATGTTCGATCTTCTGATCCAAGTTTTAGCGATTGGCTACTCAAGTTAGGAAATGGAGATGAAGATATCATAGAAATTCCCGATCATTTTGTTTGTAAAGGTTCGCTTATTAACCCTTTAAATGGCTTGCCTAGAATAATCGTGGACAATTTTTTTGAGCTTATGTTCCCATCATTTAAGCAATAAAAATATCAAAAACCATCCCTCTGATTTTTACATGAGCAGCTTTGCTTTTGGCAGGCTGTCTAATATAATGGACAAAACCATGATAACGTTGCATTATAATATTTCAGTTCAACTAAAACAACCGGAGATAAATGCAACTGCGTTATTTATGCAATTGTTATTATAAAAAGATATTATACTTTGCGCACCAATCAAAAAAATCACTTCTTTTTTGCAAAATTTATTAACACGCGATATAAAAAAAATTGAAGGCTTCTGTTGAGCATAAAATCGAAAATCTAACTAAGTTAAACGTTATATATCTCCCTAAAATTATTTGTGTCATGTTAGCACAACTTCATTTCATAGTACCAACCTATTTGATTTTAGAAAGGAAATTTTTTTCTTAAGTGTCCAATATAATGGAAAAATCCATTGAAAGGGTTAAATAGATTTCTGGCGATACTTTGAGTCCGAATAACATCAACCGTTATTCCAAAATTGCTATCCTGTGCCCAAAATATTCCTATGTGAACGAAGTCAACGAGCTAGTTCTAAATATTGTAGTTGGTGACACAGTGAGAGATCTGAGCACGGATTAAATTGAAGACAGTGATGATAACGATAAAAAAAATTACCCTGCCGAGTTTTTGAATGAATTTTATCCTTCAGGAATGCCACTGCATAAGTTAAACCTCAAAATTGGAAGTATTATAATACTTCTTCGAAATTTCAATACCAAAAGAGATATCTGTAATAGAAGGTGGTTAGTTTTGAAAAACCTAAAAACTTAATTAATCATCGCACAGGTATTGACAGGCGCACTGGCGAACATAATATAGTTTTCATACCTACAATTGATTTGGCCCCGACAAACACAGATTTGCCTTTCACTCTCCGGTGTCGACAATGTCCAGTTAAACTGACATTTTCAATGACCATAAATAAATTTCAAGGTTAAATATTGCAAAAAGTAGGAGTTTTTCTAAAAGAACTGGTACTTAGTCATGCGCAGTTTTAGCGGGCTGATGATGTAAAACTAAGCATTATAGATGGCAAGGGACAAGGTTAAAAATTCTAAGAATTTTTTTACTAGAAATGTTGTATATCAAGTTTTATCAACATAATTTAATAAACATGATTTCAAATAAAAACCTTTGTATATAAATCCAATAAATTTTTTGTCGCATTTTGTACTCTAAATGGTTCCTTCCCGTCGAAGGACGGGCTTTTACACTAGTACAATATAATAGACCAAAATGCACGCATTTCCATAAAATTTCTCTAAAATGTGCAACTTTTTTGAGATCATCGTTTTGGGTCTAGAGGATGAAACCTCTAGTTCTCATGAAAGTACTTGCTTAAACTAGAAATTAAACGTCATTACTTCTACCCACATACTTTCAAATAAGAGTTTTACGATGTCATTAATTTTTTTGTTCATTTCTTATATCGGGGCGTATGCGTAACATTAAATACTTAAACTTGTTGTTCCATTTGCTTAAATGCTGCTAGCTAGAACCCTTTTTTATTTAAAAATTCTTGAAATGATCGCGATCTTGTCGAAAAAGAAACATTTCTGCAAAATATTAATTAGAGTAAATTTTTCTACAAACATCATCTTGCTGATTGCTATAACTATACTACACATAGCATTTTGTTTCATTTTAAAATTAAGATTTCTTCATTTTTGTTATTTTCCGAGAAATGCAGCTGTTATGTAAAGTGAATTTAAAATTGTACAAGGAATTTTTGTGAAAAAGTGTTTTAACCTACCTAAATAAAGACATAAGGGATATCTTCTTCTATAATGAGTATTCTGAATTATTGTCGACCAGACCTGGGACTAATGCATTAAATGAGGTAATGCATTAACCATAATTTTATCATTAAAACAAATCAATGATAATGGAATTTTATTTCATTACCATTAACTTTTGCAATATTAATGCATTATTTACAATGCGTTTTAATGATAATGTAAAATCAATGCATTATTTGCCATACAATTTGCCATACAATTAACGCATTATTTTAATAAGAAAATAATTTAATGTAAAAAACAATGCATTAAAATTGCAAAAGTTAATGGTAATGAAATTATTTTTACATTTAATTAAATTTTTATTAATTTAATGGTAATGTAAAATTAATGCATTTTGCCCAGGTCTGTTGGCGACTAGCTTCAGTCCCAAAATTATGAATTGCACTGTGAAATAAAAGTATTTTAGAAAATTTTCCAACGAGTGACAAATATAAAATAAATTTTCCACTTTTAAAAATTTTATTTTTAAAAATTTCTTTTAAAAATAAATCTTAAAACTAAATGTTTGAAATATAGGGTTCACAAAATTTTTTTAGCGTGTTGCAAACAATTAACACAGAAAACAGAAAAACTTTTCAACTTTAAAAAATATACCGTTTTTGTAGAAAAAATATGAATAGCAAAAACAGAATTTTTTATAACTTCGCATTATTTAATACAACTTAAGCCTATTATAATTAACTTGAATTGAAAATATAATGATTATAATTACTTATAATATAATTATTTATTTAATGAACTTCTAATAATAAGGAATGACATTAATAATTTTTCCAAATTTTTAATCGAATATTTCACAACCTTTGAGAAAATATACATATGTATATATTGGTTTTCATGTTAATTCTTACCTCTCATGCACAGATCACATCAACAGTGTAGTCCGCAAAGTATATTACATTTTGTGAAATCTTAGGATGTCGGCTCAGTTCACTCCTATCGATATAAGACGTAAGCTTGTAATTCAGCTCATTGTTCCTGTCATAACATATGCCGAGCTTGTGTATAGTAAGTTAGACTCACAGTCCTAACATAAACTTCAAATCGCTTTTAATCATGCTACACGTTATTTTTATGGCTTACGTAGGCTTGATCATTTATCTGAATTAAGAAATTGTATACTTGGGTGCGATATAATAAGTTACTTTAATTTAAGAAATTGCATATTTCTGCATAAACTTATACAGTTAAAAACTCCTTTTTACTTGTTTGAAAAACTACAATTTAGTTTGTCGCGTAGAAGTCAAACTCTTATTCTACCAAGTTTTAACTACCTTAACTCCACAAGACTATTTTTTATTATGCTGTTCGATTATGGAATTCATTACCAAGTCAATTAAAATCAATGCAGTCAAGAACGCTTTTCAAACTTGCTATTCAAATACATTTTTCATCAAATAATTTTTAGCAAATTGCCAGTTCTCTTCAAGCACTCACTTGTGCTCTACCTTCATCTCTCTCTTGATCTTACCTTTCATAAAACTCATTCTTTCTTTATAAATTAAGGTCTTATAATTCATATTTTTGTAATTATTGTTACTTATCTTAACTTAAGTTATAATTTTAAATTAATAATTGTATTGAAAACTACTTGTCAATAAGCTTTGTACTTTAAAAGAACGTGGTTCTTAGGGTACTTATGTAATAAAATCACATAATAATAATAATATATGTATGAATGTGGGTTCGATTAAATTAACTAACATTCGTCGGATTCGTATCGGAATCGTATTTTGGCTGTTGCACCGTGTAATTAAAAAATAAAATCATTATCTTCGTTATAAAAGTTTTTTATTTAAAAAATTGAGATCAACTCATTCCTTGTTAAATGCAATTTACAATAATACTGGAGTAGCTGCGGTGTATTTCAAAGGGGTGGCCACTGGAGCAACTGCAGCGTATGTGTGTGGAAAAACGGCAGCGTTAAAGTTCTGCTTAATATCAACACGGTTGCTTGCGTAGGCGGCATCCAAGTGAGCGTTAGCATAGGCCAGAGGAGCAGCGGCATAGGCCAGAGGTGCGGAGGCATAGGCCAAAGGAGCAGCGGCGGTATATTTCAATGGTGTGGCAACAGGAGCGACAGCAGCAACAGGAGCAGCGGCAGCTAGAGTGGTTGGAACTAGAGCTGCGTTGTAGTTCTGTTTAATATCAACGCGGCTGCTTGCATAGGCAGCATCCAAGTGGGCGTTGGCGTAGGCCAGAGGAGCGCTGTAGACAAGAGGTGAGTGTGCTGCTGCTAACAGAGGGGCGGAGTAGGCAAGTGGTGCGACCAGACCGGGCTTGGCAACAGCGCAGGCGATGAAAGCGCAGAAAACAATAATCTGTGGGTGAATTATAAAATATGAAAAGTCTTAGAACGCCACTTTCGTTGTGCAAACTTACGAATTTGGCCATTTTGTGTGTTAAGTTGTTTGCTTTGTTTAAAAAGGGAACTGAATACGCTATTGATGTGAAAAGGAGTGAGTTTTATACCAATTCGATGGTTGAAGCCAAGCGATTCAAATTTTTTATTAACGGTTTATTGTTGTTACATTTGAACGTGTGCGGAATAGTATTGATCAATGGAATTGTTGAAAATTTTGGCTATTTATGGATGCAGTCAACGTTTAACATAACTATTTGTGTGCACTTCTTCAATGACCATAACACATAATTCAAGGTTATTGAAATGAGCAACTGCATTTTTTGAGACGATTTTAAAGAAGCTTTATAGAGATTATGATAAGAATTTGAAATTCATGAACCGATTTTCGCCAGGTCAGTGACAATGAATTCAACTAAGTGATATTAACACGATTTTGAACTACTTTAAGTGAATCATGGCATGCATTTTAATTGAGTTTAATTGTTTTCTATGGCAAAAGACATATGAGTAATTTTATGGTGAGCTATGCAAGCTACTGTATCTTCTGCGTTAGTATAAATATTGTTGGTTTTTATTGGATCAGCATCAAACCTTCTTTTGCTTCAAGGCAATTATACTCAAGCAACAAAAAAACACAAGAAAACAATCAAAATGTTCAAAACCGTAAGTGACTTTTAAGGACATAATTTAAGATAATTATTTAAAATGTATATCGTTTCATGCAGGCTGTTGTCATCTTCGCTTTTATTGCTTGCGCTGCTGCCAAGCCAGGACTACTTGCAGGCGCACCTTTGGCATACTCAGCTCCACTTGTTGTCGCCGCACCCGCTCCAGTTGTAACTGCCACCAGTAGCCAAGTGATCGCCAGAAACTACAACGGAATTGCACACGCTCCAATTGTTGCCGCTGCTCCCGTAGCACCTCTTGCCAGAATTGCCGCCCCTGTTGCCGTCCACCATGCTGCCTACAGCGCTCCACTTGTATCCCAGTATGCTGCTGCCGCTCCTTTTTCCTACTCAGCACCTCTGAGCTACGCTTCGCATTTCGGCTACTCGGCACCACTTCTGCTGTAAGAACGAATCTCGTGACTCTTAAGAGCAAAAATAAATAATTTATAAATTATAATAAAAAAATGGTTGGTTTATGAACTACAACTTTTTCTCCAAAGAAGAAGATTTTTCAAAGAGTTTATCGGCTTTTCAGTTAGTGGAAATGGATTTAATGCAGGCTAGTGGCGCTCGATAATTTTAAGCATTTGAATTATTGTGTTTGAAAGGTTAAAGTAATGGATAGCGATGTTTAAATTTTTCACGTATAATGTAAGACACATTCTCCAGCCGAAACATTTCTATAACTTTACAAATTTTTTAATTATGTTCAATGAGACCCTCTCAATAAAAGGGACCTGTGCGGTGGTGTAGTGCTTGCCTCTTCTATAGAATTTATCTGAGAAATAAAACCAAAAAAAAAAATTATTAATCAAAAGGAGTGAAGTTATGGGCTGGAATAGAAAAAAAAACATTATATTGAAAATTGACAGAATGACATGCTTCTGAAATTAAAGTTCTGAAAACAGGAGTTTTTAAAAGTTATTAAATATTACAACTACGAGGTTTTTTGAATTAAACTATAACTATAGTTCCAGCTAATGGTGTATAAAGTACTTAAATTTTATGCCTATTTAACTTATTATGCCACGAAGGCAACACTTGTTTTTTGCTTCAATATGTCATACTCTTTTTCTAATTTCATTTTCATTTTTCATTCGTTAAGTTGCTGCCGCCTTATACGCATGTTCATTTATCTTGTGTTGTGTTTAATAAAATATTGCCTAAATAAATATAAACTATTCTTATTGTTTAAACAGCTTTAAACAGAAGCAATTAAAGTATTCGGTAAGTTCCTCCTCCTCCAACAGGTTATGGGCCCAGGAGTGAACAAATAGAAAACAAAGAATTCAAAAGTTCTAGATCGTTCGAAAAGAAAATCGTAATAATACAAAAAAAAAAAGAAATGTCGAGTTTACTTGCGCGTATTGAGCCGCTAAGCGCAGAAAACTTTGATACGTGGAAATTGCAAATGCGGGCTGTTTTGGTGAAAAATGACTTGTGGGAATACGTTGATGGAACCAAACCATGTCCAGCTGAAGGTGCAGCAGCGTGGCGAATCATGGACCAAAAGGCATGCGCAGACATAATGCTTAGTGTCATTCCATCAGAGCTTGGACAAATCAGCGAGTGTACTACATCAAAAGAAATGTGGACAAAGCTGCGTGATGTGTACCAATCCAAAGGTCCTGCTCGGAAGGCGTCTCTTCTAAAGCGTGTGGCGCTAACACGCATGAGCGAAAACGAAAATGTTCGAGAACATTTGAACAATTTCTTTGACGCTGTTGCTAGACTCAAAGAAATAAACGTTGCAGTCGGCGATGACTTGCTAGGAATTTTACTGTTGTACAGTTTGCCAGATTCGTTTGAAAACTTTCGTTGTGCTTTAGAAGCGAGGGATGAATTGCCGAAGCCAGAAGCATTGCGAGTAAAGATCATAGAAGAGAGTGAGAGTCGAAAAGCAAAGGAAGAGAGAGAGAGCCAAAATGTCATGTACGCGAATAAGCAGCATAACAAAGGAAACTCGTTTAATTCAAACTGGAGAAACAATGAAAACAAAAATGACAAGTGTGAAAGCAATCAAAACAAAAATAATAACAAACAGTCGGTCAAATGTTTTAAGTGCGGAAAGCCAGGTCATTATGCGCGAAACTGTAGATCAAAACAAAAACAAAGTGCGAGTGTTGCAACTGATAGCAAATCGAAAGGCGATGATAAACTTTTTAACGCGATTGATTCGGTTAATTATATTGTGAAAAGTGATGAGTGGGTACTTGATAGCGGTTGTACCACACATTTAAGCGCGGACTTAGAAAATATGAAAAATATTTCTAAAATTGAAAAAACACTTCAGTTGGCAAATAATAATTCTACGAAAATAACTGGTGTCGGTGATATGAAAATAAAATTAAGTGCAGACGAAAGCATTGACGTGAAGAGCGTTTCTTATGTATCTGATTTGAGAACAAATTTATTGTCGGTCGCTAAAATTACGGACAGAGGTAATGAAATTCTTTTTAGAAAGAATGATGCACTTATATTAAATAGTGATAAATCCGTGATGTGCAAAGCCAATCGCGTCGGGAATCTTTATTTAATTCAAAATGTGAACAGTGAACAAGCAAAAATTTCTGTTGAAAGTTCTAGCAGTAAAAATAACATTGACAAATGGCATTATAAAATGGGCCATCTTAATGAACGCGATCTAATGCAAATGTCAAAACAACAATTTGCATATGGACTAAAAATTGAACCAGGCGAAAAGCTTTCAACGTGTGAAGTTTGTATACAAGAGAAGCAAACACGCGAAAAATTTCCGAAAAATGAAAATAATAATCGTACAAATAATGTATTAGAAATTGTGTACAGTGATGTGTGTGGTCCCATGCGTAATGCATCATTTGGTGGAGCCAAATATTTCATAACATTTATTGACGATTATTCACGTTGGTGCGAGGTTTATTTTTTGAAACACAAATCTGAGGCTTTGAGTGCTTTTATAAAATATAAGAATGAAGTTGAGAACATAACCGGGAAAAATATAAAATATTTTCAAACTGATAATGGTACAGAATTTTGCAATAAACAATTCAATAATCTCTTAGAAACGTGCGGTATAAAAAGGAGGTTAACAACCCCTTACACGCCTGAACAAAACGGTGTCGCGGAACGGAAAAACAGAACTTTAGTTGAAATGGCGAAGTGCATGATTAAACAATCGGGTGCCCCTGTAAGTTTTTGGGCCGAGGCGATTAATTGCGCGAATTTTATACGTAATCGGTCACCAACAAAAGCTTTGTCAGGACAGCTACCGTATTTTAAATGGTTTAACAAAAAACCAAGTGTTAATTATTTTAAAATATTCGGTACGAAGGCTTTTGCTTTAAATAAAACTGATAAAGGTAAATTTGAATCGCGTTCGACGGAGTGTGTGTTTATCGGTTATTCGACCACATCAAAAGCATATCGGTTGTGGTGTCCTACGAAAGGAACTGTGATTGTTAGTCGGGATGTGCGTTTTGTAAATGAGTCAGGCTTTAAAAGCGAATATTCAAAAACTTTTCAAAACTCTAACGTGAATAACAACGGCGAAAATCCGCGAAAAGAAATTTTAATTGATTTAAAAGGTTATAATGAGCAAATCAACAATGAAAGCAGCGATCCAGATACCCATGAAAATGATGAAGAGAGCGTTTCTGATATGGAAAGTAATCAGATGCCACCTGTAGCTAAACATGGAAGGGGAAGACCCAGAAATTTAAAGACGGGCCTGCCAGGAAGACCGAGAAAAGTCTATTGTCCACCTGCTGTAACGAATGAAGATGCTTCTGACGAGGATAGCGACAGAGCATTTGAGGAATGCGAGATGGCATTCCGAGCTACAATTGAAGATCCGATATCGATGGCTGAAGCATTGAAGACACGCGATGCTGATTTATGGTCAAAAGCACACGAAGATGAGATTATTGCGCAAATTAAAAACAACACATGGGAGATTGTTGAGCGGCCTAAATCGAGAAAAGTGATTGGCAACAGACTAGTTTTCAAAACAAAAGACAATTTAAATGGCTGCAAAAAGAAAGTACGCTTAGTAGCAAAAGGGTTTGCTCAGCGACCAGGAGAGGATTTTAATCACACCTTCTCTCCTGTAGCGCGATTGACGACAATTCGGTTATTGTCAGCTCTGGCGGCCAAGTACGATCTGGAAGTGCATCAAATGGATGTCGTGACAGCTTACCTGAATGGAGAACTTGAAGAAAGCGTTCATATGGAACTACCTGATAATCTGGTGAGTGTGTTGAAAAATATTGTTTCTGGGAAGCAAGTGGGTTCAAAGGTCATTGCAAAGGGCGAAAAATTAATTAAAAAGACTGCAAAACGATGGTTGACAAACATCAAGAAAAGTAAAGATCCGGTTTGCATACTTGTTAAAGCACTTTATGGTCTAAGGCAAAGCGGGCTTCAGTGGTACAAGAAGCTTACAACAAAAATGCAACAACTTGGCTTAAAGGCAGTACCTGAAGATCCGTGTTTATTCCTGAAACGTGATGGGGAAGAGCTCATTTTAGTGACAATTTACGTTGACGATCTTTTATTAGCGTCAAATAGCAAGAATCAGCTGGAAAAATTGAAGTTGGCGTTGTCATCGGAATTTGAAATGAAGGACCTTGGGAAAGTTAATTTATGCTTAGGCATCGAATTCAAACAGGACATTGGAAAACATCAGATATTTTTATCTCAAACAGAATATACCCGTATGATTCTGCAGCGTTTTGGCATGGAAGATTGTAAACCAGCACGAACTCCAATAGAGGTGAATTGTAATTTAATAAGACCATTGGAAGTTGACGAACAAGCCATGACGACATATCCATATCAAAGACTAATAGGATCCCTGATGTACCTTTCTGTGACTTCCCGCCCAGATATAGCGTTTGCTGTAAATTTTTTAAGTCAATTCAACTCAAACTACAATTCCGAGCATTGGAAGGCAGCTAAACGTGTGTTAAGATATCTCAAGGGATCTATTGAACGTGGACTACTTTACAAAAAAGACGACTCAAAGCTGTTTGGAGTGGCGGATGCAGACTGGGGTGCTGATTTGAATGACAGGCGCTCGTATTCTGGATACGCATTTATCTTGTCTGGTGGACCAGTTAGCTGGGAAGCGAAAAAACAACGAACAGTGGCTCTTTCAAGTACAGAGTCCGAATATTTAGCAATTAGCGAGGCTGCAAAGGAGGCTTTATATCTGTCATCTGTTCTTAGTAAAATTGGTATTGAATGTGGCTGCGTAACAATTTTCAACGACAACCAAAGTGCGCAAAAACGAATTGAAAGTTTTGGATACCACCCACGGACGAAACACATTGATATAAGACATAATTTTATAAGGCAAAATGTTGAAGCTGGTGTCATCCAAATCAAGTATATGTCGACCGATTTAATGCCTGCAGATATTCTAACCAAGGGATTAACTTTTGTAAAACATAATTTTTGTACTTTAAAATTGGGTATTGTTTAAGTTTTTTATTTTGTATTTTTGATACATAATATGAATTATTTTATGTTGTTCAAAGAATTGAATTTTGTATGTTTAAAGATTTAGTACTTTAAGAGGGAGTAATGGTGTATAAAGTACTTAAATTTTATGCCTATTTAACTTATTATGCCACGAAGGCAACACTTGTTTTTTGCTTCAATATGTCATACTCTTTTTCTAATTTCATTTTCATTTTTCATTCGTTAAGTTGCTGCCGCCTTATACGCATGTTCATTTATCTTGTGTTGTGTTTAATAAAATATTGCCTAAATAAATATAAACTATTCTTATTGTTTAAACAGCTTTAAACAGAAGCAATTAAAGTATTCGGTAAGTTCCTCCTCCTCCAACACCAGCGATAGCCACTGATATTTTGACTAAAATATTCAAGTTTCAGATGATTTTGTGAAATTGTTCGTTTTTTTCTACAACACCTTGTAATTTTTAGGTAATTATGTTTAGAATTTTGAGTATGCGTATTAGAGTGGGTCGGCCTCCATACAAAAAAAAAAGTTTGAAAAAACCACCCCCTATTTTAAAGTTGACCTTTTTTTGGGAAAAATTTTTTTTTTTGGGACCACCGGAAAAACAGCCAAAATGGTCTTTTTTGCATAACTTAAGCATTATATGTCAGATCTTAAAAAATTATATGTCGTTGAAAAGGGCTTTACGAGCACTACAATGTGTTCTTATATAATTTTTATTTATGAGTTCATATTCAACTAGTAAGCCCCATTAGCCCGATTTATACCCGTAAATTTCTTTTTTTTTCCCATTTAATTGAACTCTTTCAAATTTGTTTAATTTGTGTTAAGAAATTTTTTATTAAGTTTAAAAACAAAGAAGTTATAATAGTTCAAATATTTGATATAATCCTTTTTTTTATAAAAAATTTACTTATAGTTTAGTCAACGAACAAGCACATAATGTAAACAAAATTGTAAAAGAAACTTAATAAATAATTTTTTAATAATAATAAATGATTTTGAAATTAAACAAATTTGAAAGAGTTCAATTATATGGGAAAAAAAAGAAATTTAAGGGGTAAAATCGGGCTAATGGGGCTTACAAGTTGAATGTGACCTCAAAAATAAAAATGTTCTAAGAACACATTGCAGTGCTCGTAAAGCCCTTTTCAACGACATATAATTTTTTAAGATCTGACATGTAATGCTTAAGTTATGCAAAAAAGACCATTTTGTCTGTTTTCCGGTGGTCCAAAAATAAAATTTTTTTTTGTTTTCGGAATCTACTTGAGGTCAACTTTAAAATAGGGGGTGGTTTTTTCAAACTTTTTTTTCGACCCACTCTAATGCGTATATCACTGTACGCTGGTTACCTGCTTAAAGAAATATATAAGCGGAAATAACGTTCTCGAAAGAGTATTCCTTCGAAAAATCAGCCAAAATTAAAAAAAAAATTTCACTTTGAATCCCTATAAATATTTTATGAGGCTCTCAAAAAAATGACTCTAAAAAGAGTGTCTTTTATGCCTGTGTTATGCTGACTCATTAAATTGACTCATGAAAGAGTCTTTAATATGATTTTTAAATGATTGCTCAAAAATAGGACTCATACAAGAGCCATTATTGTATCTGATTTATGAGTACTCATAAAAGAGACTCATTAAGGAGTCCTAAATATGATGGTGACATGATTGTTCATAAAAAAGACTCATAAAAGGATATGATTGATTGATATATGACTAATCATAAAGAAGACTCATAAAAGAGTCTTATATACGAGTGTTTCATGAGTAAATAGAAACGGATTATTGCAAAAGCACCATATCTAATAATTAAATAAGAATTTAATCGAGCATATTCTTTTTTTATTTTAGTTGTATAAAACTGTACGTTATGTGCACATGCTATCCTGGCATCGCTTTTCGGTGGATTTGTTTGTTTGTGACGATAAACATGCATTAAAATTGAACAACAACAAATGTTATATGAGTCTTAAAAGAGTCTTAAAAGAGTACTAAATATGAGTATTAAAAGAGTACTAAATATGAGTCTTAACAAAGTACGCAATATGAGTCTTAAAAGAGTATCAAAGACGAGTCTTATAACCGTCATTATTATGAGTCCAAAAAGACTCATGAAACTATATTTTTTATGAATCATATTTTGGGGCCCACAAGATACGAAAATGTACTCATAAAAGAGTATTTTTTGAGCGAATTATGACGATAAAACCTCATTTATATGAGTCCTGAAAGAATCTTTTAAGAGCCATAATGTTTGCTGGGATGGAAAGAGTTTTAAAACGTAGATGTGAAAAATATTTCCTTTGTCTAGGTTTGACTTACGTGCTTCTAGCATATTCATCAAAAAGAGTATACTTTCAGAATATATAAAAGTTATCACTACGATTAATTTTTTGATTTTGAAATGGTGAGAGATAAGTATTTACATATTACTAATATATTGCAAGACTGTCACAGCTCGTCAGTTTTAATTTTAAACATGATCACGAAAAAATATTTTGGTTAATTAAAATTAAAATTGGTGTCCAGGGGTCAAATTGTCTGTTCCGTGCACGATACGGCAATCGTACTAATGGAAATTACGTTACTCTGTTTACATATGAACAAATTGTGATTTACGATTGAAAAGAATGCATCGTGATACGCTTTGTAGCAACGAATACGTTTGTTTATACATAAATGTTAAAAAAATTATCGAATAGCGTTGAGTCCTATTCGATCACGTATGCCAAATATACATTTTTAAGTGACGAGTTAAACGTTCACGGAACAGTTTATTCGAATCCAGGGCATTTCGTACGGGTAGTTAAGAAACACCTGAGTTTATTGAAGGATAGTGAGAGCTAATTTTATAAGGTCGGCCAAAAAATATATATTATACCAAGTCTTACAAATGCAGTAAAGATTTTTCTATGATAAAAACAAATATTTTTTAAATAGTTAAAGTCAAAATTGTAGAAAATTTATTACTTTTGATATTCAACTAAACTCCTAAACAAAGTTTTATAAATTCTAAATTTGCCGGGTTGTTGGTTATTTTCAAATCCCACGAGTAATGACCCGAATCCAGACGTTCAAACTAGCCGGGTCTTTTTTTTTTATTTCTCTAACAAAGTTAAACAAAAAAAACGGATTTGTATTTAACTGCCAATAACTAAAAGCAGTAGTCCTGCCTTGTATATAACAAGTTAAGGCCCATGGATTAAGTAAAAAACATCTGTTTCGTATAATTTATATAATATTTATTTATGTTCTCAAGAGCCTTCAAAAATCGTTCTTACAGTAGAAGTGGTGCCGAGTAGCCGAAATGCGAAGCGTAGCTCAGTGGCGCTGAGTAGGCCAAAGGAGCGGCAGCAGCATACTGGGATACAAGTGGAGCACTATAGGCAGCATGTTGGACGGCAACAGGGGCGGCAATTCTGGCAAGAGGTGCTACGGGAGCAGCGGCAACAATTGGAGCGTGTGCAATTCCATTATAGTTTCTGGCGATCACTTGGCTACTGGTGGCAGTTACAACTGGAGCGGGTGCAACCAGAGCAGCTTGTGCAGTATAGGCCAAAGGTGCAGCAGCGAGCAGTCCCGGCTTGGCAGAGGCGCATGCAATGACGGCAAAGATAACTACGGCCTGAAAAAGGAGATGTTAAAATATTACAAAGATTTATGTTGGATATCCTTAACGTATAACTTACGAATTTGAACATTTTTAAATTTGATTGAGTTTGTTGCTTGTATGAGAACAAAAAAAGTTTTGATACTGTTTTATTTGATTTGTTCGATATTTATAGCCACTCAATTTGACCACGACTTGTCGCGACACGGCTTAATTTTGGGGAAAAACGTTACAATTAAGGTCGCAAGAAGAGGCTTGTCAAACTGTACTATAACTGTTGTTAAGGTCATGATGTTAACCACTCAAAATTCTTCACTTAATAGTCAATTGAACAAATAAAGTTATTCAATTGGTAGTAGTCAATCAGTTATTGATAGTTAACGTAAGCTACTACAACTTAATTGAAATGCATGGCATGTGAATTGAATGTCGTTCACATTTTAATTTCATACTAGTTATGGACTCATGAGCCATCAGCTATGTTTACCTCAATTTTAATGTTTTTAAAATATTTGATTTACATGCAAAAAGCTTAAGCGTAAGCATGTACGTACAAAGTTATAGATCAAAGCGTATAAATATTGTTTGAATTCAAATGTTGATCATCATTATCACGTCTGCTTTTACTACAGCAACAAACAAAACAAACCCCAAATATCATCAACATGTTCAAATTCGTAAGTGAACCTTAAGGATTCCGGATTTATTAGATAAAATAAAAATTAAAAATTCTTTTAGGCCGTTGTTATTTTCGCTGTTATTGCTTGCGCCTCTGCCAAACCAGGATTACTTGCTGGAGCACCTTTGGCCTACTCGGCTCCACTCGTTGCCGCCGTACATGCTCCAGTTGTAACTGCAACCAGTAGCCAAGTGATCGCTAGAAACTACAACGGAATTGCACACGCTCCAATTGTTGCCGCTGCTCCCGTAGCACCTCTTGCCAGAATTGCCGCCCCTGTTGCCGTTCACCAAGCTGCTTATAGCGCGCCACTTGTATCCCAGTATGCTGCTGCCGCTCCTTTGGCCTACTCAGCACCACTGAGCTATGCTTCCCATTTCGGTTACTCGGTACCTGCTCTGCTATAAAAACAATTCTGAATTCTGATAACAACCTGAAACAAAAGTTCATGACTGATGATAATTTAAATAAAAATATTTTAAGAAAATAAACCCGTTCTCTTATTTATACATAAGGGTACTTCAAAATAAACTGTTTTTACATATGCAAAATTTAAAGCTAAAATTCGTAGAATTTGATGTCAAAAGTTGGGTTGCAAAGTTTTGTAACTTCTTAAAATTTATAATAAGTACTGAAAAACTCTGATAATCCAACATTCTGCAAATCATTTTTTCTAAACTATTCAAGGGATACTAAACAAAAAATAGTCATTTTTTTCTTCTTTTTCTTAAAAATAATTCTCAAAATTGTCATAGAAAGTTATAAATATTTTATGAAGCTGAACAACAAAAATATAGTTTTTGAATTTATTTTAACTGCTACTAAAGGAAACATGTTATTGTTTCTTGTATATCTAAGAGTGATAAAATGAGGGTGTGAAAAATAAAAGTGCGTCCTTCTTGACATGATTCAAACCGTTTTGGTGATCTGAAAAAGAAAAAAAAGATTCTTAATTAGTAAGAATGACGCTATGGTCTGAACTACGAAAATTAAAAATAGCATTGTTTTACAAAACTTTTGCTTGAAAACATAAATGACTTTTTGTCCTTTTTTTCAAAGTTTTGAATTTTGAATTTTGTAAAAATAGTAAATAACAAATTATTTATACAATTAAAGTTGCAAAAGAGGGATATATAAAGAAGGTCCACACCAAATTTCTAGTAAATTGGTTCATTAGAGCTTAAGAAATCAAGTCAAACGTATTAGAAAAAATTAGTTCCTAGAAAAACGAGTTCAAAGATTTAAATTCTCAAAATTTTTTTGTATTGTTAAAATATCAATAAATATCTTATACAAAATAGCTGTTTAAAATATTTTTTGTTTTTTTTTTATCGAATTTTAACTGTAACTGCCATGAGTCTCAACTACAAATCTCGAAATTCGCTTGGAATAGTACCTTAGTTAGTCACGTCAATAAAGTGGTACAAAATAAGCGACAATATTCGGAGTCAATAAACCGATGAGTCCCTAAAAAGGTCTTCGCTCAAGGTGTTCACCGACATGTGCACCGACCATATATCGGCTACTTTATTGACACAAAATATACAATTTTTTACAGGAGTACATTTCAGATAGAAATTGTTATTTATACAGCAAGTATGCGATTTCATTTTAATGAAATATTTATACAAAATATACCAGGAATTCTAGACTCTGAATCTTTATTATAGCATTTTTTTAAATCTCCAACATTTTTCGATTTTTTTTTCCAGTCAACATGAGTGAAGAGATCAGGTTGTTCCTCGAGAATACGACTCGCGATACCACTGGTTGTGCTGCAATTAGTGGAGCTTACAACTTCTGGTATACAAACTTATCGGGTAATTGGTGCTCAGCTAGTTGTATGCAGAAGTGGAGTAGATAAAAAAAAACAAAGCCAAGTAAGTATGTATGTTTGATAAACACTAAGCCTAGATTTCAATAGTTTTACCTTGATTTTGTCTGCATTTAGTGCCGAAAATAATAAATAGATGGAGGTTCGTAGGTATGCTAAAGATTACTTTTTTATTCACTTCGGTTTAGATAAAGCTGCGGTTGCCAATAATCAATATGTGATTGATTTTACAAAAAAGGAGAACTTGCTGGATAAGCCGACAAGCGACTCGGACGAGGATCACGACTTGAAAGTCGAGACTCAAACGGCCAATAAGTAAGTATAAATTAGTAAGTTGATATGAGCAATTAACTCCTTTGTTTATCTTTTAGGGTTGCGGCCTAATCAATGAGCATTATCGAGACAACAAATAAATCGAGCGATTGCAGATCAAAACATTTTAAATTTTAGAATAAAGTTAACAAAATGATTCACATATGAAATCGTTTATGAAACGATTTCTCGTACATTTCATTCAATAGCAATTATCATGTACAATTTACTTATAATATCGTGAACGGGAGAAATTTCTCCTTCGTTAACGAATCGTTCAAACCAACAAAACCAATTCGTGAACGAGTCACCAAGCCTTAGAAAATTAATTCGTTAACGAATCTTCATTTTAAAAGAAGTTATTCGTTAACAAATCGAAAATTTTTTAAAGCATTTCATCAACAAATCTTCAAATTAATATGAAGCAATTCTTTAACGAATCACCAAAGTTCAAAAACAAAAAAAAATTGATTGATTAATTGATTGACTCGTTAATTAATTTCTTAAAATGATATACACGAATTGCATACGAATCGCTGGGGCAGAAAGAAGTGATTCGCTAACGAGTAATAAAAATTTTAAAAGGCGATTCTATAACAAGTCCCTAAAACGAAAACAAAATAATTAGGGCAAATAAAAATTTGGGGGAGGCAAATTTTAAACGGTGCTTTCTTTAAGTATTCAGTCAACCTCTGATTCAGACAAAACCAAACTATTCGAAAATAATACGAAAAAAACTATTTTCAAGCGATTCGTCAACGAATCATCCCTCGCCACAGTGTTTTTTGGGCATGAATACTTTTTTACGGGCTTTCATCTGGTATTTCTGTTTATGTGACTAATAGTATTATACTATCATTTTGGCTGAAAATGACTATCCTGTTAATACCAGGACATTGGGTTCAATATCCATCTAATACAGAAAGTTAATTTTAAAAAATGTGCAAATTAGACGTTCGAGTCGACATAAAACATGTAAGTCTATAGGTCGAATTTTTGTGTAACCATCACAGAAGTTCGGTCAAAGTCATTTAAAGGGTTGAATTGCTTAAATGGTCTTTAGTACAATATGATATATTTTCATATGACTATCATTGCTTACATATTTAGAGCAATAAATTGGAAAAAAAAATCTATTAAACGATAATGGGCTTACTAGTGCATGGCATAGCTTATATGTTTTTATTGGGTTGGAATTTAAGACACCTGCTTTGTAAATCGAATAGCATTTTCTTATCTTTCATCCAGCTCAATAAATCTATTTAAAATTTTTCCCGCTTAATGAAAATAAAATTAAATAATAATAACTGCAGTACTTGAACCTTATATTTCAAATAATTTATTTATCCAATTCAAAAATATGTTTCCTTTGACTTTTTTATGTTCATGAACGTGTTCTTACAATAGAACTGGTGACGAGTAACCAAAATGGGAAGCATAGCTCAATGGTGCTGAGTAGGCCAAAGGAGCGGCAGCAGCATACTGGGAAACAAGTGGAGCACTATAGGCAGCATGGTGGACGGCAACAGGGGCAGCAATTCTGGCAAGAGGAGCAGCGGCAACAATTGGAGCGTGTGCAATTCCATTGTAGTTTCTGGCAATCACTTGGCTACTGGTGGCGGTCACAACTGGAGAATGTACGGCGGCAACAAGTGGAGCCGAGTAGGCCAAAGGTGCTCCTGCAAGTAATCCTGGCTTGGCAGCAGCGCAAGCAATGATGGCGAAGATAACTGCAGCCTGCAATAAAAAACGAATATTTTAAAACTAAATAATGTTGAGATCTTTAAGGATAACTTACAAATTTGAACATGTTGATATTGTTTTTAGAGGACTTCTTGCTTGAATTGGAGCAGAAATAATATTGATGTCAATTTAGTTGATGCATTCAATATTTATACAACTCTATAATATTTAGTTTGTTTGGATGATTCAGCGAATCATAACCTATGAGCATTTCGCTAAAGTGAGTACAAGCTAATTGAAATGCACAACGGTAGTTTTGAATGCCGTTTGAAGTTGTTTATGTTATTTTTAGTGTTCATTGAACTCATGGTCGACTTACTAAAAACAGCACAGTCCAACCGTTATAGACTTGGTACAACGGATTTTTAAAGAAGAGACAAAATAAAAAAATTATACTTTTATTGCCGTTTTGAAAAGCTTAAGCCTGAGTTAAAGTTAATATGGGGTTTTGAGTTTACACTTTAAGAAGCAATTTACTAAAATAAAGTTTAAGAAAACTTTTAACTATAAGGGTTTGACATAGTTGATTTATTTATTTACATAGCTTTAATAGAAATTTTATAAGAAATATTTTTGTTTATATTTTGCATGTTCTAGTGCCACTTTTTAAGGTCTTTTGTGATTCTATTCAAGACACCCTTAGTCTTAGAAGGTTATAATATTCTATGAAAATCTTCTTTGAAATATCACCACAGATACTTTGAACAAGATTTAATTGCAGACTTTTATAAAGAAATATAATTATTAAAAATGATTGAATCCATCATATGATAAGATTTTGATTTTATACTTTTAGCTATCAAATATTTTTAGATGATTTAAGGAAATACAAATCAAACTTCACTATTCTATAGAAGTAAGCATTAGACAAATCTCGTGCAAGGTGATTACTTTTTAACCGTTTTTTAATTGGGTCACAAAAGGTAATTTAAATCCCATTGGGGGTTAACAATTTTTACAAAACTATTCCCCAAAAATGTTTACTATAGGTCTGTGAAAACAACATCTATATTAAAGTATTTAACTACAGATTGAATTTAATTCAGACATAAACTTTGAAAACGCCACACAGTTCATAGATCCTATGCAAGAGTTCGACAAAAATAGTTCGACAAAAATAGTTCGAGTGCTTGTAAGGTAATAAAATTTTCTAAGCTTGGTTTTAAACTAACTTAAGAAAACTTACAAAAATCGTTGAAATCGGTCAGATCTGGGGGCACCTATAGTACTATGGTACGTACATACATAAGTTGGCCGATCTTTACAAAAATCGGTCTGAATGCTAAACAAATGGAGCAAAAATGTAAACTCAAAATGGTTCCAATCACCAATAAAAAGATACGAAGATAGAAAGCAGAACTTAATACCTTTCCAACAATAACAATTCCACGTTAATCTAATAAAAAATGTGTCTAAAACAGCGGTTTTAAAAAAATGCCTTCTTAAAAATAGCGGAAAATTAATTTTTTTCTGGTCAAAAAGAGTTATAATGAAACAAAATTTCAACAACTTTTTTATATCAAAATGTTGGTATGAGTAAGAAATTCAACATTTTAGCAGATGTGGGTATGCGTTCTGTGAAAAATAAAAAGTTAGAAGCAAAAAATATGTTTTTTTATCAAAAAGGACCTGCACGAGAATCAAAATTGCTTCGGCGGATTTTCTCCGTTTTGAAAAAAAAAAGTATGCAGAAATTATTTTAATGAGTTTCTCTAACTTTTGAGGGCCCGAACGGCAGACATTTTTTTTATCCATACAAAAATGATACGGCCTAATATACATATTTTATTAAACTTCATTGCATACTTTCATTTCGCCGGAGTCGCATTTGGAAAAAATTGAAATAGGAACAAAAAGATATGAATGTGTTAAAGACTTAAAATTTTGGGTCCTAGAAGAGCAAAATAATATTTTGTTTTCATTATTTTGATTTGAATCGTTTATTTTTTTCGTCTTCTTCGATATAGTTCTTTAACTGAGGTTTTTTCGTTGCTAATTTCGGTTTTTGTTATACCTTGAAACCTAATTTCAAAAAAAATGTAACGTTAAAGACCATATAAAACTGGTTATATCTTCAAAACAACACAAGTTAGAAGAAAAGTTTGTTAACATAAAATGACAGTATTGTGGCGTACTTTCATGTACACATAGAAAATTTGTTGGTTTCATGGAATATTTTAGTTATATTTGCAGAAATATGCGTTCAAGCGTAACGTTAAAGAGAAAAAAATTTAACCCTTCTTACAGACAAAATGGAACTAACCACTGCTTACAAAAATATTATGATTTAAGGACCTGTAGAGCCAACTGAACTCTTTTGGTTGTCAAAGGTTTTCTTTTCTTATTAGTTGGGTTTTTGCTTAAGACCATACAAACTTTTTTAGAATTGAACACACTCGATTTTTTAATTTTGGTTTTGTTTTGACGCTTTGTGCGTCTTTTTTAAAAAACTTTGTAAGAATTGCTAAGTGCTTTATGAGCTCTAATTATGAGCTATTATAGCATGTATGGACCATTTTGGACGGTTTTGTGCGGGAAGTAAAAAAGATTCTCGTAAGCCAAATTGGCTGATATAGTTGTTCGTCTCTGGTTCACTTTGTGATATCAAATATAAGCCATGACACCATTTCTTCGCTTATAAGACTATTATGAGATAATAGAATCAATCGAAAAATAATATTTTAATCCACATCTACCATCCAAATGGATTTTTGTTTTAGTCCTAAACAGTCAGTTCATTAGAATTATTTTCCTACAGCAATTCAAAAACTTCAACACGCACGTTTTGCATATCAACTTCTTTATTTGCACTTTGCTGCACCGCAAAGATATCGACACGAGTTATAATAATAATACAATAAAAGTCAAATTGATGTGCAACATTTGGCAACCACATCACGTACATAAATAAAACGCTATCAATGCGTTTGCTTCGCTTCTGTATTTTGGGTTGAAATGTTTTGATTTTGGGCTCTTGGTAATGTGTTTGGGTTTTTTATAAAATATTTTCTGTTTGTTACCTTACTGCACATACTACATAGCTACATGCAGCCAAACTCAAGCATGTCAGGGTTAAGTGGTGCGCTTAAAGGTCGCTTTAGGCGTTGGCTTAATCAATGTATTAATTTGATTTTGTATTATTTTATTAAAGCTTGTGATTGCGTTAAAAAAGTTAACGACGCAGTCTTAGTTTGCAACAATAATGAGCAACATTACAAAATTAAATTCACCACGCAGCGCCGGCATAGTCGTAACCGTAACTGTAACCATAACCTGGATAAGGATGCGAAACGTAGGGATAGCCACCATATCTATAGAACTGCGGATATGAGTTGGTAGTGTATGTATAGCTGGGATATGTGGCCAGCGGCAGCGGAAGTGTGCGCGTTGCAGTTAGTGTCGTCGGGACATAAAGACGATTGTGGTTGCGTATAAAAACTTGATCGCTGTGTGCCGTAACAATGCCGGGTGTCGCCAAGGCATAGTTGGGCGTGGCCGGTATTATGCTTGCTCTGCTTGTTGCGATTAGCACGCCAAGTGTTAATAAAAGCTGCAAATTAAATTTTTTTGTATAAAATCATAAAAATTTGTGCAAACATTTTTGTGCCTTACAAGCATATTTCTAGAGTTTATTCTTATATATGATTTAGTAGTTTAAACAATCCTTGCTTTATTGCTGTCGTTTCTGTTGGCGTGGCAATTGTTTTAGAACTGGTCCCGGTTGAAGATTTGTCCGTTATTTTATAGGTACAATTTCATTAAGTGTTGCTGTAAAACCGCTGCAAACGCCATTCCTTTTTGGGATAAAGTGCATTTGTCGCTTCGATTGTTGTTATTTTTGATGCAGTTGCAATACCTTGTCTCTATTTTAATGTGGTTTTTAGTTTTGCATTTTTTATGTTATGCTAATTTTACATTCAAGACACTTTTGGCCACAAAAAAAAAGCTTGCCGTAAGCTATGGTTGTGTTTGGTATTGGGTGCACCACCTATACCTGTCGCAATGCCTTAGCTTAAAATAATATTAAATATTGAGTAACTAATGTTTTGCTTTACTTTATTGCATTATTCAATCGATAATCATAACGCAAACAGTTATAACAGTTGTAGGAGCTTTTAATAAACTAGCATTTATTGATTTATTAACATACTAGTTCATGACTATAGCCAGGATTGTTTCTTTGAAGGTTCTTACAAGTTGAAAAGGATGCTTTTAAACTCAATCGAGCAGTTTCAAAATTAAATTTTTTTTCTTTGGTGTTGTTATCACAAGAGATTGAAGTTTTTTAATTAGCCGGTTCTATGTATCAAAATTTGAAAAACATTATTTACCGTGTGTTATTAAATTTTTTTACACAGTTGAAGGAAAACTGGACTTGCATGTTTTATACCGACTCCGAACAGCTAAAGTTAATTTATGCAAACGTTTGCATAAAATTGCACCCTGACCGGTGTAGGGTATAAATACAAGGTTTAAACTCATAACAACAGTTTGCGTGCATTAAATAGAAATTATTATTGAACAATTTTGCGGCATAAATTAGCTTCTGACATCATAAATCGTTTGAGAAAAAAAACGTTTTTCTACTGCATGTTCTTAAGGAATAACGCTATGAGAAAAGGTTGTTAAATTTTCATTTCATTTTTCAATTCCTTTTTTATGCAATAACTCTTATGGACGCTGTTTCTTTATTCTGCTTGAAGAATATAAAAGATTATCTTGAACTTTGCAGACTCTTTGCTCAGGTGCTGCGAGTAAAAAGCTTTTATATAATCTACTCTAAGTACTAGGGTTGGGATGTTGACTTTGTTGCGCACGAATTTGTTGTTTTATTTTATGTGCTCCCTTTTCTTGCGGGTAATGGCTTAACTCAAAATTAGTAGAAATTCTTTCATACGACAAGTAGTGTCCGACCGAACATTGCAACTTTAAAGAAGTTTTTATTAATGATATCAAGAATAAAGTGGCATGAATTAAATGTACAAAACATAATATTAATTGATATTAATATATTTAACATAACATTTTTAACTGGCTCCATTTATTTACGTGGACGCAATCCTGCATTTTTATTACACTCGCAAAATTGTTCATGGCTTATTACATAAGTCGATGCGTTTAGTTAAATAAATAACATAAATAAATATGTCGAAGAAATCAGAAGAAACGAAATAAATTTTCAATATACTCTTTCGATATATTTTCGATATGGGCATTTCCATAGTCGCGAACGCGACATTCGTACGCCTTTGAGGAGCAAAATAATAAAGAAAACTCAAAACAAATTTTCTTTTTTTTCAAGTTTTAGATAGAATTTTATTTGCACTATATTTAGAAAAAAAAGTTAGGTTCTTTAGATTTTATGTTTCGAAAATATTAGCAATAAACATGGCATCGCGAACGCGACAAAAAATGGAACTCGTTTTCGGCTGCATCTAGAAAAATGCAGATATCTGCGAAACGCAACATAATATTTTACAGCGGTAAATTGTAAATTAAAACAAATTAATTGGACTTTCAAGAAAAAGTTGTCATTTTGACATATTTCCATCAGCTGTTTATACCCTAAACCTGAAAGGTCAGGGTATATTAACTTTGTGCAAACGTTTGTAACGCATAGAACGAAGCGAGTCCGGTATAGAAAAGTATATATATTCTTGATCAGCGTCACCACCTGAGTCGAGCTATCCATGTCCGTCCGTCCGTCCGTCCGTCCGTCCGTCCGTCTGTCCGTCTGTGTGTTGTCCGTATACACAGGATAAGAAGAAGGAGTAGAGATAATTGGATGAAACTTGGTACACATGGTCACATGCACCCAAGGATCTGCACTATTGAATATTTTTGGAATCCGCCCACGGACACGCCTACCTCCCATACAACGCAAAAATTGAAAACTGCGTAACTCAGCTCATAATTAACCAACAACAATAAATTTTGGTGTGTATGTGTTTTGTATCAACACAAAGAAGTCTTCGAAAAATGGGTGTCACCCGCTCACGGACACGCCCACCTCCCATACAACCCAAAAATTGAAAACACAATAAATAAGCCTCTGTTTAACCTACAGAGATAAAATTTAGCACATATGTTTTTTATGACAAGACAAAGATGGTTTTGAAAAATGGACATCATACGCCCACGGACACGCCTACCTCCCATACAACCCAAAAATTGAAAACTGCATAACTCAGCTCATAGTTAACCTACACCTATAAAATTTGGTGTGTATGTGTTCTGTATTAACACAAAGAAGTCTTCGAAAAATGGGTGTCACCCGCTCACGGACACGCCCACCTCCCATACAACCCAAAAATTGAAAACACAATAAACAAGCCTCTGTTTAACCTACAGAGATAAAATTTAGCACATATGTTTTTTATGACAAGACAAAGATGGTTTTGAAAAATGGACATCATACGCCCACGGACACGCCTACCTCCCATACAACCCAAAAATTGAAAACTGCATAACTCAGCTCATAGTTAACCTACACCTATAAAATTTGGTGTGTATGTGTTTTGTAACAACACAAAGAAGTCTTCGAAAAATGGGTGTCACCCGCTCACGGACACGCCCACCTCCCATACAACCCAAAAATTGAAAACACAATAAATAAGCCTCTGTTTAACCTACAGAGATAACATTTGGCACATATGTGTTTTAAGACAAAAAAAAAGATGGTTTTGAAAAATGGACGTCATCCGCCCACGGACACGCCCACCTCCAATACAACCCAAAAAGGTTAAAACTGAATAAATAAGATTATGTTTGCCATAGAGAGATCAAATTTGGTATGTATGTATTTTATACCAAAACTAAGGTGTGTTCAAAAATTGTGAGTAATCCGTCATTGAACACGCCCAACTCCCATAGCGAAAGCATAATAAAGGCATTAACTGTGAGCTACAGGAATAAAACTTGGTATGTATAAATTTTTCATCAAATTTGAAATGCATATTAAGTATGGGCTTCATCCACCCATTTTCAACATTATTATCGTATATTGAAAAAGTAGGTTTAGGGTATTTCATAGTCGGCCTAGACCGACTTTAGACTTTCTTTACTTGTTTTTTATTGAGCTTAAGCCTGATCGCGAACGCGAAATCTAGCACGCGACATTTTTTCTCATCACGTTTGTAATAAGAATTAGCTTAAGTAATTTCATCTAAATATTGCATTACCTACCAAAAATATCGAATATATTATTTATGTGTCTTTATTAGTAATATTTATAAAAAAAAAAAAAAATACATATGAGGCTAGTGAGAAAAATTATGATTTATTATTGTAATCCCACCCGTACTGCGTATGTGGTTATTTACTTTATGACGACGTTTTTTACGATCATAAGGAGCCGTGGCCGATTTATAAAAGTGCATACATTATACTGCAGCAATACCATCTAAGTTGATTTAACCATGTCCGTCCCTGTTTTTGTATGTCCCCCTATCAGTTGACATAATTTCAGCCGTTATTATTATCGTAAAAATAGAGATCATGTACGAAAATAAGCCAAATAGGATGAAAACCACGTTTACCTCCCATACAAATTGACGTTCGCAAAATGGAAAATTTCTTAAAAATCCATTAAAAAATCAATCCAATGATTTGAGAATTATCACATTAGCTTTAATTTGAACTATTAACACATAATTCAAAATTCAGAGAAATCGAATGAAAACTTTCCATACTTCCCATACAAAGTGTATTAAAAAAAAACGGCGCATGATCGCGAACGCTACACATTTGGATGATCAATATTAAATGTTTAGTATGATTTTTACCTGCAGTAACTTTTTTTTTTATAGTAAAGCGACCAAATTTGATTTAAGTTACAATTTTCAGACACTTGCTTAGAACGATCACGAAGTTCTGATAACAAATGATGATTTAGGTACAAGAACGCGACATTCGAATAGTAATTAAAGCAATATAAAAAATTTACCGTTAATCGTACTTTGTTTGGTATTTTTTTATTTTTTATTGTTTATTTGAAGTTTATAGATGGATTATATAAGAAGAGTGCAAACAAAACGTTAATAAATAAACGAAAAATACTAAAGAGAAAAAGTCCTTAAAAGCAGCTAAAAGCAAGAAAAACATATTTCTCAGATATCAGGCCAATTTTCTCAGAAGAAAAACTGAAATAAGTTTTGAATGCAGTAAATTTTAAAAATTCAAGCATTTTTTTTAAATAATAACAAAAAAATTATTTGTTTATTTAACATTTTTTTTTCGGTCCCGGTAGACCTTTCTGTGGAAATGCCCATATACAATCCTTCAATTAAAACTACCTTTTAAAACCAACGAAAATAACTTCCTATTTAGCTTCATCATCTACATATTCATTTATATGAGTTCAACATACATTTGCTTCGTAATGTACTAAAGTGATGGTTCGTGTCCAGGGGCGGATCTGGAAAAAATCTTGGGGGGGGTAAATTATCAAAGACACACATTTTCGATTTGAGAAAATTTTGCCTTTTTACAAATTGATAAATTGTACTTTTTTGAATTGAAATTATTGAATTGTTTAAGAAGCATTTTTCCCAGATACATACACGTACATTTCCGTATTAATTTATTACTCCCTTTTTCTGGAATAATATCTCAGCGAAAAGTAAATAAAAACTCTAAATCTAACAAGAGCAGCCCACGTAAAATTATGAAATTTGTTCGTCTTTGAACGTCGATATCTTCGTAACTGTCGAATATATTGTTATTGAATGTGCAAAACTTGAAAGGTCTAGTATTTCTTCCTTGAAATCAGTCATAGCAAAACAAATCGGTAGATCAATATAATAGATATAGCAATATTATCAGAAAAAAAACTGATTATCATGTTTTTGCCTAAAACTCAAAAACTCGAACTGATGGAGAAAAATGGAGTACATATTTGATATCAGCAGCCAAAATTCATTCGGGATTGTTTATCGAGATCTCTGCACCTTTCATAAATCTTAATTTTGTTACTGACAAAATCTAGCAAAATTATCAATAATTTCGTTAATATTTATTTAAAATTCTCTAAGAATATGCAATAATGCGAGTCCATTCAATCGTTCTCAATTCGAATGGAACCTATTTTTAATCGTCGCAGTGTAGAAAAACTTCGCTCAGCTGTTTCTACACTGATAGGAAGCGTGGCAAAGATAGCAAACGTTATAGAAATTAGTGGAAAAATGTCATTATTACAAAGAGTAAAAACGGCGTTAATATCATTAACATTAGTTTCGCTCTCTTATTTAAACTGCCAAATTTTAAGTTCATGAAATAATTGAATTTGAATTAGTTCCTTACTAAAAGTGGACTAAAAGTGGCAGTTTTATTTCATGAAAGTCGGATGTGGTAATTTGGTTGGTTTGTTGTAATTAGAATTACTAGTACCGCCCTGGGGTCGCAAATCGACCAATTTTTGTTTGTTTATTTATAGTTGTATAAAATAGTCGGTGCACTCCTTCTCCGCACTCTAATTCATTTAAAACCGAATTATCAAAATCGGTTGAAAAACACGGGAGAAAATGGTTCTTTACCGTTTTCCCTACGCCTATTTATATACAAATGAAGTTAAAGTAGGCTTGAAAAATTTCAGAATTCCAAACAATTTAGAATTAACTCAAACAAAAATAATTGTATGCAACAAATTATTTGCGCAGTTGATACAATTTTAGCAACTTTAACCTAACATTAATTCACTTCAAAACAACCCTGTTATAAAGGGTGTTTTTTTAAGAGCTTGCTGATTTAAAATTTAAATAAAACACATGCCAAATTATGAAATAGCCAAAAAAAATTTTATTTGGTAGATCATTTCTTGGCATTTAACATTTAAATATAATTTCGGGCATATGGCCACCACGAATATTTTGCACAAAGGGCATTCTGGAGGTCCACTTTGCGACCCAAAAGTCTTTGAGGGCGTATTTCAACATCCATATCTTGAAGATTTAGCAACAAAAATTCATTGATCATGGTTCTGTATCGATTTCTATCCACGGTTACGCGTCGTCCTTCCTCATTTTCAGAGACAAATCGATAAATTAACGTTTTCTTCGACACTGGCCTCAACGACAGCAATATTTTCTTCTGTACGCACTCTTCTCATTCTTCTCGGTGGCTTGGAATCCAAAAGAGTGAATGTAGACCGAAATTTGGTAATTAAGTTCTTTATGGTGGTCTCAGACGTACGATTATGTTCACCATAAAATTCGCGAAGTGCTCTATAAACATTTTTAATTGAACACTGTTTTTGAAAATAAATTTCCACGATTTGGAAGCGTTGTTCTGGAGTTAACCTATTCATGATGATTTGCCAAACAATACTGAGTAGAGACGTATTTAACTGCCAAACTGTCAAAACAACTGTCAGACAATAGAGTAATCCATATTGAAAAAAAAAACCTCATAAAAAAACACCCTTTATATCATATATGTCAAAAAGTATTACAGATGTATATAATATTTTCATAAGTACTGAATATAGCTGAAATATTTCTAAGAAATAATTTAACTGATGATGAAATAATTGAAGTAAAAAAAACTATTGGATTTTACATTGTTTGAAATTTTTTTTTGAAAATTTGTAAAGTGAAAACTGAAAGTACAAGCACGTATTGTTTTTTATGGTAAAATTCGTTGGCACATAGGTTGCAAAAAAGTTTGGCAGGTTTTCAGTAAAAATTTAGAAGAATAAAATATTTTAAGTGGCAACTTTGGTCTGCATAGCCAAAATCTTAATTGCGCTCATAAAAAATCAAAATCAATGTTGCTTGTTCAATGATTTCATATAAATGGCATTTTTAAACTAATCGTTAATATTTTGCAAAAATATAATTATTATAAAGCAAACACTCACGCTGAGGTAGTGACTTCAAGTTTTTTATTTGTAAGTAATAACGCGTCTTTAAAGTTGATTGTTTAAAAAATTGCTGTAAATTTGAGAACATAACGATCTGTTACTTTATTTTCCAGCTCATTTAAAAAAAAAAGCGAAGTTACTACCTTGACGTAAGTGTTTGCTTTACATATAATTATATTTTGGTTTGTCATACAAGCAAAGGTTACAAGCAAAATGGTCATACTCTTCTCGCATCGCTTCATAAAAACGCCATTTACTCGCAAATGACGCCACAAAACAAAAATAAAAAAAATTTTTTTTATATACTTTAATAATTGTTGAAATCAATAAAAAAACTAGAGTTAAACAATGTCTCTGACCATTTTTTTTAGTATTCTTTCAAAACACGCCTTCAGAATCGCTTATGTATACATAAAAGTACCCTTAAGCTGTGGGAATAATTATTTTCTCCAAATAAAGTATTAAAAAAAAAGTATTTGAAAGTTCTTGGGG
Source organism: Tetanocera ferruginea (assembly GCA_958299015.1). Taxonomy (NCBI): domain Eukaryota; kingdom Metazoa; phylum Arthropoda; class Insecta; order Diptera; family Sciomyzidae; genus Tetanocera; species Tetanocera ferruginea. The sequence continues at coordinate 130,257,344 of OY282644.1, forward strand.
GGGGGTAATTACCCCCTTTACCCCCCCCTTGTATCCGCGCCTGTTCGTGTCTTCACTTAGTCGAAAGAAACGCTAATACATTTGTCTACTAGAGAAAACATTATGGATACAGTACAAGTCATACAATTAGAAAAATAATAATCATATTAAACAAAAATCAAATTAAAGTCAAGTAATAGACCACAAAACGCAAGCTTTAATTTTTATCAAAAACCTTTATACAGTGGTGTTGGAAGTATGATGGGATGGTCGCTAGAAAAAATAAAAATATTTTTTAAGGTAAACTTTATAACTTCGCAGTGGCTGCCGTGCACGTGTGTGCTGTATGTGTGGCGTGAGAGCCCAACAAAGCTCGGCATTCCCCGGGCAGGAATCAACATCTAACACAGAAAGATTTTTCAATAAAAATTCATTTACCATTTAAAGTTTTTTGAGAACATGAATTTTAGCCGTTCGGAGTTGTATTAAAACCCATGTCAAAAGAATCAGTATGGGTATGTTTATCATGAAGGTCCAGTTCAGATAGGAATTCATGTAACTTAAAAATATTAATACTGAGCGATGATTTTATTTATGCCTCCCACGGGTATATTAATTTTGTCACGACGTTTCTAACGCCCATTAAGTGGCGTGGCAGGCATAGAAAAGTACATATATATTACACTCAAATTAATTAAATTAATAAATTTTACTGCAAATTTAAAAAAGTGCAGACCCGATATTTAAAAAATCGGCTGGGGGCTATAACTTAAGCTGAGCGAATGGCCTTTTCATTGGTGCCACTTTCGTCTCTGTACAATGTTTAGTTTGCGAACTACACACAAATGAATACATTTTACTAGAAATTTAAAAAAAAGGGAAAACCCCGAATTTTTTAAAAAAAATCTATATCCCAAATGACCTTCCCATTGGTGCCACTTTTGTCTCTGTCTCAATTATTATTTGCGAGCTACACTCAAAAGAAGCACTAAAAATATGCTATTTTGTACTATAAAAAGCACTAAAAATAAATTTTCTGTATTATTCTTTCTTCATATTCACAGGTTTTCTAATTGTAACTCTCTATGTAAGTCAAGTTGAGTACAGATTTTCAATTGTCCGTCTACTGACAGGATTACAGCAGTTATTTTCATGCTATCGTAATGAAAATTGATAGAAACTCGTATATAAGTATATAAACAGTAGCATCGAGAAAAAGATAACCAAAATATCCCTAGCGTAATTAACTTTTTCAAACTATTCACTTTTCTAAACGGCTTTCGAAATTGTCTTAGTATTCATCATTACAAAGAATAAACTTATATTTTACCTGTACCGGCTGGTTTGAAGTTAACAGTCACTCCTAACCATTTTCTTGTTTCTTGTTCTTGTTGAACATCGTTATTGTTTTCGTACCATTTTATAAAGGTATTGATGCTTTCAACTACTTCCACGAAGCTCAATTTTGGTTATTGAATTTCTTGCTCGAAAATTGAACCGTCGTTATCATTTTTAGACACTTAAAAATCTTCGCTTTCTTCCGATATTTAATCTTTGTTCCAATATTCAATGTCATCAATGATGATGCCAAAATTATCACCCATCTTTGACATCAACAACTTTGAACTTCTCGAACTGTATCGTAGTAAGCATTATTGATTCAATAGATTTCGGCAACGGAATTTCAGCTTCACTATCGTATTGATTATCATCCCACTGTTTTAATTATTTAACGCTTTTATGAGAACTGCATGAGGAATGGTTGGTTTCAAAACATAATATATCGCATTTTTGATTTTCGGTGTTCTGTGCATAAATGAAGATTTTATGCTCATACAAACAATTTTAAAACTTAAAAAAAACAATTTTTGTGGCTATTTTAGAAACTAACAGAGTATAATTTAATATAGATTTCAGTATAAATGTGAATCTTTAAAACTCAATTTTCTTGAAACTAAATTTTTGGGACATATTGCCTTAATTCACGCATGTCTTCAATTCTTCTATGATTTGTTTTACTGTCAGTATTCCGACGTTATAAATTGCAATAGAAACTGTTTCTAGTTATTACTTTTTCCATCTTGGAAAATCTTGTAGGTCTTTTAATGACATTGAAAAAAATGTTTCTTTGGATATTTTTGGATTGTTTAAATTTAAGCAAATATTAAGAATTTTATACAATCTGTGGGATATTTGTTATATACATTTTATATAGATGCAACTAGTTATAATATAGATTTTCAACTATGCGTTATTAATTTGAGGAACGTGTCTTAATTTTGTTTGGATTATAAGATTTTAAATAGGAATTAAATAAACCATGGGAGAAGTTTTAAGAAAATGAAGACTATCTACCACAGAAAGCAACTAAATAAATTTAAAATAATTTTATTGCACGGTCAATGCTAGTTTGTTTCTTTGTGGTTGCTGGAAGATGGAGACATAATTACTTACAAGCAAATATTTATGTCAAATAGGAACAAGTCATACCACTTTCAAAATTTTGTTTTATATAAATTTTCTTTTTAATATGACTATAAAAAGTGACTAAAATGAATTTTTCTTAAGAACCTTTTGCGATGTTCGAATTTTGAAAGAGAATCACCATTTATAAAAAGTACAAAAATGTACGATTGAGATTATGCGTCTCACGCCTCAATATGAACTTTACAATTGAAGTGACACAGCACTTCAAATTAGCACTTTAATTTAGCCACTACTGTTGACTTACATTTAATTGTTCCAAGCAAATTGAAAAGTGGTTGTGTATTTTTTAGAAAATTATTAATTTTTTTTATTTATAGAAGACGAATTTTAAACTTATATAAATGAGCCCCCCCATATGACACATTTCCCCCCTTCACAGCATCACAATTGCAGTAAGCAGTTAGCACTTTAAATGCTTGTCCAGTGTGGCCATGTTTTGATGATGTTGTACAATTGAGCGCCTGGGCATGCAGTAGCTTTGGTCTGACGGTGACCCAACAACTTATAGTTATCCTTCAGGTAGCCCTGTTGTACAGCATAAGCCATGAGATCCTTGGCATTTTGCAGCATGCTGGCAGAAGGTGCGGTATCTATAAATAACCATTTCTTAATAAATAATCACAACATAAAAGAGAAAATCCAAAACGTACTTTCAAAGTTGCCCAGGAACACGATGCCGATGCTGTTGCGATTGTAGCTAGGCGCATGTGATCCTTGGAAACCAAAACCGCGACCCTCATAGATGTTGCCATCACCGCCAATGATAAAGTTGTAGCCAATGTCGCTAAAGCTGCGGCGTCCCTTGTGATCCGACTGAATATTCTTGATCAGGCGTTGACATTGATCAGGGCTAGAGCAGCCATTTGGATTGTCCGAATGATGTATTATAACATAATCGACCTTGCCGCTAATGCGTGCGGGTGAACGTGCTGCTACAGCACCCCAAGAGCTGCGTGGCTTGATGTTAATGGCGAGTGCGGCGGGTAGTGCTATTAAATAAAATTTATTTTATTAATTATATCTGAATAAGATTTTATAAATATATAATTATTGTAAGCATTTGAAATTTGTACCTATTGCCAGCACCGCAAAAATTTGCAAATATTTGAATGTACCAGTCATTGCTGCTTATCAGTTGATGCTGCTTTAACTTTTGTTTTGAATTCTTCTGCTTTGAGTGTTTCTTTGCTAGCTGCTTGCTTTAGTGCGCTCAGCTTGTCTGCTAATGATGTGATTGCTTGTAGCTTGGGCCGTATTTAAACGCTTGAGCCGGAGATAACTTCTGGTTGAAACATCAAAAGATTTGATTAGCTCGGGGATTTTTTTAATAGTTCGGGTTGTAAGAGGTTAATAAAGCATCGATTTCGCCGAAATAGAAGAATGAAAACAAAAACTTTGCTTATCATTTATTTGGGTGCGGGGAAATACTTTTGTTTAAAAACTTTTTAGGGGACTTTTTGAGGAAAATTGTTACTGTTTCTTTTAAAGCAATTTATAAATAGTCGATTTAATGTTCTGCATGCTGGTTTTGTGTGTTCCCACTCAATTAAGTACAAAATGGTAATATTTATACAAACCTGTTCCTCGAATTCCAGAAATGCAATTAAAATTTCTTGGATTAATATCATTTAAAGAAAAAGAAGAGAAAAAGTGCAAAAGAATTATATTGAAGCAAATAAAATTAGATTTATATTTGCTTGGAAAGTTATTTATTTGAATCGGAAACAGCTTTTTTTAAATTATTGGCAATTGAATGATGAATGTTTAAAAAATAAAGTTGTTGGAAGAGGTTTTTTTTTGGTTTTGAAAAAATAAAAATAAATTTACCTCAAAAGCTCTTTTCTAAAAATTTTTTTTACGAACATTTTTACAGCCAGAGACTACTGATGAGTCAAAGCAGCGCCCGACGAAACCATGTTTATCGCCCATTCCATTTTTACCTTGCATGCTGTATGTTTTTGGATGGTATTTGTTGGAGCAAAATTTAAACTTACCGTGAAAACATCATTGTTCTTGTTCTACTTCTTCTTCTATCGTTCCTAGTATTTTCAGATATTGATTTAGCCATGTCCATCTGTCTGGTTGTCCGTCTGTCTGTCCGTCTGTGTGTCGACATGATTACAGCCGTAATTTGTTGCTGAACTTTGGAACGGCAAGAGTTAAATCAATATGTCAGTTTTTGAAATTACGTAGAATTTTAACATATTTCTGTCTACATCATTACTTTTTTTTCATTTTGATGGAATTTTGAAAAGTTATAAAGCAAAATAATAGCTAAAAATTCTGATTTATGTACATTACAGATACGTTTGGACATTTGTGTTTTGAAATGAAAGACTTAGAAAATTGGTGTCATTGCAAAATTTGAAAAATCTCAAACAAACATGATTTTTAGGGGAAATCTGATCAGCACGATTTCTTAAAAACAATCTGAAAAAAATCAGAAAAATACTTCAACCCATAAGCTCTCAAAGAAAGACTAAGTAACTTGAAATTCGAAGAATGGGAACATGATACATGCATTTTTATCAATTATTTCATAAACTTCATGCACCGATCTTCTTCTCTATTCTTGTACATAAATTTAATGAAATTTATTCACAAAAATTATGAAATATGCATGAACCCCTTGTATTTTTCATGACATTAACGGAATTTTTATTGGTTCATGATCTTATAAAATAAGCCGGATCGAAGTTAGAGGGCGCTTAAAAACTATTGCTGTATCATTGTTTTTTGGATCGAAGACATCCTCATGGATCCGTTTTGGTTTTCCTGAACCCTTTCTTGAATCAAAAAATCAAGTTTTTTGCTTATAACTTGTTTTTTCTTCAGAATTGAAACCCAAAATACACAAAACAAGTAAAGAAAGTTTAAAGTCGGTTTAGGCCGACTATGAAATACCCTAAACCTACTTTTCAAAAACAAAAAATTTTTATTGTAAATGATCGTCTCCGTGGGCGGATGAAGCCTATACTTTTTATGCATTTAAATGTTGATGAAAAATTTACTCATACCAAGTTTTATTCCTGTAGCTCACAGTTAATGCCTTTATTGTGCTTTCGCTATGGGAGGTGGGCGTGTTCATGGACGGATTACTCCCAATTTTGGAACACACCTTAGTTTTGGTATAAAATACTTACATACCAAATATAATTTCTCTATGACAAACATAACCTTATTTATTGAGTTTTAAACTTTTTGGGTTGTATGAGAGGTAGGCGTGTTCGTTGGCGGATGACGTCCATTTTTCGAAGAAATCTTTGTGTTTGTGGAGAACACATACATATCAAATTTTATTGTTGTAGGCTAATTATGAGCTGAGTTATGCAATTTTCAATTTTCGCGTTGTATGGGAGGTAGGCGTGTCCGTTAGCGGATGATGTCCATTTTTCAAAACCATCTTTGTTTCGTTATAAAAAACATATGTGCCAAATTTTAGCTCTTTAGATTAAACAGAGGCTTATTTATTGCGTTTTCAATTTTTGGGTTGTATGGGAGGTGGGCGTGTCCTTGAGCGGATGACGTCCATTTTTCAAAGACATTTTTGTGTTGATATAAAACACACACATATCAAATTTTATTGTTTTACATTTACATTTACAGTTTTACATTTTTGCGTTGTATTGGAGGTAGGCGTGTCCGTAGGCGGATTCCAAAAATATTCAATAGTGCAAATCCTTGAGTGCATGTGACCATGTGTACCAAGTTTTATCCAATTATCTCGACTCCTTCTTCTTATCCTGTGTTTACGGACATCACACAGACGGACGGACGGACGGACATAGATAGCTCGACTCACGTGGTGTCGCTGATCAAGAATATATATACTCTTCTATACCGGACTCGCTTCGTTCTATGCGTTACAAACGTTTGCACAAAGTTAATTTACCCTCACCTTTCAGGTTTAGGGTATAAAAATTAAAATTTTGATAGTATAAACAAAGTTTTGGCTAAACAAAATTTTGAAATTTTTTGTCCTTAGAAACAATTTTGAAACTCAAAAAATATCGATATTTCATAATTTTCAAAAATATTTTTTGTTTTAAATAATTATAAAATACACAATTTTCATGGTTTTCATATGCGTAAAACTTATTGGAAAAGTGATGAGCTCCTCTGGGATTTCTCGGAAAAAAAATGAGGCAGAAATAGTTCCCTTCTAATTTATACAATAGAAGGGATGGATAATTCATACAAAATCCATCCGGCTTTTAACACAACTTTATGAACTTTAAACAATAGGCTTGTGAAATATTCATGTTTTCGTGTTTTATCTTTTGTGTTACTGGATCAAAATTAATTATGCAATTTTTCTACAAATTTCAAAAAAAAAGTGAAGAACCCGATTTTGAAAAATAGGGTAATAACTATATCCCAAGCTGAGAAAATGACCTGGTGGCTATATCCTAAGCTGAGCGAATGTCCTTTCCATTGGTGCCAGTTTCGTCTCTATCCGATCTATAGTTTGGGAGATACACTCAAATGAATAAAGTTTTCAACAAATTTAAAAAAAAGTGAAGACCCCGATTTTTAAAAAATCGGGTGAAGACTATAGCCCATGCTGAGCGAATAGCCTCTCCATTGGTGCCAGTTTCGTCTCTGTCCGATCACAAATTTAAAAAAAAGTGAAGACCCCGATTTTTAAAAAATCAGGTGAAGACTATATCCCAAGCTGAGCGAATAGCCTTTTCATTGGTGCCACTTTCGGCTCTGTCCGATCTATAGTTTGGGAGATACACTCAAATGAATAATGTTTTCTACAAATTTAAAAAAAAAGTGAAGACCCCGATTTTTTTAAAAATGTTTTCTACAAAAAATTGGGTGGTGACTATAACCCAAGCTGAGCGAATGGCCTTTCCATTGGTGCCACTTTCATCTCTGTTTGCGAGCTTGGGAGATACACTCAAATGAATAAAGTTTTCAACAAATTTAAAAAAAAAAGTGAAGACCCCGATTTTTAAAAAATCGGGTGAAGACTATATCCCAAGCTGAGCGAATAGCCTTTTCATTGGTGCCACTTTCGTCTCTGCCCGATCTATAGTTTGGGAGACACACTCAAATGAATAATGTTTTCTACAAATCGCAAAAAAAGTGAAGACCCCTCTTTTTTAAAAAATCGGGTGGTGACTATATCCCACGCTGAGCGAATGGCCTCTCCATTGGTGCCAGTTTCGTCTCTGTCCGATCACAAATTAAAAAAAAAGTGAAGACCCCGATTTTTAAAAAAAATCGGGTGGTGGCTTTATCCCAGGCCATGACTGAGCGAATGGTCTTTCAATTGGTGCCACTTTCGGGTCTGTCCGATCTATAGTTTGGGAGATACACTCAAATGAATAATGTTTTCTACAAATTTAAAAAAAGTGAAGACCCCAATTTTTTTAAAAATGTTTTCTACAAAAAAATCGGGTGGTGACTATTTCCCACGCTGAGCGAATGGCCTCTCCATTGGTGCCAGTTTCGTGTCTGTCCGATCTATAGTTTGGGAGATACACTCAAATGAATAAAGTTTTCTACAAATTTAAAAAAAAATTGAAGACCCCGATTTTTAAAAAATCGCGTGGTGACTATTTCCCACGCTGTGCGAATGGCCTCTCCATTGGTGCCACTTTCGTCTCTGTCCGATTTATAGTTTGGGAGATACACTCAAATGAAACTCTAACAATATATTAATGTTTCAAGCAACTTATCTAAAATTAAAAAAAAATTTTAAATTTCCTAATTATTATAACTCTCTCTGTAAGTCAAATTTGGCTTAGTTTTAATGTTTGCACGGTTTGGCTCAGATTAAAAAGGAATTTTTCCTTATTACTTTTATCAGTTGCTACTACTTCAATATTTCACAGAAACGTTTAATAAAAATATTTCAAATGTTATCCTCTTTAACTATGTTAGTTTTTAAAAAACATTCATATCTCTGACAACAATTATTTTATACATAAATATTTGCAGAAAAGCTTCAAGAAGAATGTAACACGTAGGATTCATCAGGTCTTAATTTTGTTATGCACATATCCTTAAACACTTCCACATGAAAAAAAAATGAAATTTTTTTTAAAAATAGTCTTGTCAGAAAAGTGCACGGTTTGATTTAAAATGGCTGGTTTTTATAAATGTTTCACTGTTTTTCTACCAAAGAAAATAGTGTTTAAAAAAAAAGGAAAAATTTCTGAGAATTTCTAAACAGAAGCACCACTAAAATAAATTAATCTCCAAATATTGAATTCATCGATCGTGAGAACCCTAAAATCAGAGAACAATAAAATAGACTTTATTTAATATTAACTTGCTTCTTTATTTGAATTTTTCGACAGTTGAAAAATAAGACAATGATTTATTTTTTTTCAGGCAGCTTCGAAATGTTGCACAGAGATGGTGCAACTTTTCAAGCGCACTTAACAAAAAATTGTTCAGGGTTGGCATTTCAAGATTTAGACAAATGTTTTTTTTTTATTTATAATTTTTAATTTAAATTATTTTTTATTTTTTCATTAATTTCTTCAAACGTTTTGTGTTTTTATTTTATTTTTTTTTTCTTTGTTTCTTTCTTGGTTACAACAACTTGAAGCAGTTTTTTTTTTAATTTTACACCGTTTAAAGTGTTTCCAAAAATATTATTTTATTTATACTTAGTTTTTGCTTATATTTTGTGGTTTTGCGAGTGGCAGGGAAGGAGGGAGAAGGGAGAAGGGCAAGGAATGATAAGGTAGTTTTTGTTTTTAGAAAAAGTGCATAATTTATGTTTTGTCAAATATGTTGACAGTATGTTTTTGTTGTTTTTTGAGTTCATGTTACTATTTAATGCAATCTTGTTTAAGTAAAGTTTGGTATGTAAAGGTTCGACTGTATGTAAGTATGTGTGAGTGTGTGTGTGTGTGTTGACATGAGAACAGAATGCTGCATTGTCTTTTGCAGTGTCAGCTTAGCTTTTTACGCGGAAGCAAACTGCTCACCAAGCTTATCGTGTACCTATGTATGTTTGTGAGTTTTTTTTTTATAAGATGCACCTTAAGGCGCTCAAAAAGCTACAAATGTTGCAGTTGATTTTGACTGTTTTTTTTTTTTTTTTGGTTTGGTTTCTTAAATATCTTAACACATTTTTATGCTTCATCTTTGTTTTTCACATACAAATTTTTAACACTTGTTTTTTTTTCTGTTTTTAAATTTAAAAGAGGAAGAGCTTTTTTAATCTTGTTTATTCACGAGCATAACGCGAGCTTTTTGTTTTTTTTTTTGTTAATTTACAAATGTTCACTTTACTTTTAATTATGTATATAATATTTTTGTTTATTTTTTCTTGGTAATAAACTTTTTTCTAAAAATGTTTTAGACTTTGTCTTTATTTTGCTTGTTCTGTTTTTAGTACAATATAAGTTAACTTATTTTAGTTTTGAGTGTTCTATTTAAATTTATTGCTCTTCGCTTGTGTTTGGTTTGTTTTTTCTTTTTGTGTTGCCATCTTATTTTCTGTTTCTGTTTCCGCTATTTCTCTTAATATCTGCTATTTTACTTATGTCTGATACTGTAATTCACTTAATTTTGCTACTGTTTGACTTTGTGTAAAAAAACTTTTGCATATACTGGGTCCATTTTTCAAATCATTAGATCATGGCTTGCTGCTCTTGGATATCCTGAAAGTTTGCAATGCTGCCATACTTTGCTATAGGTTCAAAATTTTGTTTTCGTTTTGCTTTTCATGTATAAATATATGTTTATTTCTTTTTTTTTTTAATTCATCTCTTCTAATCACTAATACAAAAACATCGAAAAAAAAGTTTTATTTTATGAGCTTTTATTGCAGCTTTTATTCTTAGTTTTTTTCGCTTTTCATTTTATTGTGTTAAATTTATGTATTTCATTGCTATGTTCAAATTTTCGGGCATTTCCTCTGTTTAATTTTATTATGCTTTGTTTGTTTTCTTTTTTATTTAAACTTATTTTTCTATATTTTTAACTTTTTGTGTTAATCCTTTTCAATTGTTCTTCTTCTTTCATTTATACTTACAAATTCTACAAATATTAAGAGAAATTCTAAGCAAGTAGAAAATATAAAAGTTTACTCTGTTTTAATACTGATTTGATTTTAAAACTTGAAATTTATGAGTTTTTGACGATATGTACAAAAGTGGTTATTTTTATTTGTTAAAAAGTGTGTAATGTTTTAATAGCTAAAATTTGAATAATTACAATAACATATAATAATTAAACTAACTACAACAAATATATCATAAATAAAAGAAAATAATGCTTTCAAATGTGCAAAAAAAAAAACGGGTTAAAAATGGAAAAATCTTAAAAAATACCTGAAACACTTTCATTTATAAAGAAATTATAAGCAAAAGATTGAAGACATATATTTGTTGCTTATCTCGCACTGTTCCCTGCGCATAAATTAGAGGGAATATTAAGGAATTTCTAAGGAATCGACAATGCACAGGGCTGTGTGTAATAGTAATAAATAGGGAAATTTTGGTCTCCGAATAGTACAAAGTTGTTATCATTCGTCCGGTAATATTATAATCAAGATAAATCCACAATATATCTGATACAAAATTGGAAATGTAAACTCGGTTTAATGTCAACGTTGTCTAATTTTTAAAGAATATAAAAATACATTTTCCCACCAAAAACAAAAATTATAACCTTCTTATACAAAAAAAAAAAATTTTGCTGAATTTTCCAACTTTAAAAATAAATTGCCTGTTTTTCTTTAGATCATAAGATTAAACGTGCTCCAACTCCAAAAGAAATAAAAAAATGTCGCTTTTTTGAAAAAACCTCTGTATCAAAAAATTTAATAAGCATTCCAGAAATGAAAGTGATTGCAATGTTCACATCTGAGTTTTTGTTTGTTATTTCGTTCCATTATTTTTGTTCACCGTGATTGACAGAATATGATAAACAACAGTAGTAATAAGTTTTCACACTGAATAAACTTTATTTTTTAAAATATTTTTAACAAAATCAAATTCTTATATGATAAATTGTTGGATAAGTGCCGGTTCCAAGGCATGATGAGTTAATTGTTAACAGAGATTCGGACGACGAAAAATTACTGCGAGCAAACTTTAAAATAATTGGTGGTGACATAATGAAAATATGCGCTGTATTTGAATAAAGATTGTTTTAAAACATGAGTCATGGAAGACATAAAAAAACATTTCGTAAATATCGAAAAAAAAAAAATAATTCAAAAACAGGAGGCATGTATTGTTGAGAATTGTAATACTGAGGAGAAAAAAAATCGCTTAAAATTCATCAGTTTTCTTCTCATTTAGCACTTTTAATAGAGGAAGCTTAAGAAGCTCAACATAAGGACAAAACTATAAAAAAAATTATGTTTCTCAATTAAACTTGGCACTTACTTTAAAATATCTATGTATATTATCAATATCTATTATAGTGCTATCAAAAGTGTGCATGAATCAGTCCCGAAGTTAAAACAACACTACAATAAAAGTGAGCTTAATGGACTTTTTATTGATCCTTATATAAACAAAATTATTCACACATAGCATGATTTTTAAAGGTAAACTGATTTTTTAGCAATTTATGCTTTTCAAAAACGTGTCCTTAAGGGGACGTGACACCTTCAAAAATTTTTGAAGTGAAACTTCTTTGGCGGCGAATGAAATTTCAAGGTCTCTTATTCGTGACGCTAGGCTAACGTTTTCAACTCATATGAAAATTTTTAAAAAATTATTGCCGCTGCCGAGAATTGAACCCCGAACATCGTTGCTTAAGAGTCGGAATCTATATCTTTACTAGAGATGTGTCGTTCCGAACCTGTATAGTTCCCGGAACTATGTTCGCAGCAGTGTGGCCACGACCTGAAAAAAAAAGAAGCTAAATTGGCCAAAAAAAGAAGTCAAAAAAAGCTAAAAGTTTTGAAAAAAGAAGCTAAAAAAAATCCAGATTTTGCATACAAGTTCAAGTTTTATTTTCATTTTAACATAACATTCATTTTTAATATAGGTACATCAGTATCATAGGTGCAAATTTGTAAAAAGCAAAAAATCATATGGTATATATTTATAAAGCAAAATAATACCAGCCTTTTTAATTCAGAATGACTTACTTTTCATTAACTAAACTAACTTTTCATTGCATTAACTTTCATTTCATCATTTAAATATAAATGGAAATAATATGTATATTGAATTGATGTATATTGATGTATATGTATATTGAGTCCTTTTAAGAATAATTTTCTCACGGGAATTGTAAAAGGGAGTTCTCATTTTTAAGACAGCAGGATACAGACATCAGATGTTATGTTAAAAGTTTTAACTTAAAAGACTCATGAGTATTCACGGTTGATTAACAAATTTGTTTAAAATTTTCCAAAATTTCTTGAGCCTTAAAAATGGGAATCTCTTTTTTCCAATTCTCGGGAGAAATTTTAAATGAAATTGAAGGTTTGAAAAGTTTATCACTGTCGTGCTAGGAACTTATATTATTTCAACATGGTTTATATCTCAGATATAATTATTCCCTCTTCATCAGATAAATCGGAGGAACTACAACTTGCATAAGCACTACGTGAATCTAACAGACGTATGAGATCATCAGTTACCATCAAAGTCATGACAACATTTTTGTAATATTTTTAGTGAACATCAAATATTAAGCAACGAGTTAGGCATTTTAATTTTAAATCTATTTCTTTGCTTAGTTTTTACAATTTTCATTGCACTAAAAAGCGTTACTAAGTGGTAAAACTAAGAAACTGAAAACCAAATTGACGAGCTCAGAAAAGGATTTTCAGGCAGCGAGTTTTAAAAGTGCTTTACTTCTACCCAAAACTCAATTGTAGAGAACAGGCTTGACCATTTACGTGTCAATAGTTTTCGCCATTGAAGCTCAATCGAGGTAACTTCGTTTGCGGAATATTTGGACTTTTCATTTGCAAAATGAGAAAATATATTTGGCTTAACAACGTTATGAGAATTTTTAATAGAAAAAAAATCGATCTAACATTCATATACATGTGAAACGAGGGAGCTCTTAAGGGCCCTGAGTTGCTGCCAGATGCAAATTTTTATGACTACACACTAAAAAATTTGTATAGAATTTTACACCAATCGGTGTTCCAGAGAGTCCTACACCGTTCGGTGTTAAAAAAACACCGTGTCAAAATGCTAGAATTTTATATCCGAAAGGGGAAATTTTTTCACACCGATCGGTGTTAATAACTAAATATCCGAAGGATGTTTGTGTCAAACCCTGTCAGGTGTTTATTTAAAATACGCAAAATTATGATTTTTTTCAACACCGTAAGGTGTAATTTTTTACTATTCGGAAATATGTGTTTTTAGTATTTTAATTTATTCATTCAAAATGCTAAAAATAATGTTTACCAAATATAATGGCATTCATGCTCAAAATTTGGATTGGATTTAATTCTATTTAAACCGTTTTTTTTTATTTTATTCAGCCGTGTTCTGAATTCCGAATCGGATTCGTGATAAAATCGGAAATGTATTCCGATGCGGATTTAAGTAGGTGTTCTGAATTCCGATCGGAAATGCTAAGTTCGAAACAAAATTAAATCCGATTCGAACTAGCTGTCAAAATCAGCTGTTTGGCTATTTTGTGAAAATATTTTAAGATTCTGGTGTGATAAGTGCAACAATTGACAACAATTTTGTTTTAAATACCTACATTTAATAAATAAATTCAATTTCAAATGAGTTCGGTTTTATTAGCTGTGGTTTTGTTAGAGATGGAGAAGCATTCTATGGAGAAAATAAAGCGGAGGACTCTGCGAGACCACAGCAATCCCTTGGAATTGTCTGAGACAGCGTAAGTTTGCGTTTAGTAAATTGCACAATAGTTGTTAAACAGCTGATCGGATTAAAACTGGTAAAATTTCCGATTATTCGGATTGTAGAACAGCTCATTTCCGATTGTTCTGATTAGTTCCGATTCGAAGTAAATATCGGAATGCATGACACCGATGAGCGGAAACAAATCCGATTCCGACTGAAATCGGATTGTAGAACAGGGCATGACAGAATAATAAGGTAGGCTCATATTTTGACGGCTGCTCAAATGTCTAATTTTACACTAACAAAGCTGTGAGTGCTATAAATGTCAAACAATAAAGACAGCAACAACAACTAGAAAAACTTAAATTCGAACAGCTGACTTTGACATCTAGCTCACTTTCTCTCCAATATGCGCCTACCTTGTTATTCTATCATGGAACAGGGCAGATTACTTTGATGTCAATTTTGGCCAGAACTGTTTTCACGAACATGACTTATAATTCTGGACTTCTATTTTCAGTCTTGTGAAATTTCAATTTTCAATTTTTTTGTCAGTACTAACGTGATTTCCATGTTGCTTTTCTTCTATGCCTTTCTTATTTTACACCGATCGGATAAGTTTGTCATATCACACCGGGTAAGTGGTGTAAATAAACACCGTTCGGTGTAAAAAATGTAAATATTCGCTCACCGGTGTAAATTTATTTTGGAAATTTTTTAGTGTGTACTTATTTTTGCCTGACTATTATTTGTGTTGCATTTAATCGGCAAATTTTTGAATTGTTAATAAATCTAAAAAAGGCTGTTTTCAAAGTAAAAAAAGGCTAAAAAAACACGAAGCTAAATCGTAAATTTCGAGGCTAAACCGCAAATAAAAAGGCTAAATCTAGCCTCGAAAAGGCTAAAATGGCCACACTGGTTCGCAGTCGGACATAGTTCCAATCGTTCCCGCGTTTCGTTTCTAGCATGTTCAAACAGTTCCGACTGCAATGATTATTTTTTTCTTTCTTAAGCAAATGAGAATCAATACGACATCTCTTTCTTACATATTAAGTCTTACACGAATTTTTTGATCAACTAGATGTA
This sequence comes from Tetanocera ferruginea, assembly GCA_958299015.1. Lineage (NCBI taxonomy): Eukaryota > Metazoa > Arthropoda > Insecta > Diptera > Sciomyzidae > Tetanocera > Tetanocera ferruginea. The sequence continues at coordinate 130,272,667 of OY282644.1, forward strand.
CAAAGATGATGTTTGTGAGCGAACGAAATAACTAATGTATGAAATGGAATTATGACAATTGTCGTTCTTGTTGTGCGCAACGCTCTGTTTCTTTCATTTTGAACATGCTTCCATTCAATCGAATGGAACTAGCGGAACTAAATAGTTCCACGGACATGTTCAAATCTGATTGAAAAACATAATAAAATAACGAAGATATATCGTCGTTCTTGTTATGCGCATTGTTTTGTTCATTTGGTTGAACATTCGAACGGGCGGACCTAGATAGTTCCAGGACATGTTTCGAGGCATTGGTTTCGAGGAAACTGCTGCATATGAACATGTTTAATTAAAGAATATGGAATGAAATTGTTAATAAGGAATGTAGAATTAGGTTTGTTATATTATGCATATAAGTAACGCATTATGTTATTATATTATTTTATATTATAATTTATTATATATTTATTTTATATTATTTAATAATATTTATTCATATCTTAGCAGATTCCCTACTAAATTTAATACACAAACATTCTGAAAAAGTACAAAGGAACTACATAGTTCCGCGGACATGTTTCCGCGAACTAGTTCCGCTGTACTAAAGAAAAGTTCCATGTTCGTTCCGGCTCCGGAACTGTTTAGCACAAGCCTAATCTTTACGCCATGTTGGCACATGAAAAGAGCAAATAAAATGTAATTAAAACTGAAAGCGTAATGCTACGTCTACACAGAGAGTTAAGTTTGAGTTACCAGTACAAAGCTGAGTTTTCCTATTTAACAAGAAATAAACTCTTGCGTTACCAGTACAAAAATGTACGATTTAACTCAACTTTACTCATTATATATTCTGAGTTTTTATGACTCAATGTAAAAAGTGCCTAAAAGTACACTACAAAATAATATAAATGTTTATATTCAGTGGTATTTTTCATGAAAGAAACTTTTTTTACAAGAACTGTCAAAATAAAACAGCTGATTCGTTAATCAACAATTTATTTTTTTAACTATATGTTGTTCTTTTCTTTAAAAATGGGTAAAAGAACTTCGAAAAGGATTTGGGCAATAGTGGGGAAAGTAGTTTTCATCCAAATATGGGCAGAGCTTTCGCATAGCAAGAAAAAAACGCATGTGTACGCAGAGACACCAGCAGCATTGTCGGCAAATTTAACTCAATTCTGCTACGGTATCTCTGTGTGAACAACTTCGGTTAAATGTTAGTTAAAATTAACTTAACTCTCTGTGTAGACATAGCATAACATTCTCACCGTAACATTAATTTTCATCCGAAAAGTATGCACGGAAAATTTATTTCTGTTAGCTTCAAACGAAAATATTTAGGCACATCTAGTGGGAAAAAATGTACTGCCTGTTCGCTGCAGTAATTAATTTGGTTCGTTGGTTGTGATCAAAAACTTGACAGATCATTGACAACAAGCAAAAACAGTTAATTCAATATAATAAAAGCAAAAAGTGTTAAAAGTGCAATATTTAAGACTGCCGAGAATAGTTTTTGCCAGCCAAAAAACGTCTCAAAGTTAAGAAAAATAGCTAAAACAGGAGCAGAACGCGTTGGTGAACATAAAAAGCGAAGTAGAGCTCTTAAGAATGCAGCCGCAGCTGGGTCTGCAACTAATGATGAAGGTAAATTGATTGCAACATCGGCTGAGTTTCAAAATGCAGTTTTACGAAGCATCAGTGTATTTTAATGAATCTACAAATAACCAATCCCCAGAAAAACACACATACCAACCAAGTTGATACACTCAACAATCAACGTTCGCTGCTTTACGAGGCTCTCACTCAACATAGCAATTATTATGATCAGGAAGCAGGAGGTAATAATCAACAAGATTTGCCTCTGCTTTCGGAGGCTCCTTCAACGAGTACTATGCAAATGCAATCTAACATTCAAAAAGTGACAATGTTGAAAAGACATTCGAAAGCAACTAACACACCAACTGAACCAAAACAAGGACCGAAAATAACTGTTATTTTACAATTTTCAAATGAAAAAAATTGTTGAAAGACTTTTTCAAATAAACCATTATGGTACAAATGTCCTCAGCCTGACGAATATTAAGTGCCTTTTAAATTTTAGACTGATTCTTTAAAAGTTAAAATTAAAATGTTATTTTTTGCTTTGTATTTTTTCGAGGAAAAATAAAGGTTTTTGACTTTTATTTTATATGTCAAAAATAGTAGTTATTTTGTGGCTTTGATTTTTTCGGTCAAAAATATCAAGCAATTTGTGTTTTTTTAAAGGCCGCTTGACACATTGAACTGTTGACACCATGTGTAAATTGTCTCACCGATGAGATGAAAATAATGGTATCAAAATTATTTTAGACGGTAAAATGACTTGAACAAATATAAATTACCTGATATTTTTGCCCAAAAAAACTATAAGGCACAAAATAACTGTTATTTTTGTAGGAAAAAATAAAAATTAAAAGATAAAAGTTAATATGTGACACTTTCGACAAAAACCATAGCCGGACCGTACTGGATGCAAATATTGAAATATTGAACAGATTTTTATTCCATTTCGTATTGATTGAATTTCTTTTCAGATACTTTCTCTCTTTATTTCACACTAAAATCTCTCTTATTTCTTACTGTTAAAGAAGTTTCACTTCTGCCACGTGTACGTTCACGCGAGTTTTTTTTATTTTTATATTTTAAAATGCGTATAAGTTGAATAAAAATTGCAAATTGAATTGAAAAATTACAAATATATTTTTTGAAAAAAAAATTGTTTTTTACTATTTTTATTACGTATGATGAACATTATCATTAAAAAATCATGGCGGGCGTGATAAAACAAAAACTGTTTGAACGATCGTCCTGAAATTTTAATATGTTTTTTTTTTACACATGTCGATGCATGGAATGAACTACGGACAGAAAAATCGGTTCTATAGTTTTTGAGTTTTTTGCCGATTTTGACCAAAAAATTTGACAATTTTCGAAAAAACGCCGCCATTTTGTTATTTGCAACCAATATTGTTTTTCTAGTTCATTCCATGGCGGTTTTAATGCTGATAAAAATTCCGTTTTTGGGTTTTTTTTTCCGATGTCCCAGTGAATTGTAATCACGCCCGTAATGGTTTTATTTTTAGGTTTTTTTAAAATAATTCCAATAGCCATATATGTAAGGGAGAGTGGGGTGTTGTGAGACAGGTTTAGTTTTTGGACGATAACTTCTTTAAAAGTTAATATTTTTTTTTCTGGAAACATTTTTTGGATAGCTTATTCAATTACCTAACAAGCTGCCATGACATTTTTTTGAAATTCAAAATATTTAAGAATTTTCTTGAAGCCTGAAAAAAATATTGGAATTTTTGATTTTAAAAAATTATGGGGTGTTGTGCGACACTACTATAATTATAACAAAATGGAATTTTTTGCTTAAAGTCCTTATTGAAATGGAAAAAAATAAGGAAAAAATTAAAATACAGATAAGAAAAATTGTTCACGTTAATCTGATTCGGCTAACAGATGAAAAGTTCGATCACATTTATTGCAACTAATGAAATTGTTTTCGTCGGGACTGATTTTAGAATGTTAGGCTGCGATTATAGTGAGCGCCGAGTCAGACAGGCATGCAGGCTGAAATCTGTGTGAAAAAATGATCTATCTCGCTTGTTCACATTGCCTGCCTGCCTGCCTGTCTGACTCGGCGCTCACTATAAACGCAGCCTTAGTCGTGCATGCGTATAGTACGGGCTATACGTATTCATGAGATTTCACACTCCCTTGGCGAATCCAAAAAAAAAAAAGACTCTTTGGCACGTTTGCCCTACAAAAGATGCAAAAGTATATAAATCTTCATCATCTAATGAATTTTGTTTGTTTAAGTTGTTTTTTCATTCTTTTGGTCGGATTTTTTCCTCAATAATGCCACATTCTTGGAAGTTGTAAATACGGTTGCAAAAATAGGCATCTGGTCGCGTTTTGATTTTTGGAATAGGGGATCAAACTTCAGAGGACTAACCTTCTCTAGTGCACTGCTCAGCTCAGACGCCTTGAAAACCAATTTAATTTGTAAAATATTGGAAAAACTGGTTTCCTGCCAGTTTTGACACTTTGATATTCAACAAAATCGACTAATTTATCATTTGAAGCCGATGCGGAAAAAATTGTGCCTTCAACTTTTCCATATAACGGGTTCCATACATTCTAGATTTATCAAAATTATATGATTTGCAGACAACTCGAAAACAATTATCTTTTATGGCAATTTCTTTGATGGCTGTCACTAGGTGGATGGATGCCACATTTCCTTTTGGCTTTGGCGATACTTTATATGCATTTAGTGGCATGATGGCTATAAAAATGATGAAATAAAAATAAAAATTAACTGTCTCACAACACCCCATATTTACTGTCTCACGACACCCCATATTCGACATTTTCAAATGGCCACTGCGCCATCATCACCCGCAATTTTTTTTGCAAAATCACTTGGTGGGCTTAAAGGCAATGGAAGAGATATCATTTTAATAAATATTTACGTTCACGTTTAATTGGCAATGTTTCTGGAAATTCCACAAGGCAAACTGTAAAAAAAACTTTTAAGAGCGCGATCAAAACTCATAATTGTTACAGACACTAGGAACATGTGTCAATGGGATGAGTGCTCATAATAAGTGAGATCCCATTGAGAAAATATCTTACAGTTGTTGTGAGCATTCATAACATTACCACTATGTCAGATATTGACGTGTCTCACAACACCCCATGTCTCACAACACCCCACTCTCCCCTAAATAAAAAAATCAAAAAAAAAATTTGTTTTGTGTAATTTTTTTACTAAAAAAAATATATTTAATTTTTCGAAATGATATCTTATTTTTTAATCAACTTATAAGCATTTTAAAACATTAAAAGTAAATTTTTTTTGAAGGTGTCACGTTCCCTTAAAAGTGCAAGCATTCAAAATTTAACTTATTTCGCCATTTTATGTTTTTGTTTTGACATGTGCGTTGTTAGAAATCGATCGTAAGTTAAAGATGGGCCGGAAACAAAAAAAAAAAAGAAAAAAAAAAAAAATAAAGCTGAAAGACAAAAATTCTGCATCCGCACAATGATTGAAGATTATGTGCCGAAATCGGCGAAACAATAAATTGGAGGCGTTTAAGTATTTATGGTATAATAAAGCATTTTAAAGGAAAGGCAAATCTTGAAAACCGACCTCATACCGGTATACCATGTTAACTAATCACCAGCAATGAGAATAATTTTATAAGAAAGATTGAAAAAAATCCAAAAACTATTTCAACCTAGGTGGTAGGAGAAGTTCATGAAGAAATTGGTAAAGTAGTCCATCTGAAATTGGTTTGCAAGGCTATAAAAAAGCCAATTATAGTTTTCGAATGGCTCTCCTCAAAAAAACAAAACAATTCGAACAGCGAAACATGGAAGTAGGGTGGTAGTCAATGAATGTTTAACATTAATAAAAATAGCAAAATATTTATTTGAATATGACATCTGACGCCAAGGATACCAAACAACACGATGTAGTATTCTTCCAGACCTATCCAACGATATGTTGCACTCCATGAACGGACTACAAATACTTATGTAATAACTAAAAGACCATTTTTGCTGTTTTTCGGGACATCCAAAAAAGAAATATTATGCAGAGCTGAAACACTTTCATTTTAAGAGACGTCTTTAGATATTCATTTTTGTTGACCCGCATTGGTAGTCATGGTGTAGGGGTGTATGTCAGGGGCAGGTGCCAAAAATTCAATAAGATATTGTTATTCCGAAATATATATTCTAACAGAAGTCAACAATTTACCGCTCTAGAAAACCTATTGAGTTCCTGATGTCTAGAAGTATACCAACTCTCAACTGGTCAGCACTTAGTACCGAGATGAATCTAATCAACAGGTTTTGATTAATGGCAAAAGCTTTTTGCTAAGAGGTCTTTTGTTTTAATTAGAATTATTCAGAATTTTAAAAAATATCTGAATTCAAAAAGCCAAAAAACCGATTGATCCGGCAAAGCGGATGTTACCGTTGTGCTGGTATGCAAACGGCATGCACTCGTACCTTCAATTAGTGCTTTTACAGAGCACTGCTTGATAACTGTTTTGGTTGGCGTAGAAAATTTTTTCATTTGGAAATAATTCTCAGTTTTAATTTGATGTAATAAAATAAAATATATGTTATAAAAAAGCAACTTATAATAATATACAGTGTATCAAAAAAGTTTAGGCACAAGCAATGTTTCTGAAAATAGTTGTGCGAAGTATCTAATAATAACGATTTTGACCAACTTTTTAATGACGTAAGTACCATTGGAAATAGTTTTTTTTTAATATCTTAAAAATGTAATAAATTTAAGCGGAAAAAGGAAAAATCCCTATCAAAAAAGTTTAGTCACACTTTTTCCTTGTGTGTGTCTCATGTTGTTTCTTATTTAACAATACCTCTTGGTTTTTTGTCTTTAATTTTGCGCTTAAGTTATTTCTTAAAAGTTTTTACTGAGCTGATCTTAGTTTCGGTAAAGATTGAGCAAAATAAGCAGTGGAACAGAAATTTCGGTTGACGTTCGAAAAATAATTATTATCCCTACACCGTCTGCGAATCGAATAAAAAACATATAAAATTCGCCAAGTTGGTATCATTGTTTGCGAATTTCAAAAATTCGATTCGACTCAAAAGTCAAAAACAGACGAATAAAAATTTTAAATTAATTTTAGCATGAAAAAAACCAACAATCGCTAGTTCCCTAAAATTGTGCAGCTTATGGAGCAAAATTTTAACATTGTGTCTGAACTAAGAAGATTTGGATCCACAAAAGTCAGCCACAAAGACGTCACGGAACAGTTTTGCGGTGGAGTTCAATCACTGGAACTGCCGCTACGTGAAGGAAAAGAATAGCAAAGAGCGGTGGGACCTTTCACTCTTGGAACTGGCTGTTGATGCTTTACTAAACTTGAGGCATGCCGCAGCCCCCATCGGACAATAATTTGGCAAGAACCAAATTGCGACAGTTTCAGCTTCCACAGATGTTAACTTCTTTGAAATCAACGAAGAAGCGGCTGATGAAGAAGAGAATGAGGTAGCTGTTGATGAATATTCTCTTTCTGTGAGAGAATCTTCACCGTAATCTGCACAAAGTTTGTGTTTTCTCAAGTTATCCAAAGATTAGCTCAGTGCTGCTTAATATTTTATTTTTTTTATATATTAAAGAATAAAATACAAAATTTGAACTGAACTACATTTTTTTGACGTTTGTTTATATATTTTAACAGTTTTTGCTTTGGCAGCACTGAATTTACGGCGAATAAGTGTATTCGCTAACGATGATACCGCAAGAATAATAGTTCGCCAGCTGATTCGATTCGACTGCAACATTCGACTCGCGGACGGTGATAGGGGCATATAAATGTTTTCGTACAGAAAAAACCGTATCGCGAAACCGGTAAAATTGTAAAGTGATCATATTAAAGTGTAAGTTACATCATAAATCATTATATATGTAAAAATACCGGTAAAGTAAAGCGTAAGAGCTGATCTGGTCGAGCCAAAACATTAACGCTACACCAGGAGTGGATTGTAGTGCCTGCAGTTACTCAAAACCCTAAAAATTTAGCTGTTAAATTGTGCCACGAAATACAGTAACAGGTTGAAAAAACTTTGATGCCAAACCGCTTTGCAATACACTTAATAAAGCTGGATATACAGTACGAGTTTCTCGACGCAAGCTACAAATTTAAGCTTCAAGCAAAAAAAAGAGGTGGAGTTCACAAAATTCTACGTAAATGAGCCGGTTTCATTTTGGGATTGTATTATATTACCATTATATAGATCCAGCAAATCTTAATACAATTTGTTTGCATCATATGACACTCAAAGCTGTTTAAGAAAACTGAACAAAGAGCTGTAGGAAAATAACATTATTAACAGTGAAATTCAGTGGCGGAAATCTTATGATTAAGGGCTGTGTGGCGGCGTCTGGAGTTGGGAATCTCCTTTTTATTGATGATAAAATGGATAAACACCTTTGCTTAAATATTTAAAATGAGCATTTGACACCCAGTGTTAAAAAATTGGGACTAAAGGGGATAAAATATTTATTTAAACAAAATAACGACCCAAAAAATTGATCTTATCTTTTGTAGGAATGGCTTATCTAGCACTGAAATCAGCTAAAAACACCTACGCAATCACCCGATATGAACCCTATTCAGCATTTTTGGAGAATCAAAATATCATATTTCTTACTAGAAAAAATATCATATTAAATACTTCTAAAAATACGCTCAAGGAGGCAATACGTACCGAACGGTCAATAATATCACCAGAAAAGACATTAAATTTTGTAAGAATGCGAAGACGTTAAGAGGCGAAAATTCCGGCCAAAGGAGGTTTGAGCAAATATTAGAGGACTTGAAATTTACTCAGTCTGATAAAAACATAATCACTTTTGCCTAACTTTTTTGATTTCAAGATCATGGAAATACTTTTACTAACAAACTTAAACTCATAATAGCTTTCTGCCTAAACTTTTTTGATTCATTGTATTTATAAAGGGTGATTTTTTAGCAACTTTCTTTTTGGCAACACTGTTTTCGGCAGCACAGCTGTTTTCTCGTAATATGCTACGGTTAAACATGTTCAGTTTGGTTAATAATTTCACCATGGATCGACTCACAAACGAACAATGTTTCCAGATTATTGAATTTTACTATCATAATGGATGCTCAGTTAAAAAAGTGCATCGTGCACTCCTTCCATTTTACGGTAAATTTGGGCGACCTTCTGAGGCGGCTATTCGAAATGTTGTGACAAAATTTTGCACCAAATTTACATTACTGGATATTAAACCACCATCACGTATAGGAAGAGTGCGGACAGAGGAAAATATCGGAGCTGTATCCGCCAGTGTTGTTGCTGACCCTGAATTGTCGATTCGGCGCCGTTCGCAGCAATTGGGCCCCTCTGTTACTCCACTACGTGGAAAATTTTACGGAAGAATTTGGGTATGAAACCTTTTAAAATACAGCTGGTGCAAGAATTGATGCCACACGACCTACCACAACGGTTAACTTTTGGTGAATGGGCGCTGGCAAAGTTGGATGAAAATCCACTTTTTTATCGGAAAATTTCTGTTCAGCAACGAAGCTCATTTCTGGTTGAATGGATACTTGAACAAGCAGAATTGTCGTATGTGGTGTGAAGATCAGCCAGAAGCACTACAAGAACTGCCAATGCATCGGAAAAATGAACTGTTTGGTGTGGATTATGGGCCGGTGGCATCATTGGACCGTTCTTTTTCAAAGACTACGAAGGCAGGAATGTTACTGTGAATGGCAAGCGCTACCGTGCGATGATTACAAATTTTTTTTGCCCAAAATGGAAGAGCTGGCCTTGCCTGACATGTGGTTTCAACAAGACGGTGCCACATGTCACACAGCACGCGAAACAATGGCCCAATTGAGAGGCGAGTTCGGTGAACAGTTAATTTCACGTTCGGTACCGGTCAATTAGCCGCCTAGATCATGCGATTTAACGCATTTTTGTGGGGCCATGTTAAGGCTCATGTCTATAGCGAAAAGGCCGCAACGATTCACGCATTGGAAGTCAATATTGAAGAATTTATTTGAAAGATACCGGGCGATATGTTGGAGAGAGTATGCCAACATTAGACCCAGCGTATGAACCATTTAAGGCGTAGCCGTGGTCAACATTTACATGAAATAATGTATAAACATTGAATTATATAGATCATTATATTGACTAAAATAAAGATTTCATGCATTTCTCTAGATTTTATGTGTTTTTTTTTTAATCAAATCCGAAGGCTCATAAAAAATCACCCTTTAATATAGTTAATAAAAATAATAAAATATAATTAGAAATAATTATAATTACTAAAACATAATTCCATAAAATGTGAGTGCGGAACGCTTAATTTTTTTGAAAAATTTCTTAGCACATTTTTAGGCATTTTTTGTTTTGTGATTTATTGAAACTTCAAAAAGTTAATATATTTTTTTTCATTTTGATATTTTCAGTTTTACAAAAAAATTTTTAAACTTATTTTGCATACCTACTATAGCTTCCGTTTTTACTTCAAGGTATTTTATAAATATTTAGAACTAAAAATTGTTATTTGCACAACTTAAAATAAATGGTCACGAATATGTGACCATCGCTGATTTCTTATTTAGCTTAAAGAAAGTCAATATTTTATGTTTTATCTTTATTAAAACCGGGCCCGTCATTTTTGACGGAAAAGAACTAGTGATATATAACTAGAAAGGTAAGTATATTTGTGTTCCGTTTTGCAGGTATGTTAATGTACCATCTTTCCTCTGTAATGACGGATTTTCATTTTCTATGTAAAAAGTAGTAGCAACGCACATGTTTTCATTCGGACAGAATGGCTTGCTTTTTAGGCTTCTCATTTGTACCTTTCAGGCGAGAAGTTTTATTGGTTATTTTCTATCCAAACGAATTTACAAAATATAAACCATTATTTCAAATTGTTTTTAAATTTTAGACTGCTCGCTATTTTTTGGTACTTTTATAAATACTTTGTTGGCTGTATTGCAACTTTTTACTTATTTTCCATAAAGAAACATGAACAAAGCACAGAAAAATATGAAGTCGATTTTGGAAGTTATGCACTAAAAGAAAAATAAAGCACAATTTCAAAAAACCAAGAGAGAACAGAACAATAAAAAGTTTTTACATAAAATAATCAAAACTCTTTCCTTTTTTTTTTTTATTTTGTCAAAACATTTTTTGTACAAATCTTTACACCAAAAAGGTAACCTAAATTGTACCGACTGAATATTCTGACTGAATGAATGTAGGTTATATTATAAAAAATTCAATTATGTTCAAGTATGAGATATGATTTTGACGAAATTTGTACGGAAGAAGAACGTTTTGGTTTTTTTTTTTTGTCAAAAAAACTGTCTTATTTAAAGTTCTAATTAAGAAAGAATAAAATTTTTTGAACAAATTCAAAATGTTAAATAAAAAAAAGAAATGCATGCAATTCTTATTTCACTCACAAAGATTTTTGAAAACTTATGTTAAGAAAAAATAAAACAAATAAATTTATTTTTTATTTTTAAAAACTTTATGCGAACTTTATTTGTTAATTTCTTGCTTTGTTTATATGTATTTTTTCATTTAATTTCATATATTTATATATATATATATATATTCACTTGGCTTTGTTGGAAAATCATTAAAAGTTAAACATCAGTAGATGAATTAGAAAAAAACATTATTAATTACCTAGGCATGCTTAGATTAGATAAACGAACTTTTGTTCAAAAAAAAATTTAACTTTTTTTTCACAAATAATTATTAAAAAAAATCAAGAACAGCAAATGAAAAATAAGTTAAAAATTAATTTCTTTAAAAATGTTACATAAAAATTGTCATTTTGAAATAATGTAAATAAAATAAAGATAATTATAAAATGCCGTTAGATTGTGTCTTTCTTCCATTGTTATTGTTGCTGTTGTTGTTGTTTCTTGCATTTGTTTTAAATTTAATTAATATTTAAATAATTAAATGTTTTAATGGAAAGCGCAGTTGCATAATTATTAATTAATTAATTATTTAAAGTTATGCTAATTGATAATAGTTGTTGTTTTTTTTTCAATTAATTTAATGCTGTGTTTTTGTTTTGTTTTAATTTTATTTTTAATTGTATTCAATGCCAGCTAACAATGTTTTTGATTAAAATATAATTTTATTTTATTAATTTATTTATAATATAATACAATTTATTGAGTGTTTAAATTTAAAATGTTTAAATATTTCACAAGCAGAAAATGAATGCATTATTTTTGTTTTTATCGAGTGTTTTATTTTTCATCAATATAATTTTAACAAAACACAAATATTGAACTTTATTTTAAAATAATGCTAATAATTTTTAAGACTATTTGGAAAATTTTGTTAAAAAAAAACTTCAATATAATTGGAGAGGAAAAATGAAACAAGAGAAGGCTGAAAATTATTTACAAAATTTTATGTTTTTTTAAAGAAAAAGCGTTATTGCGAAAATAAAGTAAAACAGCATTTTTTTAAAATATATGTTTTTTTATTAAGTCAAATGTTTGTTATATTTTAATGTTCTGTTTTCTTATTTTCAAGAAATTTGCTTAGTTTTAATGGAATAGTTCTTGTTGTTTTTCTTGTTGCTGTTGTTTTTGTTGTTACTTATGTTATTTTCTATGATGTTTGTGTTGAATGCTAAAATTTCTTCTTGTTTAACACTGCAGCCAAAAATTTGTTAAAATTTTAAGCTCTAGAGATGGCCTTAACGCAAAAAGTGGCAACTCAAGTTATCAAGTTTTGTTGAATGAATTTGAAAGTATTTTTTTTGTCACAAAAATAAAATTTTAAACCGAATTGGTAACAGTAATTTGAAATTACAGCTTTTATCCTCAAATGCATGTTTTCGGTTTTACTTCTTTATAACCTTTGAAAAACAAAATTCTTGCTTTACATTTTCAATTATGAAATTACCAACTTATACCTTGAACGTATCAATATAAATTTAATTGAATTTTTATTAAAATATTTTAGTTAGCAACTGATCGCTAATATCGATAAAAGTTTGAATATCTTCCATCCCTAACTGGCTTAACTTTGCTGCAGAGCTTTTTTTTTTTTTTCAAACTAACCAGCTCATTTGGTTTTAACAGCCGATATTGTTTATTTATCTGCCACTACTAGCACAAATAAAGAAACACGAAATATTTACATAAAATATAATCTTAATTTAGTGATTCAAACAGAAATGCATCATGTTATTAATAACGGTATTTACTAACGATCAATGTCAAGATGTTATATAATTAAAAAAATGGACAATCATGGCACAAACAAGGCCAACAAAAATAGTACAATTAAGACATCACTAGACATTAGCAGTAGCTACAAATATATCAAAGCTTTTTGCACTTTTTCTACTTTAATAGCTTTAAAAATTCAATTGTATTTTTTATTTAACTGCTTTTTGCTACAGTGGTTGTTTTGCTATTTTAAACTGGCGCCTTAGTTTTCAATGATGTGAAACCGTTATTTTGACTGTTCAAATTCAAATAATTTCTGCTTAAATAAATAATAATAATTTCGAAAAAAAATTCATCGATTTTTTTTGCAATTTTTTTTTTTTAATTAAATCGAGACTTTTGCATATACAAACATTTTTATATAAAATGCTACTACATCACGTTGTTCTTTTTGTTGTTGTTGTGTATTTGTTGTTGCCATGTTGTTGTTTTTTGCGTAATTGTTGTTAATTATCGATGCAACTGTTATGCTCTGCTCAAATGTTGTCAATAAAATAGTCCAAAGTTGTTGTTGTTGTTTCCTTTTTTTAACTTCTTTTGAGAGCTCCTGAATGCCAGTAACAATAGGTTTTGTTGTTGTTTTTATGTTTTTTGTATAAGAAATTTCTTTTTTATCTTTAGTTTTATATTTGTTGTTATTGTTTTTGTTATTGATTAAATATTTTTTATTTAAATTTAATAGATTTTCTTTTATGGTTGTTGTTATTGTTTTTGTTACTTTGTTTTTATTAAATTTACTTCTTTTAATATTAATTAAAATATTTTTATTATTAATAATTTTTTGTTGTTGTAGTTGTGTTTTAGATGTATTAAAATATTGTTGGTTTTTGGAAAATTTCTGCCATTGCAACTGTCATGGCCTATGGAACCTAGAAAAAAGCAGAAAAAAAATTTAATATTGTAAACAGGACAAGTGTAAAAATTAGAGTTTGTAAATATTACATAACAATAGGGTCGATCAAAATATTATATAAGCAGCATTGCAAAGATTTTTGTCAAAGGCTATGGAAAGAATATCTTGAAATCCAATCTCACCAAGTAAACATTTTTTATAAAATACAATGAAACAATTTTGCAGGTGTAAATTTGACTCATATGCCTTTTTTTCTCTTTATAATGAATTTTTCAAACAAGTTTCTGTTACGCACGCCAATAGCTTTGTGTACCGAGAAGTCATTTATAATTAGGGGATTCTCAAATAAGAAAAATCAAAACAAAAATAAAGAAGAGAGTCACATCAATAACAATTTTGGCATCAGTTGCCGGTGTTCAGTGAATCGATAATGACGCAGCGCAGTAGCATTTGTCTTGAAAAAAAAATTATAAATTATCAATAAAGTTGAAGAAGGAGTAAAAAAAAAGATCAAAAGATTATCAAATATTTTAAAAAACAAAGCAGTGATTCTAAAAAATGTAGAAGACGAGCAATTGAGCACTAAACGCAAAAGGCTTCGAACCTGACTTTTTGAGGATATTGATGAAGCTCAAATGGGTCACTGCTGCACGTGGTAAAAATTTTCCTTTATCTGGGCCATTATGAGGCAAGAATCCAAAGAGTTCGCTGATTCATTGGGTCACGAAGATTTTGAAGTTAGTACAGGATGGTTAGACACATTTAAAAAACGGCATGGCATTATAAAAGAAAATCCTTATGTGGGGAAAGTGCTGACGTCAACATAAGAGATCGTGATGAATGGGTTATGAACATTTTACCGAGACTGATACAAAAATATGATCAAAATGACATCTTTACTGCCGATGAAACTGGATTGTTTTTCAAATGTTTGCCACTAACATTCACTAACATTCAACACTAACATTCAAAAATGAGAAATGCTTTGGAGGAAAACAGAGCAAAGAGAGAATTAGCAAGTCCTAGTGGCAAGGTTTGGAGAAACTAGAACTGCTTGTGATAGGAAAGGCCAAAAATCCTAGATGTTTTAAAGGAGTAAGATATCTAAACGTGGATTATCAGTTCAACAAAAAAGCCTGGATGACAAGTGGCATTTAGAACTTGACAAAAAATTCGTTTCTCAAAAAAGGAAGGTTTTACTTTTTATTGATAACTGCACTGCGCATCCTAAGGAGGTAAAATATACGCTGCAAAATATTGAGCTTGCGTATTTTCCACCCAACATGACGTCTTTGCTTCAACCAATGGACCAAAGCATTATCTACAACATAAAACAACTTTACAGAAAACGAATTTTGATGAACTGTCACAAATGGATGAGAACGAACATGTTTTGGCCGTAGATTTGCTTCAAGCTATTCGAAATTTAAGCACAGTGTGGAATGCTTTTGGCTCATTCCATACAGACGAGTGTGGCGTTTTGACTACTTTATCGTGCTGAAAATGGTATTAACTGATTAAAATTTTAGCAATTTACTAAAGGGTATTTTAGAAGATGCCCCAAGGTTTCAAAATGCTAAAACATAATGCAATTATTTATACTAGTTTAATAGTTACATTCGCTTAAACACCTGGGACGGGTGTGACGAGCACAAGTTTAAAAACTAAAAATTCTGAGTTTAACATTGAAATTCAGTCCATCTGAAACAATGAGACCATTTTTGACTTGCATATATTCAAATTTAATATATTTTCTGTTGAATACCAGTGAAAAATATTTTGAAAAAAATGGCGATAACCATTATTTTTAAACTTTTAAATGGGACGGGTGTGACATAACATTGTCCCGGGTGTGACGAGTGCGAATGATATGGGAATTATATGTAAGAACTTAATGGGTATAATAACTTTCACATATTTTTGACACCTTAATCAAAAAAATATGTTTTTAATTAATGTATTAATTTGAAAAAAAAATATTTTTTTTGCAAAAAATTTTTTTGCATGAATTTTTTATCAAATTAATACCTATACAAATAATTTCAAGTTTTTAATATATATAAAAAAAAAATATTTTTTTGCAAAAAATTTTTCGGATGAATTTTTGATCAAACTAATACCTATACAATTGAATTCGCTATACATGAATTTACAAAACTTGTTTTAATCAAAGAATTTATTCATATACTTGTAAAAATTTCATTATTAAAAAAAAATTTTGGAAACCGTTCCGGGTGTGACCAACTTCTTGCAACGGAAATGAAGAATAAAAATAATTTATTGAATGAAAAAAGTTAACAAATTTATGTAAAACATCAACATCCTTACTTTTGGAAAGTTTCATTCTTATCATAAGCCCATGTTGCTTCTTAGGAAAACTATAGCCTTTTTTGGGACGGGTGTGACACAGAAAAAACACTCAGTTTAAATATTTTGTACTTTGAAAACGCAGTAACCAATCATTATTGCAAACTATTCTAACACAACATTAACATCTTTTTTAACATTACTGACCTTATTTTTTTAAAGTTGTATCAAAAGATGACTGATTTCAAGGTTTAAATTAAATCAAAATATTTAAAAAATTTTTTCAACTCGAAGTTTGTTTAGTTAAATTGTCCAAATAATATAAAAAAGCATTTAATTTAAAAATATTTTTGCAGCAGGACTAACTTAAGATTCCACTTCAATTCGAAAACCAAAAATTACTTCAAATACATGCATTTTACAATTCATGTTTCCGTTCCTCATTTCTGTGGAATGAGCCTTTTGTAAAACCTGAAACAACGAAAAACGAATTATTTCAGAAAGGCAGGATTTTCGAAAGATGGAATGCAGGCTCATTGGGATGACGAAGATTTTCTTCCGTTAGCTGATTTGGCTACTCTACAGGCTTTATTTAGGAAAGTAACAAACGTGGATGCATCATTTGAAGATTATGTCAATGTTGATATGGGCATTCCGTCCGATGAGGATATTCTGAACAATGTTCTGGAAACTCGTGGAGTTCGGTCTATTGTAGGAACATATTTATTTATTAGTTTTGTGTGCTTACATACACATTTTAATCCTAATGCCAAATAAATGGGTGATAAACATTACTTCTACTTTTACAGATTCAGATAACGATGAAGAAGAACTGACGGGTGAATAATTGGCTGATGTCAATGAGACGATACCTACATTGGAGCACGTTTCTTCATCAATTGACGTACTTCGAACTTTGGTGCAGATGAAGAGCAACGTGCCGACTAATGTATTGAGGTCTCTGAATATATTAGAAGGTTTTGTTGATGAGGAGAAATGGAAGAGTGTTATTCAAACTAAAATACCTGATTATTTTAAATAAAAATGAAAAAAATATAGTTTTTATACAATGGTTCTGTTATTTGGTATTCGAAGATTTTGTTGAAGAAGAAATATGTAAAAGTGTATCCCAAACTAATATGCCTAATTGTTTTAAATAAAAAGTGGGGAAAAAACATAATTTCTTTATAATGAAGTTTCTATATAATGAAGTAATTTTCTGGTCCTGTCAAGATTCATTATAGGGAAGTACGACTGTATTTTGTAAAAAAAACTGTTGTTTTAATTTCCTTAGTTGCGACAATAGCGACAAAAGAATCGTTTTTCTTTCCTTTTTCATATTACCAAAAGTGTTGGAATCATATAAAAAAAGACACACCCTTACTTTTCACCCCAAACCTTACCAGCCTGTAATTTTTCAATTTAATTCAATTCAATTTTTTTTTAATCGTTCAAATATCTTATAAAATAATGCGTGGGGAAAAATGTTTTTAGGCTTTTTTAACGAACTTTAAAAAACACTCAGTTTGTACCTCTAAACTAGAATACCTTCTTCATTTTTGGAATTTCTTGGTTTTCACACTTGAAAATTATTTTTTGAAGAAAAATAAGCGCTGTATTAAAAAAATTCCTTTCAGCCGAACACATCGTGATATTGTTTCATAGAGTTAATTACAACTCTATTCACGTTTAATTATAAAAACAAATTTCAAATTCAATATCAGCGACGTCGAAAACCCTTAACAACGTTTGAAACAGATAAAGACATTTTAAAATTGAATTTTGAAATTTAAGCCTCAACTACAAAATCAACGTTGTAAAAAAACCTTCTTTTAAAGATTTTCATATATTTGGCCAGAAAAAGTGGTTAATGAGATCTTAGTCCATTAGCGCAACCAAAGGGGGGATTTCGGAGTTTTAACCCCCCTCCCCCCCAAAAAAAATTATTGTAGTTCCACGCAAAATGGACTTCAATCAAAGTGAGTCACATGAAAAGCAATCACACGTTTTATGAAATGAGTGAAAGTTCCAATTGTATATTTCAAATTGATTCTGTTTGATGCATAATCTACTAATAATATTTTATTCTTTCAGACTGCACATCAAGCCGGATCGATTTTGTATAGAGATAATAAAGTTAGCCGGACACCGACTCATAAGTAAGAGGTACTCTTAAAAACTATAAAATGTTTTTTTAAACATTTATAAAAAATGTATTTTTCTTGGTATTCACATGTCTTTTAGCTTATTGGAAAAGTATTGAGCTCTTTTTTTCTTTTGGTGTATTGTATGGTCTGGTTTAATCAAAATTGTGTTTAAAAAAATATATAATCGAAAATCATGAATTTTGTAATGGAGCGCTATCTGGCGTACATTTTACTAAAAACTGGTTACCAGAAATCGATTTTGCGTACATAAAAACCCATATGTACCCACTAATATATATATACTCAACTAGATTTGCCATAATCGAACAGAAATTATGGCAATTCCATAATAATTGAGCTGAAGGAAGCTTTTGAATATCGATTTCTCACATTTTATATAATTGTGACACTTAGTTTTGGTTAAACAGCACCATACAATGGAAAGAACAGATTTTCCAATAAATTTAAATCCATGTAAATATCGTGAAAAATATATATTGTACAGGTATTCAAAACAACCTCTTTTCGGAAATGATGAAATATCGATTTTTTTGGGGTCTCAAAAGAGTTTGAAATTGAAAACAAAAAAATTTAAAATATCTTTTAAGTTAATAATGTGTACCATAAAAATGAAGAAAAAAAAGAAAAAAAAAAAAAAAAATATGAAGAAAAAAGTTTATTAGTTCAGAAGAACCAATACCGCTTCATGGGGATTTCTCCGATTCTAACAAAATTATACAGAAATTGTTTTTAAGAGTCCCTTTAACTTTTGAGTCGGTGTCTAGTGAAATTGAAATTTCGATCCGACTTACTACACATGTTTAATTTTTGCTATGTTCTGATTCTGATCACTTGAGTTGTTAGCACTTGGGTTGTTAGCAATACTTCGACTTGAGTTTTCTTTTCAACTTTTAGCATGGAAACCACAAATGCGACTTGAAATATTTGGATTTTTTTCCAAATTCAAAAATAAGACAAAATAAAAAAGCCTGAATTTGAGGAAAATTGGTTGAGTCACTCGCCACCGAAAAATAATTCCGATTGACTTCCAAAACTGAGAAAAAAATTCACAATTCCTAATTTTTCATCGTATTTTCCAAAATCCATTTCATAAAAATTTCTCTAAATTGTAAAATATTATCCGATATTAAGGAATTATGGCTTATTATGTAAAAAGATGTTGGTTTAATTTTTCTTCTATTGACATATTCATACCCAGTGACATGTTATAGTAATACGGTATTACTTATACAATGAGCAAGTGCTGACTTAAATCGAAATAATATATTTTAAACGTTATGTCTTTACTACACCTTTTAACGATAGGTCATTTCTACACTTTTCCAAAGAGCCCTCATTCATTAAAATCGGATAATATTTTCACTATGTTGAGGGTTTTCCATGAAATGATTTTAAAAATCGAATGGAAAATTATGAATAAGGTTATAAAAGTCAATTTTACATGTAATGTCATCAGCTATTTTGGTGGCGAGGGACTCAAACGGTTTTCCTCAAATTCAGACTTTTTGTTTTTCATCCCAAGTCATCAGAAATTTATAAGATTGTAAATCTTTTATAAGAAAATGCATCATATTTAGAGAAAAATGTTATAGAATTTGCTTTAGAGAATGCTTTTCTCTAAATGTGATACGAAAAATGCCCTAAAAATGATATAAAGATTTCATGACAAAGAGAGATAAATAAAAATACATCGTTTTTATAGAATAAGACTTTTTTATTTTTGAGAAAAGATTTCTTTTTATTGAAGTACATACTTCGCAAAGTGCATTTTTTATCCAAATATAGGAACAATTTGTATTTTCCATAAATTTTTCTCTATAAATGAGAATTTTTTTGTGCGATATAAATACTTATCATTATTAGAGATATGAAATATTTCCATTTCCCAAAAGCGAATAAATATTTCTTCGAAAAATTGAAAATTTATTCGAATTGAAGAACATTATATTTGAAAAAGAGAAAATTGCTATTTTCGAAAATAAAAAATTTTTCATCGGAGAAAGATAAGTCATTTTTATGAATGTGTGGTATACTCGGGATCCAATAGGGGAAAAAATATAGTGCTGGCCATGCCTGAAGTTAGATCTAGGAATCATAAGTGAAAAATTGAACGCACTAACCGTTACAACACAGCAGCTATAATTACGTAAAATCGTTTTTATTTGTAAGTTTTACATTTGATAAAACTCCCCCCAAAAAAAATTCCTGTTTGCGCCCCTGCTTTAGTCCATTCGATTGAACGAATGCAAAGAAAAAAAAATCTATCATAAATGAACCCGGTGACTTGGAAAATTAAAAACTCGGCCATGTTGCAAAAGTTAACATTTATTCTTTCTTTTTTTTTTGGAAATTACGATTCAATCTCAGTCGAGTTGTGTTGAATTTTCATTCCTTGATATTCTTTGTATAATTATTAAAAATTTCTACATAAAAATCATTTTTTTACAAGAACTTAACTACATGGTTAAAAGTTTTGGATTAGTTTTTAATCCAAACTTTGGTTTAAAGGAATTTTTAATCCTAAAAGTACTATTTTTTATTCCATATTTTAGTTAAATTTTTTTAATCCAAAAAAGTTTAAGTTTAAGACTATTTTTGAATTACAATAGCTGAATTACAATGCAGCAGTCGCAGTGGCAGCAGCTGTTTCAGTGGCAGCGGCAGTGATCAGCTGTTTCGTATTTTACTGCCTGCAAATTACAATTTAGCAGTGGCAGCGTCAGCATCAAAGCAGTGAATGTGGAATTTTTCTTAGTTTAATTATTTGCATGTTGGCAGTGAATTTAGAAATAGGGCTAACCTCGGCAGTACTGCTTACAACCACTGATGCTATGTAAGTTTCACCATTGAACAACAGTATTCCTAAAATATCAGCTGATCAATGCCACTGCCACTGACGCTGCCAGTGCCGCATTGTAATTCATGTATAAGATTAAAAACTACTAATACTACGAAATTTAAGCTAAATATAATTCTGAATATTGTTAAAGCATCCGAAATTTATATTTAATTAAATGAAACAAATTGTTTATTAAAATTTGAACCAAAATATTATTTTATACATTATTACAGTAAGCAGTGCTTAAACCTTTATGGATTAAATAGTAATCCTTTTCGGATTACAATTTTTTAAACTTTTTTGGACTAAAATCTAATCCTTTTTGGATTATAATATTTTAAACTTTCTGTGGATTAACAATTATTCCTTTTTGGATTAAGAAATTTTAAAAATAAATTTTGCGGATTAAAAATAAATCCTTTTGGATTGAAAAATTTAAAACTTTTCATTGGATTAAAAAATAACCTTTTTTTGGTCGTGTCCTATATGTAATCCAAAAAAGTTTAAAATTTAGTCCAAGATTTTTAACCGTGTATAAATTGTGTTTGTTGTAACCATGTTAAAATTAAAAAAAAAATCTTTTTTGATTTCTTTAATATATGATGTGCATAAATGTATGCTTTATTTAGAGTTTCTATCGAAAAAATTTAAAAATGTTTCTGGTGTTTGTATTTTTATAATTTTATTTGCGCAGAAAGGCAAGATTTAGTGAATAAATTATGCCAATATTCCGAATTTGCGCGAATTTCCGAATTTTTCAGCAAATATTTGAAATTTTTTTCTATTAAACCATTCATATAGAATGACAAAAAAAAAAATAAAAGAAGTCCCAGCCAAACCCGTTGAGTCATTTATGAGTGATGCCGTTACCAACGAACATTATTTCATTTTTGTTATATAGAAGAAGATCTAATTTTTATTTCGCCAAAAGCAAGCATACCGTTTGTTAACTATAACCAAATCTTAGTTTTCAGTGTAGAAATCAAGCTAAGAAAAACCATTATTCAAATATTGTATTTAATATAATCGATAAATTGATTAAGTATTACTACTGCATACTTGGTTTTTAAATACTCAAAAATGTTAAATCAATTTTATGCCTGTAACAGAACAAAACTAGAACATTCTTGACATAGGGAAGGAAGTGTTTTTAATGGCATTGAAAAATACGAAATCCTTTCAAGCTCGAAATTATATTCAGCCATGTTTGATCTGCGCCCGATAAATCCTCACCCACTCATATGTCACTTGAGCGCCCACAACATAGATTTTTGGTAAACAATTTTAACAAATTGCAAACAAATCAAGTGAACTATCGTGTAAATAAAATAAAAATGAAAAAAAAAAATAAACCAAAAACCGGCACTGTAATAAAAGCTCAAAACCTAATCAAACATAAAATTAAAATAACAAAAATAACAAAGAAAATATGTTACATAGTATTATGGAATCAGGAAAATGCAATCAAGTGCTGCATGAAGCAAATAAATGTGACTCGATTAAGTCAGCGAAAAGAAAACAAAGCGAATAAAAATACAAAAAATAATACAAAAAAGAAAAATGGGCAACAGCAACAACAAATTTTAGGTAAAGCCCTCATCTAATGTAAAATGTAACTGTGTGCGCTGCTGATAGGCCATTACAGCGCCACCATTTTGTATAAATTGTACAAATTCCTATTTTGTTTTTTTTTTTTTTTCATTTATTTTATTCGTGAGCTTTTTGCATTAAACGCAGCAGCTGAGCATTTAATGTGCTCGCTGCTATTGTTTTTGTTCTCTGTACTACGCTGTACTTGTTATCCTTGTGGCTTAAGAAATTCTTGTGAACATATAACAAATGATGAACTACGACGATTGGCGGTTGAGTGCAAAACTAGTTAGCAGTCGTGGGTGTGCTTTTTGTATAGTTGTAGTGGGCATGTGTGTGTGTGTGTGTGTGTGTGTGTAACGAAGCGAGTCGGTAGGTGTATTTGTAAACTAACAATGAAAGTTCCAGAACAGCATACAAAAGGCAGCCCACTCTCCACTTCACTCACTTTTTACTTGACTTACTTCCTGTTATATTCTTTTAATATTTTATGTAAGTTTAATCTTTGTTGCCCATTTTTTCTGTTCTTTATTTATTTTGTATAGAATTTTCTCATTCAAGGCCTTCGAGCTTCTTGGACTCTTGAAATATGTAACGTCTTTTGTGCGCGGTCTTTTTATTATGGCCTGGCGATGGCATCCGAAATAACGGTTACAGCACGAATAGCGCGATTACAACAACAATATATAACGGCATGAAATTTTTGTAGAACTCTAGCAAGGTCGTGAGTTGCAAAAATCATGTGCTTCATGGATCAACAAATGATTTTTTAATGGACAGCAATTAGGACGTACTGCCCACTCATGTAAAGTCGGTCGAAACAGTTTTGGCGGTGGTAGCAGCTAGGCGTGCATATTTTTTAAAATTTATACACTTCAAATTGTTTGATGTTGCATAAGTAAAATAAAGTGCTGCATACAGCACATTTTAGTGTTAAAGTTCAGACAATAGCACGAAGGTAAAAAACATGCGGCATAATTTTATACGTTATTAGAGGATGAGGAGTAATAAAATAATTCAATTGTACTCTTCACAGAGCTTAATAATTTAATCCTAGTAAAAAAGGCAACGAAATATATTTCCAGCGGGAAGAAAAAAGTAAATAAAATTAAAAATAGCCCGAAATTATTCGTCTGTTAGTAAATGTTTCAAGAGAATTTCTAATTTGAAAATAACACCGACAAATACGGACGAAGTGAACTTTTTAAATAATCATGAGTTTTGAATTAATCCGAAAAAGTTTTGGCCATCGGCTGGTTTGTTTTTATATCACTAATTATTTTGACACTGAAAGTTAGTCCTCGTCAAAAAATTACAGAAAATTTTGAGCATTAAGTTCGATAATAATGTTAATTAAAATGCTTAATCTTTCTAAAAATCTAAAATCAAAATACCTGAAAAATTTTGAACAGTGTTTTTTCCAATCAATCTAAAAAAACAACCCGCCGATGATACATTATTTATGATCAAACCATCAAACAATAGCTTTATTCTAATTGTAATTCAGAATAAACAATTGAAATTCAGAAGTTTCATTTCAAATTAAGAAAAGTCAACTGAAATTCAGAAATTCGGTTTACATCAGGGATGCTATTTTGAGTGGAATAGTACTTTTTTGAGTACTATTGACACTACAAAAGTACCCGAGTACCTTCTTGCCGAAAAAAGTACTCTGGTATGTCAAAGAATTTTGCTTGAACATTTTTCAAGAGTAAAAAAATCATTTTTAAAAAAGAAGTCATAAACTTAAATATTCCCAGAACAAGAACTTTAAAAAAAAGTGCAACATTTTATTAAAATTCGCCATATCTTTGGTCAGGCGGCAAAGATTAGATATTTTTTGGATCAGATAGTAAGATCTTCTTCAGTATTACTATTTCAACCATTTGTTTATTTGTAACTGTAACACCAGCTTATATTTTTACGAAAAACATGGGTTTAGGATGTTTTTCAAAATGGTTTAGCTCAATATCGCTGGCTATCGTTGCAGCAAAAAAAAAATTATGTGCAACCGTCTTAGAATCGATGAAGGTTAATTTTAAGTTGGTGGCAATGACAACTTTTTTAGAGGTCGAGACACCCAAATATACATATTTAACGGGTTCTGAAAGAAAGCATGATTATTTATTATTCCTGTATGTGATAAATATAATAAAATTTTAAAAAGTATTGTTTTAATTTATGTATCTATTCACATATCATTACTAAGTAAAAAGTACCCGAAACAATAAAAAAGTACTATTTGCCTTTTTAAAAAAGTACTCTCGAAAATGATTCGATATCATCACTGGTTTACATCGAAAAAAATGACATATTTTAAAACCAAAAAAAGGACCATTGCAAAAAATCGATGGAATAATGAAAAAAAAAGAAATACGAAAGAAAAGATAAGACTATAAAGGGTCCGGGCATTCGTCAAACATTGTCCGTTGTAATCGTCAATGTAGTAGGGATTTATACCCAAAGCTAGTTTGATTTTCATTGGGCAGTTAGAATGTGGTGGGATCCAAACCATACGCACAGACCTGAATATCTTAAGGACCAATTTTGCCGATTTTATTGAGATGAGTGCTTATACTGAAGATGAAGCCATATTTCAACAGGATGATGACCCAAAATACGCGTCGAAATTGTTGCTGTGGTCAGCACAAAGTCACAATCTCAAATCGATTGAAAATATGTATGCAATCGTGTAGATAAGGTGAGAGCAATACCAAACAGCCCAGCCCGGTCTAACCTAGAAAAGCTGTGACAATGTGTGCAGAGGTAATTACAAGCGAAATATTACTAAATGGCTTTGAAAATGTTCCAAAACGTAAGAAAAATGTCACAAATAAAGGCATAGTCTGCCAAGGCAAAAAAATATTGAAAATATTTCTCCAATCATACCGTCCTCGAAGAGGAAATTTTTTTTCTTTAAACCTTATACTTTTCGTTTTGTTTTATACACTATTTTGTTAGGATAAGCCCTTTCAGTCACAGCGTGATCGCTACGGTCATATTAAATTGATTATCCAGATTGGTTGCAAATGGAACTTCGGTTTTGAGGGTCATTAATTCAGATTGTGAGGACTTTTTGTGTAACTCATTTCAAATCTAATGTTCGAAGTAGCAATGTCAAGTAGCAAATTCTTCGTTTTTTAGAAAGTCCTGTATGAAAGAACTCGTAATAGGGTTTTTTCATTCACCTATTATGAATCTCTTGTAAGAAGTACTATTTGACAATTAACAAATTAATATTTTTTCACAATAATAATAATTTTGTTGTTTATTTTTTAAGGCCGCAATAACCGCAACAGCTAGAGAACTTGTTCGCACTCAAGTAATATGAACAAAAGAGTGAAACGGTTTCCATTAAAAAGCTTGAAAAGTGCACCCTTATTTTAAAGATGACCTGGAGACAGTTCCAAAAAATAAGTTCTAGTTTAAAACTTAGTTCTAGTAAAACCTGGTTTAACGGTACATTATTTCCCTTATATCGAACAGAAAAATCCATAAGAGAAAAAAGACTATTTGGCGGTTTTTGAAGTGGGTGAAAAATAATATATTTTTTGAGCTGTCTCGAAGTTTTTTTTTTAAAATAACCGGAAAATGAAACAGAAAACTTCTTGAAAAGCATGTACAATACGGGAATGATCTATTGGCCTTTAGCTCATCATCTTGTATTAAGATATTATCTAAATAGCACTTCAGATTCGTGATCAATGACTCCGAAAACCCTCGAAAATCAAAATAAAGCTCATAATTTTGAGTAGAAAAATGTATGACTGAAAGGGTTAGACAAGAAATAAATGAATAAATTTTCGATTTGCTTTGATATTAACCTTTTATTCACTCTATAAATGCAAAAATTTCAAACATACATTGTATATAGCTTATTTTCAATGAAATAGTATTTCACTTTATTTTCTTCAAAAGCTTGAAAGCTAAAGTGAACTCTGCGAACAAAAAAAAAAAAAAAAATTGGGTTGATAGTGAAAACGGTTAATGGCAGTAACATACTTGATGTAAACACAAGTAATCTGCATATTATTTTCATATTAAGATGCGTGTGTGTATTATTTTTATTATAAAAGTTGTTTGTTGACATATGGGAAGATATCCTTTACAGTTCCGTCAATTTTTTGCTTCCATTATTTTTAAAATATTAAAATGAAAAAAATTGCGGATGGAAAGAATGCTGCTTTTATATGCAATAAATTTCGATTTCTCACAGACAAATAATAATAATAATAAAATAAATATGTTGGCATTTCATAAAAACAAATTCACATCAACATACATATTAAAAATACAGAAATGTACTCTGCATTTACGATATACATATATCAACTAAGCGGGTGTGTAATTTGGAATGGAATGGAATGGTGTGTAATTTGGTATTGCAGGACTGTTTTGCAATCTACTAAGTGTGAAAAAAATGCCGAGGATTGTTAGTACAGGTGTGCGATTTTTGGTTTTACGAATAAAGACTGTTATTAAACTTTTTGCGAATTTGCTGAAAGCTATAAAAATTTCGTTTTACACAGAGAAAAATTGATAATAGCACTATAAGGCTATGTTGCGCCCAAACTAGTACACTCAACGAAAAAATGATAGGTAAAAACATATTTTTTTGTCTATATCATGATTGCGTACATAACAAAAGATGTTATATATAAAATTACATTCTTGGCTTTCTATTAAATATTACAACGGAAAAATATTGGGATTTCACTTTCAGCTTTTTCTTGATTTTCTGCTAAATATCTGTGCAGTACGAACTATTGACAGAGCCAAACGTTGTTTATATGTGCAATATTTTTTTATATATAAAAATATAAAAGTATTCTGAAGGTATACCGCAGTTTTTGAATTAATAATATTATTTAAGTTTATTTAAGTCAATTAATATTTTGATTTACTAGCAAAAATATTAAAATAGGTCACGGTAAGGAGTTAACTGAGGGAGAAAGTGGAAAAATGTTGGCGTATCAGGAATCTGCAAATGTAAAATATGCAAATGTAAAACATCTAAAATTAAACTTGTGTGAAGTTTATGTTTTTTTTTTTTCATGCAATAACAAAAGAGTTCAGCTACTACAGCTTTTCCGCACTTTCTCAGCATTAACTCATTTGAAGCCACAATCCAAAGCATCAAAAAATTTTTAATGATAAAGATTCCAGTGGCTCAAAACAAATTTAATGTGGAAAAAATTTTCCCACCAAAGTTTAATGTTATGGTTTACTTTCTAAATTCGAGGAAAATCAATTTTTATTTTCAATAAAAATTTTTAAACATCGTAAAAATACACTCCTAAAACCAGTTTGTAAAATTCGGCATTAAAAAAAGTCACATTTTAATTTGAATAAACGTATGAATTAAAAAGAGTGAAAAAAACTTTAAACGCGTTTTTTTCAAAACTATCTGTTAGAACTCATCCATAAAAAATTTTAAGATCTACTCGATGGATTGTAAAAAACTCATCTAGAGTATGTTTGCAAAAAAAAAAAGAGAAAAAAACGAAAGTTTTCAAAACGATTAGAAAAAACATTAAAATAATGAAAGAAGTTATAATTTGTTAAGTTCCGTCGGTGCCCAGGCCTCTAATGAAGTGATGCCGTTTTGAAATTATGCTTTATCATTTTAATTTTTTCTGAAAAATCATGGATGACTTAAAAACCAACTTTTAAAAGCCGCCTTCTTGTAACGATAGGAGTAACCAAAAGTGGCCAAACTCAATTGTTTCTTTAATATCTGATACTTACTTAAAAATGTGGAGGAAAGCTTTTTTTCAATATTCTTTCAACAAACTTCTTTCACAATATTAAATTTATAAACCTCAAGTTTTTACGTTTAAGACAGTAAATATCACCATGAAGTTAAATTGACATATTCACTTTTTCTTCAATCATCAATTCTTTAAAATAACAACATTAAAATTGTCAACTAATTTACCTTGTCAAGTGTCGACTGCCCTCGTGTACCGCCATTTCAGAGGATTTGAACTCGTTCAATTCCTTGCGTATGGCAGCCTTATCCTTTGGCGTCAGTCTTGTCCATGGCTTGTCTGCTCGACGATCATAATCATGCGCCTGAGTTACCTCAATATAATCGTTGAAGCGTATGATTTTCTTCTCTTTTAGCTCCTCGACCGTGGGTCGAAAACTGAGCTTGCGTAGCAGATAACTTTTCTTCTCCTCCTTCTGTTTTTTCTCTTCGGCGGGTGATTGTGCTATAGTTAAAAGTTAAGAGCATAAAACAGATAGTTCAGTAAAGTATTTAAAAATTCGCTACACGCAGCGCTTTAAGCTTACTCTTCAAAATGTTTCGCTCCACCAGCTCCTCGGCAGTGGGCCGCATCGATAGACGTCGTATGAGCCGTGCACCGATCGCCTCCTTTGACTCTTTGATCTCGTTATCCGTCACCTGGTGCAGTATATTGCGATTGATCAGATCCTGCTTGTCGGGACGCAGCTGCAGCTTCAGCGAAAGTGACTCTTTGCGTGCGATCTTCGCCTGCCGATCATTATCGTCATCGCCACGATACAGTATCCGTCCATCACCCTCGTCGCTGTCGCTACTGCTCTCGCGTATCACAAATGGGCGTGCATTCTCCTTATTCTCAACGGTGCAGGGTAACTGAATGTTGAACATTTGTTGCCTGCTGCAGGATGAGTTGCGGCATGAGTGAATTTTTTTACGACGAGTGAAGAACGTGCGAATGAACGAAAAGAGAGTGAGGAAATTAATAAACATGTTTTAAATTTTAGAAACAAAAACAACAGAATATTTGAAAATATTTTTAGTATTAAAAACAAAAGTTTGACGTTTATTTATTTGACAAAACATTCATTGTCAGTGTAAACATGCAAATCTTATGAGGGAGAATAAAAAAGACTTCTTTTAAATTTTTGGCAATTACATGTGCCACTTGCCAGCTTAGCCTGCCTGCATGCTTTGTCAAGGCCAGGCTAGATCATGGCTAGGACAGGTCAGGGCAGGACAAAACAAACTAACCACATGCTCACACACTGCAGCATGAAGTACTCACTTCCGTTTTGCAATTATCTAATTTGCTGCAGACGACAGAGTACGGACGATTTAATGGCGACAACAGTACTGAGTCAGGCGCCTGCAAAGCTTTATAAAACTTTTTACACTTTGTGGCTTTGAAATTGTTTTGAATGAGTTTTAAGTAATTAAAATAGCTTTGAGCAGAATAATTCACTTTGAGCATGGATGGATGCCATGTTGACAAACTCAAGGGTTGCCATAGTTTCCGACACAAATTACACCGCATACGACTGTAATGAAGAGCAATTAAAAACAACTAGCTAATTAAGCGCTGGTGTTTTTCCCATTTTTTTTTCCTCCGTAACAGCATAGATTTAAATTAAGTGCCTGAGTGATGTACTTCACTCAAATTGAGTAACATTTAGAGACATGTTAGATTGTGTGAGCTTAAAATATAAACTTAAAGTTATCAATGGAATTGTGTAAGAATTGTGAGTTAAAATTTTGAGTGCTTTCGAGCATTGAGTGAAAGTGTGTGCATGCAATGTTAGAATTACATATAGATTTTATGTAAAAGCCATTTTTTTTATTAAAACTTGAAAAAATTCCTATGTAAATTTAACGAAAAACACTGTAAAAAATGTTATTGTTTTTTGTTGTTAAGTCATCGAAAATATTATAACAAGATCATACTTTGATCTAAAAACAAATAAATAAATTTTTAAATTGCCAACTAGATACGACTGGGGAGTAAAATATTTTATAAAAAGTGGATCCTTAAAACTTATTTCGTTATTTTTTTAAACTAAAGACTAAAGACTAAAGACTAAAGACTAAAACTAAAGACTAAAGACTAAAGACTAAAGACTAAAGACTAAAGACTAAAGACTAAAGACTAAAGACTAAAGACTAAAGACTAAAGACTAAAGACTAAAGACTAAAGACTAAAGACTAAAGACTAAAGACTAAAGACTAAAGACTAAAGACTAAAGACTAAAGACTAAAGACTAAAGACTAAAGACTAAAGACTAAAGACTAAAGACTAAAGACTAAAGACTAAAGACTAAAGACTAAAGACTAAAGACTAAAGACTAAAGACTAAAGACTAAAGACTAAAGACTAAAGACTAAAGACTAAAGACTAAAGACTAAAGACTAAAGACTAAAGACTAAAGACTAAAGACTAAAGACTAAAGACTAAAGACTAAAGACTAAAGACTAAAGACTAAAGACTAAAGACTAAAGACTAAAGACTAAAGACTAAAGACTAAAGACTAAAGACTAAAGACTAAAGACTAAAGACTAAAGACTAAAGACTAAAGACTAAAGACTAAAGACTAAAGACTAAAGACTAAAGACTAAAGACTAAAGACTAAAGACTAAAGACTAAAGACTAAAGACTAAAGACTAAAGACTAAAGACTAAAGACTAAAGACTAAAGACTAAAGACTAAAGACTAAAGACTAAAGACTAAAGACTAAAGACTAAAGACTAAAGACTAAAGACTAAAGACTAAAGACTAAAGACTAAAGACTAAAGACTAAAGACTAAAGACTAAAGACTAAAGACTAAAGACTAAAGACTAAAGACTAAAGACTAAAGACTAAAGACTAAAGACTAAAGACTAAAGACTAAAGACTAAAGACTAAAGATTTAATCTAGTCACAGTTTCCTGAAATAAATATTTTTTACGCAAGCGACAAGTCCAATTTAAAGCAAAAAAGCTAGGACACACAAACAAATCCGTTCAAAAAAAAGTACTTTATTTTTTGCTAATGAAGTATACTCAAGTTTTCGACCAAAAAAGTGACAAGTACACAAAGAGCAGTGCAAGTGCAGGACCAACAAAAGTTACAACTTATGTCGAAAGCTTTCAATTTGTGCCCCTCAAATTTTCAACGTAGCAAAATTCAGAAACTTAAACATAGTTTGCGAATGTTGCAAATAATTACAACAATTACACAGAGAGAAAGAAAGAAAGAAAGTAAGAGAGAAATACTTTCTTTCGAAAGAAAAGCGAAATGAATAAAAATAGCACTTTAAAGCACTTAACTTTTTTCTGTGTGTAGGAAGTAAGGAAGAATTCTTAAGAGAAGAAGGAAGAACTCTTAAGAGAAGTGAGAGTTGCTGCAGCCACAATAATACAACAGTAAAAGCAGCAAAATTTTTTCACATACACCCACATCATGCACATACATACATATGAGATGTGAAAATAATAAGCACATGTGTGGCAATGAAGTATGCCACACTGGGTTCCATAAGGAATATGTGTGCATGACACCAATGAAAAAACCAACAACAACAACAACAACAAGATCGGAAACAACCGCAATGCAACTGTTTGAACAAATTGAACAGCGTATGTTGCAGTTTAAAAAAACTAGCTCTGTAAATGCATTACTATATATGTAAGAGTGTTAGTGTGTATCTTGCGTCTGTTTGATTGTTAGTTTTTACAAAAGAAAAGTTGACAAAAATCCTTGTGTGTTCTGTTTGAATAGTCTTGAGAATTTGTTGCAATAGCAAAGAGAAAAAAGGAATACAAAAACAACAAACAGCAGTACTGAACTTATTGAAAACTAAAACTGAAAGAAAGTTCACGTCTGTCGAGGTCGAAAAGGGAAACTAAAAAAGCTTTGTTTGAGTGCCAGCTATGAAAATGGAAATAGTAAAAAAAAAATAAAACAAAAAAAAAAAAAACAAGAAAAATACAAGAAACCTTACTTCAAAGTCCAAAACAAGCTGTTGTTTTCTTTTTCTTTTTTTCACAGTTTTAAGCAAAACACAAGCTTTGAAATTTAAGGCGAATACGAAGCAATCATATTCTTAATTTAACCCATTAACGTTTCAAGAGACACATTTGTATATAGTTTTATAGTTTCATTCTTAAATGTATTCAAGAAAAATTCATAATGTTCGAACCAAAACTGGAATAAAAAATTTTGAAAAACATTTTTTCAAAGCATACTGCCAGAAAACCAGCTGTTTCACGACTTGAAGACAATTTTTGCCATAATGAAATTCATTCATAAGTTTAATTTATAAAAAATTTGTTGGAACAAAATTTATGCAGAATCAAAATTTATATGTATAGAAATAGGGCGAAATAGTCGCAAAAACAGTGTTTCCAAATATCTTGTTAACACTTGGTTTTACGCTGATTAAGGCGGTATTTTAGTCTAGGGGTACAAATTTTGGATGAATTTTTAAAATTTGTTAAAAAAAAAAATTAAAAAAAAACAAATTGGCCATTTCAGCCCTTGAAAGGACTTTGACCGAGCTACTTATTATCAATTGTATTGTGTGTGTTATTAAATGTTTGCACACAATTAACTAAGAACTGGACCTACATGTTTTATGCCGACTCCGAACGGCTAAACTTCATGTTTTCAAAAAGCTTTACACGGCATTATTTTCTCTCTGAGATTTGTCATGACTGATCGAAAAAATTTTTATTGAAAAAAAAACTTTTGCAGCGACTGGGGATCGAACTCGGGCTCCGAGCATGCTAAGCCAAACACTTAAAAAAAACGGTCACCAAAAAAAAAAAATCCTAAGAATATTTTTACCAGCCAGTCTTTTATAAGATATTAATTGATATTTTAACAATACAAAAAAAAAAGAAATGAAAAATAGTTTTAAAAACTTAAATCTTTAAACGCGTTTTTCTCTACTTTTTCTAATACGTTTGACGTGATTTCTCAAGTTCTAATTAACCGATTAACTTGGTGAAATTTGGTGTGCACCTTCTTTATTAATCCCTTTATTTTTGGAATTTTAATTATTATATTTTATTTTTTACTATTTTTATATTACTATTTTTAAAAAGTGCAAGAATTCACTTTTTTCAAACAGCCGCAATTTTGAAAAATTTGGATTTAAATTTCCGTAGTTCAGACCATAGAGACATATAATGGATAGATCAAGTTTGACGTATGCTTTTGAGTGCGCTTTTTGGCCGACAAATTTTGTTTATCGGACCTGTTCGGGTCCGATTTAATAGCTCGACATGACTGATGGCCTGGTCCCACTCGTATTCACTGAGCTGTGCTCCTGCTGGTTTTGAATTTTTTCGCGCGATCGTTGTTGGAGAGACCTGGGTTATTTTTATTGAGGCAAGGATGCTTGAATTTCTTTAATTTATTGTCAGATGTTGTTTTTATACCTTTAACCTGAAAGGTCAGGGTATATTAACTTTGTGCAAACGTTTGTAACGCATAGAACGAAGCGACCGGTATAGAAAAGTATATATATTCTTGATCAGCGTCACCACGTGAGTCGAGCTATCCATGTCCGTCCGTCCGTCTGTGTGTTGTCCGTATACACAGGATAAGAAGAAGGAGTTAAGATAACTGGATGAAACTTGGTACACATGGTCACATGCACCCAAGGATCTGCACTATTGAATATTTTTGGAATTTTCCTACGGACACGCCTACCTCCCATACAACGCAAAAATGTAAAACTGCATAACTCAGTTCATAATAAGCCTACAATATATCAACACAAAGATGTCTTTGAAAAATGGACGTCATCCGCTTACGGACACGCCCACCTCCCATACAACCCAAAAATTTAAAACGCAATAAATAAGCCTCTGTTTAACCTTCAGAGCTAAAATTTGGCACATATGTTTTTTGTAACAAAACAAAGATGGCTTTGAAAAGTGGACATCATCCAATCACGGACACGCCTACCTCCCATACAACGCGAAAATTGAAAACTGCATAACTCAGCTCATAATTAGCCTACAACAATAAAATTTGATATGTATGTGTTTTATACAAACACAAAGATGTCTTCGAAAAATGGACATCATTCGCTTACGGACACGCCCACCTTCCATTCAACCCAAAAATTGAAAACGCAATAAATAAGCCTCTGTTTAACCTACAGAGCTAAAATTTGGCACGTATGGTTTTTATGACAAGACAAAGATGGTTTTGAAAAATGGACGTCATCTGCCTACGGACACGCCTATTTCCCATACAACCCAAAAAGTTTTAAACTCAATAAACAAGATTATGTTTGTCATAGAGAAATTAAATTTGGTATGCATGTATTTTGTACCAAAACTAAGGTGTGTTCAAAAATTGGAAGTAATCCGTCCATGAACACGCCCACCTCCCATAGGGAAAGCACAATAAAGGCATTAACTGTGAGCTACAGGAATAAAACTTGGTATGTGTAAATTTTTCATCAACATTTAAATGCATATAAAATATAGCCTTCATCCAGCCTTGGAGACGCCCATTTACAATAAAAATTTTTTGTTTTTGAAAAGTGGGCTTAGGGTATTTCATAGTCGGCATAGACCGACTTTAGACTTGCTTTACTTGTTTTCCACTCGTTTTTTTCTTTCTTTCGATGCTCATAGTTTCTTTATACCGTTTTAAGACACTGCAAACTGTTGTCTATGGAATTTTTAATACCTTCACTATCTTATTTCCGGACCAAGTCAGATTTTCAACGAACTCCATCGTTAAAAAAAAATTAGTAACTAGCATTCAAATCATGGCAAACTGAAAACATATGACGGAAATATTATTTTTAACGAAAGGGTACCAATTTTTTTTAAAACAACTTCGAAATGACCCTGTAGTTATCACTAGAGTGTGTACCGATTTGGCATGAACATATCTTTAAGGTACTATTACAGTGTGAAGCTATTAAAAACAACACCTTTTTAATTAATTTTTATTACATAGTAGTATTAAACTATTTGTTGAAATTTATTTACATTATGTACAGTTAAAGTTGAAGATATAAAAAAAAATATTTTTTTTGTTTTTGTATTTGTTGTTTATTTTCTAGAGGTCGTTGAAGTTGGCGTGTTTAAAAAAGGTTGTAAGTTGGTTTCTCGTCTCCAGCATTTTCAAGGCATCGGAAAGTAAAAAATCAAAGTGCTTTCTTCAGTTAAGGGTTTTAGTTGAGCACTCTACCTACGCAAATAAAAAAATAAGGTAAACAAAAAAAATGGCATGCGTTGAAAAACAAATTTACAAAAAACCCCTCTTTTTGGCAGAAATTCTTAGCTGTAAAAAACAAAATATAAACGTTTCTCTGCTTTTTATAGGTAGAGTGCTTAACAGAGTCTATGAAGATCACAATGAATCAAGATTCATCGAAATCGATCAAGCAGAAATCGAGATATCTTAGAAACCAATTCGAAAAAACTTGTTTCGAGAAAATCGCGATTAGATTTTCTTCTATGAACGATAATATATGAAAAAATGCGCCCATACGAATATAATGTATGTTATATCTTTTTTTTTATTTGATATTTTTTTCTAAAATTTCGTATACGCATTCTTAAGACCTTAAGAAACCAGATTCTAAAAAAAAAGAAAAAAATATTTTTAATTTTTTACACACTGTAATAGTACCTTAATCAAAGACAACATTTTTAATTTAACAAATATTTGTATAAAGCAATAATTTTTTAAACAAAATTTATTTTTGTTTGAAATTTGGCATAATCAAATCCGCCAAGCTCTCATACAAAGAAGCCAAATAAAGACATTAAAACCTTCATCTATTTCACAAAAATTAATGTACGAATCGATATTTCACAAGTTAAAAAATTGATTAAAAGCCACGCCTGGTCAAATTCAAAGTAACGTCATCAAAATAATGAAAACTAAATAACTTTGAAGATACTAAAGTACTTCCACCCAGGGAAGTATGAGAGTATTTTAACTTCAATGAAATTTGCCTTATGATCGATCCTTTTTTATCTTACTAGTAATATTAAGAGTACCGAAAAATATCATCTTTAACAACTAACTTACAATTCTTAACATTAATTTCACTAATTAAGGCACTTGTATTCTCCATTATCATTTCGTTCGAATTAAACTATGCACACTTATTCAAATCAAGTAACAAATTCATATTCAAACATGAATAAACAAGCTCGAAAATGTTTTACTGAAAAAAAGATGTCTATCAGATTGCTTTGTTTATCGACGTAAATTTCTAGGTACTCGAGTTGCTCTTTGTTGCTTGATATGCAAATATAAGCAGCTTGATGCAGTCCTGTGTTAAGTCTTCTTTATGAAAACTGCCCACGTTCATTTGAAAGTGCCAGATATTTGACTTTAGATTAGTAATCAGTGACCTTGAAAATTAATTTTCAAGGTCTCTGAATAATCATAAGAATTGTTAAGCCTTGTAAGAATTATGAACAAACGGCAAAATGAGTAAAAAGCCGAGAAAATGATAAACTGATCTTAGGTTGGTTATAATATTTCTCTTGAAAGCTATTTTAATCACGTTTATTTACAAGAGTGGTTTGAAAAAGTAGAAAAAAAAATAACTTTTGTATTATGAATTACAAAAACCTGCTGATGAGTTGATGTAGCGAACAACGAAAAGGCTGTACAATCTGTTGGTGATTCTTTCCATGCAATTACATACAATTTGTTGAAAATATATAAAGAAAAAGTTAATGTTAGTTTACTATCAATCAACGTTCTGTTGAAAGAGACAGTATCGGCGACACTAGCGCCTCCGACAGTAGCGCTATTATTCCTTAGAAGTTAATTCATCTTAAAAATGTATAAAATGTTAAAAATGTACGAAAAATAAAACTATCAAACTAATAATAAAAAGTAGAAAATACGTACTAAATAAGTTCAGTTATTATGCTGAGCCATACAATTTGTTTAATTTTCTTTTTTAATTTTCACTACTTTTGCTCATAATTCTATATTAAATATTTTGACCGCGAAAATCGTAAGAGCGTACATAAAACTTATAAATTATAAGGTTTTTGTTTGAATAATTTTCAGGTACCTTTTAAAGAACGAAGGATCCTAAATTTGTGTTAATGCCTTAATTGAATGAATTGATTAATTAAATGAATCAAGTACAAATGGGGCAGATTTTAAGTATAAAATTTTGATTAATAAATAAAAAGCTTTTTATTTATTCTTAGAGAAAAACATGAACGCACAAACTCACAGAATATAAGAGAGAACAATCAACGCAGGAATTAGTTATCAAATTGAAATAATTTATTAATTTCTGTGTATGTGTGTCTGTGTATAAATGAATCAAAGTGATTGACACTTGAGTGGCAGTTTAGTGAGAAATAATTATGAGACTGAGAGTTGAGTGCGTTACGCCAGGCAGAAAGTAATAAGTTGATATAAAGTTATCCGTTTTTTTTTTTTCTAAGAAAAAACAATCACGTTTTATTCATCAAGTTGTACTAACGTTGATTGATGTCTAGTGATGTTAACAAATGGTTACTCTAGGGTTAAGTTATAATATGGTTATAATATGGTTTAAGTTATCGAGAACTCTGTTGCAAGGCAAATGCTAAATTTAAGTACTTGATTGTTTTGTTTGTTTTGCTTTTGAAACTGAGTGAAATGTGAATCGTTTTGATTGACTGGTATCCAAAATATTAAATTTTTTAGTGAAATTTGTTGTAAATTCAAATATTTGTAACTGTTACTGATACTATTTTGAACTTAACCACCTTCTAATGCCTCTTTTCTAACTCCGCAACTCCGCCTGGTGGTGATGGCTGTAGCCAAAAGCGTGTCCCAAGCCAGTGAAAAGAAGGAGGTTTGTAGGTATAGGTATGTAGACTTTGGTTTAATTATGGTATAGTTTAATGGTTAAGTAACTGTTAGCACGGAAATACTCAATAAACGTAATTGAGAAACTGATGATTACTGTCGTCAATACAAAATTCTGATCATTTTCTCTATGATAAATAGTCTAATCCACAAACAATTTTTTTCGGTATTATTTTATCAGGCACTCTTATTAAGATTGTATTTTGGGATAAACATCTCTTCCTTAAGATTTTGGCATTATTGAAACTATACTATAGTAAATAGTATACATGGACATGAAAAGTATTCCAAAGAATTAGATATTACGTTTGTAGATATGAAGTAATTTTGGCAATTTTTTTAAGGTCAAGTTTTTCAAAAAAATTTTTTTTTTAATTTTTTTAGTATGTGGGTTCATTTTAAAGAGCTTAAAGTGCCAGATATTTGACTTTAGATTAGTAATCAGTGACCTTGAAAATTAATTTTCTTTCATAAGAATTGTTAAACCTTGTAAGAATTATGAACAAATGGCAAAATGAGTAAAAAACCACTTTGGTTTTGAGGGCGTCATATACAAAAAGTTTAAGAAAGGTATCGCTTATGCTAATGAAGGTGAATCGTATTTAACATTAAATACAATTTTAATAAATTGGTTATATGGGTTAAAGATGGGTAAATCTGGGTACTCGATATGGTTTATCCAAAGTAAAGTATTAATTAAGAAAATCTGTAACTTAAATAAAATAAAGGAATTTCATGTCTCATAAGGAAAATAATTAATTTTATAGTAAAAGAAGGACATTCAATTGAGAGCTTGGCTGGTAATTGCACTGAAAAAGGTCTGTGGATTTAACTATATTAATTAAATGGATACAAGAATAAATAAATAAACAATTCTGCTCTTAATAAATAAATCAACCCAATTCAAATGAATTCTGTCGATTATTTGCAATAGTCGTAAAATACTTAGTATCACATTGAGTAAATTGTTTTTTGTTCTCAACTCCTTTTTAACTCTTCAATATTTGCTAATATAATCGATCGTTCAAGCTCTTTATCACTGATTTATCATTTATAATTAATAAACTTGTAGCTAAAAAAACACAAAAGAAAACCAAAAACAAATAACTCTAAAACTTTTGCAGTACATGATGAAGGCAGCAGGAAGCTTTTGCAAACTTCAGCATTTATTTGGTAAAAGGATGAACGAAAAAGTCCTAATTAATTACAAAAGCAGCATGAAATGCTTATTTTTTCAGTTTTGTTCTTGTAAACGCCAGTCTGACACTCACAGAAAATTAATGGCAAGCAAGGCAGACAAGAAAAAAAAAAATAAAAAAAAGCTCAGCAATTTTTATGAAGTGTTTAAGTTCTGTGTGTTGTGAGTGACGCAGCTGTTAAAACGTTGGCAAAAAATAAAAGCATAAAATAATTATAATTTTTGGCGTGCACAACACTGTAGTTATATCAGCAAATTTTATTGCTGCAACATTTTTATGTATGTAAGAGCTTATTTTGAGCAATTAATTAAGCTAAGCTACTTAAAGTATCAGAGAGTACTGAATATGAAAATGATTCATGCTCTTAAATAAATTGAATGCTGGAAAGATTGGTGATGTGTACAAAATGCTCTCTTTTATGGTTGCATTAATAAAAAAAGAGGTCTTTTACATAATATTAAATACATTTAGATCATAATGATGTATGCTCTCATAGAATAACAAGCTTACAACGGACAGTTTGTCTCTCAGACAATATTCTCAAGAGGCAATCACCTCAAAATAATAGTAAGACACTCAAGTGTAGCATGAATTTAATGCTTAATACTTGTAAAACCAACAGACAATCTTCTAAGTAAGCTTACGATAAGCTTTGAATAAATTTTTTATGACAAAGTTACTTCTATAAGCGCTCGCAATGACTTCTATAAGAGCTCGGTAAGAGCCAGGTTTTTACTTTGTTATACAAACTTTTTAAACGTTTCTTGGCAAGCAACTTATCTAATGTTCGAACATTTTTAACAGAAACAACAACCAAACTTCAATATTTGAGACAAAAATAGCAATAATCCGGGTATAGTTCAAATTCGAGCTGACAAAACATATCATGGTTGATAAGAAACCTATTCTTTTTGCCAAAGGAAACATACAAAGAAGCACAAACTGTGACGTCCAAGAATTTTTTATTTTACGAAATGCTAAAAGCTTCAATAAAACTTCAGTAAATTAAATTACACAGTAATGAATAGAGAATCGTAACTCCGTGACAAAAACTTATGACAAAAAATTTGAACGAAACCTGTATAATGTTTATAAATTTAATTTAAAAAATACATTTTATCAGCTTTTCTGTCAATTATAACGTCGTTAAAGAGAAAGCTTCCAATTACAAAC
Source organism: Tetanocera ferruginea (assembly GCA_958299015.1). Lineage (NCBI taxonomy): Eukaryota > Metazoa > Arthropoda > Insecta > Diptera > Sciomyzidae > Tetanocera > Tetanocera ferruginea. The sequence continues at coordinate 130,313,213 of OY282644.1, forward strand.
TCTGTACAAGACTAATCGAAGCTCAAGTGACGATTGTTCAATTTTGGTAACCATTCGTTATTGTATTATTTATACTCGATAGGTGCTCAGATGAGATGTGATATTTGCACTCATTATTTACGAAAAACACAAAACAAGTGAGTAGATTTTTAAGCATGCTAGGAGGAACATTCTTTAGAATTTTATATATTTTACTTTTTGCTTTCTTTTTCCAACACGACACAATAATCACAAAAATAAAATGATGCATAAAATAAGTTGAATACTGAATCACTGCAAAGAACAATGATACCGTTATTTTAACAAATCTTTACCATATTCTAATCCGTGGACGTAGTATCGGCCTAATGCGGTGAGTGTGATAGTAATATTTGCAGTAAGCAAAAACACAAGAAGTAGACGAAAAAGAATAAGAAGAGGGAAGAAAAATAGTATTAAAGTTAAAAAGAAAACAAATATTAACATCTTTAATATTGAAATAAGAAACAACAAAATTAATAAATTAAAAAACAAACAACATTATGGTTAAAAAACAATTATTAAAAAAACTTAATGAACTAAAGGAGCTAAAGCTGTTTTTAATGTCACTCAATTTGAGTTACTTACTTGAGAGAATAGTTGTTGGCATCCTGCCGTACAACCAACGGACGTTGATTGGCTGAACCGGAAGCATTGTTGCCACTGTTGGATGTGGCGTTGCTGTTATTCGCATTGGCATGATCCTGAGTGGGTGTGCCCGGCGAGGATGTCGTTTGTCCGGGTTTCTTCTTTAATGCTGACTTGAGAGGAACTGCATTTGGTTTGGGCTCTTTGGCTGGAATTTCCTCAATGCGTTGCGTATCGACATGATTGGGATGTTGTTGCTGCTGGTGCTGCTGCTGCTGTTGGTGATGGTGTTGCTGCTGTGACATTTGAAACATGTACTCCTCATCGGAATCGATTTCATCCTGATCGGGATCATGATCTGCACAAAGATTTTTAAACAAATATGATGTAACAGAGTATACAAAATTATGCAGTCAAACAACAAATAAAAAAAGTCACTCAATATTTGCAAGAGAGAAAGATAAAACAATTATGTACAGCTAAGCAGTGATAAAAGAACGCCAAACAAGTTTTTGAGTTTCGATTAAATAATTTTGAGCTGAGATTTATGATTTTAAAAGATTGTGCACAAGGAGTTCATTCAAAAAGAAAACTTACTCAATGGCTAAGAAACACGCTTTTATTTCACTTGTTAGCAACTACACTCAAAATTGAAAAAATTATTTTTTATAAGAGATAAATTTATAAAAATATAAAATAAAATCAATTCAAACAAAGTGAGTCAAAAATCAGTCGTACACAAAATTTAATATATATTCTTTTAATAGAACTAAAAACTTAAAGTTAATTAGAAATTATTTAAAATCTATATATTCTTAATTTGTATTTAAAAAGATGGTCAAGAAAAGTAAATTATCATCAGTTCTAGTATTCATTAGAGTGTATCGAAAATCTGACCCCCAGTTATATCTTGTCAGAGCATTTGTCAACAGGAATTAAAATTTGCAGTTCTGTGTTTTTATAGGAAAGAAATAAATTGATAAGCTTTATTTTCTTTTTAAATCAACCATTAATGGGTCTCCAGCACAAAAGTTGATAAAAAAATGCACAAAAATGCATTTCGTGGGACGCCAAAATTAATTCAAATAAAAACAAAGTATACCAATCGACAGGATTTTTCATGTACTATTTAATTTTGGTACTGGAATTGGGGGTTAGATTTTTCTCATACAAGTCGATACACTCTAGTATTCATATTATAATGGTTTCAACACTAAGAAAACTAATATTTTTTCTTGCTTCAACTGTTCAAACTCTGCACTCTAAATATTAAATTGAAGTATTCAGCAATTAATAAATAACAAAAATAAAATATATTGATTGAGGTACTGATTACTACCCAGTACAGTAAATACAAAAGCATATATAAAAGTCTTTGGATAAAAGCAAAAAAATATGAGCACAAAATTTAAATACAGGTTAGAAAAGTGAGTGAACTAAAACTAAATGCTGGTAGTGCAGTGAGAAAATTTATTTTTGTACCATCATAATCATAATCCTGATAGTCCTGATCGTTGACCGCACCTGGACCATGCGGCCGTCCCGCAATCAATGTTGGACTCGGTGTGGAGAACATCGGTGGCGGTGGGATGGGTCCAATTTCCGACAATGGTATTGGCGGTTCGGGCAGCTCGGACAGCAGCACATGGCTGGGCAATTTTTGACCCTGATGATGTTGCTGTTGTTGTTGTTGCTGGTGATGATGATGGTGATGTGCATCGGCATATGGTGGCGGTGTGCTGCCGGGTGGTCCACCAACAAGATTTGAGCCAGCCGAGTTTTGACCACCGCCTTCGGGATCTGTGAAGAAATGTGCGAAAATGTATGTAAATGAGAGGTCATGAAGGGTTGTAATGAAAAACAAATAAAACTAAGGGGAATATTTATGAACTTTTTTTTCTAGTGAAGACATTTATTTTAGCAGCTTTCCAACTTTAGCTCAAAATATACTGTTTACTGCTACTTAGACATGACATTTATATCAGAGGAAGCTTTCAAATTTATGTTCAAAAGCTACACTAGCTTAAGTGAGGAAATATTGTCACTCAGTAGGCGACAAAAGAAAATTTTAAAGAGTGATAAAAGTATCGAAAGGTTTAAAACACTCAAGTCATTCATGAGTAAAAAACGTTATATAAAATAAATAAGGGAATTTTTTATTTTATTTGAAATGATTTAATCCAGTTAAAACTTTTTTTTTTTAAATTTTCGATTTTTGTTTGTTTTTATTGCTTCGAAAATCGTTTTAAGAATGTGTACGAAAATTTCAGATTAAAAAAAATTGTTAATTTAATAATTTTGGTGCAAAATTTTTTAAAAGTTGCCTGCCACTCAAACTTTTACTATTTTCTTTGAACTAGAAAAAAATTTAAATTTTTGTAAATATATTTTATAAATATATATTATTAAATTGAAAAATATGTATTAAAATTGTTTGGAGATATTTTAATTATTTTTTACTCATTGTATTGAGTTTCATAAGAGGGATTTTTTGAGACCTATTTTAGTTTTTGTCAGTTCCAACATTCATAAAAGTTTTCCAATTCTCTATAATATTCACTACAGATTTAAGTCATTCGATATAATTAATTATTGCTTCTCACACGTTTTAATTATCTTTTTCCAGCTAACATTATAAATGTAAATATTTTCACTCAAAAATAAACTCAAGATTAAATTTCATTAGATAAAAATTAGTTCATATTCATGTCGGTCTTTATTTTATATGCTTTTCAATATTAACTGGCAAGCTTTTAATATTTGAATATTTTAGCTCAAAAACTCACTCAAGATCAAATGTTATGAACTTCTACTTACAATGTTCATTATGGTAGCATATGTTGACACGCCTGGATAGCTTATTTGTACCTCCGCCACCTAGCGTATTTGGACGCTCCATTTTGGAATTCTGTGAATGTGAATCATTTTGATCGGCACGTCCGCCAGCGCCGTGATTTTGTTGTCCGGCTGTATTATGTTGACCACCGCCACCTGGCGGTGGTAACATCGAGCCTTGACTTGATGGTTGCTCGGTGTTAGGCGATAGAGTACCATTGCCACCGATTGGTGCATCAGTCTTGTCTTTTCTGGGTTCTGTAAAGAAAATAAAGATCGAAGAGAGAAAAATTAAAATGATGTATGTTACAAAATCTAACTTATATTGACATATTATCAAAATTTCTTTTGAGCAAAACTAAGAGTTAGTTGTTCCTGCAATTTGCAAAACTTGATTAAAATAAATCCATAAAAAAATATCGGAAAAATTTTTGTTTTAACTCAGAGTTAAACCACTTCAAATTTCAACTCAATTCAGTTCAGGTCTTACACTCCAACCATTGTTGTAAGCCTTAAAAATTACTCATTAAAAATTTATAATTTTAAAGGAGTTTTTTTTCGAGTTATTTTTTTCCAGCACACAAATTTTGTTTTTAAATAATTTTATTAAATTAACACTCAGTAAAGCAGCGATTAAAAAACGCTGTATTTTAATTAATATTTTACGAGCAAACGAGTTGTTTTCAATGTTGTCTGCCATCCATGCTACTGCATAATCGGATTAACACCACAGTAAAAGACAATAAAATAAAAAAAAAACGAAAAAAATCTCCATGAAAATGCAACTCAAAATCGTCAACAAGAAGACAAAAAAAAAAAAATATATAAAAAAAATGTCCATCAAAATGCAACTAAAAATTGTCAGCATGGAAGCTGTTCTGGTCGTAAAGTTAACACGAAAACAGACGCTCATACATATAGAAAACACACATGGAGCAACAGAAGTTGCTGCATCTGGGGAGCTGCATCTAGGGAGCTTTTAAAGCTGCGCGCTATATCAAGAAAATGAGTGAGAAAAAAAAAAAAAAACAGAATAAGGAATATAAAAGCAAAACCATATAAAATGATTAAGTGTGAAACTATTTAATTCGTTCACAAAAGTCGTTCGGGTTCTTGCATCACGTTTGCTTAAGTGAGTTTGCTGTGTGTGTGTGTGTGTGTGTGTGTGTGTGTGTGTGTGTGTGTGTGTGCGTGTTTGAGTGAATTAGTGTCAGCGTTCTGTTGGACCGCAACAATTATTCTGTTATGTGCACCGCAAATAATTATTTTATGCTGAAGTTTTTTTAAAAAATCCAAATTCCCCAACGAAGATGTTGTATTGTTGTATTATTTTTATGTCCGTCCATAGAAGGACGACTGGCTAACTGTATGTGTGCTCAACGGCGAGCTTCCACTGCGTAATTGGTGTTAACTAGCTTTTGACGGCGGTTTGTCAGCCACAGAATTGGCTGCTGTAATTATAAAAGTTTTTGCTCTTGTTTAACTGTTGTTTTTTCTTTTTTTTTTTGGCTGTTTGAAATTATTTTGTTATTTTTTAAAAAGCTTAAATTGAAATTAATGAATTTCATTAACACATCACTTAAAGTGAAATCTGTTCGCCATAAAATGGCGTTAAAAAGGAAAGGATTTAAATTAAAAGTTAAATTGAGTGAAATTATAAGTAGTTCATTTAATGAGCACGAGAAGTACAGTTTGAATAAAATATGATGGATTTTAGAAAGGTAATCACTAAAAAGCTTTAAGTAATCACTAACTTTATAGCTGTAAAGTATGCAAAATTGTAAAACAATCAATGAATGATTTGATGTATGACTTGAAACCTTTTCTTACTATTGCAGTGATTAGGTTTGTTGTAAGACACAGTCTTAAGTTCCATTTTAAGTTATAAATTTTAAGTAGTTAACAGAATAATGCATTTGTTTTCACGAAAATATATTCAGGACAAAATCTTAAATTATAATTTTTGTGTTCGTAAATGAGTTATAAAATAACTCATGGCGCAAGTGAGCTGCTACAGTAAACTGCACTTTGGCTGTACTAACGGCGGAGCAGCTTTTTATTTTAATTTCTGTAAAAAATGATTAACTTTAATTCTACATTGAATAAAAGTTATAATATAATGAAAGTTATAATTGAATGAAAGTAATTTGATAACAAATTAATCAAAACTTCACTCTTACGGCGACTTAAAATTGTGATTGCATTTTTTTTTTACACTTTAAAGCTCGTTATCGTTATACAAGCAATATCATTAAGTTAATTGAATTCAATACAATAAAAATGGATTATTGACGGACTGAGTGGCTGATTTTCTTTTAACAGAATTTATTATTAATTCTCTGGATGGATGGTTTCTTTTGAGAAATTTTAATGACAGACTTTTCAATACATTTTTTTTTTAATACCTACTCATTAAAAATAATTTAAGGTGATTGATGGAAGCAGGGAAGGCAGCTGGTGCTAGCTTTCGCTCTCTAATTAAAAAACAATTCCAGAAAACTTCATAAATAATATTTTGCGTATATAAAGCAATCAATCAAAATTCATATAATTCTTGATTGTATAGAAGAAGAAGAACAATAGCGAGGAAAATATGCCGAGTATGCATGATGAATAAAGAAGACCAAAAATTAAAACAAAAAAACTGCACAAGAAAAATAAAAAGCAAAATCTAATTCATTTAGAATATATGTATACCAAAAAATTTCAAAAACAAACAAAACTCAACTTAACTCAATTCGATATGCGGCATGACAGAAATCTGCTGCTATATATTTCCATACGTTTGTCTGTTTGTGGCTAAACCAATCAATAGATTCAAGCAAACTTTAGTCGACATTACATTCCGCAAATCAATAACTTAAGTAAACTGAAGAAAATTTTGAATTTTGATGTGGTTAATATTAAAAAACTACTTCCAACGTGGATAAATAATCATACGCTTCAAAATCGATAATTGTATGGGACTTTCTGCCGAAAACTACTGCAATACTTTATTTCATACAAAAATTGATTGGTTCCCGTGTCTAACTTATCGTTGGAGTGTTTTGTCGTGTCCAAAATATCGGTCAAAGTTTCCAAAAATTTCCTAAGATTTTCCTCTGAACGTTTAAGTTAAAGTACTCGATTACAATAAGCATCAGGATTGTTGCTAACTTTCAAGAAAAGTTAACATATGGAACTATAATAATTTAACTATAACGTCTGTATCGTATTATAGATAATGCATGACTCTTTTTCAAGAATAGACCGGTAAAGTGCAAAATATGTTGCCACAATTCAGGCTAATTTATGCTTGCAACATTTTAGTTAAAGAATCGAACTTTAAAACTTAACACCGAGCAATGACGGCTACTTTGTTACAAATGTTTATATATACATGCCAAAAAACATCATCACATTTGTTGTTTTTGCTTGATGATATTTAAATTTTCTGCATCTGGCATGCACTTCCGGCGGGCACACGTGTAAACGTTGTGTGGTATTGGTTGGTGGGTGAGCTTTTGTGCAAACACTTATTTAATTAAATTTTGTGCTTATTTAATGTATACGAAGATGTATTTATGCAGCGTGTGATGGTTTGAAAAGTGCAAATAAATACAAAAATTCATTAATATTATGAAGAAAATTTTGATTTTTGTGTTTTTAGCTTTGTACAATTAGCGTGTTTACAAAATATTATGTTGAAAGTGTTCGGAGTTGTTTTTTGCAGATAACTTCAAAATTGATAAATGTAAGTGTTGAAGACTTTACATCAGAAAATTATATAACAAAAACTGTGAAGGAACTCATTGATCGTTCCTATAAAAAAATAAAATCAAAAAGCTTTAAGAAAAATTAAACTAGCTTAGCCTGAAGATTAGTGCACCAAAAATTTTCGTTAGCATACTTTCAGGTCGATAATATGAACACTTCGTACTACTTATAAGGGCGAGGTAAAGTTTGAACATTTTTATACCCTAAACCTGAAAGGTCAGGGTACATTTACTTTGTGCAAACGTTTGTAACGCATAGAATGAAGTGAGTCCGGTATAGAAAAGTATATATATTCTTGATCAGAGTCACCACCTGAGTCGAGCTATACATGTCCGTCCGTCAGTCCGTCTGTGTGTTGTCCGTATACACAGGATAAGAAGAAGGAGTTGAGAAAATTGAATGAAACTTGGTACACATGGTCATATGAACACAAGGATCTGCAATATTGAATATTTTTGGAATCCAACCACGCACACGCCTACCTCCCATACAACCCAAAAATTGAAAACGCAATAAATAAGCCTCTGTTTTACCTACAGAGATAAAATTTGGCATGTGTATTTTTTATAAAAAAGAAAAGATGGTTTTTAAAAATGGACATCATCCGCCTATGGATACGCCTACCTCCCTTACAACGCAAAAATTGAAAACTGCATAAATAAGCTCATAATTAACCTACAACAATAAAACTTGGTGTGTATGTGTTTTGTATCAACATAAAGATGTCTTCGAAAAATGGGTGTCATTCGCTCACGGACACGCCCACCTCCCATACAATCCAAAAATTGAAAACGCAATAAATAAGCCTATGTGTAACCAACAGATATAAAATTTTGCGCGTTTGTTTTTTTTTTTGACAAAATAAAGATGGTTTTGGAAAATAGACGTCATCCGCCTACGGACACGCCTACCTCCCACACAACCCAAAAAGTTTAAAACTGAATAAATAAGCTCATAGTTAACCTACAACAATAAAACTTGGTGTGTATGTGTTTTGTATCAACATAAAGATGTCTTCGAAAAATGGGTGTCATTCGCTCACGGATACGCCCACCTCCCATATAACCCAAAAATTGAAAACGTAATAAATAAGTCCATTTTTAACCAACAGAGATAAAATTTTGCACGTATGTTTTTTATGATAAAATAAAGATGGTTTTGGAAAATGGACGTCATACGTCCACGAACACGCCTACCTCCCACACAACCCAAAAAGTTTAAAACTGAATAAATAAGATTATGTTTGTCATAGAGAGATGAAATTTGGTATGTATTTATTATATACCAAAGCTAAGGTGTGTTTAAAAAATTGGGAGTAGTCCGTCCATGAACACGCCTACCTCCCAAAGCGAAAACATAATAAAGGCATCAACTGTGAGCTACAGGAATAAAACTTGGTGTGTGTAAATTTTTCAACATTTAAATGCATACAAAATATAGGCTTCATCCACCCATGGACACGCCCATTTTCAATAATATTATTTTTGTATTTTATAAAAGTAGATTTAGGGATTTCATAGTCGACCCGGACCGACTTTAGACTTTCTTCACTTGGCTCATTCCATACAGACGAGTGTGACGTTTTGACTACTTTATCGTGCTGAAAATGGTATTAACCGGTGAAAATTTTAGCAATTTACTATAGGGTATTTTAGAAGATGCCCCAAGGTTTCAAAATGCTAACACATAATGCAATTATTTATACTAGTTTAATAGTTACATTCGCTTAAACACCTGGGACGGGTGTGACGAGCACAAGTTTAAAAACCAAAAATTCTGAGTTTAACATTGAAATTCAGTCCATCTGCCACAATGAGACCATTTTTGACTTGCATTTGTTCAAACTTAATATATTTTCTGTTGAATACCAGTGAAAAATATTTTGAAAAAATGGCGATAACCATTCTTTTTTAAACTTTTAAATGGGACGGGTGTGACATAAGATTGTCCCGGGTGTGACGAGTGCGAATGATGTGGGAATTATATATAAGAACTAAATGGGCACAATAACCATCACATATTTTTGACACTTAAATCAAAAAATATGTTTTTAATTAATGTTTTAATTTAAAAAAAAACAAATATTTTTTGCAAAAAATTTTTTTGCATGAATTTTTAATCAAATTATTACCTATACAAATAATTTCGATTCTTTAATATTAAAAAAGAAAATATATTTTTTTTTTGCAAAAAACTTTTCGCATGAATTTTTTATCAAATTAATACCTATACAAATGATTTCGCTATACATGAATTTACAAAACTTGTTTTAATCAAAGAATTTATTCATATACTGGCAAAAATTTCATTATTAGAAAAAAATTTTGAAAACCGTTCCGGGTGTGACCAACTTTTTGTAACGGAAATGAAGAATAAAAATAATTTATTGAATGAAAAAAGTTAACAAATTTATGTAAAACATCAACATCCTTACTTTTGGAAAGTTTCATTCTTATCATAAGCCCATGTTGCTTCTTAGGAAAACTATAGCCTTTTTTGGGACGGGTGTGACACAGAAAAAATTCTCAGTTTAAATATTTTGTACTTTGAAAACGCAGTAACCAATCATTATTACAAACTATTCTAACGCACTATTAATATCTTTTTTAATATAACTGACCTTATTTTATTTAAAGTTGTATCAAAAGATGACTGATTTCAAGGTTTAAATTAAATCAAAATATTTAAAAATTTTTTTCAACTCGAAGTTTGTTTAGTTAAATTGTCAAAATAATATAAAAAAGCATTTAATTTAAAAATATTTTTGCAGCAGGGCTAACTTAAGATTCCACTTCAATTCGAAAACCAAAAATTACTTCAAATACATGCATTTTAGAATTCATATTTCCGTTCCTCATTTCGGTGGAATGAGCCACTTGTTTTTTTTTAAATTGTTTTTATTCGATATCTTAAATGTTTAACATCTCAAAAATGTATTATTTATACTATAACATAATTCCGTAAAATGTGAGTGCGGAACGCTTGAATTTTTTGGAAAAATTTCAAAGCATATTTTTAGGCATTTTTTGTTTTGTGATTTATTGACACCTCAAAACAATTTTTTTTCATTTTGAAATTTTCAGATTTACGAAACATTTTTAAACTTTTTTGTCGTACCTACTATATTTTCTGTTTTTACTTTAAGGTATTTTAAAAATATTTGGAACTAAAAATAGTTATTTGCACAATTTAAAATCATGTTTTTTTTCTTTATTAAAACCGGGCCCGTCATTTTTGGCGTGAAAAACTAGTAATATTATAAAACTCGATGTCAATTGAGATATAAACTTGTTAACTAATCAAAACAATTTGTTTTTTTTTTTTTATTTAATATAATCCAGTGCTGAGAAATCGCGTTGTCACTGCAAAAATGAATTTTTTTCAAAGCACCAGCGGAGAACAATAAATCTTTTGCTGCTCTATATTTTTGTACCAAATTTTTTTTAAATATTTTTCAAATCTTAAATCTTGTATAATATACTAATTTTCAAAATAAATCCATAATAATTATATGTTTTAAAAAAGTTCTTGTTAATATGCCTTTTTTTGACTGAACACACTTATACACTGAACTTAAACTGTTTATAGAAGGGGCGATTTGCCCTTTGAAATGATATAAAATAAAGGACTTGCAGAAAAATGTATACTTTCTTAACCTCAAGATTGGTATACTCGAAATTTTAAATAATACAAAAAGTATGATTTGATTTTTTTTTAATTTTGAAAATATGACACCAAGGAACAGCATCCATTCATCGCAAACATCCATTCGGTTGAGCCTCGCGTTGTTTAGTAATTACAAAACAGTTAGTTTTGTTCAATTTATTTTGAACCCTTTCAATGGATTTGTCCATTATATTGGACGCATCAGAAAATATTTTTTTTTTTTATTTTTCAATATTTTTTACCAAAATGTACCAAATGTAACAAAATGTATACTTTTTATTTTTTGTTATCTTTTGTCTTATTTGTTTTTTCAAGATGTACTCCCAGATACAACGATTTGTCTACAAATGCATTATGATTTTAATAACTACAACCACGCCCACACACACACACACACACGCACAATGATGAAAAAGAGAGCAGGTCCAGGAGTTGTTTTACTGATTGGCAACAATGGTAGTTGTGTTATTATGGTGAAAAACATGTATTGGCTTATATCATGGCAGCCACTACAACCTAAGTACTCTGAAAGCCAAAGTAAACCACCAAGTTAAGCCCACTGAAGTATTAAAACACATACACACACAAGTACCAAGATTTTATTTTAACTTATATTATGTCTGCTCATATAAAGCTTTGCTTGTACTTAACTGAGAAAAATGAACCAAAGAGATTTTGTAATCATTTTCCCATAAAAAAAAAACAAATACAAACAACCAACAACACAAACACAACCACAAAGCATAACGTCAAGCTGTGGATGTTTATGTGTGCTATGTAATTAGCTTGTCATTTCTAGCTTTGTTTGCCATATCATGTCCACAGCTGGTTGCAATTTGTGAAGAAATTAAGTGAAGTTTATAGGCAGAATTTTAATAGGATACAAAAGAGAAACTCAAGTTAGTATAAATGTGTCCACAAAGGTGTGGATAAAGAAGGAAAATGCAAATTAAAAATATCTGTTTTTATTTAATTCATGAAGACTGTGTGGCGGACGTGCTAAGTGTGTGGCAGGCGAGCCAACGAATCTAGGCAGACCCGGGTTCGAATCACCATCTCGAATCAACACAGAAAAGTTTTCAAATAGAAATACAGATTTTTGATTAGCAGTCACCTGAGAACATGAACTTTAATCGTTCGGAGTCAGTCGTTTAACATATTGGTTCCGTTCTAGGTCAATTATGTACAAGATTTATAATACACAGCACAATTGAACATAAGCAGCTGGGTCATAGTCACAAAGAGAACTGTATAATAGAGCACAGAATGGGCATATAATGCTATTTTTAATGCTATTTTTACTGGGTGCGAAGTTAGTTTAACCAGCTATGTGGAAGAAGTAGTTAAATTCCTTGAAATCAAAGTATTTAAATTTCGTCTCCTGAAAAGTTTGTCAAAATCACTAAATCTGTTTTGAATGGTTTATTTGGTTTTAGATATTTATTTAAAAGTAGCGTTGGTTTCCTTTTTAAAATGCTATTGAAAAACCACCGTCTAATATTTTTGAATAATTTTTGTATTATCAGATATAAAGGGTGTAATAGTATTTCGAAATATTGTTCAAGCGTTACGATCTATTTCTTATTGCAAAAATATGATACTGGAAAGAAGAAACTAGCAGATGTCCCATCCTTGATCTTGATATCGTTTTGACATGACGTTTTTTTAAATCGTTTTTTTCGAAATCTTTTTTTTTATAATTTTCATGGAAAAATTCCTACGGGTTCAAAAGTTGCTGCCGGATTAATGAGAGCGCATTTTTATTTTTCTTTGCATTTTTCTTTGTTCACAAACTTTGAAAGTTTTCCTTCTTAAAATTTTTTTCGATTTTTTATTAAATTTTAAAGTCAATATTTTTTTCGAAAAAACACACTTTCAAATTTGGAACATCACCAAAAATTGAAAAAAATGTTTAAAAAAAGCTCATGTCATACGATAGCCAATTTTGTTAAGATATGGGCATTTCCACCAAAAAGTCAACCAAGACGAAAAAAATTTAAAGTTCTTGATAACAATGTTTGATGTCTTATTCACATAAGGAAACATTCAAATTTAAGTAATTTCAATAAATTTTACATTTATTCATATCTCATTGCGAAATATTCGGATGCAAAGAGCGCAAATGTGAAATATTGCTTATTTTGATATTTCTTTGGTATGTCTTGTCTTAATAACAGTTATTAAACAGAAACATAATGCATTGACTTTTGTTTGCTCAAATCTTTCTAGGAGTATAAAGAACGAAAAAACAAAATCATAAGAAACCACGCAATGAAAGACAACGGTAAATTTTTGATTTGCTTTTTGTTTAGTTCGTTGTCACGTTCGACATGCAAAAATAACATTTTTACTCAGTGCGTCGGAAGAACATGCAATAAGCTGACAAAATAATTATCTTAAATTGAGTTTATTCATGCGACTTTAAAACAAAAGTGGTCACGAGCGACATGGTAAATGAGAAATTCAAAATTAATTTTTTTTTTGCTTTCATAGATCAATTATTAATGTAAATACGCACTTAACAAATTTTTATTTTAAATGTAGATGAGCACAAACAACGATGAAAAAACCAAAAATAGACACGGTACAACACTCAAAAAATCCCAAGAGGTTTCTCTACGATTTCTTAAGGTTTTGGGTTCGCTGAATCCAAATCTGAACTCAGAATTTTCAGGTCACCCTAGGTTTTCGAGCTACAGGGGAGGCAGAGCCCTAACCCCCTACTGTAAATAAAATCAATATTACCGACCCCCATACTTTTTCAAGAGGAACATTTTTTGCCTTGGAACCCATCCCCTCCGTATTTGGCTTCCATACAAATTTTATGATTTTTGCATAAATTTTATATGAAAATTTTATTTGAAAAAAACAAATTTCATTAATATTAATTGAATACAAAAAATTTCTTTGAAACTAATTTTTTTTTTATTTTTAATGTTTTTATTATTATTTATTTTTGGTATTTCTTTAATTAAATGTTTAGAAATCTACATAATTATAAATAGGCAAACAGAAAATTTGTCGAATTTCGAATATAAATAAAATTAATTTTTTGTTTAAATAAAAAAGTTCACATAAAAAATATATATAAAAATCATAAAATTTGTATGGGAGCACCCATACGGAGGGGTTCGAGGGGATGGGTTCCAATGCAAAAAATGTTCCTCTTGAAAAAGTAATGGAAGTCGGTCATATTCATTTCATTAACAGTAGGAGGTTAGGGTTTTGCCTCCTCTGTAGCTCGAATCTAAGGAAACCGTTGTGAAACTTCTTGGGATTTGCAAAAACTTCAGTTTTGTTGTACAGTGTAGATGTTTATTATACTTACACAAAACCATACTCATTGAAAGTTTTTTAAATATTTTTGTTGACTTATGCATAGTTTCTTTATTTGTAGTTCGTTATAGAGCAGAAAAAAAACAACTATGGTGTTCGAAAAAAGTGTCACGTGCAACCATCTCTTTTATTGAATAACAAAAAAAATAAAAATCCTTTATGTCTACAATGCTAGCAATTTTTAAGGAACACTAAAAAACACTAAAAAAAAATTACATACAAAAATTGCTTCCCATTTCGCTGAAATCTGCGTTTGAATTTTTTTGCCACGAAAACCACTTCTGTTGTTGGTCACGTGCGACCACCTTGGTTTTTTGCTAATATCTTGATAACTAAAAATGACCCAACAATTGACAATACCAATAATTAAAGGGCTAATTGAGAGCTATAAGGCTCGTCTTTTGTTTTTTTTTTAAATTTGTTTTATTATGACATTTTTTCACTTGAAATGTGTACAACAGTCACGTTCGACACCATGGAAATGCCCATATAAAAAAGTAATTTTTTTTTCAGATCGGACAATTTCTGCGACTCCCAGCGCTGCAACCACGAGGCCCCGTTATTTTCTCTGCCGCCAGTTTGGAGCTCTATAAAACCATGTTGAATTGAAAAATAAATTTTTTTGAATTTTTGTAATTAGTTCAATCCTCTACAATAATAACAAAAATTTTGGAAAAAAGTTTGTTTTTGACTGAGTTATGAATTTTAAAAAAAAAGGTGTGTCTTCTCTGCCGCAAATGTCATGTCCCTCCTTAAGGCTCACTTTTCCACAAATGCAAAATTTTAATTTTATATTGCATTAATTAAATTATGCCCACTTCTGTGACCTTGGGTGAAATTTTGTCCGAAGTAAACTTCTCTTTCATTTTATGAACTAACATCCGAGCCATTAAATATTTACTTCAAAAACAGGCCGCTGCTGGGGAATGAATCGTGTGCCCTGAGACACAAGACGCACGAACCAACCATTCATTGTTGATTTCCAGTATCATAGCGTGATTGTAATATTTTTGATATTTACAAAAAAAGGATTATTACCAAATCTCACAAAACTCACACAACCAAGCTCAAGGTTGTAACTTAGTGGGTAGGCTACAAGTGACTCGAACCAATATTTTACTCAAAATGATTAAATTATTGACAGAATATTAATTATTAATATCAGGTAAGCGCAGAGTCACGCTTTTATAGAGTATTATATTATTATTATTAAGATATAAATCACTAAAATTATTATTATTTTCATGCTTTTAGTGGAATAAAAAATTAAAGCTTATTACTTGCCATTTCAAGCTTCTCTTGCTTATTAATGGTATTAATTTTTACACGAAATAAAATTGTCTTCTCTGACAAAAGAACAAAAAAAAAAAAAAAAATGCGTGCCAAAATTAATGACGAGACTTTATAGCAAAAGCTCGTCATTTAAATATTGCGAGTACGATACATACAAATCATAACTCAATGTCAATGTCACATTTGTTGTTTTTTTTTTTTTAAATATGCACGAATGTTTGCAATATTTATGAGGAGGGCGGCTCATCATAAAAATCAATCAAATTTGAAAAACACTTAAACAGCTCTCCTGCTTGTTAGAGGAGAAAACAAATTGACAGTTTTGAAAGCATCCCAAAGCTCATAAAAACATTCCACGCTAGGCGGCATACAAATCACTGGGAAAAATAATGAGAAAAAAGCCAAAAAATATAAGCAGCATATTAAATAAATAATTCATGTTCAGACAGCTTAGTAAAAAGCTCTGACATTTAGAAATATATTAAAAATTAATGCTTTTTTGTTGCTTGGTTTTGTCTGGTTTTTTTTTGTCTTTTTATTAAAAAAATTTTTTTATAAAAATTAATTTATAAAAAACTATTTATGCAGAGAACAAAAAAAATTAAAAAGGAGGGATTAAGACGACTTATTTAGAATATTGGTCATTTGAAATTCTAGTACTACCGCCCTATTCTGCTTGTTAACTTAACACGGCGTTGTTAAGAATCTTTTTTAATGTTCTTGTTATGAAATGTAAATATTCATATTCTTACAAACCATTAATAACTTGAAAGCTTTAAAAAGCTTTTAAAGTTCACCACGCATGGAGTGGTGAAAATGCAAATGGTGTAAACATCAAGCGTCAGCTGTGGTTTCTTATTAATTTCAGTGCTTTTTATTTCTGCAAGAAGAATACAAAATCTTATGAAGTAAGAAATTGAAAGATAGCTTCATGTTTAATGTTTTAATTGATATTTTTAAATGATAAGATATAAAATCTTTTTAACTCTTTATATTTAAAAAGTTAATTGAAAGGCGTTTGTTACATTTTCAAATTATTATTCAATATTATATTGTTATTATATAATATGCACATAAATATTGTTGCCTTACATTGAAATAAAACTCGTTGTCAAGATACTTTCTCTCATTAACAAAATATTAAAGAAAAGAGCTTTAAATTTTTCGTCAGAATATGAAACCTTAACAAGGTGTTCATATTTATAATTTTGTTAATGTGGTGAGCTTAGTTAAGTTGCCAGAATATGACTGCTAGTCTATGGTCGGTTTGAATATATTTTTAAATTTTAATGAACAAAGCTGTTCATTGAAAATATTTTATTTATTTTAATGTTGTTTGGTTTTTTTCTATTTGCGAGCGCAAATTGCAGTTCAATGATTGATGAACCAGCAAAAATTTCTACACTATGTTTCACTTAGCGAAATGAAATAAAATCTCAATTAATTGACATAACGTTGTGGGTGCCAGTCATTGTGGGTTGACCAGAAACATGCTGTGACAAATTTAAGCTAACATAAAATCAAATAAATTTGATATTAATTTGATGAAATATTTTTTGTTAGAACATTATTTACAAAGCAGAGAAGCTCATTGCTTTTGGAAGTTTTGCATTTTGTTCACAAATCATGAATTTTTTTTTCATGCTTCACACAGTGAGCTGTCTATATAAGCAAAACATCAAATGAAATGAGTTAAATCACAGCCGAACTTAAATAAAATATAAGAGTTAATTATTTTTTGCTTACCTTTAATTTTTCTCAGAAAGTTGATATTTGAATATATTTATTTTTGTTCAATAGATATATATATTTTATAAAAGTTTATTAAGTTTTTTAATGATTTTGTTATTTTAAATATTATTTGGATCTTTTTAATTTTACAACAAAGTTGAAACAGTTACGATAAGGCTTTTTAAATTTGATATTGATATTCAAAGTAAATCAATCGACAAATAAATCTTTAAATTTTTTTACTCAAATGAGAAGGATTTTTTTTAGATTGAACATTTTTGAATTTTTAGGGCGACGTTTCTAAAATATCTCGCTTATTAAAAGAGATTTTCTTAAAAACAGTTATGCACATGAATAAGAATTTTGTGTTTTAGCATATCTTTAATTTAATTTATAAAAATTAAGTGTCACGCTCCGCACCTTATATCACTCAAACTGTTCATTCTTGCTTAATAAATTTTTTTTGTCATGCTTCACACCTAATATCTCTCAAACTGTTTTTAGTCTCATACTGTGCTTTTCAAACTTTACGCAAATAACGGGTATCCTAATAGTTTGTATAGAAAATTTTTGTGATTCTTATAAGTGACGACACTACTTCTAAACCATTAAATAACGGACTTTTATGCTAGTTCAGGACTATTTTTTTAGAAAAATTTTGATAAGATTTTTGGTTTGATTAAGATATTTGGGATATTTCCGTGGTACCAAAGCTCACTCTGTAAAGTGGGAAAAACTAAAAATTTCTGAATTTCACATGAAAATTTTGGCCAAGATTCACATGAGATAAAATTGCATTTTGGAGCTCATATAAATAAACTATGTCTTATAGCGCTGTTTGTATGGGGTGGTTTTTACGAAATTTTTTAAGCACATGCAACGTTTTTGGGTAATACTTTAAAGTATAATTTCAGCCAGTAATACTCATCGTTCAAAGATAATATATATGCTTAAATATCACATATATCGTGAGCTTAACGAACATTTAAATTTGGATTTTGTCACTTTTTTATTAAAGTCACAAAATAGCAAAATCTAAGAAGAACAATTTACATTTTCATATGAGAAAATCAATCATTAGCTGCTTGTGTTGTGCCTGTTACTTTCGATATTTTTACTTGTGTTGCTGTTGTTTTGTACGAACTGATTTATTTACAGCATTGGTTCCCTAAGAGGGCGCATTGGGCGCATTAGGGTTTTGCATGTATTGAGTTTTTGTTTTAGCTTTGAACCAAGGATTTCAGGTGTCAAACCTATTCAGTCAAGTCTACCTTGGTTCAGAAATGGGGTGATAGATAAGTAAGGAGGGAAAGTGATATCAAGTGAAACAAGTGTAGAATATTCTTTGTGTGGCGGAGTGCTTTATCAACAGGCGATTTTAAATCTGAAGCATGTGTTATGCCAAAACCTCAGTCAATTCGACTAATTAAACAATCCCATTCCACACACATCTGTACTACTAACTACAGCTTCCAAAGTCGTATATATTGATGAATTTTAAATTTCAGTTGATTGAAAATGAGGAAATAATTAAAGAAAGGTAAAAGCTTAGGACCATAACAAGACCGGGATACGGACCCGAAACCGCTGGGTTGCCAGTCAAGCAGGCTTACCACTCGACTACCGAAGCCCCGAACAAAATGATCGAAATAATATGGCAATTTGCTTGTTTCTTTTTGCTTGTTTTATGTTTATTTGTAACTTTTTCTGTATTTTGGTCTCGATAAGAAGCCCATAACTTGAGTGTTATTAATTTATTTGTTATTCTTCGGATGATAAATAATAAATATGTGCAAAATGGTCACAGCAATCGGACCAAAGGTGCAAAGTAGAAAAGGTTATTTTTAAAGTGGAAAAACACAAGGAAAGCATTTTTCTCTATTACTACTAGAGTGTATCGACTTGTATGGGAAAAATCTGACCCCCAATTCCGGTACCAAAATTCAATAGTACATGAAAAATCCTGTCGATTGGTATACTTTTTTTTTATTTGAACTAATTTTGGCGTCCCACGAAATGCATTTTTGTGCATTTTTTTGTGACGCAGATATGCAAATTTTCATCCCTGTTGACAAATGCTCTGACTAGATATAACAGTTCTTTTCAACGGTAATCTACTTGTTATTTAATATTTGATATGTTTTTATTTATTGTATGAAAATATTATTAAACTTTGGTTTTTTTTATTGCTTAATGCAAAAGTAACGTATTTTTTTTAAACTATTACAGTTAACCAAATAATAACAACAATTTTTTTAGATCCTGTAAAGGACTAAAAATCTCTTTTAGTTTCGAATTTCGGCTTTTTTTAACGATCCTCCAACAAAGAAAACATTATTCCTTTTCTTCGTTCTGTTGAAGCAGCAGCCACTGACACCCCTGTGACGAGCTTAATATGCTATAACTTGCTAAAAGTTAAAAATAATACTTTCATACAACAAATAAAAACATATCAAATATTAAATAACAAGTAGAATACCTTTGAAAAAAACTGTTCTATCTCGTCAGAGCATTTGTCAACAGGGATAAAATTTTGCAGTTCTGTGTTTTAATATGAAAGGAATTAATTGATAAACTTGATTTTCTTTTTAAATCAACCATTAATGGGTTTCCAGTACAAAAGTTGATAAAAAATGCACAAAAATGCATTTCGGGGACGCCAAAATTAGTTCAAATAAAAAAAAAGTATACCAATCGAAAGAATTTTTCATGTACTATTGAATTTTGGTACCGGAATTGGGGGTCAGATTTTCGATACACTTTAATTACTACTCAAACGAAATTCTACGTCTACAATTACGTTATTACCGAAACTGTTCTTTTTGTATGTTAGTTTAAGGAAAACCTTTCAATTAAATCAATTAAAGATCAAAATAAAGATCATACAAACAAATACACAAACAGAAAATGAATAAGTTTTATTGATAAAGACTTTAAATAATAATAGTATTTTTCTACTATTAATAGTGTGAGCGTGGCATTCAGGTTAAGTATGTGGAATAGCATGCTCGGAGTTCGGTCCCCGGGTTCGATCCCCAGCCGCGGCGAAAAGTTTTTTTCAATAAAAAATTTTTCTGATCGGTCACCACTTCTCTGCAGACAATGGCAAACCTCAGAGAGTAAACAATGCCATGTAAAGCTTCTTGAGAACATTAACTTTAGCCGTTCGGAGTCGACATAAGACATGTAGGTCCAGTTCTCGGTCAATTGTGTGCAAACATTTACCAACACACACAATACAATTGATCATAAGTAGCTCGGTCAAAGTGCTTTCAAGGGCTGAAATGGCCAATTTGTTTGTTTTTGTTTTGTATTTTTCTACAAAGGCGGGTCAATAGCTCCGAGAATTTTTTAGTTTCCCCCCCTCTAAGCTGGAAGTGCAACACTGTTCTTGCCAACCAGCATTTGTCAGTTGACTCTTGTCAAATTTTGAACAAGCTACGACATTAGGTTTGTGTTTGTCATCGATTGAAAGCACACGACCGCGTGAAATGTGAAGAAAATGTAAAAAAGTGAATTTCGTGTGATCTTCCATGAAATGAGGACTCTTACTATGAGGACTCTGCACTATAAATTTCAATGGTTTAAAGCACGAAAGATGTCGAACGCTCTGAACGCTCAGTTGAGTTCACTTTACCCGAAACTTATGTTTGGGAAGGGATAAAAAAATTGGAGAAACATTGGACAAAGTGTACAGAGCTCAAAAGAAGACTTTATTCCAAAATAAAATAATTTTTAATCAAAAAACCTGTATTTCATTCATAAAGTAACTGATTTATTGACCCATACTTTATATTCTTAAGAAATAAAACAAAAATAGCATTTATTCAGTTTTGATACATACTCTAGTTTAAAGAATAATTATTTTTACTGTATATCAAGCTTAATACTGCAAACAAACGAATTTTATTTTCAGCAAAACCCCTGAAACTTAAAGTTAGCTTTCTCCAACAATGTACGCAGTAATCGTTTACCCACAAGGCTGTCCCCAGGCGACGATTTAATCAATGTTACTTAGACGTTTTAATATTTTCAAATCTTGAGATTTCTTGTCGGAAATATCAAGCCTTCAGCAAAATAGTAGTATCAAAGTTCATTATTCTAGGCAACTATTGAAAGTTGATTTTTAGGTAAAAATAAAATATTTTTATATGCGATTTTGTTACACGAATTAACGAACTTAGTTTAGACTTATACAGCATTTATGTCACAAAAATATAAGATTCCTCTGAGAGTACTTTTGTATTATTTCATTATAAACAGTTAACAGAGGGGGTTAGAGGTTAAGCTTAAGTTTCATTGCTTCAACTCAAAAAAGCACTCAAAAATTTGATCGAATTTGCTCATTGGTAAGTGTCAATAAACAGTGAGTGTTTTGTTTTATATCTTTTTTTCTGTATCGAATAAGTGGGCGAAAATAAATTATTTTCATCACTTCCGGTGTTGACAAAAAGAATGAGAGCAAAAAAAAAAAAAACCAACAAAAACTGCTGCTAGCGTCAATTTCATGTTTTATTAAATTTGTTTCAAAAAAAGTAGCAATACATAACATTTTTTAAATATACAATATATAAAGAAAACAAAAGAATTCTCAAAGATATGTGTATTAACTGTTAAAGTGATGTTATTATAAAAATGTATTTCTTACATAATGTATAAAAAATAATAAATGTAGTGTTTTCGGCACGAAAAATAACACAAAAATAAAACTTAGGGTAGGGGAAACAAACGCACATTCCAAGCTTCATGCTTCATGCTTTATGAAATATCTACACAATATGTTGAGGCATCCTGAGGCAAATTTTGTTGTGGTTTCTGCTTTTGGTGTTGTTGTTGTTGTTGTTGTTGTTTATTTATTTATTTTGATGAGCGCTCTTCAAAGGCTTGTGTGAGAGCAAAATAAAGGGAAAGCAGTCAAAAGTTTTGTAAAATATGAAATATTTTCTTTTGCTTGGTTAAGGAAAGGGTGCCGCCCCGCCCCTTAAGGTCAACAAACTTTGCGGTATATCTTATTTATTGACATGAGCAAATTCTGTTTATAAATGGAATGTAATGAAATTTCCAGAAATTTATGGTCGCCAGTTTAGTTGTGCTCTGTGAAGTTCAAGGTCAAGAGCGTGAAAGATACTTTTGAAACAAAATCAAGCGCTAAATTGGCATAAAAATCATATAAACTGAAATTTTACAAAAATTTCCATTTATATTGAAAAATTCGATGCCAAGATTTTTTTGATTTAATAAAAAATAAAACCAACTGATTTGTATAAAAATTCCATAAGAAGCTGATTTATGATCAATTATTTGGTCATGCTTTGCCAACAAAGTCAATTTAGAACGGAAGTAACAAAAAATTTGCATACTTTTATGCGTACTCAGAGCATAAAGAAAAACTTAAAAGTTGAGTGGCTGTGCTAGCTAATGATGCTTAAAATGTTTGCATTTTTTTTTTTTTTTTGTATTTTTTTTTAAATTGACATTTTCGTCAAGCACTATTTAATGAGCCATGCTGCTGCATACTTTTAGGTGCTCACAACAGAGCTTGCTATAAGCTTGCTTTATTGAATAAGCGTGTTGTTGCAAGTAAACTTGAAAATTTCCAAACGAAGTAGAAAGTTTAGTTCTTGAAATAATCTATAAAATATAATATTAAATATTATTGAACCATTTACTAAAAGTCACTCATGTTGATATTGCATTCAATGCACATTTATTTGTATTTGAGTAAAATGAAGAGTCATTCTGGTTGAAATAAGATAAAAACAAATTTATTTATAATAGCTCAAGAAATTAATATAAAAGCTGCAATAATAATATAAATACAAATCATTGATAAACAGTTATGTGCAGAAAAAAGTTGTTTGTCAATAATATTGATTCAATATCGTAAAACAAACGATTAATATTATTTATGAAATATTTGGTAGCAAGTCAAATTATTAAAACCAGCATGTTGAATATGTTATTGCATACTTTTCAGCGCAGTGTATCGAAACATTTCACTGTGAATTTATTATATATTTTGCCTTTAAATTTTGCAATATTTTATCAAAAAAAAAATAGAGTAAAAATAATGCAAACATACAGAGAATATAAATATTTAATTAAACAAAGAGACAGCAACAAAAACAAAATAAACGCTTTGAAATTGGTTTGGTGGTTTTAACAAACAAGATAAAAAATTTAATTTTACAGTAACTCAGGTCTGCATAATTATAAAATTTAACATATTCAACTATTCGAAACATATTCAAAACTTTTGTGTGTGCTTTTGTGTGTTAACAGCAATCGAGATAATAAAAATGGTTGGTTGATTTTGCGTGCTAAAAATGCGATGAAATTTTGATAGTTCTTTTTTTGTTTTTAATCAACTACTTACAGTGGTTGGTTGAGTGCCATACAAAAATTTTCGATAAACTGCAGGCAGGACTTGCGATGATGCCATAGAATTTGGTTTTAAAGTAACAACTGCCACAAATACATTACAGGAAAAAATATTTTTTTGCCTAACACTCAAGCCCAACTTCTTTCCATGTAACACCAAAATTTCTTCGCAATGAATGCATGTAAAAACCAATGGCTATGTACAGAATCGTAAAAAAATGTTTTGCGATATGCAGAACATTATTTTAAAATAATAAAAAAGATGGAACTGGACAAAAACTTTTTTTCCATACCTATGTTGGAGCTATTTTGTTTACAGTTTGAAATGTATTGATTTTTGTATCGACTTGAAAAAATATTCTGTATCGAAAGTTTGACTTGATGGGCGAAGCTACGCGTCGTATTACAATGCCTTTTCAAGTCTCCCAGTAATAAAACATCATCAAATATTATTATATGTGTATGATATGAGAAATATATTATTAATACTAGCTGGTACCCGGAGCGTGGCTGCCGTTCTTGTCCAATGTCTGTCCAAATTGTCAATAGAAGGCCATCAACAAATAGTAATTCCACTCTTGAGTTTCAATATTCTTTGACCATTATTTCCAAAGCTATTATATATAAAAAATTGTTTGACTTTTACTTCCATAGGTATTCTGTATCGAAAATTCAAGTTGTATGGGTGTAGCCACGCCCCGTTTTCTAATGCTCGCGTCTTTTTTATAATTGAAAGACCTGACCAATCAGGTATTTCATACTGAGCTTCATTGTTATACGACATTTAGTTCCAAATCTAATCGATATCAATTGTATGGGCGGTAAAATTTAATTGTATGGGCGGTGCCATGGCCCCTTTCCAAAGAGCGTTGAAATATGACAGTCGAAGGGTGCGTGTCAACAGCGCAATGTCAACGTACCGAATTTCATTGATGTGCGATTTATAGACGAAAGTAAAACCGAAAATTTGATTTCTTGAAAAAGTGACACGCCCCTCGTGTCTTACCCAGATGAAAAAAAATTTACGACCTATTCTAATGTTCGTTCTTGTCTCCCAGTAACAGGACATCACAAAATAATAACTTCATTCTGAGTTTCAACATTCTATGGCTATTATTTCCAATTCTATTCAATAAAAAAAATTTGTCTAGTATAGACGGAGCCACACCCTTTTTTCAATGAACTCTCATAACTTTATTCTGAGTTAAAATTGTCTGTGACTTTTATTTTTATAATTTGTTTGTAAACAGACATTATGATATAAATTTCTTTTTGTGTCCATTGTTTTTTCGTCTCATAATGTTTGTCGCAACTCATGTACCCATTGGGTAAAAATTACATGCAACGCCGTTGCATTTTTGTTGCGTTTTAGATATTAAAGCTATGTGATGTTATGAATTTATTTTTATTTTTTTGTTTTAGTTTTGTTGCTTAATCTATTTTATCCGCGCTGTTTCATTATTGTTTCATTCTAATCTTAGTTATTTATTATTTTTATTATGATACGAAAGAATTAACTCCTTCACTCATACTATAACTCTTATCGTAGGATCTTTTTAAAAAGGGTAAAACTTAGTTAAACATTTCATAATTTGTTAAACAAATTTTTTGAAAAGAGTGAGGAATGCAGTTTGTGCCTCCGCTTTATAAGGGTGGCTGTTTTTTTCAGAAAAGTTATGGCTGAATGAAGAAATTCTTGTGTAAGTAAAAAAAAAATTGTATATTATAATTTTTATGCGCTGACAAAAGATTTGGTTAATTTTTTTCTGTAACGAAAAATAATGGTTTTTTAATTTCGCTCTATATCGGCTTTATTCTGTTGATTTATCACCATCAGATACATATATATATGCAAACATTCATTTCGTCTGTATCGTGCAGTAAAGAATTAAAATCGGAACAAAAATGAATGCATGTGTAACGTTAAAGACCAAACATTTGGGCTTCTAGTAGTGCAAGCCAACATTTTGTTTTCATTATGTTGATTTAAGTCTTATACACTGAGGGAAAAAAATGCTGTTATATCAAACAAATCATGAGTTCAAATAACAAATTTCACTGTTAAATACCATCCAACAAATGAAACTTTCAAATGAACAGTCGCTTGACTGTTGGTCTATAGAACACGAAACCCGTATAAAAACTTATATATTGAAATTTTATCATTGTTTTGAAAGTTCATGTATGGCTGAGTGTGCTGACGTGTGCGTCTAGTACTCGAGTCTCTAGTACTGGTGCATCTAGTACACGGTTCAAATCCGGCAAGGCCAACAAAAATTTTTTTTGTTTAACATATTTTTTTTAAATAAAAAATAAAATTTGCAATTTTTTTTTTTCAAGATTGCAAGCAACTTATTTTGAAGGTTATTTTTGATCAAACTATTAATGAAACAGAATTATTATTACTTCAATTATTAAATTACCTACAATTTTTGATACTTACACAGCTAGGGTTCGAACCCACGTCTCCCGCATGGCAGTCTAGTGTACTTTCCCTGAACTATTGGCAACGATAATATAAATATAGCAAAACACATTTAAAAACTATTGCTTAGAAAAAATAGACAATTCAACGAGAGCACAAAAATATTTCAACAGATGATTTTAACAGCAAAAAAAATACTTTGAAACGTTCATTCAACAAAAAAAATTGTTTACTTAAACGCAAATCATTCAATCGAACAGTGTTTTGAAATAACAGTGGCCGACTGTTAATATGACAGTTGATATTTTTCTGAGTGTATAAGATCCTTCTTCTCCGATATAGTTCTTTAATTAATTAAGCTTTATTCATTACAAATTTCGGTAACATTTTTAAAATAGAGACCTGACTAACAATCACTTCCAAAAATGTAACGTTAAAGACTGCATAAAAATTGATATTTATTTAAAATAACGAAAGTAAGAAATTTGTTGACATAAAATGCGTGTCTTGAGGCCTACTTTCATGTACAACATACAAAATTTATTGGTTTAATGAAATATTTTCGATATATTTGCAGAAATATATGTTCAAGTGCAACGTTCAAGAAAAAACAATTGCCATTTTGAGAATTTCTCACAAAATTTCGAAAATTTTTAGAAAAACATTTAAGAATTAAAATTTTAAATTTTATTCCTATAAATTTGAATTTCTAGATATAGACTATGTAGAACAGTTCTAGAAATGATGAATACTATTCGAAAACTTTTTGAATACTATAATTATTGCCTAAATTTGGTTTAATTTTGGCAGAATTTTCTCATATTTTTCTATAAAACATTTGAAAAACATCTCCTTTTTTGAAAGGCAATTCTTAATGTGTTTTAAAATTAATCGACATTAGCGCCAACGGCACAACAAACTTAAACTATCATCAAAATATTCTGACAATTGAAATAAGCCAATGTACCGTAATGAATTCTGCCTTTTTTTCCACTTTTCAATCAAAATGCAATATACTGTTAATTACTTCTGATAATACAAATAAATAACTAAAAGTTGGTTTTAGAGATTTAAAATTATTAACTTCTTTATTATATTATTATAAAGTAATAAAGCATTTTAGCATTATAAATCGAGTATTATTGTGACCCTACAAATATGCAACACATTTTTTTTTTTTTGACAATTTAATTATTATTAAAATCGATGCCACCTAATTAGCAGTACAACAATTACATGACGCAAAATAAGCTGCACTAATTTACTTTGATTAATTATGAACATAAATTATTTTGAATAGGAAAATTTGATGCGATACCAGTTCGTGCAAATAACAGACACTT
Organism: Tetanocera ferruginea; assembly: GCA_958299015.1. NCBI lineage: Eukaryota > Metazoa > Arthropoda > Insecta > Diptera > Sciomyzidae > Tetanocera > Tetanocera ferruginea. The sequence goes on from OY282644.1 coordinate 130,340,585, forward strand.
GCACACATATAAATTGATTTAACAAATGAAACGTGTAGCCGTAACTATTTTGAATAGAAATCATATTTGCATGAATAAAAAAAAAAAACAACATGAAATGTTTTTACAAAAGTTTTTTTATAATTTAAAACGTGTATTTAAATTTCTTCAAAAACAAGAAGAATACCTTTTTCTTCGATTTAGAAGGGAAATGAATGCTAATAGAGAACAAGTTATTAAATTTCTTAAGATAAATAAAGGACTAGGTGAGGAAGAATTTATTGTGGATTGTTTATTTAATGTCACTTCAAGCTTTATTTTGGTGATGCTTTATTTAGGGCTAAAAATGTTCAAAAGTTACGCGTATAGCATTGTGAGATGGGACTATTTGTCTTACTTCAATGTAGTTCTGAAAATACTTAGGAACTTATTCGGAACAGCAATAAAAACAACAACAAACAATCCTTCCAACATTTTTATATTATTATAGATTCTCCTAAGACTGATGTCAGAGTGAACGCTTAAAGCGATGCGTTACTATAACACTTCTCGAAACTGTCAATCTTTGCCTGTCTTTTTCTATGTGAAATGAAAAAGGTGTCAGAGTAAAAGTGATGATATAAGCTAAATGAAGCTACTTTGAAAGCTTCAAGCTTTTGATCGATGTTTGAAATGATTTGTATGAAAATTAAAACTGTTTGATTTAGCATTTATAGTAAAAAAGCTTTGATTCCGACATAGAATAGCATTGCTTATAGCATCAACTAACAAAGCTTTAAGTATATCTTCGCTTGTAGCGTTCACTCTGACGTGAGCCTTAAACTCAGTTTAAAGAATTTTCAAAATGGAAACAAAAAAAAAAAAATTGTATCACTTTTTAGTAGCATTTCTTTAAAGTGTAAAATTCTCAACAAGTGTAAAATTCTCAACAAGTGCAAGCTTGTTGTTTTAATTTCAAAAGAGATAAGTCAAATATTCAATTATAATTTACCAAAGAAAAAGTGTACAACATTATTAACTAAGGTGTAATAAAAGCCATAAGCAATTAACATTAAGGTGCGTGCAGCGTACAGCTTTGTACGCTTACAAGCAACTTGTACCATAATTAAGAGCTTTGCAATGCGTATGAATAATAATTTTTGGCTGCTTTTGTTTTAAATGTTGGGCCAAGCAATGTTATTGCGTTAAATAACATGAATTTTTTAATAGAATCGTCATTTCAGAATTGTGAATATTAGTGCCAAGAATTTCAGTTCAAGTGTGTGCCAAGAGTACGAGCAAGTAAGTAATTCTGGCGACATGAAATTTTATTTAGCTGCACGTGTACCGGCGCATATCAGCCACAATATAGTGAGCCGTAGGTGAGTTAAATAAAAAAAAATTATATAATTGTAGGGATTGCCGTTGCTAATTAAATTGTCGCAAAAATGCAGATTTGCAAAAAATATTTCATGTGTGGGCGCCGCTGAGTGAGCACTGAATATTTATGAACTTACAACGAAATTAATTTTAATTTTAGCTTATAAAACAAGACAAACAAAAATAAAACAAGTCATCCGAAGGTATTAAATATAAATCGTCTTTTAATGCAGACACATAAATTTTGCCACAAGTGAGATACATAAATGTCTGTGAGCAAAAATTACGTTACTACGTCCCACAGAGCGGTTGAGCTACACACAAAAATTATCAATATATTCTAGAAGGATTTGTAGTAGAGCTATTAAATTTGATAAACAGTTATTGCTATTTGTTATATAAATTAACCTACATTCACTCACTAACTTCTATATTCAACCTTCTGACAGAAAATCTGTAGCACTTTAGTTTTTTTTTATATTGAACTAAGGTATCACTCTGTTCAACATTTGTAATAAATATAACAGCATAGAAAATTGCTACTAAAATATGTTTGTGGTAAACAAAATATGTTTGTGAATGAAATTGTAATAAAATTTTGGTTTAAAATTAGCAAGAATTTATACAGACTGCAAGAAAAATTGTTTATGACATCTTAAGTGAGAGAGTATTTAAAGAAAAATTTCATTAAAAATGTATAAAACTCAGTTTTAATAAATACTTGCTTTATTTATTGTTTGCTTTAAACAACAATTCGTCTAGATACAAAAAAACTATGTTCGGAAATATTGTTTCAAATAAATGTTGTTTGAATATATTTTATTTAAAATGAAAAGAGCAAAAAGAGAGCAACATGTCAGTAATTTCAGACTTAAAACAACATTTTTTTGTTTTATATAAAAATTAAATATTTATAAAAAATGAGAGAAACGATAAAACCCGAAAAAAAACACCAAACATAATTTGTTTGCGTCTGAACAATTGATGTTTAAAATTTGAAATCCTCTCGAATTTAAGAGAGCGCCATCAGACGCTGTATGTGGTCGTCATCAGAGGAAAACACGTGTGAACAAATTTTAATTCAATAAATTAAAAGAAAGTTATAAGAAATCAATAAAAACAAAACAAAGTTATATAATAACTAGTATAGAAGCTCGTCATATGACGGGTCGTATTCAAAACAATTAAGTAGCAGACGATATGACATTTTTCATTCACCTCAAATGTTATTTTGTTCTAGTTGTCGTCAATGTGTTCTTATTGATATAATAAATTTTGAGGGCATACTTTTAGGCTAACAATTTTTTCATATAAAAAGCACTGTAATAGCGAAAGAGGTTCTTGTCCAGGTTGACATGTTCAGCCTATACATAGCAATAACAACTATAACAGTTTGAGCGATATAGAGCACGGAGCAGGACGCTTGTCTTTTATATATTAAGATTATTCAAAACTATTTCTGTTCAATCTGGATACTATATTTCATAAATTCTTTGTGTTCTTTAATTTTTTCGTAACCAGCAGCCAAATATATAGAAGTAATAATTTTAGTAGCAAATAGCACCGAATGGTCGTAGATAGTTGAAAAATGGAGTGCCACACATTCTTACTCCAAGCAAAAGCTAAAAGTAAAATTACCACACTAAGACCCTAACTAGCAATTGAACTTACAAGAGGTTCCATTTTCACAAAAAAAAAAAAAAAAAACTTATAAGATTTTTATAAGTCTTTTATAAGTCTTTTTTGTCTATATTTTATAAGTTTCTTTTTTGTACTTTTACAGCATCTTAAATCACATATCGCACTGTATATACCTACCCAATCAGCCATTTAGAAATAGTGCTTGGATTAAGTTTACATGCAATACAAAAAGCAAGCCTTATCCAAGCACGCTTGAAAAACACTTGCCCAGGTAATAAATTTCCAAGTTCCTTTGTTTAACTATTGCGTAAAACACAAAAAGCAAGTAATGTACAATAATACTTGGAAAGGCTTGCATTAAGTAAGTGTTTTGCAATCATACTTAGAAAACGCTGACAACGGTAAAAGTTTTACAACTGTTCAAAGTTGTGATGCTCTCATGTATACATACATAAATGTATTTTATTTTCATTTTGTTCGCTCAGCAGCCATAAAGCTTACGGCAAGCTGTTAGAGTGTCCGACTCATATGCGATGGTTCGCACGTTCGATCCCTGGTGTAGCAAACACAAAAATTTTTGAAGGCATGCAATTTTTCATATAAATATATTCTTCAATTTTAACAAACGAAAATAACAAATAAATAAAAATAAAAATGTTCCGGTTGGGAATTGAACCTTGGATGTCCAAATCACAATAAATCAAATAACCAGTGGCTTACCAACTGAGCCACGGAATAAAAATTTTTCGCGAGTGCTAATTGATTTGTTGAATAATAAAGCTCATTATTCAGCACACTTGGATAAAGCTCATTAAAACACTGATATCCAATTGTAAAAACAACACTTGGATTAAGCTTGAAGTAAGGAATATTATTCCAAGGGTTCACTTTCGCTTATCCTACAATTACATGTAAGCGTTCTACAATAGTAAATGAAAGCGTTATCCAAGCTTAAGGCTTACGTTTGTAAGCTTGTTTAAAGCTTATTCCAAGCTCGTTTGGCTGATTGGGTATCTACGAAGAGTTATGCATGTACTAGTATGCACAAGAGTATTGAATGTCAGACCATGTTGTATGTGACAATTTATATTTCCGGTTTAAAGAAGCTTGCACAGCATGTTGAATATTTATCATAGATATTGAATAAATGGGCGCCATGTGGTTATAAATTGTGGGTGGAGGTGTTTGGCGGGTGTGGTGTAAAAATGCACTTTAAAACAGCTCCAAAATCACAGCTTAGCAGATTGTGGATAGAAAAGCTTTTTGCTAAAAGCTTTTAAATTACTTACTTAAGCTGCTGTGAGTCCCACAAACTAAATATGAGTTTCAAATTTATAGCTGGCAGCACTCCATAAAAAGGCTTCTATATAAAATTTGAAAAGATTTTAATACTTTCGGACACTTGAAATATTTTCTCACAACAGAGTTGCCAACCAGAATTTGAATAGCAATAAATTATTTTGCTATTTTCGGTTTATAAAAGTTCATAATAAACACGATAAGCAAAGCTATAAAAAGTTTAAAGCTCTTGAGTTGGTATTTCATTGAGAATAAACCAGAAAAGCTCATAAAAATGTTTATAAACGGAATGCCCGGAATTTTTGCGTAATTAGCCAGAGTTATTTAGGCAACACATAAATACAAAATTAATGAATTTTGTTATTTGTTTTTTTTTTTGTTCAGACTTTCTTCTATTTCAAAACAAACAATTAAATGCCTCAATATAACATAAGCAAAGAAAACTCAAAAAAATACAGAAACAAAAACACAACTAAAATATTTAAATAGGAATGTTTAGACAAAAAAAAAAAAAAAATAATACACACAGAAATTTAAGAAATTTGCTGCTTCATATTAAATGCAGTTCTAAACAAGTTAAGGCCGTACATTACTATCATTGTTTGCTGATTTTTTGAGAAAATAATTAAAATGTAACACTCCAAAAATACTCCAAATTCAAAATTACACATCCATAGGAGTAAAACTCTCAAAGTTATAAAGGATTAATTCTTGCTCTTCAAAGCGGTCTGTTCCAAACATAATAGGGTAGGGAGGGGCTAATTCGTACACTTGACATAACCCATCACTGGTTTGTCGTATGGAACTGAGAGAAGGCTCTGTTAACGCGTCTTAACGAGTTGCGTGATTGGCTAGTGTCAGATGTCAATGTTGACAGATGTCAATGTCAATGTACGAGTAAGCCCCTCCTTACCCTACTTTAAAAGCATTTTTCCTAACAACGGGTTTTTCCTTGCAGATAAGAATACTCGAAAACTATTTAGAACACTATTTGAATTTTTTTTTATTTTCTTTCAATTTTACAATAACAAAATGGCGGAATTTTTCGGTAAAAATCTATGCTTTTGGCATTTTTGGAGTCAAGAAACATAATCAGCCCAATCATGAAACATTTTCTCCCGGGAGTTGTAATTGGGAGTTTCCAGTTCTAAGATAGCAGATAAAGATATCTAATTTTTTTATTTTACACGCATAAATATTGGCGAATGATGAACAAAATTTCATTAAAAATTTCCAAAAAGTATTTTAACTTTATCTTTAAAATGGAAACTCCCATTTACAACTCCCGGGAGAAAATGTTTCATTATTGAGCTGAATTAATTGTTTTGAAAAAAGTGCTCCAAAGAGGGGTAAGAAAAACTTATCCTTTAACCAAACTCTACTCATTTTTGTATTTCAAATGAACCTGTTGTGAGGAATTGCGTCCACCGGAGTTCACCTTTTTAGGGAGATTTCTGCAAAAATTTGCAGCCAGCAGCGCAGAGTAATGTATATTTTTCCAATTTCAACTGAAGATTCTAAAAGTTATGCTCTTTTATATGAAAAAATTTAAATTAAAATATTCAGAAAAATAAGCATTTTTACCCAAAAAATCTAAAATTTTCCCTAGTGTCTTAAAATGCTTCAGAAAAAGAGCTCTAAGTATGCTGCAAATATTTAAATTATTTGTTTTTATGCTGAAACCCCTTAACAATAACAACAATCACCACAAGATGTTGACTTAAATCTAGGAAAGAAAAAAAAATACAAAAACGATGTGCAGTAATAAGAGAACAAACAAAAATTGAGTCAAACACCGTTTTAAATCTTGTCGACATCAATTTAATTTGTTTACATTCAACCCAACAGAAGGAATTCAAGGACGTTGTCGACATTGTCGTGGGTTGATAAAATGGTTTGCTTGTCGAGGCGGGCGTTAAGCTGGACAGCGTAGAAGATAATTTTTTCGTTCGTTTGTTTGTTTGCACAGCTTTTAGGTATTCAAATAAATTTCCTAAATTGAGGCATTGAAAAATTAACACAAAAACGAATGAAAAAAAAAAACAGAAAAAAAAGATACTTAAACGACAGAAAAATTGCCTGAATTGCTAAGCAGCCAGTTAAGAATAGCAAGAGGCGTACAAATTGAATTTTAAGCTAATAGCTGAACAAAAAAAAAATCATTAAATTGACCTTAATTTATTAATGCTATCATTGAAGACACCAATCAAAACAATTACAACAGCATTTTGCAAATGCTTAAAATTCTTTGTTTTGCAATGTTTTGGCAATTTTGAGTATTTTTTTTTTTTTTTAATTTAAGCTCTTTATTATAAACACTTGAGCAACAAAATTGAGCATTTGTCAGCAGCTAAATATAATTTTAACAAGTATTTTTATCAACGTCGCCACCCTCCGCTAATCCACACACACACACAAGAAAAAAACAAAAAGAAAAGAAAAGAAGCAGACAACAAAATCAACAACATTAAATATCCGCTACCGTAGAAAAATATTTAAGAATACCTCACATAAAAATAGATATCTAAAATTATGTGTGTGTTTTTAATTTTAATTTTAATTTTGTTGAATGAAAATATTTTCAAAATTTTTTCATTGGTATTGAGCAAAATATGCATGAGTCCTTTTGTAGACAATAACAGGTGAAAAGATGGTGGCAGAAACTTGTTGCTGACAAAGAAAATCTTCAAACGGCAGTAGCATCGTAAAATATGATGATTATTATTTTAATTTTTGTTAGTTATTTTTTATGTTTTTACATTTTTTTTTTGTTGTTAATTACTCAGAGAGCAAATAAAGTCATGTTAAGCTACTTGAGAACATGAACATAAGCCCATTCGAAGTCGGAATATAACATTTAAGTTCAGTTTTCAATAAATTTTGCAGAAATATTTAACAACAAAAAAATAGAGTTGATCATAAGAAGCTCGGTCAAAGTCCTTTGAAGAACTGAACTTGCTAATTTGTTTTTGTTTTATCTCCTTTTAGTTATTTTGTATTAAAAATCTGTATAGTTCTAGTATAGTTCAAGTATAGTTTAAGTATAGTTTTAACAAATAGAAGTATATTTGTAAAATCATTGCATAAGTTGGGAAGTAATACTTTAAGAGCCCACAATTCGGTTACTTAGCGTCGCACAGTGGAAAATGGTAGAACAAGAGAATACCAAAAATGTTTTTTATTTCAGTAATTTTGGTATAAAATTTAAATTTTACTTAAAAGTAACAAATTTTATCTCTACTTGTGAAACATAAGTTTATTTTTAAATTTTTGGGTTGTATGGGAGGTGGGCGGATAAATGATTAATACAATTTAATGAACATCTTATGATTTAATCCTTTAAGGGGGGACATGACATTGGCCGTTTTTTTAAATCGATTTTACTTTTTTTTATAATTTTGTATTTTAGTAAATATTCTTAAGATTCTAAGAAAAAAATTTCATGGAAAAATTCCTACGGGTTCAAAAGTTAGGGCCGGATTAGTGAGAGCGCATTTTTATTTTTCTTTGTTCACAATCTTTTAACGCGTTTACCTCGAAACCATGTTTTTCGTACTGGTTGCGGCACTAGCGGGCATTCATTTTTTGTCGAAATTTTTTTTTTTTTTTATTTTTTAAACTTGATTCGCTATCGTATGACACGAGCTTTTTTAAAAATTTTTTTTTTTCGATTTTTTTAAATTTTTAAAGCCAATTTTTTTTCGCAAAAACATACTTTCAAATTTGGAACATCACCAAAAATGGAAAAAAGCTCCTATCATACGATAAGTAATTTTGTTAAGGTGTAAAAAAGTCATTTTTTTTTTTAGATCGGACAATTTTTGCGACTCCCAGCGCTGCAACCACGAGGCCCCGTTCTTTTTTCAGCTGTCAGTTTGGAGCTTTATAAAACCATGTTGGAGTGAAAAAAATATTTTTTTGAATTTTTTTTCTTGTAGTTTGTTCAATTCTCTATAATAATAAAAACAAATTTTGGAAAAATGTTTGTTTTTGGCTGAGTTGTGAATTTTAAAAAAAATGTTATCTTAATGCTTTAAAGTTATCTTTTTTTTCGATTTAAATCAAAAGCTTTCAATCACTAACAATCATTTTTATAAAATTTAAAAATTACATTATTTAATAATTAAAAATAAACTGTGGACTTTTTAAATTTTTTTTTTAAAGATTATAATGCTCGATATTTTTATGAAAATCTAACGAAAAAACTTTTGTTTTTATTTTTTCTAGTTCAAAATATTACACACTTTTTCTCGGTAGTCGAATGGTTAGCGTGCTTGACTGCCAACCTAAGGGTTCCGGGTTCGAATCCGAATTTTCAACTTTTGCTAGTATCACATGCATACCCGCCAACAATTCGTTGCAAAACACATGAGGCTCACTCCATTTTTTTTTTTAAAACTACGAAACGGTAATGTTTTTTTGATGTTTCTATTTACTGTTTTTACTAAAAACAAAAAAGAAGAATATCTCTGAATACCATAAGCCACTAATTCTTATCGTTTAGATACTATTCTTAAGGTGGGAAATAACATTCGCTGCAGAGAAAACAGACATTTTTTTAAAAATTCTAGCTCAATCAAAAACAAAAATTTTTCCAAAATTTATTATTAGAGAATTGAACATATTACAAGAAAAAAAATTCAAAAAATATATTTTTCACTCCAACATGGTTTTATAGAGCTCCAAACTGGCTGCATAGAAAAAAAACGGGGCCTCGTGGTTGCAGCGCTGGGAGTCGCAAAAATTGTCTGATCTGGAAAAAAATTACTTTTTTAAATCTTAACAAAATTGGTTATCGTATGACAGGAGTTTTTTTTTTTAATTTTTGGCGATGTTCCAAATTTGAAAGTGTGTTTTTTCAAAAAAAATATTGACTTTAAAAATTCATAAAAAAATCGAAAAGAAATTTCAAAAAAAGCTCGTACGAGCTCGATAGCGAATCAAGTTAAAAAAAAAATACAAAAAATAAAAAACTTTGTCAAAAAATGAACGCGCTAGTGCCGGTAGTGCCAGTACGAAAAACATGGTTTCGAGATAAACGCGTTCAAAGTTTGTGAACAAAGAAAAATAAAAATGCACTCTGCGGCTGTTACTTTTGAACCCGTTGGAATTTTTCCATGAAATCTTTTCTAAGAATTTTAAGAATATTTACTTAAATACAAAATTATAAAAAATTCGATTTCAAAAAACGGCCAATGTCATGTCCACCCTTAATGAAATTTAAAATTGTGAAAAACACATCATGTGGAAAATTTTGTATGGAAGGAAGGCGTGGTTGTGGGCGAATTTCAATATATTTGTGTTTGTGTAAATAATATAGCATATTCCAATTTATATTTTTAATTTTATGGGTACTTCCATGTATTGACAAGTTTTGTATGGAGCTCAACCATTGTGTAGAGTAGAAATGATAAAAATTTTGTATTTATAAGGTTTTTTAACTGGGACGGTATTGGAAGAAATGCATTCTGAAAAGCACTAAAAAAAGTCGCACTTGTTTTTAACTACTTTTTGAAGCCATAGTTCTTAAAATAGTTTAGATTTTCTTTATGATAGATTTGCAGATTTCTGTTTGATGTTTATTTTATCAACCAATCAAAAATTGTAAAAAACGCCACTTAGAAAAAAAGGCACAAGGCTGATTCCACACTAATGAGGAACGGAAACATGAATCCTAAAATGCTTTCAATTGAAATAATTTTTGGTTCTCGCATTAAAATGGAGTCTTAAGTTACTTTTGTTGCAAAATTATTTTTAGTATTAATGCTTTTTTTATTTTTTTTTGACAATTTAACCAAACAAACTCCGAGTTGAGAAAAACTTAAAATATTTTGTTTAGATTTAAAACGTTCAAAACAGCCATCTCTTGATGCAAATTCAAAAAAATTAGGTTAGCAATGTTAAAAAAGATAACAATGTTATCCAAGAACAGCTTATAACAATGATTGGTTACTGCGTTAATAAAGAAAAAATATTTAAACTGGGTGTTTTTTCAGTGTCACACCCATCCCAAAAAAATGCTAAAGTTTTCCTAAGGAGCAACATAGGCTTATGATAAGAATGAAACTATCCTAAAGTAACGATGTTGATGTTTTACATACACTCAGAAAAAAGTGTCTCGGAATATGATAAAAAAGGCATCATATTTAGAGAAAAATGGTACAGACTTTGCTCCAGAGAATGCTATTCTCTAATTGCGATACTTAAAATTCTCTAAAAATGATAAAAAGGTTCCATGAAATAGAAAAATATATCGTTTTTAGAGAAAAATACTTTTTTTTTGAGAAAATTTTTGTTTTTATTGAAGAAAATACTTCTCATAGTGAATTTTTTATCAAAATATAAGAAAAGTTTTTCATTTTCAATAAAATTTCTCTATAAATGAGAAATTTTTTGTGCGAGAAAAATACTTATCATTATTAGAGACATTGAAATATTTTCATTTCCTAGAAGTAAAGAAATATTTCTTCGAAAATGTGAAAATTTATTCTAATTGAAGAAAATTTTATTTGAAAAAGAGAAAATTGCTATTATCAAAAATAGAGAAATTTTTTACCGGAGCCAGGTATGTGTTTTTTTCTCAGTGTAATTTTGTTAACTTTTTTCATTCAATAAATTATTTTTGTTCTTCATTTCCGTTACAAGAAGTTGGTCACACCCGGAACTGTTTTCAAAATTTTTTTCTAATAATGAAATTTTTGCAAGTATATGAATAAATCCTTTGATTAAAACAAGTTTTGTAAATCCATGTATAGCGAAAGCATTTGTATAGGTATTAATTTGATAAAAAATTCATGCGAAAAGTTTTTTGCAAAAAAATATATTTTTTTTTTTTAAATTAAAACATTAATTAAAAACATATTTTTTGATTTTAGTGTCAAAAATATGTGATGGTTATTGTACCCATTTAGTTCTTATATATAATTCCCACATCATTCGCACTCGTCACACACGGGACAATCTTATGTTACACCCGTCCCATTTAAAAGTTTAAAAAAGAATGGTTGTCGCCATTTTTTCAAAACATTTTTCACTGGTATTCAACAGAAAATATATTAAATTTGAATATATGCAAGTCAAAAAATGGTCTCATTGTGGCAGATGAACTGAATTTCAACTCATGTTAAACTCAGATTTTTAAGTTTTTAAACTTGTGCTCGTCACACCCGTCCCAGGTGTTTAAGCGAATGTAACTATTAAACTAGTATAAATAATTGCATTATGTTTTAGCATTTTGAAATCTTGGGGCATCTTCTAAAATACCCTATAATAAATTGCTAAAATTTTTAGCGGTTAATACCATTTTCAGCACGATAAAGTAGTCAAAACGTCACACTCGTCTGTTTGGAATGAGCCACAAGTCATAATATTCTGTAGACTTATTTTTTTTAACCCACTAGCACTTAAGCTAGACAAGTCAGAACATAAGTTTAAGGGCTTATGAAAACCGAAAGAAATGTTGTAAAAGTTAATTCGTCTGTTCAAGATATGTCTTATAAATGAAACATGGTGAAATGTTCCTTATAAAATTTCACTAAAAGTTAATAAGGTAAATTTCTCCTAAGAATATAGTAAGTTTTTATTAACTTACAATGAGAAATCTATTTTGATTAAGAAATAATCATTGCATACTTTAAGGAATTTCTTAAGAAAATTTGACCGAACGCGATTTCTTGAATTTTTTTAACATGGTGATGAATGTTACAGGCAAATTTCATTAATATTTTTTCTTTCGTGAAATATCATCTTCCTGAGATAACAATTCAAGTTAGCAAAAACAAATATTTAATAATGATAAAGAAAACAAATCCATTCCAACAACCTTTGCTTGTGGTTCAGTGAATAGCTGAAGGTCAAACCTTGACAACAAACTTCATTATTGTTATGCTATGACATCTGCAACGATGTTAAACCGCCGCATGTATAATTTCTTTATTGTATTGGGCTACACGAAAACAGCAAATTGTTACGTTAATTTTTATCTCTTGGCGGAAATAGATAACAAGTGAAATGTTCTCTAAGCATAAACAACATTTACGTCAATTATACTAAATATCATTCATTTAAAATTGGAATGGATAGCAAGTTAGTTAAGAGCCCTCGTGACCCATGTCAAAGCAGTAACCTTTGATAATAAACAAATACAAAGCATAAAATGTCAATTTTATAAAAAATCAATTTCAATTTCAAGCTAACCCTTTTTATACCAAACTTAGAGGAAAGCCACCAAAGCCAGCTGTAGGCTTTTTTTATGCTTGTTGCTTGGTTGGTATTGAATTTGCATAGGCATTTGTTTGCGTAGGATGGACAATAAGATAAGAAATACAACAAAAATGCGTTAAATGGAAAAATCATGGAACCCGAAACTGACAATTGGGAAATCTTGACGGACGACGATAGCGGAAAATCAGCCAACCTAATCAAAATAATAATAATATTTAAGATTATATTCTGAAGAGATGGCTTATTTGAATTCTATTGTTAGACGTGGAAGAGATGATGAGGGAGAAAGAAAAAAAAAAAAAAACAACACAAAGATTTCAATTTCACACAGCGGCGCGCAGCAGCGCGATAATATTTCTATAGTCAAGTTAATAAATGCTTTTCTTGTTGTTGGACAATGTGCTTGGCGGCATTTATAAAATTGTTGTCAAGCGGAATACAGATTTAATTAAAGATATTTATAAAAATTTTTATTTCTTGTATAAAAAAATCTTTATCTTTTTTTAATCTTTTAAAAATTTTATTTAAATTCCTTTTGATGGCAGCCAAAATTCTTGACCAGACTTACAGTTGTAGAAATGTGATTTGGTGAAACATACCTGCAAGAAAACAAGAAAACAAATTCATTAATTTTATGTTTTGCTCACAAAATATAAATTGAATATTTAAATTTAAGCTATGCTGCGCCTTAAACTATGCCTGAATAACAAAAAAATGTATATAACTAGCAGTATAGGTACAACATGTACATAAAAGACAAAACGTAAATAGTAAACAATGTTCTTCAGTAGGTTTTATAAGACGGCATATAAAAAAATATTCTCATATTTTCCACAACTTTTTAAATTTTAACATTATAATAGCTACAAAACAACAGATAGACGATAGTAAGTTCATAGTCAAAAATTTAAAAAATAATTTAATTGATTAAAAATCAAAAAAAAAAAAATAAATAAAAAGTAATTCAAATAAAAACTTTCGTTTTGATAAACCATCTCTTAATAGTTTTAAATGCTTTCCATAATAACTGCATCAATATTAAATGGTGAATTTTTTATTTGAGCTTAATAAAATTTATTTATTTTAAAAATTTTAGAGCATACTTTTTGGGTTTTGTTACATTCCGAATTGAATGTATTTCAATGTGAAAAGGTTATTGTATTCGCTATATCGTATGAAGGATGCTTTTTATCAAACTCTGCCAGAAAGTATGCAACAGAAAATATGTTCATTACTGAAAACAAGTTTTGTTTTACAAAAAAATGCAACCCAGTTTTATTTTTGTCATCTTAATATATAAAAGACAAGCGTCCTGCTCCGTGCCCTATATCGTAAAACATGTTCAGCCTGGACCAGAACCTGTTGTAAAATTATCCATTTGAAATTTTTGTACTAACTAAACCTTTTGTTCTATATCGTAAAACCTGTTCATCCTGGACCAGAACCTATTCTAAAATTATCCATTTGAAATGTTTTTACCTACTAAACCTTTTAAGACCTGTTCAGAATGGACCAGAACCTGTTCTTAAATTATGTATTGGAAATCTTTGTACTTGAAGACTATCTTCATTTTCATCAACTACTATACATCAAACATCATGTCTTGCTATTACAGTGCTAATTAATTAACAGAACCAGAACCTATTCGGTCTGCATAAACTGAACAGCAATTATTACATTCAGTGTGGTGTCATCAATTGGAATTGCTAGAATTAAATGACAATGTTCGGTCTTCTGAACCAAGTTTTAGCGATTGGCTACTCAAGTTAAGAAATGGAGATGAAGATGTCATAGAAATTCCAGATTATTTTGTTTGTAAAGGTTCGCTTATTAACCTTTTCAATGGCTTGCCTAGAATAATCGTGGACAATTTTTTTGAGCTTATATTCCCATCGTTTAAGCAATAAAAATATTAAAAAGCATCCCTCTGATTTTTACATGAGCTGCTTTGCTTTTGGCAGGCTGTCTAATATAATGGACAAAACCACGATAACGTTGTATTATAATATTTTAGTTCAACTAAAACAATCGGAGACAAATGCAAATGCGTTATTTATGCAAATGTTATTTAAAAAAAAAAAAATATGTTGATCGTGGCGTGCAGGTTAAGTGTGTGGCTTAGTACGCTCGGAGCCCGAGTTCGATCCCCAGTCGCGGCGAAAAGTTTTATCAATAAAAAATGTTTCAGATCGGTCACCACCTCTATGCAGACAATGGCAAACCTCAGAGAGTAAATAATGCCATGTAAAGCTTCTTGATAACATGAACTTTAGCCGTTCGGAGTCGGCATAAAACATGTAGGTCCAGTTCTCGGTTAATTGTGTGCAAACATTTAATAACACACATAACACAATTCATGATAAGAAGCTCGGTCAAAGTCCTTTCAAGGGCTGAAATGGCCAATTTGTTTTGTTTTTTTATTATAAAAAAAAAATTATACTTTGCACACCAATCACAATAATCACTTTATTTGAAAAAATTTATTAACACGCGATATAAAAAAATTGAAGGCTACTGTTGGGCATAAAATCGAAAATCTAACTAAGTTAAACGTTATTTATCTCCCTAAAATTATTTTTGTCAGCTTTGCAACTTCATTTCATAGTACCAACCTATTTGATTTTAGAAAAGACGTTGGAAAATAAAAAAAACAATTTTTTCCGAAGTGTCCAATATAATGGACAAATCCATTGAAAGGGTTAAATAGATTTTTGGCGATACTTTGAGTCCGAATAACATCAACCGTTATTCCAAAATTGCTATCCTGTGCCCAAAAAATTCCGATGTGAACGAAGTCAACGAGCAAGTTCTAAATATTTTAGTTGAGAGATCTGAGCACGGATTAAATTGAAGACAGTGATGATAACGATAAACAAAATTACCCTGCCGAGTTTTTGAATGAATTTTATTCTTCAGGAATGCCACTGCATAACTAAACCTCAAAATAAGAAGTATTATAATACTTCTTCGAAATTTCAATACCAAAATAGATATCTGTAATAGAAGGTGATTAGTTTTGAAAAACCTAAAAACTTAATTAATCATCGCACAGGTATTGACAGGCGTACTGGTGAAGATTAAATAGTTTTCATACCTACAATTGATTTGTCCCCGACAAACACAGATTTGCCTTTCACTCTCCGAAGGCGACAATTTCCAGTTAAACTGACATTTTCAATGACCATAAATAAATTGCAAGGTTAAATGAATTTTTTTACTAGAAATGTTGTATATAAGGAAGTTTTATAAAAATAATTTAATAAACATGTTTTCAAATAAAAACCTTTGTATATAAATCCCATAAATTTTTTGTCGCATTTTGTACTCTAAATGGTTCCTTCCCGTCGTAGGACGGGCTTTTACACTATAGCATCTAAACGGTTCAAGAACTTAGATTTACGTTATTCAAAAACATTGTTTATTCGACTTGTTTAAAAATAATAAAAACACTTATCGTTGCATTTTATTGAACCATATTTAAATAGAATCGTGTGTTCCTCGAAGAATTATGTTAATTTTTGTTTTTTTTGTTTTTTTAATTTACATTATTTTTTGTTGGAAAAATATTTGAGCATACTTTCCGGGTTGATTTTATTCCGAGTTATCAAATTATAAAAAGGTTGCTGCAGTTGCTATGTATTCATTTTATCAACCTAAGCCTGAAAATTTAGCTAAATTAAATTTTTGGAGTACTGAGTTTTGAGCCAAAACAAATTTCGAAATGCATTTTAGGTTTTTGTTGAGAATAAATGTTGATAACAACATTTTTTTTTTATGGAATTCAAGCAAAATCATTTTACATTATTTTAGCTTTTTCATTTTTTTAACTTTTCAACCACTGTGCGTGCGCTTTATTTAGTAAACGAGATAAATAAGAGAAATCAGTGTGTGTGTGCAAAACAATTTTGTGGTCCATCAGTTTTCCCAATTAAGTTAAACATGTAGCTGGATTTTCTTAATTGCAGCGCATATATCTGCTATTCTCCAAAGTACAAATGTAAAAAACAAAAAAAAATTGGCAAGAGAGATAAAAGAAACTACAAGTTGTATGCTTTGCGTTGCTTAATATAGAGGAGGAGATACCAACAGCAACTGTGCTGGAATTCAAATCTTACTCTCAAGTGTAGGACAAACCAAATGGGACTTAATAGCATTGCATACTTTGCGGCGCAAGAGTATTGTAGAAAAGTGTTGAAAGCATTTGTATAAGTGTGCGTTGTGAAGCTTGTTTACGATAAGAATTGCACGTAAGCGAAATGTTGAAATATATTTTCGCATAAATGTCGGAGGAAATGAGTGACAGACGTTGTTGTTGCTGTTGCTGTTGCTGTCTATCTTTGTGTTTGCTTCTATGCTCTAAGCTTTTGCTTTTGTCTGACTGTCTGTTTAACAACAACACAATGACTTTTGTGCACACAAACTTACATACGCTTGATAGCTTTGCCAAGCTGGTGATAAGCAGCAATCATGGCATATATGAAGAAATGTATTAATAAATTTTTGTTGTTTTTTTTTGTTTTTTGTTCTCTTTATAAGGAAATCGTGGCTTGAGCCCTGGAGGAATTCATGCCTTTGTAGACTTCAATCAGTTTGCTGCTCTTTAGAAAGTCAAAACCTATGGAAGACGCTAAGCAATTTATTTTAACATGCCGAAGTAAGTTCGTTGGGTTTTTGAAAGAAACATAACAGCTACATTTGGTATCTACAAAAGGGTTCGTTAGATTTTTTTTTTTTATTTAAAGTCAAACATTTGGAAAGTGAGAAGAAAATTTGGAAGATAATTTTTGGGAATGTCTTTAAAGTTAATCGATAGTTTTAAGTTAACGAGATTGAAATTAAGATTAAAAACATATACAATCTTAGTATATAAAACGCAGGTGTCATGATCCGCACCTACTATGGCTCAAACTTTTTATTTTTACTTTTACAGTGCTTTTATTATATGATAAAATGGTCAGCCTGAAAGTATGCACACTAAATTAATTTGCTATTTATCAGTAACGGCACTTTGACAACGATTGCAACCTAATAACATTTGAGCTGAATGTTTAAATGTTCTAATATCGTCTGATATTTAATTATTTTGAATGAGAACCATCGCACAATGGTTTCAAATCGAAAAAAGACGATCAAAACCTTAAGGTGGGACATAACATTCGCCGCAGAGAAAACAGTCCTTTTTTAAAATAACTCAGAAATATTCATAGCTCAGTTAAAAACAAACATTTCTCCAAAGAGAAATAAAATTTTTATAGAGAATTGAACAATTCAAAAAAATATATTTTTCACTCCAACATGGTTTTGTAGAGCTCCAAACTGGCGGCAGAGAAAAAACGGGGTCTCGTGGTTGCAGCGCTGGGAGTCGCAAAAATTGTCCGATATGGAAAAAAATGACTTTTTAAATCTTAACAAAATTGGTTATCGCATGACAGGAGTTTTTTTTTTTAAATTTTTAAATTTTTGGTGATTTTCCAAACTTGAAAGTGTGTTTTTTCGAAAAAAATATTGACTTTAAAATTCATAACAAATCGAACAAAAATTTAAAAAAAGCTTGTGTCATACGATAGCGAATCAAGTTTAAAAAAATACAAAAAAAAAAAAATTCGTCTAAAAAAGAAACCCGCTAGTGCCGCCAGTACGAAAAACATGGTTTCGAGATAAACGCGTTCAAAGTTTGTGAACAAAGAAAAATAAAAATGCGCTCTCATTAACACGGCTGTAACTTTTGAACCCGTAGGAATTTTTCCAAGAAATTTTTCTTAAAATCTGAAGAATATTTATTAAAATAAAAAATTATAAAAAAAATCGATGTAAAAAAACGGCCAATGTCATGTCCTCCCTTAAGTACCCAATAAACATTGTGGCGAGGGGTGATTCGTTGACGAATCGCTTGTAAATAGTTTTTTCGTATTATTTTCGAATAGTTTGGTTTTGTCTGTATCAGAGGTTTGCTGGATGCTTAAAGAAAGCACCGTTTAAAATTGCTTTGTTAAATTGCAGAAATTCTTTGTTTAAAAATTTAAACTGAGATAAAAAACGACTTATTTGAGCGACACTTTAGTATAGTTTCTAAAACTTTGAATATCAAAAACATTTAAAAAAACATTATTTTTGTTTTTTTTTTCAAAAAACATCAAAATATTTAAAAAAATTTCTATAAAATTATGCTAAATGTCGGTTTTAACATTAAAAAACCGTGAATGAACACAAAAACAACCCAGAATATTTGTGTTTAAAATCGAGATAAGTTGACGGTTGATGAGTTGAGAAGAGTTGACGGGCAAATATATATAAAACTTCCAGATTTTTTAATATTTTTTTTGCATTTTGAACTTTGGTGATTCGTTTAAGAATTGCTTCTTTTAAATTGGAAGATTTGTTAAGGAATTGCTTATTTGAAATAGAAACATTCGTTAATGAATTAATTTTCTAAGATTTGGCGACTCGTTCACGAATTGCTCTTGTCGGTTTGAACGATTCGTTAACGAAGGAGGAATTTCTCCCGTTCACGATATTATAAATGAATTGTTTATGATAATTGCTATTGAATGAAATGAACGAGAAAGCAATGCATAAACGATATCATAAGTGAATCATTTTGTTTGTTGGGTACTTGTTTAATCTGCATAGAAAGTTGAAAATTCGAAATTAAAAATGGCGGCCATGAACAAGCTAACTTTTATATTATATCAAATTATTAAACATTAAGATATAATTTTTCATATCAAACATTTCAAATTTTGTGCCTTAAAATTTTTTGGCGTCTATTGAATCCGAAATCAAAAATTTGAAATTGATAATGGCGGCTGTGAGCATAATAACTACATTATAATTTAAAAATTTATGCCCCGAAATTTTCGGAGTCGCTTATCACGAATCTGAAGTCAAAAATTATAAATTCAAAATGGTGGCTTAAAATTGGCTACCATAAAGATGCTTACTTTTCGACAACATTACTTTTTAGAACTTTTTTTTAATATTCTTTATTAATCTGAAGTTCACACAATAAAAAAACTATGGAAACTTTAGTTTTTATTTTAAAAATTCTATTCCTAACTTCTCTATTCTTATAATTTCTTCTAAAGAATTTTTACCAAAGAAGAGTAAACATCTACAGGTAATTGTTTAGTAATTTTTTTTTTGGTATTTCTTCCGATATAGAGATTTTTGGGTCTGAGTATTAAAAGACACCTATTAACAACATCATCTGAAGCAACCCGTGACATCCTTCTGGAATTATTATTTTCGATGTTTTTTGCAAATATGTGAGATGCTTCAAAGACCTTTTCACGTTTAATAAGATAAAAATAAATGGTTTTAACAAAAAAAAAAAACCAAAATTGAATTTCCGACACTATTTTAGGTTGTCTTAAAATGTTCCTTCAGTAACACCTTGTGGCACTGAATTTTTTTTTTTTTTAATATAACAAGATGTTTTAGAAAGGAACCAAAACCTTTCAAAAGGGCAAAAAAGGGGAGAACTGAAACATATCGCACACTAAATACAAAACAGTCACAACTCAAAATTTTTTTATACCGACTTTTCGTTATAAATCAATTCACAAAACACTTATCTCACTATTTTTTTCATTATTTTCTTCATTAACTGGAAGAATGAAGTTTATGTGTTTAAATGAAAATTGCTTTTCTTCTGTAGTATCAACCAAAGGGTTTTATTTTTCGCTTCTCCTAAAAAGTCATGTTTTTTGAGTTGTGACTGTTTTGTATTTAGTGTGCGATATGTATTTTTAGTCCGATCATGAAATATCGTTGGATAGGTCTGAAAAAATACTAAATCATGATCTTTGGTGTCAATGGCGTCAGATGTCATTTTCAAATAGATATTTTGCAATTTTTATATTTTTGCCTTAGGTATCTTATAATTTCGATTTAAAATTAAAAAATAAAATTTACAACAGAACTGCATGTATATGACAAGAGTTATAACTTAAACAAGTGTAAAAGCCCGTCCTACGACGGGAAGGAACCATTTAGAGTACAAAATGCGACAAAAAATTTATTGGATTTATTTATAAGGTTTTTATTTGGAAACATGTTTATTTAATTATTTTGATAAAACTTCTTTATATACAACATTTTTAGTAAAAAAAATTCTTAGAATTTTTAGCCAATTAACCTTGTTCTTTGCCATCTATAATGCTTAGTTTTACATCATCAGCCCGCTAAAACTGCCCATGTCTAAATACCAGTTCTTTCAGAAAAACTCCTACTTTTTGCAATACTTAATCTTGCAATTTATTTATGGTCATTGAAAAGGTCAGTTTAACTGGAAATTGTCGCCTCAAGAGAGTGAAAGGCAAATCTGTGTTTGTCGGGGCCAAATGAATTGAAGGTATGAAAACTATTTATTGTTCGCCAGTACAGTAAGTTTTTAGGTTTTTCAAAACTAACCACCTTCCATTACAGATATCTCTTTTGGTATGGAAATTTCGAAGAAGTATTATAATACTTCTAATTTTGAGGTTTAGTTATGCAGTGGCATTCCTGAAGGATAAAATTCATTCAAAAACTCGGCAGGGTAATTTCGTTTATCGTTATCATCACTGTCTTCAATTTAATCCGTACTCAGATCTCTCATTGTGTCACCAACTAAAATATTTAGAACTTGCTCGTTGACTTCGTTCACTTCGGAATTCTTTGGGCACAGGATAGCAATTTTGGAATAACGGTTGATGTTATTCGGACTCAAAGTATCGCCAAAAATCTATTTAACCCTTTCAATGGATTTGTCCATTATATTGGACACTTTGGAAAAATTTTTTTTTTTATTTTCCAACGTATTTTATAAAATCAAATAGGTTGGTACTATGAAATGAAGTTGCAAAGCTGACAAAAATAATTTTAGGGAGATATATAACGTTTAACTTAGTTAGATTTTCGATTTTATGCCCAACAGAAACCTTCAATTTTTTTATATCGCGTGTTAATAAATTTTGCAAAAAATAAGTGATTATTGTGATTGGTGTGCAAAGTATAATTTTTTTTTTTTATAATAACAATTGCATAAACAACGCATTTGCATTTGTCTCCAGTTGTTTTAGTTGAACTAAAATATTATAATACAACGTTATCATGGTTTTGTCCATTATATTAGACAGCCTGCCAAAAGCAAAGCAGCTTATTTAAAAATCAGAGGGATGTTTTTTAATCTTTTTATTGCTTAAATGATGGGAATGTTAACTCAACAAATTGTCCACGATTATTCTAGGCAAGCCATTGAAAGGGTTAATAAGCGAACCTTTACAAACAAAATAATCTGGAATTTCTATGATATCTTCATCTCCATTTCTTAACTTGAGTAGACAATCGCTAAGACTTGGATCAGAAGACCGAACATTGTGATTTAATTCTAGCAATTCCAATTGACGCCAACGTCACTGAATGTAATAATTGCTGTTTAGCTTATGTAGACCGAATAGGTTCTGGTTCTGTTAATTAATTAGCACTGTAATAGCAAGACATGATGTTTGATGTATAGTAGTTGAGGAAAATGACGATAGTCTTCAACTACAAAGATTTCCAATACATAATTTAAGAATAGGTGCTGGTCCAGACTAAACAGGTTCTAAAAAGTATAGTTATTACAAAGATATCAAATGGATAATTTTAGAATAGGTTCTGGTCCAGGATGAACAGGTTTTAAAAAGTACAGTACGTACAAAGATTTCAAATAGATAATTTTACAACAGGTTCTGGTCCAGGCTGAACAGGTTTTACGATATAGAGCAAAAGGTTTAGTAAGTACAAACATTTCAAATGAATAATTTTACAACTGGTCCTGGTCCAGGCTAAACAGGTTTTAAAAAGTACAGTACGTACTAAGATTTCAAATAGATAATTTTACAACAGGTTCTGGTACAGGCTGAACAGGTTTTATGATAAAGAGCAAAAGGTTAAGTAAGTACAAACATTTCAAATGAATAATTTTACAACTGGTCCTGGTCCAGGCTGAACAGGTTTTAAAAAGTACAGTACGTACAAAGATTTCAAATAGATAATTTTACAACAGGTTCTGGTCCAGGCTGAACAGGTTTTAAAAAGTACAGTACGTACAAAGATTTCAAATAGATAATTTTACAACAGGTTCTGGTCCAGGCTGAACAGGTTTTAAAAAGTACAGTACGTACAAAGATTTCAAATAGATAATTTTACAACAGGTTCTGGTCCAGGCTGAACAGGTTTTAAAAAGTACAGTACGTACAAAGATTTCAAATAGATAATTTTACAACAGGTTCTGGTCCAGGCTGAACAGGTTTTAAAAAGTTCAGTTCGTACAAAGATTTCAAAAAGATAATTTTACAACAGGTTCTGGTCTAGGCTGAACAGGTTTTACGATTTAGAGCAAAAGGTTTAGTAAGTACAAACATTTTAAATGGATAATTTTACAACAGGTTCTGGTCCAGGTTTAACATGTTTTACGATATAGAGCACGGAGCAGGACGCTTGTCTTTTATATATTAAGAAGATACTAAAAATACTAATGTTATAATTAAAAGACCATTTTGACTGTTTTTCGGGACACCCAAAAAACTTTTTTGTTGTTCTGAAAACACTTTTGTCATAAGCTTTCATTCTAGTGGGTGTCTTTTTATATTTAGTATTTCTCCCACATAATGCGACCCACTCTAGTGAATATATTATGATCGTTTGATGGATATCGTATAATTGTTATGATATGATAAGCATTGTTTGATGAGCAGAGTATGACATTTATACTCTGGTCTTTTAAAATATTTAATACAACATACTCAGACTTATAGTTTTGCGTCAACAAAATATATTTTATTTCATTTGCTTCAATCTAAAAATGAAACGGTATAGTTATCGTTCCCATTTGAGAGAACATTTTTGTAACGTTTGGAAAAAAATAAAGTTGAAGTGATGCCACAAATCAATATGATATGAAATCATATGAGAACATATAACTTAGAAATTCTACCTTATAGTTTTTGCTTTGTATAGAAGGTCAAAGTTGTGAATTCTTTCAATAGGAATGGCTCTGTAAAAGCTCCAATTAAATTACTCAACTCAGTTTGTTTTTCTTCATTACCTTGATCAATGCCTTGATATCAAAATAACGTAGAATTTTTTGCTCGTCAGTAGCTTTTAGCTGAATAACTGTAAATGTAGCTGCTATCAGCAATATTGCAACATTTACGTTTTTTTTTTTACAATTTGCAATATCCTTACACGAATCATAACCGCAAGCTATAAAAACAAGCAAACAAGAGAAAAACTCTTAAATCCGTAAAGAAAATATTTGTACACGCCTTTTCGCCTACCCGCTTTATTAATATTTGCCATACCATAATCCGAACTAAAATTATTTTTTTCCGTAACGACCTTCACCCCATAACTTGCACTCATAAATCTAACTGATCAACATCTGCTGCTGTACACAACTGGCTGACTGACAGCCTTCAACTTGCTGTGTTTGGATTTCTAATGAACTTCACCTTGTAAAAATTCAAAAACTACAAAAAATTACAAACAAAACTATGTGAAATTTTTTCATTAAAATGAAATCTTCGAGCCGTGCAGCCAACCATGCGATATCGTATAGAAAATGGTGGAATGGCAGGTTGGGAAGAAGTTGGAAAATTCACACAAAAGAAGTGAAAAACTTGAACGCCTCCGTGTTGCTTGGTTCAGTTTTTTCTACGCTGTTTGCTGTTGCTGCGTACAATATTCTGCGCTAAAAAGTTCAATAGAGGCAAAAATTCAATAAATAAAATGTTGTTATTTTCAATTTACGTTTTTATTATATTTCTGTTGAGCATTATTTGCATTATTTATGTGTGCTTGATGATGTGTGTGCATTGGTGTGTATGTTTATTTGTTGGTGTTGGCATTAATTAAATTTTTTCATCATTACGAATTTGTAGCTCTCGTTGACGTTGCTCGTCTCATTTGACATTTGTTTTTTTTTTTTTTTTTAATTTGACTCATGAATTTCTCGAGCATTTTCACACGTATGTGACTCATGTCAGTGGCGTTACTTCAAAATTTTCGGTACGTAAGTGCTGCAAAAATTTGTTGTGACGTCACAGTCAAGGTTATTTTGTAAGTTTTTAGTATGTTTTCGGAAAAACAAAAAAAAAAAACACAAAAATAAGAAAACTAAAAATTTATTAAAAAAAAAACAGTAAAATGCCAATGCGTGGGCTTATTTTCGATATCCAAAAATATGCGTCGCGAATTGTTTGTTTTTGGTTTTTCTTTTTCTTTTTTTCTTTTTCAAGGTGTTGAGTGAAAGATATAAAATTTTATTATTTATTTAATAAACTGCTTTTGTGTTTATTCTGCACTTATTTTGATTTTCCGTTTATTTGGCTGTTTATCTGACATTTTTATTGATGGTTAAAAATTGTTGAATAGAACATATAAAAAGTGTTGTATGGATATTCATTAATATTTATTGCAATTTAAAATAACACAACACTATAATTTGGCAACGCTTTAAATAGCTTGCTTATTTTTATTAGCAGCTTTCACTTTTTGTTGTTTTTTTTTTTATTATTACTTTGCTTCTATGTTGTTTGTGTAAAAGTTTTTGCTGGCCCAAAAGTTTATTGCTTCGACTTTGCAAAGTTCTTTGGTAGCTGCTCAGCAATTTCAACACTTGCAAACTTTGCTACAACTAGCTGTTGTTTTTTTTGTTTTTTTTTTTTTTTTGGTTATTCTTGTATCTAGTTTTGTTATCTTTTTGTCTAATTTAATGATATTAAGAATATTTTAATTGAAAAACTTTTTCCTTCGCAACTCAACTCAATGAATTTTTTATTGAAACGCACACAAATTGCTTTTTTTGAATAAGAAAAAATAAAACAAAAAACATTGTACGCATGTATTAGCTAATTGATTAAATTTTTAAAATATGTGACCCATATTATTCGGTTTTATTGAATTTATTATGGCATTTTCATTTTATTTTTAAATCTAAAGCAATAAAATAAATTCTCTACATTAACCTCAAATTGCGTGTTAGCCCAGACAACAACCATACTAATTGATGCATCGTATATTGTTCAGATGAGTAACAAAAATAACCAGATTTGAAATATTAGGGGTATTCTCGCAGTATAGCAACGATGCAAAATTTGTAAAAGTGCAACCTTGCAATACTGAAATATGCAACACTGCGGGAGCGCACAAAATTACTGATATTGTGAATATTAGAAAAAATGCTGCGAACAGGCGAAAACAAAAAATTTAAATACTTACTCTAACGCACACGTACTAAAATGAACAAATTTGTCTCACTCAGTCCACTCAAAACATGGGTATCACTGTTGCAAAAATTGCACGAATTGCAAAACTTTTATCGCTTTGTTGTATTTTGTGGTTGTGTCATTGTACGGGTTGCAAGATTCTAAAATTTTTGCAATTCTTACACCTTGCAAGGGTTTTGCAAGACAGCGAGAATACCCCTATTAAAATAAAAACAACGGATGGGCTATTTCAGCTCTTGTAAGGCTTTTAATGGAGCCTTTTCTGATAAATTGTGTTGTGTATGTTATAAATGTTTGTACACAATTGATCGATAACTGGACGTACTTGTTTTATGCCGACTCGAAAAGCTAAAGTTCATGTTCTCTTGAAGCTTAACATAGCATTGTGCACTCTCGCAGGTTTATTATTGTCAGCAGAGAGGTGACGCACGGTCAGAAAATTGAAAAAAAATTTCTGTATCAGATGGTGATTCCAACCCGCATACTTAAAACGCACGACCATGGTCGCCACTTTGAAATATTATCTTCGTAAATGCGTTGTACTTTCTATATAAACTTTATAAATAAAGTATTTGTGAATGACATCTTTTTAGAATGGCAGTGATTTCCGTCAGGGATATATGCCAAACCAACTAAAATACTATGGGAAAACTTTATTCGAAGTTCGTGTAACCTGCGCTGAACGTTTACCCTATTGATCCAAATCTAATGATTGGACATTATTTAGAACAAATCTACATCTGCTCATCTACTATGCGTTGAACATTTTGAAAAAAAATCTTTTTTGAAAAAACTTTTATTTTGTGAAAAAAAATTTTGTTTTTTGAGCATGCAATATTTTTCAAAAGAAATTCAAACATTGAATTTCAGTGAGAGAAAAAGAATAGCCCGTTTCAAAAGAGAAGAACATTTTTTAGTTTTATTTTTCGATGCGCAGTGAGCAATTATTTTTAATGCTAGAACATTTTCGAGAGCGTAATTTCTTGCTCTTTTTGTACTGTTCGCTGAACTTGATGCTTTTTTTGAGTGTTTTTTTCAGGGACCGTACCGGTTATGGTTTTTATCGAAAAAGTCACATATTAACTGTTATTTTTTAACTTTTATTTTTTTCCGACAAAAATAAAAGTTATTTTGTGACTTATATTTTTACGGGCGAACATAACAGTTACTTTTGACTTTTATTTTATCGGTCGGAAATAACAGTTATTTTCTGCCTTTTATTTTTTCGGTCAATAATATCAGGCAATTTGTGTTTTTTCAAAGGCTATTTTACCGACTAAAAAACTAATGGTACCATTATTTGGGTATCATCGGTGTGCACAATTTAAATATGGCCTCAATAGTTTTTTAATTGGTCAAGCGGCCTTTAAAAAAATACAAAGTGCCTGATATTTTCGACCAAAAAAATAAAAGTCACAAAATAACTGTTATTTTTGACCGATAAAATAAAAGTCAAAAGTAACGGTTATATTTGTCCGAAAAATAAAAGGCAAAAAATAACAGTTAATTTTTAACTTTTATAGAATCAGTCGAAAATTTAAAAGGCACTTAATATTCATGAAGCTGAGGCCATTTGTATCATAATGGTTTATTCGAAAAAGTCCTGCGACAATTTTTTAATTGTGTCTCTTTCATCTAGAAATTGAAAAATAACAGTTATTTTCGGTCCCTGGTTTTTTTACTATTTTTCTATATATTTCAATGCGCAAACATTCAGAACAAATGATCATACAAGTACGGTGTTGCACCCACGGCCTGCAAAAACCTGCATCTTGAAAGAGAAATCAAATACAAATAACATAAAAAATAAATTATTTTCTGAAGAAAAAATTCTGAAGTAAAATTTTGGCTAACAAATTATTTTTTGACGCCCCCCTTTTTTTCACAATTTTGATTGGTTGATTTTGAAAAATAAAATTCAGTACTTCCGCAACGCAGTTGCGATGAACAACAAAATTCAGGAATATACATTAATTTTTTTTCATTTATTTTTTTGCTCAGAGAATATTCAATTTTTTTTAATGTCCACCAATCAGAATGAAGAACGCTCTCAAAATTATTTTCTTATTCTCAACATGCGCGAAAATGTTCTTCTCTTTTGAAACAGGCTATAATGTTGTATAAGAATTAGTGTCTCAAATTGTCGAAAATCCGTTTTGTAAAAAAATGTTAAATGGAAAAATGAAAAAAGCAAAAGTTTTTGCCTCTTTTTGCAATTTAGAAAGGTATTGTTTTCTTTGCGGGAAATCTAGTGAAACTCATAAAAAAAATGTCTGCTACATTTTGCCACTGTAGGAACATTTTAAGAAAAACTAAAATAGTGTTGGAAACTAAAATTTGTCTTTACTTATTTGTATTTTTATTAAATATACATATCGAAGTTCAATATAATTTCAATATTAATTTCAAGCAGCCAAAACATAAAATGTTGCAGCATTTGAACAGTACTGTTTGCATACAGCCTATTTCTACGTGAGTTTATATGGATGGTATTACATGCCACTCAATATCCACAAAGAACTTATCTACGGTCATGCTCAGACAAGTATGGAAATTGGACAAGTTTTTTTTCGTTTACCTACATGTGAAGCATCCTAAAAATTCAGTTAAATGGTAACCTTTTTAAGCATAACATTTAATTGAAATAAAATCGCTTTAATTCATGATAAAAAGTAGCAACTTTTTTGCTAAAATTTTCATAAAAATAAAAAAAATTCAAAGCTAAAATAATTACAAAAAGAATTTGGCTTCAAATTGCCAACTCATACGAACTGTCCGCAACAATTCACAATGTGATGAAAAACATTCCTTGTTGCAAAAATAAATAAACACATTCCTTAAACTTGAAAGAGCTCAAAAGTATAAAAGACAAAATAGAAAAAAAAAAAAAAAAAAAAAACATTAAATACCAAAGAAAACAGCAATTTTTAAATAAAAAATTGAGAAAAAAAAAAACAAAACAATTTGCCAGGCAACATTGACAGTAGCCACAACAACATTTAAAAAAAAAACGCTATGCAGCTAAACTTGAAAATTAATGTCCTTGAAAAATCACAAACAACAAAGTGAACAAATTCCAAACAAACAAACTATTAATATTCTTATATTGCGAAAAAAAGACACGCAAAATATTTGTGTTTTTTTTATTTTTTTTTGTTTTTTGTAATTTTTGCATGAAAAAACATTACGAGCAATTATGACTAATTGTCCAAAAATATTAATAACGACGGGTCTGAGACGAAACACGAGCACGAAAAAAAAAAAACACAAACACACACAGCATTGGCTAAACAATTGTTGACATTTGTTGATGTAGCATTCGTTGCACGTTTTCATGAAAGTGACAGACAAGTTAACGAATGAACGATGACAGCCGCAGCTGAAAGTCAACGAAATAGAAATGACGAAACGGCAAACCAACCGCTTGTTGCTGGCTGCAGTTGAAACAACAAAACCAGCAGCAACAACAAATTTCAGTTGTAGTTAAACGGAAGCTTTGACAGATTAACCCACTGAACCAAAGCGTGGTTTAGGTTTGAAAAAGAAGTAAGCATTTTGCTTACGTTTTTGGATAGCAAATTTTGCTTACATAAACGTCGTCACGTTTCATTATCATTTCCAAGATATTTTGAAAGAGAAGAAAAAAATACATTAAATATACAAATTTTAAGTTAATTTGCAACAATCAAAAATGATAATGTTGTTAAAAATTAAAAAAAAAATTTTCGAAATTAAAAGAAAAAGTTTTTAATCGTTTCAGTAAAAAAACAAAAATTCGTAATTTTTGACATAGAAAATGAGAAAATGAGCCAACATATATGGGTAAGAAAAAATTATACGACTTTTCGAACGATAGTTTTGTCTATAGTTTTGTCGAGGCGATTTTTTTAATAGTTTGATTTCAAAATATGATATAAATAATTGAAGTGTAAAATTAATGACGTAAAACACATTCTTTTTCTTGAATGCCAAAAATTTCAAATTTTTCGAAATCCAAAATTTTGGCTCGACGACTAACTTAAACTTTATTTTACAAGAATTTTTTAAATTTTTTAGTTTTTGTTTCTTGGTACCTACTAAGAGCACTAAAATTTTATATAAAGTTGAAATGCTAATAAGCTATGTTTACTATATATTTAACTGTTTATTTATTTATTGTCTATTTTTCTACCAAAAAATTTTTCTTGTTAGTGCAGTTTTGGCTCTGATAGACGCATGTTAAGCCTAGAAAATAATTTATTTGTAAGTGACAGAAGGGTACATTGCTACCCTAAAAAAGGTTCATAAATGAAATAAAAAAAATAAACTTTTGGTTTACTGGGTTTTGTTGTCCATTCATAAAATAAGGTGGGGAAAAAAAATCGCGCATGAGAGAGAGTTAACAGTAGCTCTGTGGAAGCATAAAATTGCTGCATGCAGCGTTAATATTTGGCTGCGAGTGTGTTTATGCACGTGTACAGGTTGTTGCTATGCATGCATACAAATAAAAACACGAATATGTGTGTGTGTGTGTGTGTGTGTGTGTGAGTGAGAGTGTATGTGTGCACCTGACAGCTTGTTTGTTTAACTTAAGTTGTGGTTCTTCGACAGCAGTTTCGAAATGATTTAATAATGCTCGTTTATGCACACTTAAATGCAAACATACACGAACACATACACACACTCACACACATTGACATACCCCAACGCAGTTTTATGCAAGTTCGTATGTCAATATAATGCTTGCATGCGAGTCATTTGTTGTTGCTGAGGTTTTATTAATTTGTTCAAAACTTCATTAACAGCTGCAACTTTTGACTTTTAGCTCTTCGTTGTTGCTGCTTTTAATAATTGCAGCTATTTTCATCGTGCTGGCTTGTTTCTAGAAAAAATTAAAATTAATGTGATTTATGTTGTTTTTGGCACACATTATGAAGGCACAAAGAAATATCAACTCGAAAATTTAGCTAATTACGCTGTCCAATACATTGTAGAAAATTATAAACTATATAGATCAATGAATAGTTTTCTTAAATACTTGAAAAATAAACACGTGTGCGGCCATTGTAAAAGTGCATGACTGATTTACATTGAATATGACTTTTAAGTTAGTACTACATTGAGTACTATACCAAAATAAAGAGCAAGAAAAATTCTTAATTTGTGTTTCTAATACAAAAGTTGAATTTATAGACCATTTTAATACATAAAAGCCAAGCGCCATGCTTTACACCTAATATTACTCAAACTATTCATTCTTGCTATTACAGTGCTTTTATAATATGACAAAATTATCAGCCTGAAAGTATGCACGGAAAATTTATTTTATATTCAGCAGTAACGCCACATTGACATTAATTAATATAAAAATGTTGTTATTTCGACTGCTGCTAATTATTTTTTATACGTTCCGTCATAGAACAGGCTTTTATGCTAATTGGTAATATTAGGCGAGTACTTTTTAGAAATATTTTCAACTCTTTTCATAAGAGCTTAAAAGTAGGCATAGGTACATAATTTAACTATTTTATTATGTTTTCTTCAGAAAATTTCATTAAGGAGTTTACATTCAAAACCAGATAAGTCACACAGATCGAATTGTTGGGAAATCGAAATTACGTTTAAATTTTGCCAGACATTTTTTTTATAAACAAACCAATTGTGCAAAATTATGCTCCACAGAAAAAGATATATTATGCTAAAAAAAAATAGTCTCATAGTGCCAAAAAAGTTAGAGGAACTCATTAATATGATTTCTACATATTTTTGTTTTAATCGGAGTAAAACCTCCGAAGCAATATTGATTCTCCTAAAGGTCCTTTTTAGTAAAAAAATTGTTTTTTGCTTTTAAATTTTTATTTTTTACAGAACTCATGCCCAACTCCTCTAAAATGTTCAAATTTATTACTTGTACCAACGTTTTGACACAAAAATGTTTTTAAAATTTGAATGAAAACTACACAAATGAAAGCTTGCTTGGACTTATCTGGTTTTGATTGAAAATTAACAGTGGATTTGTCTGCTTTTGATTGAAAAGGAGATTTTTAATGGATTTTTCTCAAGGATTTTTAGCATTTTTATCAAAGAGGATTTTATGGATGCATTTACAATGGCATTTCTAACTAAAATTTTTTTTCCTGTGACTTATCTGGTTTTGAATGTAAAGTCCTCAATTTTTCAGAAGATTTGTTTATAAATCATTCCTACGAGGAAAAATATTGCATTTTCAATTATTGCGTTTATCTCGAAACCATGTTTTTCGTACTGGTTGTGGCACTAGTTAATTTTTTGACGAAATTTTTTTTTTTTGTACTTTTTTAACTTGATTCGCTATCGTATGACACGAGCTGTTTTTAAAATTTTTTTTCGATTTTTTATGAATTTTTAAGGTCAATATTTTCTTAGAAAAAAAACACACTTTCAAATTTGGAACATCAACAAAAATTGAAAAAAAATTTTTAAAAAAAGCTCCTGTCATACGATAACCAATTTTGTTAAGATTTAAAAAAGTAATTTTTTTTTCCAGATCGGACAATTTTTGCGACTCCCAGAGCTGCAACCACGAGGCCAAGTTTTTTTCTATGCCGCCAGTTTGGAGCTCTATAAAACCATGTTGGAGTGAAAAATATATTTTTTTGAATTTGTTTTTTCTTGTAATTTGTTCAATTCTCTACAATAATAAAAAAAAATGTTGGAAAAATGTTTGTTTTTGACCGGGATATGAATTTTCAAAAAAAAGCCTGTTTTTTTGTGTTGTGTGTGTTATTAAATGTTTGCACACAATTGACCGAGAACTGGACCTACATGTTTTATACCAACTCCGAACGGCTAAAGTTCATATTCTTAAGAAGCTTAACATGGCATTAGTTACTCTCTGAGGTTTGCCATTGTCTGCAGAGAGGTGGTAGCCGATCAGAAAAATTTTTTACTGAAAAAACTGTTCGCCGCGACTGGGGATCGAACCCGGGCTCCGAGCATGCTAAGCCACACACTTAACCTGCATACTACGGTCACCACAACGGGACTAATAAAGAGTAATAAAATTCTACAAAAAACTTTTCATAGCATTGATTGACTCTATTCGATTAGTTTTAAAAATTTTTGTTGATTTGGCTTTGCACTAGCGATTCGATGAAGGGTACTTTGGAGATCGTTTAAAAAAGATGGATCACTTTTCAATCACCGAAGGGATGTATGCATGATTTAAGCAAAATTTTCAAAATCTTTCTTCACTCATTCCGGCGATCATTGGAAGAGATGGATTTTTGAAAAAAAAAAATTTTCAAAATCTTTCGTTGGGTATAAAACAGGCTTCCAAAAATAATTTAAATTAATCAAAAAGTTAAACAAGTATAAAAAGAATTGAATTCGGAGAGTACAACGTCTGCCGAGCTCGCTTGTTTAAACCTTAAAACAGCTTGTAACGTTCAACAATGCTTCACAACAAATCGGTGAATACTCTTAAAAGCGATAATTCGGCAATAGCTGGATGACTCGCAAAAGAGCGATTATCTCATCTTCCAATCGATTTGCTGGCGATTCCGAGGCGATTGAAATTTTTTGCAAGGACCTGATTTTAAGCAAGAGGAATGAATCAAATGACTTTAAATGAAAATATGAACCAGTGACTTCAAAGTTCTGACTTTAAACGAGTAAAAATCTAAAATAGCGCACATAGCTTCAAAAATATAATCTTTTTTTTATCTACAATGACGTCTTCTGTTGCACAACAATTTTTGTACGCTACTCAATCAATTTTAAAGTTATAACTCAGTGCATAAAAACTAAAAATAAACTAATTAAAATGTGTTGCATCAATGTATTTGTCTTTGTCATTGGTGAAAGTGTAAAAATATAAAAAATAAAATCGATAAATCATCTGGTGCACAAAACATGTGCAAAAAGTGCAAATCCATGTTTGTTAAACACACGCTCTTCTGTACTCCACTCCCATACCTTTTGCCACTTATACGACAACCACCAACAGCACTTTATGTCGAAAAGTCATTTCAATATTTTTCAAAGTCACACAACTGGCGCATTCTATGTTTGTGTGTGTGTGTATGTGTGTGTGTGTGTGTAAACAGCATTCGCTGCATACTTTAAGGTGCTGCATAAATTCAATTGTAGCTGTTGAGCAAATTAGAAAAAAAACAAAATTGTTCAACAACCAATTGAAACTAATTTAAATTTTAATTTAAGAGCTGCTTGAAAAGAAGCAGAAGGAAAAGCAAAAAAATGAATAAGTATGCTTTGCAAAATACGTTGCATAATTTGCTGCGTCATAAAATCACGTTGGACTGTAGTTGAAATGCACACAAACAAACAGAAAAATAATTATTCAAAGTTTTCGCTGTGCCATGAAATGTTGCTTTTTTTCTACAGCCTTATTGTTTACAGTTGGAAAAAAACGAAATATATTAAATATATTTGAATAGTTAACACTTTGTCACAGTTTTGCTCAATAAAGTTCATGCATGGTTTTTTTATTTATTTGTTTTTGAGTAATTTATGTAACAGGCAAACAATTGAAAAAATGGCGTAGTTTTTGAAAATATTTTTTAGTTGCCTCTCAGTTCAATTTTGTTTGTTTTTTTTTCTCCAAAGCATTTGCAAATGGCTGACACGACCAGCGTGACTTGCAAAGTGTGTTTGTATGTGTTTGAGTTTGTTTGGGGAAAACAAAGTTTTTAATTGCTTTAAACTCAACGACGACTGGGCTCTGGGAATTTCGTGTATGTGTGTGTGTGGCTGTGTGGCTAAAGCGTTAAACGTTTTTCTAACTATGCGGAGTGCCACGGGTGTTTGTAAGTGGAAGCATTTAAGTTTTAATGCGAGTTACTTGAAAGCACAAAAAAAAAGTTTATTTGATTTTATTTAAGTATGTGTGCAAGTTTCAGCTTTAATTTCTTGTTTAAATTTAAAAGTTTTTATAAAATTGAAAAAAACAAAAATTAAATGAAGTTTAACTTAAGTACAGACACCAACAAAAGCCATAAAGATAACTCCGAATAGTTATTTTGCCGTTTGAAATGACAAACATTACCCTAAATTTTTTGAACATTTATATTTTAATTTTTTCAAGCAACTGCTTTTATCAAGCATTTGACTTTTTTTCAAATAATTGATATTTTTTTCAAGCAACTGCTTTTTGTCAGTTACTTTGTTTTAAGCAATTGCTGGTTTTTCGCACATTTATCTTCAAAGAATTCAAAAATATCTTACTTTTTCTTCAAGCAACTGTTCTTTTTTAAACCAATTGCTTATTTTTGAAGCAATTCCTTATTTTGTAGCAATTGATTTAACTACAAGCGCTGACGTTTTCTTCCAGCAACTGCTTTTTCTTTAGTACTTGCTCTTTTTCTTCAAATAACTGACATTTTTTAAGCAATTGTTATTTTGTCAGTTGCTTTTTTTAAGTAATTACTGTTATTTCAAACACTTTTTCATTCTTTATTCTGATTTTTATTCTGAAAATACTTTGACTTTAAGCAATATCTTCCAACGCATGGCTTTTTCTTGAAGCAACTGCTTTTTTTAACGAATTGCCTTTTTTTGGTTGTTGGTGCTTTCCTTTCCCTTTTTTTGTAAAGCAGTTGTTTATTCTGCAAGCAATGACTTTTTCTACAAGCACCTACTTTTTTGTTAAAAAAAATCTTTCTTTTTTTTTTAAAGCAATTGCTGTGTCTTAAAGCTATGTTCATAAATTTAAGATTTAAGCTATGTAAATGACAAGCTTAGTTGATAACTCGAAAAAAAAATTGCTAATTTTTTAATAAAATTTTGAGAAAAAACAATAACTAATTTTAAAATAATAATTAAATAAGTTTTTCATGCATAAGTTGTATCAACTTTATTTTAGCCAACAAAAAACAGCCTTACCGTTGGTCTCATATAAATATTTTTATTAGAGCATCATCTGGCATTTCGATGTCAATTTATGTTCAGGAAGTTCTTAATTTCCTCTAAAGCATAGCTGAATAAGCTCATCTATTTTATGCATCCGTTTAAAGCTTGTTGCGCGTTTTATAACATAATTCAGATATCTTTAGCTAGCACTGAAGTGCCCTAAGCACACGCTTTATTTTCATCATCGTAAGCATACATTCCAAATGCCAAAAAATATGCAATAATTTATATGGGACTATATATTGCGGCCAGCCGAATAAACCTGGAAGCAACTTAAGTCTTGCCCACCAAACGCACGAACATACATCACAGCTGCTAAACCAAAGCCCCGAAGTAATCGAATCTTACAAGAGCAGACATCCTTAAAGTATGTTACAATTTAAAGCACTGCGCACTCACATAGGCAGTCATCGGATAAGTAGGAGAGCGAGGAGAGAGCAATATAAAATATATAAAATAAAAGCAAAATAAGAGAAGAAGATAGTAAGTTAAGAAGAACAAAGTGTCGTTTTTATGCTTCTTTAAAACCTTGTGTTTTTTCTCAGTTTGCCGCTCAGCAATAAATGCAAATGAGTTTGAAAGCAATTTTTTTTTTATCTTCAATGCCTAAGCTGCTGCTGCTGCTGCTGCTCGAATTTTACAACAATACTAAAATAGCTTTTCATTAATTTCATTATATTTGTTCTTTTTAGTTTTTTTTTTATTTTTCTGTTTTGCTGATTTTGTTCATTTTGAAAACTTTTATTGTTTTGCTGAGCTTGTATTTAAATATTGTTCTTTTATTAAAACTTTTAATAATGATCAAAAGCAAGCTTGAAAGCGGAAA
Organism: Tetanocera ferruginea; assembly: GCA_958299015.1. Lineage (NCBI taxonomy): Eukaryota > Metazoa > Arthropoda > Insecta > Diptera > Sciomyzidae > Tetanocera > Tetanocera ferruginea. The sequence goes on from OY282644.1 coordinate 130,377,053, forward strand.
CGGAAACTCAGCCGCCGGATGTATGCAGCATATAGAACGAAGTGCAGTGAAACATAACAGTATATTTTGCCAACAGTTGGACGCTGCACAAACGTGGGCAGCACGCACAGAGTCAGTCACAAGCCAACAAGACTCTGCTGTTGACTGCTTAAAGCCAGCCTGGTTCAACGGTCAGGGTTATAATTTTAATTTTTATATATTTTTTTCCTTTTTTATCTATTCTTTATTTATGGTTGTTCTGTTCTTTGCTCTGCTGTGCGTCCTTCAATGTTGCATTGTCAAGGTTATGTTGCTGGTGGCATCAATGCTGCTGTTATAGAAATGTTCTGCATCAACCAGAAGCTGAGTACAAAAAAGGGCTATAGCCAAGATTTATCTACAACCACAAGCTGTAAAATGTTGTTGTTTATTTTAACGCCTATCATGCAATTTATGTAATGCATACCGTTAGGCTACAGCTAAAGTTTAAGTGGCCTTAATTTACATAGTTTATGAGTACCGGACCCCTTTGGATAATTTATAACAAAGCAAGCATAAATTTAGAATATTTTTTTTTTGTTTTTGCACTTAACTTTTTCGTTATCGTTATTGTTAACGTGGTATTACATTAAAAATGGTACTACTTGTGCAAAACGTTTAACGTTTAATATAAAGCTGAGTATGTTAAAAACAGAGATTTTAATTTTAAGATTAATTAAGATTTATTTAAAAAATAAGTCAAACTTTTAAGCTAGACTGACAGTCGCTGACAAACTGAAATTTCTTAAAATTCTCGCAGAAACTTTTCTAAATCAAAAACTTCAAAATAGCTTATTTCATGAAAATATTAAGCACTGCTTTGAAAGCAATAATAAATATGTCAAAACTAAGTTTATTAAGCTTGTCAGTTGAAGACAAAGCGCCAGCTTATATTTTTCACAAATTTTCACCTGCGCCTGGTATGCTTTAACCTTCTTCCATGACTAGTGAAAGAATTTTACGCAGCAAAGCGTGGGAAAATGTTATTGCAAATATTTTCACTAAAAATGACAACTTACGATTGCCACTCATTGTTTGAGTTGCTTGGCATTTCCTTCCAACTTTTGACAGTTTTAAATATTTGTTTTTCGATTTTTTTTTAATAGACTTCAGCTTAAAATGACAAAGAAGCTTTTCCAATCGTGAAAATGCAAACGACAGGCAATGATATAAGTTAAAATGTTGAAACTGACATGCTTGATTTGCTTTTTTGCCGTCTGTTTTTATTTTTTCAAAATAATATAACAATGTTAACAATTTATGCACATGTTTACAGCATGTCACAAAGTCTAAATATGGTAAGGGTTGAGTCAAATTATAAAGAAATGCCAAAAATACCAGAGCAAAAAATTATTCTGTGTCTGTTAAGGATTGAATCAGTTTGAAAAGGTCAAATTCGTTGTTAAATGTCAACAGTAACAGTAACAGTAACAGTAACAGTAACGGTAACAGTAACAGTAACAGTAACAGTAACAGTGTAAGTAACAGTAACAGTAACAGTAACAGTAACAGTAACAGTAACAGTAACAGTAACAGTAACAGTAACAGTAACAGTAACAGTAACAGTAACAGTAACAGTAACAGTAACAGTAACAGTAACAGTAACAGTAACAGTAACAGTAACAGTAACAGTAACAGTAACAGTAACAGTAACAGTAACAGTAACAGTAACAGTAACAGTAACAGTAACAGTAACAGTAACAGTAACAGTAACAGTAACAGTAACAGTAACAGTAACAGTAACAGTAACAGTAACAGTAACAGTAACAGTAACAGTAACAGTAACAGTAACAGTAACAGTAACAGTAACAGTAACAGTAACAGTAACAGTAACAGTAACAGTAACAGTAACAGTAACAGTAACAGTAACAGTAACAGTAACAGTAACAGTAACAGTAACAGTAACAGTAACAGTAACAGTAACAGTAACAGTAACAGTAACAGTAACAGTAACAGTAACAGTAACAGTAACAGTAACAGTAACAGTAACAGTAACAGTAACAGTAACAGTAACAGTAACAGTAACAGTAACAGTAACAGTAACAGTAACAGTAACAGTAACAGTAACAGTAACAGTAACAGTAACAGTAACAGTAACAGTAACAGCAACAGTAACAGTAACAGTAACAGTAACAGTAACAGTAACAGTAACAGTAACAGTAACAGTAACAGTAACAGTAACAGTGTTACAGTAACAGTAACAGTAACAGTAACAGTAACAGTAACAGTAACAGTAACAGTAACAGTAACAGTAACAGTAACAGTAACAGTAACAGTAACAGTAACAGTAACAGTAACAGTAACAGTAACAGTAACAGTAACAGTAACAGTAACAGTAACAGTAACAGTAACAGTAACAGTAACAGTAACAGTAACAGTAACAGTAACAGTAACAGTAACAGTAACGTAACAGAAACAGTAACAGTAACAGTAACAGTAACAGTAACAGTAACAGTAACAGTAACAGTAACAGTAACAGTAACAGTAACAGTAACAGTAACAGTAGCAGTAGCAGTAGCAGTAACAGTAACAGTAACAGTAACAGTAACAGTAACAGTAACAGTAACAGTAACAGTAACAGTAACAGTAACAGTAACAGTAACAGTAACAGTAACAGTAACAGTAACAGTAACAGTAACAGTAACAGTAACAGTAACAGTAACAGTAACAGTAACAGTAACAGTAACAGTAACAGTAACAGTAACAGTAACAGTAACAGTAACAGTAACAGTAACAGTAACAGTAACAGTAACAGTAACAGTAACAGTAACAGTAACAGTAACAGTAACAGTAACAGTAACAGTAACAGTAACAGTAACAGTAACAGTAACAGTAACAGTAACAGTAACAGTAACAGTAACAGTAACAGTAACAGTAACAGTAACAGTAACAGTAACAGTAACAGTAACAGTAACAGTAACAGTAACAGTAACAGTAACAGTAACAGTAACAGTAACAGTAACAGTAACAGTAACAGTAACAATAACAGTAACAGTAACAGTAACAGTAACAATAACAGTAAAGGTAAAAGTAAAGGAAACTGGGAACAACATTTCGGTTAAAGGTGCGTGTAACAGAGCCATGTTAAACGTCATTTTTTACTGAAATTGAAGACATGAATTGGGACGACCTCTGCTTTATGCGGAATGGCACTCCATGCTTTAATCGGTCATTGCGCACCAAATTCCCATATAGTGTTATCAGCCGTCTTGGCGATGTCAATTGGCCAACTTACAGCTGCGATTTGATTCCTTTGAGAATTTTTTTTGTGGGGAACCGTAAAGGTCTGCGAAAGATGCCATGCCAACAATCTGGAAACGATTCGATCACTTAAGGTGGGACATAACATTAGCGGCAGAGAAAACAGACCTTTGTTTAAAAATTCATAACTCAGTCAAAAACAAACATATTTCCAAATTTTTTTTAATTTTTGTAGAGAATTGTAGAAATTACAAGAAAATAAATTCAAAAAATATATTTTTCACTCCAACATGGTTTTATAGAGCTCCAAACTGGCGGCAGAGAAAAAACGGGGCCTCGTGGTTGCAGCGCTGGGAGTCGCAAAAATTGTCCGATCTGGAAAAAAACTTACTTTTATAAATCTTAACAAAATTGGTTATCGTATGACAGGAGATTTTTTTTAAATTTTTGGTGCTGTTCCAAATTTGAAAGTGCGTTTTTTCGAAAAAAAATATTGACTTCAAAAATTCAAAAACAAATTCAATAAAAGCTCGTGTCATACGATGGCGCATCAAGTTTAAGAAAATAAAAAAAAAAAAATTTCGTAAAAAAAATTAACCCGCTAATGCCGCAACCAGTACGAAAAACATGGTTTCGAGATAAACGCGTTCAAAGTTTGTGAACAAAGAAAAAAGGGTTAAAATTAAAAATGCGCTCTCACTTATACGGCTGTAACTTTTGAACACGTAGGAATTTTTCCCATGAAATATTAACTTAAATACAAAATTCGACGAAAAAAAGTCGATTTAAAAAAACGGTCAATGTCATGTTCCCTTTAAGGTCAATCTGTGAGCTACAGTTCGAAACCATCAACAAGGTTATGGAAAATTTGAGTGACAGAATGCACTACTGTTCCATAATTATTGGAAATGTTTTCTAACTAACAAAGTAATAATACAAGCCAGAAATATTGTTTTGTTTATTTTATGGCATTTAGATCATTGATTTTGAAAATATCAAATTTGAATTAATAGTAGTCGTTGCTGAGCGCATTAGTTTTTTAAAATTAAACTAACCAAGGTATCGAGCGCTCAAAAGCCAATGTAATACAAGTTTTCGTACATTAATGTCTAAACATGAAATAACACACACAGCAAAATTGATCCTTTAAAACTAGGTCAAAATATTTTTCATGTCTAAAATGACCCATTCGTTTTATTTATTTGTTTATTGGTTTAAAATGTCAATATAAATAAAGCAATAATTTTATTAGTGTTTGGTATGTTGTATATAAATTAAATTAGCTCGAAACGGTAAAAACAAACAAACCAATAAACTAATAAACTTTGCACGAGTAGCAATCAAATTATCTGCTGTATGAAAAAAATGCTTAAAATAATATAAATGCTAGCCTTTGAACTATTGCTGCTGTTGTGGGTTTTACAATTACACCAAGTTGTTGTTGTAATAGTTGTTTTGTAGAAAAACACCAGCAGCGGCAGCTGTGCAAATCAATAGATTTGGCAAAAAATAAGGTAGAAACATGTAACCACACGTTAAAATGTACACATACAGACAGACAAAACAAACAGACAGGATGTACGAAGCGCGTGTCCTTAAAATTCAGCTGCTGTTGCTGCTGCTGCTGCTTACCATGACCTCGTACTTGAGCTTTTAGCAGAAGAAAAAGAATAAATGAACGAACGAAGAAAACGAATGAATAAATGCAGAAAACGCGCGTGTGGGTTACTTTTTTGAAACGACTTTTTTTTAACAACGCTACAAAACGTGCTGATTACAAAAATGTATAAAATAAAAATCATTTTTCAGCTGCCAGTATGACGGTTGCAGACGAAATCGCTGTATATGTGTGTGTGTGTGTGGCAGTTTGCCAAAAATACACAAAAAACGGAAGGATGTTAAAAATGACAGCTCCAGAAAATATGCAATGAAACCAAAAACTCAAGCAAACCAATGATTGCTGTAACTGCCAAATGATTGCCAGAAAAAAAAAAAAAACCAACAAAAATCTTGATGACCTTGTAATGCGCTGGTCAGCAATAGCAACAAATTGTAAGTTTCTGATGTTGTTATTGTAATTCTCGAAATTCTGCCATTATAAGATGAGCAATAAAGGATGAAGTAACAAAACAAATAAAACCACAAAAAGCATTGAAGCGTTGTTGACGAAAAAAAATCATAAAAATATATAAATTGCAATAGAGATAAAATAAGAAGAGCACAAAAGCAGTTAAAAATAAATATGAGCTAAAAAATATAAAGCAACATTCAAACATTCATTTATAAAGCTTACATTAAAGCTTTTTCGCTTTTGTAACACTTCACTAGCTGCTTCACTGCGTTAAGCAGAATTTTGATGATTTTTACTGTCTTGACACTTAAAATTAATATGCTTTACATGGCAACATCAATCAGAGCATAAAATATAAAAAAAAATAACAACAGAAAAAAAAACCACCAAAAACTTTCAGTACCATCAAATCCTGCAGCAAAGACGAAATCTTGCTCCTTACGAAAGTGGCTTTTATAAATCCAATTAAGCGCATTTCCGGCGTAAGTTGCGAAGCGCAACATTTTTTATGCACGAGTTGAACTTTTTAATAGAATAATTAAATCAAATATTTTATGGCAATTATTAAGTTAAAAGCTTACATTTCGCTTTAAAAAAAAAAACATAAGCGTAAAGCTCTAGTTCATAAGCCAGCTACTACTACAAGACAGAGAAGAAGATAAGTTGAAATTTGAAGCTGATGTCTAGAACACGCGCAAATTTAGTTTGTTTTTATGCTGTTCTCTAAATGGCTTAAAACAATTCTTTATATATCTAGAGTTGCCAATATAAAAGTTTAAGAGCGTGCTAAACATTTTTAAATTTTGTACGTTGCACAGTGAGTTTGTTGAGTTCATATCAGCGATGAACTAAAATAAGTTTAACGGTGGACATGACAATTTTGTATTTTAGTAAATATTTTTAAAATTCTAAGATAAAAAATTTCATGAAAAAATTCTTACGGGTTCAAAAGTTACAGCCGGATTAGTGAGAGCGCATTTTTATTTTTCTTTGTTCACAAACTTTGTAAGCGTTTATCTCGAAACCATGTTATTTGTACTGGTTGCGGCACTAGCGGGTTCATTTTTTGACGAAATTTTTTTTTTTTTTTTTGTATTTTTTTAAACTTGATCTGCTATCGTATGACACGAGCTTTTTTTAAATTTTTTTTCGATTTTTTATGAATTCTTAAAGTCAATATTTTTTTCGAAAAAACACACTTTCAAATTTTGAACATCACCAAAAGTTGAAAAAGAAGCTACTGTCATACGATAACCAATTTTGTTAAGATTTAAAAAAAGTGATTTTTTTCCAGATCGGATAATTTTTGCGACTCCCCGCGCTGCCACTGCGAGGCCCCGTTTTTTTCTCTGCCGCCAGTTTGAAGCTACATAAAACCATTTTGGAGTGAAAAATATATGTTGTTGAATTATTTTCCTTGTAATAATCTGTTCAATTTTCTACAATAATAAAAAAAAAATTTGGAAAAATGTTTGTTTTTGACTGAGTTATGAATTTTTAAAAATATGTCTGTTTTCTCTGCCGCGAATGTTATGTCCCTCCTTAAATGAGAAGCTGTTGGGAATCGATCAAATTTGACTGAAATAAGAAACTAAAAAGCTCTCTACATTGCTAATACCGTCAAGGTAGAAGACTTCCTGGTTATCGATCACCACAGAATTACTTTGTAATGAACGAAGAACAAACTGGAGAATTCCCATGTAAATACAGTTAACTAGAGTTGGAGAGAAACCTCATTTCTTCTCCATTGATTTTAGAGAAGTTTCTTAAAATTAATATCAGATACTTAACGAAGCTGTTTAAGTTAGAGTTTAGCTTATTTGAATGTAGGAAGTACAAGAGGATTGAGTGTCTCCTGGTGAAGAGAATTCGTTCCGTGTTTGCTGGATTAAAACTGAATTTTCGGTTGGCATTCCAGCTTGAACCTAAAAGACATGTGGTCTCCAGTCGGTTATAAAGCATTTCGAGAAATATTTACTTCTTATAATCGTAACTTTGTCACGCATGCTATTAATTGATACTTTGCAAGACTTCGTTCATATTCAACAGCCACGACCCATAGCAGTGAAAAGAGAGCTTCCCAATTAGCACACAAACCTCTATAAAGATTGCAGCAAGCTTTAAACCCGTAACCTACCGCATGCTAGGTAAGAGGGAAATAAATCAACATATCTCTTTTTTATCTATGAAGAGGTGAAAGAGTAAGGCAAAGAGGCTAAAAAGTTGAGGTATGCTTCTATTATAATTAACAACTAAATCAAAAGTGGAGTTGTCAGGCACAATGGGTATTATGACGGTTGTCTTTATAGTTGAGTTTTAAGAATTTTTGATATTGTGAAACACAACTGTAACAAATTTTAGTTGTAAGAATGTCAAAATTATACAACTGTTATACAAGTTTAAATGCACAAAAACTTGAAAATAGTCAAAAAATATACAAAGCAATATTTATAAAAATATATATAAGTAAAATACAGATCCAGCTGATGGTTTCATTGATGAAAAAGAACTTATTTTAAGTGATGTTCGGGTATCATCTAAGACATTAGCAAATGCTTCTTTGCTTTGTGTAAATAACTTACGAAATCTGTAAAAAAGCATAAAGTTTAAATTATTTGAAGGTTATCATTGCTTCATTGCTTGGTGAGCGGCACCTGCAAAAAAATTTTACTAACGAAAAGTGATTTTCGAACGTGCGACACTTTGAACTATTGTCTTCTTCTTCTTCTTTTAAAAATAATTCAGAAGTAGATTCCATATCAAAATTCTTATGTGCTTAACTTTATTTTACCAACTTATAAAAAGAGACCAACTTATGAAAAATCAGCTGTTTAATGTTTACATTCATATTCCAAAAATTCTAATAAATTCTATTATAATTTCAAAAGCATTCCATACAACTCAACTTAAAATGGTTGTTAGCCATAACACCAAAAAATATTCCAGTGGTGTCCGAAGTTGAGTTGTGTTGAAGACAATCCAAATCAGTTTGGTTTTAAATCATAATAGGGCTAGTAAGCTTCTATAATACTTAATATCTAACTTCTGAAACACCTTATAACAGAGTTTTTTTTATCAACTATGATTTCGTGATAAATTATTAGTATAATAATGATAAATTAGTGATAAATTAGTATAAAATTCAAGTGGCAAGCTTTAAAGAACTTACATCGAAGCTTCGGTTGTAGAATATTAAAATTTCGTAATCTTATCAAAGAACATGTGCTAGTTCGGTTTTCATTCTTTCTCTAACTTCGAATTTACTGTCCAGCATTTTAATAATTGATAGACTTTTGTCTTAAAAGATCAAGAACGTTTGAACTGAGCGTCAAAGCCAGTGTGAAAGCACTCGACAGGAAATAAATGAAGGCAACCGATATGTCAAGAAATGCCAATTAAGTGTACTCTATGTACCACTTTAGATAATTGCGGGATGAAGTTTGTAGCTCGATATCCCAATTATGATGTGAAGGTATGAAAAACTATATTTCATAATAAATTTTTTTCAAAAAAATCATTAAAATCCATCCAAAACCGAAATATCCAAATTCCAGCTTTAGTTGCAAAAGATCTCAGGAGTTATTCATGCTTACATAAAATTCCCTCGTTTTTTTGCTCTTTCCCTTTTTCATGATCTTTGTCATTAGCTATCAAGTCTGAGACAAAAAAAAAAAAATTGTAATGTATGTGTATGGAACGGCTCAGTGTGCGTAAAACTCACAAATTTTACGAGCACAGGCCATGTCGATAAAGAGGGGAAAAAAACAAAAATAATAACAAAAGCATATCAGGTTTCATTGACCTGACATGTAGTGATGTTTTTTCACTCAAAGTTACAGTTGATTTCGCCCTTCTTCAAAGAAAGTTCAGCGTGTTGGGCTTCGTAATAATTTTTAACAATGAAAAATTCATGCGAAAAGTTAAGACATTTTTATGTGCCCCTAAAAAACAGCGAAAAATATAAGAACACACATACAAACACAGCAAACAAGGGCTGGCAGCAAAAGTTTTATTTCATTTTTGTTGTTTTTTTTTTTCTTTCTTGACTTGACTTGATAAAAGTTTATTTGCTAGCAAATAAACACAAGAAGATAGGTTCAAAAGGTTGTTGCTTGGTTTGCTGTAGTAACTGAATTATATATATTTTTTTCGCTACTTATTGTTTGCTCAAACTTGCAATATTTTGTTGTAATAAAAGTTTGTCTATATTTTATGCGTCACAATAAATGTAGAATAACATTTGAACAGCCTTTCAACGCCTTTTGGATAGGCAACAACTGAACATATTTTTAAAGATGTTGTCAGATGTTGTCAGAAGATTGTTGGTCAAAAATAAACAACGAATAAAGGAAAAGACAACAAGTAAGAGGAATTTTATGCTAGCCTAAAGTTAGGCATATTTATTACCGATTATTGTCCGGAATACATATGAGTGTAATTTATTTTTCATTTTAAGGCATTAAGTAAGTCTTACATAAGGAATGAAAACAAATCTAAAAGTCTGCTATGGGACAATAAAATGTTTTGCGCTCAACTTAAACATTTCGATTGATGCATTAAATTTTTAAAGTTTCACTTGCTTTGAATGACAAATGCTCAAGCAAATTTTTTCAAACATTCTATTTAAAACATTTTAAAAATATAACTTTAAAACATTTAAAAAGTTTTAAACTTATTTATTAACACTTCTTCTTAACATTGCCACATTTTACATAACATCTCTTACTTAAAACTCAAAATCAAAAATTTTGTTAGAGCAATAAACATTTTATTACAACTTTTGAAGAAAATTGCACAATCATCTCAAGATTTATGAGTACCTTTTTTGATGGTTTGTTAATTCTACTTATACACAAGCTATTTTGAGAAATACTTACAATTTTGTAGAATACTTGAGTAGAAGTGGGAGAGCACATAAGTGGGCACTTACCTGTAAATAAAAGAGAAAATATAAAATTATTACAGTTATAAAATAGAACATAAAAACAGCAACGCCAAAAACAGAAATTGTAAATATTAACCACTAGAGACCTACTTAAAAAAAAGTGTTAGCATAAAATAAGAAGAGGGTAGAATTTAAGTATAGCTTATATTCAAATTATCACCACTTTGGCAACACTTACTACTGCTTTGTCACGCACAAAAGAAAAGAAAAAAAAAAAAAAATAAATCGACAAGCAGAGTGCAAAAAACTGAGCAAAGCGTTAAAAGAAGGAAGAACTATGAAAAGAGTAATTTTGACGAGTGAAAAATCATCAAAATAACATATTTTATCTTTCCATCTCAAGCATCATTTCATGTTTTTATTTTAACACTCATGTCAAAGTTGAATTTCATTGGCTCATCTTTTTTTTTTTCTCTCAGCCAACATCAATCTTACACTGTAGGAGTAGAAGATGGATTTTGTAGCATTTATAGCAAGTCATCGTTTTAGTCATGGCAGAGATTTTAATGGGCTGATGGCAGGCTAAACAGACTCTTAGAGCTTTCATCGAATTAGCAACAATTTCAAAAGGAGCTGTTCTTTTTCAAGCTGATTTAAGTGAAATTTTTATGTGAGTAGAGATAAATTTCTGAAAAGATGCGACGCTGCTGTAGCATCAACTTATAGTTATATGCGATGTTAAGCTTTTAAGTACAGTGCAAGGACTTGGTCATAATAGTTGGTAATAGCAACAGTTAACAAAACAAAAAAAAAATGGGATGAAGTTCGTGGTGGAGCACATATCAAATATTTTGTCATTTACATCATTGACATTGATAATGACATTGACATTGACATTGACATTGACATTAACATTGACATTGACATTGATATTGACATTGACATTGACATTGATATTGACATTGACATTGATATTGACATTGACATTGACATTGACATTGATATTGACATTGACATTGACATTGACATTGACATTGACATTGATAATGAAATTGACATTGACATTGACATTGACATTGACATTGACATTGACATTGACATTGACATTGACATTGACATTGACATTGACATTGACATTGACATTGACATTGACATTGACATTGACATTGACATTGACATTGACATTGACATTGACATTGACATTGACATTGACATTGACATTGACATTGACATTGACATTGACATTGACATTGACATTGATATTGACATTGACATTGACATTGACATTGACATTGACATTGACATTGACATTGACATTGACATTGACATTGACATTGACATTGACATTGATATTGATATTGACATTGACATTGATATTGTTATTGACATTGACATTGACATTGACATTGACATTGACATTGACATTGACATTGACATTGACATTGACATTGACATTGACATTGACATTGACATTGATATTGATATTGACATTGACATTGATATTGTTATTGACATTGACATTGACATTGACATTGACATTGACATTGATATTGAAAATGACTTTAAAAATGACATAAGCATTAATACTAAATTGTTACTGTTACTGTTACTGTTACTGTTACTGTTACTGTTACTGTTACTGTTACTGTTACTGTTACTGTTACTGTTACTGTTACTGTTACTGTTACTGTTACTGTTACTGTTACTGTTACTGTTACTGTTACTGTTACTGTTACTGTTACTGTTACTGTTACTGTTACTGTTACTGTTACTGTTACTGTTACTGTTACTGTTACTGTTACTGTTACTGTTACTGTTACTGTTACTGTTACTGTTACTGTTACTGTTACTGTTACTGTTACTGTTACTGTTACTGTTACTGTTACTGTTACTGTTACTGTTACTGTTACTGTTACTGTTACTGTTACTGTTACTGTTACTGTTACTGTTACTGTTACTGTTACTGTTACTGTTACTGTTACTGTTACTGTTACTGTTACTGTTACTGTTACTGTTACTGTTACTGTTACTGTTACTGTTACTGTTACTGTTACTGTTACTGTTACTGTTACTGTTACTGTTACTGTTACTGTTACTGTTACTGTTACTGTTACTGTTACTGTTACTGTTACTGTTACTGTTACTGTTACTGTTACTGTTACTGTTACTGTTACTGTTACTGTTACTGTTACTGTTACTGTTACTGTTACTGTTACTGTTACTGTTACTGTTACTGTTACTGTTACTGTTACTGTTACTGTTACTGTTACTGTTACTGTTACTGTTACTGTTACTGTTACTGTTACTGTTACTGTTACTGTTACTGTTACTGTTACTGTTACTGTTACTGTTACTGTTACTGTTACTGTTACTGTTACTGTTACTGTTACTGTTACTGTTACTGTTACTGTTACTGTTACTGTTACTGTTACTGTTACTGTTACTGTTACTGTTACTGTTACTGTTACTGTTACTGTTACTGTTACTGTTACTGTTACTGTTACTGTTACTGTTACTGTTACTGTTACTGTTACTGTTACTGTTACTGTTACTGTTACTGTTACTGTTACTGTTACTGTTACTGTTACTGTTACTGTTACTGTTACTGTTACTGTTACTGTTACTGTTACTGTTACTGTTACTGTTACTGTTACTGTTACTGTTACTGTTACTGTTACTGTTACTGTTACTGTTACTGTTACTGTTACTGTTACTGTTACTGTTACTGTTACTGTTACTGTTACTGTTACTGTTACTGTTACTGTTACTGTTACTGTTACTGTTACTGTTACTGTTACTGTTACTGTTACTGTTACTGTTACTGTTACTGTTACTGTTACTGTTACTGTTACTGTTACTGTTACTGTTACTGTTACTGTTACTGTTACTGTTACTGTTACTGTTACTGTTACTGTTACTGTTACTGTTACTGTTACTGTTACTGTTACTGTTACTGTTACTGTTACTGTTACTGTTACTGTTACTGTTACTGTTACTGTTACTGTTACTGTTACTGTTACTGTTACTGTTACTGTTACTGTTACTGTTACTGTTACTGTTACTGTTACTGTTACTGTTACTGTTACTGTTACTGTTACTGTTACTGTTACTGTTACTGTTACTGTTACTGTTACTGTTACTGTTACTGTTACTGTTACTGTTACTGTTACTGTTACTGTTACTGTTACTGTTACTGTTACTGTTACTGTTACTGTTACTGTTACTGTTACTGTTACTGTTACTGTTACTGTTACTGTTACTGTTACTGTTACTGTTACTGTTACTGTTACTGTTACTGTTACTGTTACTGTTACTGTTACTGTTACTGTTACTGTTACTGTTACTGTTACTGTTACTGTTACTGTTACTGTTACTGTTACTGTTACTGTTACTGTTACTATTACTGTTACTGTTACTGTTACTGTTACTGTTACTGTTACTATTACTGTTACTGTTACTGTTACTGTTACTGTTACTGTTACTGTTACTGTTACTGTTACTGTTACTGTTACTGTTACTGTTACTGTTACTGTTACTGTTACTGTTACTGTTACTATTACTGTTACTGTTACTGTTACTGTTACTGTTACTGTGACTGTTACTGTTACTGTTACTGTTACTGTTACTGTTACTGTTACTGTTACTGTTACTGTTACTGTTACTGTTACTGTTACTGTTACTGTTACTGTTACTGTTACTGTTACTGTTACTGTTACTGTTACTGTTACTGTTACTGTTACTGTTACTGTTACTGTTACTGTTACTGTTACTGTTACTGTTACTGTTACTGTTACTGTTACTGTTACTGTTACTGTTACTGTTACTGTTACTGTTACTGTTACTGTTACTGTTACTGTTACTGTTACTGTTACTGTTACTGTTACTGTTACTGTTACTGTTACTGTTACTGTTACTGTTACTGTTACTGTTACTGTTACTGTTACTGTTACTGTTACTGTTACTGTTACTGTTACTGTTACTGTTACTGTTACTGTTACTGTTACTGTTACTGTTACTGTTACTGTTACTGTTACTGTTACTGTTACTGTTACTGTTACTGTTACTGTTACTGTTACTGTTACTGTTACTGTTACTGTTACTGTTACTGTTACTGTTACTGTTACTGTTACTGTTACTGTTACTGTTACTGTTACTGTTACTGTTACTGTTACTGTTACTGTTACTGTTACTGTTACTGTTACTGTTACTGTTACTGTTACTGTTACTGTTACTGTTACTGTTACTGTTACTGTTACTGTTACTGTTACTGTTACTGTTACTGTTACTGTTACTGTTACTGTTACTGTTACTGTTACTGTTACTGTTACTGTTACTGTTACTGTTACTGTTACTGTTACTGTTACTGTTACTGTTACTGTTACTGTTACTGTTACTGTTACTGTTACTGTTACTGTTACTGTTACTGTTACTGTTACTGTTACTGTTACTGTTACTGTTACTGTTACTGTTACTGTTACTGTTACTGTTACTGTTACTGTTACTGTTACTGTTACTGTTACTGTTACTGTTACTGTTACTGTTACTGTTACTGTTACTGTTACTGTTACTGTTACTGTTACTGTTACTGTTACTGTTACTGTTACTGTTACTGTTACTGTTACTGTTACTGTTACTGTTACTGTTACTGTTACTGTTACTGTTACTGTTACTGTTACTGTTACTGTTACTGTTACTGTTACTGTTACTGTTACTGTTACTGTTACTGTTACTGTTACTGTTACTGTTACTGTTACTGTTAATGTTACTGTTACTGTTACTCTCTTTAAAATTTTAAGGGTTTTTTCAAAATGCTAGTGTTCAATGTGCAGCACATTTCAAAAACAAAACATATGAAACAGTTCAACTTGAAGTTTATCTTAAAAGTTTTCCGCATGCATTCTCTTCACACACACATCAAGTTGACAGCAATTCAGCGTGAAGCACTTTCATCTCAAAAATAAAAAAAAAAACAAAATGCATTATCTAACGAGTGCACGCTACCATTTTTCATTTTTTGTTTGTTTGTTTTTGTTGAGCATGTGATGTGAGAATTTTTTTCTGCTCTTGTTTTAACTAACAATATTGTGGGAAAATATCAGCAACATCCAGTGGAATGCTGCTGTTAAAAAATGATTAAAAATGTGATGCATAAAAAAAATTTTTTAAGCACTACAACTATAGCAGCTGTCAGTCAAGTTTAAGCAATTATTTTCCGATTAAGTGTCGAGTAATAAAAAGAACCATTTTAACGTCACACTCGAGTCATAAATTAATGAAATATTGAATTGAAAAATAATCGCAAACTGGTCAGAGCAGTTTGTTTTTTATGTGCATTTTGAATAAAGGTTATTGTTTTTAAGCATTTAAGAGCTTGCTCAGATTTTCTTTGGGTGTGAAAAATGTTCTTCAAGTTTCTTTCAATTTATTTAAAATTGTAGAAATTTAATTTTTAGCTGATCATTTTTAAAGAATAAAACAAGCTTGAATAAATTTTGCTTTAAAAATGTGCTACAGCGAAACACATTTCTATGCAACATCAACGTATGTGTATATTTCCACCTACACATCTTTTACACCACATACCAATAATAGCTTTATTTCGAGCTACAGATGTAGATAAGTATGCAGGTATGTGTGTTTGTGTGTGTGTTTCTACATCAGCTGTGAGGATATTGGGAATTTTACAATTTGTTCAAAGATTTGATTGAAATTTCAAATAGTATACGTTGTGGATTCAAATGTCGGATAGGTGTGGGTGAGCAGTTGTAGAGTTGTAGTAAGTCGAGAAGCTTACGTATACAATCAGAATAGCTAAGATTGTGTGCGATTGAGTGGTTATGTTTTGTGTGTGTGTGATTAGATGGAAAGACGATGTTTCTCCATTCGTTATGCTTCATGTTTGTACAGGATATTAGCACAAATACAATGACGCATTTGAATATGTTTGCTGAATATATGATATACACAAATGCATGCAAGGATAACCGAGCTCAATCAATATTTTTTCATTAATATGCAATATGGTCGACTTTATGGCAGAACAAGGTGTTGTTGCTGTTGTGGCATGCAAGATTTTGTTGTTACTGTTTTGAAGGTAGTCTTCTTTAAAGTAAAACCTTTTATAAATGTTTGTATTTGTTAAAAATAAAATAAAAATTAATACTGCGTTCAATTACTTTGATGAGGAAATTGAATAAGTTATGGTTTGGGGGGGGGTGGGAGGTGATAATAATAAACTTATTATAAAAGAGGAATAAGAAATACCAAAAGTATTTTCAAGCAAAATTACACTGCGTAACATTGTAAATCTATAGAAATAGCTAAAAATTCTTGAATGGCTTACAGTAGTCATTGGCTTATAAGGGATACTGCACGGATAATTTATGTGCATTCACTCAAACTAGTCCTTTTTTTAATATTGTTGACATAGTCATAAAATAATTTACTTTTACAGCAACAGAGTAGAGTCTTATCTTATAAATTGAAATGAGCAATTTAGAAATAATATATTGATAAATGCTGATCGAAGGGCTAGAATAAATTAAGAACAAAAACAATTAACAACAATATTCAAGCACATAAGACTGAGTATATATAATTATACGCCTCGAATCATGTGATATTTCAAGCATCTTACCCTAGTAGTTTCAAGCTGTGTATATTTAAAGCAAATCTTTCCATATGTCTTCCATCTTCACATTCACTACTCTATCTTCCCATCCTTCCACTGAACTATCAACCGTCCATCGAGCTTACACAATGCATTTAAATCATGCATGGCCTTAGCGTTGATTCAGTTAGAAAATAAACAAAAACCACTCAAAATAAAACTTCAGAATATGTAGATCATTTCAGCTGAATTTGAAAGGACATTTCAAAAGAAATAACCCTTGAAAAATTAATGTTCAAAATTGTTATAATAAAGATTAAATTAAAGTTTTAGTTTTTGTTTTCTTTTTCAACTTTGAATCAACCTTTATTTCTGTTTTGCATTTAAATGAAATCAACCCACAACTATCTACCTTAGCCATTGTTTCAAAAACACAAAAAGACTTAAACGGCTGAGCCAATTTGAATAAAAAGGAATATGAAAGTTTTGTGTTACATAACAATGCGTTTTAAAAAATTAGCATATTACATTATCTAAAAACAAATTTAAGAAGAAAATAGTCAATTAAATTAAAAATATCAAAAGTGCTATAGTAGACCGTTAACTAATCTAAGACGCAGCACAAATTCTAATTTACGTATAAACAAGTTCCTAACCATTTCCGATTTTCGGAAACTGAGGTTAACTATAAGTTTAACTTTTACGAGTACTCTATGTGTTTTCTATTCAAAGTATATTAATATTTGCTGGCTATTAAATATTTCTAAAGCATAATAAATGTGACAAAATTTAAGCAATACTTTAAGTCTCAAAAGTATCATTCCAAGTATCTGAACTAGACCTTAAAACGATACGAAAGACAGAGGTCAGAAGACTTCTACAGGAAAGCAAGTTTGGATAAATGAGAGATTCAGGATTAATACCTGTAGAATTAAGAATAGCAAAGCGAAAATCTTGAACAATTTTCTAAAGTACATCGAGGACATCAGCATTCGTAAGACACTTAGCAAAAGACCTTTCGGTCCTGGGATAGTTTAAAAGGTCTGACAGCTTAGAAACGTTTTATAAAAGCAATCTTCATAGTTGCCTTAACCCATTAAAGGCTGACCTTAAAGCGACTCCAAGTTTTTACATTCACGGAAGCCAGTTATTTTTATAACTTTAGTTCTCTTATTGATAATATCATTAGTAGATCCAACTTTTTACGTGATTTCATGAAACACTGGTCCACACCCACAGAAAAAATTGGTTAATTTAACTTAAACTCTGGTAATGATTTTCCAAGATAAATCATCGGTTTAGGGTAACCATATCATTTTCATGCCAATTCAACCTGTTTTTGTGGCTTTATCAAACTGAGACATATGGTTTTATAACCAAATATTTACCTTTTTTATAGTTAAACTAGCTGGTACCCGGCGCGTTGCTACCGTCCTTATCCAATGCCTGTTTCAGTTTGCCAATAGAAGGCCATCAACAATTAGCAACTCAATTCTGAATTCCAATATTCTTTGACCATTATTTCTAAAGGTAATAAATATAAAAATTGTCTTTTTCGTTTGAGTTTGCGAGCATATTCCAATAGAATGATATCACTAAATAGTTACTATAAGCCGAGTTTCTTTGATCTGTGTGTGAGTATTGTTTTCAAAGCGATTTGATTTAAGAAATGTGTCTTATATGGGCGGAGCCACCCACACCCCTTGTACAATGACTTTTCTAGTTATCCAGTAGCAGGACACCATCAAAGAGTAACTTCATTCTGAGGAAGAAAGTTCTGTTACTTTTATTGTCATAGTAATTCTTAATCGAAAATTTGAGTTGTTAATGCGGAGCCACGCTCCGTTTTTCAATGCCCGTGTCTGTTTTATAACTGAAAGTCCTGACTTATAAGTTATTTCATACTGGTCTTCATTGTTATAGGGCATTTAATTCTAAACTCATTGATATCGAAAAGTTGAACTGTATGGGCGGTGCCATGCCCCCCTTTAAAAAGATCGCTCAAATTTGAGAGTCGAAGGGCACGTCTCAATAGTAAGTTCGTACCAAGTTTCATAGATGTGCGATTTATAGACGAAAATAAAACCGAAAATTTGAGTTCTTGTAAAAATGCCACGCCCCTCGTGGGTAGAAGGATGGAAAATACTTAATGACCTTTTCTCATACGTACCAAACAAACAAAAAAAAAATTCATTAAAATCGGTTCTGCAGTTTCGGAAGAGTTCTTACACTAACACCGTGACACGAGATTTTTATATATAAGAAGAAGATAAACTATACAAAGAGAAAAAAATGACCTTATATCAAGATCAAAGCGTTCAATCTTTCAAATCAAGCTCAAGCGTTCGATAAACCATATCAAAACATGATATTCACGTTCGCAATTTATGCCAGAAATTGGGCTAGAAAATTTGTTGATAAACACGTTAATTTGTGCTAAATTAGTGTAAACTTGGGCTTGTTTGCATAAAATTTAATTTTGATGTTGTTGTTTTTGCACATCACAAAAATTGTTAACCAAATGAAGTAATTCTCCATTGGTTTTTGTTCCTGTTTGTGATAAAAATGCAGAAAACAAATTAAAAAATTATATTTTCCTGCTCGAATTGGACTAAAAATATCTTGTTTGGACATTGAAAATTTCATCTTTCCATCTTTTTTTCTTTTTTGTAAATATTTTGATAAACAATTCCAAAATTTCTTAGATTTGTCATATTTATTTTTTTACTAACAGTCCATAAAGGACATGCATTGGATATAAATGAGCATGTTTTTTTTATACACAACATCAAAATGACATAAATTAGGCATATTGACGCATATCAATGTCATATGATAAATGATCAAAAAAACATATACATAATGTACCCACAGGCGTGTTAATTTTTTGATAAACAATAACATTAGGACTTTATATAAATAATATTATGGCTTCGCTCAGAATCACTTCCAAAATGAATTGCTTTGGGATTGTTTTCAGCTCAAATTTCTCTCCGTGTACATTACAAGATAGCACGTGAGTATCACGACTGAACTGAAATGGTTGAATATGAGCAAAATGTAGACAAAATCATGCGCTTTTTTTACACATGCTTCTATTTATCCGATCAGTCAGTGTAAAGCAGCGTGGATCAGGTTAAAGAAGTGTGATAAGCTCTTCTTACCAAATTGGCTAGTTAAAAATTACGTGGACCAGAGAAGAACATTTTTTCTGAGTGTAGAGTGTTTGAATCTTTACGTCACAAAATCGCTCTATTTTAACTTTGTTAGACCCATCCTCGAATATGACAGCCAGGTTTGGTCTACTACCTACAACATTCAAAGAGAATCGGTGCCGTTTAACAAAGATTCATTCGTTTCGCTCTTCGAGGTCTTTCCAGTTCTAACAGTTTCAACTTACCTCCTTATGTCAACCGTCTGAAATTGATTAGCATGCAAACTCTAGCAAAATGAAGGTAATTCTTTCCGATGTTTTTTTCACATTCATTAAGTAGTATGTAGAACCATTAACTGCCCAGCAATACGCAAATTAATTTCCATTCATACAAACCCACTCAACTTTAGGTCTATACCTCTCTACCATCTGAGCCGATTTCGAATCCCACTTTTTCTCTATATCTAATGTCTTCTTACAATTAAGATATGGTTCCATTGTAAATTAAGATAATCCCTGTTAATAATAAGTTTAAGCTTTTAAGTTTTTAAAGTGGTTGTATTAAGGTTAAGCAACCAATCTTCTTATATATTAATACGTGAACATTAAAGTTTGTCGTACGCTTTTTTGGTATTAATTAAAACTCAAAATAAATGCAACTTATATCTTTCGAAAGGTTATGTTGCCCAGATGTGCAGAATGTATATATAAATGATATATCTGATAGAGGGGGTTCCCAACCTTCTAAGAGAGAAATTAAATTTTTGAGAAAAAACGCGCTATTTGATTAATATGAAATTTGGTTGGGGGAGACTTTTTGAGTTGGTTGAATTTGAATTTTTTTTAAAAGTAACAATTTCTTAAATGTAGTTTTATGCATTCATCAATTGTAAAATTTGTAAAAAAAATGTGTTTTGAATTCAAAAATTTGACTTTCCATGTGAATATCTTGGTCGGATTTTAACGGTTTTTCAATTTTTTTCATCTTTTCTAAAATTTTGTTAAATTTTCTTTTAAATGTAATTACAGCAAAATTCTAACCAAAAGTATTTTTAATGAATTTTCTTAATATTGTCGTTAGTTATTTAGCGTGTGTTTCAACGAAATGTCAAGAGAGAGAAAAAAACTGTCTCAAATTGAATGTTCTAAATTGGGAAGCCAATATCTCCGCCATCTGTGAATAGATTTTATTTATTTCTTTTTTGTATTTAAGTTTTATCAGTTAACTTAAAAAAACTTTTGAAAATAATACCGTTTTTTGTTTGTTTATATTTAAATTATTCCTTTTAAAAAAAGACCATAAAATTTGATTTATACTTAAAATATGGGGTAAAAATAATTTTTGTTGTAAAAAAACAAAAACTCAAAATTGCATTTTTGATTTTCTTTCAAAGTCTATACCGAATTTGAGGTGAATTTATTTTTGTCTTGACACTCAATTAATAAACTATTTGTGCCATAAAAAAAATCAAGGCTACCCTCTATGATTTCTTTGACAAAATTAAATTTTTTTAAATGTTGTTTTTCTGTTTTTTAACAAAATAATAATATAAAAAAAATAATTTTTTTGAAGAAAATAGCTTTATATCTCTAATCAATTAAGAGTTATAGCCTCGAACTTATTTTTATCATCTCGCATATAATTATAAATAGACAATCAATAAATTGGTCGAATTTTGACCCCAGGCAATACTAGTAAATATACATATACGACATGGACTTCGGTGTAGAAAAATTGCTGTCGGATTTTCTGCATTTCAAAGAGTACACGTGAAGCTATCTGGGAAGGGTGTGTTGTTCCTTTGACCTTTTTTGACAGCACTTTTCCTGAGCACATTTCAACAGAAACCCCAAATGTTCATCTTGAAAGTAAGACTGATTTACTTTTTTTTGTTTAGGCTTATCTTTCCTCTTTACTATAGAAAAACAATTATCGCACTATTTCTCATCTAGTCTGCGTAGGAATTTTTACGTGTCAACTCTTTTTTTTTTTTAAATCCCTTAATTATGCAACACTGTTATTACAAGTTGATTAAGAGAGGGGGGGGGGGGGAATGTAAAATTATCCAATGGTTTCACGCTAATGTCCTAGCGACAATCAAATTCTTGAAACTTTTTAAAAATGGGCGTCATCTGCTCAGGGACATGCCTACCTCCCATACAACCCATAAAAGTTTAAGACTCCAAAAATAATCTTATGTTTGTCTTAGAGAGCTCAAATTTGGTATGTATGTATTTAATACCAAAACTAAGGTATGTTCAAAAATTGGGCGTAATCCGTCGATGAACATGCCCACCTCCCATACAACCCACAATAGAAAACAAGATAGAGGCATTAACATCTGAGCTACAGAAATAAAACTTGGTATGTGTAAATTTTTCATAAAAAAACAATTACCGCATTATCTCTCATGTAGTCTGCGTAAGAATTTTTATCCCTTAAAATAATAAAAAAAAATAGTTAATCCCTTAACTATGCAATAGTGTTATAACAAGTTGATTAAGAGGGGGGGGGGAAATGTAAAAATGATCCAATGGTTTCACGCTAATGTCTAGCGACATTCAAAATCTTGAAACTTTAAATACATTTTACTCGAGTTGCTATTAAAGACAATGTTATTAAAGACTGAAGACCACGAAAAGTCAAACTTTAGTGCAGCTTCAAAATAACATTTTTTAGTGTGCTTGGATTTTTTTCTGAATTCAGCACATTTAATTAAAGAAGCTGATTAAAAAAAATAAAAATTTTGCAAGCACTCACTTAATTCGGCAAAAGAAGATTTGCTTTATTTTTAAAATCTGGGATTAAAATGTGCTTTTAAATTTTACGCTTGCCAGTTAAGCAAAATTAAAAATATAAAGTAGTTCGTAATTTATAATGCCATCAAGTCAAACGAAATATGGCTAAAGAGCTTTTGTAAAGCTTTCACAAAACTTGTTAACTACTTTGTTCAAAAGAAGCTGCGGGCTATTTACACTTAATGAAATCCGAACGAACATGTGTTCTCAGATATTTTTTGGCAGAAATAAGTTTTTAAGTTGTACATTTTTAGGTGCAATTTTCAAGATTTTTGCTAAAAGCAAAATAAGTATACAACACTTGTGGGTTGGCTTATATAACAAATGCTGGGCAAATGTACAGCTATACCATAGCTTTAATGCATTTATATGGAAAGCAAAGAAAACGATTTATTTGAAAAAGTATAAATTTAAATGTGCTGCTTGAAGCATCAAATTAGTTTTAATTTAAATAATTGTGATTTTTTGTTTTAAATTAAAATAAATTTTATTAGAAAAGGTTTTAGTTAATTGCAGACGTGGCAGGCCTAAACAACTCACTCACCTAAACAACGTTTTGTGGCGGTTCCGCTAGTCGATGAGCGTTTATAGCCGATGGGCAAGAAAGCAGGTGGTGGCGTTATGGGCGGGGCTGGTATGCCATCAAAAAGAATTGCCGAGTTGCTTGTTTTTTTAGATGACTTCGTTGAAGTTGTTGTGGATGCATCTGATGTTTGTTGTTGCGTTGGAGTTGGATCACGTTCGCGATATAATTCCAAGTGATGCTTTTCACAGCGACGTCGCCGTCGTATATTTGGTGCAATAGTTTTCATTTTGGCTGTTGAACCAGTGCTGCCATCTTTTGTGTTAATTTTAATATAATGCACGCGTAGCACAGGCTGTTGTTGTTGCTGTTGTTGCTGCAACTGTTGTGCTGTGTGTTGATGCTCGTGTTGTTGCAGCTGTTGTTGCTGCTTTGGTAATAATTGCGAATATTGTGTTGCTTTTTGATTGAATTGTAACATTTATTGTTGTTGTTGATGTCTTTGTACGAATGCTTTCTTTAGTGTTGGCTTTATAATTTTTAGTTTTTAAGAAAAATAGTGTTTTTTTTTTTTTGTTTGTTTATCAATGTTTTGCAATAAATAGTTTTTATGTTTAATATTTTATATTTATATATATATATAAATATGTTTATTTCAAAAATAGTAACTTTATTTTAAATATATGCTCTTTTGTTATTTTGCGTGTATTTGTATTTTGATATGGAAGCTTTTGTTTACTTTAGTGATATATATTATTGTTATATATTATGTATTATTTGTCTGCTTTAGAGTTGACTTAAACTTTTTTAATTATGTTTTTTTTTTTAATTCTTTTAGAATTTGTTCTTTTTTTTTTGTCTGATATAAACAATTAACAGGAAAAGCTTTTCAGCTGTGTTGCCTTATTTTTTAAGTTCAAGTTTAGGTTTTATTTTATTACAGCACTTTTGTTGCAGCTAATTAAATTGTTATGTAATTTTTATATTATTTTATTTTTTATGGTATTAAACTTTTTCAAAGTTCTTTCAATAGATTAACAAGTTCTTTATAAATATATATATATATGTTTAACATACATAAATGTAACACTTAAGCTGCTAATGAGTTTTACAGTAATATTTTCATATGAAAATTTGTCTTTTGATAGTAGTAGTTGTATGCTGTGTAAAAAAATTAGAAATATTTTAGAATTTTCTAACTAACATGCTTCGAAGCGCTGCATTTTCAAGTAAATTCACTTTTATGAATTTTACTTGACTTTTTTAAAGCTCGTTGACAAAATATGTTTAGCTCATGGTTTTTCTCAGAAATATGTCAATCGCATATTGTTTGGTGTGAAAAGAGCTAAAAACAAAAACTAAATTGTTTTATATGCTTTGTTAAAAAACTAACCACTGTTGTTATTTACTGAATAATAACATAGAACTAATGGAATGGAAAAGCACATAATGCATATTTTGCAGATTTTTCCACGCAAATTTGCAGTGAACCAAAGAAATATATTTTTGGATTAATTTTTTGAATTCTTTTTCGGGGGAAATATGCTTTTGGCACTCACAAAAAAAAACTTATTGTTGAATTTTTCACCAAATAAATATGACGCTAAAAGGCACACCTTTTTTATGGTAAACGAGTTCGGTTTTGTTCACTTAACTATACACTATAAAATTATGTATTTTTACTGTATAACTAACCATGATTAAGATTTAAGTACTAGATATTTTTTTTCAATAAAGCAACAATTTCTTATGTTGGACGATAAGAATTATTTTTTTTATATTATTTTTGTTTTTGATTAATAAAAAATGCCTATATCTTGAAGAACATATGCGCCATAGACGCATAAATAATCATAACTAACTTTTCTATCGCTCTTCTGGCTTTCTTAAGCCAGAGTTAAGCCTGTATGAAATATTTTAAGAACACATGTATAATTGATGATGCTGACTGATTTAACTCTATGAACTAAAATCTAACCTACTTAATTATTATTAAAAAATAAGCCATAGAGTATTTTCCATTGACGTTAATAGAAAATGGCATATATGCATGATATAAGAAAAAATAAAAGAAAAGTTTTGATAGATATTGGATTTTTTCTACAGCACTACTTTTTATGAATAATTTATGACCAAAGAGCAAAAAAAAAAAAAACACAACTGAAAAAGAATTGACACATTGTCAAAGACGTGCCAATCTGTAGAGACAGCATAATAAAAATGTTAAAACAGGGAAGAAAACAAAAAAAAAAAAAAATAACAACAGCTAGAAAGAACAATAACGGTAGCAAATTGTTGAAGTTGTTGCACGTGTCATATTATTTTGATAAATTCTCGTTGACTGGTCTTTGCCTCGTTGGGGCAGCGCACAGTGAGTTGTCAGATGCACTAAAATCGAAAAATTTTAATTTTTGTGTTTCTAATACCAAAAATACTGATAGACAACGGCAAGTAAATATAAATAAATAAAGAGAATTTCATATAAATAGTGTTTTTTATGTAACAAATTTTTTAAGTTTTGATCCAAGGATTTCAGGTTTTAAAACTTATTCAGTCAATTCAGCATTGCTTTAAAAAGGGAGGAGCAGACATGTCGAAAACAGTATCCTTAATTGATATCTTTCAAGCCACTACCATACAATCCCCATGACTATCTATAGCGTTTTTATACAGAGTAGCTTGAAACCTGGTGACCGTGTTGACCGTGGCATGCAGGTTAAGTGTGTGGCTTAGCATGCTCGGAGCCCGGGATCGATACCCAGTCGCGGCGAAGGGTTTTTTTTCATTTAAAAAAAATAATCTGATCGGTCACCACCTCTCTGTCATCACCATCTCTAAATAATGCCATGTCAAGCTTCTTGAGAATATAAACTTTAGCCGTTCGGAGTCGGCATAAGACATGTAGGTCCAGTTCTTGGTCAATTGTGTGCAAACATTTAATAACACACACAACACAATTTATCAAAAAGAAGCTCGATCTAAGTCCTTTCAAATATTTTTCTCGACATAATCTAGATATGTAATTAAAAAACACTTAAAGTAACCTTTTACACAGATTTTTATATAAAATATAGTGATTTTGTTTAAAAATAACTGCTTTAAATAAATTCATACACGTGTCATTTTTTTTTGTTTTTGGAAATGTTAAAATAGCCTTTAAATGTTTTTGGAATGCTGTTTCAGTTCATTTTTGTTGAACTCTGTCTGTTTTGTGAAATTTTATCTAGGGGAAATGAATTTTGTGCGGCTAATTTTTATATAAATACCAATATAATTAAATTTCGATGCAAAAGAAATACTTTTAAAAAATTTCCCATGAGAGATATACAATATTATTGGGGGAAATTTACTTTATGCATTTTATTTTTGTATAAAAATAATATAATTATGATTTCGATATAAAAATAATACTTTTAAAAAAAATTACCCATGAAGTAAATACATTGTTATCTAGGGGAAATTTTCTTTAAACTGCCTTTACTAATGGGAAATTTTTTGGGAAATTTTTAAAAAGCTGTTAAATGTTGTTGGTATTTTTTTCATGTCAACTTTTACTAAAATATTTTTATAAAAATTTCCCTAAGCGTAGTTTTACATTAAATGTGATTGAATTGAATTATATACCAATTTGATATCACGACATTGTCTATCAAATGCTAAATTTTTTCTCTTTAACGTTACATTCGAACGCCTATTTCTGTAAAAATATCGAACATATTTCATGAAACTTAACACATTTTTTATGTGTTTTTATAAAGGCCGCCAAACTTGCATTTTGTGTGATCAAATGTTCTTGTACTTTTGAAGATATAACTATTTGTATGTGGTCTATAACGTTATATTAGTTGAAAGTGAGTTTGAAGATAGGACTGTATTTTTTAAAAAAGTTATTAACATTAGCAATGAAAAAGCCTTAATTAAAGATATAAATAGAAGAAAGGAATTTAACGACTAAAATCTTGCTTTGCTAGAAGACAAAATGTGTGGTCTTTAACGTTACAAGCTCATACATTTTTGTTTCGATTTTAACTTTTTCCGTGCGCAACAGTGAAGTGACAGCCGAAGTGAAAATATGTAGTGAAGAGCGATAAAAATAGCTTTGATGTTTTTGCTTTTCGGACGGTATGATATATAAATGACTGAAACATTGTCGATATAAAATAAAACAACAATATTTTTCGCCCGTTATTTTGTTAAACAAAAAATGTACCCTATTTAAATAATGCATAATATGATTATGTTTTTATTTTCTAATTATAATAGTCTCTGAACAACCGCTAGCAGGTTTATTTAAGACAAAATACTTTTGAAATGCTTTAAAAATATATGGCAAAATTTCAAAAATTCGAGTACAATTTTTGTATAAACTTTAAAACATCAATATTTTATAAAAGCACCCGTTTTTAGTATTAAAAACAAACTTTATAAAAATCAGACAAATTCTGAGCTCAGCAATGCATGTTCATGCATTTAAAAATGAAGTCCTTCTATTTTTTTTTTTTTTTAACTTTTCTGAAGACAACCCACTGTGCATAATTTTTGAGCTCAGTCAAGAGTCTGTGTTGATAGGTAACATTGAATTTTAGATTTTTTATGTCAGAAGATTTCAAAAAGATGCCAAGAAGAATATAAAATCATCAGCAAAGCAATTTCAAGTGAAACTTCAAGACCATTTTTTATTTTATGCCACGATTTATTAGAGGTTAAACGCAACAGTTAAAATGTTCGAGGAAATACGAAAAGCAGCTATAAAGCTTACTTTGATGATGACTGAAAAAATATAACCCTTCTAGTCAGCTTAAAATAAGTATTACGGCTTAAAAAAAAACAACCAAATTATAAGTGTTTACAAAAACACAAAAAAAGGAGCAAATCAACAAGGATTGCTTGGCTACCGAGCTGCTGCAAAAAGCAACAGTTTATTAAGCTAGAAGAAAAAGCAATACAAAAAGTTAGGTAAAAACAAGTTAGATAAAAACTGAACTGTTGCTGGACTTAAAATAAAGTATACGGAAGAAAAAGGATTAAAAACCAAACAACTCATAAAAGAGTGAGCAGGCAGGAAAATGGTGTGGAAAATATGGCGTATATGTAAAAGAGATATAAAGGCAAATTTTTTTTTAAAAAACTGAAATTATTGATGTTCATAGTAAGAGCGCTGACGATTGTGTGTTTGTGTGTGTGTGTGTGTTAGAAAGTCATAACGAACTGCAAGAAAACACGTAGCACATCAAAGCAAGCTAATTTAACAAAACGAAGTGCTCCTTGAATATGGATGAAGAAACAAGCAAAGTGGATGAAGGAGCTAAAACCATAATATTGCACCACAAAATAGCGAAAAAAATTTTTAAGCAATTCAAAAGGCGCACAAAACGTTTATAAAAAAACAAAGAGTAAAAGAAAAAAAAACAAAAATGTTGCCGCATTTTAGGCGTGCCATAGCGTTAGGCAACCAGTTTCGATGTCAATGTTTAAAGCGTTGCTGTTGTATATTTTCTGCTGGCTGCTCGTTTATATAGAAAAGAAATAAAAAATATAATAAAAATAATATAAAGCAAAACAATAAAAAAAAACAACACAGCAAAGGGAAAACCGTGCCCCACAACTACACAGAAGGGCATGCGGGTGAAGAACGTTTACATTCCCTAATGGCATGATTATGTAACATTCTGCGAAAGCAAGTTATGCACAATGTTATTCGCTTGATGATACCGCTATTTCGTACTCAGCATCTTAGGCAGCACTCGAGACTCAACTCAACTCAACTCAACTCAACTTAGCTCAACGCAGCTCAACTCGGCTAGCTATAGTTTTATTGTGGTTAAATATGTATGCAATGTATTTTCGTGTCAGGCTTTTGCTGCTCATAAAAGCAACAACATTTACAACAACAAAAACAGAAACGATGCAAAGTGACATTATTTTCTTCATGTTACGAGCATAGAGCAAATTTTAGTAGCAAACATAGAATGTTGTTTAGACTGAGTTAACATGTATTTTTTATTTATAGTACAATTTTCTGGGTTACCCAGTTTCTCAAGTCACATGAAATATTTCAGCAATTCAAAAGAAAATTTATTTGAAATATGCATTAAAAAAAAAAAAATACAAAAAACAATAAAATAATGCTAAAACTATGTATGATAAAACACAGGAAGTGTTTATTCTTTATATATGAGAATCCTTCACTTGCTATTGAAATTTGTACAATAATCTTGAGTTGGGCGTGGTTCTAATTCGACTTTGTCTATTATTAAGTAAATTAATTTTATCAGAGGCAAATGTTCTTGTACAAAATTTTAAGACAATAAATGTGTTTGTATGGAATAATGAGTATTTTTGTATGTTGATGACGTTACTTTGTGAACATAGGTGCGATATCAGACAAGTCAGTATAGATTTTCATAAAAAAAAATTCTTTAATGTTAATTTCGCTAAGAGATATTTGCTATTCTGAGAAAGATGAATATAATCACAATACAAAAAATCTCAAATTTTAAGATAATTTCACATTTTAAGAAAATTTTTTGCATTCCTACAAGATATTGTAAGAATCTACTTGAATTTTGTAATCTTTTAAATTTTTTGGTCTGTGTATATTTTTTAAGAAGTAAGGAAAAAGGTTTTCTAGTTAATGCGATCAACATGATGTATATGGAATGCATCTACACAATGTCCTTTTAGTATTTTCATTAAGAACATTGGAAAGATAAATATGTACACAGAATTGTTCTAAAAGGTCTATTTATAATGAAGTCTAAACTGTAATTCTGCATTGACTGGATAAATGGCCGTTCAAGCAAATTTGAAAATCATCTTCTAAATCTATTAAATAAAGACAACACAACTTAAACTGAAATCCTATTATTTTGCAGCGCGTGCCAATGCTTAAACCGCATAAAAACTGAGTAAATGTTTTTTTTTGTTTTCTTTTTATATATATAAAAAAATAAAAATAAAAACAAAAACTGGAAAATTGAAACATTTGTGGTTGACAACCAGCTGCTGCGGCAGCCACAGCAACAAATATGAAACATATATAAATCAATATTTTGTTATTTCACTGGCTTGTTGTGCTTGTGTTTCTTAAGCTTTGCACTTTCAATTCTAATCAGTGCCGCCAGATCAAGGAAAATTTCTATAAGGCATCTCTCTCGTTTGAAATTTTTGTTGCTTTGTTTCTCCATAAAAAGATTATTTCGATTTATCTCAGATGACTGGCGGCCAGGGCAGTGCGTGCTATGTGTATCGCGTGAGAGCCAAAAAATTTCGATAGCCGAGTTCGAATCAGCATCTAGTACAGAAAGTTTTTTCAATATATATTATTTTTCTGATGGGCCATCACCTCTTTGCAGACAATGTCAAACCTCAGACCTCAGAGAGTAAGAAATACCATGTAAAATCTGTTGAACACACGAACTTTATTCATTCGTAGTTGGCATAAAACATGCAGGTTCTGTTCTGTTGAGTTCCTAGAGGTCTCAAATGTATCACTAGCTTCTAATAGTTTTGTTCTCCAGCATTTCCAACAAGCCAACCTTTAATATAACACTTTTCTGGGTGTCTTTCTACAAAAAGCATTTTTTTGAAAAATCTTGCGCCTCTAGACGGTTTTTAACAATCTATATATTTGCATGTAAACACAAAACTTGAGCTCATTTTTCTCAATTTAAAAAAATTTGGAACATCACCAAAAACTGAAAAAAAATTTTAAAAAAAGCTTCTGTCATACGATAATCAATTTTGTTAGAGTTAAAAAAGTCATTTTTTTTTAGATCGGACAATTTTTGCGAGTGAAAATTATATATTTTTTGAATTTTTTTTTTTTGTAATTTGTTCAATTCTCTACAATAATAAAAAAAATTTTTGGAAAAATGTTTGTTTTTGACTGAGTTATGAATTTTTAAAAAAAGGTCTGTTTTCTCTGCCGCGAATGTTATGTCCCACCTCAATATAAAATTTGGTTAGGAGAGAGCTTTTGCATTGGTCGAATTTGACTCAAAAATAAAAAATTTTCTAAAAGAAATAAGGTTTTATCCACTCTTCAATCATCAAATTTGAAAAAAATATGCTTTTAATTCGAAATTTTGACTTTCCATGTCAAAATCTTAGTCGAATTTTAACGCTTTTCCAATTTTTCTAATTATTTCTTAAAGTTTGTTAAATTTTTTATCAAATGTAACACCACAGTCGCTGTAAAGCTATAATCGAAAGTATTTTTAATGAATTTTCTAAATATTGTCGTTAGTTATTTAGCGCGTATTTCAACCAAATGCTAAAAGAGCGAAAAAAACTGTCTTAAATTGAATGTTCTGAATTGGGAAGTCAATATGTCTGCCACTTTTGAAAAGATTTCATTTATTTCTTTTTTGTTTTTAAGTCTTTGTCAGTTAACTTAAAAAAAGATATTAAAGTATTACCGTTGCTTTTTATACCCTAAACCTGAAAGGTCAGGGTATATTAACTTTGTGCAAACGTTTGTAACGCATAGAACGAAGCGAGTCCGGTATAGAAAAGTATATATATTTTTGATCAGCGTCACCACGTGAGTCGAGCTATCCATGTCCGTTCGTCCGTCCGTCCGTCCGTCCATCTGTCCGTCTGTGTGTTGTCCGTATACACAGGATAAGAAGAAGGAGTTGAGATAATTGAATGAAACTTGGTACACATGGTCATATGAACCCAAGGATCTGATCTATTGAATATTTTTGGAATCCGCCTACGGACACGCCTACCTCCCATACAACGCAAAAATTGAAAACTGCATAACTCAGCTCATAATTAATCTACAACAATAAAATTTGGTATGTATGTGTTTTGTATCAACACAAAAATGTTTTTGAAAAATGGGTGTCATCCACTCACGGACACGCCCACCTCCCATACAACCCAAAAATTGGAAACGCAATAAATAAGCCTCTGTTTAACCTACAGAGCTAAAATTTGGCACTTATGTTTTTTATAACAAAAGAAAGATGGTTTTGAAAAATGGACATCATCCGCCCAAGGACACGCCTACCTCCCATGCAACGCGAAAATTGAAAACTGCATAACTCAGCTCATACTTAACATACAACAATAAAATTTGATATGTATGTGTTTTATACCTACACAAAGATGTTTTCGAAAAATGGATGTCATCCGCTCACGGACACGCCCACCTCCCATACATCCCAAACATCGAAAACACAATAAATAAGCCTCAGTTTAACCTACAGAGCTAACATTTGGCACGTATGTTTTTTATGACTAGACAAAGATGGTTTTGGAAAATGGACGTCATTTGCCTACGGACACGCCTATTTCCCATACAACCCAAAAAGTTTTAAACTCAATAAGTAAGGTTATGTTTGTCATAGAGAAATTAAATTTGGTATGCATGTATTTTATACCAAAACTAAGGTGTTTTCAAAAATTGGAAGTAATCCGTCCATGAACACGCCCTCCTCCTATAGGGAAAGCACAATAAAGGCATTAACTGTGAGCTGCAGGAATAAAACTTGGTATGTGTAAATTTTTCATTAACATTTAAATGCATATAAATATAGGCTGAATCCGTCCTTGGAGACGCCCATTTACAATAAAAATTTTTTTGTTTTTGAAAAGTGGGTTTAGGGTATTTCATAGTCGGCCTAGACCGATTTAGACTTTCTTTACTTGTTTTGCCTACATTTTTACATTTTCCTTAAATCCTTCGTAAAAATTTTTTTTTCCTTTTGGGTCCGTTTTGTGGTAATTTTCGAAGAAGTTTTTAATTTAGTCTGATGGGACAAAAGTATTTCCTAACCATTTCAGTGTGGGAAATGCAACAAAAATAATCTGGCAACACTGATTTTACTGCTAAGCAAGAAATTGTATGTATTTTGCTACTACTGCTCACACTCTCTCCCTCTCTCTTTTGCATTTATTGCAAGTTCTTG
Source organism: Tetanocera ferruginea (assembly GCA_958299015.1). Classification (NCBI taxonomy): domain Eukaryota; kingdom Metazoa; phylum Arthropoda; class Insecta; order Diptera; family Sciomyzidae; genus Tetanocera; species Tetanocera ferruginea. The sequence goes on from OY282644.1 coordinate 130,410,234, forward strand.
GCACGTGTTGCTTTCTTAAATAATTATTATTTTTATTTGTTTTTGTATTTCTTTATTACCTCTAAGCTTTGGCTTTTTTTGCTGGCACGCGCCATAAAGCATGCTTTAAATATTTCTTAAATTACATTGTTGTTTGAACTTTTTCCAGCAATTTTACTCTTTTCTCTGGCATTAAGTGGAACGTGATGTTTTTCTGGCTAAGCTATGCGTGCTTTTAATCATCACATATACGCCTTTGTTCTCAACTTTCTCTCTGTTTATTTTGCTGATACACATTAATTACATGCGTCAAAAGCTTGTCGCTATCACTGTCATCGTAGTCATTTACAACGAGTTGTGGCCACCAACTGACATTTTTTGATGACTTAAAAAGAGTTCCCCTGGCATTGAAATGTGAAATTTTTGCTATAAATTAAGAGAAGCCTGCAAAATTCTCATAACGTTTTATGTTAAAGCGATGGCGGTGATGTTTGTGGTGTGGCTTGTTCCTACCAAATTTGGTATTCGGTTGATATGCTTTTATGACATATAAAAAGCTAAAATTATATGATATATAATTTTTTAGGTACAATTTTTTTTTTTAATACAACAAAATAAAATTATAAAGCTTCTTTTCAAAAAATATTTAATTATTTTTTTAATAAACCAAAAGAGCAGCAAAGTTTTGTCGAAAAACAAGAGTTTTGCGAACTTTTGAAAGATTATCAATTATAAATTTTTGTTTTCAAACTTGAACTTTCATGAATTTAATGAATTTAAAAAAACATTGTTTTGTTGAACTTTGCTAATTTTTCACATTCAAAAGAAACCATTAGTCTTTGACAGACAAATTAAAAAAAAAAAATCACACAAAAAAAAAACATTAAAACTTTACTTAATAATTAAATAAAAACGCCTCAAGCTTCTCAGAACTGAGCTAAATCAACAAAAGCTAATATAAACCCAAAACCTTGTTTGTGGTCAACAACAAACTAAGAATGCAGCTCATCACGCCCACGTAGAAGCTACAGAAAAAAAAAATACTAAAAAAAGGTCAAATTTTGCCAAAACTTTAAGCAAATCATATAAGAAAGAAGGACATAAAAATGAGAAAATCTCAACTTGTAGGATTTATAAAGTAGATTGAGGCAACAGTTTATTGTGTTTTAGGGTTTCATGGTAAACAAAGTAAAGTTAGTTATATTTTTTTTTTTCAACACATTTAAATGGCTGGCAAAATAAATGGTCCTTTTTAAGGATTATTCGAAATCAATCAATTTCTCGTTTTGACACTGAAAGCTTTGGGCGTAAGCTTTATTTCAGCACATTTTACGCATTTTATTTTCACATCGTTGAATTGAAACACGAAACAGTCGTTCACAACTTAATCACGGAAGTACGTTGATGAGAACGATGATGATGATGATGATGATTACCACGCTTTGTTGTGCACACACAAACTCACACGTATTAAGTATTAATAATAATACTTACGAGAAGAAACTGAAAAGATCTCAGAAGAACTAAGTAAAAGCCTTAAAGCTTCTATTAGATAAAGAAGGGTGTATTAAGTAAACATGCCAAAAGTAGACAGAACTCAGAGCAGCTAAAAAAAAAATTGCATACACTATGTTTATAAATATATGGTGTTAAAAGCACTTTTGCACACTAGAAAATTTATTACAAGTTATAATTTAAGCTGTGGTAAATAAATGACTGTAAAAATAAATCTTAAATAATTTCTATGTAGTACAAGAGCTATAAACAAAATATACGCCAAGCGCATGTTGTCAATTATGGTGATGACGTCACATGTGAATATCAGAAAACTATTAATTTTGATACGGCTTTTGAAAAATTATAAAAAAATTAATGATTTTTATTTATGACCTAATAAATTTGAAGGGATCCCGAACAAACTAGATTAAATTTGGATCGAAAATAGTTTTATTTGATAGTTTGTACTCACTTCGAAAAAGAGTGAATGGCCGGCGCATAGAATAAAAAACAATAGATTTTCAACTAAAAATATTTTGAATTCCTTGAAATAAAAAATAAATCCAACTGTTATCTTATCTTTATTTTTGTATTAGTTATTAATTTGGTTTAATCTACTGTTCAATGTTCTTATAGAAAATTTAAACTTCAAATAATTATATTATATAATTCTGTATCAGAAATCTTACTCCAACATCAGAAAAATTTATTCCGTGAGCGACTAGATATCGGATCATTGCAGCCATAATTTGTTCTATGAACAACTTTGGCCATTCTGACATTTAAATAAACTTTGTATACCTAATAATTGGCAACGAGCTGTATAGCCTGTTATGCTATTATAAGAAACATGGGACGCTGAGCAAACTTATTAAATGATTTTTGTATTTTTTCGATTCTGCTTATTCTATAATCCTAGTATGGGCTCCAAACTATAGTACAAAAATTCTTAAATACTTGAGAATTTTTCTTAAAAAAGCCAAATTATTTTAAGGCTAAGGAATTCGAATTCGAAACGTAAGGATTATTCTATATAGGGTGACATTTTCAACATAACTTTTAACATACTTTATGTTGTACATATGACGTAGCAGTATCAAAATCATTAGAAAAATAGTTTTGGTAAACATGAATATTTAAAATTGAATTTGAAGGAAGAATTTCAATGAAGTCATTGTGTAGATTGAAGTTGTTTTATATATGGGCAGAAATTTGGATTCTCACATTACAATCGAACACATATTATTTTACGTCCTTAACCTTCTGTGACTAACATTCTGTATTACAGACCGAACCGTAATACGTTAAGTATTTTGTACGTCAGAGTTAAGCTTTCTGAGGTGTCTCCCTTTTCCATTATTGTGCTTTATTTAACTTTAACAGTTTATGTTACTTTTAAATACAATATTAACTGAAAAGAATTAAATATGGAACATTTCACGATAATCGTTACCGTGGCAAAAATTTTATATTTTAAGTTTTATTGCATTCAACTCTATTATTTCTGTCAAAGATTTAGTGTTTGTTTTGTAGTTCGCTATACCTTACACCCAATTTTAACCTAATAACTAGTTACGTAGACGTTGTCAGCACAGACATTAATATAATAAAGTAAGTTCTTCTATAAAAATGAAACAATTTAAGTTTCATTCTATTGAATTCTATTGTTTTTGATTATAACACAAGCCAAATTTTTTGTTTTTTCAAATATAATATACTGTAGTAATTGAATTAACATTAAAAACATAATTCAAAAACAAATTTTTATTTTAGTACTGCAGCACAACTACTTTTACATCGATATTTTCTCTTTTAACACCCTTCACAATGTGTATAACACCCAACACATATTAAAATATATAATAAATACTTTCTGAAAAAAATCTTTATGAGTCATATTACGATTGCGCACACGTATCATACATAAATAAATAAATGGTTAAAGAGCAATATTAAATTTGAATAAAAAACCTCAAGTAAAATATAGACTTGCAAATATTTGAGACTAGTTTGCTATACATTGAACCAGACTCAGCGAGTAACCGTACTTGTCTCGAATTTGTAAAAAAAAATTAAGTGGAAACAAATTTAATTCAAAGGATAAAAAGAAAGATATATTCGTGCTCTGATATTCTTGAAAGTGCACAATGCAGAAAAGCACTTTAGAAAAACATAAAACGCGGATGCCAAAAATATGCAATTTTGCATTTTAGGTAGACACCGAGTGAAAATGAGTTATATTTTTATGATATATTTTATGTCCGAAGAAATTGATATAAATTGCTCTAAACATATTTTTTTGCCGACTCCGAATGGGTAAATTTCATGCCCTCATGACCTTTTATATAGTATTGTTTACACTCTAAGGTTAACCATTGTCTGCAGAGAGGTAATAGCTTATTAAAAAAAATATTGTTTTTCTATTGAAAAAACCTTCTATGTTAGATGGTGATTCGAACACGGGACTATCAAGATTTGTTAACTCGCCAACCACGTACTTAGAACGCACGGCGACGGCTCTACAATTTGAATACTTAAACTTACAAACAACAAGTAAAGAAAGTCTAAAGTCGGTCTAGGCCGACTATGAAATACCCTAAGCCCACTTTTCAAAAACAAAAAAATTTTTGTAAATATTTTTGTAAATGGGCGTGTCCGTGGGCGGATGAAGCCTATATTTTGTATGTATTTAAATGTTGATGAAAAATTTACACATACCAAGTTTTATTCCTGTAGCTCACAGTTAATGCCTGTATTGTGCTTTCGCTATGGGAGGTGGGCGTGTTCATGAACGGATTACTCCCAATTTTTGAACACACCTTAGTTTTGGTATAAAATACATACATACCAAATTTAATTTCTCTATGACAGACATAACCTTATTTATTGAGTTTTAAACTTTTTGGGTTGTATGGGAGGTAGGCGTGTCCGTAGGCGGTTGACGTCCATTTTTCAAAACCATCTTTGTCTTGTCATAAAAAACATATGTGGCAAATTTTAGCTCTGTAGGTTAAACAGAAGCTTATTTATTGCGTTTTCAATTTTTGGGTTGTATGGAAGGTGGGCGTGTCCGTAAGCAGATGACTTCCATTTTTCGAAAACATCTTTGTGTTGGTATAAAACACATACACGCCAAATTTTATTATTGTAGGCTTATTATGAGCTGAGTTATGCAGTTTTTTAATTTTTGCGTTGTATGGGAGGTAGGCGTGTCTGTGGGCGGATTCCAAAAATATTCAACAGTGCAGATCCTTGGATGCATGTGACCATGTGTACCAAGCTTCATCCAATTATCTCTACTCCTTCTTCTTATCCTGTGTATACGGACAACACACAAACGGACGGACTCACGAGATGACGCTGATCAAGAATATATATACTTTTCTATACCGGACTCGCTTCGTTCTATGCGTTACAAACGTTTGCACAATGTTAATATACCCTGACCTTTCAGGTTTAGGATATAAAAATTACTTTATATGGTACATTATAACGAAAATGGTTTATGACGTAATAAAGTTGCCGTAAAAATTTGACGCAAATCTTTATGGGACGCCCACCTCCCATACAACCCAAAAATTAAAAACGCAATAAATAAGCCTCTGTTTAACCTACAGAGCTAAAATTTGAAACGTATGTTTTTTATGACAAGACAAAGATGGTTTTGAAAAAATGACGTCATCCGCCAACGAACACGCCTACCTCCCATACAAATCAAAAAGTTTAAAACTTAATAAGGTTGTGTTTGTCAAAGAGAAATTAAATTTGGTATGTATGTATTTTATACCAAAACTAAGGTGTGTTCAAAAATTGGGAGTCATCCGCCCACGGAGACGCCATTTACAATATAAATTTTTTTGTTTTTGAAAAGTAGGTTTAGGGTATTTCATAGTCGGCCTAGACCGACTTTAGACTTTCTTTACTTGTTATTATTATTTTCTTGTATAGTTTTAAATTTTGGTCAACTTTATGTTTGACTCCGATTTTTAATTCTTCGATTTCGAAAATATAGACTTGCAAATATTTGAGACTAGTTTGCTATACATTGAACCAGACTCAGCGAGTAACCGTACTTGTCTCGAATTTGTAAAAAAAAATTAAGTGGAAACAAATTTAATTCAAAGGATAAAAGGAAAGATATATTCGTGCTCTGATATTCTTGAAAGTGCACAATGCAGAAAAGCACTTTAGAAAAACATAAAACGCGGATGCCAAAAATATGCAATTTTGCATTTTAGGTAGACACCGAGTGAAAATGAGTTATATTTTTATGATATATTTTATGTCCGAAGAAATTGATATAAATTGCTCTAAACATATTTTTTTGCCGACTCCGAATGGGTAAATTTCATGCCCTCATGACCTTTTATATAGTATTGTTTACACTCTAAGGTTAACCATTGTCTGCAGAGAGGTAATAGCTTATTAAAAAAAATATTGTTTTTCTATTGAAAAAACCTTCTATGTTAGATGGTGATTCGAACACGGGACTATCAAGATTTGTTAACTCGCCAACCACGTACTTAGAACGCACGGCGACGGCTCTACAATTTGAATACTTAAACTTACAAACAACAAGTAAAGAAAGTCTAAAGTCGGTCTAGGCCGACTATGAAATACCCTAAGCCCACTTTTCAAAAACAAAAAAATTTTTGTAAATATTTTTGTAAATGGGCGTGTCCGTGGGCGGATGAAGCCTATATTTTGTATGTATTTAAATGTTGATGAAAAATTTACACATACCAAGTTTTATTCCTGTAGCTCACAGTTAATGCCTGTATTGTGCTTTCGCTATGGGAGGTGGGCGTGTTCATGAACGGATTACTCCCAATTTTTGAACACACCTTAGTTTTGGTATAAAATACATACATACCAAATTTAATTTCTCTATGACAGACATAACCTTATTTATTGAGTTTTAAACTTTTTGGGTTGTATGGGAGGTAGGCGTGTCCGTAGGCGGTTGACGTCCATTTTTCAAAACCATCTTTGTCTTGTCATAAAAAACATATGTGGCAAATTTTAGCTCTGTAGGTTAAACAGAAGCTTATTTATTGCGTTTTCAATTTTTGGGTTGTATGGAAGGTGGGCGTGTCCGTAAGCAGATGACTTCCATTTTTCGAAAACATCTTTGTGTTGGTATAAAACACATACACGCCAAATTTTATTATTGTAGGCTTATTATGAGCTGAGTTATGCAGTTTTTTAATTTTTGCGTTGTATGGGAGGTAGGCGTGTCTGTGGGCGGATTCCAAAAATATTCAACAGTGCAGATCCTTGGATGCATGTGACCATGTGTACCAAGCTTCATCCAATTATCTCTACTCCTTCTTCTTATCCTGTGTATACGGACAACACACAAACGGACGGACTCACGAGATGACGCTGATCAAGAATATATATACTTTTCTATACCGGACTCGCTTCGTTCTATGCGTTACAAACGTTTGCACAATGTTAATATACCCTGACCTTTCAGGTTTAGGATATAAAAATTACTTTATATGGTACATTATAACGAAAATGGTTTATGACGTAATAAAGTTGCCGTAAAAATTTGACGCAAATCTTTATGGGACGCCCACCTCCCATACAACCCAAAAATTAAAAACGCAATAAATAAGCCTCTGTTTAACCTACAGAGCTAAAATTTGAAACGTATGTTTTTTATGACAAGACAAAGATGGTTTTGAAAAAATGACGTCATCCGCCAACGAACACGCCTACCTCCCATACAAATCAAAAAGTTTAAAACTTAATAAGGTTGTGTTTGTCAAAGAGAAATTAAATTTGGTATGTATGTATTTTATACCAAAACTAAGGTGTGTTCAAAAATTGGGAGTCATCCGCCCACGGAGACGCCATTTACAATATAAATTTTTTTGTTTTTGAAAAGTAGGTTTAGGGTATTTCATAGTCGGCCTAGACCGACTTTAGACTTTCTTTACTTGTTATTATTATTTTCTTGTATAGTTTTAAATTTTGGTCAACTTTATGTTTGACTCCGATTTTTAATTCTTCGATTTCCCACCCTTAAGTATCTCTTAATAAAGATTTAACAATTTTTTTTTTTTAAAATGCATGGTTATTGGTTAGTTTTAACTAAATTAAAGCGAATATCAACTCGCTGGAAAAAAATAATTTAATCTAGTGTAAGTGTGGGTCGGTGGAGCCAAAAAATTTGGGCAGCCCGAGTTCAATCTTTACATCTGGCAGAATGTTTTTTCAATAAGAGAAATTTCTCCGATCGACCGTTACGTAGCGGCAGACAGAGGTAAACCTCAGAGAGTAAAAAAAAAACCATGTAAAGCAACTTGAGTTTCCCTTTAAATTCCATGTAAATATAATATGTAGTTCCAGGTTTCGCACAATTAAGTACAGACATTTTATGCCAGAATTGATTATAAGAAGCTCGATAAAATTTTTTCAAGTGCTAAAATGGCCAATTCATGTTTGGCAATTGTTTTATGCGAAAATGTTAAAAAAAATATAGTGTTTTAAAAGTTACTTTTGGTCGCTTGGAATGTCACTTGAGATGTAACATATTGCTTCAAAATTTGTACATTTTTTTAAGCCCATCATTATGATTCACAAAATTAATTGGTACATATCAAATTACCGTTTGATATAAAAAAGCCTGTTAATTTACTTTGAAAATGCATTTTATATACATATTTTTAACTTTAACTTCAAACTTCTATAGTTCAAATTCAACTATTTAAAACGCAGATTCAAGTTTTAGATAATTTAAATTCCACTTTTTAGAATTCAAACTTCTTGTTCAAAAGTTGAATTTGATGTTTCAAAAGTATAAAAATTGAATTTGCCTGAAGCACTGTTAGCTAAAAAATTTCAAAAATATTTCTTTTTGAGAAATGAAAACTTACAAATTTTGGTTTTAATTATTTAACACATATATTATTTGTTTTTAATAAATTTTTTTATTTTTGTTCTTTTTTTATAAATATTTTCATAATAAAATATATGTATTTATCTTGTAAAGTTTGTAAATAATTATTTTGTTGATTTGGATTATGTTAAGTTTGAAATTTTATTAAATGTAAAATTTTAGTTGTTTATTTTTTTTTTTAATTAATTTATTATTTTTTAAGTTTATATTTAAAAGAAATTTTAATTTTCAGCAAAAAGTTTTTCACTTTTAATAACGTTTAATTATATACCAGGTTTTGTTTTTTTTTTAAATTTTATTTTCACTGTTTAATATTTTCAATGCGTTGTTGTTTTTAAAAGTGCGTCCCAGATTTTGTTGAATTCATAAATATTTCACATAAATTCGATGCAAAACAAAACAACACATAATTCGAGTAGTTTTTAGTTTGAATTTTTAGAATTTTATTTTATAAAAAAAAAACTTGTTGAATTGCTTCCAATAATTCTTTTGTTCAAATCTCTTTTTTTAAATATGATTATGTTGTTGATTTGGTGCCTGATGGACTTCTTAAAATTATTTCGTTCCAACACTTTATGAGAAATTTAACACTCACTTTAGCCAAAATTATGTTGTTGAAATTAAAATGTTTTTTTTTTATAAAATTTTTAACATAAAATGTTTGATAAATTTAATTTAATAAAGTTTTTACGACTTTTTTCCAACAAAATTAATTGAAATAAAATTAACGTAAAATTAGGAGGAAAAAAAAAGTTTTTCACTTTTCGCGCTCAAATTGTCATTGTTACTATTGTTTTGTTGTTGTTGTTGTTGTGAGATACAACAATATAAGAAAACAAAAAAAAAAAAAAAATGGAAAAATAAAAGAATTTTTTTCCCAGCTGACTACACAATCTTCACAATTTTTTTTATTGCTTTTATTTTAAGTGTTTTCTGTTAAGTCCAAATTTTGCTTCACTCTATTTGTTATGAAATAATTTGCTGTCTCTTTTTATTTTAGCTGTTGCTGTCTTTGTTGGTAATCAAAAGTTTTCACTTTTCCGCTCGTTGCTTGTGAGCTGTTTGAACATTTTCCACAAACTGATTCGCGATGTTGTGAAAATTCTTTGCACGTTGACTTCACTGTTCGCTGTCGCTGCCGCTGTCGATGTCGTTAGCGCTGCAGCTAGCTTTGCTCTTTTGCGCATTTGTAGTGCTTTATAGCAAAAATGTAGTAGCGGCAGTAGCGGCAGCAGCGCAGCTTATGTGACTAGCATGTTTTTGGCAACTTTGTTGTTTTTTCGTTTGTTTTTGTTTTTGTCGGCTTTAAGCAGTTGTAAAAAATTCTGTGTCTGAAAGACATTTTCTTTTAGGCACACACTTAAAAGAGAGTATATAAGCATGTGAGAGCGAAAGAGCAAACTTGAGGGAGAACAAATTAATATTACACTAATGTAGAGTTGCCAACATTAGTCTTGCTGATATAATTGTGAAGAGAAACGAGAATATTTTGTAACTTTAATAATGCTTTATTACGTTATATTATGAAATAAGTATCGCGGTAGCTCGAGTTCAATCCTCAGATCTGACAGAAAGTTTTTTTTTAATGGAACAAATTTTTTCTGATCGGCCGTCACTCTTCTCTAGATAATGTCAAGCCTGAGAGAATAAACTATGCCATGGAAAGCTTCTTGAGAACAGAAACATTAGCCGAAACAACATTCGCAACACAATAGATCACAGCATTTAGACAATATAACACAATAGAGATCATAGCTCGGTCAAAGGACTAAAATGGACAATTTGTGTTTTGTTTGTATCGGAAACTACTTGTGTTTTGAAGTTTCCGATACATGTTTTGAACTTGCATAGTTTCTTTTGTTACCGTAAGTATTTTTAGCTTACATATTCCAATCGACACTTTACGAATGTTGAATACATAATATAAGGTACATTTTCTAATTCATTTATGAACCTTTTTGAGGTATAAAATTACATTTTGGAACTCGAAATTTACAGACTTACCGTTCTCTCAAGTGCAAACATGCGTTTTGTTCGGAAATGAGTACAAACAAAATGAAACAGTAACACTTTTTGTTAATTTTAGTAAATGACTTGTAGACTTCTTTCTACTTTTGTTTCTTTAACTTTAAAAGATGAAACTACTCAGAATAAACTATTCCGAATTTTTTAAGAAGAATAAAAACAGACACTTTTTTGTAAATATTAATGCGTAAAAAAACTTCAAGCAAGTTTAATAAATTAAGCCAGTTTTTTTTGTTTTGTTAATATAATTGGGAAAATTTAAAAATAAAATTATAAATAATTTTATATCATTAACATGAAAACACGGGTTATGTTCGTACACTCAGAAAAATTCTCTAATAATGATAAAAAGCTTCCATGAAAAAGAAAAATATATGAAAATATATCGTTTTTAGAGAAAAATACTTTTTATTTTTGAGAAAAGATTTGTTTTTATTGAAGAAAATACTTCTCATAGTGAATTTTTTATCAAAATATAAGAAAAGTTTTCTATTTTCAATATATTTTGCTCTATAGTTGAGAAATTTTTTGTGCAAGAAAAATACTTCTCATTAGTAGAGACATTGAAATATTTCCATTTCCTAGAAGTAACAAAATATTTCTTCGAAAATGTAAAAATCTATTCTTATTGAAGAAAATTTTATTTGAAAAAGAGAAAATTACTATTATCGAAAATAGGGAAATTTTTTACCGGAGCAAGGTATGTGTTTTTTTTCTCAGTGTAGTCAAAAAATGATCTTTGTTGGTTGTAAAATCATTTTTTCGCAATGGTCGAAGAGGAAGTTTTTTTATAGACAAAATTTCCATACAAAAAGAACAAACAAATTGATAAGAGAATTCTATTTAAAGTTATCACTTTTCGCAAATTTTCATATGAGCTTACTTTAACCTGTTATTTTAAAAATTTTTTACAAGTACGATGGTAACCCTTAGTCACAAAGACCTATAGAAGAAGTAGGAGTAACTCTTCGAAAATACTCGCACTCTCACAGAATATAACTCAATGAATTTCATTTTCTCACTGGTTTTAACTCTCTCATTCTTTCTCTTTTTTTTAAACAAATCTCTTTTATTCAGCATCCTTCAATATTTATCTCACGCATATTTTGCCGACATATGCGCGCAAAAGTCTTCAATGTCGCTAGAATTCCCTATGCGTGTGCATTTGCATGTGTATTGGTGAACTTAAGCAAGGACATATAAGTGTTAGCCACAGTGCGTAGACAACAATATCGAGCGCAAGTTGGGGAAATACAGGCGCTTTTCGCATTAGAAATAAAAGCTTTATGCACTTGAACATTATTTGAGGTAGGTTTTTTTTCATGGTGAGAAGAGAAAAACTTTGGCAGATAGTTGAGGAGGGTGGGAGAAGGTGTGATGGGTGGGTGTTATTTGTGGGTGGCTGGGTGGGTGGTTGGTTGCTTCAGGTAATTGAATTGCTTGCTGTTAGTAGAGTGCGCGTGGGCGTTAATGACGCTGAGACAAAAATTTGTTTAAACTCAATGTTTACATGAAGAAATAGTCGTGGTGGTGGTGGTGGTTGTGTTGTGCTTCGTTGATAGTGGCGTTGGTGTGATGAATGTTGCTGTCGTAGTTTTGATGATAGTTGCCTGTTGCATTCATGGAGTATTGTTTGTTGATTTTTATATTTTACTTAAATGCATTTTATAATCATTAACTTTGTTTTGTTATGTTTTCAACAAGTTTGCAGTGTTAAATAGCTTAGAAAGATCAACAAATGAAACTGATGCTTACGTAGACACATTTATATATAAACACATAATAAAATTTAGACAAAATAAAAATAGCTCAAAATAATGCGTGCTTTTGCAACTGCGTTGTAAGTAGAGCTTCAAAAACTACTAAAACTAGTAAATAAATTATTTAAGTAACCAGGCTATAAACCTATTAAAACTCTCTTGTCAACTAAAGCATACTTTTACGAACTTATTTAATATGCACCAATAATTTTTTTCAATTCTAGTGCGTTTTTGTTGAAAAAAGTATCATCTTTTTAAAGAAAAGAAAAATAACTATTGTACAATAGGCCAAATTTTCTCATTCAGATCTTTTTCTATATTTCAATAAAACATAATTGCTTGTCATGTGTAGGAGGGAAAAAAATTTTACCAAAAGTTATTTGAAATCAAGTCAATTTTAGCTTAAGAAAAATGTTTATCTTTGGAGAGACCTTTCCGCACAGAACTTATTGAAAAAAACCATATTATGAAAATAAGCTAAGCAAATATTAACCAGATTCTCCGAAACTTTTTGGTTGATGTTGTTTCTTCTTAAACTTATTTATTCACATGAGTAGCCAGCCAAAAGCAATAATTATGAAAATATTTCCTCATGGCTGAACATACTCTTGAGAGTACACAAAACACATAAACACCAACATAAGAAAATGTCAAAAGATTGGATGATTATTTCTTGGTTGTGATTCTATAGCGCACGCCTGCTGTCACTCTTCATGTCTACACAAACTTTTTTATCCCAAGTCTTAAGCTATCAAAGCAAAAACAACAACAATTTAAGAAAACGCCAAAGTCAAGCAGCAAAGAAGAAAGCACAATAAATAAGCATTATGTTTGTTGAGGCTGTCACATAACCAGCAACAAGCTAAGAAACATATGCCAATGACCTATAAGATCTACAGGTACTCCTACGTAAGAAAGAAGCAACAGCCATTGCAGCCTAAAGTTCAAAGTTAAACATTTTTCTGGTTTTTAGCGAAAAACTCATATCATCAGATATGAAAATAATTACGCCCGTAGGTAATAAAACCACAACATGTATGACATCATTTAAAAATAATAAATTATGTATGTGAATAAATAAAGTTATGCAGATACGTTAAGCTGTTCAGACATTTTATGATTTTATGTGTGTTGTACAGAGTAGGTACTTAAAAAACGGAATTAAAGAGTATGAGTCATAACAAGAATTCAGAAAAAACAGTGACAGTGACAGTGACAGTGACAGTGACAGTGACAGTGACAGTGACAGTGACAGTGACAGTGACAGTGACAGTGACAGTGACAGTGACAGTGACAGTGACAGTGACAGTTACAGTGACAGTGACAGTGACAGTGACAGTGACAGTGACAGTGACAGTGACAGTGACAGTGACAGTGACAGTGACAGTGACAGTGACAGTGACAGTGACAGTGACAGTGACAGTGACAGTGACAGTGACAGTGACAGTGACAGTGACAGTGACAGTGACAGTGACAGTGACAGTGACAGTGACAGTGACAGTGACAGTGACAGTGACAGTGACAGTGACAGTGACAGTGACAGTGACAGTGACTGTGACAGTGACAGTGACAGTGACAGTGACAGTGACAGTGACAGTGACAGTGACAGTGACAGTGACAGTGACAGTGACAGTGACAGTGACAGTGACAGTGACAGTGACAGTGACAGTGACAGTGACAGTGACAGTGACAGTGACAGTGACAGTGACAGTGACAGTGACAGTGACAGTGACAGTGACAGTGACAGTGACAGTGACAGTGACAGTGACAGTGACAGTGACAGTGACAGTGACAGTGACAGTGACAGTGACAGTGACAGTGACAGTGACAGTGACAGTGACAGTGACAGTGACAGTGACAGTGACAGTGACAGTGACAGTGACAGTGACAGTGACAGTGACAGTGACAGTGACAGTGACAGTGACAGTGACAGTGACAGTGACAGTGACAGTGACAGTGACAGTGACAGTGACAGTGACAGTGACAGTGACAGTGACAGTGACAGTGACAGTGACAGTGACAGTGACAGTGACAGTGACAGTGACAGTGACAGTGACAGTGACAGTGACAGTGACAGTGACAGTGACAGTGACAGTGACAGTGACAGTGACAGTGACAGTGACAGTGACAGTGACAGTGACAGTGACAGTGACAGTGACAGTGACAGTGACAGTGACAGTGACAGTGACAGTCACAGTGACAGTGCTGGTATTGCATCCCCCAAACATTATCGTTAAATATTTCGTCATGATGTGTGAACTTTAGCACGTCGTACGCGGAATTATAACCATTCAAGTGAGCATCACGTTCGCTCTGTTACATTTCTAATTCAAATAAATAGCAAATTAATTTAATACCTGCACAAATTATTCACTTTATGAGCTTCACTTGCCAATGAATTCCAATAAATGTCAAATGTTCCATGCTTATTTATTAAACAGCAGCCAGCATTTAACATTTAGCAACGAATAACGAAGCATAGAGCGTGTCATCAATGAAACAGCAGCAAATCAAGAATTGTCATTTGAATTTTTTTCTAATTGCTACATAAATAAACAGAAGAAAGATAATTAAGGCACACACACACACAAACAAAGCGTCTGAGTGTGCATGCCAACAGATAAACACAAAGTACACATAAAATTTGACTGTGCTAAGCTTAAGCTTTGGATACATTACAAGCAAAATCACAAACATTAACCACAGAATAAACAAAATCGAAACAGAAATCGAAAATCGTCCGCACATAAGGATGCTTCATTGATGTACAAAAATGAGCCGGAAGTGCTGAAAGCAGAAAGGAACAGAGCATATTCAAGGCACGCATTCATATTGAGCAACACGCATGAATGCTAGATTCAAGTGTAGCTGTGTGCGTGCAGAACAAGTGGTAGCAGTGAAATTTTCTTTTTGCTAGCTTAGCTCATTAGTTGTAGTTCAAATACAGACATAATCAATTCACAATTACAATTAATGAGCATTCGTTTTCAGCTCAGCTGCATGCATATTAAAACATAAAATATTAGCTAAGCATAAAATACTTTCATAACTTGTCTTAAATGAAGCCATAAAATTGTAATGATGTTGTGACATATTTATGCGTTAATAACTTTATTTTGTATGCTGAAAAAATTTGGGCTGAAAATTTTAATTTAAATTCTTGTGCCAGTGCACAAAACTTTTGATGAATTATACTAATTAACGGTAGATGCTGTGAGCCACACAAACAGCATGAAGCGATTTAATTTAGATAATAATCTAAAAATAGCGCAAACAGAAATAATTTATGCATGAGTTGGTGCGCAAAGTTTGTCAAATTCTTACGGTTTATAGTCAAATTCAGTGACAGGCAGAAACAGAAAGACAGTAATACCGAAGGACTGTCACTTAATGTAATGTCTTAAGTGCAAAAAGAACTTTTTCTGCAAGCAGCAAAATTAAGTTAATACTAAAGATTAAACAACTGCGAGTGGATTGGTGGTTTTTGCAGCTTTAGCTTGACGAAGTTTTTGCTTTTTCTTAGTTTTCTGCTGCTGTTTTTTTTTTTGTTTTAAAAACCTTTAAACTTTGCCACGTACAGCAGCGTGTGGCGCAAATGAACATGAAATAATTGTGCAGCCTTGTATAGCCGAGGACAATAATGACATCCTTGTGGTTTATTGATTTAAGTTGTTTCCGTTGTGTGATGTTCAGCTGCAAAGACAAGGTCACAGTTGTAGAGTTTTTATTTGATGGAGGGGGGGGGGGGTGTTAGATTAAGGATTTTGAGCTCAAATAAGGTTTTGCATTGACTTCAACAGCAACATTGATGCTCCAATAGTAATAAATGTACACAAAAATAATTATATAAAGTGTTATTGTCAAATAAATACACACGACGTATGAGTGATGTTAATTGCATTTTTTTTTTTTCAAGTGCGTTAGAGGCATAATTATATAATTTTTTAAGAATGTTTTTTTTTTAAATATATGTCTACCAAAGCTATCAGTGATGTGTTAAAATATTCAATGAAACATTCACATATTAAGAAAAATATAAAGAAAAAAATGTTCTCACCACTTACAATTTTAAGATCTAAGACTTTAAAGCTTCAAGAAATTCAAATTGTTGTGTAAAAAAAGTCCCAAAAAATTATTTTAATATTATATAAAAAAATACTTTACTTTCAGTTAATTTATTTAATTTTAACTGAAGAAATTAGTTTTTATTTTTAAATCTAAAAAAAAAACTTTTTCAATGTCGCAACTGTGCCAAAACCTAAAGACTTTTATCAAAAAAGTACATTTTTGTGCGACGTATGAGTAACATTAGTACGCAGAAGATACCATGATGGTTATGGAATTTAAGTTTTAGTCAAACTTCAAACAAATTATTTTTGCTATTTAAAAAAAAAAAAAAACGATTAACTTAGACTTTCAAAGCTTCTTTTAAGCATTTGTTTTCTTTCATTAAATAAATTTTAAGGGAATCCAACATGTTCAAGAACAATTTAACGGCTTCTTGAATGAAGTAAAAAGAGCTCAGAACTCTCCTAATCTAAATTTATGAGACACTTTTGTTAAATCGTTCGAAAGCTATAAAGTAATAAAATTTGAAGGAAACCTTTTTCTTCAATGTGTTCGAAGATATACGACCATTTAGATGAATGCCAGGCGTAGTGTTTGTTACGTGAGTCAACAGCACTTGTGTTTTTGGTGGGCGTAGAAAAACTCAAAAAGGTAGCAGCAGAAACAGTTTGCAAGTTCAAAACAAATACTGTGATGAGCAAAAAAACAAAAAACAACACATACAGTTATATGGCAAATAAATTGAAATATCAAAATTACAATGGTTTTTTTTTTAGTTTTTGTAATCTTTGAACCTTGTTTAAAATTCTTGGGACAGATGAGCTAATGTAGAATGTGCTCCTTTTATTTATTTGTTCATCACAAATGATGAGAATTCAATTTTGTTTGCTTGTCAATGCATTGTAGTTATCTTGCAGAGCTTCTTACGTGCCTTTCAAAATATCTTTATTGCCTAAAAATGTGTTTTAGAAAAATTATACTAAATAATAACTAGAATACGTGAACAAAAATGCCCAGAATTGTTGCGTAACTTAAATTAAAATATTTTATTTAATTCATATTTTTCTTTGCTTAAACTTTTTGTTTTGCAGTAAATATTTATAGAGTAACGATATAAAATATTGTCGATAGCAAAACTGTAAAAATAGTTCTAATTAAAAAACATTTTAATATTCATCCAACAAACATATGAATAAAATGAATTTATTAAGACTTGACAGGACTTGCTTTTAGCCTAAAAATATGCTATGCATAAAAACAGTATAAATTAAAATTTAACGCTTGAACAACGAGCTCATATGCCCTAAGCGTATGAGTAACATTTAATGACATGAGTACAACGAGGCGTATGAGTGATGTTATTTGAAAAATAAACATTTTAACAATAAATAATGAGTGTGAGTGTGTTTCTATGTGGGTGGCATGAATCTTTTACATAGTTATTCAAATTCAGAGTGTAGCAATTAAAAACAATGCATAAAATAAGAGAGAAAAAAAAAAAAACAAAAACAGTACAGATGATGCAGCATTAAAAAAATAAATGTTTTTTAAATGCACTAAATATTATAAAAACATTTTTTCGACATTTTATGTCATAAATCATGTCTCAAGCGCAACAAGGTTTCTGCAGCCTTCACAGCTGCACACAAAAACAACTAAAGCAGATAAAAATATGCCAACCTTCAGCACGCATAATTATGTTTCAGTCAACTTATCTCACAACTTATCAGCATAGCTGGTAATAATAGCATCAAACAAACAAACAAACAAATGCCAGCAACAACTAGAAAACCAACAACAACAGCAAAAAGCTAAAAATCCCTGTTATAACCTTCAACTCAACCTTGAGTTTCAGTGTCGAAAATTGCATAAAGATTTATAAAAAAAGGCACAATAAAAGCTAGACTAAATATATATAAATATATATATATACAAAAATATTCTCGGCTACAAAACAAAAACAAAAAAAATGCAGCAAATTGAAATTTTATTGCAAACGACAATAAACAACAATCAAACATTGGCAGCAATTCCAGCAACAAATGCTAAAATAGTAGCAAAATATTTACAAGTCCTTTTTTTCTGCTCTGCCTTACTTACTATTGGCAGCATGAAATGAAAATCTGGCAGGAAAAACTTATATAATCACTAGCTGAAATGTAGGGGAAAAGCCTTTTTTTGCAAATAGGGGAAATATTACAGCGACACGTGTCGAGAGCTTTTGCAGTTGTGTGCGTACAAAAGCAAACTAAACCATGACGCGTGTGTGTGTTTAGCGGAGAGTTTGCGCGCTCGTGTGTTTGTATTTAAATTATATATGTGTGTGTGAGTGTTTATGTTTGTACTTGAAGCAGTGTGTTTGAACTTGTTACTTGAACTTGAATTCTTAAGGGTTAAGCTTTTTATAACTAGAGAGAGTAAGCAAGAAAGAGAAAAAGAGAAAAAGAGAGAGCCAATGGACCATAAAAAGAGAGAGAAAGAGAGATAGAGAGTTAATAGTACGCTTAGCGTAGCAAAAAACGCAATCATAAATATGAGCGCGTAGATTTAGAAAAAAACAGCTCTAACTAAGAGCACGACAACTAAAGGGCGGCATATTTAATGCGTTTCGTGACGCAAATGCGAAAAATGCTAAAAAAGAAACACATGACAAATAAGCACAACAGCCTGAGGCAGGAATGCAACAATTTTTTCATACATCAGCGTTTAATAAAATTTTACACAAAAGTTTATGTGCGCGTATATGTTGTGTATGTGTGACGGAATGAGTGAGTGGGAGGAAGAGCGTTTTTGTTTTTTTTTTTAAATTTAATTTTATTTATTTATTTATGCAAAACATATTTCAGTTGTTTTTGTTTACTTATGCAAAAACATGCTTCACGCAAGGCGTAACAACAACAACAACAACAATATATTTGATGTCGTATTGTTACGTTATTCTTGAATGTTGTGTTGCAGTCTTAGAGAGAAATTAATGTTTTCTTGTTTTTTTTTTATATTTTGTTTGACCTTTTTGTTTTTACACTGATTAGCTAAATGAATCAACGTAACGATGGACAAGGTGTGGGAGCGTTTCGCAAGCTTTATTCTGCTGTTGTCCCTTATAACAGAAAAACTAGCAATTATGATTGGTACCCACTTATTCAAATTAATTGCATAAAAAAACAACAGAGTACTTTCTTAGCATAACAGCACTAAATAATAAATATGACTAAAATGGCGGAATGATGTAGTTTAATTATAATTAAGTCAAATGTGACAATCAATATACAAGCTACATTAAAGCTTGAAACAAGCTTGAAATAAATTAGTTTTTAAAAATAGTTGCTACCAGAAGAACTTGTAAGGCTCAAACATTGAAGTTTGAACTTTTTTATGTAAGCTGTTTTAACTTGAACTTCTAAAGTGACTGTGCGATTTAAAAACTTTTCAAAAATGCTAAAATTGTTTATTCTGGAAGTTTTGTTTTAAATAAGCTATTCTGAAACTGGCAGCCAAATTTGTCCGTGGGCCGTTAAGGGATAATACGCTTTGACAAGTTAAGAAAATTGGTTTTTAAAAATAAGTTACTTATAAAAGATGTCGACATGACTTGTGTACATTGCATTATCAACCACAAATTTGCTCAGATACACTCATTTAAATTTAAAGAAAGTTCACATGCCTGCCAAATAACAAACTTGTATTTAACTTACTAAAAGCATTACAGAAACTTGTTTTGAAAGCTATGAACTATGAAGCTTAATTTATTATTATAAAAAAAAAAAAACAAAAAAAATAAAAGTGCATTCGAATATTTTAAATAGATGCTTTACCGAAACTTCAATATTTTCAAGAACAAATGTTGGAGAGCGTTCTGATTCATCACAACTGACTACTACACACTTGATTAGAATGCAATACACTTCCCTTAAATTAGTAAAGGTTACAACGTGCTGCTATAAAGCTTGCGACAAGTTTTGAAGATATACATTTTAAGACTAAGAGCTCATTTTGACTTAAAAACGACTTCTCTCGTCGTGCTTTTTACTGTTTTAAAGAAGCTTTTTACACGCAGTATGAAATATTTATGCATTTGAACTGTATTGAAGTGGCATATATGTATATATATAGGAAAAAAAAGAGATAAACAGTGTAGAGCAATCAATTTTGTTACAAAGCACATCTCTAGCAAACATTACTTAGTAATATTTTCGTCTGGCTTTAAGCGATTTAAGGTTTATTAAAAGACACCATTGAATACAAGATGAATAACTTCCTCCCTCTCCCCTCCCCATCAACACATTTTCAGATATACAAATCTTGAAAAATCTTCTCTGTATTGCCTCAATACGGTTAACATTAACTATATGGGCATTTCCATAGTTGCGAACGCGATATTCGTACGCTTTTGAGGAGCAAAATAATAAAGAAAACTCAAAACAAATTTTCTTTTTTTTTCAAGTTTTAGATAGCATTTTATAAGCACTACTAGTTCTTTCCCGTCAAAAATGACGGGTCCGGTTTTACTAAAGAACAAACATGAACTATCGATATTCTTTAATATGAATAAGAAATCAGCGATGGTCACATATTCGAATTTAAATTGTGCAAATAACAGTTTTTAGTTCTAAATATTTATAAAATACCTTAAAATAAAAACGGAAACCTAAATAGGAGCGATGAAATAAGTTTCAATATTTGTAAAACTGAACCTTTCAAAATGAAAAAAAAAAAATATAAAAAATATTTGAAGTTTCAATAAATCACAAAACAAAAAATGCCTAAAAATATGTTATGAAATTTTTCAAAAAAATCAAGCGTTCCGCACTCACATTTTACGGAATTATGTTATAGTATATTTAGAAAAAAAAAGTAAGGTTCTCTAGATTTTTTGTTTTCACAATATTAGCAATAAGCATGGCATCGCAAACGCGACAAAAAATGGAACTCGTTTTTGACTGCATCTAGAAAAATGCAGATATCTGCGAAACGTAAAATTATATTTTAAGGCAGTTAATTGTGAATGAAATAAGATTAATGGGGCTTTTAAAAAATAGTTGTCATTTTGACATTTTTCCATTAGTTATTTTTTTATTGAGCTTAAGCCTGATAGCGAACGCGACATCTAGCAAGCGACATTTTTTCTCATCACGTTTTTAATAAGAATTAGTTAATGTAATTTCAGCTAAATATTGCATTACTTACCAAAAATATCGTAAATATAATTTGTGAGTTTTATTTAAGTAATATTAATAAAAAAAAAAAAACAAAAATACATATGAGGCTAGTGAGAAAAATTATGATATTTTTGGTAACCCTACGTATGTGCTTATTTACTTTATGAAGACTTTTTTACGCCCATAAGGAGGCGTGGTAGATATAGAAAAGTGCATATATTATACTGCAGTATTACCTTCTAAGTTCTTTTAACCATGGCATTCCTGTTTTTGTATGTCACCCCATCTGTTGACATGATTACAGCCGTTATTATTAAGTTATCTTAATGAAATTCGATATTTAAGCTTATATCGTAAAAAATATCATGTTCGAAAATAATCCATATAGTTTAAAAACCACGCATACCTCCCATACAAATTGACGTTCTCAAATTGGAAAATTTCTTAAAAATCGTTTAAAAATCAATCAATCCAATGATTTGAGAATAAGCTCATGAGCTTTAATTTGAACTATTAACACTTAGCAAAAAATCAGCAAAATCGAATGACACCTTTCCATACTTCCTATACAAAGTGTATTAAAAAAACGGCGCCTAATCGCGAACGCGACACATTTTGATGATCAATATTAAATGTTTAGTATGATTTTTACCTGCAGTAACTTTTTTTTTATAGTAAGGCGACCAAATGTGATTTAAGTTACAATTTTCAGACACTTGCTAAGAACGATCACGAAGTTCTGATAACATATGATGATTTAGGTACAAGAACGCGACATTCGAATAGTAGTTAAAGCAATATAAAAAATGTACCGTAAATCGTGCTTTGTTTGGTATCTTTTTATTTTTCATTTTTTATTTGTAGTTTATAGATGAATTTTATAAGAAGAGTGCAAACATAACGTTGATAAATAAACGAAAAATACTAAAGAGTAAAAGTCATTAAAAGCAGCTAAAAGCAAGAAAAACATATTTCTCAGATATCAGGCCAATTTTCTCAGAATAACAACTGAAATTAGTTGTAAATGCAGTAAATTATAAAAATTCAAGCATTTTTTTAAATAATAACAAAAAAAAATTATTTGTTTATTAAACATTTTTTTTCGGTCCCAGTAGACCTTCCAGTGGAAATGCCCATATATAAGGGATGCCATATAGTACAAGCATATTTCACTGTTGATTTTACTAAGGTTATATAAATAGATTAAATTGTATAAAAATCATAGAATATCTTTGTATTTCGCTTCATAAATCCTAATAATCTTTTCGCTTTTGAAATTATAAAATCAAAATTATTGTTAAAATTAATTTTGGAATGCAAAATAACGATCAAAACATTTTGGATTTGACCAATAAAGAGTGATTCAAATAATATATCATAAACGTAATTAATTGGACATTAGATGTTGTGAAGAAATGTGACTTTAACATTTAGATGTTTTTAATAGCAAACAGTTTTCTCTACACCCCTCAAGACCTGACTTTTTTGAAAATCTTTAAGACAGGCATAAAGAAGATTCGAATTCGAATTCGAATTTTTGTTAACATCTTGGAGGTCATTTATGAAAAATATGAACAATAAAGTTCCAATGTGACTCTATTGTGAAATTCTAGAAAAGTTACAACATACTTTTTGACAATGTTGATCTAATTTTGATACATTGGCACCGATTTCAAGGATAATTTCGAAACCATCCAAGATGATTTGGCAGGAATGTCGAGAAATTCTAACTTATTTATATTTAGATCGTGCTGAACATTATTGAATGCTTTCGAAAAGCCCGTATAGATGGCATCCCTTTGACCACTCTATACCTTTAAAAAAAAAGTTGGCGATAAGGGGCCGAGTTAGTGATTGTGGATTTACCGCTAATAAATCCGTGCTGAGCAAATGAAATGTAATTTCTTACTTCCCAATTCTACCTTCTTCTTCACAATAGACTCGAAAATTGTTGCTATCAATTTTTGAAATAAGAATATTTTCAAAAATGTAAGAGTAACATTATCCAGCAAAACATTAATGCTCTCTTCAAGCGAAGATAATCAGCCCAATCATGAAACATTTTCTTCCGGGAGTTGTAAATTGTCGTTTCTGTTTCTAAGAAAAAATGTTAAATTTTCCCGGGAGAAAATGTTTTATGAAGGGACTGAATGTTTCTCTTATCTTATTTACATTTAATTGAATAGCACTTAGCTTTGTGATAGATTGTATATTACATAACGTAGTATTAGTATTTCTTTTTACGAAATTATATTGAAAAAATGTTGTCTCATTTCATATATTTTTTTTCTGATTAAAGGTCTTTTTCCAGCTCTTAAGTAATTACACAAGAAAAAGTTTTTTATATTTCTTTAGTGTGTAAAAGTATACATTCACAGTTTCGACGCTGTTACTTTTTAATCAAAAATGTAGCAAAACGGAAAAAATTTTTCTTACGAGCTGGAATCTCTTTTAAGTAATTTTGAAAAAAAAAAAAAATACTTGTTGATTACTTTTCAGTTTTTTGTATGAAAATATGCTTTACTTGGGAGCTGAAAACAGGTCTGAAAGTTGAAAAGCGAAAATACTTCAATTTTTCAAGTATTGTTTAGAAAGAAACATTTTTTGGAACTTATTTTCTGTTTTAAAACTATAATATTCAAAACGTAGTTTAGAATTGGATAAACTTATTTTGTGTAATTTATTAATTTTGTTTTTTTTAGAACTTTTACGCTTTTTAAACCAGACAGGCTTATTTTATTGCTTTTTTCTTATCATAGGCACACATTTATTAATGAAAGCTTTATGGAAACTTAAGAGAATGAAAAAAACCAGATATAAGCCTTCGACATATTGTACACTAGATCAAAACGCTGTGCTCTCACCTAAACTTAATTTCACAGAAAGTTACTTTGAAACAGTTTAATTTTTGGTGTATGTCATACTTTGCACGAAATAATTCAAAGATTATAATCCTATCAATAGTTTCGGTAACACTTCTATAAAACTTCGGTCATGTTTTGAGCGAAATTCTATTGTTAAGCCAAGTACTATGTTCGATAGCGTAAAATTTCACTGGCAACAGCCATTTATTTGTTGCATGAAAATTTTGACAGATATTTTGTTGCGAACGAACATCAACGATGATCAACTTACAAATTTCGACAATATGTAAATAAACAGCCACACTTTATTAGAGGAAAATCAGAAAATCATTTAAGTTCTTTAGTTTTCATATTTGTGATTATATAAATACAAAATAAATATTTATACAAGTATGCATGTCCTTTATTGTGGAGCAGAACAAGTCATTAGCTTATGGCAGTCTGCAAGCTGCGAAGTTTTGCGACCGCCAACACCGCGGAAAGGTGCATCCGTATTTTCAATTTCCAACAACAGCAATTATTAATTGCAAAACTTTAGAAATAGTACAAAAATATCATTTTAATTAGAAACATTGTTGTTTTGCTTGCACTTTTTTTTTAAATGAAATGGCAATTGTCAGTTTTCACGACAAAATAAATGGTCGGTTCAATTAAATTGCCGTGAAAACAATGTTGCTAGATGCATGTTGCGGAATATAGTACTAGATTTTCCGCAGCGAAGCATAGTACAACTTTGACGAAAAAGTTGTGAAATGTTCACGGTTGTTTCACATCTGTTATTTTTTGTATGGAGTTTTGAGTGGAAATTCACGTGAAGCCGAACAGAGTACTATGCTTTAAGGCTGGAGATCAATTGACAATACTTTTGCTTCTTTTGTACTACTTAATACTATTTAATTATGGCAATGAAAGAGGAACAATTTCAATTCGCAAGCTCTGTAGAAGATTAAAGATTACCATCGTACCAATAGTTTGGTAACACTTCCATATAGCTTCGGTAAAAAAATTTAACAGTCAATGATCGAAGGTAGCTCTAGCGACAGGAGATCTGGCTTTTCACTCGCGAGTTTGAGCGAAGCGTGTTGAGTGAAATTTTATTGTTTGTACTGTAGATCAGTTTGACATGTTGCTTGTGTACTTTTTAAACTACTTACTTATGGCAAAGAAATATTAACAATTTCCATTCTCAAGACCTGTAGGAGGTGAATCGAAGTTTCAGCTGTCGAATTTAAGGTTTTAATTTTAAAGACTCTTACAAAAGTTCCTGTGATAGGCTAGCAAAAAAATATATTTACTTCTAAAATTCCGCTGCTGTTGTGCGGCAGTAGTGTTTATAAAATCTTCAAAATTGTTAAGAAACAGAAACTACAGAAATTCAAGTGAAAGTGATGTGGTTGTTTGTTCTATAAAAAACTCCGTTGTTGTTGTGACGTGTTACTTTCAGAATTGTTTGGCATAAAGCTTAAAATATAATTATTAATACAATGTGCTTTTCTAAAATTATAAATGTGTTATACACATATCGTCGTCCGGGGATTCATGTGATCTATGTGCAAAAAACAGATTTTGAATAAATCTATATAATTAATAGGCTAAGATTTTTTTTGTGACTTCAACTCCTCTCAGACCAATGGACCGATTCTATCGATTTAGATGTCATTTAATCAGGTTTAGGCTGTATATGTGCAAACCACTTTTAAAAATTGTGATTTCACTTCAGGGGGTTCCAAACCTTTTAAAACAGAAATAAAATTTTTGTACAAAAATCCGTTATTTTATTCATTTGAAATTTAGTTTGAGAAGAGCTTATGAATTGTTCGAGTTTGAATTTTTTTCAAAACTAAAAATTTTTAACCAAAATTATCTTTTATGCATTCCTCAAATGTCAATTGTCCTAAAAATGCAGTTCCAAAATAAAAAAATTCCACTTTCCGAGCAAACAAGTCAGTCAAATTTTAACAGTTTCAAATTTTTTTGTTTTTCTAAATTTTTGTTTAATTTTCTTTGAAATGTGTTGACAATTACGGTAATTATCTTGCCAAATGTATTTTTAATGAATTTTCTTAATATTTTCTTAAGTTGTTTAACGTGTATTTTTATCAAACGCCAAGACAGAGAAAAAAACTCTCTGAAATTTAAAGTTCTGTATTTGAAAGCGAATATCTCTGCCACTTTTTAAAAAATTGCATTTATTTCTTTTTTGTATTTAATTGCAATTAATTGACTTTAAAATAATTACAAAGTTTTTACCGTTACTTTATTATATATATTTTAATCATTGCCTTTAAAAAGAGTCCAATAAAATGAATGTTTCCTCAAAAAATGTATTAAAAATTGTTTTTGTTGTAAAAATAAAAAAATTTCAAATTTGCATTTTTGATTTTCTTTCATTGTATATAGTTGATTTAAGACGAATTTTTTTTTGTTTGACAGAAAAATTAATAAATACTATGTGTCATCGAAAAAACAAGGCTACCCCCTATGGTTTTTTGCTCGAAATTTTTTTTTTTGTAAATGTTGTTCTTATATTTTTTAAATCTTCAATAAGCTTCAAAAAGAATATATTTGAAAAAAATTTCATTATAGCTACAACCAATTAAAAGTTATAGCCACGAATCTGTTTTAATCATCCTGCTTATCTATATAATAGGCTAAGGTTTTTTTTGTGACTTCAACACCTCCCAGACCAATGAACCGATTCTATCGATTTAGATGTCATTAAATCAGGTTTAGGCTGTATATGTGCAAACCACTTTTAAAAATTGTGATTTCACTTCAGGGGGTTCCCAACCTTTTAAAACAGAAATAAAATTTTTGTACAAAAATTCGTTATTTTATCGATTTGAAATTTAGTTTGAGAAGAGCTTGTGAATTGATCGAATTTGAATTTTTTTCAAAACTAAAAATTTTTAACCAAAATTATCTTTTATGCATTCCTCAAATGTCAATTGTCCGAAAAATGCAGTTCCAAAATCAAAAAATTCCACTTTCCGAGCAAACAAGTCAGTCAAATTTTAACAGTTTTCAAAAAAAGTTTTGTTTGGGTTTTTTGGTGTTTTTTCATCTAAATGTGTCATAAATCGATGTTTTAGGTATTCTGTAAGTACCTTTTATTAATTTCTGAAATATATCTTAGTATTATTTTTTAAATCTATTTTTTAATGCGTTTTTTTTTAACATTAGTTATTTTTTATAGCTGGAAGAGTTAAGCTGCGATGTTTTCGAATAGTAATAATGTTTTTCTCAGTTGTTATATTAGTGTAAGTCCGTCTTCGTATTTTGACAGTTAAATTAAAAAATTTTGTGTCAGATCATACGTTTCAAGTCAAACCATTCAGATAATGATCTTTTATATTATTATTGAGACTCAATACATCGTTATTCGTTATAACTTATTGAATAGAATATCATATATTAAACGTCTATAATGTTTCTAACAATTAATTTTTATTGAATTGTTCGAATTCGGGCAACAGGTTACTAGTTGAAGTTAAAGTTTGAAGCCATATTTTACTAAAATTGCTCGATAGGATTTTCTGAATTTTTCACCATATATTTGTGTAAAAATGGTAATTCGAAAAACATATTTGCTAATCCTTGATCTCAGGTACAAAAAAAAACATTTTCTTACATTACAAAAATCCACTCTATACGCCATTTCAAACATATTTTGGTGTGAACCCATATATATGAAGCAAAGTAGCATTAAGAATACATTTCACACATTTCTTATTCTTGTTCAATACCAATTTATTCATGTCCAAAAAAAGAAAAAGATGTTCGAAATTCATAATGTATAATAGTATACCATTATACATGCCTATCAAATAGTAATAAGCTAAAATATTTTGTATTAAGTCATACCTTAAGCCCGCGCATTCAATTAAAAGTTTTGCATATTCGAGAAAATAACGTAAGGTCAAATCTATGTATATATTTAAAAAAAAAATATATATAAAAAATATATATATATATGTATATATTCATAGAAATTGAAGAAATATTGCAAAATATAAATGGAAAAGCAACATAGTACAAAAATTTGGCAACAGAAAATATTAGTATATTATAAATAAAAAATCAAAATCATTCAGCCCAATCCTGAAACATTTTCTCCCGGGAGTTGTAAATGGGAGTTTCCGGTCTTAAGATAGCAGATAAAGATATCTCATTTTTTTATTTTACACTCCTGAATATTGGCGGTTGATGAACAAAATTGCATTAAAAATTTTCAAAAAGTCTTTTAACTTTATATTGAAAACGGAAACTTCCGTTAACAACTCCCGGGAGAAAATGCTTCATGATTGGGCTGATTATGTTTTGGCCCCAAAATTTCGTTCACTCTCAAACCGATGCATAAATTTTTTGTTTTTGTTCGTATTAAACCCAATCAGACAAATAAGCTTGAAATGAATAACGCTTTCTTTTACTATTGTAGAACGCTTACATGTAATTGTAGTATAAACGAAAGCGAACCCTTGGAATAATATTCCTTACTTCAAGTTTAATCAAAGTGTTATTTTTACAATTGGAAATAAGTGCTTTAATAGGCCTTTTCCAAGTGTGCTACATTCAACAAATCAATTAGCACTCGCAAAAAATTTTTATTCTATGGCTCACTTGGTAAGTCACATGATTTGGACGTCCAAAGTTCAATTCCCAACCAGAATATTTTTATTTTTATTTATTTTTTATTTTCGTTTGTTAGAGTTTGAAAAATTGCATTCCATCAAAAATTCTTGTGTTTGCCGTCACCAGGGATCAATCGCGTGAACCATCGCATATGAGTCCGACACTCTAACACCGACACTCTAACACTCTAACATACAAGAAAATATCGAAGTTGTTGTAAGTGAGCAAAATTAGCAAATTGAGCTATGGGATTTACAAATCTGCTCTAAGTGACGGACTTGATTATAACTTGAGTTTTTTTATAGCTTTAGTTCTTCAGATGTTTCGAAAAATGTGTTAATAAAAGTTGTTTGGAGGCTGCGACGCCCAGTTTTCCAAAATTCTCAAATACTAAACACAAATACTAAACACGGTCATAAAAGTTTAAAATAGTTTGTTCCTCTTGTTTGTATTAATCGTTCTAGTGCATCGTTAGACACTTCGATGATAGATGCGCGGGCTGTGACACTTCAATTAAATAAATAATATTTTACAGGTTTGTTATTGACCTCAAAATTCACATATTTTCTCTATTCACTATTAAGAAAACATAATTTTTTGACTCACCTTATTGAACATACTTTACTTTTTAGTCTGCTTTTAAAATTTTTTATAAATTAAAAATATTTAAAAATTTACATTTCAATACATTTTGTATTGAATTTTTGCTCTAACGCCATTGAATGGCTAATGGGGCAAGCAGTCACCAACATTTTCTGTTTTAAGGGATATCTCAGTTTCTAGAAGAGATAGCCAAAAACGGATTGCAGATTTGAAAAGTTTGGTATCAAAAATTCGGTATAGTTCTATTAACTCAAAATTGTCATAATGGCGGAAGGCGCACATGAATCCCCGGACGACGATATATTACTTCATATTTAAAAATACATCTTACTTATTTGTTATAATCAATGAATTCATTTAAAAAAGTTCAATAGAGCGCACAAAGAGCATTAGATTTAATTTTAAAAAAGACCGACTTGGCAAAATTTTTTGGAAAGATACCCCTTATTTTACATTTACTGTGCAGATTAAAATTTTTGATCTCAACCAAGTTTTTTCAATTCAGTTTATTATTAAAAACATTTTCTTAAAGTTATTAAAAAAGCTTTGTTGGTAGTCACTGAGCTTACGAATATAAACGAGAATATATATTCAACATTCCAGTTGCAACAAAATTATTAACCACAAGTTAAGCGAACGTATTTGAAACAATCAATATGATTTTAGCAATTTTTTTTCAATGTTTGATTTGAGTTTGAAGTTTTCCTTTTACGTTTATAAACTACGGAGATTTATAAACTAGTCAGTTATCAAAGTTTAAATTGAATAATCTTTTATTATTCAATCAATTAAGTGATGAACGATAAAGCGATTTGGTGAAATTTATAGATTCAAACAGAAAACAGATACTCAACTAATCCGCTTATGTTGCAGTATATCATTGAAATGAAAAGAAAAAAAAAACACAAATCTTATTGCCTTATAATAGAATTTAAACATAAGCTTTTTGCAAGTAAAGAGGACTTAAAGCTGCTTAGGCCAACAATCATTACAAGGCAATAAGGAGTTAATAGCTTTTGAAGATTTAATTTAAGGTAAAGAACTTTAAAAAAGCAACGCTTCAAATTAATGATAAGTTAATTTAAAAATTATATTCAATTATATTCATAATTTTCATAATTTATATTTCATAATTATATTCATAATAAAATTCATAAAGTTCATAAATGAATTATGGTATGAACTAAATAAGTTCTAAATTTTATACAATAAAATGTATTGTCCCGAGCAACAATTTTTTCAGGTCATTCTTTATGTGTCACTATTATTGAATTTGTCATAAAAATTAATATGTTTTCAAAAGTGCCTCAGGTGTGCTATCGGGAGCGCAGCATTCGAAAAATTATATTTTATATTATATGATTTCTATAAGCAAGCCATTTTTTTTTAATGAAGTTAGCTCCGGCATTTTAATTTTTCATAAATTAAGAATTCGTGTTTTTATGTGCTTGAATAGTACTATAATGTGTCATTAAGTAATTAAAAATGTTTAAAATTTTCAAAATTTAAAGAGAATAAATTATTTTTTTTTTTTTTTAAGTGCCTTGTGAATTGAAGTGCTTGATTAGTTTACCAGAAAAAGAAAAATGATATATTCATATATATCATTAAAAACCTGATTTATAGAAAACACACATTTTTTACTGCTAAACTCGGCAATTCCAATTTAATAAACAAAACAAAATAAATCGCCATGCAATACCGTCCAACGCTTTTACATTTGGAACACTTTACATTGGTTAACAACTGGTTAAATATTTTTCTGCTGAAGTTAGAGCAGAAAATTATTATAATTTTTATATATAAAAGATACTTCAGATAACTTAAGAAATATTTTAAAAGCCTTGAACAATTTCAAATTCGAAATAATAACACCAAAAACAGGCACAACTCGTTTTAAATTTTAACATTATATAATGCTCATTATTTTACAAAAACTTGTTATAATTTGTATACAAGTTATGAAGAATATCTAAATAAATGCTTTAAATAAGATTTAAACGAGCTTAAATGATGCAGGCACACGTGCGAAAGTGTGCATAAATATATGACGAGAGTGCGCTAAACGAGCAGCACAGCTGAATAAGCACAACTGCACAAATAAACACACACACACACACACACACACATACAATCTCAAACTATACAAAAATACATGCATATAAAAAACAAGGCTCAGTAAAACTGTTGTTAATGTACGCGGGGATCATATATAAAACAGGCTCTACAACAACAACCAACAAGACCATCAACAATATGTGAGTATGTGTTTGGAGGGCATAAAACGTGGCTTCATCGCTTTAGTTTACAAACTTGTTAATTATGCAAACTGTTATGCGAGCAGCAAGAAAATCAATGCAGTATTAATGCGAATTTCATTCAAGCTAAGCGTTGGTTTCGTTCTAAAAAAAACCCAAAAACAAAAAATTAAAAACAAAAAATTAAAAAAAAACACTGAACAGTCAAAATTCAAGACGAACACAAAGAACGAAGGTCAGGTTGGTTGACAGCATGAAGGGGGCAAGCTTGTGTGTGGTTTGTCGCTCGTTATAGTGCTACATCAAAAATTCTTAAAACTGATCTGCATAGCTTGTTGATTTATGCACGCCGTTAGTTGTTATTGTTTCTATTGCTGTTGTTGTAGCTAACCCGCATTGAACTGGTGCCAGTGCAAGGACGCTTATGCCAAGCTGTAACAAAAGACTAACAAGGAAAATTGTAGCAGGCAGTCATAATGCATTTTGGCTCGAGTTTATTTTGTTATTTTTAGAATTTTTGCTGGATTCTATTATTCAACAGTTCATAAAATCAAATACTATCAAATTGTTGCTTTTTTCGTCGTGCCGCTTTGGAAGTGAGTAAATTATTAACAACCTCAACTAGGCAGTTGGCCAAGTTAGAAACAAAAAAAAAACATGTCATGGCATGTTATTATTATGCTGTTACATGACGATAAAAAGACAAATGCTTGGGCGTGGTTGAAATAATTGGATTTGAAATTAAAATTGTTGCAGTATAATTTAAGCTTTTCCCTTTTTTTATTTTTTTTACGGATATGCAAATGGTTGCCAAATTCGAAGAGAGTACTGTGAGGATTGGGGGGGTGGGGAAGAAAATTCACAATTTGATGTTCATCAATTAGCGCAACAAATAAATATTAAAAGCAGAAAGTATAAATTTTTATAAATTTAAAAAAAGTTATACACTACGTATGAGTAACAATAATTAAGTAATTATTTTATTAACGAGTTATTGCATACATTTATAAAAAAATTAATTTTTGAATTTAACAGGTAAAGGTAAAGGTAAAGGTAAAGGTAAAGGTAAAGGTAAAGGTAAAGGTAAAGGTAAAGGTAAAGGTAAAGGTAAAGGTAAAGGTAAAGGTAAAGGTAAAGGTAAAGGTAAAGGTAAAGGTAAAGGTAAAGGTAAAGGTAAAGGTAAAGGTAAAGGTAAAGGTAAAGGTAAAGGTAAAGGTAAAGGTAAAGGTAAAGGTAAAGGTAAAGGTAAAGGTAAAGGTAAAGGTAAAGGTAAAGGTAAAGGTAAAGGTAAAGGTAAAGGTAAAGGTAAAGGTAAAGGTAAAGGTAAAGGTAAAGGTAAAGGTAAAGGTAAAGGTAAAGGTAAAGGTAAAGGTAAAGGTAAAGGTAAAGGTAAAGGTAAAGGTAAAGGTAAAGGTAAAGGTAAAGGTAAAGGTAAAGGTAAAGGTAAAGGTAAAGGTAAAGGTAAAGGTAAAGGTAAAGGTAAAGGTAAAGGTAAAGGTAAAGGTAAAGGTAAAGGTAAAGGTAAAGGTAAAGGTAAAGGTAAAGGTAAAGGTAAAGGTAAAGGTAAAGGTAAAGGTAAAGGTAAAGGTAAAGGTAAAGGTAAAGGTAAAGGTAAAGGTAAAGGTAAAGGTAAAGGTAAAGGTAAAGGTAAAGGTAAAGGTAAAGGTAAAGGTAAAGGTAAAGGTAAAGGTAAAGGTAAAGGTAAAGGTAAAGGTAAAGGTAAAGGTAAAAGTAAAGGTTAAGGTAAAGGTAAAGGTAAAAATCAACTGAAAAATTAATTGTTAGAGAAAGTTTGTTTTTACTGAGAAAAAAAATGTGTATTGAAAAATTATTTAAATCTGTTATTTATGAGTGCAAAAAAAATAAATATGTTGCATAACTCTAATTTATAATTTTTGTTTTTATAAAACTTTAAACACGGTTCTTAATTAATTTTTGTTCTAAGTTTCATAGAAATAATACAAAAACATTCACGGAATTTATGGAAAATGAAAAAAAGCACAATTCAAACTTCTGGTATTTTGAAAAAGAATTTTACGCTTAAACAAAGTTCAGAGAACTAAACCAAACAAACATTAGAAAAACTTCTAGATAAAAGCGTTCCATGACATAGGAAGGCGACAGTGTCATTTATCAGAAACACAAACTATGCGATAAGCTAGAAATACATGTACTACAATAGCGCGAATAGGACGATAACATAAGCCATCAGAACAATGTAAATGAAAATATACATAAGCTTAATTCAACAACAAGGACTTCACATAGATAATATTAAACTATGGGAAAATTGCTTAAATAGTAGCTAGCCACAAGATGCACAGCGAAAAAAAAAAATGTGTAATAATAAATTCCACAACAAAAATGCAAACCCACACAATGCATGAAATTCAAATATTATAGACAAAGAAGCGAATGAGAAGGACAAAAGTCCTTGCATGTTAAGCAGTAACTTACTCTACTAGGTTTCTGACTATATCAGCCGCTTTTCGAAGTAAAGAACAAACGAATGAAGGTAACAAAGACAACAACAATTATCGAGCAATGCTCTGACTTTACGCTGCAACAGCCTTGTTCGGTCTGAGATTGACATAGTATGCGAGAAAAGTTATACAGAAAACAAAGAGAAAAAACGAATATGAAATAAAGGCTTGCTAAAAGGACATGAAATTCCCCCAAGTCAAGGCAGCACTAAAGAAAGAGCCACACGAAGCTCTCTGTCAAAAGCGGAGGCTGTGTCCCCAAAGCAAAACAGATACACACACATACATGACCAACATGGCTGGCTATCAACAGTGCTACCTACCAACAAGCAAGCACATAAAATAATACTAAACGCTAATGTAGCTTCATCGGTTACATGTAGTAAAACTATGCAAAGGACATCGCCTTGGCATAGCGTGGCAAAGCAGCTTAAAATGTATGAAATAACCAAAAAAGAAAAAGAAAACTAATTTCGGAAGATGCTGAAATTAACAGCTTTTAATAGCGTGAGGCAATCATTTGGTAAGTCGTTTGCTACAGTCACCCACGTGCAAGTTAATGCAGGGCTATGTGGCAGCTAGAAAATGAGAAAAGGATGGAGAGTGAGAGACAGATAGGCACATGACTTGGCACGGCTGCATTGATGAGACATTTGGGAGTAATAAAGTGACAAGTTTCAGGCACGAATGGCCAACATTAGACAGCATCGAAGGCAAATAACAAACCTTTTGGACTAAATTTAAATGCCACTCCAAAATCATGGTATTTCGTATGTTATACATGGCGTATGAGTAACATTTAATTAGAGAATATATTCATGTTTGCATAAAAGATTCAAATATAATAGTTGTAATTGAAAAATTAGGGCATTCAGTAGAAGCTGAATTTTTTATGAACTAAATAACATTGAAATTGATTTCAAAAAGTTTTCAATAATTGAAGCAGCAAATGTTGTAAAACATTTAATTATGACAACTTTAATTTTTTTCGTTATAAAAACTTACCTTCTTTTTAAAAGGATAAGAGATTGGAAGATTTGAAGGTTGTAGTTTTGTTAGTATTTCTATAGAGACTGCAATTGTCAACTTACTTAATGTCTAAAGAACCTAACACTTCAATTTACGGAGGTAATAAAATTAAGCTATAACTTCTATGAAACTTCGGGTACGTTTGAACAAAAATAAAGGCTGGATATTTTTTAAGTTTGTTTTCATGCTGCGAAATTTCTTTGAACAATGTAATAAGTACATCAATTGCTATATTTTGAAGGAATTTGTTTAAACTTGTTTAAGGAACATGCTTGTGTAGTCGGGATAAGCATTTTTCTCTGAATATTTTTTTATTTTTAATCTTGATTTGCTTTTATTTATTTTTAATCTTGATTTGCTTTTAGGCCATATAAACGAAAAAAAGGCTGCATATTTCGAAGTTTTTGAAACAAGCCCGGATTGTTTTATTCAAGAAATTTAACTAGCAGCAGTAATTAAAAAAAAATGAATGCTTATTTTAATAAAACATTAGAAACCTGAAAAAACACAGCCTAGTTAACGCCCCACAACTGTAAAACGTAGACACAAAAAAATTTGAAACATGATTTATTCAGTGGTATTTCAATGAACTATTTTTCAACTTTTTGGACGGCATAAAACCCAACCATCAGGTTAAAGATTTAAAATTTATATTCTACAGCTTAATTCTAAGTCAAGCTAAAGAAGTTTGAAACGCCTTGGCAGCTTAATAAAAGGTATTCGCCTAAAGTCATGCGTAAAATTCGGCGAAATTCTGCCCTAAGAAAAGTTATTGCATAACAAAAGTTAAAAATAATTCGCTAAATTTTTGTACAAATAAAGTCATTTACTTTGAAAGTACTCATGTTTATTCGTGTTGTTTGATTTAATTACAGCAAAAGCTTGGCTAGACTCACTTTGTTTTGTTATTATGTGGATTTATAATAAACCTCTGACCTCTTTTATCCCATTTTTTCAAGTTTCCTTAAAACATCAAATATTGACGAGTTAAAACAAAACAAAACTTGAGCTAACTTTAGTTATAAAGCGTCGAACGAGCTGTTTAACGCTATAAACTGTGGCTGCGAAAGGGGAAGGCAGCTGTTAAAAAAGCAAAACAAAACACTTTATTTTGAAATACATATCTGTTGAAACCAAAACTGAATGCCACACACACATACAAACGCAGAGAATGGAATTTAAAAAGTTTTCAGCAGAAAAGCTCAGAGTTAGAGAAAACAGAAATAAACTTGCAAAAGCTGTCAGAGTGTAGTTCCTCTGAAACATCCTCTAAAAATTATACAACAATGTTGTTCACTTTACATAGAGAGCTTTTGAAGCAACAGTAATCAGAAGCTTTTTAAGCTCTTACCACTCAAATGTAAAAATTAACAGGGTGAAACGTAAAATTATATAATTAATATAAGATAAAGCTTATCATGATGTTTATTTTCTAAATTTCACTTACCAAAGGTGCATATTTTGTAAATATTTCATAAATAGATATTTAGAAAATGAACTTACCTGAAATGAAAAAAAAAAAAGTTATTATATTTAAAAATTTAAATCTATTTAATGAATTGTTTGATATACAAGTAAAAAATCAAACGTTTATATTTTTATTACATAGCTTAAAGCAGTTTCACAAAAAATTTATCATATTAAAATTTTTGGTCTTTAAACAAAGACCAAAGATATAGTTTCAGAACGTCTTCTAAACATGCCAAAAAATATGTGGACTTGATAAAAGATGTGACCGGATGTCAGTCCTAATCTAGGGATCAATTGTAGGATGAGGAGATACGATAAACTATCTTAACACTCTCTCATGAGTTCAAGGATTGAAATGTCTAGAAACAAGGTCACAGTAATTAACGACATACAATGTAGACGACAAGCTGAATATTTCTACATGAATTTCAACAAAATTAACTTTGAGGTTTAAAAACTAGAATTTGTTTAACAAAAGTAAAGTTTAATTGTTACTGAAAAATGTTGAATTTGTAGTTAAAAAAATGAAGTTAAAACTTAATTTATATCACTTAAATTTTCAATGTAAATGTTAAAAGACATTCAGAGAAGATATTTGCATAAAAGCTGAGTTGAACGATTAACAACAAACTAGAGTATCTTCTGGTAATGTGATATAGGTATTTTTAAATTTGTAACAACACGTAACTTTGATAGCTTAGCTTATACCGCATTACACAGGATATTTTTTATACATTTTGCAGTGTTTTACGACTTTGGAGCTCTATAGCGTAACCCAGTTGGAGCTTTTTCAACACAATGAAAACAAGTCCTGAAACTCCCTTTAATGAAATTGGCGGGTAAAGTGATATACCACGTTCGGCTAATGTGATATACCAATATCTCTTTACACAAATTGTGTTCAACAGCAGTATATATTGTTTTTTCAAGCAAAATTAAAAAACCATTTTATTGAAAAGAAAACAAAATGTTCTTTAAGTGTTAAATACTAAAGTTGTTGTGGATACAATTTTAGTATTTCAGTGGAATTTAACTACAAGAAAACAAAAACACAAACAAAATCGACGGCATACAAATACGCAAGTAAAAACTTAACAAAAAATAACGCAAAGTAAATAATTAATATATATGGTATGCATAGATGGTATATCACATTACCCAACTTTGACTTTATCACAAAAGCCGAATTCTGGTTTCAAAATAATAAGGTTCTTTTTTTAAAAATACGCTGTAGAAAATCAAAATCTCACCTCATTTGTGGCTAACTTAATTCAAACTCTTACAAATTTATCTATTTCAGCTTACAATTCTGTTCTATTTATTGTAATTCATTCGCACAGCGAGTGATAAAACAATTTCACAACAATTAGACCGAACACAGCGAATGAGAAGCGCATTAAGCTGCAGCACGTGTCTTTTTCTGTAGATTTTATGTTCACTTGTTTATTCTTGTCGAAATTGCGTATTTAACAAATTATGTAGGTATATCACATTACCCGACCATATCACAATAGCCGTAGATTTAATTTTCAACGGCATTGTTGAATACAATTTTTAACTAATTTTAACAAGAACTGCATTTAATTTTTTAAAAGTGACATTCTTCCAGACTCTTCAGCCAATGTCAATTATATGTAACAAACACTTGAACAAAAGTAATAAGTATAAAAATGAAAAAAAAAAACAACAAAGTTTTATAATGAATAAATATGTAAGAAGGCATAAAAGTAAACAAGGTTCGTTACGTGGCACACATAATCGCACACAAGCACACACATACACAGATACACTCACCCATATGCAACGATAATGAGCAATTGTGCTGATTTTTGCCATGCAGCACTTAAGATAACACACATAACAACAATTTGTTGCTGATGTTTTTGTTGTTGCACATTCATAATAGAAAGGATAATAAAGTTAGGATCAAGAAAGAAAAAGAGAATATAGCAACAATACAGTTTATGCTTGTTTTGCAAAGACGTTTCCTTGCTTCAAAGGCAGAAATGAGCATAATATTAAAAATGTATGGCATGTTTTGCAGAACAAAAATTTCAAGGACAACAGTAATGCATTAAAATATATTTAAAAAACACATAAAAAAACGGTAGACATCAAAAAACAGTTGCTAAATGTTAGCAAAAAGTTGGATGCGAAAGCAGTTACAGTAGCATTGACAGTAAATTTGAGATGTAAGCTAATTTGCAAGCTATTAGAATGTTTAAATACTTCAAAACACATTTTAGATCTTTATCTATTATGAAATTCGAACCCTCCAAAAATTATGTCGATGTTTTTTTAAAGGCAGCATTTTTTCTGCCAAGTTATATTACTATCCAAGTTATATTTTGTTTATCTTCAAGTTCGTAGCTGACACTCGAACGCTTGGAGCAGCTAGAGGAGATAAGCAAATATTATCAAGAACTTCAAAGATTGCAGCGATGTGACTTAAATATTTAAGAAATAAAAAACAAAACTAATTCCAAGCAGTTAACTTCAAGGTTGGCGTATGGTAAAAGGTCAAAGGTATTGTTATTTCAAAGGATTCTTGGTGTTTGGCTAAAGCCGGTGCTGAGCAAGATTTGAGAGAATGGAGAATTTTTAGTTTTTGAAAACTAACTCTGCGTTTCCGTAAATCTGCTTGGCAAACGGCAGCAAATGAGTTTTTAAAACCTCGTTCAGGTAGTATTGAGCATTGATTTTGACCCCTTTTTCTATGAAAAGAAGGGGTAATTTTCCTTTTTCAGAAACAGCACCCCAAACCATGACGGACGTTACGTTTTGAAACCTTTGAACGGATTTTTTTTCTTTAGGAATATCTTCCATGCTTGCCGCGTAGACTCTGTCATTTTGGGGGTTATGACTTGCCTGTAGAAGGAACAGTTTTTCATCTGAAAATATGATACTGCAATCAGCGTGTCTCCGAAGGATAACCTCACTTCTTTCCTTTCGCATGAGTGACAGTGACAGTGACAGTGACAGTGACAGTGACAGTGACAGTGACAGTGACAGTGACAGTGACAGTGACAGTGACAGTGACAGTGACAGTGACAGTGACAGTGACAGTGACAGTGACAGTGACAGTGACAGTGACAGTGACAGTGACAGTGACAGTGACAGTGACAGTGACAGTGACAGTGACAGTGACAGTGACAGTGACAGTGACAGTGACAGTGACAGTGACAGTGACAGTGACAGTGACAGTGACAGTGACAGTGACAGTGACAGTGACAGTGACAGTGACAGTGACAGTGACAGTGACAGTGACAGTGACAGTGACAGTGACAGTGACAGTGACAGTGACAGTGACAGTGACAGTGACAGTGACAGTGACAGTGACAGTGACAGTGACAGTGACAGTGACAGTGACAGTGACAGTGACAGTGACAGTGACAGTGACAGTGACAGTGACAGTGACAGTGACAGTGACAGTGACAGTGACAGTGACAGTGACAGTGACAGTGACAGTGACAGTGACAGTGACAGTGACAGTGACAGTGACAGTGACAGTGACAGTGACAGTGACAGTGACAGTGACAGTGACAGTGACAGTGACAGTGACAGTGACAGTGACAGTGACAGTGACAGTGACAGTGACAGTGACAGTGACAGTGACAGTGACAGTGACAATAACAATTTTTTAAATTTTCTTTCAAATCTGATACAATCACTGTGAAGCTCTTACCAAAAGTATTTAAAATGAATTTTTTTATATTACCGTTAGTATGATGATATTAGATGACAGCGCGTATTTCAACCAAATGCCAAACAAACAAACAAAACTGACTCAAATTGAATGTTCTAAATTGGGAAGCCAATATATCTACCATCTTTGAATAGATTGTATTTATTTA
This sequence comes from Tetanocera ferruginea, assembly GCA_958299015.1. Lineage (NCBI taxonomy): Eukaryota > Metazoa > Arthropoda > Insecta > Diptera > Sciomyzidae > Tetanocera > Tetanocera ferruginea. The sequence continues at coordinate 130,450,825 of OY282644.1, forward strand.
TTTTTTTTATTTAAGTCTTATCAGTTTACTTAAAATAATTAATAAAAATATTACAGTTAGTTTTTGTTTTGTTTGACAGTGACAGTGACAGTGACAGTGACAGTGACAGTGACAGTGACAGTGACAGTGACAGTGACAGTGACAGTGACAGTGACAGTGACAGTGACAGTGACAGTGACAGTGACAGTGACAGTGACAGTGACAGTGACAGTGACAGTGACAGTGACAGTGACAGTGACAGTGACAGTGACAGTGACAGTGACAGTGACAGTGACAGTGACAGTGACAGTGACAGTGACAGTGACAGTGACAGTGACAGTGACAGTGACAGTGACAGTGACAGTGACAGTGACAGTGACAGTGACAGTGACAGTGACAGTGACAGTGACAGTGACAGTGACAGTGACAGTGACAGTGACAGTGACAGTGACAGTGACAGTGACAGTGACAGTGACAGTGACAGTGACAGTGACAGTGACAGTGACAGTGACAGTGACAGTGACAGTGACAGTGACAGTGACAGTGACAGTGACAGTGACAGTGACAGTGACAGTGACAGTGACAGTGACAGTGACAGTGACAGTGACAGTGACAGTGACAGTGACAGTGACAGTGACAGTGACAGTGACAGTGACAGTGACAGTGACAGTGACAGTGACAGTGACAGTGACAGTGACAGTGACAGTGACAGTGACAGTGACAGTGACAGTGACAGTGACAGTGACAGTGACAGTGACAGTGACAGTGACAGTGACAGTGACAGTGACAGTGACAGTGACAGTGACAGTGACAGTGACAGTGACAGTGACAGTGACAGTGACAGTGACAGTGACAGTGACAGTGACAGTGACAGTGACAGTGACAGTGACAGTGACAGTGACAGTGACAGTGACAGTGACAGTGACAGTGACAGTGACAGTGACAGTGACAGTGACAGTGACAGTGACAGTGACAGTGACAGTGACAGTGACAGTGACAGTGACAGTGACAGTGACAGTGACAGTGACAGTGACAGTGACAGTGACAGTGACAGTGACAGTGACAGTGACAGTGACAGTGACAGTGACAGTGACAGTGACAGTGACAGTGACAGTGACAGTGACAGTGACAGTGACAGTGACAGTGACAGTGACAGTGACAGTGACAGTGACAGTGACAGTGACAGTGACAGTGACAGTGACAGTGACAGTGACAGTGACAGTGACAGTGACAGTGACAGTGACAGTGACAGTGACAGTGACAGTGACAGTGACAATAACAATTTTTTAAATTTTCTTTCAAATCTGATACAATCACTGTGAAGCTCTTACCAAAAGTATTTAAAATGAATTTTTTTATATTACCGTTAGTATGATGATATTAGATGACAGCGCGTATTTCAACCAAATGCCAAACAAACAAACAAAACTGACTCAAATTGAATGTTCTAAATTGGGAAGCCAATATATCTACCATCTTTGAATATATTGTATTTATTTATTTTTTTTTATTTAAGTCTTATCAGTTTACTTAAAATAATTAATAAAAATATTACAGTTAGTTTTAGTTTATATCTAAATTATTTCTTTCAAAAAGTGACCACCAAATTTTATCTTTTCTTAAAATATGGGATAAAAATGATTTTGATTAAATAAAAAGAAAAACACTAAAATTTGCATTTTTGATTTTCTTTCAGAGACTTTAGTGCATTAAAGGTGAAGTTATTTCATCTTGATTCCAAATTAATAAACAGTTCGTACCATCAAAAATATAAGGTTTACCTATCAATTTTTTTAACATAATTACATTTTTTTGAAATGTAATTTTTCTTTTCTTTAAAAAAATTATTAAAATACAAAAATTATTTCATGGAAGCAAATAGCTATTTATTACCAAATAATTAAAAGTTATTGCCTCAAACTTATTTTAACCATGTCATTTATACTGCATTTAAGTATAAATAGGTAAGCAAAAATTGGTAGAATTACGACTCGAGGCGATATTCGTTTAGTTTAAAAAAGATGTGGATTTTTATATTATACCATATAAGAAACTTTTTTGTTTGCCAATTTTTTTTAAGAATTTTCTTTAAACATCGACTCTGCAAATAACCTACAAAAAGGACATTCACCAGCGCAATGCAAATATAAATATAAATATGAGAGCTTATTCACACACACATACCCACATAGAAAAAGGCAAAAAGCGTTAGTTTGGTCGTTGCTGACAGCCATCATGCTGGTTTTGCATGCTGCGTGTTAATGCTTAGCTGGAAAACATTTATTTTTTTTTTCTTCACAAAGTTAAATTCTAGATGCAGCCGTAAAGTATGCAACTTTTTTGCGGTTGGCATAAGTGAGAGGTGAATATAATCCCAAAAGATTTATTTTATGGAGATAGAAAGACAGAAAGCAAGTAAATGTTTCGATTTATTTGCAACGTTTGCAATGTTGCAGATAGAAAAAAATTAAATTGGAACAAAGATGTAGACAGAATAAAAAAATGTATAACATATGTTGAGGCCAAAAGAAATAAGTTAACCACAAAAAGTATTTAGCTGTATTGAAAATAAAAAAAAATATATAGCAGAAGTTACTTTTAAGTAAAAATTGGTCTTCAGTTCATTTGAGACTGTTCTTAAATGAAAGAACAGGAAAGAAATATGTAAAGAAAATTTATAAACTTTAGTTTTTAACTGGCCATTTTATTGTATTTGTCGTCATGGATTATGCAATTAAAATAAAAGTACCTATATTTTTAATCAAAGCCTACAATTATGCAAAGATATATTTTTAAATAATCTGAGCTCAAAAGTTGATTAAAATATACTTTCGTATTTGGTAGATAGCTATTTTTAGAAGCAATTTTACAGTCCAGCAGATCAGCACACACAACCACACTCACAAATACTAATATTTAAATGCATTCTAGTGGAAAAATTCAAAAGCATTAAGTTTGTTGGTGTGTTTGTTGTGCTATACAAGCGCCATTACACAGTGTAGTGAATGCAGCCAAAAATGGCAAAAAATAAGGTTATAATTTTTAAAAATTTAATAAGAATTTCAATACATAATATTTATGTTAAGAAAAATCTAATAAAATAAGTTAAATATCTTAAGCCATTTTAACACGGAATTCCTCCAAAATCCATTTTCTTTAATTTTTTTCTTTTCATATCATAATTTCCCGTTTAAACACATACAACCAGCAATGATTAACTTTACAGAAAAAAGACGATATTTATTGAATATTTTATTTTTTTTTTGTTTCATGTAGTTTTACATAAAATATTTTTTTTTTATAAAGGGATGAACTAAAATTGCTTTAGTTTTGTGATTAATATGGATTAGTATGTATATGTGTTTAGCTTTCAACTATAGTAACATTTTTAAATTTGTACAATTGTGTCAGTAAATTTCTATATTGGAATATATGCTGCAAAGCTTAGAAGCTTGAAGGGGCAAAATTTGTAAAAATGGCATGACAGCCCCTTAATTCTATTTTTTGTCTTCGTTTGAGGAATTGTATAAGTTTCTTACCAAATTTTATGTTTCTAAGTTCAAAATTAAAAATGTAAGGATTTGACGTTATCACCTCTTATATAACTTTGGAACGACAAAAGTAAATCAAGATTTATTATTTCAAATTATATAAAAATTTTCCATAATTTTAGCTACGTCATTGCATTTTTTTAATTTAAATGGAGTTTTTTAAATTAATGAAACGTTTTTTAGAGAATTTATAGAAATTTCCAACACTTTTGACTTATCTACATTAAAGTAAAGCTTGGACATTTGTTTTTATTTTTTATTTGAAAAAATTATTCAAAGATTACAAAATGTCTATTTTGACCAACTATGCTAAATTGGAAAATTTACCGTCGTAAAACTTGATTTTTAGTATCAAAAAAATGTACAAAAAATTTAAAAAAATTTCAGAAATAACTTAACTTAAAGATTGAGCAACTATGAAATTAAAAAAAAAAAAAAATTTCTTTTTGTAATAATTTAATATTTTTTGAGATTTTATTTCGGGCAAGTAGTATATCTGCCAAATTTCATTGCTCCACGAGCATCACTTTCCTTTTTGTCCGCTCGCTATATGTGCTCGTTACACTGTGCGACGCTTCAAGGTATTGCTCTGCTTGAATGGTGTGGAGGTAAATGAACACACAGACACACACACACGCTAGCAAACCACAATTATAATTGTTGCAACATGCCAACAAATACGAAATAAAAAGGCGACAGGACACAAGACTTGAAAAAATCAATAAAAAACCAAGACCACGTTTATCGGCTGATATTTTACAGACTATAACAACAACAACAACAACAACAACAACAACAACAACAACAACAACAACAACAACAACAACAACATCAACAACAACAACAACAACAATGGCATGTTCGTGTGAATAAGGAACAAGCAATTTATTGTTGTTGCTACCTTTTAACGGACAGTGTTTGACTAACTGTGGGTGCTTGGGTGGATTTGTATTCAGTGGCAGGACATTGTCTGGCTAACAGCGTTCCGAGTGTCCAACAACGAGTCAATAAATTGATTTATTACTGCGCGTTGCTGTGTAGCTGCGACAGTCTGTGCTGCTGCTGCTACTACGTGACGTTGTCATTGATTCTGTTATGGTTATTGTTGTTCGTTTCGCTTTGTTTATTTTTTTAAACATTATTTTTTTTTTCTTTTTTACATGTTTTTAGTGTTTTATTAATCCATAAAATTGCGGTTGTTGTTGTTGCTGAGCAATTGTGGCTGATTGATTGTGGCGGATTGAGCGCCGACTGGAGCAAAAGTCGTGCATATTCGTGACAGCATTTTTAATTGTATTAAAAATTCAGTGAATGGGAGTGTTGCATACTTTTTGGCGCTTGTTGATTTATTAATGCTTCGAAATAGACGTATTGCTGTGCTGTGGAAAATTTGTATATTAATAAGGATAACAGCAACAAGTAAAGGACTTTGAATCTAGTTTATGAAGTATTATAGTCTTAACCTTTTGCAGCCCAGAAATATAATTTTTGAAGGCAAGAATGAGATCAACAAGTTGTAGTTATTAATTACCGAATTTGAAATTTAAGTTAACAATAAACTTAAATAGAAAAAACTGTTTCGTGAAACATGTTAAACTTGGGTAAAGTTCAGAAAAAGAACAGATATGAACTTGACAACTGAAGGGATAAATGTTTCAATGAGGGTTAATGAAATCCCTGTGACGAAGGTATAAAAATATCAATAAAACAGTGCTATAGAGGGTTAAAACGCACCACAAAAATATTTTTCATAAAATTTTGTTATAAGTCTTTGAATACACCAAAGCTCAAAATGGAACTTAAACGCCAGAAGTAAGTGAACACTCTTTTTAAATGAAAAAAGGTTCTGTGCTAAAATATTTCTTGTTCTGTGCTAAAATATGTTTCGTTAAGTTCTCATGAAGGTTGATGCTTAAAATTGCTTTTGAAAATTAAACGGAAAATTAAACGAGATCAACTGCTGGTGTGTGTACTTGCTAATGACAGAAAAGCTTTTTCATGCTTTCTGAATGAAAATTGAAATGAGGAATGAGGAATGAAATCAAGTATTGAATTTTTAACTGCAACGTGTAACGAATAATTAATTTTACAGATAATTGTGTGGCCACTTGGATGAAAACGGATTATCTGGGGTTAATGGGTAACTTAAACATTATAACTTGTAACTTATTCGAACACAAGGATTAAACTCCACTCTTTAAAGGCTCCAAAATATATTTTATAAAAAATATATTCTTTTTAGCACTATATAAACTTATATGGTAACGTGTTTATTAAATAAAAAAAATTACAATAAACTTTTATGATTTCTCTATTTTACAAGTTAAACGGGTTTAGCCGCGTATACAACATACGACGAACTCAAAGGGGAGTAAAACCGATGTAACCATTTAAAGAAACGCAGCGAATTCATGTTATTAAATAACTCACCATTAACCATGGTGAAATGGGTTAAGTCTAAACTAAAGAAAGTAACCCAACAGATCTAACGAATAAAAAGACTTAACGAGCTATCAAATCATCAAATTTTGAGTCCGTAATATTTTGAAGTGAAACTGCTTTGGACTTGTATAGAGCAATATGACAATTTGAAGCGGTATTAAACCGAACAAAAAGGTTTAAAACCTTTGAGTTTTTGAAAGTACTTTAGAATGGTAATTGCATTGCATAGCAACTAAATATATTGAATCTGCTTTTAATCATGCCCAAAATTATTTCGTCTAAATGAAATAAATTTTAAATCGTTTCCTGACAACGAATCTTAACTTGCCGTACTTTTTTCTCCACCAATTCGCCGTAAATATAAGTTTTTATAGATAAAATATTTGGATAAAGGTTTCTACAAGCAATAAAAATTAAGCGATGTGATATGTTGAATAAAGTATGATTAATTGATGGTACAAAACCTTTAATCTTTTCGAAATTGTATTAAAACAGATTTATTCTGATGCTTTAAGACTTTATTTAACCCTCACTTTGGCACTATTTACATATGTAAATATCCCAATTTTGAATTTGCTATAACTCCTTTCTTTTTTCTGCGATTTGAATATGGCTTGGACTCTGTGGCTATTTTTTGGTTTTCTTTCTGAAAATTTAAAAGTTGTTTTGAATTTTAGAATTTTCTGATACTTTTTGTAAATTTTTCATTTTTATAACGTAGTTTGGTACATATTTACATATGTAAATATTTTGTATTTTAAAGGCTTTTATGGTGTTTTAACGCATTTTTTGAATAAATAATAGAAAAAAATGATAAGGAGAAACTCTTGTATATTATACATATTTCGTATTTGATAGCTTATATTGGGAAAATATTAATAAACAGAAATTTTTGGTTCGCTGGCACAACAATATGTCATGTTTTGATATTGTAGCTGGAAGTTCTAATTTAATGAAAAAAGTATATTTTTTGTTGAAATTGGTTTTTGTTTATTCATTGGAACTATAAATTTTTTTCAATTTGATCTTCATACTTACATTTTGGTTATTTCGTAAAGAGCTGGACCGTCAAGTGTGCATAATATGTAAAACGCTATATCGTAGGAAATAATGCATGGATTTCAATGGTTAATAATTCTTTGAAATGGTAACAGAAAAACCTTTCTTTTGATACCCATAAAGCTAGATATTGTTTGAAAAAAAATACGACTTTTCCAGGCCCATTTTCCCAACTTCCGAACCCTATAACTTCTAAACCACTTGAGAGCGGTGTGTAAATTTTTCCGGAATTGGACTTAGAAGGTGTTAATACATATATTACACCTAAAAATCATGTAAATTTTGAGGTTCTGTTTATCTTTAATGATGATAAAAAAAATATTTACAAATGTAAATATGTGCCAGATTACGAAGTAAAAGATTGGTGCCAAAGTGAGGGTTAAAGAGTAAATCAATTAACCGCTTACAACTCTACTTTTTTGAGTTAAAGCTTGCAAGGCTATCTCACATAATTTTTTTTTTTTACGTAACAAATTCTGTGTCAACAAGGAATAACCGCTAAAGTCGAATTAGGACAAAATGAGGTTATTACTTTCATTGCTATTTTTCGCAACGAAATACTTCGCAACTAGTACGCAAAATTTGTATGGTTGTACCTTGGTTGTAGAGCTTATAGATAGAGTACCTATGGTTGTACCTTAAAAATTAAATGTTTGAGGCCATCAAATCTAAGCAACAAAAGTCAGGGTAGCCTGGATATTAGGGAGCAATTTTCATCTAAAAAATGCTCTTCTGAAATTTTGAAAATTATTTAGCTGTTACTCCTTGTCAACACAGAATTGTTTTTTTAAAAAAACAATGTTGAATTTTGCTCACTAGAAAGACCCTCTTATTATTTTTACTATTTTTAGGCTAAAATACTTCTTGAAAGAAGGTAGAAGTACAAGACAAGTAGTAACTTTTGTTATGTTGAAAAAGAATTTAAAAGTTATTTTGAATAAAAATCATGTATATTCTAGGCTAAGAGCTTTAAATCAAAACAAATACATTAACATATTCTCATTTACGCAAAAGTGTACTTCAGCGCCTAACATTAAATGGTCACTGGAAGCAAACATTGAAAGTAGCACAGCATACAGAACACCAACATGGACCAGCATCAGAAAAAAAAAACAAAATCAAATAAAATATTACTCTTAATTATGCAGGCAATCATCAATTTAATTTAAGCCTAAAAACATGCCACAAAAGCGAGTACGTGTTAAGCAATAACAGCAAAAACATGTCTAATTACAACAAAATACACACATCGACATAAACCGTACATAAACAGCAGCAAGTAGCAGCAGCAGGAGCCAGGAATAGTGACAAAAATCAAGAACTGGCCACAGAACATGACATGTTGTGCACCATAATTAAGATTAACGACGACAGCATCATGAACGATAAGGAAGAGGGTCTAATAGCCGATCATCCGATATGCTATAAATATGAGAAAATTTAATGAAACAATTTACATGATATGGAAAACATTAAAAGTGTTAAGAAGCAAAAAAAAATCAAATCGAAAAGGAAGAGCAACAGTGTTTAGGGCTAAAAACAGCAAATTAAGATGAAGCAAGACAAGACAAGAAGATTAATGGATGAATAAATGAAAGCATGAAGAGATGCATAGTATTTTCAGCAACTAACTGAAAACCAACACAAGTAAGACAAAAAAATGGCATAAACACAGCCAAGAGATGAAATTAACCAAACCATTCGAGCCAAGAGCAAGAAATAGTAGCAAAAAATTGTACTAGATGTAAAATTTAGACAAGGAGAACAGACAGAAATCAAAACAAAGTAAAGCTAAAAAGAAACAAAGTACAAAACATGATAAAAGTTTGAATATGTCAAAACTTTTATGGTAGCGCGTAAGCTTCCAGTGAGCAGCAAGGCGCTTTACTGTCACTACTTGGTCAACGACTCGACACTCTCTGCGCTCAGTTTTTACACTCTTCTTTGCATATGCTTTCTACAAGTCATGCGCATGTTTGCTATAACATAAAATGACGTAAACTTTTAGCACAGAATGGCAGCTGAACGGCCGAAACGTCAAGATATGCCGCAAAGAATTTCAAACTGAATGAGCACAAAAATGTTTTGCTTGTTTTCTTTTCTGCGCATTTTCAGCGAATGTGTGCAAGCAAGGAAAATGTAAAAAAATATAATAATAACAATAAAACATAGCGAAAATTCACTCAAATTGTTAGGCAGGGCGAGAGGATGGTTAGACGCCGCAACATGGTATCAAAATCAATTGCAAATTATTTCCAAGGAATTTCCGGAAAATCTGCCTCATGATGGAAAGTAGCTGTTTGGCATGGTTTTCTACAAATTTATGGCACAACTAAGGCCAACGGCTAAATGAATTCCCGGCGAGTGAATTTTAAGCCGTTCAATTTTTCTTACACCAAAAACTCACGATAAATTTCTTAGAGCTTTATCAATACTCGGGATATAACGTGCGACAAGCCAGCAACTTATGAGTTGCGCACAAAAACATGCAAATAGCTATAATTTAAATATGCTTAAAATGGAAATTAAGCAGAAAATGCCAAAATAATTTACGTGCGCGGCGTGTTAAACATGCAACAAGACGGCTCTTAAGCGACACTTTACAAACAAAGATTGAGTTACGACAGTCGTAGGACAAGCCACGCAATCAAGGGCCAAACCACCCCAAACTATGTTAAATTCTAAGGAATGTAAAGCCTGATCCATTCCTCCTCTCATATTACCCCACTTCCATTCAACCATTCACCACTTACTTAAGCAGTAAAATAAATGCGGCAGGATAATTAAAGTACTTTAAGAAAATGAAAATAAATGCGAACAGCAGAACAATTGCAGGAAAAGCCGGAAAATGCATTGTTATTTATTCTATTCCATGTTTTACACAAACACATACACACTCACACAAAAAGTGCTTGAGATTAATGATTAAGAAAAAACTAAATAAAAAGAAACCGCAAGAAATGTCTTAAAAAGAAGCAAAAAATCCAAACAACAACACAAATAAATTAAGACAACCCACTGAAGCAAAAAAAGAGAGAATTTTTCTTTATTAATTTTTTGCTTTAAACTAATGATTGTTTCTTTTTTTTCAATCTAAGAGTTTAGTTTGTATTCATCAAACTTTTAACAAACAGGCTCACGAATACACCATGAATGATATGATGAATAAGTTTCTAACCGAACAGAGATTATCTGTATTTAGCTTAAAAAAAATGTTCAGAATGAATAAAAAATTAATAAATAAATCGTTTTTTATTCGCAAATGATCGTCATAAATGATACATTTTTGAAAATAAATTGGTTTAAAACTGATCCAAATATTATCCTTTCTTTATTTTAAATGAGTTTGCAAGTTCAAGTCCAAAACAAGTGCAAGACAAGTACAAGACAAGTACAAGACAAGTACAAGACAAGTACAAGACAAGTACAAGACAAGTACAATACAATTACAAGACAAGTACAAGACAAGTACAAGACAAGTACAAGACAAGTACAAGACAAGTACAAGACAAGTACAATACAATTACAAGACAAGTACAATACAATTACAAGACAAGTACAAGACAAGTACAAGACAAGTACAAGACAAGTACAAGACAAGTACAAGACAAGTACAAGACAAGTACAAGACAACTACAAGACAAGTACAAGACAAGTACAAGACAAGTACAAGACAAGTACAATACAATTACAAGACAAGTACAAGACAAGTACAAGACAAGTACAAGACAAGTACAAGACAAGTACAAAACAAATACAAGACAAGTACAAGACAAGTACAAGACAACTACAAGACAGGTACAAAACAAGAACAAAACAACTACAAGACAACTACAAGACAAGTACAAGACAGGTACAAAACAAGAACAAGATAAGAAAAAGACAAGTACAAGACAAGTACAAGACAACTACAAGACAAGTACAAGACAAGTACAAGACAAGTACAAGACAGGTACAAGACAAGTACAAAACAAGAACAAGACAACTACAAGACAACTACAAGACAAGTACAAGACAGATACAAAATAAGTACAAGACAAGAACAAGACAAGTACAAGACAAGTACAAGACAAGTGCAAGACAAGTACAAGACAAGTACAAGATAAGTACAAGACAAGTACAAGACAAGTACAAGACAAGTACAAGACAGGTACAAAACAAGAACAAAACAACTACAAGACAACTACAAGACAAGTACAAGACAGGTACAAAACAAGAACAAGATAAGAAAAAGACAAGTACAAGACAAGTACAAGACAACTACAAGACAAGTACAAGACAAGTACAAGACAAGAACAAGACAAGTACAAGACAAGTACAAGACAAGTACAATACAATTACAAGACAAGTACAAGACAAGTACAAGACAAGTACAAGACAAGTACAAGACAAGTACAAGACAAGTACAAGACAAGTACAAGACAACTACAAGACAAGTACAAGACAAGTACAAGACAAGTACAAGACAAGTACAAGACAAGTACAATACAATTACAAGACAAGTACAAGACAAGTACAAGACAAGTACAAGACAAGTACAAGACAAGTACAAGACAAGTACAATACAATTACAAGACAAGTACAAGACAAGTACAAGACAAGTACAAGACAAGTACAAGACAAGTACAAGACAAGTACAAGACAAGTACAAGACAAGTACAATACAATTACAAGACAAGTACAAGACAAGTACAAGACAAGTACAAGACAAGTACAAGACAAGTACAAGACAACTACAAGACAAGTACAAGACAAGTACAAGACAAGTACAAGACAAGTACAATACAATTACAAGACAAGTACAAGACAAGTACAAGACAAGTACAAGACAAGTACAAGACAAGTACAAGACAAGTACAAGACAAGTACAAGACAACTACAAGACAAGTACAAGACAAGTACAAGACAAGTACAAGACAAGTACAAGACAAGTACAAAACAAATACAAGACAAGTACAAGACAAGTACAAGACAGATACAAAACAAGAACAAGATAAGAAAAAGACAAGTACAAAATACGTACAATACCAGTACAAGACAAGTGCAAGACAAGTACAAGACAAGTACAAGATAAGTACAAGACAAGAACAAGACAAGTACAAGACAAGTACAATACAATTACAAGACAAGTACAAGACAAGTACAAGACAAGTACAAGACAAGTACAAGACAAGTACAAGACAAGTACAATACAATTACAAGACAAGTACAAGACAAGTACAAGACAAGTACAAGACAAGTACAAGACAAGTACAATACAATTACAAGACAAGTACAAGACAAGTACAAGACAGGTACAAAACAAGAACAAGATAAGAAAAAGACAAGTACAAGACAAGTACAAGACAACTACAAGACAAGTACAAGACAAGTACAAGACAAGTACAAGACAAGTACAATACAATTACAAGACAAGTACAAGACAAGTATAAGACAAGTACAAGACAAGTACAATACAATTACAAGACAAGTACAAGACAAGTACAAGACAAGTACAAGACAAGTACAAGACAAGTACAAGACAAGTACAAGACAAGTACAAGACAGGTACAAAACAAGAACAAGATAAGAAAAAGACAAGTACAAGACAAGTACAAGACAACTACAAGACAAGTACAAGACAAGTACAAGACAAGTACAAGACAAGTACAAGAAAAGTACAAGACAAGTACAAGACAAGTACAAGACAAGTACCAGACAAGTACAAGACAAGTACCAGACAAGTACAAGACAAGTACAAGACAAGTACAAGACAAGTACAAGACAAGTACAAGACAAGTACAAGACAACTACAAGACAGGTACAAAACAAGAACAAGACAACTACAAGATAAGAAAAAGACAAGTACAAAACAAGTACAAGACAAGTACAAGACAAGTACAAGACAAGTACAAGACAAGTACAAGACAAGTACAAGACAAGTACAAGACAAGTACAAGACAAGTACAAGACAAGTACAAGACAAGTACAAGACAAGTACAAGACAAGTACAAGACAAGTACAAGACAAGTACAAGACAAGTACAAGACAAGTACAAGACAAGTACGAGACAAATACAATACAAGTACAAGACAAGTACAAGACAAGTACAAGACAAGTACAAGACAAGTACAAGACAAGTACAAGACAAGTACAAGACAAGTACAAGATAAGTAAAAGACAAGTACAAGACAAGTACAAAACAAGTACAAGACAAGTACAAGACAAATACAAGACAAGTACAAGACAAGTACGAGACAAATACAATACAAGTACAAGACAAGTACAAGACAAGTACAAGACAAGTACAAGACAAGTACAAGACAAGTACAAGACAAGTACAAGACAAGTACAAGACAAGTACAAGACAAGTACAAGACAAGTACAAGACAAGTACAAGACAAGTACAAGACAACTACAAGACAAGTACAAGACAAGCACAAGACAAGTACAAGACAAGTACAAGACTAGAAAAGACAAGTACAAGACAAGTACAAGACAAGTACAAGACAAGTACAAGACAAGTACAAGACAAGTACAAGACAACTGCAAGACAGGTACAAGACAAGTACAAGCCAAGTACAAGACAAGTACAAGACAAGTACAAGACAAGTACAAGACAGGTACAAAACAAGAACAAGACAAGTACAAGACAATTACAAAACAAGAACAAGACAAGTACAAGACAAGTACAAGACAAGTACAAGACAAGTACAAGACAAGTACAAGACAAGTACAAGACAAGTACAAGACAAGTACAAGACAAGTACAAGACAAGTACAAGACAAGTACAATATAAGTACATAACAAGTACAAGATAAGTCAAATACAAGTACAAAACCAGTACAAGACAGGTACAAAACAAGAACAAGACAACTACAAGACAAGTACAAGACTGGTACAAAAAAAGAACAAGATAAGTACAATACAAGTACAAAACCAGTACAAGACAAGTACAAGACTAGTTCAAGACAAGTACAAGATAAGTGCAAAACAAATACAATACAAGTACAAAACTTGTAACCCACAAAGGTCACGAAATCAATTCATATGTATGACATTTCTTATACTTTCTTACAAAATGATTTTTTAAATGTTTTCTTATCTATTTTTTTTTACATTTTCAAACCTTCAGCACTTTAACTACCATTTCAAAATCGTTTGTTAACCGTTTTTGAAAGAACCGGCGAATCAAAATTTATTCAATTAATTGCTTTAAAAAAAAATTAAACGAGTTTAGAATTTTAGCCCTCGAAAGGACTTCAAACGAGCTCGTGTTGATAAATTGGGCTGATTAGATATTAAATATATTTACAAACAGATGGTCGAGAACCTAATCTTCAAGTTTTATGCCGACATCGCGAGGTTTACATGCTCACCTGCAGGTTTTCTTTTATCTGAAGGTGAGAGGTAATGAACGATCAGTAGAATTAATTAAAAATTAAAAAAATCCTGTACCAGATTTTCTTTTATCTGAAGTTGAGAGGTAATGAACGATCAGTAAAATTAATTTAAAATTAAAAAATTCCTGTACCAGATTTCATTTGAATCGGATTATTTTGCAGTTGGTAGACACAGAACGCTTAAAACACTTTAATCTGCCAGGAATGACGATTTTGCTGTGCCGAAAACACCGATTTTTTTTTATGTATATTTTCATAAATGTATTAAAAATAGCCTTTAAGTTTACTGGGAAGTATAACGTGAAGTGAAAAGAAACGCACATCGTGCAGGAAGTAACATCGGGTAGTGAAAGCAAAAAGTGGTTGGGCGTTAATGTTATAGTGTCGGTATTCAGAAGAAACATTGTTTAGAGTCTGAAGCAGTGAATAATGATTGTTTAGGTTGATATTGTTGTTGTTGTTGCTACTGTTCTGCTACAAGTTACTTCAACTTTTCTATCGTGTGGTGAATTACATTAAGATAAGCAGGTGCAGGTACTCTTTTTAATGTACGTATGTGTGTGTGCGAATAATTGTTAAAGTATATGCTGTTTGGCGTGCATTGATTTTCAACTATTTTATATACTGCCTAACTGTATTTAAACACATTATATTTATTGCTTTTAGTTTTTTGTTTATTTAACAAATAAAATTAAACGAACAGGGTTAGCAGTTAAAGTGTATCAAAAAACACTTTTGTTTAACACAAGATGAAAATTTTGTGCAAAGATTATATGTTGTAAAAAATCTATTTTACGATAGCGACAGGTTTTTATAAGAAAATACATAACGTGTATAAGCGCTCGTTATGTCATTATGACTTCTATAAGAGCAAAAAGGAAAACTGTTTTGGTTAACTACAAGCGCAACGTTGTTCTGTAGAGTATTATTAAAAAATTAATACTTTACCGAAACTGCAATATTCGAGTGAAAAAATTATTTATATCAGTAATTGTTCGGATTCGAAACTCAGGTACATCGCAGGACTGATCATAATGCTATTCACTCGGCCAATGCACATATTATACAAGAAAGCATCGATAAGGAATTATTTAATGTTTATTTTAATTTCATTTCATAACAATTATCATACCATAAGTATACTATTATCAAAAACCTTAAGCTTCCATAGCACTTCCATAAAGTTTTGGTAAATAAAATTTTAAAATATATATGAACAGAGGCGTATGAAGGCCTTAATAGAATAATTGCACTGAATTGAATATCGTTATAATTGTAAATTACAATTTGATATATGCAGAAATGTTTTGAAATAAGCTCTAAAGCAACATCTCTGTTGATAAGTTTTAAATTTATATTTACCGAAAGCTTATGAAAACTTTACCGAAGCTATTCTAAACTAATGTTTTCTATCTGTTTTACACATACTGTGCTAATTGTAATGGAATCGAATCAATCATATTCAATGAGCGCAAACTGATAAAGTTCCAGTGCTGCTTGTGGACTGGACTGTTGGCCCAGTGAATATCATTTCAATCAAGCATTTAACAGTATGCTATACACTATATGATATATAACAGTATGATATACACTTTCTGAGTTATTTTAAATTAATATGGCATCGTTGTCATGTCTTCATCATTGCCAGCTGTTTTTGTAATATGGCTCTTCTTCTTTAATTTTGTTTTATATACTTCCCTTCTGTTTTTGCTCGCCTTTTGTTCAGACGTGTTTTTTGCATTTTTCAATATATTTAATCCTGAATAATATATCACATCTTTTAAATTAAATCGTTTATAATAAACTAAAAAATATAATACATACGATGTGTTATGAGTTGAAATTAGCACGATAACTAACATAAATATTTTCATACTTTCATAAAGTTATGGGAGAATTTTCATAAATGGTTTTGGAGCAAATTGCTTCTTGGAAGTAAAAATAGTTTCTATAAAACAATCAAAAAATTCATTAAAATTCAAATTAAGCTTTTAAAGAATTAATAGCGAACACTTAAAGAAGCCACATAGTTTGTTTAACTAGATTCTTTAAAGTTTATGCACAAGCTTGGCATCATGGAAAGATTCAAAAACCATAGATATAAAAATAAATAAAATAACTCATACGCCATGTAATCCCACAGCAAGCAATTAAACAATTCATTAATTTTGATGTTAGTAACAAGTTCTTAATAATTTTTTTATTAATTTTGACAATAGAATTTAAAATAATTTATAGAAAAATCTTAAAATAATTTATAGAAAAATAATATCACCTTTAAAACAAGCACAACCCATGATGTAGCCCATCATCAGCGTAACTTGCTTAGAACTTTGGCGTTGGTGTTGAGAAAAATGTTTCTGTTGTTGTTGTTGTTGTTGTTTAGAATTGTTGCTTTTGTTATTCTTAGTGTTGGTTAAGCTGTTTTAATTATTCTAGCCTTATGCTGCTGTGCGTTTAGCGAAGAAGCTTGGCAGCTTAAAAAACTAAGTAGCAGCGTTTTTAAATTTCTTCAAAAATAGCATTTGTTTTTATTTTGTGGAATTACGATATTTTAAAATTTATGCAGCTGCTTTTGACAAACTTTGTGCAATTAATAATTTTCACAAACTTTAATTAGTTCTCGGCAACATAAATAAAAAAAAATAATTTTCACTTAACGACTGTTGAGAAGTTTTGCATGTTTTTCTTACAATTTTACGGGCAAAAGTTTTATATTAATTTTATGATTAATTTTTTGATTTTAATTTCTAGTTATTTCTTATTTTATTGCATTAATTTTTAAAATTATTTGTATTTTGTTTTATATTGTTGTTTGTTAACGTCTTAAATAATCACAATTGTGCTTTAAGGTAGGTATTAAAACTAGTTGATTCACGCTTACAAACTACAAATGCACAGTGAAGTGGTACGCGGTTTAGTTCTTAACATAGCACGTTTTTTTTTATTGATGTTTATAACTAGTTTTGTTTTTTTTTTCTTGTTTTTTGTTTTGTTCTTTTGCTGTAGAAGGAATAATATATTTTTATTGTTTACAAAAAAATGTTCAAATGGCAAATTTTAGCTTTAATTCTTGTACGTAGCTTAGAGAAAAACTTAATTAAAGAAAGTTGTATTCAAAGTTGCTGTAACATTGCTTTAAGATGTTGCATTGCTTAACAAATCAGCTTTAAGAAAAAGGCTTTTCAGAGTAATAAACTGTGAGCAAAAAAGAACAAGTTTGTTTAAGTAGAGCGAGTGGCAGTTTGGGCTGAAAGGGTGGAATACAATTATGCATTCGGCAAAGTACAGAAAAAGTTGGTGATAATAAGAATAAAGTTTTTGAAGGTTAAAGATAGAAGTTAATAAGCTGTAAGCAACACGACTTTACGATGTTGTTAAAGAATCTGAAAAGTCTGAGGAAGGGAGTTGGGCGGCTTCAACTTTGCAAAGATCAAATACTGCCATAAGAAGTTATTCTAACAACAATTCTGCTTGATTGCAAGTACAGTTCAAAACTTTATTTATAAATATTTTGAGTAAAATGGAGATATTTTAAGCCACACTGATAAGGATAATAAGAAACGTTATTAAAAAAAAGCCAATGAAGCTTAGTAATTGGTTGCTAAAGAACATGATTAGAGATTCATTTTTTTTATAAAATAATGCCTTTAAAACGCTATATTAAAACTTCAACAAAGAACTGCTTCCATTGAGCTTCATAGTGGCAGTGTGGGAAGCAGAAAATGCAAAAGGTCGATTTATAGCAAACCTAATTGAGGAACACCACAAAACAATTATAAGTGCTTTTAAGGTACTTCGGGTTTATTTACAAAATTCCACCATCAGCTTCACAGTGGCACTTGGAAAGCTAGTTAGTGACAATTGAAAACATTTTTCAAGATTAGTTAGAAAAATCATTAAACGAAATAAAGCTCTTAAGAAGTGTTAAGTACTTTACAAATAAAATTAAAACTTTCGTAAAGCCTAAGTTATTTTCTCAACTGCTTCCTTTTAGCTTCCCAATGGGAATTGGAGAGCTCGTTAGGGACAGTACATACTTCTATCACTAAATTGTATACTGCAATTTTTGAGTTCTTAAAAAAATCAGAATTTAAAGCTTCTTTACAACTGCTTTCTTTTAGCCTCATAGTGAGCAATTGGAAGCACCAGTTCATTTAAACTTCCAAATAAGTGAAGAAAAAAATAGCTTAATAATCAATCGTTACAAATAAAAATTCATAAATCGCTTAAAGCTCACGGAGATGTTTTTGAGCTCTTCAAAAATAACAGAAGTTCTTAAAAAAATCAGAATTAAAAGCTTTTTTACAACTGCTTTCTTTTAGCTTCATAGTGAGCAATTGGAAGCACCAGTTCATTTAATCTTCCAAATAAGTGAAGAAAAAAATAGCTAAATAATCAATCCTTACAAATAAAAATTCATAAATCGCTTAAAGCTCACGGAGATGTTTTTGAGCTCTTCAAAAAAAATAGCTAAATAATCAATCGTTACAAATAAAAATTCATAAATCGCTTAAAGCTCACGAAGATGTTTGTGAGCTCTTCAAAAAAAATAGCTAAATAATCAATCGCTACAAAAAAAAATTCATAAATCGCTTAAAGCTCACGGAGATGTTTTTGAGCTCGTCAAAAATCACAGAAGTTCTTAAAAAAATCAGAATTAAAAGCTTTTTTACAACTGCTTTCTTTTAGCTGCATAGTGAGCAATTGGAAGCACCAGTTCATTTAATCTTCCAAATAAGTGAAGAAAAAAATAGCTTAATAATCAATCGTTACAAATAAAAATTCATAAATCGCTTAAAGCTCACGAAGATGTTTGTGAGCTCTTCAAAAAAAATAGCTAAATAATCAATCGTTACAAATAAAAATTCATAAATCGCTTAAAGCTCACGGAGATGTTTTTGAGTTCTTCAAAAATCACAGAAGTTCTTAAAAAAATCAGAATTAAAAACTTTTTTACAACTACTTTCTTTTAGCTTCATAGTGAGCAATTGGAAGCACCAGTTCATTTAATCTTCCAAATAAGTGAAGAAAAAAATAGCTTAATAATCAATCGTTACAAATAAAAATTCATAAATCGCTTAAAGCTAACGGAGATGTTTTTGAGCTCTTCAAAAATCACAGAAGGCATTTGAGGAAACTTCACTGAGCTTGTGACAGCTCAATAATTTGTTGTAATGCTTTTGAAAGTATTTTGAGTTTTATAAAATTCAAATTTTAAAGTTTTTTTTTCAACTGCTTTATTTTGGCTTCATAGTGAGCTTCAATTGGGAAGCTTGCTTGTCTCAATTTTATAAATTTCTTTGGATAATTAAAGAAATACAAACTGGTATAATGCTTTCGGTGCACTTTTGAATGTTTAAAAAATAAATCTAAACTTTCCGTTAGAGCATAAATTATTTTTATCAACAGCTTTTTTTTAGCTTTACAATGCCATCATTTGAAGCTCGCTAGTCAACTAGGCACAGTTCAAAAAATTTTGTTAGATTAGTACAGAAAATTACAAACTGCTTCACACTGCATTTCAAGGTATTCCGAAGAATTTATAACTCTCATTCAACTTTTTTCTTATCTTAGCTTCCTAGTGGGAATATTGGAAGCACATATGTGTCAACTTAAGATAAATAAAATAAATCTGTAATAATTTCAATATCAAGCACAATCCAAAGTAATATTTATTGTAATACTATAATAATATTCGCAAAATTTATTGAATTTAATTTAAACAAATCTTTTCTTGTAGTCGTCAGCAAAATAATACTTTTAAATTTTTAGCAGAATTCCAATTTTTCACTCTGAACTTATCTTAAAACATTCAAAATAAGTTGCAAGTAAGAATATGTATACTGGTAAGAATATGCCAAAGTTTCTAAAAATTCATTAATTTGACATTCTAACGCTTTCGAAGTTTGCAATTTTATGGCAAAAGATTCAGATAGAAAACACAAAAATAATTCCAATTATTATAATTTTAAATTAATTTACTATATTTGCTGTTGTAAGAGCAAAAATTGCTGATAATTACAAAGCATTGTCAGTACTTTGTGGCAACTGTTTTTAATTAAAGGATATTATTGAAAATGTTAAGCCAGGCAAGCGCAACAACTGGCTTTCGGTTAAATAGAGCGTAAAAATAATGAGGCAAGACAAAGGCGACGAAATAACATTGAAAAGTTTGCGTTATGTTTTCTTTGTTAACCGTAATTAAATAATAAAACATCAGAGTCCGCTAAGCAAGTGCAAAAAGTTCACAAAAAACCATACATTGAGAAAAAAATAAAGAAAAGTTAAACCTAATTTTTAACGACAGGTAGGCTATTGATTAAACTTATAAAGTTTAATTCGTAACAAAAAAAAAAACTCTTCGAAGCTTTTCTACTTAAGTCCAAAAGCAATGATTGGCAAGATGTTGAGTTAAATTTGTAGTTAGGATAATAAATTAAAAATATAAAACAATTTTAACGCTTAGCTGCTAAAAGTAGAAACATTTCGAGAAATAGATGTGTTCATTAATAGTCTTAGAAACGTCGGTTTAGCAGTGTCGACACTGACAGACCTGCGTACAGTTTTCTCTACTGTTGTCATCGTCAATGAGCTGACAGCACAATATTCATGAATGAATTTAAAGCTATTTTCACAAACCCAACCAAAACAAAAACAATCGCAACAAATAACAGTGAAAGAATGAAGAAAATAAAATAAAATCTACAAAAAAATTACCGCAGTCACACAAATGCAGAGAAAATTTTAATGAAAATTAATCGCAAACATCTGTGCGAAATGGCAAGACAAAATTTTGCAACACAAATAATAAAACTCTCACACATTTCTTCAAAAAGAACAACAAACACACAACAACATAAAAAAATAAAAAAAAAAAAAATAAAACATTATTTCTCAAAAATTTTCAAATTATTTTTATAGCTTCACTCATTTCTTTAAATCTCAAGAACTAATGAGTAAAATTTCCAAACACTTGACGTGCGACCAGCAAAATAATACCCACTAAACCAAATGCGAAGTTTAGGCAAGAAGTGAGGGTTTGCGAACGCTTTAGGGTTGACAAATTTTTTCTTACAAATTTCTGTTTTATAACTTTACGTTTCTTTGATTTGTGCCAAGAGCGATTTTTTAAAAAATCGCAAACTCATTAGAGATTCAAAAAATATTTTTTACGTTTCAATCGGAAGAGAAACTTGTTTACTCTTAAATGAGTTAACAAATGTATTATACATATTGTGTGTACACAAAGGAGATTTATAAATGAGTTGTTTTTTTTGGTTTTTGTTGAAATAAGCGTTTGAAAATGAATCAAATGATTCTTGTGTGTTACTCTATTTTTGAATGAGTAAGTGGAGTGATACACGAGTACTTTTTTAATATTATTTATAAAAAGTACAAAAAAGTATTATAAATGATAACTTTTCTGTGCATTAATGAGCTCGTAACTGAATTGTAAATGATTATTTTTTTATTAGAGACCTATGTTTGTATACTTTCAATGTTTGGAAATGAGTACTCAAATGAATCGTAAATAATATTATATACGTACATGAACATGAGTGCACAAATGAATCATAAATGATTGTTTTTTTGTACATGAATGAGAAGAACTGAATTATTAATAATGTTTTTTTTTTTTTTTTTTTTGAAAAAATCATTTGGAAATGATTCAAATGAGTCTTTCGTGAAAGATAACTTTGTATGTAAATGAGACACTGATTTACTAATACTTTTGTATTATATAAAAAAATGCACATAAGAATCATAAATGTTAATTTTTCTGTGGGAATATGAATTGTACATTAGAGTGGGTCGAAAAAAAAAGTTAGAAAAAACCACCCCCTATTTTAAAGTTGACCTCGAGAGGATTCCGAAAACAAAAAAATTTTTTTTTTGGACCACCGGAAAAACAGCCAAAATGGTATTTTTTGCATTATTTAAGCATTACATGTCAGATCTTAAAAAAAAAAAAGTTTGAAAAAACCACCCCCTATTTTAAAGTTGACCTCGTGAGGATTTCGAAAACAAAAAAAATTTTTTTTTTGGACCACCGGAAAAACAGCCAAAATGGTATTTTTTGCATAACTTAAGCATTACACGTCAGATCTTAAAATGGGGCTTACTAGTTGAATATGACCTCAAAAATAAAAATGTCCTAAGAACACATTGTAGTGCTCGTAAAGCCCTTTTCAACGACACATTTTAAGATCTGACATGTAATGCTTAAGTTATGCAAAAAAGACCATTTTGGCTGTTTTTCCGGTGGTCCAAAAAAAAAAATTTTTTTGTTTTCGGAATCCTCTCGAGGTCAACTTTAAAATAGGGGGTGGTTTTTTCAAACTTTTTTTTTTTGTATGGAGGCCGACCCACTCTATTGTACATACTTGTTTTTTTTATATGAGTTCGAAAAAGAATCATTTATGATTCGTTTCTTCTTCGTCAATGAGTTTTGAAATATATCATCACACATAAATTTACGGAAATTTATTGTTCATATCATAAATGAGCCCGCTTTGATGCTTAATTTGATTAATTTAAATGATAAAGTAGTAGAACAAGCATACTTTTAAAACTGAGAACATGATTCAGTACCCAGCTGAGGTATGTTTTTTTTATTTAAATTTACGATAAATTAGTCAAAAATGATTCATTTTCTAGAGCCGAAAAGTTTATTTGCTTTCCAAAAAGTTTATAAATATTATCACATAAATATTGCTCGTTTGCTGGGAATAATTATTACAGCAACAACAAAAGTAACAAAGAGAACAACATAATTAAAAATGGCGCACGGCAGCAGACCCTTTAAAACTAATGAAAACGAAAGTTTGTCAAAGTGTTTAGCAAGCAACGTAAAAACAAAGCAAAGCAAAGAGTGGTGGGGAAGGGGTGATGGAAGGGGCTACAAGGGCTTGTGAGGGCTTGTCTTAGACGAACGAAAAACCTAACAAAGAACTCAAGCGTAGACGTTTAACAACATATGTCGACGTTTTTCTATACTATATATTAATACCTCATTTCTACACTTTGTCGTTGTCGTTGTCGTTGTCGTTATCGTTGTTGTTGTTATTTTTGCCCAGCAGTTTTAGATTATTTGTGGCCACTTTCGTATTTTGTTGTTGTCATTGTTGGCGCGTGCCAAACTTCTTACCTCGCCCCGGTCATTAACAAATTTATAGCGTGTTGCCAATGTCTAAACATAAAGCGAACATTGGCTGTCGCCATAGGACCAACCCGAAAAAATATCAGCAAGTTGTTGTTGTTTCTGTTGCTGCTGCTGCTGTTGCTGTTTTAATAACTGAACCTTTTAATAAAACATGATTGAAGATAAATATATAAAATCATTTTGGCGTAAGCAAATCACTGCATAAAATTCGCCTAGTCTAAGCTATAAAAAGTCAACCAACCCTTTACTGTGTGTAAGTGTGGGAGTGTATGACCTTGACGACTAAACTGAACAGCTTTCGAAAGCAAAACTCTGTAAATATCGAGACATTAGTTTTTATATCAAATTTATTATTTGCAAAGATTGAACATTATTTGCACAATTTGATTTGAACAGCTGTAGAATTAAACAAAAATTTTTTGCTTACACAGAGAAAAAAGCTTATTTCAGGAAATTCTGTACTTTTTCAAAAAAAAAAAAAAACAGAACATACGTGCCATTTTTGACTTTAAAGAAAATGCAAGTTGGGTTTTTTATCTCTTGGTGAAAGTTGAAAAGAAATGTCTTTCGAAAATATCCTAGATGGGAAATTTTTTGTAATTTATATATTTTCGTTTGAAAATAAATGATGGTTCAGACTGCGTTAAATATAAATGCAATAAAATATAAAATTCTGCAAGGAAATTTGTTTTTTTTTTTTAACTGTAACACAGCAATAAAAGGTAATGAAATGTGATGAGAACTGATGTCTTTATAAAAACATCCCACATGGGAAATTTTTTGTTTAGTCCAAAAATGCAATTGCAGGCAAGTATAAGTGGATTATGTAAACTAAAAACAAACAAAAACAAAGAAAATTTTTTTGAGAAATTTCTAAAACTACTAAAAAAGGTATGTTGCTATTAAAAACTGTCAGTTAAACTGCTTAGTAAAAGAGTGATAGTTTAAATAAAAATCCTACGTGGGAAATTTTTTGTAAAACTGCATAGTAAAAGAGTGGTAGTTTAAACAAAAATCGTGCATGGGAAATTTTTTGTTGAGTCAAAATTTTAAATTGCAAGAATTTAATTGTGGATTACGTAAAATAAAATAGATTGAATTAAATGTTTATTTAAGTCAAAACTACAAAAAAGTTTTGTTGCAAGTAAAGACTGTCGAATTCAGTTAAACAGTGATAGTTTTAACAAATATCCCAGTTGGGAAATTTTTTTTATTATTAAATTTAATTTTTAAGTAAGTACTAGAGCATTTTTACAGTGGAAATGCCAAAAAAACACAAAATTCCCTCAAGGGAAATTTTTTGTAAATTTGTACAATTATCAGAAACGAGTATTTTTATATGGAAAGTAAGCATTGGCACATTTATTTGATGGAAATTCAAAAAAGTACAAAATTCCCAAAAGGGAAATTTTTGGGAAATTTTTAAAACTATCAAAAACGAATATTACGAGTACATGGTGATGATTTAAAGGAGAGAGTAATAGTTGTCATAATAATATAAAGCAAAAAGCACACTTACAAAAAGTTTCATAATTTCAAAAATTGCAGTTACTAACAGTAGTGCGGTGTAAAAAATAAAGTCTTAAAAATAAAGTATCTTGAAGGGACATTTTTAAGATATTTTCTTGATATTGAATATATATATAAATCAAACAGACTCTTCGATTTAATTTGGTAAGCAATAAATTGTTTGGAATGGGTAAAAAAAAATTACTTTATATTAAAATGGGTTTCACGCAGTTTGACTTTGAATTATAAGCCAAAGAGAGAGATTTAGAGCTTTTGATTATAATTCAAATTTATTAAATTTTAAATTGCAGGGTTGATTAATTTTTTAACAACATTTGAATTTGTTGACAGTAAATTTTTGAATTTTCACGCATTCGAAACGCTTTTAAAAGCGATTACTTTAATAATGATGAACACCAGTACGTAAAAAACTTTCCGAAACTCATTTCAAATTCATAAAAAAAAATATTTAATTTATTATGGCAATAATTAAAAAGAAATATAATTAAACAAACAGCGCTTGCTTAACGAACATGCCACAAAGCTTGTATATTTGTGTGTGTTTTTTGTGGGAATATATATGTATGTTTGCAAATGTGGGGGTGGGCGTTTGTGCATGATTTATGAATTATAATTATTTTAAAAATTAACAAACAACAGGAACATGTGAGACGCCCACACAAAAGGGTAAAAAATAATTTATTTACATAGCGAGGAAAAAAAAACAGATAAAATGTATACAACAAAAGTGTCAATATGTGACGGTTTCAATCTTGTGTTTGACAAAGTTTAAGTCGTCTATTTGTTGTGTGTGTGTTTTTTATGTTATTTTGCAAGTTTGGTTTTTATCTGACGCATTCCACATAAGGCAAAATATGTTTGTTTACATTTACAATTTATTTTATGTAACAAAATTTGAACTTTTTATATGTATGAACAAGTAGGTATGTTTTTAAAAAAACCGTAATTAGCAGAACTTTAACATATGTGTACTATTTTAATACATAAGAAATTTTTATAAAAATGTTTTTTTGAGAGTGCAATACTTGCATTAAGAGTTGAATGCATTATTAATTAAATGTTTATAATTAATTTTAACGCTTTGTGCAAAACGTTAATTTTAAATAAAAACGTTATATTTTCAATCATTCACATGAAAGCTGAAATAAATCAAAACATTTCAATAAAATAAAAATAACGAAACTGAACTCATTAAAATTTTCGCAGCGCTTTTTTCGTGCGCTACAATGTTAATGTCAATGAAAATTTCCCACATAAAACCGACACACTCACACACACTATTGGAAAAAATAATTACATGTGCGTGCATTTGTGTTGAGAAAATATTGTTTATTTCTTGTTGTTGCCATTAAAAGCTCATCAATATAACGTGCTAAAGACCGTGGAAAAATAAGCGAAAAATTCATTCATAAGAAAACGTTTTCATTGGCGGACAAAATTTTGCTGAGCTAAAAACGTGCGCTGGTGCTGTTATTGTTTTTGTACTAAGCAAGCACACATAAGCGGCAACCAAAACATACCGACTCACACGTCTTTTGCATATAAATAATAATAAAAACAAAATAAAAACAAAAAAATCCTATAAAAATGTCAGAGTGTCAATGTCAATGTCTTTATTTTACGTGGCACGCTGACCTATTTTTGCAAAAGAAAAACAAACAAAAAAAGGCAAATTAAGGGAAAACGAGAACTTAAGTCAAAATTAGCACAAAAAAGTGCAAAAATAAACTTTAATTTTGAATAAAAGTGAATACTTAGGAATAATTTTAAATTTGTAGATAAACTTGAAGAAAGCAACAATATTATTTATAATTTGCATTTTAAAGCCGTGTGTGTGTGTGTCTTTTTGAGAACCATAAATATAGCTTTACGTATGAGTGTCCACATTTTATTAAAAATCAATAAAAAGCAATCTACATAAGACAGAAATTGTGTTCACCTTAAATCTTATGTTAAAACTTGGGATTTAAAGCACATTTTTGTATGAAATGTAATTTAATAGTAATTTGTTTAAAAAGAATTGCTTTAAACAAATTCACACAAGGTTAATTCCTTTAAAAAACAATTATTTTATGCAAAATTCAGAGTGGAAAATTTACTTAATATCACTTTTTTTTGTGTAAGAAGCAATTAAATTATTTACTGTATTCAAAATTTGAAATTAAAAAAAAATCCCTTATGGGAAATTTTTGGGAAATTTTTAGAACAACATCTTAAAATTTTTCTAAAAACAAAATTTCAAACAAAAAGTATTAAAATAAAATTCCCTGATGGGAAATTTTTAAAACAACATTTTAATATTGTTTAAAAAAATTTTTTATAAATATAACATCAAAATTTCTAAAAAAAAAGTATTATTATAATTTAGATAGAAAAAAAATGTATGTCATTCACAATTCATTGCAGGAAATTAACTTAATGTCGCCTATTTTTGAGACAATTTTATAGTTTTAAAAATTCCCTTATGGAAAATTTGTGGGAAATTTTTAAATCAGCATCTTAATATTGTTCAACAAAATTTTACATAAAAAAATAGTAATTAAAATTTTGAATGCAAATGAAATGCGAAATTTAAAGTATTAAGAAATTTTTATATTACAACTGTCTGTTTTATAAAAAACAAATTATCTTAATATATAAAATACAAGCGTCCTGATCCGTGCCCTATATCGTAAAACATGTTCAGCCTGGACCAGAACCTGTTGTAAAATTATCCATTTGAAATTTTTGTACGTACTAAACCTTTTGTTCTTTGTCGTAAAACCTGTTCAGCCTGTACCAGAACCTGTTGTAAAATTATCCATTTGAAATGTTTGTACCTACTAAACCTTTTAAGACCTGTTCAGAATGGACCAGAACCTGTTTTTAAATTATGTATTGGAAATCTTTGTACTTGGAGACTATCGTCATTTTCCTCAACTACTATGCGTCAAACATCATGTCTTGCTATTACAGTGCTTCATAATTAACAGAACCGCAACCTATTCGGTCTGCATAAGCTAAACAGCAATTATTACATTCAGTGTGGTGTCAATTGGAATTGCTAGAATTAAATGACAATGTTCGGTCTTCTGAACCAAGTTTTAGCGATTGGCTACTCAAGTTAGGAAATGGAGATGAAGATATCATAGAAATTCCAGATTATTTTGTTTGTAAAGGTTCGCTTATTAACCTTTTCAATGGGTTGCCTAGAATAATCGTGGACAATTTTTTTGAGCTTATATTCCCATCGTTTAAGCAATAAAAAGATCAAAAAACATCCCTCTGATTTTTACATGAGCTGCTTTGCTTTTGGCAGGCTGTCTAATATAATGGACAAAACCACGATAACGTTGTATTATAATATTTTAGTTCAACTAAAATAACCGGAGACAAATGCAAATGCGTTATTTATGCAAATGTTATTTAAAAAAAAAAAAATATGGTGATCGTGGCGTGCAGGTTAAGTGTGTGGCTTAGTACGCTCGGAGCCCAAGTTCGAACCCCATTCGCGGCGAAAAGTTTTATCAATAAAAAATTTTTCAGATCGGTCACCACCTCTCTGCAGACAATGGCAAGCCTCAGAGAGTAAATAATGCCATGTAAAGCTTCTTGAGAACATGAACTTTAGCTGTTCGGAGTCGGCATAAAACGTGTAGGTCCAGTTCTCGGTTAATTGTGTGCAAACATTTAATAACACACATAACACAATTCATGATTAGAAGCTCGGTCAAAGTCCTTTCAAGGGCTGAAATGGCCAATTTGTTTTTTTTTTATTATAAAAAAAAATTATGCTTTGCACACCAATCACAATACTCACTTTATTTGCAAAATTTATTAACACGCGATATAAAAAATTGAAGGCTACTATTGGGCATAAAATCGAAAATCTAACTAAGTTAAACGTTAAATATCTCCCTAAAATTATTTTTGTCATGTTTGCAACTTCATTTCATAGTACCAACCTATTTGATTTTAGAAAAGACGTTGGAAAATAAAAAAAAAAAAATGTTTCCGAAGTGTCCAATATAATGGACAAATCCATTGAAAGAGTTAAATAGATTTTTGGCGATACTTTGAGTCCGAATAACATCAACCGTTATTCCAGAATTGCTATCCTGTGCCCAAAAAATTCCGATGTGAACGAAGTCAACGAGCAAGTTCTAAATATTTTAGTTGGTGACACAATGAGAGATCTGAGCACGGATTAAATTAAAGACAGTGATGATAACGATAAACAAAATTACCCTGCCGAGTTTTTGAATGAATTTTATTCTTCAGGAATGCAACTGCATAAGTTAAACCTCGAAATTGGAAGTATTATAATACTTCTTCTAAATTTCAATACCAAAAGAGATATCTATAATAGAAGGTGGTTAGTTTTGAAAAACCTAAAAACTTAATTAATCATCGCACAGGTATAGACAGGCGTACTGGTGAAGATTAAATAGTTTTCATACCTACAATTGATTTGTCCCCGACAAACACAGATTTGCCTTTCACTCTCCGGAGGCGACAATTTCCAGTTAAACTAACATTTTCAATGACCATAAATAAATTGCAAGGTTAAATATTGCAAAAAGTAGGAGTTTTTCTAAAAGAACTGGTATTTAGTCATGGGCAGTTTTAGCGGGCTGATGATGTTAAACTAAGCATTATAGATGGCAAGGGACAAGGTTAATTGGTTAAAATTTTAAGAATTTTTTTACTAGAAATGTTGGATATAAGGAAATGGTTCCATACCGGCTTTTACACTAGTAAATTAATAAAATTAAAATAAAATACATAAATGAATGCTTAGCATAACAAAATTATAGTTTTTCAGGTTATTCTACGAAAGGCTCTAAAAGTTGTTAATGAATTTTTTTTTAAATTTAAATTTATTTTTTACCAAAGTATTGAATAGTTTAATTATTTTTAAAAACTTTGCAATTTTTTTTTAACAACTCTTTCCACTAAACACCACCATTTAAAAAAAAAAACGCTGTTAGCTAATTTTTTGGGAAATGTAAATTAATCTTTATGTAGTTTTTTTAGTATGCTGTTTCACTTAATTTTTGTAAAAAACATATTTTGTATAAAAAATTATGAAGGGAAATTTACGTTATGCAGTCTTTCTTTGACCTAGAAGCAGTGTTAAAGTAATTTAAGTAATTTATTTAAGTAACTTTATTTAAGTTAAAGTAATAAAAAAAAAAAATAAATAAATAAATAAATAAAGTAATTTCGCTGAAAAAATAATATATTTTTAAAATTCCCTTATGGGAAATTTTTTGGGAAATTTTTCAAAAAGCTGTTATTTATTGTTGGAATTGATTTTTGTGTGTAAATTTGAAGTAAAAATATTTTCTATACAATTCCCAAACTGAAATCTTTCAAATTTAAGAAATTTGTATGGTAAATGCAAATCTTCAAAAGTTCAAGTGTAATTTATATATATATATTTTTTTATGAGTCTCCAAGGCTTTTATTATATAAATGTTATTATTATTTTTATTAAATTTTATTTTATTAGAACAAATTTTTATTGAGAATTATAAAAATGTCGTGTTTTGGGTTATTCTAAGCAAGGCCTTAATAAACATTAACATGCAAATCTTATATATTAATATGTGAACATTAAAGTTTGTCGTACGCTTTTTTGTTATTAATTAAAACTCAAAATAAATGAAACTAATATCATTCGAAAGGTTATGTTTCCCAGATGTGCAGAATGTATATATAAATGATATATCTGATAGAAGGGGTTCCCAACCTTATCAGAGAGAAATTAAATTTTTGAGAAAAAAACCCGCTCTTTGATCAATATGAAATTTTGAAAGTTGCGGGAAAGTTTTTGAGTTGGTCGAATTTGAATTTTTTTTAAAAGTAACAATTTCTTAACAAAATGTAGTTTTATCTATTCGACAATTGTAAAAAAATGTGTGTTGTTTGAATTCAAAAATTTGACTTTCCATGTGAATTCTTGGTCGGATTTTAACGGTTTTTCAATTTTTCTAATTGTTTCTAAAAGTTTGTTAAATTTTCTTTGAAATGTGATAAAAATTACAGCAAAGTTCTAACCAAAATTATTTTTAATGAATTTTCTTAATATTGTCGTTAGTTATTTAGCGTGTGTTTCAACCAAATGCCAAGGAGAGAAAAAAACTGTCTCAAATTGAATGTTTTAAATTGGGAAGCCAATATCTCCGCCATCTGTGAATAGATTTTATTTATTTCTTTTTTGTATTTAAGTCTTATCAGTTAACTTAAAAAAACTTTTGAAAATAATACGGTTTTTTGTTTGTTTATATTTAAATTATTCCTTTTAAAAAAAGACCATATAATATGATTTATTCTTTAAATATGGGGTAAAAATGATTTTTGTTGTAAAAAAACAAAAATTCAAAATTGCATTTTTGATTTTCTTTCAAAGTCTGTACCGAATTTGAGGTGAATTTATTTTGTCTTGACACTAAGTTTATAAACTGTCCGTGCCATCAAAAAATCAAGGCTACCCCCTATGACTTCTTTTACAAAATTAAATTTTTTTTAAATGTTGTTTTTCTGTTTTTGAAAAAATAATTAAATAAAAAAATAATTTTTTGAAGAAAATAGCTTTATATCTCAAATCAATTAAGAGTTATAGCCTCAAACTGATTTTAATCATCTCGCATATAATTATAAATAGGCAATCAATAAATTGGTCGAATTTCGACCCCAGCCGATACTAGTAATTATAAATAGGCAATCAATAAATTGGTCGAATTTCGACCCCAGGCGATACTAGTATATTTAAACAAACAAATTATTGAATACAAAATGAATACGATATGAAACTGCAAGTGAAAATGTAATGGTTTATAAAATCCTTCAGCAAGGAAATTTTTGGGATATTTAAAATTGAGTGTTTTATATTGATCGCCAAATCAATTTATAAAAATTTTTTTATTTTTTTTTTTTTTATTTTTTTGCATTAATTAGTGATTATTTTATTAGACAAACATTTATAGATAAATGAGCTTTTGGCAAATACTTTCATTTTTTGTGCAAACTCATTTTCATTTTGATTTGAGTACAAAAGTAACGAAATTTCAACCTTAGTATCTATACAAGTACTAGACAATATTTATAAATAACTTTGAATTGAACAACATGTTATATGGCCGAACAAATATTTATTTGTTAAAAAAGTAAACAAGTGTTTATCTGAAGCACAGTGCGTTGAATGCGAATAATTGAAACGGACGCGCGCGATAAGCTTAAGAATGAAAAATTGAGCAAACAATAAAGTTTATATGCGAAGCAACAAAAATAAAATGATAAAGAGTTAAGAAACCGCTTGAAAAACGTACAGCGAATTCAGCTAGTAGTTAATTAACAGTGCTTGTTAGAATTTAAAATTTGTGATGGCGTCAACAGCTTAGCATGATTACCTAACATCAACGCTTATCACAACTCAATTAGTTTGCGCAATAAATTGTTGCAACTCGATGTTTGGGCGGGAAGGTATTTGGAAGAAATTTAAGCAGTTTCGTTAAATAAAAATTTTAAATACACTTTGCAATTAATGTTTTTAGTTGAAAAAGATTTTTGCTGACCCAAAAACGGCGTCTCAATACCAGAAAACTTTTTTTTTTTTGCTGACATAAAATGCTTAATACAGCTTTAAAGATTTATGAAATCATTGGTTGATACTAGAATTAATTTATATGACATAATAATGGAGAACAAATTTTCAATTAGCCAATATAACTGTAATGTAATTTACCGTTATCAATTTATGCGGGCATGCATAAAGTTCAGACACAGTCAAATCAGAGCGTTTAATGCAAAATAATACATCAGCGCTTAGTAGATTTAATACCACAACAGCGACCTTCAACTGGCAATAAAAAAACAATTGAAATTGATTTATGTTTTCAATTTGCAGTGAATTTCACACTCGAGTACAATTTAGATTGTTAACAAGCAATAAAAATTCCACGTCAAGAAAAAACGAACACACATGAGCACACAATACCAAAAATACAACAGGGAAAATAGAAACATCAAATATTCAACAACGGCATAAAAGTTGAATTAATCAAATTAGATTGAAAACATTAGCAAGCAGCTTATCAACTTAATGACGATGGCAAACTGTAGAAAAATGCTTGTGTAAATGACAAAAAATAAACAATAATTTGCAAAAAATTGTGATTTAAAATAATGAGTCAGTTGCAGTTTTAACAAACGTTTAAGTAATTAATTATATTTCAAAACTAAATGCTAAAACCAAAAAATTTTATGAGAGAAATTCAATAAAACAACATATTTTTTGCATAATAATATTACGTTTATAAGAAATACACCATTTTAAGCAATAAACAATGGTAAAATAAAATATCCCAAAAAGGGAAATTTTTCAAAACCGCGTCTTTCCTCAATAGATTTCATTAAAATTAAAGTTTTTAGATGAAATTTAATTCAAAACAGAAAACATCTCATGAGAAGTATACTTAACATTATTGCCAAATGGTAAATTTAAAAATTATTAAAACCATCTTCATTAAACAAGTTAATTAAAAAAAACTGCACTTTGGACAAAAAGCAGAAGAATAGATTCCATCTTTTAGATCTTGTTTATGTAAGAAAATGTGCTTTAAGCTAAATTTAACACAATAAAAATAAAT
Organism: Tetanocera ferruginea; assembly: GCA_958299015.1. Lineage (NCBI taxonomy): Eukaryota > Metazoa > Arthropoda > Insecta > Diptera > Sciomyzidae > Tetanocera > Tetanocera ferruginea. The sequence continues at coordinate 130,484,567 of OY282644.1, forward strand.
TAACATTTATTAGGCGCACAAAAAAACTTAAATTTCAATAAAGAAAAAATAAGTGGCTGAGGAAACTGTCACTAAAAAATGCGCTATAAATGTATCTCATATAAGACGCAGCCTCAACGGAGAAACTTTCAAAGAAATTCAAATGTCAGATTTCAATATAAATTCGTTTTGATTAAATTTAATTAAAAGTTAAGATGATATAATTGAATTAAGAGAGACAGAGATAAGGTTGGCGTTGTTTACGCTTCTTTTTCGAAGACACATTTAAAGCACAATCAAGTCAATTGTTTACTATTTCAATTGACTTCTAGTCATTTTTCAGTTATTTTAAAAAATTAAAAAAAAATTTCCCAAAAAAATCCCAGAAGGGAAATTTTCAAAGAAATTCAAATGTCAGATTTCAAAATAAATTCGTTTTGATTAAATTTAATTAAAAGTTAAGATGATATAATTGAATTAAGAGAGACAGAGATAAGGTTGGCGTTGTTTACGCTTCTGTTTCGAAGACACATTTAAAGCACAATCAAGTCAATTGTTTACTATTACAATTGACTTCTAGTCATTTTTCAGTTATTTTAAAAATTAAAAAAAAATTTCCCAAAAAAATCCCAGAAGGGAAATTTTTTAAAACTAGTTTTTTTAGCAAATAATTGCATTAAGCTAGTAATTAACTCGTAAAAAAATCAGTTGAAAGTTATGAATGATTTTTTTTTTTATTATTTCAACTATTTAGCTATTTTTAAGGCAAAATTAAGTCATAAGAAAAAGCTGCTAAATTATTAAAAAACCACTTCAATTAATTCAGTATTAATTAATAAATTATATAAAAAATAACAAAATTAAATCCACACATAATAATGAAATTGAGGAATTTGTAAGCGTATTAAACTGTTTTACCCCAAAAGAAAAACTTAAGCATTTATTATTCAGACAGTATTTTGGCGCATGCCGACGAAAGTCGAGAAGATGAAAACTGATATAAGCCATAAAATTAAAAAAAAAAAAACTCAACTCAACTCATAAAATAAAGTTGCTGTTTCATTTGAATAATGACAAAAATTTGCAGACACCAGAGCGTGTCAGATAAAACAAAGTTATATGTATTTATTTTTTAAAGCTTTCAGTTTTGATAGAAAACAGTGAGAGTGTGTCTGTGTGGGAGGATTCACGCACGTACATATTAACAAGCACATCAGTTGTAATAAAAAATATATTAACCGTCATTTAGATTTCAACATATTTTGGCGTCAACGACATAAGCAGACAAACTTAAAACAAATCACTCTTTAAAATATGCGCGCACACAGACAGCGACTAAGATAAAGCTTTAGACACGCACACAAAATTTTAAATTATTAATGATTCACATATACAAATGCAACTACATGCAATACAGCAATAAAACGGCAATGACGTTGAAGAATGACGAATACAGCAGTTGAAGGTTCACGACCTCAGACACCACCAATGTATGGACAAAAATTACTTTCGCAGGGGATGAAAATGAGGGAAGCCATCGTCGCCGCCATTGAGTACAAACAAAACAGGGAAATTTTTTAGTATTGGGTTTTGTGTTTTTTTGTTTGCTATTAAAATTTAACAAATATTGTAATCAATAATATTTCAACACAACCAAGTTTATTCACTTTGCAATTAAGATAAAGACTTGGGACAAAAAATTATTTTACAGTCTGCTGCGTATATAAAATTTCCCAATAGACTGTCAAACACAAATAACAAAAAAAAAAAAAAAAACATATAAGAAAAACAAAAAAAAAGAGAGCAAAAATGTCCTTCCAGTAGAAATTGTACTAGATTTTTATGGAGCGAAGTGAAGTGAAGTTAAAAGTTCAGAAGAAAATAGAACGGAAATTTAAGTTTTATGCACGGAAGGCGGATTTAAATGCGGTACTAAAATTGTTAGCTATAGAGAAGACAAGAGAAGTCAAGTGGAGAGGAGAGGAGAGACTGAATTTAAAGAGTGCATATTGCAGTGGGAGCAGAGAATGCAAAATGAATTTAAAAAATAGTTTACACAGAAATTTCGATAAATAAAATCAAAATCAACTCATTTAAACTCGCCTCCAACAAAAATCATTTGCTACAAAAGCGACATTATTTTTTCAATAATTTAGTGACTTAAGAGTCAAAAAACTAATTGATTCAGTATCTATCGCAGTGTACACGCTTTTGTACACTGCGACGTATGTCTGTAGCTGCAGCTACATAGTTTTGAAAAATTATTCTAAAACTATTAAAACATACCAATAATTAATTGTAACAGAGTTAAAAAACAAACTTATCAATATTTTGACAAATAAAAATGCAAACAAAAACTGCTAAAGATGAAATGTTAACAGGTTTTTTTTAATATAAAAAAAGCAAAAATATTTTCTGGAAGCTGCGTCTAAAGGTTATCCCAATGTAACATCAATGAAAATACAGGTGCTGAAGAGCACCTGAAATGAAATAGAGCTCAGGAACTTTGTATGCAAAGAGCCAAGCTAAAAATAGTTCAAAAACAATATCATAAGTAAATTTTATGAAATTTCCCTTTAGGGAAATTTTCGAAAAATTGTGGGAAATTTACCATGCATAAAAAATTTCAAAAGAATTGTAAAAAATTACATTATAAGGTAATTTTTTTCAAAATTCTTAAAAGGGAAATTTTTAGAATTTATTTTTAATAATTGAATTTAGCAAAGAGTATCTCAAAAATTCAAAGTAATGAATTTTAAAAATTTCTCAATGAGGAAATTTTTGAATTCGATATTAGTTAATAAGTTTTTCAAAATTTTATGAATAAAAAAAATGTTCTTCCAATTAGAAAACAGGTTCTATATACATATCTTTAAAAAGGGTCAAAAAACAATATACTAAGTAAATTATGTGAAATTTCCCTAAAGGGAAAATTTCGAAAAATTTTTGGAAATTTACCATGCATAAACAATTTAAAAAGAATCGTCAAAAATTTAATTATAAAGTAATTTTTTTCAAAATTCCTAACAGGGAAATTTTTAGAATTTTAGTTTTAATAACTGAATTTTACAATTTTCAATTTTTTGCTGAAGAGCACCTGAAATGAAATAGAGCTCAGGAACTTTGTATGCAAAGAGCCAAGCTAAAAATAGGTCAAAAACAATATCATAAGTAAATTTTATGAAATTTCCCTTTAGGGAATTTTTCGAAAAATTGTGGGAAATTTACCATGCATAAAAAATTTAAAAAGAATTGTAAAAAATAACATTATAAGGTAAGTTTTTTCAAAATTCTTAAAAGGGAAATTTTTAGAATTTTATTTTTAATAACTGAATTTTACAAAGAGTGTCTCAAAAATGTAAAGTAATGAATTTGAAAAATTTCCCAATGAGGAAATTTTTGAATTCGATATAATTAATAAGTTTTTAAAAATTTTATGAATAAAAAAATGTTCTTCCAATTAGAAAACAGGTTCTATATATATTTAAAAAGGGTCAAAAAACAATATACTAAGTAAATTTTGTGAAATTTCCCTACAGGGAAAATTTCGAAAAATTTTGGAAATTTACCATGCATAAACAATTTAAAAAGAATCGTCAAAAATTACATTAAAATGTAATTTTTTTTCAAATTTCCTAAAAGGGAAATTTTTGGGAAATTTTTAGAATTTTATTTCTAATTACTGAATTTTACAATGAGTGTCTCAAAAATGTAAAGTAATGAATTTGAAAATTTCTAACAGAGGAACTTTTTGAATTTGGTATAAATTAATAAGTTTTTCAAAATTTTATGAATAAAAAAAATGTTCTTCCAATTAGAATACAGATTCTATATATATTTCTTCGATTGCAGCAGAGATACATAAGCACAAATGGCTAGGACCAATTTTTTCAGAAGAGGATATATAAAAGTAGAAATAAATTTAAAAAAATATCCTCATTTACACTAGTTCTTAAGTAAGTTTTCAAATAACGATCCAAATATATTAACAAAATAACTATTTTTATGGAATTAATTTATTTATGCATTACAATTTTATAAAAGAATTGTGCTGCTCTTATTTCTGGTTCAAGATGGATTAAAACAAAAACAAATATAGAGTGGGTGGTGGAGCAAAATGGGCATCGGATATAAAAATTGGCATGTCAGAAAATCGAACCGAAAATTGGAACCTCGGCTTCAGAATAATTTTTTTTTTTTGTCTCGTAGGTCCGAAATTGGGATTTTGTGGAATACTGGTGGGTGAAAGAGTAAAATGGACATCGAAGTAGAATTCAGGATTTGAAACACTTTCCAAATATGAAGGTTTTTGCTATTAATTTGTACTGATAAAGAAATCAAGGACATCAGTCAGTCATTATATGAATAATTTTTAAAGATATTTAACAGTGTTGATAAATTCAATATGTATGATCGGTGGGTGTGGTGTTTATTCGATTTCGCTTATTTGTATTGAGATGCTTTCTCTAAAGACAATATAATGTCTTACGAAACCTGTGTGATATGGAATATTAACACGTGGTGATGCCAATCAAAAACACAACAAGTTTATGATCTGGTGCGTTTCTTGATATGTATTAAAAACGTCCATATTTTCTATTTCCAGACATTATTTATGCAAAAGGAGACAGAATTTAACCGTGTTCAAATCGGGGTTCAGTATTTGGAAATTTACAAATAGTTCATATAAAGACTCGTTTACTAAGAGAAAACATTTGGTGATTGTCTTATTATGTTATTATCGTACTTAATTCAAAATTTTTTCGAGATTTTGTAAATATAGTGTACATCGGCCCATATCCCATCATAATATGCAGTAGGGTTTATCTATCTATACAAATCTACTCAAATAACCAATGAAAATTAATGCACTAAAGATGCCACGGATTGTGGTATTTCAACGTATAGTAAAGGGAAAAGTCTAACACATAAGTTAAATAACTTTTTTGCTTTGAAAAAGTATAGAAGATGGCAGATTTGAAGAGTACTTATATTTTTAATAATTAATTATTTATTAATTTTACTTTAAAAACTAGTTCCAAACGACTTCTTCATAAAAACTATTTGAAAAACGATTCTTGTTGAGAAAACATTCAATAAGATATTTATTGAGAAATCTCCCAAACGTCATGAAGAGAGTACTAGAGGCGCTGCGAACAAAAGCAGTCGGAAAGAGCAAGAAGCATCATGCAGAAAATTGCATTTCCTTAACAATAATACAATTTTAGCAGTTCTTAAAAAATTTTGGTAAATCAAGCTGGCCTTCGCAGCACCGAGCAGCGAATTACGATTAAAAGCAAAGAAACATCACGTGACTAAAAACAACAAGCCAATTTTTGACATTTGACATTTTCCAAATAAATTAATATAAAAGTTATTCTGCCAAGTAAGGAGACAAAATATTGTAGATGAAAACATCCTCCTAAGAAACCGGAAAACATATTTTGTCACATATAACTTTTTTCTGCTTTTTTTTTATTTTTTTTTTCCCTTCACCTTCAAGCTGTTTTTTTTATTTCTTTTGCTATTCTACTTGTTTTTATTTGCACATATTTTTCACTTTTATTTTTAACATTATTAACAAATCAAACATTTCCTGTTTGTTGGTGTTGTTGTTGTTGTAATTATTATAAAATAATTCATTTTTCCATCACATTTATTTGTAAATTTTATCAACATTTATGCGCAATGAACTTTTTTTCTATGTTTTATCCACATTTGAGCTTTTATGTACAACTATTTTGATTAGACGTTTTTATCGTTTAAATTCTGCTTAAATATTAATATTTTTTAATCTCTATTTTTGCTTAACACAACACTATATTACAAAATTGTCAAATTTTTTGCACTTTTTTTATGTAAAAATTAATAAACAACGCATCGCGAGACGTAGTCAGTCGCCGCACGTCTCGATGTTTTATAAAACTAAGGAACGCAGCGTAAAGCAGAAACAAGCAAAGGCAGGAAAATGCGAAAAACTGAGAAAATCCGAGCACAGACAGAATTCCACTAAAAAATTATCTACACGGCAGAAAGTCAGAGAACGTTTAATTGATAGGAAGTGCGAGTGTAGAAGAGAGTGTAAAAAAGCAGAGCAAAAATATAGAATAAACAACAAGAGCGCACCAGCTGTCACTTTGCTATAATAAGAGCGCGCTTTCAACATATTTTAACCGCTAAACAAGTAAACAAAGCATAAATAAAGTTTATTATTATCAAAAGAAAAATAAATCAGCAAAACATAATACCAAATAATTGAAACAAGAAGAAAGAAAAAAAATACAAAAGTCTTAAATAATAATAGCTTTAAATATTTATTTGGAATTTTATATGATTTGCGTTTTGCTGTCTGTGTCTGAGTATGTGTTTTTAAGTGATGTCAAAAATTAACATTTCTAGCATTTGGCAGCACTGGCCAAATTGAGTAAAATTTCTTAGTTGAGCGCAAGTATCAGAGAATGAAATATGGAATGCATGAATGGAAGAAGATAAAACAGAGCAAATCAAAAACACAAGAAGAATCAATTGTTAATAACGACAGGTTTAAATAAATTGCAAACCATAAAAGGATAAAAGAAAAAAAACAAAAATTCCTTCAGAGTGAGTAACTCAAAATTCATTCAAAAATATTTGAGAGCGAGCGGGATATTCCTCAGCAAATTGGAAATTTCGTTGAAGCGCAGAGCTTTGTGCGAATAGATTGGAATCAGTCGAAAATATTAAAATATTTTACAGAAGTAAAGAAAAGAAATTTCGCTTTAGTTCTGGGATAAACACGTTAGTACATAATTTATAGACAAAATGTTCCTAATTCACTTCTTAAGCTGCAATTTCATAAACAAATAATTTTTATCGAAGCTTTAACTTTAGAATTGAAATAGCTTTCGAAGCAACAAAACATTTTTCACACAAATAAATTTTCACAAGGAATAAAACATTAATCTTTTTAGGATGGATCAGTCAGTAACTGAGAGATCTCCAAAAAAGTTCAAAATGACATAATTACAATTTTATTGCGTTAAATTAAAATTCCAAATACGTTTTTGAGTTGAAATTTTGAAGGAAAATTAAGATTATTTAAGGCATTACCAAAAGATCACAGACATATGTAGTTTTAAAGACACTTAAAAAGCATGCTCAAGGTTTTTCTTATATTTGAATTGGCTACAAGATCAATTTTTAACAAATTAAAAAAAAAAAAAAATTCCCAAAAAACTTCCCACAAGGGAAATTTTTTTAAACTATTTTTTTGGCACAAAATCAGTTTTATAATATTTTCAAGAGTGTTAAGAGATTTTTTGTATTATGTTGCATCAATATATAAAAAAAAACAAGTAAAGAAAGTCTAAAGTCGGTCTAGGCCGACTATGAAATACCCTAAACCTACATTTTCCAAAAATAAAATAAATAATATTATTGAAAATGGGCGTGTGGGCGTTGATGAAATGTAAATAAAAAATTAACACATACCAAGTTTTATTCCTGTAACTCACAGTAAATGCCTTTATTGTGCTTTCGCTATGGGAGGTGGACGTGTTCATGGACGGATTACTCCCAATTTTGGAACACACCTTAGTTTTGGTATACAATTCATACATACCAAATTTGATCTGTCTATGACAAACAAAATGTTATTTATTGAGTTTTAAACTTTTTGGGTTGTATGGGAGGTAGGCGTGTCTGTAGGCGGATGACGTCCATTTTACAAAAAGATCTTTGTTTTGTCATAAAAAACGTACGTGCCAAATTGTATCTCTGTACATTAAACAGAGGCTTATTAATTGGGTTTTCAAATTTTGGGTTGTATGGAAGTTGGGCGTGTCCATGAGCGGATGGCACCCATTTTTCAAAGACATATTTGTGTTCACACAAAACACATACACACCAAATTTTATTGTTGTAGGTTAATCATGAGCTTATTTATACAGTCTTCAATTTTTGCGTTGTATGGGAGGTAGGCGTGTCCGTGGGCGGATGATGTCGTCCATATTTCACACCCAGCTTTTTATACCCCCACGCGTACTGCGTAAGGGGTATATTAATTTTGTCACGACGTGTGTAACGCCCATAAGGAGGCGTGTTAGGTATAGAAAAGTATATATATTCTTGATCAGCATGACCACCTGAGTTGATTTAGCCATGTCCGTTTGTCTGTCCGTCTGTCTGTCTGTGGACACGATTACAGCCGTAATTTTGAAGCTATCGTGCTAAAATTCGGTATTTGAGCTTTTTTCTAAAAACCTAAGATCAAGTTCGAGAATGGGCTAAGTCGCATGAAAACCACGCCTACCTCCCATATAACCCCAATATTGAAAACTCTGTAAAGAGGCTAATATTACAGCTAAAATACTAAAATTTGTATATTCTATGTCAAAAATAAGGTGTGTACGAAAAATGAGCAACATCCACCCACAAACACGCCCACCTCCCATACAACCCCAAAATTGAAAAATCTATAAAGAGACTAATATTAAAGTTACAAGACGGAAACTCGGTATTTAAGTATTCTATATCAAAACTAAGGTGTGTTAGAAGAATGGGCGTCATCCACCTTCTAACACGCCTCCCTCCCATACAACCCCAAAATTGAAAACCCTATAAAGAGGCTAATATTAAAGGTACAAAACGGAAACTCGATATTCGTGTATTCCATGACAAAACTGAGGTGCGTTAGAAAAATGGGCGTGATACACAAACTAACACGCCCACCTCCCATACAACCCCAAAATTGAAAACGTTATTAAATGACTTATATTTAAGTTGTAGGAAAACAATTTGATATGTATGTATTTAAGACACATAAAAATAATAAAATCTCTCAAAATCTCATAAAAAAAGCTTTTTAAAAAAAAATTTAAGATTATTTTGCCTTTAAGAATCGGCCGTAGGGGTATTTTAACTTCGGCCCAGTCGAAGATAAACCTTACTAGTTTTGTTATAAAAAACATACTAGCCAAATTTTATCTATGTAGGTAAAACATAGGCTTATTTATTGTTTTAAATTGTTGGGTTGTATGGCAGGTGGGCGTGTCCGTGGGCGGATGATACCTATTTTTCGAAAACAAATTTGTGTTGATACAAAATACATATTTACCAAATTTTATTCTTGTAGTCTAATTATGAGCTTATTTATGCAGTTTTCAAATTGAGAAATTTCATGCTAGGAAATAATTTTTTTTAAAATATCGAAATAGAAAAAAACATCTATTATGGTCTTTAACTGATATATTAAATAAATATTTTTAGGCTGTATCATGTTCAGAAAATTTCAAAAAACTCAAATTGAGAAGATTATCTTCGACACCACTTCTGAATCACTTGACATAAAGTGTTATATTAATTTTTTTGAAAAAGTTCTAGTATACATTTCTCTAAAACAAGAGAAAACAAATGCAAAAACTATGCAAATTATTAATTCATGATATTTATGGAATACATCAACACTATAAACAGTACCGAATTATCGAGTACTATAAACAGTACGAATATCCTTCATACAGGACACTGTTGGTAAAAATCATGAGTAGCACCGTGTGTGGCAAGAAATTGTTAGTTAAACTGCATTATTACTTTTGCTTTAAGACATCTGGGTTTTACTTAAAAAAATCAAAGCATTTTAAGATCGTTATTTTTTATTGTTCTTCCCAAAAAACAACTTAGTCTTGCGGGGCAGGAAGATGTCCTTTATTTTTTATAAAATTTTTTTTTTTGCTGATCTTGACAAGCCTATGCAACTTTTGAGACCTCTTAGAATACGATCTAAATTTTTCGATACGCCCTAATGAACAATATTGATGATATTCAACATACATAGTTTTCTAAAATAAAATAATGTTCTTTTGTTGGTTGGTGTAATTGACAAATTATGTGACATAGCAATCGTTTTATAGCTTTAACCATTAGAAAAGAAAAGGCACAAAAATACGAGGACAACAATAAAAACAGATTTGGAACGTAACCAAACTTATAAATGCATGTCTGTGATAGAAACTGTTTAATTAGTGTGCCATAAATTACGAAGATATGAAAAAAGACTTAAAAGGACTAGACTGCACAAAAGTTTCAATTTGGATAGCAGCCAAAGTCGTGGTTATATAATTAACCTTATCCTTAGATTTAAGCTGATAAGTATGCTTACAAAACATTTACTTAAGGTAGATGAATAACTAAAACTAGTTGGCTAAATGGAATTAAGGGTCAGGTCAAGATTGATTGACAGATTGTCAAAATTTTTGATTAAAAAAATTAAAGCAATTATTAAAATACTTTTTGGCAGCCAATTATATCAACTAATATTTCATATAAAATTACAATTTGCAAGAATTTGTAATAAATTTTTTACAAAAATTTGCAACCAAATAAGTTTTTATTATAATTTGTTTTAATATTATAAAATTCGTCAGTCCCTTTTAATATATACAGTGGAAACTTTACAATGGAAACCATAGAATTTGCATGAGTTGTTTTCATCTATGAAGTTGCACTTCATGACAATTCAGTAAATATTGAGAAAATTTCGCACTTCAGTGACTTCAAATTAAATTTTCACTTGCACAAAAAAAAACAAAAGAAGAACGCTGACATAACATGTCACAGCCAATTGTTGCTGAAACACAACTTTTTGCTGTTCTACTTAAAACTAAGAAAAACTTGATTGTTCATCGTGACTGACAAATTTGAACAATGCATGAAATGACAAATTTTATTGATACCAATATGGCCCGCACTTCTTGTTGACAACGGCTGTGGCAATAAATGAACTTGTCATGAACAGCATGTAAGAAATAAGAATAGATTGCGTTGCATACTTTTTGGCATGCAGTACAATGCAAGCAAAGTCAAGCGCGCACACACATTCATACCATGCAATGTGTGTATAAATAGAGCATTGCGAGCATTTTAATTGCCTAACACACACACGCATGCAGAGAACTTATGTTCCAACTATAAAAGCATAACAGCCAACAATGAAAATTAATAGAAAATTAAAACACACACATACACAAACACTATAGAAAATTGGCGTCAATGAAAGGTTTACCAACCATGCATCCGTTTCCGTTTCAGGCGAAGTTATGGAAGCAGCAGACGGCGCGAAAGTATATTGTTGTTTTGAACTATTATTTCACAGCTATATTGCAGCAATTTGTTCTATATGTATGCGTATGAGGGTGGAGTTTTTTAGTTTGCTAAAATGTGTGGCTTATGTCGTCGGTATATTTGTCGATAATTAGTTTAAATTGCACAAAGGAGGTAAACATGCAGCATAACGTTCTGACGACATAAGCGCCTAGAATGAATGTTAAGGACTTTGTGGGTTGTTCAGCATGTGTGCGTGCCACGAGCGAATTATTATTAAACTTAAAACTGTCTTTAAGAGAAGAGATATGTCTAAGATATAGAAATGACAATATTTTCTGAGCAATAAGTTTTTACTCAGAGGAACAGGTATAGAAGGAATTCGAATGGCAGAGACAATTAACAACAATAAATGGCAATGAATGACAAAGTATGACAATAAATGACAATGCATGACTTTATATTGCTGTACGAATTGCCATGCATGAGAGTAAATAATAAGGAATGACAAAGAATATAAATTGATGAGAATAACAATGTCAATGACAATAACAATTAAAATAATATTGACAATGTCAATGAGAATGACAATGAATAAAAATTGATGACAATGCCAGTATCAATGACAATGACAATGACAATGACAATGACAATGACAATGACAATGACAATGACAATGACAATGACAATGACAATGACAATGACAATGACAATGACAATGACAATGACAATGACAATGACAATGACAATGACAATGACAATGACAATGACAATGACAATGACAATGACAATGACAATGACAATGACAATGACAATGACAATGACAATGACAATGACAATGACAATGACAATGACAATGACAATGACAATGACAATGACAATGACAATGACAATGACAATGACAATGACAATGACAATGACAATGACAATGACAATGACAATGACAATGACAATGACAATGACAATGACAATGACAATGACAATGACAATGACAATGACAATGACAATGACAATGACAATGACAATGACAATGACAATGACAATGACAATGACAATGACAATGACAATGACAATGACAATGACAATGACAATGACAATGACAATGACAATGACAATGACAATGACAATGACAATGACAATGACAATGACAATGACAATGACAATGACAATGACAATGACAATGACAATGACAATGACAATGACAATGACAATGACAATGACAATGACAATGACAATGACAATGACAATGACAATGACAATGACAATGACAATGACAATGACAATGACAATGACAATGACAATGACAATGACAATGACAATGACAATGACAATGACAATGACAATGACAATGACAATGACAATGACAATGACAATGACAATGACAATAACAATGACAATGACAATGACAATGACAATGACAATGACAATGACAATGACAATGACAATGACAATGACAATGACAATGACAATGACAATGACAATGACAATGACAATGACAATGACAATGACAATGACAATGACAATGACAATGACAATGACAATGACAATGACAATGACAATGACAATGACAATGACAATGACAATGACAATGACAATGACAATGACAATGACAATGACAATGACAATGACAATGACAATGACAATGACAATGACAATGACAATGACAATGACAATGACAATGACAATGACAATGACAATGACAATGACAATGACAATGACAATGACAATGACAATGACAATGACAATGACAATGACAATGACAATGACAATGACAATGACAATGACAATGACAATGACAATGACAATGACAATGACAATGACAATGACAATGACAATGACAATGACAATGACAATGACAATGACAATGACAATGACAATGACAATGACAATGACAATGACAATGACAATGACAATGACAATGACAATGACAATGACAATGACAATGACAATGACAATGACAATGACATTGACATTGACAATGACAATGACAATGACAATGACAATGACAATGACAATGACAATGACAATGACAATGACAATGACAATGACAATGACAATGACAATGATAATAACATTAAAGGAGTGACAATAAATGCCAAGAAATTAAAATTAATAAAAATGAATGCCAATTCAATCAAAAGTTATAAAAATTAATGATACTGAATGACAACGAAACACAATGAATGGTAATTAACGGCAAAATTGACACAGAAATGACTTAAAATTAATACGAATTAAGTCATAACAATTAATAAAATTCAAGACAAAGGATGGCTATGAATTACAATTAATGGCAATAATTGACAATGAGTGATAATGAATGAAATGCATGACAATGAACAACGATGAATGACAATGAATAACAATGCATGACAGTGAATAAACATGAATGACAATGAATGGTACAGAATGGCTAAGAATAAAAAGGATTACTCTTTATACCCTAAACCTGAAAGGTCAGGGTATATTAACTTTGTGCAAACGTTTGTAACGCATAGAACGAAGCGAGTCCGGTATAGAAAAGTATATATATTCTTGATCAGCGTCACCACGTGAGTCGATCTATCTTATCCACAGGATAAGAAGAAGGAGTTGAGATAATTGGATTAAACTTGGTACACATGGTCACATGTTTCCAAGGATCTGCACTATTGAATATTTTTGGAATCCGCCCACGGACACGCCTAACTCCCATACAACGCAAAAATTTAAAACTGCATAACTCAGCTCATAATAAGTCTACAACAACAAAATTTGGTATGTGTGTGTTTTATATCAACACAAAGATGTCTTTGAAAAATGGACGTCATCCGCTCACGGACACGCCCACCTCCCATACAACCCAAAAATTGAAAACGCAATAAGTAAGCCTCTGTTTAACCTAAAGAGCTAAAATTTGGCACGCATGTTTTTTATAACAAAACAAAGATGGTTTTGAAAAATGGACATCGTCCGCCCACGGACACGCCTACTTCCCATACAACGCGAAAATTGAAAACTGCATAGCTCAGCTCATAATTAGCCTACAACAATAAAATTTGATATGTATGTGTTTCATACCAACACAAATATGTCTTCGGAAAATGGACGTCATCCGATCACGGACACGCCTACCTCCCATACAACCCAAAAATTGAAAACGCAATAAATAAGCATGTGTTTAACCTACAGAGCTAAAATTTGGCACGCATGTTTCTTATGACAAGACAAAGATGGTTTGGAAAAATGGACTTCATCCGCCCACGGACACGCCCATTTACAATAAATTTTTTTTTTTTTTTTAAAGTGGGTTTAGGGTATTTCATAGTCGGCCTAGACCGACCTTAGACTTTCTTTACTTGTTTTTTAATTATTTTAACGAATGACAAGCTATGACTATGAAAAACAGCTAATGATAATAAATGACATTTATTGTCAATTAATCATTATTGACATATTAATTTATTAATAAATTTAAGTAATTGTTTGAACTTCTTCATAAATATAAATGGTTTATATGAAAGTATCAGAGATATGCAATGAGTACCAAAAAAATTAGTAACTTAAGTCATGAGCCATAACTATTGGTGCAAATGTGTACTTATTCCAACTTAACAAAATACTTTGACTCATTCCCGATAAAATCAAAAAATACTCATAGTTCTCTATCATGCAAGTGTGTCTACAAATTCTGACGTTATCGGATGTTGGTTAATAATCTGATGTGACTCACTTATTCATCAGAGAGGAATATAAGAACTATGAGTGAGTTGAGTATAATTAAGTGTTATGCTCTGCTGATGGTTTTTGCTATTTTTTTTTTTATTTTTTGTGTGAGAAAATGAAAGAGTTGAGTATTATTTTTTGTTATGCTTCTTGCAAGACAGTTATTGTTTGGTTTGGCACGTGATGCTGGACATAACATTCAACTTTGGATCAAATAACAAGAAAGCTGAACTAAATATGACTCATAAATATCAATAGGTGAAATCGTACTTAAATGACTCTTATATTGCCGACTGGTTCTCTTAAATGAGTAATTTTTCTAATTTTTTTTTTTATACATTCTTAATTTTCACTCAAAATACTTTAACTTTCCATAGGAAATTTTAATTTTAAGTGGAACCACTTTTCAGTTATTTAGTGCGTGGTCCTTTGCTACAGCTCATTTTAAGCAACATCGGTTCTGTTTTACGCTTAAGCTTATCGGACTCCAAATTTATTTTTCTTATTATAACCTACAGTTTTAAGTGAGTTTCAAAAATTACATTTTAAAAATATTATCTTAAAATTAAATTTAAAAACTTACCGTTATTATTGCTTATTGCAAATCGTTGCTGCAACTGTTGCGCCAACGCCTGATGATGCTGAGCCAACGGCGTCATTGGTGGCGGTTGTCCCAGTTGATGTGGCGCTGACTGTGAATGCGGTACACCGGAACTAGAATTGTTTGTTGTATTCATATTGGAATCACCGCCACCGCCACCAGCAGCGGTTATGGAATTATTTGCATGTTGGAGGATGGAAGTGTTGTTAACACCACTATTGCCACCACCATTTAATATGGAATTTGTTTGGAACTGTTGTACAGATATTGAAGTTGGCACATTGATGCCACCAACCGATTGCTGCTGTTGTTGTTGTTGCTGTAGTGTTAAAACACTTGTGCCGCCACTGCCAGTGGTGGTGGTTGCTATGGAATTCGCCGTAGCTGTGGAATTATTGTGGACGGCCGAGAGTATGGAACCATTGGCGTTGGTGGTTGATGTATTGTAGTAGGAATCATCAGCTGAAAAACAAATAGAGAGAGCGAGAGAGAGTATGTCAAAGAGAGTGTTAAGGTTATAAAGAAAAAAAATTCTATGTCGTATGGTATAAGAGAGCTTTTCGCAAAGTAGCTTTATTTGGGTGGAAAACCTAGCTAAAGATGCAAACGCGCGCTTAAGCTGTCGGATGTAGAGCTTTATGTAGGAAGCTTAAAGAAGTAATGAAAGCAAGCTGAGACAAAACAAAACAAAGTGCAAAATGAAAAATAAAACAAAACAAAACAATAAATAAAAATAACCAAATAAATCAGGTAGCCAGCAAAAGCTTGTAATGTATTATAAATGAATTACAAAATAATGGAATTAAATAAAAAAAAATAATGGAAAATTGTTCATTGATTCAAATAGTTTTTATTTGTTTTTTAAACGTTCACTAGAATATACATTAGCCCAGTTCATATAACAAAAATTTTAAAATGAGCCGGATTGCTTCTATTTTCTGAAAGTTTGAGCGCTAATTAGGACAAAAATATATCAAGACCTTAAAAAAAATTTGACCTCTAGATAATGCACCAATCATTTATCGTTAGTTTCGAAGGATATGGAACTAAAACCGTTTTGATCCTTTGATCCTTTGATGATCCTTTGTAATCATCCAAGCTTTTTTAAGTTTTTATATTTTTTTTTTAATATATTCATCTATTAATGTTTGGCGGAGTTTTGTGCATGCAGTTTATTATCAGCATATGTTATAGTTTTTCCTCAGAAAATTTTTTTTACTTATTTTGTTCCAACTTTATGTATGTATGTAATTTTTTATTACTTTTCAAAGCTTAAGATTTTTAGCGGCATAACATATTGAATATCTTTTAGACATTAATATGCAAAATATGTTAAAATACCACACAAAAACTTAGTAATGATGAGACATAATTTTTTTTCTTATGCATTTATAAGCATTTATTTCTTCGAATGTTATATGGGACGTCTCACTGGTGTTCGCAGTATTTCTTGTATATTATGATCCAAAGTGTACTAATATGTTATGCTGTTGGAAAGCTTAAGTATTGCACAAAAATACAAAATTACAAACATAAAGTTGTTGGAACAAAAACAGAAAAGAAATTTTATGAGGAAAAACCGTAATACTTGCTACGAGTTAAATTGCATGTTAAAAATGACGCCAAAAAGTTTCACATGCATGCTTCAAAAAACAAAAAATTTTAAAAACTTAAACAAGCTTGGATTATTATAAATAATTTCTGATCAAAATATGATGCATTTGTGTTTCGGTTTGTACACCACATTATTCAAAATGTTTTAAGTCCAAAATAGCTTCAAATGACATTAAAAAGATTTGCGGAATATCTAAAAGTCAAATTTGTTGGGTCTTCATGTATTTTTTTTTTTTATTAGGTGTCAATTTTTAAGAAAATGAACGTGCAACGAAAAAAAACAGGCCCACAATTGTCTTTTGAAAAAAAAATGTATTTTCCATTGAAATTTTTTAGACGAGCTGGTCAAAAAGGTCACCCTCCCATTGAGGGTGAGTTTAACTAAATCCACTTTAATTTTTATAATTAATTTAATTAAATTAATATTTCATATTATTAACTAATATTATTAATTTAACTTAACTGTATTTGTAATTTTAATTAAATGTGGCTTTTAAAACTTATTTAAAGGCTCTGCTTCTCAAGCAATTCTCATACATAACCTTCAAACAGCAGAATTAATAAACTTGAAAAAAAAAACAAAAAACAAAACAATCAGCCAAAATCCTGCCACAATAACTTGATTGACATGCTGGAAAATTTTCTGTCTTGCTTTATAATTGTTGTCAGAGATGATAGCAACAACAATTTTAACAGAAACATGCAATCATTTTTAATACATTACAGCAGCGTCTTCACAAGCAAAGCCTGTAATCAATAAAATTGAGCAAAAATAAAAAACACAAAAAAAAAAATGCCAAAAATATGTGCATAAAAATAAACTTCAAATCCAGCTTCGAACGTCTGAACAGGGTCAAAAGAAGTCAAATGCTGATGGCAAGATTATTGGTTGCCTGAAGACAGAAAAATTTCACTTTCAATAAAAAAAATTAAAAAATATTCTGCAGAAATAAACTCACACACACGCTAGCCAACCAACCAAAGTGGCACAGACACAGTAAAGTTAAGAGGAAGAAATTATACAATTCCGACGTTTTGTTGTTATGCTTATGAATTTTTTTTTTTAATTAGCATATAAGTGAATCACGCCCACAACACACACGCATACGATTTTAATTGTGGCGTGAGGAAGGTTAGTAATAAACAGCAGAGAAAGAAGACGTGCAGGAAAAGAAAAAGAACAAAAATAATTCATTGATATTCCAGATGCAACGCTGTCTTTGAAAATGACTTTGGTTAACGTTTAAGTCAACAAAAATTATGATAGACAGTAGAGAACATTAATAAAAAAACAACAAGTTAACTTAAGTGATGCTTTTTGAATGCTTGATTAGTTGTTGCTGCAACATATTTTTTCTATGCTCACATAAGTACTAAGCAAAAACCAACCAACAAAATAATAACCTTCCTTCTAACCAAAAAACAACCAACAAAGTAATAACCTTCCTTCAAAGTAAGCCACAGAGAAGTTAAAACAAAAAAAAATTCCACAACTCCGGTAAAAACGCCTGTTGGACAAAAATTATCTGTTTTGATGGCATTTCAGAAGCTTTAAAATTTTGAAAGTAAACTTTTTAAAGAAATCATTTATTGTTGCTTGTTTTTGATTTGGTCGTGAGTAGTAAAATAATTTAAAAATATAATCTTATTCAAAAGTTTTTCGCAAAGGAATAAAAAATACTACTTTTTCGAACAATGGCCAAAATGCCAAATCAACTAGAAACAATTTTTTTTTCGATTTGGCTAAAATTTTAAATTTTCTTACAGTCGTGTTGAAATGTGTTTGAAGTTATTTATTTTTTAGTATTTTAATGGCGTCACTTGGAGTAGTTTTCAGTGAAAACTTTTCATGCAAGTTTTTAAAAATTCAGTCATCTTTTGCTACTCATAACAATTAAAAGCTATGATTTGATACTTCTCGTCATGACAGCGTAATACTTATAAGCTTTTTTAACATTTTGATAAGTTTATTAAAGGCCTTTATCATGTTTTTGACACTTGAAATATCACGTTATTTTGTATGCAAATTAAGCTCTTGATGAATAGAATATTTAAATACTTTAAATTTTGTATATGCACTGACCACTGTGCTTAATTAATGCATGGATTCTATTTTATGAAGTGAAAAATTATTCTTATTATTTTATTCATGAGACCAAACACACCTTTTGTTTGAATAAATTAATAATAATAAATTGAAACATTTAGCTAACAAGTTTCTGAATTTATTTAAATTTGAACACATCTTTTATGCTTTCCGTTTCATCGTTTTAAAAATTAGTGTGCTTGAATTTAATTTCCAAATAAAAAACAAATTTTATTTAGTAAATAAGTAGCTTAGAAATCTGAAAAGGAAATGGCAAAAATTATTTTGAGGAAACCTTAAAAGTTGAAAGTTTGCCTTAAATTAAGTCACTAAGGCACATCTAGGATAGAGGAAACACTCATTGAAAAATTATAATTTTTGAATCTTCACTTATTTTTATAAAGGCACAGCAAAGCAAAAATAAGTGCAAGCTTACTTTATAACGAAACAAAGCATGACTCTTTATTTAACTTTGTTCTTAAAGCTTGTTATAATCTAAAGCTACATCTATAAAATACTTCAATGCTATTTATATTTTGCAAAGTTATTTTCCATCTACGGTATAAATTTTTACCTTTTAATCTCTATTCTGTGTAAATATTTAACGGATATTTATGGAAACTTTTCTATAAAGCTTTCATAACCACCACTTAACGTGCTTCCGTTTTTACCTTTCTACGCAACACTACATCCCTCTCTGATAAGCAGTGTACTGAACCCTGCAAGTGCTGCCAAGTTTGTCGATTGTAACTTAATGCGGGATGACGACAACTGCTGACGACTATTTTTACTAATGCAATATGCGATACGTGTTAGTGAGCTCGTGTGTGTGTGTTTATAAGCAAATAAGTGTGCATATAATGTTGATGACATTGAACCGGAAATTTGTTTGTATAACTGTTTGGCGCGGGTGGTGAGTGGCATAGCAGTAAGTATCAATGTTTTTTCTTTACCGGTTGGCGTCTCAACGATGTGACTTGACAAGGACTTCATAGTAAAGTACGCAAATAAAGGAATTTATAAATATGTGTAAAAATAAGTTAAGTGAAATACATGCACAAAGCAAATGACAACGCAGAAAAATTACAACAAAAAACAGAAAAAAAATTTTTATTTTTATTGGAAAAAATTAAAAGATTACTCAAAACATTCTGAACATGCTTATTTAAGATACAAATAAAACAAAGCAAGCGAAACAACAAAATATAAAAAACTTCGAAAAATTTAAAATTAAATTTTATGCAAAAAATATATAAAAAAAATTGAATTAGCCACAAAATTGCATACAATTCTACCCAACATTTTTTTATAATTCAAAATTCCAAATTCAAAAATCAAAATTCAATAATCAAAATTCAAAAATCAAAATTCAAAATTTAATATTCAAAATTCAAAATTCAAAATTCAAAATTCAAAATTCAAAATTCAAAATTCAAAATTCAAAATTCAAAATTCAAAATTCAAAATTCAAAATTCAAAATTCAAAATTCAAAATTCAAAATTCAAAATTCAAAATTCAAAATTCAAAATTCAAAATTCAAAATTCAAAATTCAAAATTCAAAATTCAAAATTCAAAATTCAAAATTCAAAATTCAAAATTCAAAATTCAAAATTCAAAATTCAAAATTCAAAATTCAAAATTCAAAATTCACAATTCAAAATTCAAAATTCAAAATTCAAAATTCAAAAATCAAAATTCAAAATTTAAAATTTAAAATTCAAAATTCAAAATTCAAAATTCAAAATTCAAAATTCAAAATTCAAAATTCAAAATTCAAAATTCAAAATTCAAAATTCAAAATTCAAAATTCAAAATTCAAAATTCAAAATTCAAAATTCAAAATTCAAAATTCAAAATTCAAAATTCAAAATTCAAAATTCAAAATTCAAAATTCAAAATTCAAAATTCAAAATTCAAAATTCAAAATTCAAAATTCAAAATTCATAATTCAAAATTCAAAATTCATAATTCAAAATTCAAAATTTAAAATTCAAAATTCAAAATTCAAAATTCAAAATTCAAAATTCAAAATTCAAAATTCAAAATTCAAAATTCAAAATTCAAAATTCAAAATTCAAAATTCAAAATTCAAAACTCAAAATTCAAAATTCAAAATTCAAAATTCTAAATTCAAAACTTAAAATTCAAAATTCAAAATTCAAAATTCAAAATTCAATATTCAAAATTCAAAATTCAAAATTTAAAAGTCAAAAGTTAAAAATCAGAATTCACAATTCCAAATTCAAAATTCAAAATTCAAACTTCACATTTCAAAATTCCACACACAAAAATCAACATTCAAAATTCAAGTCAAAAATCAAAACACAAAACTTTAAAGTCAAAAATCAGAACTCAAATGTCAAAATTCAGAATAAATTTAAAAATTTTGCATTTCAAAATTCAATAAACAAAATGACAAACGAAAATTTCAAAATTTAAAATTTAAAGTTAAAAATTCATGATTCAAAATTTAAAACTCAACATTCATAATTAACAATTCGAAATTTAAAATTCAAAGTTCAAAATTTTAAATTTTTAATTCAGAATTCCAATTTGAACTTCAAGTTCTTACTTCAAAACTCAAAATTCAGAACTCAAAAATTCAAAGTAAAAATAGAAAAAGTCTTGTCTTTAAGTAAAAACTAAAATTTAAAGCATACTTTGCGGAAGCTGTTGAAATAATGCCACATTTTAAAATATCATCGCAACTTTACATATTTTTTTAATACAGTTTTTAATGACTTACCTTCCGGTATATTCCCCAGCGGACTTTCTGGCAATAAAATACCTTTCTGGACGAGTTCCTCTCTATTGGCACGAACTGATATTTTGCGCTCAAGTGCTGCATGGTTTAAAATCAAAAGACAAAAGGAACAAAAAAATAATAATGTATGAAGAACACGTGAACACAATGTGAATTGCAGAAGCAAAAGAGAGAAATGCGAATTTAGTTGTTTTTTTTTTTTTTTTTGTTTCTAAAGCATTACAGTTGCTAGTTTTTTTCGGTCTAATTGTTGTTTTTGTTGTTCTGATTCTGTTTCATGGTATAGTTTTTAAGGTACTTACATTTTGATGCTGCTTCAAATTTTTCACTTTTCTTTTTCCGTCGCCACTTCCAGGGTTTAAAAAAACGTCCTAATGCACTTAGTTTACTCTTGCGTTCAAGTGGCGGAGTGCGGGTGCCGGAACCCAGACTATTTGTACGCAGGGCAGCACCATTTTGTTTTTTAGCTGCAAAGAAAGAAAGTAAAAAAAGAAGCAAAATATTAGAGATGGTTTGGATAGGTACGAAATTTCATTGAGTTCGCATGTTTGAATGAAAGCAGTAAAATTGTTGCCTAGTTTTAGGCAGTAATGAAATATGTTCAAAGGAATGAATAAAAATTGATGTCTGCCGACTGCAGTAGTGCACTTAAATTAGCCCAAGTAAATTAGCTAATTAAAGTGCAGAAACGAGTGCAGCAGCACAACTTGTTGACCAATTGAAAGGAAGCAGGCAACATTTATCAAAGTCTAGCTGAACATCATCATCGTCTTGGTTCAACTACGACAGTAGCGCAAGTTCGTCGCCCAAGTTTTCTAAGTTTGTAATTTTATCCAAGTCGTTGCACTGACTTGGCAGTTTTCATTTTATTTTTATGTTTTTTCGTGATGGTGGTTTTAGAGCACAAATATTTGGCCACTACCATTTTCAACTCCACATTTTCTAAAATATTGCAACGTATTCTATTTCACAGTTGCTCTCCTTCCACCCAACATTCGCAGCAACAATTTCTATAAATCACGATTTGGTACTTTGCGGCAACATGATGGAGGTGGTTGATTTAAGGACTTTCGAGTTTATTTTCCTCGATGGTTCATTGAATATTCATGACAGGTCAGCAGGGTTATTTTTGCACTTCCGTTTCCTACTGATTGATGTTTGAGTGCAACGATAAGTTGAAGTATTGAGATGGTGAATTTATTCAAGTCGAAGAGAAAGTTGCAAGCAAATCTGTGCAAATTTTTGCATACACGAATGAGTTAAACTTAAGCAGCTCTTTAAATGCATGTTACAAGGATACGTATGTTTATATACAGCGCATACTACTAACTTATTATTTGAAAGAAAATTGTCTCGCTGAACTTTTTTTGTACATTTTAATGAATTTAAATAGGAAGTGGATAAGTTTTAAATTTTTAGTTTTGAATTTTTAATTTTGAGTTTTGAATTTTTAATTTTTTTTTTTCAAATTTTTCAATTTGGAATTTTTAATGTCAAATTTTAAGAAACATTTTATATTTTGAATTTTTTAATTATGTGTTTTATTACAATTAGCTTAAACAAAAACAACTAACGCATACAAGCATCTTTGAATAGAATCAGCTTTTAATTTTACTTTCATTGCTCACACCATGATTGCCAGTGAGTGAGTGCTTCAAAGAGTGCGCTTAAATGGCAAAATGACAGCACATTTCCGGTTTTTACTCTAGCAACAACACGACTTTTGTTAAACACAGAAAATTTTACTGCGAATGTGACCTGTTAACAAGTTGCAGCTAGAAGTTGCAATAGTTATTTGACAACAACAACAACAACAACAACAACAACAACAACAACAACAACAACAACAACAACAACAACAACAACAACAACGTATGAGGCAACAATTTGTTAATGTTTTCTTGTTGGATAGTAGTTGTTGGTGTTGCCGTTGCTTTTGCCGCACCGACTGACATAGACTAGAATAATTTACACAGCATGCGCTGCCAGCTCACGTTAAGCTAAACTGTTAATGTTTGTATGTAAAAATTTATGTCTTAAAATAGTATGTCTTCTTGATCTAGTGAATATTCAAATAAAAGACATTTTTAATAGCAGTGAGTTGGGAAAAAATATACTTTGGTGAGAATATGTAATTGTAAGTGCGTGTGTTACGCCTTAAGCGCTTTACTTGCTCATGCTTGTTACTGACATTTTGGTGTTAAGCTTATGTTTCTTGAATGGCTAGATTTATTTGAATGTGTCACTTGACAAAAAACACGCAGTTGTGTAACGTTATTTCAGCATTTTTGCAGTTGAAGCATGCATTTGGAGAAACTCTTTGTTGGATTTTGCAACTGTTTAGTTAACTGAATAATAAATTAAATTGTTCTGCTTTATATTGCATACTGTTAGGAGCTCAAAGTTTTGAAAAAAAAATTTTTTAACAATTAAAGGCAAGTTCACGTAATGCCTTATAAATACAATAAAATGGAAAATAGCTATACTATATTATTATTATATTACTATAACATAATTCCGTAAGATGTGAGTGCGGAACGCTTGATATTTTTAAAAAATTTCAGAGCATATTTTAATGCATTTTCTGTTTTGTGATTGATTGAAACTTCAAAAACTTTATTATATTTTTTTTTCATTTTGAAAGTTCAGTTTTACAAAAAATTTTTAAAAATATTTCGTCGTACCTACTATGGTTCCCGTTTTTACTTTAAGGTATTTTATAAATATTTGGAACTGAAAATTATTATTTGAATAATTTAAAATCGAATAATTGGAAACGCGCCCGTCATTTTTGACGGGAAAGAACTAGTTAGATAACATAATTCTGTAAAATGTGAGTGAGGAACGCTTGATTTTTTTAAAAAATTTCATATAGCCTGTTTCAAAAGAGAAGAACATTTTCGTGCATGTTTGAGAATAAGAAAATAATTTTGAGAGCGTTCTTCATTCTGATTGGTAGAAATTAAAAAAAAATTGAGTATTCTCTGAACAGAAAAAGAAATGAAAAATAATTACGGTATATTCCTGAATTTTGTTGTTCATCGCAACTGCGCTGCGGAAGTTCTGAATTTTATTTTTCAAAATTGAAAAAAAAGGAGGGGCGTCAAAAAATAATTTGTTAGCCAAAATTTCACTACACAATTTTTTTTTTGAGAAAATAATTTATTTTTATGTAATTTGTAATTGATTTCTCTCTCAAGATGCAGGTTGCAGCAGGCCGTCGGTGCAACACCGTACTTGTGCGATCATTTGTTCTGAATGTTTGCGCATTTAAATTTATAGAAAAAAAGTAAAAAACACTCAAAAAAAGCATAAAGTTGAGCGAACAGTACAAAAAGAGCAAGAAATTACGCTCTAAGAACTGCGCATCGAAAAATGAAACTAAAAAATGTGTTTCTCTTTTGAAACGGGTAAGCATGATTCAATAAAAAAACAAGAAAAGAAAGTCTAAAGTCGGTCTCGGCCGACTATGAAATACCCTAAACCTACTTTTCAAAAACAAAAAATTGTACTTGTGCGATCATTTGTTCTGAATGTTTGCGCATTTAAATTTATAGAAAAAAAGTAAAAAACACTCAAAAAAAGCATAAAGTTGAGCGAACAGTACAAAAAGAGCAAGAAATTACGCTCTAAGAACTGCGCATCGAAAAATGAAACTAAAAAATGTTCTTCTCTTTTGAAACGGGATTAAGCATGATTCAATAAAAAAACAAGAAAAGAAAGTCTAAAGTCGGTCTCGGCCGACTATGAAATACCCTAAACCTACTTTTCAAAAACAAAAAATTTTTATTAACGAAATACTCCCAATTTTGGAACACACCTTAGTTTTGGTATAAAATACATACATACCAAATATAATTTCTCTATGACAAACATAACCTTATTTATTGAGTTTTAAACTTTTTGGGTTGTATGGGAGGTAGGCGTGTCCGTGGGCGGATAATGTCCATTTTTCAAAATCATCTTTGCTTTGTTATAAAAAACATACGTGCCAAATTTTATCTCTGTAGGTTAAATAGACGCTTATTTATTGCGTTTTCAATTTTTGAGTTGTATGGGAGGTGGGCGTGTCCGTGAGCGGATGACGTCCATTTTTCAAAGACATCTTTGTGTTGATATAAAATACACACATACTAAATTTTATTGTTGTAGATTAATTATGAGCTGAGTAATGCAGTTTTAAATTTTTGCGTTGTATGGGAGGTAGGCGTGTCCGTGGGCGGATTCCAAAAATATTCAATAGTGCAGATCCTTGGGTGCATGTGACTATGTGTACCAAGTTTCATCAAATTATCTCGACTTCTTCTTCTTATCCTGTGTTTACGGACAACACACAGACGGACGGACGGACGGAACGGACGGACGGACATAGATAACTCGACTCACGTGGTGACGCTGATCAAGAATATATATACTTTTCTATACCGGACTCGCTTCGTTCTATGCGTTACAAACGTTTGCACAAAGTTAATATACCCTCACCTTTCAGGTTTAGGGTATAAAAAGTTATTCGTATTCTGACTTCTTCTCTATTCGGTATGCTTATTTTAAAATGAGAGCAGAATGAGAGCATGAGAGCAATGTCATTAAGTCGAAAAATGCACACGGTTGCCTAAATATCATACTATTTGGTACTAAATTCACTACAATTAATTTTTTTGCTACTTTTAATGCTCCATTTTTTTAAGCATTAATAAATTAGAGTGGACTGAAATTAATTGCAATTCTTTAAAAAAATGTCAAAAAAACTTAATTTTTGTATAATATTAGTCATAAAAACTATATAAAAAAGTTAAACTAGCGGATTCTCTAAATATCATTTTTATATAAAGATAAAAAGAAAAATACGCAATTTCACATGCAATCGGAATTCATTCATCAAGGAATGTGAAATATTTCTTCGAGCACGAATATCAAGCTTCAAACAGCTGATTGTCAAAGTGATAAAATTAAATTAACATTAAATTAACATAAAATTAACATTAAAAAAACAGCTGTTGTGCTAGAAATTTACTTGAAACCGTTTCCGTACTTTTTGACAAATTTTCTCATTTTGACAGATAATCAAATAACTCTCTACACTCAGAAAAAAGTGTCTCGGAATATGATAAAAAAGGCATCATATTTAGAGAAAAATGGTATAGACTTTGCTCCAGAGAATGCTATTTTCTAATTGCGATACTTAAAATTCTTTAAAAATGATAAAAAGCTTCCATGAAATAGAAAAATATATCGTTTTTAGAGAAAAATACTTTTTTTTTTGAGAAAATATTTGTTTTTATTGAAGAAAATACTTCTCATAGTGAATTTTTTATCAAATTATAAGAAAAGTTTTTCATTTTCAATAAAATTTCTTCTCATTTATAGAGAAATTTTATGTGCGAGAAAAATACTTATCATTATTAGAGACATTGAAATATTTCCATTTAGAAGTAAAGAAATATTTGTTCGAAAATGTGAAAATTTATTTAATTGAAGAAAATTTTATTTGAAAAAGAGAAAATTGCTATTATCACAAATAGAGAAATTTTTTACCGGAGCAAGGTATGTGTTTTTTTCTTAGTGTATTACTCGAACTTTACTTGAAGTGCGTACGGAAACAGATCTATTGTAAATAATAATTTAACAAAATCTTCACTTCAATGACAGCTAAGACATTTGATGTGCGGTTTGACTTTATTTTATTAATTCAGAGTTCTCTAAAATAACTCAGAGTAGAGTATTTGTGGAATGTACTCCATGTTCTCTAGTTCTGTGATCTGCTTTTCTCTCAATATTAAAACGAAAATGCCTATAAATTCACTGACAAAGGAAAAAACGAACATGAATATCGCATTTCAATCAATTCTGAATGAATTTATTGGCACCTTGATTTAAACAACAATACACAAAATGTTGAACTTGAAAATGAACCAACTTTTAAATTAAAATTATTTTGAAGCATACTTAACTTGACGCAACACCTAAAAAGATTTTTTCTAGTTAACTTGACAAAAAATCATTTAACTACTTTTTAACTGAAACACTGAAAAGTACTTTCTTTTCCCTGCATCACAAAACACTGCTGGCAGATTGTCAAATTTATTTGTTTACAAAAAATAAGCATACATCAAAAAATATGAATAACCTTATAATTATTAAATCATGGGTTATAGCATATTTTTAGGCATGTTTTGTTTTGTGATTTATTGAAACTTTTAAATTTTTTTTTTTCATTTTTAAATTTTCAGTTTTACAAAAAATTTGTAAAACTTATTTCGTCGAACCTACTCCGTTTTTACTTCAAGGTATTTTTTTTAATATTTGAAAGTAAAATTGTTATTTGCACAACTTAAAATCGAAAATATGAACATCGCTGATTTCTAATTCACCTTAAAGAAAGTCAATATTTCACGTTTTTTCATAATTATAACAGAACCCCATCAGTTTACGCGGAAAAGAAAATCGACCTAAATACTACCGAGCTGTGCTTAGGAGAAGATACAATAATTCGGTTAAAACTGCTAATTTTCTCTTTGAGAGCGATTTGCTTAGAATTTTACGTAATAAATCGAAATTTTTTCGAAATTCGATTTAATTTTAATGATTTATAATTTTTAATCTATAAGCAATCTTATACTCCGGACAGCCTGTATAAATTTTCTTTTAAAATTGTTTATTTTTACTGAAAATCTTTTTCCTTTAGCTACATTGGGTTAAAAAATGCTCTGTGAATTTTTATCTTGACGCAGGACTTTCTTCAAAAAATGTATTTTCAAGACATTTTCTTCGTACAATTTTTGAAACATGCCCAGTTGTATACATTTAATATAAGTTTAAGAGAGCCATACTTCGAAATAATTATCATTTCCTCAGGCTTTTAAGAATATGATTTTTGAAAATAAGCTTCAAAATAAATTGTTTAATTAAATTCAGAATACCTTAAGGCAGAAGCTTATTTGACAAGAGTCACAAGCAAAAACTTAATGCAAAATTTTATATTGCATGTTTAAATAAATTTTACACGTTTTTACTTCAACCTTCCAATTGGCTACAATACCACAAGGGACTTAAAGCAAACTAATAATTTAATCGGTGGGTTGGTATTTGTGGTTGAACCAACACTCAGGTGATGCTCCCATAAATGTCATAAGGTTGTTGTGGAATGTGTAAAAATGTAAAGTTAATATTTGGTGAACCTCTTTACATGCGAACATTTTTTTTTATTCATAAACCAAGTTATGTTAATTAAATTAAGGACTGAAAAGGAGCAAAAATGAGAACAAAAAAATGACCACGAGTAAACAAACACGTCCTGTTTTAAAAATATGTAAAGCAAAATTAGTCAAAGAGGACAGAAGTTAATTTTAAAATCCTTCTCGAAACATAACTTAACAACAAGGTGCTGGATAGGTTGAGATTTAAAGCTGTCTGAAAAGGCATTTTGACTAGCGCTAAATATTTTTTTTTTAACCCATAATTTTTTTGTTTGATGAATAATTTTAAGAGTTGTGAATTTACATTTTTTAAGAGAAAGATTTAAAACTTTTGAAAAGATTTAATGAAGTACAAAATGCATAAAGTTTCTGCTCAAGTTTCTTTGCCATTCATGTTTACTGCAAATAATTGCAATTTAAATGCCTATCCATCAATCATCATCTACATCGTCGTCATTCAAGAATACAATAAATTCTTGACACTAACAACAACAACAACAATATTCAACAATAAACTGTTGAACAATTGCAGCAGCAACTAATCAACGGCAACACAATTGAGCTTCATTGTGTTTGTGCTCAGATATTGCAACTGTGTTGTTGCTGCTCACAACTCAACCCGAGAAGCATACAAAGCCAGCAACTAACTACTTCAAGCATAATCTTCAGCCTAAATCAGGAAATAAATTTCGATTAAGTGCAAAGAACTGCAATTCATTGCAAGCATGTAAATAAAGAGGCAGCAATAAAGTTGCACATATATCCAAACACACACACACATTTACTTTAAAGCAATATTCCTTGCAAACTGTGCGATTGCGCGCTCACTAGCTGACCAATAAATGCTGGCATTAAATTGACTGCCGTCTTTACTGCTGCTGCTGCTGCTGCTGCTGCTGCTACTATTCTGGCATTTTCAATTTCAAGCAACAGCAATTTGTAACGAATTGTTGCTTATGCGCACACACCCGTCGCTGTGGCTTACAAATCGCTTTTAAATGCTTCAATTCATTTTTATTACGTAGCACATAATTTTTCGCATACAATAAATTTCGAACATCATTTTAAAAATTGCAATAACTACAAATACAGTAGCCGAAGCAACAGCAACAGCGGCAATTAAACAGAAGCATAAGCAACATAAGCCAGTAAATAAAAAATAAATAAAAATAAAACAATACGCTCCATTCTTGCGCATAATTATGCAATTGGCGCAATAAAGCAACTACTTTAGGCATGTTTATTATAACTTGTTAAAATTTAATGTTGTGTTATTATTTTTAATTTTGAATTTTGAATTTTGAATTTTGAATTTTGAATTTTGAATTTTGAATTTTGAATTTTGAATTTTGAATTTTTGAATTTTGAATTTTGAATTTTGAATTTTGAATTTTGAATTTTGAATTTTGAATTTTGAATTTTGAATTTTGAATTTTGAATTTTGAATTTTGAATTTTGAATTTTTAATTTTGAATTTTGAATTTTGAATTTTGAATTTTGAATTTTGAATTTTGAATTTTGAATTTTGAATTTTGAATTTTGAATTTTGAATTTTGAATTTTGAATTTTGAATTTTGAATTTTGAATTTTGAATTTTGAATTTTGAATTTTGAATTTTGAATTTTGAATTTTGAATTTTGAATTTTGAATTTTGAATTTTGAATTTTGAATTTTGAATTTTGAATTTTGAATTTTGAATTTTGAATTTTGAATTTTGAATTTTGAATTTTGAATTTTGAATTTTGAATTTTGAATTTTGAATTTTGAATTTTGAATTTTGAATTTTGAATTTTGAATTTTGAATTTTGAATTTTGAATTTTGAATTTTGAATTTTGAATTTTGAATTTTGAATTTTGAATTTTGAATTTTGAATTTTGAATTTTGAATTTTGAATTTTGAATTTTGAATTTTGAATTTTGAATTTTGAATTTTGAATTTTGAATTTTGAATTTTGAATTTTGAATTTTGAATTTTGAATTTTGAATTTTGAATTTTGAATTTTGAATTTTGAATTTTGAATTTTGAATGTTGAATTTTGAATTTTGAATTTTGAATTTTGAATTTTGAATTTTGAATTTTGAATTTTGAATTTTGAATTTTGAATTTTGAATTTTGAATTTTGAATTTTGAATTTTGAATTTTGAATTTTGAATTTTGAATTTTGAATTTTGAATTTTGAATTTTGAATTTTGAATTTTGAATTTTGAATTTTGAATTTTGAATTTTGAATTTTGAATTTTGAATTTTGAATTTTGAATTTTGAATTTTGAATTTTGAATTTTGAATTTTGAATTTTGAATTTTGAATTTTGAATTTTGAATTTTGAATTTTGAATTTTGAATTTTGAATTTTGAATTTTGAATTTTGAATTTTGAATTTTGAATTTTGAATTTTGAATTTTTGATCAAATTTATTTTTACGCAATGGTTTTAATTTAAAACTAAGATAGGCTAAGCAGTCACACACTGACACACAAGAAGTTAGCTTGAGCTTGAAAGCTCTCAAACATATGCCAGTAGCATCGACGTATAAAACACTGTTTGTCTTGCCGCATGGCTGCACCAGATAATGCATGCTATACGTTAAAAAAACGAAGATTGCAAAGGATCTACTTAATATTTACCCAAAAACAATTAACACTCAAAACATGTTGAGTGTAAGACAGCGATAAGAAGAGGCAACATTGCTAACGTTGAGTAGTTAAGCCAAGTTAAGAATACTAACAGAAGTTTAAGAAGCACAGGAATGAGTAAGCTAGTTTGACGGCGAATCTACAAGATTTCTCTTGATTGCAAAAAAATAAAAAAATTTAACTTATTTACAAAAAAGAAAACAAGAAAAGACTGCCAACTTTATGTACCTTCATTATTCATGGCGTGTTCTACTGGCAAACCCAAAGTCTTAGCAAACAAAAAACAAAAAAAAAAACGATTTGCTCACAAAATTAACATATTTTCGCAATAAATGTTTTTTAAGGATTCACCGCCAACGCACTCAAAGCGACAGCGAGTCTATCTAGCTAAAGTTTGCAAATGAAAAAAAAAAAACACACACAAAAATACAAATGGTCCCGACAGCTATTTGGGGACCACAACAAACAAAACCATGTCATATGTTTGCCTGTCTCCTCCCCTTTTTAGTTAGCAAAATGTCCTGCCTGTACTCTACATTTTCAGATTGTGGTTTATATAACAATTTGTATAAAACTGGCTGTGACTTGATGTCCTGCATTGTTTGAGTTTGTTTTATGTAGAAAATTTCTCAGAATTTACTGCTAAAGCAGTTTATAGATGCTTGAACGTTAGTTAGTTTCAAGAGGATAGATATATCAATATATTGAGTACTTTTATTTTGTTTTGTTTATTTATAGAGCACATATTGGCAATACACGAAGAGTTTTGCATAAAATTGGCTGCATCAAGTGTTGTCATAAATATTTAAATATTCAGAATGCTTGCGATGTTTAAAAAGTTTCCAGCAATTCATTTTTCAGCTTGGAAATTTCATACAAAAAGTTTAAAGTAAGTATTGTGGTATTTTTTTAAAAGGAAAACTCAAACATGGTTTTTCTCAATGTGGGGTAAGAAAAATAATTTATATAGTGGATAGTTATAGTTCGGTTTAGTTTTTATTGTCAATTTTTTTAGAATCATTTTCAGCACCATTCAAATAGCTTAAAAATTATCCGTTAAGTTTTAATTTATCATTTGAAAATCCAAGAAAATCTGATAAACATTCGTTATCACAAATCGTGACTTTAAGAGTATATTGAGAGTGTATAACATAAAATTCTACCCAACAGCATACACTTAAAATCGTAAATATATTTCGTATCATACATAATACACTGCCGACCAAAAGTTTGAAAACTTTAAATACAAAATAAACTTTTTATGTATATCGGCGCTTTTAACAGAATAAATAGGCGTTGTAGGTAAAGAAAAGTAAATATATTCTTGATCAGCATCACCAACTGAGTTGATTTAGCCATATTCGTAAGTCTGTCCGTCTGTCTGTGGGCACGATTACAGCTGTAATTTCTGAAGCTATCGTACTGAAATTCGATATTTAAGCTTCTTTTTAAAATAGTAAGATTAAGTTCGAGAATGGGCTAAATTGGATGAAAACCACGCCTAACTCCTATACAACCCCGATAATGAAAACTCCATAAAGAAAAATATTTAAGCTACAAAACTAAATTCGGTATTTGTCTTTTCTATATCTAAACTGAGGTGTGTAAGAAGAATGGGCGTCATCTAACCACTAACACGCCCACTTACCATACAACCCCAAAATTGAAAACTATATAAATAGGCTTCTGTCGAAGCTACAAAAGTAACATTAGATATTAATTCATTTTATACAAACATTAAGATGTGTTAGGTGTTAGAAAAATGGGCGTCATCCACCCACGAACACGCCCACCTCTCATATAACCCCAAAATTTAGGACTCTATAAAAAGGCTTCTTTTTCAGGTACAGGAAAATAATTTGATACACTTGTCTATCAAAACTAAATTGTGGAAGAAAAGTGGGCGTCAACCGCCTACCAACAAACCCACCTCGCATACAATCCATAATAATGAAAACTATATAAATAGGCTAATATTCAAGTTACAGAACTGAAATTGGGTACTTGTGTAATTTATATCAAAACTGAGGTTTGTTAGAAAAATGGGCGTCATCCTTCTACTATAACGTCCACCTCCCATACAACTCTTATATTGAAAACTATATAAATAGGCGTCTGTCAAGGCTACAAAAGTAAAATTAGATATTTATTATTTTTATATAAAAATAATTACAACGTGTTAGAAAAATTGGTGCCAACCACTCAAGAACACGCCCATCTTCCATACAACCCCAAACTGAAAACTTTATAAAGAGGCTTGTCTTTACTTTGCAGGAAAACAATTTGGTATGAATGTATTTTTGACGTCATCAAAATAGTAAAATTTTTTGAAATCTCATACAAAAAGAGCTACAATTAAAGATTTTGTACCATAACGTGGGGGTATTTTATAAGACATTTTATAAACATTTTATAGACATTTTTTATAAGCAAACCAATTATGCAAAACTATGCTCCACAGGAATAGATCTATTATGGGGAAAAAAAATATTCTCATAGTGCAAAAAAAAAATCGTATTTTTAATTTCAAATTTGTACTTGTCTGGTTTTCAAAGTTAGAAATGAATCAAAATTTAGATTCCGCCGTTCGTGTTCTCGAAAAGTTAGAGGAACTCATTTAAAAGATTCTGCACACTTTTTTTTCAAAGCGGAAGAAAACCGCCGAAGTAATTTTGATTCTCCTGAAGGTTCTTTTTAGTACAAAAAGATGTTTTTTGCTTTTAATTTTTTATTTTTTACAAAACGCGTGTCCAAATCCGCTTAAATGTTAAATTTATTACTTATACCAACGTTTTGACATCGTTTGACATTTTTAAAATTTGAATGAAAACTACACAAATGAAAACTGGCTTGGACTTATCTGGTTTTGATTAAAAATTTACAGTGGACATGTCTGCTTTCGTTTAAAAAGGAGATTTTGAATGCATTTTTCTCTAGGATTTTTATAATTTTTATCAAAGAGGATTTTAGTGATCGATATATTGTAACATTCGTTTAACAATGGCAATTCTAACTAAAATTGTTTTTTCCTGTCACTTATCTGTATTTGAATGTAAACTCCTCAATTAATTTTTGTGGAATTTAAAGAGGTTTTAACGATTTGAAGAAGTCACTTTGTTAGGGAGTTAGCTGTGGTTTTAATACGGTAAATTAATAACTTTGAAGGTAAAACTGTTTTTTTAATGAAATATATGGTTTTTAAAAGAAAATTAGATTTAAAGAGAGGAAAAATTAAAAAAAAAATTATTTTGATCTTCATTTTCAGTTTAGGGCAAATATTTAATTCAACATTTTTAATTTATCTATAATTAATGTGATGAAGAATTCCAATTTAATTTATTTGAGCCAGATATACTGATTTATCTATTTTTTTAAACAAAGAATTTGCACGGCATTTGTAAAAAAATAGATCATATTTATTGCTATATATTTATTGAGGTCAAATATTTCTAAACTATGCTGAATTTTAGGGCTTTAAAATTTAAAAGTTTTTTATGGTTTTCTTAAGTCAACTATGAAGTGACCAAAAACTTTTGTGACTTTCTGTGAGTATACAAATATATGTTTATGGCTACTCATTTTATGTTGTTGTTGTTGTTGTTGTTGTATATTTTTTGTTGTACACTTGAATATGTTTGCGTTGTCTTATTTTCGTTTGTTTGTTTTGTTTAGTAGCTTCGTAGTGTACATATATTTTTTAGTGTATTGTGGTGGTGGTGGTTGTAGTTATTGTTGTTGTTATTTTAGATCTCGTGCTCGCACCCAGCAATTCGCGAAAACGGGTTTTGCACAAACATACAAACATTTATTTATTCCTGATGGTTTATTTTTTGTCTTGTTCTTGTTGTTGCAGGTTTTGTTGTTATTTATCTCATTTCTTAATATGCTGTTTAAATGTCTTGCTAGTTATTTGTGTAGGTTTTTGTTGTGTGTTGTTTTATGTTTTTTTCTCTTGTTTGTATTTATTTGCCCTTTTCCCTTGTCTAGTTATTCAGACAGCCACCACGTTTTGGTAGCTGTTGTAACCGGTTTTGCTGCTACTTATACTTTGCCCAGTGTTCACGTGCTGGTGAATAAGTAGTTAATCTACTGCTTTTTGTTTTTTTTTTCAGTTTCGAGTTTTTCCTTCTTTTTCAGTAAATTGTTTATTTTACGATATACAAGTCGTTTATCTTAAACAAAGATCTAAACTTATTTGCAGACAACTTCAGAATAAATAAACAAAATTAAAAAAGTCCTGCGATAACTTTCAAATATATCTTATTTTTTTTAAGTTGAAGTGGTAGAGTGAAAAATTGTTACACACAGTAGGCGCATAAAAATTTGTTCACTATTGTTTTGTTTGGTGTGTGAAGTTGGAAGTTTTCAATTTAGTTTCAATCTATTTTTATCTAGTTTTTTTTTCAATTTGTTCTGCATTGCTATCAAATTCTTTAATAATTTATGGTAACTAAAGGCATATGACTCAAATTTAATAGTCTTGGGCTCCAACGTCAACATTTTCGGTATATTTTTTTTTAGTTTTCTCGAGTTCAGATGAAATAAATTTTTTTGGTAGGCTAAACATTTTAATCTAGGAACAATTTTTCAAACTTCGATTGCCAATGAACAAACATTTGATCATGCAAAATTAAACTTGTGTGGAGTTTATGTTAAGGTGACCTTTACTTTCTAAATTCGAGAAAAATCGATTTTTGTTTTCAATAAAAATGTACTTAAACATCATAAAAATACTCTCCTCAAACCGGTTTGTTTAATTCGGCTTTGAAAAAAGTTATGCTTAAATTTTAATAAACGTATGAATTAAAACGAGTAAAAAACTTTAAACGCGATTTTCTCTAAACAAACTGTTGTAACTCATCCATTAAAAATCTCGAGATCTACTCGATGAATTGTAAAAAACCAGTGTGCATATTATTCTGTATAAAAATTGCCACCGAAAAACATTAAAATAAACAAAAAATTATCATTTTTTTGGTTTTGTCGGTGCCCAGGACTCTAATGAAGTGATCTCGTTTGAAATTTTGCTTTATCATTTCAGTTTTTCTGGAAAATCATGGATGACCTAAAAAGCAACTTTTAAAAGAAGCCCTCTTGTGACGCCAGGAGGAACCAAAAGTGACCAAACTAATTTTTTTTTTTTAATATCTGATACTTACTTAAAAATGTACAGGAAAGCTTTTTTTAATAAATAAAATACTTTTTTCAGAATATTAAATTTAAAAACCTTAATTTTCTTACGTTTTAGGAAGTAGAGATCACTTTAAGCCACTTTCTAAAAATAAAGCTTATGTGATGAAGATGAAATAATTAGACGCTTTTAGTCGTTGATAAAACAAAGCTCTTTTTTATTAATTTTTCTAACACATTTTTTATGTTTTCAATCCAGAAACCATGGAGCACCTTCTTTGCACATGTCCTGCCTTACTTAGATCAAGACTTTAACACTTGGGTTGACCGAAGTTATCGTCAAAATTCCTCTTGAATCTTTCCTAAGATTTGAGAATTATATGCGAATTTTTCAGCATTTTTAATGAATAAACTTATTTTTTAAAGGCTTTCCCTATGCATCGTATAGTTCATGTACAACTTCAAATACATAGCCGGATTAACCTAACCTTATGTTTTAGTTGGTGTAAATGAATGAATAAATAAAAACTCAATTTAAGGAGAACAGTATGTACTGTATAGTATAAAATGTAATAAATCTGTTTGAACTGGTGTTTTGACTAGAAAGCTCTTCGATGGAAAAGGTTGTTGCCACAATAGTAACAACTTCAATATCATTATATTTTGCGGTTTCTTTGCCAAGTTATGCATGTATTTCAATTTTCTCTGGCTCTTTAAATTAGTTATACTTTTATACATATAACCATTACAAATCCATAAAACATGAACTCAATTCAATAAACTTTCATTATTGTGCAAAATTGAACTCTTTCAATATTTTTTTTTCCTTCTACCTTTCTTCTGTTTGCCACGCTGTTAATAGAAATTAATACCTGCCTGTCGATATAAATTTTCAATTTTGATACATGATCACGTTCAAGGTTCAAACGACTCTACATTTAAAATGCACTGAAAATTTACGCAGCTATCAATTTTACTGCCAGCTATAAAAATAATGAATAAACTTAAATCGTGGGAAATCTGAGCAAAAACCAAAACAAAAATATGATTTTACAACAATGCAGCCAGCCACATAAGCCGCAGAGACGGTATTATTTTCGAGATAGCCATTAAAACGAATTATTTTTTTTTAATATTAATATTAAATGTCTGAAGAATTATTCATGAGAAAGTGTTTGAATCATTTTCTCAAAATTGATTTTTTTAATAATCTAATTTCTAGATTAATTTCTAGAGTAATTTTTATTTTTAAGTTCAATTTTTGTGATCAGCACTTAACTGGTTTTTTTATCATACTTCATCATTTTATTGCTAATTTAGTTTGAAACTGTTTTTTTGAGAGAGTTCAAAGCAAGTTCAAAAAGTTAATTACAAGAGACACGATCGTCAGCTATGCTCCAATTAAGCTTAATGAGCGCAACGCAGACATGAATGAAACTCATTTTTTAGCTACAAGAGAGTACAAATAAATATACCCTCAATTACAAATGTCCCTCTTAAGTTAAACAGAGAAACTGAAAAACTATGATAAGAAAAACGATGGAAATCCATCAGTGTTGCCAGACAACTGCGATTGAAAATCGTCATTTGGAAATATAAAAGACGTATTTCAAGTTTTGTCTAATCAGTGTTATATAATGACACTGTTCTACAATTATAGGGTTATTGAAAGTTTTTACAAATTCGTCCCTGGATGCCAATTATCATTGATCTATGCATCATACCGTTAAGGAAATTTTAATGCCACTTGATGCCTTTTCACATTTTTTTTCATAACTTTAAATGCGATTATCTCAAAACCATCTCTTCGCAATTGTTTGTTATAAAAATTATCGAAAAAAATCGTCAAATTTTAATAGCTTTTGTAGAAACAACTCACCTAGACCTATATTAAGGTCTAAGAAATACCTGCTTTTGTAATTTTAATTTTTTTATGCTATAGTTCCGTATCTGTTGAACGACCGCACTGTGGTCTAGATGATAATTCTAGTGTGAATTAAATCAAAAAAATCAACATATAATTTTTTGCTTAAAAATGAGTTTTTTCAATAGATAATAAATGAGAACTAAGATAGCAATTAAAATTTCCTTACAATTTTGTTTTACAATATGGCAACTCCGCTTGGTTCCGTTAACTCGCAACACGTGTTGCAACGTTTACAAAAATTGCAGTTTTTTAATTGTGGTTTTTAGTGATTTTTTACTTAAAAAGTGCATTGGTTTTGACAAATTCGTAATGGAGAGTGTTCAACAAAGTAAGCATTAAAAATTTTTTATTAAAAATATCTTTATCATAAAAATTCAGAAGGGTATTATTAGAATCGTAATTTTTTTTTTTTTGTAAAAATGGATATATTTTAATGGTTAAAATAATTTGCGAGTATTTGGAAGTCTTAAAACATATTTTTTCCGAATCTTTTTGATTTTGGTTTCTAGAAACAAAAAAAAATATGTGCCCCTACCCGCCACTTTGACTTTAATCTTATATTATAGTAGCGGACCTCGTATGGAGTTCTACAATGAATGGCTGCTTGTGAAATATTTTAAATTTTATAATTCTTGTGTTTTATTTTTACCTACACTGAGAAAAAACACAAACTTTAAAATTAAACAAAAAATATTAATATATAAATTTAACGCCTTTGCGTTTCTGCAAAACAAAATTTAAAACAATTGTGTTTGATTTTCACCTACCTAAAACACCCTTCTTTTTTTGTTTTTCTCTTATTATTTCTTTGAAAAACAAACAAAAACTTGAATTAAATGACAATTTTTTAATTTTTTGAATTGGTTTGACAAATATCGAACATATAATAAAATAAAAACTAATTAATTATATAATCAAATATTTCAAATGCAAACTTCATCGAATGGTGTTAACATTTGGTATTCAGAAGGTCCCGTTGGTAGCTTGTTTTGAATTTGGTGCTAAAAACTCGGAAGAGTTAAAAAAATGGTGTTTTGAATATTAAAATTTTTGTTTTAAATTTTTTTTTCGTAACAAAAACATTGTTTTAAAAACAAAAACTTTTGTTTTGAATTAAACTTTAAAAACAGTTTTGTTTAATTTTAATGAATTTGTTTCAAGCTCTATTTCAAAAACAAATTCGTTAGATATGAACACAATTTCATTTAATTTTAACACATTTTTCCCTTAGTGTAATATTTAAATTTAACATATCATTAAAATAAGTCTTGTAACTTTTCATGGTATGGTTGAAACTTCATGAATCAGAAGATTTTGGTATCTTGATTATTATAAAAATATGTACATATGTATATTTAAGTAAAAATTTTGTTGGCTTTTTTTAATAATATTACATCTGAGTTCAGCGTACGAAATAATAAACAAAAAAATTGCAAACTCTTTAGACCACAGCGGGCCGTCTTAATTCTAGTACCGAATGTAAAGGCTGTAGTTCTCAACCTATTCCCGTTTTGCTTTTAATATTAAAAAATGTAAACAAATTTTTAATTAAAATCTAAAAAATCAAAAACTAAAAATTTAAATTTTTAAATTTTATTTAAAATTTTAATTAAAAACAATTAAAACGACAAAAATAATAATTATTAAAATACGTTTCATATTTTTCCTATTCAATAAGAAAAATAACCAGTTTTCGATATATTTAACATATTTTGTCATATTTAATATTTAACGAGGCATTCAATTTTGTGTCGCCAAGGCAAAGGGTGGCCTTAAGGGTTTACTCGGACAATATTTTTAAGTTAATAGTTCATGATTTTGTCTGTATATAAAAAGTTGTGAGATATTTCATACTATTTCAAATATAAAACTTTTTCTTTGATGAAACTTAAAATACATTTATCATATACTAGCGGACGTAACCCGGTGTTACTCGGGGTTGTGCCTCGAGCACAGAAAACGGATGATTTTTAAAACTGCTCTCATTTTAACATTTTTTAAATTATCAATTAAATTTTAACATATTTTAAATTATCGTTTTTTTCGGATTTTGCCAGAGATAATTTTCAGAGTGTTTTGCCTGCCAGAGAACGTCTCGATCTGACGTCTGGTTTCTGAGGAAAATGGCCAACCACTTTCAGAAAAAAACACATATCTTTCTCCAGTGTAAAATTTCTCTTTTTTCGATAATAGCAATTTTCACTTTTTCAAATAAAATTTTCTTCAATTAAAATAAATTTTCAAGTTTTCGTAGAAATATTTCTTCACTTTTAGGAAATGGAAATATTTCAATGTCTACAAATATTTATTATTATAAGAAAAATTTTTATTGAAAATGAAAAATTCACTATTAGAAGTATTTTCTTCAATAAAAACAAATGTTTACTCAAAAATAAAAAGTCTTTTTCTCTAAAAACGATATATTTTTATATATTTCTCTTTGGA
Organism: Tetanocera ferruginea; assembly: GCA_958299015.1. Taxonomy (NCBI): domain Eukaryota; kingdom Metazoa; phylum Arthropoda; class Insecta; order Diptera; family Sciomyzidae; genus Tetanocera; species Tetanocera ferruginea. The sequence continues at coordinate 130,525,728 of OY282644.1, forward strand.
TTGTCTTCGTTCAACTTCGGTTTTGGTCGATACTAATCGGTTAATATTTTTTTTCATCTTTATATAACATCTGCTCGAATTCTTTAAACATCGTTTTTTTTCGTTCGCCTTAGGTTCTTGACTTCGTTTGCTTTCGGCTCATTTCTTGATTTTTGTCGAAAGAACTTTTAAAAGCATAGGATCTATTTCAGTAACAGATACACATGCCTACCAAGTTTCATCAAAATCGGTTCATCCGTTTGACGTGAATGAGCCAAACATAGTTGATTAAATAAAGCGCCCTCTCACGGAAATTTTTTGAAATTTAAATAGCCTCAATTCTGTTGCAGGGTCAAGTTATTTCACGTATCAAATTTTAGTAAATCGGTCACGTCATTTAGGAGTTATTGAGTCTTAACAATGCACTACTTAAAACACCCGCTTGCAGAAATCTTTGCAATTTTTTATATTTTGTATTTTATCTTGGGTGCAGTTGAACGTTCATGCCAAATTTCATTGAAATCGGTTCAGGCGTCGAGGAGTTATTGAGTCTTTAAAACGCACTATTTAAAGCGCCCTCTTACGGAAGGCTTTGATATTTTTTATGACCTATGCTATCTTGGGCGCAGTCGAACCTTCATGCCAAATTTCACGGAAATCGGTTCAGGCGTTTAGAAGTTATAATAGAGTACCACGCCCACATACTTCCGCCCACTTTTTTAAACCCCTATGTTTTTTCTCACTAAGAAAGGTACTGGGTGTCCAAATTTCAGCTCAATCGGATAAACGGTGCGCGAGCCTATACGGAACAGACAGACAGACAGACAAGAGGACAAACATTTGATTTTATATATAAGAAGAAGATTAACCCATATACTCGATTTTATTCAAATTCTACACTAAGAAGAACTTCGTTTTAATCCTAAACAAATTATTTTGTTGGCTGAAAATATGTATAAGTCTACTTTGTCTTCTAGAATTATTTAAGGAGGTCACATTACCTCTAATAGCATAAAACTCAACTGGCAGAAACTTCCATCAACATTTTCAATAAAAAAATAACTGTTTTGGCAGGGAAAATTATTGCTGAAGTGTAAATTTTTCAATTACAACAAAACACGATAGAAAACAAAATTAATGTTGTAAGGAAACAAAAACTTTTTGTAAAGATTTTTGCCAAAATGTTTTATTTTTTGGTCATGGAATTCTCGATAAAGTTACAAAAAAAAAACAATGAATAATAATAACCATTCCGGAGTTACTTTTTACTTTGTGGGGCAGTTTGAACCTGTTGGTAAACGAGTAATTTAAGCAGGAAGCCGAAGCCACACAATATACGCCAATTATACCTCTTAATACGTCATAAGTTAATTAAGCTATGCAAACATCAAAACGCACCTTGAACATCAATCTGGCAACGCTGGTATTCATACAAAAAATTTAGAGCGCAAAAGTCATTAAGAGATAAGAACAAAAAAACAAATGAAAGTGAGAGTGACATCAGTAAAAACCAAAAACAAAAAACAAATTAATATGATAAACAAGCAACTAAAAGTACGAACATAAAAAATAAAACAAGAGCGAAAGTTACAGTTATTCAATGAGAGTCATGTGAAACTGCCAATAATTTCAGAAGGTAAGGGTTCAAATTATTGCCATCAAAGATATAAATGCGTTGGTCAATTTAACAATATTAAACCATGGTCTATTTTGCTCGGTTGTTCTGCAAAGAACTTTGTTGTTGAAGTAATCTGTTACTTTATGAATTATTTGGCATGAAGCTCTGAATATAATTTGTGAAATAGAATTTATGATACTACAATTTTCATCAAAAACATTCAAAATTAAATGAACGGATTTTGGAAAAAGTTAAAAATTGATGATTAATAAATACAGAAAATGTATTTCAAATTAACACTTAAGTCTGCAATGCACTTATAAAAATAAAAGTTGTAAGCTTTGACATATGGCGTTTTCGTTTCTGGCAAAAAATGTTGCCTTTTCATTGCCCTTACCTTTTTTCGTGTTCGATTCTAAAATAAGTGCAAACGGGTGAGTAAATTCTGTGTTCGTTTCTTAAAATGTCACACTCACAGAGGGCAAAAAAGGCGCATTTTCTGCCCTGCAAACTTTCTCAGGGTAGATGATTGCCCTGCATATCAGCTGTTTTTAAAACGATAATATTATCACATGCGTGCGTTAGACAAGGATAGTTATATACGTTTATTTAAGTTGACATTTTTCGAGTAGGCAAAAACATGCACTTTTACAGGGTTGCGGGCAACATCGAAAACATTTTGCACTGCGACAGGGCAACATTTTTTGGTAGAAACGAAAACGCCAATAGTTGTTATATTCACTGATCCATAGAAAAATTTAATACACTCAAAAAAAAAGTTTCTCAGCATATGATAAAAAAGCAGAGACCGAAAATAACTGTTATTTTACAATTTTCAAATGAAACAGACATAATGAAAAAATTGTCGAAAGACTTTTTCAAATATACCATTATGATAAAAATCGCCTCAGCTTCACGAATATAAAGTGCCTTTTAAATTTTCGACTGATTTTATACACGTTAAAATTAAACTGTTATTTTATGCCTTTTATTTTTTCGGGCAAAAATAACGGTTACTTTTGACTTTTATTTAATCGGTCAAAAATAAAAGTTATTTTGTGGCAATTTGTTTTTTTTCAAAGACCGCTTGACCGGTTAAAAAACTATTGAAACCATGTGTAAAATGTGCTAACCGATGAGATGAAAATAATGGTATCAATAGTCTTTTAGTCAGCAAAACGGCCTTTGAAAAAATAAAAATTGCCTGATATTTGTGAGCGAAAAAACGAATGGCAAAAAATAACTGTTATTTTTGATCTATAAATAAAAGTCAAAATTAACTATTATATTTGCTCGAAAAAAATATAAGGCACAATATTGTCGGAAAAAATAAAAGTTAAAAGATAACAGTTAATGTGTGACTTTTTCGATAAAAACCATAACCGGTACGGTCCCTGTAAAAAAGGCATCATGTTTAGAGAAAAATGGTATAGACTTTGCTCCAGAGAATGCTTTTTTATAAATGTGATCCTAAAAATTTCCTAAAAATGATAAAAAGCTTCTGTGAAAAAGAGAAATATATAAATATATATCGTTTTTAGAGAAAAATACTTTTTTACTTTTGAGAAAAGATTTGTTTTTATTGAAGAAAATAGTGAATTTTTTATCAAAATATGGCAAAAATTTTCCATTTTCAATACATTCTTTTCTATAAATGAGAATTTTTTTGTGCGAGAAAAATACTTATCATTATAAGAGACATGAAATATTTCCATTTTCCACAAGTGAAGAAATATTTCTTCGAAAATGTGAAAATTTATTCTAATGGAAGAAAGTTTTATTTGGAAAAGAGAAAATTGCTATTATCGAAAATAAAAAAATTTTTTACCGGAACTGATATCGCACACTAAATACAAAACAGTCACAACTCAAAATTTTTTATATCGAATTTTGTTATAAAACAATTTATAAAACACATATCTGACTATATTTTTCGTTCTTTTCTTCATTAACTGGAAGAATGAAGTTTTTGTGTTAAATGAAAATTGTTTTTTTTCTGCAGTTTCAACCAAAGAGTTTTATTTTTCGGTTTTCCTGAAAAGTCATGTTTTTTGACTGTTTTGTATTTAGTGTGCGATATGTGTTTTTTTATTCTGAGTGTAAGGATTGTTTTTGTAAAATATGTTTTACAATGAATATTTTTTTAGCAAATATTACTACCTACTTTAAAGGGCATTTTGATTATTTTTTTGTTTTTTTAATAAAACCCTTTCTGTAGGTTAAAATAAATCATGATAAGAAAAGAAATATTAACAAAAATAGTCTTAATATGAAGTTACTACAATTCTGCAAAGAATTATGTCAAAGTATTACTTATTTTCAAGTTTAGTTTTCTTACTCTTGATGGTTTTAGTAAAGCTTTATAAAAGGGAAATTTTTAAATTTAGTTAAAGCTATTAAAAGAAGTAAATGTTAACTCTTAAAATGACAAAAGGTAACTTTTTTATTTTTTTTTTCTTTTTACAGTGTAACTCAACTATTAACAATAAAAAATATCAACACCGACCAGCTTCACAATTCCGCAAATTATGTGAAATATGAGCCAACTGACTGTTTATTTTTATACGCTCGTTATTATTTTTGATAATTTTCTTAATGACTTACATGCTAGTTAGGAGAGTATCAAGTTGTGGGAATAACCTTATTTGCTGTTGCTTAAATAATTTTGACTTAAACGAACACAATCATAAACCTAATGAACAATAAACATACGTCATAAAAAGACAGAAATCATGCTATAAGCTGAAAAACGAAAACAAAAATATTTTAATTAAAATTTGCCAAATTTAAGTTATGCTCTCATAATAGTGAAATGCGAATGGAATTGAGGTACGCCCTCACAAAAGCACAAATTTTCATTAAAATATTTAAACGTAATTTGTTCCAATTTTTTCAAAATTTGATTATTGCTATCAAAAGCGAGAGACGAAAACGCTTCAACTGTGTAATTATAGCATACTTTTAGGTGCAGCGCAGAACAAAGCGATATGATGGCCTCTGCATGCCATGCAACGAGCAAATAGAAATACGCTGAAAAAATTTACAAAACCGAAGGACATAAATTTTAAACACGCGACGCGGTGTGTGTTTGTGTGAGTTTGAGCATGTGTATTTAGACGTAAAAGTAATTAAAAACAAAGTAGCGTACGTTTATTTGGACTGTTTTGTGATATATTATCGAGTGACTGATCGATGGTATTGGGCACAAAAGGGGGAGTTAAAATTGCATGAGTTTATTTGTGTTCAAATGACATCAAGACCTTGAATAATTGACATTATGATTTATCCAACTATAATTATAGCAATAACTTATAATTTATTATTTAAATACTTATATATTTTTACTTTGAACTTGACACTATTTTAAGTTATAAAATTTTACAATTTCGCAACCTGATAAATTTAGCAACTTTAGATATGAAAATGTAAAAGTAAGCAAGCAGAGTTCTATTAATGTTAATCCTGCAAATATGCAACAAAAATTTCGAAATCACGATTTTATGCTTTTAAACAGAATCTACACAATATGATGCAAAATAGTTACACAAAGTCAAGTCTTTCCAAGAAATTCCATAACTCTAAATTTTAATGTTTTTCATAACAAAACAAAAAATTCTTTTTACTGCATTAAATTTCTTTTCTGCAGCACGTTGCTGACCTTTTAGTTCTTGACGCGCATACTTGAAGCGTTCGTTTGACTAGTCATCGTCAGCGTCATCCTTTTCGAGGTTATTTCAAAGCATATTCTTGAAAATACATTTTGCCAGCAGGAAGGAATACCAATGAAAGAAGTGGAAGTGCAAGTAGCAGTGACAGTCAGGCATAGAGGAGCGCCAGGCTAAATGCATTCTGGCTTAAAATAACCACAAAAAACACTTGACACTTTTTATGCAAATGTTGTACAGAAGTACGTCGTCGACGAATGCGGAAATGTCTGCGCACATAATAATTAATTGCCAGTATCTACAGCCCACTCAAGAAGCGGAAGTTAAGGTAGAAGTAGAACTAGTGTGAAGATGAATAAAAACAAGCAAGCACACAAAGCATGATAAATGAATAGAGCGGAGACAGCGTGTAATGATGGCTATAGTTGGTATGTATGGAGCGGGACAGAAGACTGTATGAAGTGGCAGACGTGATTAAGGAGTTAAACTACTTTTCTTTGCTCAGGATGCGAGAAATTATTAATGAAATAGTTATGTTATTGCAAAGAATGTTTCAGTGAATAAGATAAAACTATTGCGGCATTTTAGGCTAAGAACATTTTAGGCAAAGAATCTTAATATACAAAAGACAAGCGTCCTGCTCCGTGCTCTATATCGCTCAAACTGTTATAGTTGTTATTGCTATGTATACGCTGAACATGTTAGCCAGGACCAGAACCTGTTTTGCTATGCTTTTAACAGTGATTTTTATATGAAAAAATTGTTAGCCTAAAAGTATGCACACAAAATTTATTTGATATATATAAGTAAGAACACATTGACGACGACTGGAACAAAATAACATTTGAGGTGAATGTTATATCGTCTGCTACTTAATTATTTTGAATACGGCTTATATACCAGTAATCATATAAAATAGAAATTTTTTATAAAATCGAAATATTTGTTTAAAATGTAATGTCATGTTTAAAACAATACGAAGCAAAATACAAATTTAAATGTAGTTTAAAACTTTTATAAATGTATATGTATGTATTCACAAAAAAAATTAAAAACAAAAAATTGCTGTTTTCGATAATAGCAAATTTTGTCATTTTCAGATAAAATGTTCTTCATTTAGAATAACTGTTCACATTTTCGAAGATATATTTCTTCTACAGAAAATCGAAATATTTCATGACTCTAATAATGATAAGTATTTTTCTCGCACAAAAAATTCTCATTTAAAGAGAAAAATTTATTGAAAATGAAAAATTGTTCCTATATTTTGATACAAAAATCACTATTTTCTTCAATAAAAACAAATTTTTTATTATAAATAAAAAATTTTTTCTCAAAAAACGATATATTTTCATATATGGGCATTTCCACCAAAAAGTCAACCAAGACGAAAAATTTAAAAGTTCTTGATAACAATGTTTGATGTCTTAATCACATAAGGAAACATTCAAATTTAAGTAATTTAAATACATTTTACATTTATGCATATCTCATTGCGAAATATTCGGATGCAAAGAGCTCAAATGTGAAATATTGCTTATTTTGATATTTCTTTGGTATGTCTTGTCTTTATAACAGTTATTAAACAGAAACATAATGCATTGACTTTTGTTTGCTCAAATCTTTCTAGGAGTATAAAGAACTAAAAAACAAAATCATAAGTAACCACGCAAAGAAAGACAACGGTAAATTTTTGATTTGCTTTTTCGTTTAGTTCGTTGTCACGTTCGACAGGCAAAAAGAACATTTTTACTCAGTGCGTCGGAAGAACATGCAGTAACCTGACGAAATAATTATCTTAAATTGAGTTTATTCATGCGACTTTAAAAAAAAAGTGAACCGGTAAAAAAATAAAAAATTTGTGTTGTTTTAACTTGTATAAAGTTGGTCACGAGCGACAAGGTAAGTGAGAAATTCAAAATTAATTTTTTTTTTTTTGCTTGCATAGATCAATTATAAATGTAAATACGCACTTAACAAATTTTTATTTTAAATGTAGATGAGCACAAACAACGATGAAAAAAACAAAAATAGATGTAAGTGGTAATACTCATGAAATTTTTTAAGTTTTTATACCCTAAACCTGAAAGGTCAGGGTATATTAACTTTGTGCGAACGTTTGTAACGCATAGAACGAAGCGAGTCCGGTATAGAAAAGTATATATATTCTTGATCTGCGTCACTTCGTGAGTGTGAGTCGAGCTATTCATGTCCGTACGTCCGTCTGTCTGTGTGTTGTCCGTAGACAAAGGATAAGAAGGAGAAGAGATAATCAAATGAAACTTGGTATACATAGTCACATGCACCCAAGGATCTGCAGTACTGAATATTTTTGGTATCCGCTTACGGACACGCCTACCTCCCATACATCGCAAAAATTTAAAACTGCATTACTCAGCTCATAATAAGCCTACAACAATAAAATTTGGTATGTATGTGTTTTATATCAACGAAAAGATGTTTTCAAAAAATGAACCTTATCCGCTCACGGACACGCCTATCTCCCATACAGCCCAAAAAGTTTAAAATTCAATAAATAAGGTTATGTTTGTCATAGAGAAATGTAATTTGGTATATATGTATTTTATACCAAAACTACGGTGTGTTCAAAAATTGGGAGTAATCCGACCATGAACAGGCCCACCTCCCATAGCGAAAGCACAATAAAGGCATTTATTATATATACTAACGTGGTGACCGTGGCATGCGGGTTAAGTGTGTGGCTTAGCATGCTCGGAGCCCGGGTTCGATCCCCAGCCGCGGCGAAAAGTTTTTTTCAATAAAAAATTTTTCTGATCGGTCACCACCTCTCTGCAGACAATGGCAAACCTCAGAGAGTAAACAATGCCATATAAAGCTTCTTGAGAACATGAACTTTAGCCATTCGGAGTCGGCATAAAACATGTAGGTCCAGTTCTCGGTCAATTGTGTGCAAACATTTAATAACACACACAACACAATTGATCATAAGAAGCTCGGTCAAAGTCCTTTCAAGGGCTGAAATGGCCAATTTGTTTTTTTTTTTTTTTTTATATACAAGCTACAGGAATAAAACTTGGTATGTTTAAATTTTTTTATCAACATTTAAATGCATATAAAATATAGGCTTCATCCGCCCATTTGCAATAAAATTTTTTTGTTTTTGAAATGTGGGCTTAGGGTATTTCATAGTCGGCCTAGACCGACTTTACACATTCTTTACTTGTTTATTATTATGTTTGAATAAATATTTTTGTTGACTTTTGCATAGTTTCTTTATTTGAATTTCATTATAGAGCAGAAAAAAAAACAAATATGGTGATCGAAAAAAGTGTCACGTGCGACCATCTCTTTTATTAAATTAAATAAAAATATAAATCCCTTATGTCTACAATGCAAGCCATTTTTAAGGAACATCAATGCACAACATTAAAAAAAAATTGCATAAAAACATTGCTTCCCATTTCGCTGAAATCTGCGTTTGAATTTTTTGCCACGAAAACCACTTCTGTTTTTGGTCACTTGCGACCACATTGGTTTTTTGCTAACATCTTGAGAACTAAAAATGACCCAACAATTGACAATAATAATAATTATAGGGCTAATTGAGAGCTATAAGGCTTGCTTTTTGTTTTTTTTTTTAATTTGTTTTATTATGACATTTTTTTTCACTTGAAATGTGTACAACAGTCACATTCGACACCATGGAAATGCCCATATTTCTCTTTTTATGGAAGTTTTTAATCATTTTTAGGATCAAATTTAAAGAAAAGCATTCGCTGGACCAACGTCTATATCATTTTTCTCTAAATATGATGCCTTTTTTTTATCATATACCGGGAAACTTTTTCTGAGTGTAGGTATGTAAGCACTGAAATAAAATTTTTAAGTTTTGGATAAAATTTTGATTAATTAGTTGGCATCAAAATAAAGCTTAAAATAAGCTAAAAATATTATTTTTACAACATATAATTTTAAATGCGCTGTTTTTTTAAAAATTAAAAAAAAATATTTAACAGATAAAAAAGCAATATAAAAAAGTCATATTTTTAAGGTCTATTTTAATAAAATTTGTAATAAAGAGCAAAATAAAATGTATAACAAATAATTTACAGCAAAAAGTTAAAAGAAATCCCAGACGTTTAAAGAAATACGTCAATATTTAGTATTCTATAGGTACACATAATTCTAAAATGCCGAAAACAATGCATACTTTTAGGATGATATTAGAGTTATACAATAAGTTGTACATAAAAGAAATGTCTTATTCTTAAATTTCAATCAAATAAATTCAATCAAAAGTAAGAGTGGTTTTAAAAAGTGTTTGACAAGATCAATCTACTTAATAGTCTAGCTACTAATTGATAAGATCTATCTACTTAATAATTAAAGTAAAAAAAAAAAAAACAATTTTTTCTGTATTCAAATTTATCACTGCATGCCAAATAGTGCATAATCGATAAATCCATTAGTTTATATAAGCTTAAGCTTATAATGGATGAACTGAGCAAAAACAAAAGATTTTCTAAAATTATTCAGCTTATTTTGAAGCAAAGTGTAGAGAAAGAGTTATATTAATTTTTAAGCAAGCTCGATTAAACTGCCCCATGCTTCGCACTCGCCCTCGTTTACTGCACATTTTACCATAATATTGGATGCAGCCAAGTGCCGCTGTCAGCTACGCAACCAATGGCTGTCCATCTTCATATCAAATCAAATTTCAATGACCGCATCACTTGACCTGAGCTCGATTTAATACAGTGCATGTGAATGTAGATGTGTTCGTACGGATATGTGAATGATGCATGAATAGATGGATGAATGTTATTTTTGCCGCTGTCTGTGTATTTTTTAATTTTTTTTTTTTTTGCATTTTCCACACATAGAGGCAGACTGAATGCGGTAAGACGCGATGTTTAAAATTAAAATTAAATGCATTGATATGGATGCGCACTGGCTGGTTGGCTGATGTTGGAAGGGTAGAAGCAGTACAACCAAAGCTGTCGTAATTTTAAAAACTGCTGAAGCGCGAATTCATGATTTCATCTATACTATATATTGCAGAGCTGTCAATATATATATATTAAAATATGTAGTAGATTGACAAAGATAGATATCGATAGATAATTCAACGAACTTTTCATAATTAAACGACTAACGACAAATATAGTTTTATACTTTCATATTTGAAAAACTCACCAGCAAAAAATAAATGATAAAAAAATAAATGCAATTAGAAAATGATTTAAAAATATGTTGTGAAAATTAAACTGTTAAAATATTTACTTCATACAAAATAAATGAGTACAAACAAAAACAAAATTCCGCACACAATTTTAAAAAAAACGTAACTTTTAATTGCTATTGCGCTGAAAGTAACAGCAACTGCAATTTTTTAGGGTAGCAACAGCAGAGCTAAAGCAGCAGTGCGCTGACTAGTGCAATTTTTATGCACTAAAAGCAGTTATCTGTTAACCGAACTAACAGTCATACATACATAAGACACATAATTGATGGAATTGTTTTAAAGCAAACACATCAAAAGTACTCAAAATCGACAAATTTATAAAAAATAAAAAAATGAATTCCTAATTTTGGGTACACTTTATTTGAACTGAATACAGAACCATTTTGAATATAAACTTCAACACAGAACCTTTTTTGCTCACTAACAATATTCAAAACGGATAAAACTCATAAATATATTTTCATTTTGAAGCATAAAATTTTTTTTATTTATCAAATATATATAGAGCATTTCTGGATATATCAGTTTTATATGCTACAAAAATTTATTGAATAAAAGCAAAATAGCTGGAATCCACAAATCTTTAAAAGGAAATCAAATGTTTGTTAAAAAAAGCACAATTTTAGTAAATACCAAATAAGATTTTGGAAAAGTTTTTATGTTGATCGAATTTGGATTTGGACCTAAACAAAATTTTTATGATTTTTTTTAAAAAAAAACGTTATGTTAATCGTGGTCGTTTTGGAGATCTGCATTTTTTTTAAAAGCTTCAAAGTCTCTAATAAATTAAAATAAGCAAAGAATGTTTAAAGTCGGTCTAGGCCGACTATGAAATACCCAAAACCTACTTATCCAAAAAAAAAAAAAAAATAATATTATTGAATATGGGCGTGTTCGTGAGCGCATGAAGCCTATATTTTATATGCCTTTAAATGTTGATGAAATATTTACACATACCAAGTTTTATTCCTGTAGCTCACCGTTAATGCCTTTATTGTGCTCATAGCGAAGTGAGGTGGGCGACTTCATGGACGGATTTCTTGCAAAATTTTAACACACCTTAGTTTTGGTACAAAATATATACATACCAAATTTGATCTCTCATGTCTGTGGGCGGATGATGTTCATTTTTCAAAATCATCTTTGTTTAGTTTTAAAAAACATACGTTTTCAATTGTGTTTTCAATTTTTTTGGTAGTATGGGAGGAGGGCGTGTCCATGGGCGGGTGATACCCATTTTTCGAAGACATCTTTGTGTTGATGCAAAACACATGCATGCCAAATTTTATTGGTGTAGGCTAATTATGAGCTTACTTATGCATTTTTCAATTTTTGCATTGTATGGGAGGTAGGCGTGTTCGTAAGCGGATTCCAAAAATATTCAATAGTGCAGATTCTTGGGTTCATGTTGGACCATGTGTACCAAGTTTCATTCAATTATCTCAACTACTTCTTCTTATCCTGTGTTTACGAACAACACACAGACGGACGGATGGACGGACGAACATGATTTGCTCGACTCACGAAATGACGCTGATCAAAAATATATATACTTTTATATACCGTACTCGCTTCGTTCTATGCATTACAAACGTTTGCTCAAAGTTAATATACCCTGACCTTTCAGGTTTAGGGTATAAAAATCGTTCAAGTAAGTTTTGGGAAGCTCTGTCATGACATAGAATTATATTATTGGGAATAATGCAATAGATTTCAATACATATTTATGGGAAGTACAGTAAAAATATGTAAAATTTTATGTTAGTAGCTCTTTAGAACTTTCCGGAATTTTATTAAATTTTAAACCACGTCAAATACAAAACTAAGTTTTACAACCTTATTCTATTATACACCTTAAGGTAATCTTCTAAGTGCTTTTTTCGCACATGAAGTCAAAAACTCAAACATTATGACATTTTTACATGTGGTTTTCAATACCATTTCTGATGTTCAGATTTATTGTCAAATAATCAGCTTTTAATTTCATTTTAAAATAAGAATTTTTTTTATTTCATTTTAAAATAAAAAAGTTTGTCAATAAATTAACAATAATCAATCCCCAGAATAAGGCTGTTAGTCTCGCATAGGTTTAAAATTTAATCATTGAATTCCTATCAGTTAAGTTCTTGAAATTCGTCGGTTCGGTTGTGATTCGAGTGACCCTGGTTCGATCCTCAGCCATATTGTATTTTATTTTTATTGTTATTTTTATATTATTATTATCTTATTTTATTACTTATTTAAAGAAAAGAGTGCATTGCGTAACATTACATTAGAACCGCGCATTACCATCGCATAACAACTGCGAGTTTTAACCTCGGGCTAATCTGTTGCTTGCTAGAGCACGAACAAAATGCAAACAATATAGTACAAAATATAGCTTTTATGACCATTTACCTATTTTGTATTAAATTGTAAACCTTAGGTGTTAAATTTATTAAATTTAAGTACAGCTTTGACTAAAAAAATGTTTAGTATTTTGAAAAAAATTAATTCTAAAAAAAAAGGATTACATAATGCATTAGACCTACGATTGGTTTAAAAATTATTGCAAGATTTTTAACCGAGTACTTTGTTTAAATATGTTAAAAATACATATCCAACGAATGCCACTCAGTACACAGTTGAAATAATTGTTTTGTACTGAAATGTATTGAAATTAAAACACAAAATTAACGTTTCAGAACATTTTCAATTGTTCACGTATAACTTTAGTTCACTTAACCCATTTACTACCACTGTACTCGCTTGGGTACAGAACAATGTTTTAATTATTTGCACTTCTGTTTTACTGTTTGCGTATTTTTTCGAACTTCTGTTTGTATGTATTCTTTGACACATACTTGTTACTGCTTCTATGGAAAAAAATGGATAACGGTAGTTTTTATATTTCTATTTATATTTATTATTTATATTTTTTTGTATTGCTTTAATCTTAATTAATAAAAAAAATGAAAAAACATTTATAGTTCCGGTTTTAAAATGGCTTGGGTTAAACCATGGGTTAACCATCGATGTAAAAAAACAAATAGAACCACTGTTGACATGATAACAAGTGTTCCAAAATACTGGCCATGGAATTCCAATCAACACATCAGCTACTATTCAAATAAATATAATCAACAACTTGCAATTTCAACAACAATTTACGAATGAGCAAAATATAATTAGATAGTTAAAATGATATATTTTGCAAGTTCTATTTCGTATTTTTTTTTTTTTTTGCAAATAATTTGCGAATAATTTGTATAAAATTTGCGGTCGAATGTACTCTGAACGTTTTGTGTTTTTTACTGATCGTGTTAAGTCCAGCGATTCATCATCATAACGCGCAATTTTTATAAATAAATATATAGAGGTTGTGCGATGCATGTTGGAGATATTTGCGCGTACCACTCAAATATATTTGACCTTGACAAGTAATCAGTTTTTTAAGCAGTAGCTAGGCTGCTAGAACTCAATTCAACTGATTTAAACGTTGAGTGACACTCAACAATAAAAGCAACAGCGGGGACAATGCGTTATTGAAGTGGAGCAAGTATGTGCGCAGATACAATAACATATTACATGTGTTCATATCTAAAACATATAACTTGGGGTAATTTTTTACATGTTTTGAAAGATTTATAATTATTTGAAGTAAATATTTAAGCAAGTATTTTTGTTACATTTTAAACTTTATCCTAAGTTATAATCAATACAGTTGCACAATCACAGAAAAGACACACCCAACTTTATTGCCAATACTTAACTACCAGCCTTTTGTAATAGTGAAAGCTTTCAGTTTTAGTGCACAGCGGCACGAGCTATAAACAAAATTGGCTCTAGTACTGCGTTAAATGCTTAACGGAAGTTCAATGAAAGCAAAAAATCTTTTACGAAAATCAATAAAGCATAATTGACGCTTGATCGAACGAACTTAACTTCGAGTCTAAAAGTTAGCGCGCGGCAGATCAACGCAATAATGACGAAATTCTTTGTATCTGTATAGGTAGAAATAAGTATTTTTGAAGAAATATTTGTTTTTTTTTTTTATGGTTCAAGTGGCTATATTAATGATGGATTGTTTGCATAATCATTTGTTTGGATATAACATTTTCATTATAGATACAACGCAAAAAAAAACACAACTTAAAATACAAGTTTGTAGATATGTATGTAAATACAATAATTGATTGCTTAGGAATGCTACAAAAACAAAAAAAATTTGCTTAGGAATTTATTGGCATAAATTAAGTTTTAGCAAAAAATCTTTATAAAGAGGGGTGTTTGATAAATTTATCGCAAATAATCTTAAAATAACACTTATTAAAGCAAACAAGTTATATTGCTATTCATTGCCAGACTGCGCGAGTCAGATTGTCTGACTTGGTGTAAGAGTGAGATCGATTTTTGGAACTAAACGCTGATTCCACTGAAGGTGTGCAAATAAATTTGAGGCCAATTGAAGTTAAAAATAAATTTAACATGTTGTAATCAAAATGTTGGTGTTGTCGTCTGTAAAACATGCTCTTTTTTTAATACCGGATCTGTTCACGAGCTCAGCAAGTTACATTTGGCTGTAAGTCATTAAGCGATACTTTGCCATATTTAGATATTTTTTGTATCGATACGCTTTATGGTTGTATTTTTATGTAATCAATTAATCGCATGCGATGTGCGTAGATGATAATAATCCATAAGCGTGTGTGTATGTGCGTGAGTGCATGTGTAAAATATTGTTATGTTAGGCTGAAAAGTATTCTGTTCAAAGTTGATTTTATTGACATACATGAGTGAACATCAAACAAAATTTATAAGATACATTTTAGAGGAAAATTTTAAACTGGGAGCCAATATTTTTATCGAGTTCAGATTAACTCTAACTGCCCACTTTTGGAACTCTTCTTACTTGTTTTTTTTTAAAGTCTCTACTCTCTTTATATTTTGGTCTATCGCTACCTCTATTAGATGCAGTATTCACATGTATAACTGTGCGTGCATCTGCATCTGCATCTGTATCTGTATCTGTATCTGTATCTGTATCTGTATCTGTATCTGTATCTGTATCTGTATCTGTATCTGTATCTGTATCTGTATCTGTATCTGTTTCTGTATCTGTATCTGTATCTGTATCTGTATCTGTATCTGTATCTGTATCTGTATCTGTATCTGTATCTGTATCTGTATCTGTATCTGTATCTGTATCTGTATCTGTATCTGTATCTGTATCTGTATCTGTATCTGTATCTGTATCTGTATCTGTATCTGTATCTGTATCTGTATCTGTATCTGTATCTGTATCTGTATCTGTATCTGTATCTGTATCTGTATCTGTATCTGTATCTGTATCTGTATCTGTATATGTATCTGTATCTGTATCTGTATCTGTATCTGTATCTGCATCTGTATCTGTATCTGTATCTGTATCTGTATCTGTATCTGTATCTGTATCTGTATCTGTATCTGTATCTGTATCTGTATCTGTATCTGTATCTGTATCTGTATCTGTATCTGTATCTGTATCTGTATCTGTATCTGTATCTGTATCTGTATCTGTATCTGTATCTGTATCTGTATCTGTATCTGTATCTGTATCTGTATCTGTATCTGTATCTGTATCTGTATCTGTATCTGTATCTGTATCTGTATCTGTATCTGTATCTGTATCTGTATCTGTATCTGTATCTGTATCTGTATCTGTATCTGTATCTGTATCTGTATCTGTATCTGTATCTGTATCTGTATCTGTATCTGTATCTGTATCTGTATCTGTATCTGTATCTGTATCTGTATCTGTATCTGTATCTGTATCTGTATCTGTTTCTGTATCTGTATCTGTATCTGCATCTGTATCTTTATCTGCATCTGTACCTGTATTTGTACCTGCGTCTTTATCTGTATCTATCTCACTAACTCTATATCATTCTTTATTTTATTTCTACGTTTGTCTAATTCTTGTTTTTTTCTGTTTGCTTCTTTTGTTTCTATTTTTACTTCTCTCTCCATGTTTCTACCTATGATTTTGTATTTCTGTTTTTTTTTTTATTGGTATTTTTATCTATAACTTATCCATATCTGTATTATTGCATACATCATTTTATTTATTTCATCACTTGTTTTCGTTATAGAAATTCAAAATATAAATTATAGAACGTATACTAGAGCGTAAAACTAGAGCATATCACTTAAACTACCCTATTTTTGACCCCGCCTCAATCGTTAGATATTTGAAAGACATTTACTGATACTGATACTGATACGAATGAGAATGAAAATAACAAAATGTTTAATTGGCAAACAACAAATCTTTCTAAGAAACGAACTCTTCCTCCTTTAATTGGAAACAGTTCAAAACGCCGAACTACTTCAGACATTACTGCTAGTACATCGAATGGAAACAGATTTGCCGCTCTCGACAATGATAATGAATCAGCAGAGAATAACAACAGTCAAATAGGCGGTATAAAACCGCCACCAATATTTATTCCTAATGTTAATAATATTAATAATATGATAACCAACTTTTGTACTATAATTTCTAAAAAAGATTTTTCTTATAAGTCCCTACGAAAGACATTTTCGAAAAAAATATATTTTTTTTTTTTAAAGTGGTCCCTATGGTGCTATTTTGGTTTTTTCGTTATATCTTCGGTGTTCGATCCGGAAGATTTTATATCTGTGTGTTTGTTGGTGTCATCCAAATATTTTCTGATGATTTTTACCTCAAATGTTTTTTTTTTCGACTGATTACGCAATCGATCTTCGTTCCTACCATATTATCCTGCTTCAAAAGGTCCAACAAATTAAAGCTTTGTAAAAATCATTATAACCATGAGAAGAAGTGAAATCGAAAAAAATGGATTTAAGAAGCACTTCCGACGTATTTTGCAAAGAATAACACTTTGTATCATAATAAAATTTTTTTTAATTTTCCAAATCGGAAATTCGGATTTAAGATTTCGGATTTCAGGTGGCTGTAGCGGTCACGTCATATCAAAAAGTAAATGGGTCTTTTTTAGTGATCAACAAACACAGATATAGAAGATTTTATGTGCGTGAATATAAAAAAAAAAAAAAAATATTTTTTTTCGAAAATGTCTTTCAAATATCTAACGATTGAGGCGGGGTCAAAAAAAGGTATATTTTTCTGCCATACAAGGTGAAACGGTTTAATGTACACAGCTCTCTTGCTATGTCCTAGGTTATCCTACTTACTGAACAAGAGTTGACGTCAATCTTTGCTATTCCCTTTTGAACTTACTCTTTCTTACATTGATGTACGCGGCACTCTCATTCACAAATGCAAGAATTAACTATCAACTCTTGACAAGTGCAAGCGGGGGCTATCAGTAGTTTATTCCTATCCTTGTTGTTAAATATCTCTTTCTATATTCCTATCCATTTCTATATTCCATATCTCTGTCTATCCTTGTCTCTTTGTCTGACACAAAATTATTAATCTCTTTTTATATTATCCTTATCTCTTTACATTTTCTTATTAGTCATTATCTATTTTTCTTTGTGGTAAATTTTTCATTCTTCTTTTTAGTAGGAATAACAAGCGAAAAAAAATTTGTTTTTTTTTTAATTTTCAATCTATAGGTCTCTTTCCAGCTCTTAAGTAATTACTCAAGAAAAAAATTACTTATAATTCTTTAGTGTGTAAAAGTATAAATTCAGTGTCGACGCTGTTACTTTTTAATGAAAAAAGTAGCGAAACAGGAAAAATTTTTCTTACGAGCTGAATTCTCTTTTAAGTAATTTTGACAAATGTTTTTTTAATGAAAATATGCTTTACTCAAGGAAGCTGGAAGCAGACCTTATATCGACAATATTCCGGTTATTTCCTTGAAGACAAAATTATTTTGTTTTCATTATTTTGATTTTAGACGTTTATATTATCTCTCTTATATAGTTATTTATAGTTATTTAATTTTGGTTTATTCATTGTCAATTTTAAATTTGGTTTTTAAATGTAGATCTATAAAACAATGTAACGTTAAAGACCACATAAAACTAATTACATCTTCAAAGCAACAACATTTGGAAGAAGAGCTTGTTAACATCAAATGCATGTGTTGAGGCCATCTTTAATGTACACGTACACGAATTTGTTGGTTTCATGGAATAATTTCGATATACTTATTCACAGGATTATGCGTTTGAGTGTAACGTTACAGGAAAAAAAAATTGACCATATTCTAATTTTAATATTTTTATAAATATTTCAATCTTCAAATTTGTGTTAATTTAAATGTCTTTTCTTATTGTTCTCATTTTTTTCTTTCTAAAAACTCTACTCCGAATATTGCGAATTGCAACACTTCGAGCAGTTTTCTAACTTGACAACATTTTCACTCTTCGCATTTCTTCTTTCTAATACTAATATTTTGATGTATTTACAACAACGGGTTTTGCCAACGTGACCAACCAACCTATTCGTCATACAACTCGTTCATTTCTATTTGTGGTTTTTTGTTATTCTTATTATTATTCTATTGTTATTCTTTTCTCTTTCATTTCGTTTCGCTGTTAAGTATGATTGTTTTCATGCTTTTGTGCAGGTATTTTAAAAAGTATTTTTAATGAGTGAATAACTCACTCTATCGCACGCTATATCGTCTAAACCGGCTGTCTCACTCATTTGTGTAGGTTAGTAGTTGAAAATTAAAAACAACAATAACAGAATAACAATAGTTTTAAAACGTCATGAATTCAAAGGAATTGAAATACTTTTTTCTGGCAGAGATCACGAGCAGCAACTTTTTGTGCTGCTGATGTCAGTGATTATGATGATGATGATGATGATGATGATCAACGTTTTATATACAGTCATATTTTTATACCTGTATTTTTTAATTTTGTTTTTTTTTTTTTTGTTTTTTTTGCTGCATCACGTCGTCACGTTATCTAGTGTCTAGTTTAAAGTTTATATTTTTTTATCTTTCGCTGGTTTTGCAAATATTTCACATGCCATTCATTATTTATTTATTATTTTATCATCGTTTTTATTAACCAACAAACCAGCAAAATTAATAACTTTATTATAAAATTCGAAACGAAATGCGAATTCTTTGAACTTCGTTATAGCGCACAAATACATACGTCATATTAAGAACAGTTATCAATATTATTTCAGAACTCGTAACTTATACTCGAATAAAAGTTATTTAAATAAAATTTAAAAAATTTATATTTTGTCATTGTCAGAGACATGAGACTTGAACTTAGAGCTCTAGCATGCAAATCAGATACTCATACCAATAGACTTGCAGCTGATACTCATACCAATAGACTTGCACAATTAACTTGACATTTCAAGTAACATCATATCTTATTGAAATAATGATACATATTCACTAACGAACGATTTAACGAATTCGTTGTACCTTTGTTGGTAAATAAGCTAATAAGTTCGTTATCGATGCTGAATTATTAGCGAAGTGATGAAAGGAATTCGTTGCTGTTTTGTGCAAATTTGGTTGGTTTGTTGGGTATTCTTATTATTATTATTATTGTTGTTGTTGTTTATAAGCATGAGCAAACAATGCGTTTTTACTTTTTCTGACTACGCTTTTTATTATAGTCCATTTTTTATTTTATTTTTTTACTTTTTTCTTGTTTTCCTGATAAACTTTTTTGTGTCGGCCTTATTTCTTATTATCACATGAGCGTAAATTTATGGCTGCTGTTGTGTTCGAATATGTTTGCAATAAAATTGCAAGCAATTAAATAATAATAATTGTTACCTTGTTATTATTGTCATTTGAGCCATGCATCTGCGTTAATTGCTGTGCAATTAAATATGTATCTAAATATTTGTTTTCAATCCATACCACTGCATTCAATTTTATCAATCAACAATTATTGATTTTTTTATATTTACGCAGCTATTTTTTTACTGCTATTTTTCTTGACATTGCTGACAATATTTGTTCTGTGTGTGGAACTTTGTCGACTGTTCTCCCAATTACCTTCTCATCGTAATGCTATTGTTATTGTGCTGCTATTGTTTAATAACTATTTTAATTTTTGATGCCTTAATAATTAGCTTTTATCACATCCGCATATTTACTATGAGAAGTTGTTACTTATTATGGGTATAATAGACCGGATCGAAATTTAGATTTCGCCGGTCGGGGTCTCAAAAGTTAGAGGAACTCATTAAAATGATTTCTGCATACTTTTTTTTCAAATCGGAGAAAAACCGCCGAAGCAATTTTGATTCTCCTGAAGATACTTTTTGGTAAAAAAAGCATGTTTTTTGCTTGTCACTTTTTATTTTTCACAGAACGCATACCCACACCTGCTAAAGTATTAAATTTCTTACTTATACCAATATTCTGATATTCAAAAAATTGAAATTTTTGATATTTTTAAAAAGAAATTTTTTAAAACCGCTTTAAAAGACACATTTTTTTTTTTCTAGATTTACGTGAAAGTGTTATGGTTGGAAAGGTATTTAGTTCTTCTTTCTTTCTGTGTATCGCTTTAATCAAAGCTGTTTTCAAAAACTGACAGAATGTGAGAAATCGACTTTAGAAATCTGATAAAATGAAATATTTCTTATTCATACAAACAATTTATTTCATTTGTTCACTGCTTTGTCGTTCAGTTTTCGATAATTTTTTTTTTTAATCACATAGCTTTGATTAAAGCAATACACAGAACGAAAAAAGAACTTAATACCTTTCGAACAATAACAATTTCACGTAAATCTAATAAAAAATGTGACTTTTATAGTAGTTTCAAAAAAATGCCTTTTTAAAAATAGCAAAAAATTCAATTTTTGGTGGTCAATAAGAGTTATAATGAAACAAAATTTCAAACAAACAATTCTTTTATGTCAAAATGTTAGTATGAGTAAGGAATTTAATATTTAAGAAGATGTGGGGTTTGTTGATTCACTTTTTGGCTTATTTTTCATCTCAGTATTAATAACTATTCTTGATGCCCGTGAATTTTTTATATCAGGTTATATCAATGTCGACAAGAAATAACAGCTAAAGTCAAGTTAGGACAAATTAAGGTTAATACTTTCATTGCATTCCTCGAAAATAAAGTGTTTGATGCTATCCAATCTAAACAGAAAAAGTCGTTCCCTGATTTAAGTTAGCGATTTTAATCTTTAATTTAAAAATACTCTCCTGAAAACCTTCAAAATGACTAGCAATTATTCCTTGTCGTCATAGATATAAATGTTGGTAACTAAACTCATAAAGTAGTTTACGTTTCACTTAAACATGTTCTTGAGATTCATGCATTTTTGTCACTACTTTCATGAACTGTTCTTGTTCTCCTCGTATTTGTACACGCATTTTATTCACAAAAATAATGAATAATTCATGTTGCTTTGCCTTTTTTATGGAATTTATGAAATATTTTATTGGTTTATATGTCTTGTAGACACACTTTATGAATATTTTGTACATTAATATCAAAAAAAAAGTTCATTTGACACGTGCAATTGTTTACTGTATCAGCGTTTCATAGCGATCATGTAAAAGTGCATAAATATTGTGTACCTTTTTGATTCAGTGTTGGTTGATATATTAAGTAAACAATTTTTGTTTTTATTTTTAAAAAATTTTCATAACACGAAACAAGAAAGTAAATTTTCAATTTACAAAGTAATTTTAGAAAGTAATCGTAATCATTAACACTTGGAAAAAATCATAACAAATTGATAATGTTTACGCTAATGGCTCAAAAATAATAGGGGAACCATATGACATGGCAAACATAAATCATAAATCTATAAATCTGATAAACGTTAAGTAACTTATTAATATAAAAAAAAAAAAATACATTCTTAGACAACATTTTAATTAAGTGTGCGGTAAGTTTCTCTTTTCTTAACTTCTGCTTAGTTTAAATTGCTTTGTTACTTTCAATTAAAAAAAAAAAAAAAAAAACAAACCACAAACAAAACATTTTATCATTACAAAAGAAGTGAAAACAACACAGGAAATCAATTAGAAATAAAAGATCAACACAAAGCAAGCATTTTATGTAGATCATGAACTTGGAAACTGAACTTGAAAGATGAATTTTGTCGTTAGTAGTATAGAGAGATGATAAACTGACAAAATTCAGTGAATTAGAAATTTTTCGAAATAAAATTTTTTTAATTTATGCACGACAACCAGACTTTAAATTATGCGAACGGATATTTATATCAATCACTTGAAAATACAATTCATAGACAAAGTAGAGCCAAGTATTAAACCAACAAAACGAATTCATAGCGCCTAAAGCTATTTAAAGCTATAGACTTATATGGGAATATTTATTAAGAGTTCAACAAAGTTTATTGCCGACCTAAACGCACGAATATCTGATCAACAACAACCACTTGTTAAAATTAACATACATATACATAGCTAATGATGACTAACTGTTCTCTGACATCTGTCACTTACTGTATTGTTACTCATTTCGAACAATTAACTGTCATATTATATTTTTAATTATAATTATTATTGTTCTTTTAAGCGTTTAATTTACGCCATAAAAATGATTGCCTCTGTCTGGTTATTCAGCTGGAATGCAACAGAGAATTCAATGAACGAATTTTTATGTTTCATTTGTTTATGCCATATATTTAGACAATATCAACAGATGTTTTTCGAACTTGATAATGATGCGCAGCGAAGAAGAGAAGAAACTTTATTGCTTTAAATATGGCGTTGTTTAACTTTTTTACGACTTAGGCAAATAAGACTGAAAATATGTAAATTAGTTGAATATTTCACAATAATTCACAGCTGGCAATACTTTTTCATTTATTTCTTTATGCGCTACAATCTTTTGAACTGCTTAAAGTTTGCCGCCACTGGATTTAAATAAATATATTTAATTGAGGTTTATTTAAAAAGTTCATTTTCTCAACTTAAACTGAAAGTTTATTGAAAATTCTGAAAAACTCACAGCTGGCAGATTTTTGTTTTTTTTATATTTCTTAAAATATATATTATTTTTTAAAAGTTGAACTGTGAGTGGAGTAAATGTACAGTTTGCAACACAATTCAAAGTAACAAAATATAAATTAATTTTTGTTTTAGTATTTGTAGAAGAAGAATATTAAGGCATAAGTTCTCTTCACTACTTTTGATAATCTTTCGAAGTTTTCTGTTTTACATTTCAAGTGTTACAATAAACAAAATAATTTAAAATATTCTATAAAAATTGAGTTCATCACTTACGCAAAAGCTTCCTGTGTTAATGATTTTGTAGTGTTCATTATTTTTTTTTTTTTTTTGTTTAATTTACTCACCTGCAAAAAATAGAAAAAGAAAAAAACACAGATTAATTTTTTATAAGCACACAATGTAATAAATATTCAATAGAATGGCAACAATTGATCTCCGTTACGAAAACAAATTTTAAAATCAAATAATTTGTATGCTATGAAGCACACCTCAGGCTTGATTTATGTCAATTAGTCATAAGCACTGACTGACAATGTAGACAGTAAATACTAAATAAAATAGCAAATAACTTAGCAATGATTCAGCCCGTAATTTACATGAATTAAACTAATTGCGAGTTATTTTGTGGTGATAGAAAAAAAAAAAAAAAACAATATTTTGATGGCGAAGAATTTCAGAAATATGGTCAGACAAGCAAATAAATGTAGCACGTGGCAGATAAAAACTTAGTCATCACTTATTAGAGATTATATTGGAACTGATAAACATCAATATCATATCAATATCATATCAATATCATATCAATATCATATCAATATCATATCAATATCATATCAATATCATATCAATATCATATCAATATCATTTCAATATCATATCAATATCATATCAATATCATATCAATATCATATCAATATCATATCAATATCATATCAATATCATATCAATATCATATCAATATCATATCAATATCATATCAATATCATATCAATATCATATCAATATCATATCAATATCATATCAATATCATATCAATATCATATCAATATCATATCAATATCATATCAATATCATATCAATATCATATCAATATCATATCAATATCATATCAATATCATATCAATATCATATCAATATCATATCAATATCATATCAATATCATATCAATATCATATCAATATCATATCAATATCATATCAATATCATATCAATATCATATCAATATCATATCAATATCATATCAATATCATATCAATATCATATCAATATCATATCAATATCATATCAATATCATATCAATATCATATCAATATCATATCAATATCATATCAATATCATATCAATATCATATCAATATCATATCAATATCATATCAATATCATATCAATATCATATCAATATCATATCAATATCATATCAATATCATATCAATATCATATCAATATCATATCAATATCATATCAATATCATATCAATATCATATCAATATCATATCAATATCATATCAATATCATATCAATATCATATCAATATCATATCAATATCATATCAATATCATATCAATATCATATCAATATCATATCAATACTATATCAGAAAATTTTGAAACCACGATAAAACAATTGCACTCAAAATATTTCATCAAATAATTAAACAAAAAGTGCAACACTAGCCACACTTTTCACTTGAATTGCTTGTATTTTTGAGTAACCGTTGAACACACCTGTAGTCAAGTCATCGTAGAATGTCGCCGAACCCAGCTTATCAGACAAAGTGCAGTCATTGTTTGTTGTTGTTATCAGTAAATAAATATTTTAGCACAACAACTACAACAAAGAATGTGTGTTAAAAAACAAAGCAAAACGCAATTCCACTGAAATGTAAAATATGACGAAGAGGGAGGGGCAGCAGCACACATAAATAACACTCAACTTAAAGATTATATCGTACAACTATTTTTCATTCAATATCGCCAACTTACCAAAACTATAAAATAAAATAAGGGTTCATCTGGAAAATAAAATATGACCAAAAGTATGACACCCAAAACTGAATGTTTTTGGTTAGTTTTTTATGCCACACTTTATACTCGTACAGTTAAATTTAACATGTGTGTGTTTGTGATTTGATTAAAGTTCAAAGCAAAAAGGCGCGCCATGCGACAGACACAGACAAAGGCAAAGGATCGACAGCTTGTCATCCGCTTGATGGTCCCGCCGACAAGCAAAATAAAATCTTGATTAGGTTTTTTTATAAATTTTATGCGTTGTAATGCGATGCTAGACGCCGCATAAAAGAACGCACGCATCATGAATATAAAAAAAAAACCACACACAAATACCGAAACGTGAAACGGAAAAATCAATAAAATTCATACAAATAATGGGAAGAATATTTAAATGAAAAGAGCATGTTCATATAATGTAGTAGCTAGCGAATGTACACAATATAAGGGCGGTAAACGAGGCAACATATTGTTGATAAAGCGTGATATAAGCTATGGAATGTCGTATAAAGCCGGCGAATACAAAGCATTTATTTTGATAATGAAAATAATTGGGTTACATACAAAGAGCTGAGAGACAAGAAGCAGCAGATAAGATAAAATGAGCCATACTTAAGAATGTCGCAACAGCTGTTCAGAGAACATATTTTCTAAATGATTTTTGAACGCAAATTTTACAAAATAACGCATCTAAAAATCAAATCTTAAAAATATTTGCGAAAACTGCGATTAAGGGCATTAAAACACATGTTTACATAATTAAAATAAACCTTAAAGTTTGACATCACAGAAATAATTTCATTTTTTGCAAAATTTTTTACTTTCAATGTTCAATAATATTTTTCCATAATTATTAGCAATATTAGTTTTTACAACACTGTTTTACTTTAAGTATTTTTTTCACCACTATTTTGTTTTGTGTTTTTATTCGCTTCATTAGTTTTTTGTAAACAACAACAAGATTTTGTCTCGTTATCAGCTGTTAATAAAATGTAAATATTTTCTGACAAGTTTTTAATTGGATTTGCTATGAAATATGAAAACAAAACGATTTGTTTTCAAACCAAACAATATTTATCTGTTTGATTTGTTTACTGCGCAAAAACGCTATTTAAAAAATATTTTACATGTTTCCGTCTGAAAACATAACACAAAATTATGCATATATGAGATCAAATGAAAAATTATTAAAAGTATTTTACTTGTGCTGCCAACTTAAGTTTGAACTTGATTTCGAACTTGACTTCGAACTACCTTTTGTGCTTGATTTCGAATGGCACTTACAATTTTACTTTAACTTTTACTTTGAATTTAAGTAAGAAAAACCAGGGACCGTACCGGTTATGGTTTTTATCAAAAAAGTCAAATATTAACTGTTGTTTTTTAACTTTTATGTTTTCCGTCAAAAATAAAAGTTATTTTGTGCCTTATATTTTTTCGTGCAAACATAACAGTTACTTTTGACTTTTATTTTATCGGTCAAAAATAACAGTTATTTTCTGCCTTTTATTTTTTCGGTCAAAAATATCAGGCAATTTGTGTTTTTTCAAAGGCCATTTTAAAAACAAAAAAACTATCGATACCATTATTTTGGTCTCATCGGTGATCACGTTTTACATATGGTATCAAAAGTTTTTTAATCGGACAAGCGGCCTTCAAAAAAACACAGATTGCCTGATATTTTTGACCGAAAAAATAAAAGTCACAAAATAACTGTTATTTTTGACCGATAAAATAAAAGTCAAAGATAACCGTTATTTTTGTCTGAAAAAATAAAAGGCAAAAAATAACAGTTAATTTTTAACTTTTATAGAATCAGTCGAAAATTTAAAAGGCTCTAAATATTCGTGAAGCTGAGGCCATTTGTTTCATAATGGTATATTTGAAAATGTCCTTCGACAATTTGTTCATTGTGTCTTTTTCATTCGAAAATTATAAAATAACAGTTATTTTCGGTCCCTGAGAAAAACACTTTTTAGTTGTTCTTTAAAAGTAATTTGTTATATGAATTTCAAGTCTGACTTCGAACATGTTTTTGAAATTGTGTTTATTTCACTAAAAATTTATCTTCGAACTTTAATTTTCAATTTTAACTGCAAGTTGACTCAAGTTTTGACTTTGAATTTTACTTTGATTTTGATATTGAACTTGACTTTAAACTTATTTACGAATTTGACTTAAATTTGTTCGATTTTACATTAAGTTACAGTTCAAGTTTACAATTTTAATCGTGAGTAATTTATCTGCATTATTTTGACACTAGTAAAAAATTGGTGATTTCACTTCCCCTAGGACGCCTAGTTCTAGTTCTGCTTCAATCTACTTTCTTTGTATTCAACTGTCGAATTTAACGTGGAGATGTCATAGGAAGGGGTCAATTGCTTCCTTTTACATTCCTCTGCCCTGGCAACTTCACTTGTTCTATATGGAAAGCTTATTCGCTAGTCAGAAATATAGAAAGCACAAAACCTAGGCATTGTGAAATGAATATTCATTTGAAGTTTTTGTACTCATATGATTGAATGAAATTGAAAAGCCTCATTAGTAATGTGTTTTCAAAATTCTTGCTATGAATTATTCAGTCAGTCATTAGTCAGCAGAACAAGTTTATAGACTTATTTTTTTAACCTGACTCAAATTCAACCTTTAGTCACTGCAGAAAGTAAATTACTCTTTGAAATTGACAACGAATTTGAAATCAAATTTGTCTTTAAATTTGACTTCGAACTTGACTTAAAAGTATCTTTGAAAATATTTTTTTTTTTTTTTTTTGAAAAAAATAAAATTCGTTGAATCAAAAAATTGGACATCTAAGAAAATCGTGTTTCTTAACATCAATTTGTGATTTTTCTGTTTATATCCTGCTACGGCTTTAATTTGCTTAATCATTTATATCTTGGCTTTAGCGAGAATTACACGTCAAGAAATTTTTTCATGCAATTATCTGTGCGATAATTTACCGCACTCGTCACATTGAAATTTTTCTTTTCTTATAGAAAGTTGTACGAATTCTTGTTGGCAATGTTTAGAATAATTCACATAGCTTTGTGTGGTTTCTGCTCACACAGCATTGCCGTAGAACTTTTTGTTGCCATCAAAGTCAGACTGAGCTTCAAGGTCACAAGCTAGTTTGTATTCATTAGAAATAATGTCCTTGTCATTCTTATAGATATTTATTTTTATTCCCTATTGTGGAAGTAGATACATGACGTAAATGAGTATTTTTTACAAAAAAATTGTAATCCCTGCAACGTCTTCTACATTTCTTACAACATACAATTGTATTTTGAAGATATGTTCTGCTCTGGTATGTGTCCGAATAAAGCTTGAATGTTTAATACTAAGAAAGCTTTTAAGTCATTTTAAATTTTATGCCTGTTTAAAGATATAAATTAATACTTTAAACAAATTTAATTCCATGTATGACAACTGCATTAAGACGGAAAAAATATACAACTCTTTAACAACACAAAAAGATTTTGCCACTTACAGTTCTGCATTACAATAGGAACAGCGACAAACCTGTTCGTAAACCAGGTCGTATGCAAGGCCTTTTAAGTGCTTGTCTTTGCAATAGTATTAGGAAGAAAAACAAACTTAAAATATTTAGGTAAAAAGTAAAAATTCAAAGCATTCAGCTACAGTTTAAACAAAATTTAAGTTGATTTTATTTTATTTCAATTCATTTCAGTAAAGAAATCGGCATTTTACTAACACGCTTACAACTCTTAAAAAGCATTATATTGTTATACTTTAAAAAGCTTCTCGAATAGAACAACGTTTGCGAAAGTCAACGCCCCAACAGCTTACAAAAAAGTTTTGAAAAGGCTTAACAGCATCCTTTCCATTGATCCATGGATTGCAGTGGCGTAGCGAGCATACCTGGCGCCCGGTGCAAAACAATTTTTTGGCGCCCCCAATGAAATAATGAAAAAAATTATGATATATTATATATATTTTTTAATATTTAGTACAAATAATTATAATACACTTATAACACTATGCGTCAAAATCAGGTTCTGTACACGACAGTTTATTATATTTTGTTATAGATTTAGGGTCTCTTAAGACGAAAATCGCAAAAAAAGTTTTTATAGTTAAGCCTAGTAGGGTAAACTGGGGTACCCTTGACTTTGGTGCACATTTGACTGACGTTTTCGGTATGAATGAACCGTTATTTTACAATAATTTGTTTTATAAATTTTGCATCATTGTATTTCAGTAATCGTCACGAAGTTTGACGGTTCTTGCATTACATGAAGAAAAGTAACAGAAAATTTCTTGTGGTAACTGTTTTCCGGCACTGATGCGTAACGACTTCCTGACCGAGTTATAAAAGTTAATCAAAGTACCTTTTACAAAAGGTAAAAACTATTTATGTTTTTGAAAATATAAGTGAATTTCAATAAAACTAAATATAAACTAAAAAAATTTAAAAAAAGAATCCGAGATCATTTGGGTACATTTGACATTTTTGATTGGGGTACTTTTGACAAATGTTAGTTGTACGATTACAAAGATCGAGTAACATCGACATGTTACCAATTCATTTAAAAGTTTTTTAATATATTTCTAAATTGGTTTTAATAAAAAAGGTGATTTCAAACATCAGAATAGGAATATCATTAGCCGAAGAAATAAAAGGACATGAAGAGAACAAAACGTTGGTTAACGAATGAAGAATGAAAGTCTAAGGATATGAGTAATTCTGAGCTTTGATTCTTTTGGGTTGTTTCTGATGATTTGTTTGATTCTTTTGGGTTGATTCTGTTGGGTTGGGTTGTGATTCTAGCCTTATTTTTTCCCAAGTATTCAGCCACTTCACTTTTAAATTATTTTTTATATAGAGCATTAACGTCAGTGGAATTCCCAAAAGCGTTAAAGACACTTGTGGTTATCGTTAACCTAACCTGTTAACTCGTATCCATAACATCTTTGCTAGCAATGTTTATTCCTAACTTTGACAGTTAGTTAAAGATAACTGTTGCTTGCTTAACTACTCGCTAACTGAAATAATAAAGTTTATATTTTTTTAATTCAATTAAGTAAATTTTACTATATTTCATTTTGACATCAATTGTATCGAACTGATCATGTTACATTCGATATTTTAATTCCATTCTACTCTTACAAACGCGAACTAAAGATATATTGAATTTTTGTATGAATAAGGCTGGTCTATTTTGAGAAGTAAAGCATGACTTTCTCAAAATTTTCAATTTCTTCACAACAAAATATTTGTCAGAATTTTCAAGCAACAAAAAAATGAATGTTGCGAGTGAAATTTCACGCAAACGGACAGAGTACTAGGATTTACGTGTTTTTTAAAGATTTTATAAGATTTATAAGATTTTTAAAGTTTTTCTCACTTTTTTCAAATAAAGTCGCATATGTGGAAATATATCTTGTACAGTTCTTGTTCAATATTAATAATCACGCTAAGCCGAATAAAATTTCTAATTTTTTTCATGTTTGTTCAACAAATTTTTACATTTGGATGAGTAGTTTTTGCGCTATTATAATTCATAAAAAATCGAAACTATTTTAATTTTTAGTGGAGCTACCGCCGAAAGAAATGCGTGCAAAAATACGGTCAGGAGATGCATTTGAGTGAAGACGCTACAATTCGACATTTTACTGTATTTTACATATTTTATTCAATTTTACACTGATTGATACATTGTTTCTGAAATAGTTATAAGTATTTGAAGTGCTACTCTCAGGTTTGGAAAAACATCTTATTTTTTAAAATGGAAATTCTGTTTCATTAAATCTGTTTTATAAAACTCACCCAAATTTTTACAATTCTTTTCAAGATCGTTGTACGGATTATCCTTTCTTAATAAATTTTCAACGTCCAGTAAATACCAAAATTTGGAATTAAGGTCCCTTGTCGTGTAAATTGGGAACTTATTTCCTGATGCAGACGATCAAGAACGCTCTTCATAACGCCAGATTTTTCACTTTCTGCGGAAAGGCCATATCTCGAGTTAATTCTCCGCGCATTTGTCGGTGACATTATATACGGATTGTTGTATCGATTCCCCATTTTTTACCAAGATTTTTAGCCGTTTCGATAATTTTTTCATATATCTCGCTACGAATTTCTGCAAGTTCAGTCGCCAATAATTTGAGATCATGGAACGCTTCTTTTAACTTAATTTTAGGACCTTGTAATCTGAGCTGCCTCTTTAAACTTAATTTTAGGACCTTGTAATCTGAGCTGCACACGGTCAATTCTCTTAGAGTTCATGCCAGAATTGGACTAAAGTTATGATATTTAAATTCGGTTTAAGATAAAGATTGCAGCATTTCTGGTGTACCACTTGTGGCAGTATTTTCATCTGCTAATTTTTCTTATAGTTCTACGTATTATTCCAGTCCCTCGACAATAACGCTAACTGCTTGCGCTCTGGCGCTCCATCGTGTTTACAGATTCTTTAACCGATTTTTTAAAGCATTTTTAACAGTTTCCATCGTAATATTGAACGTGAGAAAAAGAGAAGTATGTTATCAATTATTCCAAAACATGTTACAAAGATTGAATCTTGGTTAGCTGTAGTAACTCCTACTAATGTGTGGTTATCACAATTTACAAATGTTGCCTTATTATTTTTCTATTATTCTTTATGGAACGCCAGATATGTGATTTGACATAAGGGCACCATTATCATAGCATTGTACCCTACAGTTGGCTAACTTAATTATTGAATTAATTAATTAAAACAAATTTTTTTGCAAAATTTTGTTTGTCTTGAGTATGATTTGGCGCCCTCTGCGAGTGGCGCCCGGGGCATGATGACACCCCCTGCCCCCCCCTCGCTACGCCACTGATGGATTGCTTTGTTTCTTCGCTTGTATAAACATGACGTCGATATTGTTCAATAAAAGCTATCGTCCTTATTACAATGCATTTCCAATCAACTGAATTCGTATTACTGTAACCTATTAAATACTAAAACTCTTTTCTTCTCTTGAAAAAAAAAGCCATGCTATAAATAAACGTATCAATATAAATCGATAATCCTTTAACGTAGTTGCAAAACTTTTTGCTTTCATTTGGCTTTCCAAAATGAGAAAAAAAAAAAACAACAAAAAAAAATTAAAATAAACACAAACACATTCTTCAGCTTGCGTGCTTGAACAGCTCATATCGCGTCAAATGTATAGATATGAGCAAAAACAACAAAAACATGCATATCCCGCCTGACAAGCTGCCATAACAACAAAAAGAATCCTTTTAGCAGTTGGCTTTCCATGAAAAAAAAAACAAAAAAAAAAAACAAAAAAAAACATGAAAAAACATGATAAAGTTTTTGGAAGCTACAAAGACAGTGACAGAGATGAATACAACAGCTATGGTAGGAATGAGTGAAACAGCTATAAAAATGTTTATTTTAACTCTTTGTTTAACAATGAATTTTTGGCAATTTTGGCATAAAATAAAAGCTTTCAATAGAAAGGCAGGAAAATGTTTTAATTTTAAAAATAATTTTCGGCTTTGCGGAGCGTTCAAAAGTATTCATCAAATTCTTATATATCGATGGTTAAGCTCACTAAAGTGATAAGTGAAAAATTTCAAACGATCAGGAACGTCGATTTTGTTTTTAAATTTGAATACATCTCAATACAAAACACTTATTTTAACTGTGCACTGACACGTATTCACTGGCTATTTATTTTTAATAAATTTACACATGGTAGATATTATATTGATGGATTGAAATATGCAGTAAGCTTATTTTCGTCAGAAGGTCACTTATCATTTTAGTGCGCTTAACCATCGATATCTTATATATTAAAACGTAAACATTAAAGTTTGTCGTACGCTTTTTTGGTATTAATTAAAACTTAAAATAAATGAAACTTAGATCATTCGAAAGGTTATGTTGCCCAGATGTGCAGAATGGATATATAAATGATATATCTGATAGAGGGGGTTCCCAACCTTCTAAGAGAGAAATTAAATTTTTGAGAAAAAATCAGTTCTTTGATTGATATGAAATTTGGTTGGAGGAGAGTTCTTAAGTTGCTCGAATTTGTATTTTTTTTAAAAGTAACAATTTCTTAAATGTAGTTTTATGCATTCATAAATTGTTAAATTTGTAAAAAAATGTGTTTTGAACTCAAAAATTTGACTTTCCATGTAAATATCTTGGTCGGATTTTAACGGTTTTTCAATTTTTCTAATTTGTTCTAAAAGTTTGTTAAATTTTCTTTGAAATGTGATAAAAACTACATCAAAGCTCAAACCAAAAGTATTTTTAATGAATTTTCTTAATAGTGTCGTTAGTTATTTAGCGTGTGTTTCAACCAAATGCCAAGAGAGAGAAAAAAACTGTCTCAAATTGAATGTTCTAAATTCTGAAGCAAATATCTACGTCATCTGTGAATAGATTTTATTTATTTCTTTTTTGTATTTAAGTCTTATCAGTCAACTTAGAAAAACTTAATACCTAATAATTATATTAGAATAATACCGTTTTTTGTTTGTTTATATTTAAAATATTCCTTTTAAAAACAGACCATAAAATTTGATTTATTCTTAAAATATGGAATAAAAATGATTTTTGTTGTAAAAAAAAAACTCAAAATTGCGTTTTTGATACCCTATGATTTCTTTGACAAAATTAAATTTTTTTAAAATGTTGTTTTTCGTTTTTGAACAAAATAATATTATAAAAAAAATAATTTTTTTGAAGAAAAACCTATTTTCGTCAAAAGGTCACTTATCACTTTAGTGTTCTTAACCATCGATATACAAATTTAGTAAAAATTTAATGATTGTACTTTTTGAATCCATGACCTTTTTTCCAAACATACAATATTTCAAACTTAGTCTACATATGTCACATACATATCCAAATTTTCAGTCAACAAAATCAATTTTTTTCCAAAATATCAAGGTTCCGACAAAGATTCTGGTAGAGAGGAGCAAAAAGAAATAGACGTGTATCGGCGTTTTGAAAATTTTAATCTGAGTTTAATTTATAGGGGTTTTAATTTTTTCTCTTTTTTGCAAATTGTTATGGTGCATCATAATAGGAAATCATGTGATGCTTATATATAAGATCTAGGAAGTGTTTGAGTTATTTATGTTAAAAACTACGAGGGACATTTGTGTGGAACATTTTAACCGTCTAACTATTCAGTGTAGGGGTATTTTTTGCTCTTTTGTAAAAAACGGACAAAAAGACCGATAAAACAGTTCCATAGAGGGTTAAAATATCCCACAAAAATATTTGTGTTAAAATTCTACTATAAACCTATGAATACACTAAAGCTAAAAATTCAGCTTGAACGCAGGAACTAAGTAAAAAATCTGTTAAAATCTGTTTATACGTAGAGAAATTTGAGCTCAAAACAATCACAAACCAATTACTTTTGAGAGTGATTCTGAGCTAAGCTCTCAAGCCATAACGTAATTATTTATCAAAAAATGAACACGCTTATTTTTGGATCATTTATCCAAAAATTAATATGCCCACATGCGTTCAATATGCCCAATTGTCGGATTGTTTATTAAAAAAAATTTATATGCTCATTTCAGCCAAATTTATGTCAAAATATTTCATATGCCAACAAATAAATATAAATACAAAAATTAAGACATTTTATTGAAAAAAAAAAAAAAAAAAAAAACAAAAAAAAGGGTGATAATAAGCATAATAAAAATTATATTTTCACTGTTTCAATAAGATGTATCTGATCCAGGGTACACTGAATAAGGTAGCCGCAACACGGAGAGCGCGACTGCCGCAAATGTCAAAGCGAACTGGTTCAGCTGTTGTTGTTGTTGTTCTTTTTGTCGACAGCCAGTTGATTTTGACACTTTCGGATAAGCGAAAGAGAGCACAGTCAGTTTTGAGGCAACCTTGTTATTCAACCATGATCTGATCCAATTCCGGCAGGAATATTTTTGTATAATTTTTGAATTTATTTTCTGCACTTTTATACATTTTTATATTAACAGGAACAAAAACCAACCGAGAATTACGTCGTTCAATTGATATTTTTTTTTTTTGATGAGCAGAAACAACAACAACAAAATTAATTTTTTTATACTCAGAAAAATATCAACAGTCGACCGCTGTTATTTCAAAACACTGTTAGATTGAATGATTTACGTTTAAGTAAACCATCATCTTTGTTGAATGAACGTTTCAAAGTATTTTCGTTCTTTTTAAAATAATCTGGTGAAATATTTTTGTGTTTTTGTTGAAATGTTCGTCTTTTCTAAGCAATATTTTTTAAATGTGTTTTGCTATATTTATATTATCGTTGCCAATAGCTCAATGGAAGTGTGCTAGACTATCTTGCGGGGGACGTTGGTTAGAACCATGGCTGTGTAAGTATCAAAATTTGTTATTTAATAGTTGAAATAATAATTCTGTCTTATTAATTGATTAGACAAAAATAACCTAATATAAAAAAATATCTAATATATAAAATCAAATGTTTGTCTGTCTGTCTGTCTGTTCCGTATAGGCTCGCGTACCGTTTATCCGATTGAGCTGAAATTTGGACACCGAGTACCTTTTATAGTGAGAAAGAACAAAGGGGGTGTAAAAAATTGGGAGGAAGTATCTGGGCGTGGCACTCTATAATAACTTCTAAACGCCTGGAACGATTTCAATGAAATTTGGTATGAAGGTTCGACTGCGCCCAAGATAAAACATAGGCTATAAAAAATTCCAAAAACTTCCGTAAGAGGGCGCTTTAAGCAGTGTGTTTTTAAGACTTAATTACTCCTAATTTCCTGGACCGATTTCAATTAAATTTGGAACGAAGGTTCGACTGCGCCCCAGATAACATAAAAAAAAAAAAAAAACGAATTGGCCATTTCAGCCCTTGAAAGGACTTTGACCGAACTTCTTATGATCAATTGTGTTGTGTGTGTTATTCAATGTTTACACACAATTAACCGAGAACTGGACCTACATGTTTTATGCCGACTCCGAAGGGCTAAAGTTTATGTTCTCAAGAAGCTTTAGCTTTAGAAGAAGCTGCAGAGAGTTGGTAACCGATCAGAAAAATGTTTTATTGAAAAAACTTTTCGCCGCGACTGGGGATCGAACTCGGGCTTCGAGCGTGCTAAGCCACACACTTAACCTACACCACGATAACATAGGCTATAAAAATTCAAAAGACTTCCGTGAGGGGGCGCTTTAAGTAGTGCGTTTTAAAGACTCAATAACTCCTAAACACCTGAACCGATTTCAATGAAATTTGGTATGAACGTTCAACTGCACCCAAGATAAAACATAAAATATAAAAAATTCCAAAGACTTCCGAAAGAGGGCGCTTTAAGTAATGCATTTTTAAGATTCAATAACTCCTAAATGACTTGACCGATTTTACTAAAATTTGGTACGTGAAATAACTTGACTCTGCAACAGAATTGAGGCTATTTAAATTTCAGAAAACTTCCGTGAGAGGGCGCTATATTAAATCAACTATGTTCGGCTCATTCACGTCAAAACGGATGAACCGATTTTGATGAAACTTGGCAAGCATTTGTATCTGTTACTGAAATAGATCCTATGTTTTTAAAAGTTCTTTCGACAAAAATCAAGGAATGAGCCGAAGGCAAACGAAGTCAAGAACCAAAGACGAACGAAAAAAAGAAGTTTAACGAATACCAGCAGAAGCTATATAAAGATGAAAAAAAATTAACTGAACAGTATCGACCAAAACCGAAGTTGAACGAAGACAATCCAAAAATCGAATCGATGCTTATAGGATTTTTTAAAATTGGAATTTATTTGAGGTAAAATTGCATATTAAATGCATGCTAAGAAAAACTTTAAACGCATTTTTCTCGAAATTACTTTTCAAACTGCACTCAGAAAATAGTTTCTCGGAATATGATAAAAAAGGCATCATATTTAGAGAAAATTGGTATTGACCTTGCTCTAGAGAATGCTTTTCTCTAAATGCGATCCTAAAATTCTCTAAAAATGATAAAAACCTTCTATGAAAAATAGAAATACATAAAAATAATTCGATTTTAGAGAAAAAGACCCTTTAATTTGAGAAAAAATTTGTTTTTATTGCAGAAAAAACTTCTCATTGTGAATTTTTTATCAAAATATATGAAAAAATTTTCATTTTCAAAAAATTTTGCTGTATAAATGAGAATTTTTTTTGTGCGAGAAAAATATTTGTCATTATAAGAGACATTGAAATATTTCCATTTCCTAGAAGTGAAGAAATATTTCTTTGAAAATGTGAAAATAGAGAAATTTTTCACCGGAATTTTTCATATGTGTTTTTTTTCTGAGTGTGGGTGTCCATTTTCCTCAGTAACCAGACGTCAGATCGAGACGTTGAAGATGTCATTTTTTGTTTTAATCATGTCTTTTTACGGAAATTTGACTAAACACTTTCAGCGGAAGGAGGGGAAAAAACTACACAAAACAATAATTTGAAAAATTTTAAAATTGAATTGATAATTTTAAAACCGTAAAAATGAGAGCAGTTTTGAAAATCGTCCTCTTTCTGTGCTCAAGCACAACCCCGAGTAACACCGGGTTACATCCGCTAGTTTTAAATAAAAAAAAATCCTTGTTGGCCTTGTCGGTATTTGAACCTAGGACAGTCGAGTACTAGACGCACATGTCAGCAGACACGGCTACGCATGAACTTCCAAAACAGTGATACAATTTCAGTAGGTATATTTTAAAATGGTTTTCGTGTTCTATAGACCAACAGTCAAGCGACTGTTGATTTGAAAGTTTCATTTGTTGGATGGTTGAAAATCTGTTATTTCAACCCATGATTTGTTTGATATAAAAGCACTTTTTCTCTGAGTGTACAATCAAGCCCAAGATGGCACTTATTAAGCACAAATTGTCGTGTTTATCAAACTAAAAATTTCAAGCCCAATTTCTGGCATAATTTGAGAACGTGAATAGCTTGTTTTGTGATGGTTTTGAGCTATATTGAGCTGATTTCAGTTACGAACATTTTGAGCTTGATTTTAGCCTATTTTTTCTTTCCGTGTAAGGGTTAATTTCGATCTTGTTAAAATATTCCACAAAAACGCATTTGAGAGGTCTTGTTTGTATGAAGTTTTTTTCGAACCTTCAAGTGATGAAGTTTACAATTGTTGTAGAAAATTGCAGTTTTCGAAAGTGTTTAATTTCTGTCAATATGATTTTTTGCAGCTATTAAATATCACAAAATCTGAAAAAACTCGCCGGCATAAAAACATGCTCACATATAAACAAGTTAAAAAATGCTCATGTTTTAGCCACGCCGAATTGAGTTTTAACTTGCTTGCTCTATTTTTTTATGTAGCACTTATTTGCATAGTCCTTGCTCTAAAGCCCATTTCTACACACAGGTTTTAGCCAAAAATAAAACAAGTTGTTTTTGTTCTTTCATAAAACTCATTGTTTGCCAAAGCTTTGTGTAGGGCCAGCCATTGTTTTTAGTGCCAAACACGTCCTCCATTGAGTTCATTTACTAGCTGACCCTGTCTATGTTGAGGTGATGTTGACTGACTATCCATGCGCATGCATGGAAATGTAGTTTTCTGGCTATGTTTGGTGTGTGTGTGTTGCCTTAACAGCATGTGTTACCAGCCCGCTCGTTTGGCTTGTGTGTGTTCTTCCTTTTATGATTGCTGCCGACTGCTCTGGCACTCGTTTTAAATTGCCATTTGTTGTGATTTTTCACAAACTTTGCATGTATTGGGTTCATTGTTTGTGTTTCATTTCTAAAATCCTTTCAAGCATTTGTATTGAATTGTAAAAGCTTTTGTTTTAAATGTATTTTTTTTTTTTTTTTTTGTTTTTCGTTAGACTTTTGTTTTAACGGTCGACGTTGTCGCAGCTGTTGTTGTACACAATTTGGTGAATTGTTGAGAAAAGTTTTGAGTCAAAACTGTTTTTAAATTGTATGAAGCTCTTTGTTTATACTAGATGTTATAAAAATTCAATGCAAACCTGACATTCTACAGTTCTCAAAGTAACCCACCTTCAGCTGTCTCGTTTATGCTTCTGAGAAACTTCTTTATTTTCAGTCTTTTTTCAATGTTTTTTGCAACTTTTATTTGCTTTTTTTTTTTTAGATGGTATGAAAAAATTTTCTACTTATTTTATTTTATTTGTTTTTTTCTAATGTTGTTGTTGTTGTTGTCTGTCATATATTTTTTTTTTTTTTCAAACACTTGTATTGTTTTACCCTCTTTTGTTAGCTGGTTGTTAAAACAGTCACGTTGTTGTTTCTTCTCTTATTTACTTACTTTCATGTTTTATTCGGTTTTTCATTTGTTTTTTATTTTATTTTATTTTATTTTGTTGCTGTTCTAATTGAAATGTCAACGTTTTATTTGAAATTGAAATTGAATTTTTCACGTTTTTCTTTCTTTACAACGCATTTCTACAATTTGTTATTTATTTTTATTTGCTGTTTTTAAAAAACTTTCTTTAAGTTTTCAATTCCTTCCACACTTCTCTCTCTCTTAAGTTTGTTTGCTTAAGCTTTTCTTTAAGTAACGCTCTGAGCTTTTTTTTCTGCATCATTAGTTCATGTCATAAAATATTGAAATTGTGCTGCACTTATTGCAATTACCGTTAAAATACTTATAGCGAAAAGTTTTTGATTGCTTGAGAATTTTGTGACTTCATGCATGGCAGCAAAAAAGTCATGGCATTAAATGAAAAATTTAATTTTTCTGACAAAAAATCATCATGAAGTGTTCAAATTGCTTTGAAATGCTTTTGGCATGAAAATAAATATTTTCTTTCTGGGTCATTAAAAGCACTTTTCACATGAAAGTGTTTCGAATACAATGTTATTGTATCGGTGTCGGTTGTCAAATAGTTTTTTGTGATTATGAAACGTTTGAAAACAAAATATAAAAGTATCTTATGTAAAAAAATCAGTTTAACAAACAAAACAAGACGGAACAAAAAAGTCACGAAAGATTTGTTGTATCAAATAGGCAAATAGATGTGCCTAAAGGATATCATTTTAATATAAGTTCAAGTTAAATGACTCAATGTCAGTTCAAACTAGTTTCAATATCAGGTTCGATATAAAATTTGATGACATGAAGTCATGTTCGATGTCAAGCTCGAAATTAATTTTTTACATAAATTTTGAAGTAAAATGCTAAATCATTTTCAAAATCAAACTTAACAACACGTTCGCAATTAGTTTGAAATAAAATTCACTTGGATCAAGGATCAAACTAAAAGAGAATTTTGAAGATATGATAGTAACAAAGTGAAACTTGGAATCTATATCGAGCTTAAATTCGAATTCAAGTTCTAAATAGTTCACCGGAAATTATAATTCATCTTAGAATAACATGAATTTGAATTGATCATCAATCAATTGATCATAAGAAGCTCGGTCAAAGTCCTTTCAAGGGCTGGAATGGTCAATTTGTTGTTTTTTTTTTTTTTAGGATAAGGCAGTTTTCAACTATCCTTAGTCAGCTCTGTGCAAATTTTCTAGCCTTAACGACTTATCTGTTACTTATGTTATAGATCCAAACTTCAATTATATTTTTTACAGTTTAAAGCTGCACTAGATTAGCAAAAACTTTGCGTCAAAATTATCGCTCAACCATTTGTGTTTTTTTTTTTTTATTTTATACACATCACATTTGTTCTATATGAAAGACTATATGAAAGACTTAAGCTTAAGCTTTAAGCAATTTTGAAAAGTTTTTTGTTATTATTATGAGTGCAAAAAATAAAAATAAAAACTACACTTACCATTAGCATTAGCGGCTACTTCTTTGGCTGCAGCGGCAGCGGCTGCTGCTGGATTGCAATGCAAAATGTCCGACAAGGACAACGAGGAAGCAATCAGCTGGCGTTTTTCCTCGAAATTTAAATAATCCATGGAATTGCTGCGCTGGGGCGTAACGGTAATCGTAACAGATTTTTGCATTTTGGCAACAACGCAAAGTTGTTGCTGTTGGTGTTGCTGCTGATACTGTTGTTGTTGCTGCTGGTGATGCTCCAATTCGGCAGCGTTGTCGCCACCACCATAAACGTTGTAATCCTTGCCAACCGGCACCAAATTGTGTGGCGTTGCCAACTCTTGGGTCTGATAATGGTTTATAAACTGAAATGGTGGCTGTTGCTGCTTGTGGCTGGCTGTCAGCTCAGTGCCAGCAATTGCTGCCGAATATGAAGGTGGCGAGTTTATGGGTGATGTTGTCGCTGCTGCTGCTGCCAGCTGATAGCAATTCTCATTGTTGATGGCAGCAACTAGCGTGGCCAGATTATTGCGACTATTGGTGATGACATGTGAAGCGGCAGATGCTGCTGTTGTTGATGTTGGTGATGAGGCGGATGGCTGGTGATGTTGTTGCTGCTGTTGCTGAAACTTGTGCTGTTGCTGCAGCTGCTGCAGCAGATTATGTTGTTGCTGCTGATACTGTGAGGGCGGTGGAATGGCAAGATTTTGCTGCTGTTGCTGCTGGTGCTGCTGATGATGTTGCTGCTGCAGCTGTGGCGATTTTGGCTGGAAACTGGATTGGTTTGCTGTCAACTTGTTGCCACGCATCGACATAACGGCTTGTGGCGACGCGTCGCGATTAGCAGTTGACAGCAGTTTGGCAACGGTAATTAGGTTCGAAAAATTGGAACTAACGGAGCTGCTGGGGCAAGCTAATGAGAGCAACGTAAATTGGTGACAACTTTATGCTCAAAGCATAGCCAACAACACGCAAAGAACGCACAAGCACACACACACACACACGCGCACACACGGAGAGAATTAACAACACCTTTTCACGGCGTTTTACACGCGGCAACAAATAATGCAATAAAACGCTATCACGTGACAGCAACACTTTGTGTTGTTGTTGTTGTTGTTGTTGTTGTTGTTGTTGTTGTTGTTGTTGCTATTATTGTTTTAATCACGGTGCTTAGAGCTATCCAAAGAAGAACTGGAGCGGCAGAACGACGACGAATGCATGAGGCTAATTGAGGTTGATTCGTTGTGCTGTTGTTGTTGTTTGAAGTTGAACACTTGTTTAATTTGGTGATGTTGATGTGACTTTAAAACACTAGATTTAGACACTGTATACAATATTGACAGACCTACATTTAATTTCTTTTGTTCTTTTTCTCTGTTGTTTTTATTTCTATCGACCTTAAAGCTTTTTAGGTATGGCAACTAAAAGAAGGTAGACAAAAAGTTTAAAGTTCGACATCAACCATTTTAAGTATTAATTTTTATTAAGGTTTTGTCGTTATTAATTTTTAGTATTAGTAAAAACAACTTTTGGTTTTTACTATTTTTTCATTAAAACTTTATAATATTTTTAATTTTGTTTTTATTTATTTTTTTTTTTTTGTTGTTGTTTCATTTTTAAAATTTCACCCAAATAAAATTTGGTTAAAAAATTTTTTTAATTTTTTTTTTATTATTTTAGTTAGTTTTTAATATTTTAATTGTTTTAATTTTTATTCAGCCCAATCACGAAACATTTTCTTCCGGGAGTTGTAAATGGGAGTTTCCGGTTTTAAGATAGCAGATAAAGATATCTCATTTTTTTTTATTTTACACTCCTGAATATTGGTGGTTGATGA
Source organism: Tetanocera ferruginea (assembly GCA_958299015.1). Classification (NCBI taxonomy): domain Eukaryota; kingdom Metazoa; phylum Arthropoda; class Insecta; order Diptera; family Sciomyzidae; genus Tetanocera; species Tetanocera ferruginea. The sequence continues at coordinate 130,568,700 of OY282644.1, forward strand.
ACAAAATTGCATTAAAAATTTCCAAAAAGAATTTTAACTTTATCTTAAAAACGGAAACTCCCATTTACAACTCCCGGGAGAAAATGTTTCAGGATTGGACTGGGCTGATTATGTTTTATTTTTCAATTTTTCAAAAGAAAAAAAAATAATTTTTTAAATTTTTTTATTTAAGTCATGAGCAGCAACAATTTTTACATTTTACATTTTTTACATTTTAAGTTTATTTAAAGATTTTGGCGGCACTTAAGTTTTTTTTTTAAATTCGATAAAAAATACAAATTTTGGGTTTTTTTTTTAAATTCGATGAAAAAAATTTGGAGTAGCTATTTTATTATAAGATATTATTTTATTGATATTTGAACAATATAGAAAAATTTTGAAAATTTAAAATCTTTAATCCGATTTTCTCGAAACTACAGCGTGGCTTCGAATAACTGTTACCAAAGTTTTGTTAAATATAAAAGAGACCGTTACTTTTTTCTGTATATGGGGCTTCATGTTGGACAAAATGAAGAACATAAAACAACTAAAGATGAAACAATTCAAGCGACGCCTCCAGAAGATATGAAACGAAATACCCGAAGAAGTTGTGCGTGCCGCCTGTGCAGCTTTCCCAGAGCGTAAAAACCAAATAAAATAAATTCTGATATAAAAATAATATTTATTTTTTTTTTCAAAAGAAATTAAGTCCCTTTTATTTTTAACAAAACTTTAGTAACAATTATTCGTCGCCACGCTTTACTTTTTCTGGTACCTCTGACGATTTCTCAAGTTGTAATGAACCGGTTAACGTAATATATGGTTAAGACCTTCTTTATATATCCCTTTTATTTTGTTTAAAAAAATTTTAAACTTTGAAAAAAAGGGGGACAAATCATCAAAAAATCAAAAAAAATTGTATTTTGAATTTCCGTGGTGACCATGGTGACCGTGGTGACCGTGGCATACAGGTTAAGTGTGTGGCTTAGCATGCTCGGAGCCCGGGTTCGATCCCCAGCCGCGGCGAAAAGTTTTTTTCAATAAACAATTTTTCTGATCGGTCACCACCTCTCTGCAGACAATGGCAAACCTCAGAGAGTAAACAATGCCATCTAAAGCTTCTTAAGAACATGAACTTCAGCCGTTCGGAGTCGGCATAAAACATGTAGGTCCAGTTCGCGGTCAATTGTGTGCAAAACATTTAATAACACACACAACACAATTAATCATAAGAAGTTCGGTCAAAGTCCTTTCAAGGGCTGAAATGGCCAATTTGTTTTGTTTTTTTTTATTTTGAATTTCCGTAGTTCAGACCATAGCGACCATTTTTATTTAGTAAGAATACTTTTTCTTTTCTTTTTTAGATCACCAAAAGGGTTGACATCATGTCAACAAGAACGGACCCTAATTTTTTAAGCGCCGATTTTACCAGCCAGTAATTTTTGAAGTTTTAAAAAAATTTATTAATTTTTCTTTTAATTTTTCTTTTAATTTTTTATTTTAATTTTTTTTTTTTTTTTTGTTATTGTCAAAATATCACAATATATATTTTATAAAAAAATGGCTACCAAAAATATTCATAGTTTTATTTCGAATTTTAAAAATCACACAAGTCTGTAGTCCTAGACTAGAATACCTCATTAATAAGTTTTAAAAATTATCAATTTAAAACACAAATATTTTTATATTTTGCATTCATAAATTGTTTAAATTTTTTATAATTATTTTTTTTTAAATCTATTTGTGTATTTAAAATTTTTATAAAAAATTTCGGGGCCTCGGTAGTCGAGTGGTTAGCGTACTTGACTACCAACCCAGAGGTTCCGGGTTCGAATCCCGGTCTAGCCATGGTCCTACGCTTCTACCTTTCTTTAATTCTTTCCTCATTTCTAATCAACTGAAATTAAAACTTCATCAATATATACGACTTTGGAAGTTGTAGTTGGTGGTAGAGATGTTTGTGGAATGAGATTGCTTGATACCTCGGATTGACTGAGGTAAAGGCATAACACTTGCCTCAGATTCAAATGCGAATGTTGATATAGCACTCCACCACACTAGAACATTCTACACTTGTTTCTCTTGATTTCCCTTTCTCTCCTACTTATCTATCTCCCTATTTCCGAACCAAGGCAGACTTGACTGAATAGGTTTGACACCTGAAATCCTTGGTTCAAAGCTAAAAAAAAAAGCGTCAATTTCTATTCATATATTTTATTTATTTAATTTTTTCATTATTATGTTTTCTGCTATTTACTTTTTAATAATTAAAATTTTTTTTTTTTTAATTTTATTTTTATAATACAAATGATATTTTTTTATTATTTTTATTTTGTTTTCTTTTTTTTTTTGTTTATTTTGTTTTTTTTTTTTTTTTGTAGTTTTTGTTTATTTTTTATGTTTTATTTTTTATGTTTTATTATTTAGCAAAATAATTTTGTTTACCTCATGCTTTATATTATTTTTGAAAATTTTTTAAGAAATTCTTTTTAATTGTGTTCCCTATTTTGTTTATTATTACAAAACATTGTTTTATTATTTTTTATCTCGATCGAGCGAACAAAGCTTGCGGCGTTTTTGAAAGCATAATTAAAGAAGCTGCTTGCTTTATTGTTGAAAGCTTTGCCGACAATGGGGTGGCCACATATTTTAATATTTAAGCTAATTACAGCTTGCAAATTATTGTTTTTTTTTTTTAAAAGATTAAATCAGCGTGTTTCTGGCTGGCACTATTCAAAAGTTTTGCCCTTGGAACTGCAAACAAGTTTTAGTTTTAATTAATTTCCGGCGCACATTCCACACAATTCACGTCAAACGTTGGCAAACAATTCCAACGGCAACAAATCTTAAGATGCAGATGAGTTCAAGTTGTTGTTGTGGCATATTTTTGCATTTACATGCAATAAACAAGAAGCAGTCAGGGTTGCCAGTATTGTCACTTTTTTGAATTTTTAAAGAAAGCTATGCACTAACACACACACACACAATCATACACAAATCTGAGTTTTAAAGCAATTGAGAAACTTTTTTTTTTATATAATTGTTTCAACCCCTAAAAGCATGCAGCAATTAAAATGATTGCCACATAAAACACCAAACAACAAACATAATAAACACTTCACATTTTTCTTTCACACGCACGCTATACATCACATCATCATCGTCATCGTCAAGTGTCATCAGACAAAATGATTTCAATTACAATTGAAATTAACTGAAAATTCATTTGGAGCCACTTGTGTGGCAGACGCTACTGCTCCACCCTGACACACATCCTTGAGCAGCAACAAACATATCTGCTGCAATATTAAAGACAACAAAAACGTAAGAAAACCACTTGACAGCCAGACTTAAATGATTTTGACAGGAGGGTGAGCAGAAGAAAATGAGAAAAGAAACGAAAAAGAATGACAGACACTTGAAAGCGAATGGATGAAGAGTCTGTAAAACAATTGCAAAAGACGCAGTCTTTGTCTTCGATGAGCCATGAATAAGTGAAGTGAAGAGCGCACAAGTGGAATGACAAAAAGAAAAGCCGCACCAATGACAGCAGATATGCTGCCACATACATTGTTAATTTCCGTTAAATTACTCAAGTATTTGCTGCTGGCGGAAATAAAGGATTAAGTGAGGGGAAACATCTAGGCTTAAGACAGGATATATATTTTTAGTTACAAATAAAACTTAAAAAGAGACAGTTGATAGCTTAAAAGCAGCATACAAGACAACAATGAGTAGCTTTTGGCTACATTTTTTTAAAACTGAAATTATTTCAGAATTCAGCTAATGGCTCAATTGACTTAATTTACACAAATATTTTTTTCTGCCACATTCATTTACTTTCTTTTTATCATTATTTTATTATAATTCTAAATTTTATCTGTCATTCGTGTACATAAAAAATAATATACGAGCAAAAGTCATATATTATAAATAAATAAATATATAAAACATTTTTTTATCTTATAGCCAATTTGTTGCACTTGCAAAGCAATTTTTGCTCATATATAAATTTTTGTGAACATGACTGAATAGACAAAACTTGTGGGTGTACAAGCACACACACACACACATCTTTAATTATCCTCAAGGCTCAATGGCCGCCAACATATGGCACAAATATAAATTTAATTGCAGAGTAAATAGCGTAACATTACGCCCAAAACAAAAATACACAAAAGTAAGTATTTCCATATAAAAATATGCAGGTGTGTAGCTTTAAGCCCGCAGAAGCAAACTTGAAATAGATATGAAAGAAATGTTCTCAAGAACGTAGCAGAAAATATTTATATTTCAAACAATGTCTTACAAACTTGACATCAAAGTTTTGTTATCTTTTACTCAATATTTATTTCTGATAGTTATCTTTGCCATCCTTAAAGCCTTAAAGCAGGAATACTTTTTTATCAAACGAGTTAAGGATTTCTAGCAATGTTTATGCTCTCATGTTTGTCACGTTTCACAACGTGCGTGCACTGCTAATAAATAGTACCCAGGCAGGATAATCAGTTATGTGCTCAGATAATCTTTTTTAATACAGAGGCAGGCAGAATTTATTCCTTCAGAGGATCTAGTATGTCAAACTTAGAAACATGTTTAAACTTGATGTTGTAATATTTGCAACAGAAAATATAGTAGAAGAACAAGATGTATAGTTAAGTCCATTAGATGTCAAAACTGCAGATTTTATTTTGAATTATAGAGAAGGTTAGTATAAAATTATTATCATTTAATATTTTCACATATTTTTATCAAAATTTTTAGGTTTAACCAAATTTTCAGTTATATTATCTCTGGCGAAAAACAATAAAAGCTTTATTCCACAGAAGTGAGCACGGACAGAAATTAGTTATTTATTTCATAAGGGTATCCCTCAACTAAAATTCAAATTTATATAAACTCATGAAAGTATTTTGATGTGTGGTTTTTATTTTTATTTTTATTTTTATTTTAATTTTTAATTTTTAATTTTTAATTTTTAATTTTTAATTTTTAATTTTTAATTTTTAATTTTTAATTTTTAATTTTTAATTTTTAATTTTTAATTTTTAATTTTTAATTTTTAATTTTTAATTTTTAATTTTTAATTTTTAATTTTTAATTTTTAATTTTTAATTTTTAATTTTTAATTTTTAATTTTTAATTTTTAATTTTTAATTTTTAATTTTTAATTTTTAATTTTTAATTTTTAATTTTTAATTTTTAATTTTTAATTTTTAATTTTTAATTTTTAATTTTTAATTTTTAATTTTTTATTTTTATTTTTTTATTTTTATTTTTAATTTTATTTTTATTTTTATTTTTATTTTTATTTTTATTTTTATTTTTATTTTAATTTTTATTTTAATTTTTATTTTTATTATTATTTTTATTTTTATTTTTATTTTTATTTATATTTTTATTTTTATTTTTATTTTTATTTTTATTTTTTTTTTATTTTTATTTTTATTTTTATTTTTATTTTTATTTTTATTTTTATTTTTATTTTTATTTTAATTTTTAATTATAATTTTATTATTATTTAATTTTTTTAATTTTAATTTTTATTATCTTTGGACTAGTTCTTATGAACTAGTCTTTGGACTAGTTCTTATGAACTAGTCTTTGGACTAGTCCTTATGAACTAGTCTTCTTTATGAACTAGTCTTTGAACTAGTCCTAATTATCTAATGGTTGGACTAGTCCTCATGAACTAGTCCCTTTGAACTAGTCCTTATGAACTAGTCCTTGGTCTAGTACCTTTGAACTAATACATGGACTAGTCAATATGAACTACTCCATGGACTAGTCCTAATAAACTAGTCTATGGACTAGCCTTCACGAACTAGTCCCTGGACTTGTCCCTATGAACTAGTCCCTGGACAAGTCCCTATTAACTAGTTCCTGGACTAGTGCATATGAAGTTCATATACATATTATGAACTAGTTCCTGGACTAGTGCATATGAACAAGCTCCTGGACTAGTCAATATGAACTAGTTCTTGGACTATATAAACCATATGAACTAGTTCCTGGACTAGCCCTAATGAACTAGTCTTTGGACCAGTTCTTTTGAACTAGTATTTAGACTAGTCTCTATGAACTAGTCCCTGTGAACTAGTTCCTGGACTTGTCCATATTAGCAAGTTCCTGGACTAGTCCCTATGTACTAGTCCATATGAACTAGTCTCTGGACTAGTGTATATGAATTAGTTCCTGGACTAGTCCATATGAATTAGTTCCGGGACTAGCTCCTATGAATTAATTCCTGGACTAGTCCCTGTGAACTAGTTTTTGGACTAGTCTCTATTAACTAGTTCCTGGACTATGTGGAGTAGTCTTTATGAACTAGTTTCGAATTTCGAATTACATTTGGAGTTGCATGAAACTTCATTCTTGAGGGAAGTGCCAAAAGCAAGCATTTCTTTTTAACCTACTTCAAAAAGGAAAAGGTTCTCATGTTCGTTGGCTTCTATTTTTGTTTTTTTTAAATGTATGTACATCGGTTACTGTCAAAGCAAGTGCCCGATTGCCTTACTTTTTTGCAAACAGAAAGAGACCATGAACCCGGATGTAGCTATCTATAAAAGTGGGCGGTATTCAACAAAGGGGCATGTCACTATAAGAAAAATTCTGTATCTCAGTCAATATTGATACTGGGGTACGAAAATTTATAGTAATAATAATAAAACTACAAGGGTAGTTAAAAATAACGGTCAATGAAGTGGGCGTTATTTGACACAGAGGTGTGGCAATAGTATAAATTTAATAGTATAAAATATTGACACTAAAGTACTGAAACTTAGGTCAGAGTTAGGCATAATTATAACAAATTATTGTCTTGATGTTGGGCGTTATTTGACTAAGGGGTGTGGCAGTATTAGTATATCGAATATTATTGACGCTAGGATACTGATAGTTTGTACAGGAGTAGGTACAATTATTACAAATTACTATGAAGAAAGTGGGCGTTAGTCGACAAAGAGTTGTGGCAATATTAGTAAATCACTGTATCTCGAATACTTTTTGCTCACGGGCAATACAATTTTTACTCTCATTTTTATTTTTTTTATTTTTTTATTAATTTTTTTATTTTTATTTTTAGTTTTTTTTTTATTGAGCATTTTTTATTTAATGGGTTTTTTTTATATGATTTCGTTTTTTTATTATTTTTTATTATTCTTCTATTATCTATCTATTCTATATTATCTCTATAAAATAGATATATTATCTATCTATTTTATTATTCTTTTATTATCTTTATCCATCATAAATTTTGGGTAACAATTTTGTAATTGTTTTCGATTGTTATTAATTTTTTTAAAATTTTTTATAATTTGAAATTTTATTTAATTTTTATTTTATAACTTTTAAATAAGTAAAACTTTTAAAATTATATTTGAACCAACAGTAAAATTAATTCTTAATAAAGAAAACATAAATTATTATTTAATTGATGACATTTACTTTAAAATATATATTAATTTAATTAAATTTTTTTTTTGTTTTAATATAATTTATTTTTTGTAATCTTTTCTTACAGTTTTAAGATTTTTATACCCACACGCGAACTGCGTAAGGGGTATATTAATTTTGTCACGACGTGTGTAACACCCAAAAGGAGGCGTGGTAGGTATGGAAAAGTATATATATTCTTGCTCAGCATCATTACCTGAGTTGATTTAGCCATGTCCGTCTGTCTGTCCGTCTGTCCGTCTGTCGACACTATTACAGCCGTAATTTTTAAGCTATCGTAATGAAATTCGATATTTAAGCTTTTTTTTAAAAAAACTAAGGTCAAGTTCGAGAATGGGCTAAATCGGATGAAAACCACGCCTACCTCCCATACAACCCCAAAATTGAAAATTCTACAAAGAAGCTAATAATAATAGTTACAATACTGAAATTTGGTATATGTGTATTTTATGTCAAAACTAAGATGTCTTAGAAAAATGGGCATCATTCAACCACTAACACGCCCACCTCCCATACAACCCCAAAATTGAAAAATCTATAAAGAGGCTAATATTAAAGTTACAAAACGGAAACTCGGTATTTGTGTATTCAATGTCGAAGCTGAGGTATGTTTGAAAAATGGGCGTCATCCACCCACTAACACGACCACCTCCCATACAACCCCAAAATTGAAAAATCTGTAAAGAGGCTAATATTAAAGTTACAAGACAGAAACTCGGTATTTGTGAATTCTATGTCGAAACTGAGGTATCATATTGAAAAATGGGCGTCATACACAATCTAACCCGCCCACCTCCCATACAACCCCAAAATTTAAAACTTGCCTATAAAAAGGCTTATTAAAAGGCTTGCCTATAAAAGGCTGCAGGAAAACAATTTGATATGTACACTGAGAAAAAAAACATACTTTAAAATTAAATAAAAAATTTTGAAATAGAAATTTAACGCCATTGCGTTTCTACAAAACAAAAATTAAAATAAGTGTTTGTAATTTTCAGCTACCTATAAACTACTTTCTTTTTTTTATTTTCTCTCATTATTTCTTTGAAAAAACAAACAAAAATTTGAATGAAAATTTTTTAATTTTTTGAATTGGTTTGAAAAATATCGAACTTACGATAAAATAAGAACTAATTAATTAAATATTAAAATATATCAAATTTAAAATTCATCGAATGGAGTTAATATTCGGAGGTCCCGAGGGTAGCTGTCTGTGCATCTGATGTTAAAAACTCGGTAAAGCTAAAAAAATGGCATCGAAAATATGCTTTAAAATATTTGCTTTAAATTTTAAAATTTTTGTTTTAGATTTGTTTTTTATAACAAAAACATTGTTTTAAAAACAAAAACTTTTGTGTTTTATTTAAATTTAAATACAGCTGTGTTTAATTTTAATGAATTTGTTTCAAGCTCTATTTCAAAAACAAATTCGTTAGATATGAACACAATTTCATTTAATTTTAACACATTTTTCTCTCAGTGTATGTATTTTAGACACATAAAAATAATAAAATCTCTCAAAATCTCATACAAAAAGCTCTCCAATTTAAGATTCTTCCACCGTTAAGAATCGGCCGTGGGGGTATTTTAACTTCGGCCAAGTCGAAGATATACCTTACTAGTTTTATTTTCTTTTTTCAATTTCTTTGTGCTTTTTTGATGTTTCTAGTTATAAATAATATTTTTAGAAATTTTTATTTTTGTATTCGGTCAGAACTATTTTTTATTTTGTGGAATGTTCTAATATTTTATATTACAACTTTATTTTAATGTTACATATTCTTTTTTGTATCCTTTAAAATACCATATTTTTAATGATTTTATTTAATACTCAAATAATATTCGTTGATTTTTTTGTATTTTTTTATATGTTGTAAATTCTTTTTTATTATAATTTTAGCATTTTTGTTTTATAAATTTCCAGTTTTGAATTTTAATCGCTTAAAATCAGAGACGCATACTAATAGTTATTTATTTTTTTTAGGTCGAAAAAGTTGTCGATATTTTGAAAAATATTTTATTCGTTGCTTCATAACAGTTAATTTCAATTTATATTTTTTACGTTGCCTCATAACAGTTATAAACGAGAAAAAATTTTTTACGTTGCTCATAACTTCTATTTTAAAAAAATTTTTTTTTACGTTGCCTGGTAAGAGTTATTGTAGAGAAATAAATTTTTACGTTATTTCTAATATATTAAAATTAAGCGTCACGGTGTTTGTAGTCGAAATTTTTTTATATTTGGTAGGTATGAGAATAGGTCGTAAAGTTTGTTTTCACCCTCCTACCCGCTAGTGGCGTTGCAATTTTTAAGAACATAAATTTTCGGTAAACACAAATTTTGACCTATAACTGACCTAGAACTAACTATTGAGTCGTGCCCTTCGACTGATAAATTTCAGCAATCTTTGGAAAGGGGCATGGCACCGCCCTTATTGTCACTATCCAATAAAATTCTTCCATTTGCATCGTTTTTAGTTGCTTGTTTTTTACTGTATTTTTGTTTTTTCTTAAAATGAGTAGTTGGTTCTTCGTGTCATTAAGTTTTATCATAAATTTGAATTTTTTACTTCTATGGTTAAGAAAATCAGAAAAAGAAGTACAGCAACTGCAATTATACTATTGTTCGCCTGAACACAAATTGTATTATATTTTATTCATAATACACTAACGTTGCATTCACAACTGCATTTTTTTATGTATGTGTAACAAATCCTTATTATTTTACTGAGAGCAAGAAAAAAAATTGCAATTGATAATCTAACACATGTTGCCGTAAAAAAGTAACAAAGATTTTTTCTATTTCATACAAATTATGAGCAACGTAAAAAAATTTTTCTCGTCTATAACAGTTATGAGTCAACGTAAAAAATTAAAAATTGAAAATAAACGTTATCAGCAACGACAACTATTTTCTTCATTCATAACTCTTATTTCAGAGAAAAAAATTTTTTTTTTTTAAATAATAGTTATTATTGATAAATATTTTTTTTCTTACAATATAACTGTTATGGTCCAATTTTTAAAGATATTTCTTATAACAGTTGTCTCTGCTTAAAATCTTTCTGTTGTTTTATTTTTACTATTTATTTGAATTCATTTTTTATAATATTTTTATTTCTTAGTGATTTTTAGTTAAACACATCTTATATTATTAATAGTTGTTAAAACTTTGTACTTTTGTGTTTCTTAATATAATTTTTTTTTAGGAAAAACAAAACTTCATTATTTATTCGTTTTAATTTCAATTTATTTTTATGTTAATTTACTTGTGTGATATTATTTTAAATCGTTTTATTTTTTATCTTTTATATTTATATATTTTTACTTATTTTTAAACATTAATTGTTTTGCATAATTTTTTTTTAAATTTTTTATATTTTCATTTTGAATTTATCATTTCAATATTCTTTGATTTTGTTGCTTTTTCATATTTTTATTTAATTTTTTTTTTCATTGCGAATGATTGGGTCAACAAAATGGCTTCAATTACATTTATTACTTATTTTTATTCAGTAAATATTTTGTTAACTGTTACAAATAGAAAACTATGCTATGGTACCTAAGAAATCAGTTTGTTAATTAAATGAGTCGTAAACAAACGTGGAGTTGTACCACACTTAATATAATTAAAAGTTTCTGCAATTTTCATTACTTAGTAATTTCTACTCTGCTCTCTTTTGATAAACAATCTTATAAAAAGAACCTTTAACAAATATACAATCGTAAACAATTTCGAGAACATGGCAATAATTACCAATTATTTTTCACTCAATTCCTGGACAGCAATGAACAACCAACAATAGTTGCAAAAGTTGATAACAACAACAAATAAATAACTTTATTTAACTTGGCTATTTGAAGAGAAACAAGTAAAAATAACTAATAAAAAGAAGAAAAAAAAAAACATGAAATAACAGTCATAAATAAATTGAGTGAATGAGAGAAGGAGGGAACTGTTCGATAAACTCTGAACATTACGCTGCTGCCTACACGATACTGACTACTGTGTTAAGGATAACGAATTGGAAGATATACATATAAAAAAAAAAAAAAAACAAAAATGCTGACAAAATATGTGTACTTGTATTTATGAAATAGAAGTAGTTACGGAAAACATTAAAAGAAGGGGGGGGGGGGAAGTGATGAAATTGGGAAGTGGACAGCTGTCGCTGCAGGCAGGTTGTGTTAACAACAATGTTTGGTTGTTTGGTGTGGTTGCTTGCTACTGGGGAGGAACAAAGTAGCATATGAGGGCAAAGAAAATGTTAGCCAAAGCATAGCTATTTATTGCAAGTTAATGTTCTGTGCATGTTTGTTAGAAAAATATTGATTATGTTTATTTCTTTTGCTGTGTTTCGTGAAATTAAATGATGTGTTGGTAAATTTAACAATTTTCATAATGGACAGAACTCATTTCCGAAGTACTCAGGAGCAAACTTGCGAGCAGCAACGAGAAGAGTTGGTTTAAATGACTCAATCTGATAAAGTGGCTCGAATGGGCTCGATTGACTCAATTGGCTTGAATGGCTTAAATTACTCGATTGTATGAATTTTTTCGATTGGTTCATTTTTAAAAGTCTTGAAGAGTAATTAAAGGCATTCAGCTCATTTTAAGGTTTTAAAAGCTAAAACGGCAGAATATGGTGTTGAATTTTTCAGCGCTTGAAATATGGGCTAAGAAAATGATATACAAAGGGTAATGAGCATTATTTTTATAGCTTATATAATTTATTATAATTAAAGGTGCTTATGCAGCAAAATTAAATGAGCTAATAGCCGCTTTTTTTATAGCTTTTCAAAAAACAAAACTCCAAGTACAATGTCAAGATTAAAAAAAATAATTTTGCATGTAGAGGTAAAGTGGAGTCGATTAGATCGATTGACTCAATTGACTTAAATGGTTCGAATAGCTTAAATGACTCTATTGACACAAATGACTTAATAGTGTCAATTGGCTCAAAAAACTCAATTGGCTCAATTAGCTAAAATGCTTTGATTGGGGAATTTGACTCTCCTTCAGACGAAATATCTAACGGTGGTTTCTGGAGGATCCAACTGTACAACTGTGGAGGTTTTTCGTGCATTGACTAAGGATTTGCATGCTGTTACTCCTCGTTAAAAAAAAGGCTCCAATGGTTCTAACGGCTTGAGTGGCTAAAATTGGCTTAAACGGATTCAAGCGAATGGCTCAATTGGCAATTGTGCAAATAACCCCATTGTCTAAAATTGGTCGATATGCTACAATTGCTGGATTGGTTCAGTTGGCTCCAATGACTCTTACGACTTTAGTGGCTGAAATTGGTTCAAATGGATTCGAGCAAATGACAGTTTGATTAACTCAATTTGTGGAAATGGCTTAATTGTTTTACTCTAACTGCTCAATTGGCTCAAACATCTTGATTGGCTCAAAAAGCTTTATTGGTTTAAATCAGTGATGCCCAGAAAAATTATTTGAAGAGTGCTACAACAATTACAACAAAAAGACAACAACAACAACAAATCTTTGGATTCGTGGCACAATAATTTTTCTCACAACAAAAACACATAAAAACAACAACGCGCATAAAACCTACATCTGCGCCAGCGCAAAATTTCATAAATATTGAACACACAAAACAACAACGAGAATCCTTCAACGTGCGCAAAAACAACAATAAAGTAATAAGAAGTAGGGGTGAAGCTGAAAACTTAATTCGGCGAATTACAACAATCATTGCAATATTGAAGTTGTTGTAAAGAGTGGAGCATATTAAAAACAACAACACGAATGCTGGCAGTGTCCAAGCAAAATAACAAAAGGACATACAAACAACAACACGAATGCTGACCGAGCCCAAGCGCACAAGTTAAATTGTTGAGCACACAAAAACAACAACATGCAAATGGAAGATATCGTCATTTGATGGCTCTTAAAAAAACAACAAAGCAATAACAAGCAATGATTTTACTTCAAACTGAATTCGTCGAATTACAACAATCATGAAAACATCGAAGTTGTTGTAAAGAGTGCAAAGAGTGGAAAGAGTTAGGCGCTGGGCATCTCTGGTTTAAATGGCTTTGATTGCTTCTAAGAGCTCAAATGGTTAAAAATGGTTCGACTTTAATAATTGAATGAAGTGCTTCACTGGGATCAATTGCTCCTATCCTCGATGGGCTCAAATGGCATAATAGTTTAAATGGTTTAATTGGCGCAAATGCTTCGATTAGCTTAAATCACTCAAATGTTCGATGGTTCGATTAGCTCCAATAGCTCTATTGACTAAAAGGGTCAACTGACTTGATTGGTTCAAATGATTGGAATGACTCGATTGACTTAAATCGCTCAATTGGTACCAAAAGATCGATCGATTGACTCAAACGGCTCGATTGGATCAAATGGCTTAAATGGTTCGCTTGTCTCAATTTCATTAAAGCAAAGTCACTAATGCATTTTTGAGGTTCCAAAAGCTTGAATATAAAAGTCTGGTATCAAGTTTTTAAGAGCTTTCAATGTAAGAGCGCAAATCAGGAATGCGCAGAGACAAAGCCATGGACTTAAAAGTAGTAATTAATTAAAATAATATATAAAGAAATAGAATATTCTTTACTAACATCGAATAGATTCAACTCAAAGAATAGGCACACGTGCAATAAAGGTACTCGTAGATGGCGCCTTATGTCATATGCCAGAGGCACTAATGAACCGTTACGTTCTGACACATTTCTGTCAAAGACACAACGAAGTCATTAAATAAAACCTAAATAGATGAAGATGAAGGGAAAGAAGAAACAATTCAGAGACGACCTAAAGAAAAACAAAAACAAAAACCAGTGCGAAGAGAAACAAAAATAGGTAAATTTTAATGTCTTTTTCTTCGTATAGCTGAGTAGAGTTTGGCGTAGTCGCCTATGGTGATGACGACGCTGATGAAGATGACAGTGACACCCTACTTATATGACACCCTGATGTATCTACTCAACAACAATAACAACATGACTGAAGCTAGTACTATTGTTGTTGCTACTGCTTTTGTGTTGTGAGTTCAACTGCCGCGAGGCTCAGAATTGTAACGTTTTTTTGTTGCATTGTTTAAATTTCAGCTTTTTGTATGCAATAATTTTTTCTTTAAATTTCTATATATTTATTGTTGTTGTATTCAACAGCTTTGCTCTAAAGCATATCTTGTGGTTTATTGTTGCTTGTGGTAGCTCATGCTTGTTTTTCTTTTTCTGCTGTTGTTGTTATAAGCGCCGCGGTAGCCACAAACAATAACAACAAAAAGCTATTTGCGCGTAAAATTATATTTTTGCACATTTCTAATTTTTCTATTTTTTTTTTTTTTTTTTTTATCTGCGCTTTTTAAGCACATTAAATTTGTTCGAGTTTTATTAGCTGCGTTGGCATCAGTTATAATAACAGCAACATCAAGAGCAGCAACAGAAAAATATAAACAACAAAAGCAGTAACAACATTTACAACAACTAATGTGTAATAATGGCCACATTTTGTGTGTATGAGACAGCTATTACACACACACACACACATGTAGAGAATGTTGGACGCTTTTATAGGGTGTTTCCTATACAAAGTAGAGAAGCGCCGAAGCCATTAGTTCAGTGAACTTTTTTCACTTCAGTAGATTTAGCTGTGGTAAAAGAAATAAAAGAGGGGAGAGGAAAAAACCAAAACATTTTTTGCCGGCTTTATATTCTAAAGCTAAATGTTGTTGTTTTTGTTGGTGTTTATGGGTTATGTGCACTGACTGGTCAGCCAGTATAACGTGACTCGTACTCGTTGCCATTAAAAAAAACAAGCCACCCATTGACCAACATACAACAAGTAGAAAAACATGGTACAAAAGCAGCAAGTCAGCCAGTCAGCAACAATAATTTAAGTACACAGCGTAAGCTAGATTAGGACAGTAGTGTAGATTGTTTGGGGGAAAGGGGGAAGGGGGGCAGACATAAGTTGTCGTGAAGGGAAAAGCTTTGAGAAGAGTTAAAAAAAGATGTTGAAATATGTTGAGAAGGTAAAAGAAAATATGTTGTGACAGGTGTCAAGCAGTAATAATACACTTTAACAAAAATATGATAAAAAACAAAAAAAAATAAAAAAAAAATTTGATCGACACATTCTTGCTTGGCCGAGTTCAAATCCTAACCAGGTTATAATAGTTCGTTGGTTTAAGCTTTCTTTATTTCTTTCATCATTTCCAAATACATCTCAATAAAAAAGCTGCATCACACAAATTTCTAGTTGGTAAGGTTTGTGGATAGTATTGCTGAATAAATTAAAGTGGCTCAGGTAAAGGACTCAGATTCAAATTATTTCGTAAATTTTGCTTTCCGTCACGCAAAGAACATTCTACACTTATTTTACAGGATTTCCATTTCATTCTCACTGATCTACTGATCAGTCAGTCTGAGCTGAGATCTGACATCTGAAATCTTTGATTCGAAGCCAAAAAAATGTTTTTTTTTGGTCTTTACCTTTTTTTTTAAGAACGTTATTAAAAAAATTCTAATTTTGAAATAATTTTTTTTATAATTGTTTTTTGAATTTTTTAGTATTTTTTGTTATTTTTTTTTAAATTTATTATTATATTATTAGTTAACTTAAATTTAATTTTATGGTAGTATTTTATTGATTGAATTGATCAAGTTTTTATTAAAATACAAATTATTTTATTTTATTGCAAATTATATGAATGACAATTTAATGTTAATGGAATTTCGTGTCAGACAATTTTAATTTTTGACATTTTGTAAAAATATCCTAAATATGCTTCAAAGACAACATGAATAGTATGTAGCAATATCAGTGTTCTTTAACTTAATAAAGTGATCAACTCAAGTTTTTTTTTACAACCTACACTCTCTATAGAAAATCACTGAGGAGCCAAATAACCAATATCTTGCATCAATAAGTTCTGATTCTAAATAATTTCCAGCCAATTTACAAAATGCAAAAGATTCATAACTTTCGTCTTCTCTACGGATGAAGAAGCTACGACAAACAAACGAACAAATTTTCCAGCTTTTACACAAGAGCTTAAAAAAGAATGTAAATTTTTGTATGGCATTAAAAAATAAATAAAAAAATATGTCTATAAGAAGCAATATATAAAAAATATGAATGCAGACAGCCAGACATAAGATTTCAATAAACCAATTTGCGCAAACTTTTGCTCTCTACCCCATTCATGTACAACCATCAGCAGTTGGTGCAGAGGCACCAAAGTATGTACTCGTGGTTAAAACTACGCTCCACGGGAAAAGTCATGAAGAAACGCAGTACGAAGGGTCAAAGTCCAATGCAGCATGAAAGAAGGAGTAACAACGATGACGTTAACTTGGATGACAGCTTAAGATGTGGCGGCGTCAGACGATGGCATGGATGGAAAAATGGTAAAATTCAATTTTCAGATTGAAGAGCGGCTATGAAGCAAAAATGGGCAATGATGGGGGATGAATGGGAGATGAGTGAAGTAGAAGGAAGCATGAAAAATACAAAATAAAAGGGTGATTGGTGGAGGATATAGGTAGTTGCCATATGACAGAGAGTGTGCAAGAGCGAGAGTTAACAAAAACGAAAAATAAACAAGAACTATAGATATTTTCTCATTTTTCGCTGTCTAGACAGGCCGAAGATGTTGTAAAGCAGAAAGCAACTAACAAATAGCAGAAAACTTTGCAAAATAATACACAATACATAAAGGAATGTTTTCGAAACAGAAAAAAAAGTTAAAAAACGAGAGCAACTGTATTGTAGAGCATAGAGAATAAATGAGCTGCTTAATGAAAATAAAAATATATAAAAGAATATCTTCAGAGCGACAAAAAACAATAAAACAAAATATAATATAAAAATAACAAGATATTAAAAGAATTTGCGTTTTTTTAAAAAACAAAACAATAAATACCACCATCAAATAAATTAAATGAGAGGGAAAGAAGAGAGAGTTTTCCAAGAAAGTTGTTCCTGTAACTCAGGGAGCGATATGCAAGGAATTCACGATGTGATAATATTTAATGATATCATCAAGACTCAAATGAAGTCATCAAAAAAATGTGTGTTCTTGGTTGATGTCTAAAGACTGTGGAGAAAATTCTAAAAATAAATCTTTCGTTTATATTTCAGTTTTTAATTAATCAATGATTGTAACAGATAAAAATATTGAATAATTTTAGCTTTGAGCTAAATTCGAAAGTGTGGTTTAAGAAAAATGAAGCAAGTAGGGGTTCTATCAGCACTTTTGTGAATATTAAACGTTGATGAACTACTTGAGAAGCTGTTCAACCAGGGCTTTGCTAATAAAGGATATGTAGATAATTTGGTTATTGCAAGTCTGGGCTGTCATGGACCAAAGATAGCGAACAGAATGCAAAGTGCCCCATGCATAAAAAAAAGATGGTGCCAGGAAAAAGGTTAAGCTATAAATCCTGAGCAGCCATACTTGTACCTTTTTTAGAAAGAGGATTTAAGAAATAAATTCAAGTTTTTATGAGTGACTTTTGACAAGAAACTTTTTTGGAACACTCACTTAACAATCACTATACCCAAAGCTACACGTGCTTTCTTCCTGCCAACGCCTTCATAGCTAAAAACTAGTGTCCGACCGATTATTCGGCTTCGGCTTCGGTAATCGGCATAATCGGCCAATATTTTGATCTTCGGCTTCGGCTTATGCTTCGGCCGAAATAGCCGATTATTTTTGCCGAATATTTTTACTGTGCTAAACAATTTTTTTTATAAGTTTTTTGAATTTTTTTGAATTATTCAGTAAACATTTGAAACATTTTCATTGTTCATTTTGAGTTTCTCTCCTTTTCTGTTCTTTCATGAGTTGGTGTTCATTCAGTGAAAATTTTATTCAAATGATAAATGCAGCGAGTCCGACTGTTACGTTTTTGCTTTTGTTATGGACTGAAATATAAAAGCCGAGTAAACGCTAGAAATTTTCTGCCAGATTTCAGTTAGTATAATTCTGTATAGTATATATATATATATATATATATAGTATATATTCTGTAGCATTTCTTGACTGGATCGAAAATATATTCAATTTTTTTCTTCTTATCCTGACGTCAATAATTGGATTACAGAAAAATCCGAAACTCTTGCGTTTAACTCTAATTTAATGATTTCAGTAAGTTTTTTGTACTGAAATGAATATAAAGGGTGGTTAAATTTTAAGGGCCGATGTTGATTTTGAATAAAACACAAATTATTCAGAAAATTACTCTCATTTCTTTTTATTATGATAATATTCGTATGGTTCAATTATGTATGAAACAAAATATCGGCCATATGGCTTCCGCGACCTCGGCGGCACACCTCCATCCGATGGTCCAAATTTTGATGACGCTGAGGCATAATTGAGGTTCTATGCCCTTAATGTGCCGAATTATCTCATCCTTTAACTCTTGAATTGTTGCTGGCTTATCGACGTACACCTTTTCTTTCAAATAACCTCAAAGAAAGAAGTCCAACGGTGTCAAATCACATGATCTTGGCAGCCAATTGACATAGCCACAACTTGAGATAACACGGCCATTGAATTTGTCGCGCAAAACAGCCATTGTTTCGTTAGATGTGTGGCAAGTGGTACCGTCCTGTTGAAACCACATTTATATCTACTAATTCGGGCCTTAAAAAGTTCGTTATCATCTCACTATAGCGAACAACATTCACAGTAACTGCCTGATCGACCTCATTTTGGAATAAATACGACCCGATGATGCCGCAAGCCCATAAACCCCACCAATTAGTCATTCTTTGTGGGTGCATTGGTTTTTCGACAATTACGGTTTGCGCCAATTATGCTTATTAACGAATCCACTGAGGTGAAAATGTGCCTCATCACTGAAGATGATTTT
This sequence comes from Tetanocera ferruginea, assembly GCA_958299015.1. Taxonomy (NCBI): domain Eukaryota; kingdom Metazoa; phylum Arthropoda; class Insecta; order Diptera; family Sciomyzidae; genus Tetanocera; species Tetanocera ferruginea. The sequence goes on from OY282644.1 coordinate 130,587,996, forward strand.
CTTCAAAAATTGATCATCCACTGTTGTCATTTCTTGAATAACTTTAATGCGTGGCTCGATTATGTATCTTTTTATGGTTCAAATTGAGTTAGTCTGAAATTGAGAAATGCGAAATGAAATGCAGAAAAAACTTGACGTTTAGGTGTGGTTCACATTCAACATTGGCCCTTAACAAAAGCAAAGAATAAACTTTATAGTTTTTTTTACTTGAGAACATTGGTTTTTTATTCGGCTTCGGCTTCGGCCTTCGGCCGATTATTTCCATTTTGCCGAAGAATCGGCTTCGGCTTCGGCTTCGGCAAAAATTCACGTTCGGTCGGACACTACTAAAAACCTTCAAAAATTACTTTTTTCTAAAAATGCGTGACAGAATTTTACCAAAGCTTAATTTCTCCAAGTGATACAAGGTTGCTATACCTAACAGGCAAATGTGGAGAAAATAAAGGTCCCTACCTGAACGCGTCTCAACGGTTATGGTATGGTATACTGATGGGTCTAAACTAGAAAATGGAAAAACAGGAGCAGAGGTGTAAAGTCCCAAATTATCCAAAAACCTTTCCAATGGGCTATACTTCAATAATTTTCCAAGCGGATATATATGCTATTGAAGTGTGTTTCCGGGAATGTCTCCGTAGGAAAACAGTTTGGTCACATCTTCTTATATATTAATACGTGAACATTAAAGTTTGTCGTACGCTTTTTTGGTATAAATTAAAACTCAAAATAAATTAAACTTATATCATTCGAAAGGTTATGTTGCCCAGATGTGCAGAATGTATATATAAATGATATATCTGATAGAGGGGGTTCCCAACCTTCTCTGAGAGGAATTAAATTTTTGAGAAAAAACCCACTCTTTGATTAAAATTAAATTTGGTTGGGGCAGAGTTTTTGAGTTGGTCGAATTTGAGTTTTTTTTTAAAATAACAATTTCTTAAAATAATGTAGTTTTATCCATTCGACAATTGTAAAATTTGTAAAAAAATGTGTGTTTGAATTCACAAATTTGACTTTCCATGTCAATATCTGAATCGAATTTTAACGGTTTTTCAATTTTTCTCATTTTTTCAGAAAGTTTGTTAAATTTTCTTTCAAATGTAATAAAAATTACAGCAAAGTTTTAACCAGTATTAAAGTATTTTTAATGAATTTTCTTAATATTGTCGTTAGTAATAAAGCGTGTGTTTCAACCAAATGCCAAGAGAGAGAAAAAAAAACTGGCTCAAATTGAATGTTCTAAATTCTGAAGCGAATATCTCTGCCATCTGTGAATAGATTTTATTAATTTCTGTTTTGTATTTAAGTCTTATCAGTTATCTTAAAATAAACTTTTGAAATTAATACCGTGTTTTGTTTGTTTATATTTAAATTATTCCTTTTAAAAAAAGACCATAAAATTTGATTTATTCTTATAATAGGAGTAAAAATGATTTTTGTCGTAAAAAAACAAAAACTCAAAATTGCATTTTTGATACCGAATTTTAGGTGAATTTATTTTGTCTTGACACTTAATTAATAAACTGTCCGTGCCATCAAAAAATCAAGGCTACCTACCCCCTATGATTTCTTTGACAAAATTAAATTTTTTTTAAATGTTGTTTTTCTGTTGTTTTTGAACAAAATAATAATATTAAAAAAAATAATGTTTGTGAAGAAAATAGCTTTATATCTCTACTCAGTTAAGAGTTATAGCCTCGAACTTATTTTTATCATCTCGCATATAATTAAAAATAGGCAATCAATAAATTGGTCGAATTTCGACCCCAGGCGATACTAGTATTTATATATTTTCAAACAGTTAAGCGACATTAAAAGAGCTTGAAGCATAGGAGCTTGATTCAAAACGAGTCTTTGATTGTATCAAATCGTTGAATGCATTGGGACGGAACAATAATATAGAATTATGATGAGTACCTACTAGGGCAGAGTCTAAATGTGTTTTACGTAGACACCTGACTTAAAGACTCTACAGTGTTCTTAACACAGGACCGATACTATGAGTCCCCTTTGAGAGTTCAAAGGTACCAAAATAAGCTAATGTTGTGATAACATTCCCACCCTTTGCTTAAGGTGGAAGCCTATCTAACACCTTTTCTAACTTTCCCTGAAAGTAATGATGGTAGCCAATAGCTTGTCTCAAGCCAGTGAAAAGGAGGCGGGTTGTGGCATGTGTTTTTAGACATCAGTTTAATTATGTTAGAAACCGGGTTTAGCCACTTATAATTAGGTGGGTAAGGAGTAAACAAGATGATAACAAATTTTCGACAATAGGACATTCATGCCAGAAAAATTGGTCTCAAAAAGCATAGTATGTTACTGTGATCGGGCATACAAATCATTCAAGAAAATGTTGTATACTTGAGGAAACCAAGTTTTTTAATCTGATTTAGATAAGGTGCATAAACCTGGAAAATCCCTTTTGCCGGGGGACTATCGTGGGCTGACCCTTCGGGGAGTTTCGTGCTGACTGAAGTAAGCTTAATGACCCGATCTTGGCAGCGAGTCGGCATGCTGTTGTGTTTCGTAAACCAAGCTGGCATATCATATATGCAAGATATTTTAGGTCGGTCTCGCTTCAGACCAATGGGGGTGAATGGCATTTACCCTCAAATTAACTGTTCACACATTGGAACTATGGGTTTCAGATGAGTTAATTTTAGTACTCGAAATGGTAAACGGTACCTTATCATAGTTAGGTGCTATTTTTGAAAACCTGTTACCCTAGGGCACTGGTCATGTCCTCGAAAATAATTAATTTTATGTGGCGATACTAGCATTTGAACTCCGCATGAAACAATTGAATCGAAGGCCATTCAGTAGAACTTTGATTGCTGAGTGCCTTAAAACTACTCGATAGCTTTCATTATATTCCAATAAATGGATTCGGGAAAGCAACTCCTAATAGACAAATATCGATATAATCGAATCCAATTGTCCGAATCCGACTGCACATTGTTTAAAACAGATATCAGCATGATTTTTTCATGGCCCTGAATCCTGAGAACACGTCTGTCGGGACTTGGTTTCGAAAAACTATGCTCCATTAAAAATGGGGCAAGTAGAAAATACACCTTTACATTCGTGCAAAAGCTTTACCCGTGATTTTGGTATAAGCCTCAACCACCACGAAGCTCCCTCCGAAAGTTCAGCCCAACAAGTCAGCCTGGCAATAGCCAGGGACCACTGACTTCCCATGGTATCAGTTTGCAAGTCTTTGGTCAGACCACGCAACAAAGCTCGTACTACCAGTTGAGTTCATCACAGCTCCGGGCTGGTGACTAGAAAGAGTGCATTATTCTGACAGAGCAACCTTTCAAAAAAGATTCATCAAGTCGGATCTACGAACTAACAGTCAGATGAATGGTTATTTTTAACTATTATTTATAACAAGTCACCAGCCTGGAGCTGTGATGAACTCAACTGGTAGTACAAGCTTTGTTACGTGGTCTGACCAAGAACTTGCAAACTGATACCAGGGGAAGGCTTATACGGCATCTTGTAAATATTTGACGTGGAAATATTTCATGTCTCTAATAATTATAAGTATTTTTCTCGCACAAAAAAATTCTCATTTATAGAGAAAAATTTATTGAAAATGAAAAATTTTTTCTATATTTTGATAAAAAATTCAGTATGCGAAGAATTTTCTTTACTAAAAACAAATTTTTTCTCAAAACTAAAAAAGTCTTCATCTCTTAAAACGATATATTTTTATATATTTATCTTTTTCATGGAAGCTTTTAACCATTTTTAGGAAATTTTAAGGAATCACATTTATAGAAAAGTATTCTCTGAAGCAAAATCTAAACCAGTTTACTCTAATATGATGCCTTTTTTATCATATTCCTAGAAACTTTTTTCTGAGTGTAGGCAATACCATATTTATGCAAGTTAATGACCCTAAATATAAGATAAAAATAACCACAAAATTAATTTTGGAAATGTATGCATTGTTTGGATTGAGAACCACAGTCGTAAGACCTTAATCCTATTGAGAACTTGTGGAACATATTTAAGAAAAAAATTGTTTTGAGCAATCCGTCACCGAATCACGAATAAAATATACAAACGAGCGTCAAAATTGACTGTGACTAGAGCCACCAAGTACTTAAATTTGGACCTGAGTATAGTTCCCTCTATGAATCTGTATGAAAAATCGATAAGCACTACATTGAAAAATTTTTTTAATATTAAATAATGCCAGAATTTTTGCCGCCTTATCAATTTTTTTTTTATATCCTACTTAAGTAACTTCTAAACGCACTTAATATTTTTGGATTCGAAATCAGGGCTGCATTTAATTCATATGTTGCCCAAACTACTAGTAGTATTCACACAGATACATAGAAATTTCTAAAAATTTCGCCCACTTTTAAAAGTATTCCACGCTTTTTGCTATCTCCAGAGCTATATCACTCATGATAGTTTCACAGGGAGAACAATATCAACAATATCAACAAAAAAAAACAACAAAAACATTCATTTCAACATTTTATAAACATTCCAGACTCAAGTGTTTATAAATGAAAAATATGAAAATTTACGCTAAAAAATGTTAACAAGACAAACAATCAGAAAGGCGACTTTTTTGTGGTTTTCTGTGGCAGACAAGCAGCTGCAATTTTTGTGATTTGTTTTTTTTATTTTCTAGAGCTTGATTAATTGATTTATTTTTTAAAATTTTGTTTACACATGTTTTATTTTTTAAATATTTTGTTGTTTTTTTTTTTTTTGTTTTTTGCTTGAAGCAACGTACTAACTGGCAACACTGACGCATTTTATGTTAAAAAATTATTTGCAGAATTTTTTGTCAACCAAGAATTCTTTTATTTTTTCATGGCTTATTTTTTTCTCCACCGCAACTTTACAATTTTTTTTTTTTTGTTATTGCTTTTGCGGCTGCATTTTTTTATATTTTATTTTTTTACAAATAACACGATGTTGCAGCGCAAGAATGCTGCGAGCCACCTGTATTAAAGCGCAGGTATGTTGTGTGCAACCATGTATACATATACAAACATTTCAATGCACTTTTCGACCACTTTGGACGACACTAGAAAAACCGGAATTTTTACACCGATGTTGTTGGAAAAATAATTAATTCCATTAATTCTTATATTTTTTTAGCTCTGTACAAAGAATTCACTTTCGATGCAAACTTTTTCAATAGCTTCATTTAATTATGCTCAGTTGGCAACACTTTTTTCGTATTTCGAGAACTATTGTAATAGAGAAATTTTTGTTTTTTTCTTTTTTTTTCTCAATCATTAATTAGCTGTCAAAAATTAATTTTGACTTTTACCTTGTTGGTATTAAAACATAAAATAAAAATCAAATCGTTTTTTGTTGGTTTAAAAATTTATTTGCGCCACATTTTGGCGCCTTTTGCACAGAGAAAACATTAATATTTCATTTTTGTTTTTTCATTTATGAAAACACAATAATCACAAAGAGAAAAAAAAACATCAAACACACACACACACTCTGTAGTCAAGCACTAGCAGAGGAAGAATACGAAACACGCGTCGCTGGCAACACAGACGCCATCTACACGCAGCGACAAACAAAAATCGACTGAAGTAGAAGAAAAATGTTAATATTTTTACACATTCAGAAACAACAACACGATGTTAGCAGTGCTGCCAGATTATTTAATTTAAGTTTTTTCTTAAAAAGTATTAAATTTTATAGAAGCTTACAAAATAATTTTATTGAAAATATGAAAAGTGTAGCATAATGTTATATGATACATTTAACATCAGTTACAACCAAGCATAGCTGTTACATTTCGATTACGATTAGTAATCAATTAGATTATTTTTCAGAAAGAATTGTAAACATTAAATAATCTTTAAGTAACAAATTTCTGATTAGTAATTGATTACGATTACAAATAATCAAATTATAATCACGATTACTTTAAATTACGAACATAATCAAAAGTAATCAACAAAAATAATCCGATTACTTTAAAAGATTACTTGTTATTCTCTTTGATTATTTTAAGAATTTGAGCCTGAGAATAAAAAAATTCTTAATATAATCAAAAAGAATCAAAAGTAATATTTAAAAATAATCCACCTTTTTTTAGTGCATTACTTTTGATTATTTTTGATTATTTCCATAATTTCAAGTAATCGTGATTATTATTTGATTATTTGTAATCGCAATCGTTTGATTACTGAGCCAAACAGAAAAGAATCGTACTTAATCAATTATTTCAAATTTTTAAGAAAAATTATTTAATTCTTAATGAATACGATTACTAATCATTATTTAACAGCTATGCAATTAAGTACATTCATTTTATCCCGGCATAAGAGTGCGACAAAGAATTCACAATTAAACAACTTATTTTGACGTAGAATTACGTCTTACAGCGCGGTTTGTAGGGGGTCGTTTTAAAATTCAAATTTTTTCAAGGTCATTAGGCAACTTTTTGGCTAATATTTTAGCGTATACCTACAGCCTTTAATACTTATCGTTCACAGATATTATATATACTAAAATATCAGATATATCCTGCGCTGAATGAATATCTAATTTTTGATTTTGTCACTATTATATTAAAGTCACAATATAGTAAAATATAAGAAGAAAAATTCATGTTTTTATATAAGAAAATCAATCATCAGCTGCTTATAATGTGCCTGCTGCTTTTTTGTTTTTCTTTCGTTGTTTATGCTTGTATTACTTTTGTTTTGCACGAACTGATTGGTTCGCTTTGGCATTATTGCATTGGGTTTATGTATGCACTACTGTTCTAGTATACTTTTTTGAAACCAGAGGTCATGAACCTCTTTTCAACTCAGTCAATGAAATCAAACTGTCAAATTTAACGAGATGGGTCTGTGATCCTGTAAGATTTAACTCTTATGAAAAAAAAAACGAGTTGGATCATATTTCGTTTTATGCTTTTACCCAATAGATGGCGTAAAATTTTAATTTTTGTTTTTAACGCAAATTAATTTGGATTCCACATCCCACTAGCACTAGCGAGTGTAGTTCGCAAACTTTACATCGCACAGAGACGAAAGTGTAGCTCGCAAACTAAATATCAGACAGAGACGAGAGGAAAGGACATGTGCTCAGCATGAAATATAGTCACCATACGATTTTTCAAAAATCGGGGTCTTAATTTTAATTTGAAATTAGTAGTTAAACTGACTGTAGCTCGCAAACTATATATCGGGCAGAGACGAAAGTGGCACCAATGGAAATTGCATTTGCTTCGCCTTCTTTTCAACTAAGTCAATGAACTCGATCTATCAATCTAAGCAAAATGATCGAACAAATTTGAAATTTTGCTTGTTTCTTTTAATCATCATTTAATCATACTTTCTTTTTAACTTTTTCTATGTTTTGGCCTCGATAAGTAGTCCATAATTGAGTGTTATTCATTTATTTGTTAATTTTTGGAAGATCAATAAAAATACGTGCAAAATGGACAAAACAATCGGACCAAAGAGACAAAGTAGAAGAGGACTTTGTCTTTGATACTTACGATACTATCGAAACTGTTTCTTTTTTACAATATAATATATTTAGGCAATATACAAGGTATCGTATGTGTCTTATCGTGTTATTGTACTATTTTTATGACTGCCGTACCAACACTGTTGTTGTTTCCCGTGGAAAATAAAGATAGAACAAATACAACACTGCAAGCTAAGTGTATTGGTTATGCTTTGTTTATTTTTATCTTCATAATTTATTGTTTCATGATTCTTATTTTTCCTGACCACATTTTTCTTTAAACAGTAAAATTGATATCTATTAAAATAGTTGATATCCAAAGAATTGGCAAGTTTTATAGATTGAGTTCTATCCTTAAACGGCATAACGTCTAAAAATTAAACTTTTTTTTTCTAAAAATAGTTATTTTTTTATAAATTTATTTATTTTCTTATAAATTGTTTTAAATTCTTAAAGCAAAAATTAGGTGCAAAATGCAAAATAATTTCAAATTTGCCTCATTCTGGCAGCACTAAATGTGCGATGCGGCGGTGCGTTTGTTTGTTTGTGTTTACAATTTGTTGGCTGTTTTTTCTGTTGTTGTTGTATGTCTATGCCGTATTGTCTGCGTCTGTGTATGCTTGTGTGTGTGCGTATGTGAATGTGTGTGAGAGAGTAAAATTATTTACTTTGTTGACGCGCTCCGAGAGTCCTAAACTAACTTAAGTTAGTTGTTTGACAGGTTCACTTTTGACAAAACAAAAAATATATCATATATCATGCGAGAAATTAGTTATCTTAGCAGTTTATTGCCAGCGGAAAATTTTAATTATTATTATTTAACCCTCAGCGGTTGCGAACAAAATATTTTAAATAAATTAAGAGTTAAAAAATTATTTTATGTACACAATATTTTTTCATTAGTTTTTATAAAATTTCTATTTTATATAATAATGTTTCAAGATTGGATTTAAAAATTAAAATTTTTGAAAGCAAATATTTTTTTGATAGATTTTTTTTAAATTAAAATTTTTACAAAAACTTAAAGACACAAAGTAAGCACTAAGAATAGTAAATACATAATACACTACAATTAGCTTTTAACTTACTACGGCACAGCAATGCCATAAATAAGAAAACTCTATCAAAACATTGAATAACTTTTGTTTTAGTTTATTATTTAAATTTAATTATAGATTTAAATTTCAAATATAACACAAATTTTTTCGAAATTCAAAATTAAGATTAAAAAATTATTCATAAAAATATGAACTTTTGTTATTTTTATATTAACAGCCCTATGCTGGCATCATCGTCACAATCAGTTGATACTGAAAAATTGTGATGATTTTGATTTGTCTCTATTGATTCGTATTCCGTATGAACTCTCTCAAGAAAAAAGCTTTAAAAATTCACCACATAATGGTGTGAAGTTTTCTTTCAATATGACGTTATATTTTGACATCGAAATATAATTTAAATAAACAAAAATTTAAATAAAATCGAACCGCAGACAAATTTTTGCTGACGGAATTGATTGTTGGCAAGAATTCGTATTAAGGAGAATGATGTTAGATATAGGTGTGGCAGCACGTCCTGAAATTAACTCCAACACACTGACTTCCTAAATATAAAGACTTTCTGACTGCTTGCATGGATCATTCCTATCCATCAGATTGCTAAGAAGTCGTCTTCTCTCAACAGTTTCCTTGCATTAAATAATTCCGCCGCTTCATGAGCAATCTTTCGTTCTACATTTCAATTAAGTGTATTTGTTTCTCATAAAATGTTATTCCTGTGAACTTTTTATGCAAGTTGTGCTTGTGACCTGCTTAGCTACTCGTCACTATTACGATCCCAATTAATACGAAAAGAACTTTTTCAAATTGCTCAGAATAATTTCAATATTTCATTTCAATTTCATAGAATTTGTATCAATTTGGACTCATGTATCTGATTTCTATTTTATATAGAATATATAGCTTTTGTGATTCCGTAAGAATAGAGCTGTTAATTTAATATTGAAAAACGTAATACTAAGATGTTCGCTTGTGAGTAATCAAGAGAAATTACAAACAAGGTTTCAGTGGTTTTAGCCACCAGAACTCTACATTTTGTTTAATAAAATTTTGTCAGAGAAGTTTACTATAAATGCTATGGTTGTTACTTAAAAGTTATGTACATAAAAACAATAATTTGCTTATGCCCCATATTTTTAGCATAGCATAGCTAAAAGTCCCACTTCGGGAAAAATTATTTTATACTTTTAACTTTACTTTGAAAAATGTGCTTATGTTCCAAATTTAAATGAAATCCAAACTCCAAAAATCACTAAATTTTTGTCATTCTTCACTGAGATACTGTCAGATACCGTGAATCTTCATAATTGTGCTTTGCTTTGAGTGGTGGCGGAAGTAGACAGGATACTCAGTAATTTACCATTTCAAATATAATAGGTTACCAACCCTTCTAAGTGTAACTTCACTTTCGGTGGTCAATGACCAGTGGTCGTAGGTCACCCTTCGACAAGAAATAAATTTAACGTCTTTAATAAAACCAGGTAACAAAACAGAGAGTGGACAAAAATAGATTTTCTTATTAACACCTGCGAATGGGGTGTTTTTTTTTTTTTTTTGTAAGATTTTTTATTGGTCATCCGAAGGGTTACGTCTGAGATAAGCATCCAGTCAGTACAGTTGGATATTCAAAAAACATGGAGGTGTCTGAGAAGAGGAATGGTTTGCTCAAATTTAATAACGGATAAAAACAATTTTTCACATTTTATTATAGTGAAAAGAAAGAATTGAAGAACAAAATAGACAAACGAAAAGAAAATCAAAACAAATATAAAAATGCCGGCTACTAGAATACACATGATGATGACAACATCGAGTGCGCCTGACCGTTTACTTAACCAAAAGAAAGCACAGAAAAAAAAAATGAGAGCATGTCGCGGGTCATTGGGTTCGAGTTGTGAGAGAATTTTTTTGCTGCGACTAGCAGCAAAATCTTAAACAAATATTTGACAGATATTTTGACAGTTAATATCGCATGAGATATCTACATACTACAGTGCCACTCAAACGAAGTGCAATTTACACGTTGAGTGTGAATTCGTTAAATGTATGAAGTTCTGAAGTCAACGTGTAACTTTTTGGAAGCATGCAATATATTCAGAACTTTTTATAGCATGCGATAATAAAACAAAGTAATATTTTTTTATTAAAAATAAATTAAATACACATGCACCAAGAAATCAGTTTCGAAGATTCGATTTAATTTCGGACATTTTAAAATTGGCTTTAAAAAATTTGTTTGATTTTCAATAATAAACATTTTAAATGAACTTTTAAAACTTTCGTTTGATATTTTTAAATGAATATTTAAAAAATAGCTTCTAATTTATCTACAATTTTAAAAATAGCTTCTTAGTCTTCTTATATGTTTATTTTAAAATATCAAAATAACGTTTTAAAATAGAATTTTTACTTTTAGGCGTACATATTTTCCATTATATTTTTTAATTGCTTCTTCTGACCATCATATTGAATCATAACCTTCACATACATTCTTTAATTTGTAAATTTTGTTATATTTCCATAAAAACTAAAATTTATATTTTTGGTTTTTATTTTTATTTTCGTCAAGAGCTTTATAATACAAAAAAATCAAGCCAAATTAAACTTAACGCAACAAATAGGAAGCGCTATAAGGATATGCAGAGTAGGCAGCAGCATAGGGTGCAGCACCGACATAGGGTGAAGCGTACGAAGCGTAATAAGGCGATGCATAGGCAGCCGAGTAGGGTGCAGCATAGGCTGCTGCGGTGTATGGAGACGCCGAGTAGGCCAAAGGAGCAACAATGCCAGGTTTAGCAGCAACCAGAGCAATGATAGTCATGCAGCACAAAGCGAACTAATTGAGTGAATTAAAAAAAGTTGAAAATAAAATTTTTTATAAAACTAAAAATGTCTTAAAAACTTACAAATTTGAACATTTTGAGAGAAGTGTTGATGTTATTTCTAAACTGGAATTAAAGAAACTGATGCGTTTGAAGTTGTGATCAGGTTTATTTATACGAATTAAATTTTTCTAGATATAAGCAATATTTTGTGAAGCATTTTTGACCCTGAGAGCACAACAAAAACGGCAACAACCAAGCCCAGTGCTGCATTTAAAGCTGGCAAATGAATGGAGGGCGATAGACCTTCAAGCTATTTTTGGCAACGTGCAAAGCTCTAATTGTTGCGGAAGATAGCAGCAAAGCAAGTCAGAAGACACACACAAAAAAACATAAAAATTAAACAAATGAAAAATTTTCAAAATAATCAATATTCAGTCAACCTTAGTGGCTGCTGACCATGTTCCGTGCATTGTGCCAGAAAATTGTTGGTTGGTTGTAAAATGTAATCGATATTGTTACCTTGTCAGATTTGTTGTACCCTATGTTTGTGTTGTTGATTTTGTCATTGTTATTCGTTCTGTCAATTAAGTCAATTTCTTGTCACTTTAAGCCTAGCCTAATATTCTTAAATGCCAAAACAAAATAAGCAAACAAATCAAAATTTCATAACTCAATCGAATGACAACGTACACATAGCAAGTGCGACAGAGAGGCAAGTATTAGCACCCACCATTCAGCCCGTTGGGACGACCAGCCCACTTTAACCCACTCAATCATTCTGAGTACTGCACAGTGGTTGTAAAGTGGAAAAAAATGCTAAAATTAAATAAATCTTTTGGATCTTTTTATATCATAAATGCAACGACGTTGTATGTAATTTTTACATATTGACTTTATGAGCTGCGGTTAATAATATACAACTAAAATAAAATAATAGACACATGTCTTCAAGACAAAAATAAAAAAAAAAATTGACATGACCAAGTCCAGAAAATAGCAGCTTATGCAACAAAATTTATATATCGTTACATACATTTACAATTTGCTCAGTAAAGGTGCTACGAGGAATTTTACTTAACAGCAGTTCTGTGGTCTATTAAAAAAATAAAATCTATTAAAATTATTTTTTATACAAGGACTGTAAACGTGACTTTTTTTTTTTTGCCAATGATGGTTGCTTAATCGACTTATATATGTAGATGCTCTTTCTGTTTTTCATTAAATATGACTTAACACCTAAATTAAGGCTTTTATTTACGTGTGATAGCATTCTTATGCATTATTTTGGAATAACCAGGCACATAATGTTGATGTTAAATTTTTGCTCATGAATTTTGAGGACTATTTCAAGTTATATTTTTTGTTTACATGTTTGTGGTGACCGTGGCATGCAGGTCAGGTGTGTGGCTTAGCATGCTCGGAGCCAAGGTTCGATCCCCAGCCGCTGCGAAAAGTTTTTTCAATAATAAATTTTTCTGATCGGTCACCACCTCTCTGCAGACAATGGCAAACCTGTTCATGTTCTTGAGAACATGAACTTTAGCCGTTCGGAGTCACAATTGATCATAAGCAGCTCAGTCAAAGTCCTTTCAAGGGCTGAAATGGCCACTTTGTTTTGTTTTTTTTTTTTTTAACATGTTTACAACATTTAAATACCATCGTTGCATGGATGTATTAAACTAGACTGATGGAATAGACTTTGTTTATTCAACTAATAAATTTTGTATTTTCGAGAAAATTGCCTTTAAAATATAATTTATTTAGTTTACTCTCTTTGATACTCTCTAAGGTTTGCCATTATCTGTAGATTGCTGACGGCGGTTCAGAAAAATGTATTTCTATTGAAAAAACTTTCTGTTAGACTTGCAGATTGAACTCAGGGTGCCAAGGTTCATTGCCTCGCACGCCACTCAGTTACCACGGACGTCCACAGTCGCCACTAGGTTTTTATATATTATACAACTCTAAAAATAATTCTTCTACATATTGGCAATTTTTGTGTAGAGCAAAACCACTGTGCAGCGTAAAAATTTTGGGCGTTCTGACCAAGTGACTCAGTTATGTTGTCGAGCAAACTTCATTTGGTATGCGGAGAATGACTTGATTTGACAACTAGTTAAAATAACGTGTCGGTCAAATGGATGGAATTTGTCGGTAATGCTTATTGGTGTGAGGTACGTGATGTTCGAATGCTGTGACAGTTTGAGCAGAGCTAATTAAAGAGTCAGAATAGATCGGCTGAAAAATTGCATAACAGAATGAAAGAGAGAGAGAAAGAGAAAAAGATAATATTTATAATATTACGGAAATAGCTTATTTCAAGGGTTATTCCTCTAAAATTTGATTTTATTTTATTGAAATTAAAATTCAACGAGTATGTGTTCGTTGTAAGAACATAAAATTTATTTCAAAGCTTTTGGAAATTAATGAGCATTGAATGTTTAATTTTGTGAGCCACAACAATTAACATGAAAAGCTCAAAATGCAATACATAGCAAAGCGCAAATTTCATTTACCAACTGCTAGTGTTTGTTGACCTCAAACAGCGAAGGAACGTGTCTGTTGACGGCTGTTGAATGTTCAAAATCGCCGAAATTATACTTGAAAAATGGTATTTAAGACACTGGATTCGTTGCAAAGACCATCAGTTCACTTTAACAGAACCAAAACAATCACAGCCAAAATGTTCAAAATCGTAAGTGTTTTGAACTAAAGTAAAAAATATTAAATAAAGCACTTTTTTAACTTATTAAATTTTCTTGCTTTATCAAATAGTTCGCCTTGTTCTTTGTGACCATCATTGCTCTGGCTGCTGCCAAGCCTGGCATTGTTGCTAATTTGGCCTACTCGGCGTCTCCATACACCGCAGCTGCCTATGCTGCACCCTATTCGGCTGGATATGCTTCGCCTTACTACGCCTCGTACGCCTCACCCTATGTTGCTGCTGCTCCCTATGCTGCTGCCTACTCTGCATATCCTTATAGCGCTTCCTATTTGTTGCGTTAACTTGGTATAAAGAATGACCCAGGATTATGACTCTGGCATATGTGGCTGAAAAAGATTTGTTCCAGGACAAGAATACTAAAAAGTTATAAAATATATAAAAATAAAACTCAAAAGAATAATCTACATAGTTCGTTTTTTCTTTCTAAAATTAAATCTCATTCATCAGCTTAAATTGAAGCTTCTATTTGGTTTTAAAGATATGCTTAAAATGACATCAATTCACTTGAGCTGTGTGATTAAGCTCTTTAGTTTCAACAATTTCTATATTTAGTCAAGACAGATTTTAGTACAAGATTTAGGAAATGGTTTTAAAAGCGAAGAGAATATTTTGTTTAATATGAAAACAGACAAATATTTAAAATGTTGACGGAAAGGGTTCTTTACTATTTTAATTTTATCACACAGTTTAAGCTGCCAAATGACTTGAAACGAAACGGGAGACAAAACGGCACGTGCTAAAATTTTTAAAGGAGGTAGCGGAATAATTTTGTGACTTTATGACTGACTCGCACAAAGCTAAGCAGGAGATAGATTCATTTTAAAGAGCTTAACAGTTTCAAAAGATGAAAGCTGACACTGTTTATATTCTGTTACTCTTTACATTCTGTCACTGTGTGTATTATTTATATTCATTCTCATATTTATTTTCGTTTTGATTTTAGTTATTTTTATTTTCATTTTCATTTTCACATTCACATTCACAATCCCATTCACAATCACATTCATATACATATACATATATATATACATATACATATACATATTCATATTCATATTCATATTCATATTCATATTCATATTCATATTCATATTCATATTCATATTCATATTTATATTCATATTCATATTCATATTCATATTCATATTCATATTCATATTCATATTTATATTCATATTCATATTCATATTCATATTCATATTCATATTCATATTCATATTCATATTCATATTCATATTCATATTCATATTCATATTTATATTCATATTCATATTCATATTTATATTCATATTCATATTCATATTCATATTTATATTCATATTTATATTCATATTCATATTCATATTCATATTCATATTCATATTCATATTCATATTCATATTCATATTCATATTCATATTCATATTCATATTCATATTCACATTCAAATTCATATTCATATTCATATTCATATTCATATTCATATTCATATTCATATTCATATTCATATTCATATTCATATTCATATTCATATTCATATTCATATTCATATTCATATTCATATTCATATTCATATTCATATTCATATTCATATTCATATTCATATTCATATTCATATTCATATTCATATTCATATTCATATTCATATTCATATTCATATTCATATTCATATTCATATTCATATTCATATTCATATTCATATTCATATTCATATTCATATTCATATTCATATTCATATTCATATTCATATTCATATTCATATTCATATTCATATTCATATTCATATTCATATTCATATTCATATTCATATTCATATTCATATTCATATTCATATTCATATTCATATTCATATTCATATTCATATTCATATTCATATTCATATTCATATTCATATTCATATTCATATTCATATTCATATTCATATTCATATTCATATTCATATTCATATTCATATTCATATTCATATTCATATTCATATTCATATTCATATTCATATTCATATTCATATTCATATTCATATTCATATTCATATTCATATTCATATTCATATTCATATTCATATTCATATTCATATTCATATTCATATTCATATTCATATTCATATTCATATTCATATTCATATTCATATTCATATTCATATTCATATTCATATTCATATTCATATTCATATTCATATTCATATTCATATTCATATTCATATTCATATTCATATTCATATTCATATTCATATTCATATTCATATTCATATTCATATTCATATTCATATTCATATTCATATTCATATTCATATTCATATTCATATTCATATTCATATTCATATTCATATTCATATTCATATTCATATTCATATTCATATTCATATTCATATTCATATTCATATTCATATTCATATTCATATTCATATTCATATTCATATTCATATTCATATTCATATTCATATTCATATTCATATTCATATTCATATTCATATTCATATTCATATTCATATTCATATTCATATTCATATTCATATTCATATTCATATTCATATTCATATTCATATTCATATTCATATTCATATTCATATTCATATTCATATTCATATTCATATTCATATTCATATTCATATTCATATTCATATTCATATTCATATTCATATTCATATTCATATTCATATTCATATTCATATTCATATTCATATTCATATTCATATTCATATTCATATTCATATTCATATTCATATTCATATTCATATTCATATTCATATTCATATTCATATTCATATTCATATTCATATTCATATTCATATTCATATTCATATTCATATTCATATTCATATTCATATTCATATTCATATTCATATTCATATTCATATTCATATTCATATTCATATTCATATTCATATTCATATTCATATTCATATTCATATTCATATTCATATTCATATTCATATTCATATTCATATTCATATTCATATTCATATTCATATTCATATTCATATTCATATTCATATTCATATTCATATTCATATTCATATTCATATTCATATTCATATTCATATTCATATTCATATTCATATTCATATTCATATTCATATTCATATTCATATTCATATTCATATTCATATTCATATTCATATTCATATTCATATTCATATTCATATTCATATTCATATTCATATTCATATTCATATTCATATTCATATTCATATTCATATTCATATTCATATTCATATTCATATTCATATTCATATTCATATTCATATTCATATTCATATTCATATTCATATTCATATTCATATTCATATTCATATTCATATTCATATTCATATTCATATTCATATTCATATTCATATTCATATTCATATTCATATTCATATTCATATTCATATTCATATTCATATTCATATTCATATTCATATTCATATTCATATTCATATTCATATTCATATTCATATTCATATTCATATTCATATTCATATTCATATTCATATTCATATTCATATTCATATTCATATTCATATTCATATTCATATTCATATTCATATTCATATTCATATTCATATTCATATTCATATTCATATTCATATTCATATTCATATTCATATTCATATTCATATTCATATTCATATTCATATTCATATTCATATTCATATTCATATTCATATTCATATTCATATTCATATTCATATTCATATTCATATTCATATTCATATTCATATTCATATTCATATTCATATTCATATTCATATTCATATTCATATTCATATTCATATTCATATTCATATTCATATTCATATTCATATTCATATTCATATTCATATTCATATTCATATTCATATTCATATTCATATTCATATTCATATTCATATTCATATTCATATTCATATTCATATTCATATTCATATTCATATTCATATTCATATTCATATTCATATTCATATTCATATTCATATTCATATTCATATTCATATTCATATTCATATTCATATTCATATTCATATTCATATTCATATTCATATTCATATTCATATTCATATTCATATTCATATTCATATTCATATTCATATTCATATTCATATTCATATTCATATTCATATTCATATTCATATTCATATTCATATTCATATTCATATTCATATTCATATTCATATTCATATTCATATTCATATTCATATTCATATTCATATTCATATTCATATTCATATTCATATTCATATTCATATTCATATTCATATTCATATTCATATTCATATTCATATTCATATTCATATTCATATTCATATTCATATTCATATTCATATTCATATTCATATTCATATTCATATTCATATTCATATTCATATTCATATTCATATTCATATTCATATTCATATTCATATTCATATTCATATTCATATTCATATTCATATTCATATTCATATTCATATTCATATTCATATTCATATTCATATTCATATTCATATTCATATTCATATTCATATTCATATTCATATTCATATTCATATTCATATTCATATTCATATTCATATTCATATTCATATTCATATTCATATTCATATTCATATTCATATTCATATTCATATTCATATTCATATTCATATTCATATTCATATTCATATTCATATTCATATTCATATTCATATTCATATTCATATTCATATTCATATTCATATTCATATTCATATTCATATTCATATTCATATTCATATTCATATTCATATTCATATTCATATTCATATTCATATTCATATTCATATTCATATTCATATTCATATTCATATTCATATTCATATTCATATTCATATTCATATTCATATTCATATTCATATTCATATTCATATTCATATTCATATTCATATTCATATTCATATTCATATTCATATTCATATTCATATTCATATTCATATTCATATTCATATTCATATTCATATTCATATTCATATTCATATTCATATTCATATTCATATTCATATTCATATTCATATTCATATTCATATTCATATTCATATTCATATTCATATTCATATTCATATTCATATTCATATTCATATTCATATTCATATTCATATTCATATTCATATTCATATTCATATTCATATTCATATTCATATTCATATTCATATTCATATTCATATTCATATTCATATTCATATTCATATTCATATTCATATTCATATTCATATTCATATTCATATTCATATTCATATTCATATTCATATTCATATTCATATTCATATTCATATTCATATTCATATTCATATTCATATTCATATTCATATTCATATTCATATTCATATTCATATTCATATTCATATTCATATTCATATTCATATTCATATTCATATTCATATTCATATTCATATATTGTTAATTGGTCCTAATGTTCAACTCAATGAGTAAATTCCAATGCTTAAATATTCGAATAAATGAATTTATTCATATTTATGTATTAATACACTTTTCGTATAATTTCTTATGTTCACCGACACATTGATTTTTCTGCTGATTAAAATTTTTTGAATTTTCTTGATATCTTAAAATTGTTATTATTCACTCTTATACATTGTCATCACTCATGTCATCATGTGTCATTTAGCTAAACTAGGCCACTTAGCAACTTTAACTGTTATAGTTATTTTTTCCAAATGTTTCAAATTTTCCCAAAAATGGTTTTTGCTGGTCTCAACAAATTTGTTTGCTTCTAATCGACAGCAGCGCTATCCCTGTGGTCATTGCTGAACTCTGCACACAGCAGTATTTGTTACCAGAGCGCTTGAATGTTCAGCAATTGTGAAATTGTTGCTGCGACTGTCACCAACATCAACATAAATAAATTACAAAATTTCAAGTGTTTTTGATGTGTGCGAAATGGTCGTAGCTGTGGCTTTTTATTACTGCTCTTTTCCTCTGAACTTTGTCGCCTTTTACGCCTTAATTGAAGCTAATAGAATTACAAACAGGATATAGTTTGGTTAGATATTATTTTTTTGAATGTATCTGCATATTTTAAGTACATATTATTTGAATTGGAACATGTGTTACATATGTGAGAATTATACTTATATCAATATAATTACATTTTATGTGTAATGCTTGATTCTGTTAACATTATATTTTACTCTTACATTCTGCACAACAAAATACTCTTTATACATCGTTGTTAAGCTAAGTTTATTATTGATTCTGCTGGCGGTATTGCAGCGTTAAACCACACGATATTCGATATAAATGTATTTCGAAAATAATCATTTTCAGGCGGATATTTTCCACTCTTACAGCTGTCGATGTGTTTTATTTTTTTAGCTTTTATTGAACTGTTGGTTATTATTACTATTTTAATTTTGTTTTCAATTTTTTCTGCTTGGTCAATCAGCGCCAAAGAGTGGTTTTTCCGCTCAATGTAATCAACACCACATCCGATGCGGTGCTAGTGAAAAATTTAGGTATAACTGATCAATATATTGATACATCTTCTATGTGGCATTTCATTTCATTTATGCAATGCATGATATGCCAAGAACGATAGTTTAACTTTTACGAAATGAAATTTTTTCAAGGTTAGCAAAATTTTAAATTTGCTTAACAACACCATGTTTTAATTTATTAAACACAGTTTTGATTGATTTAACAACAAGTTCAATTTATTTTAGAATTTATATTCAAATTGTACTGATAGAACAACTTTTAAAGAAAATTTACTTCTTTAATCAAATTATAGGACCTATTTGGTACTCTCATATGTTTTTTGCAGCACTCGCGACATGTATGGGAAAATTGTCAATTGCTCGGACAATAGTGCTTTTTACAGACTCAATATTTGGATGTTGAGTAGCGAAAGCCTTACAATCTACGAGGATTTGTTATCCAATGTAATCCGGTCTGGACTACCTGCTGGCTAATGATCCGTTGAAATGATATCCGATATATTGTTTTTCTTGGAATAGAAGATTAAATGTTACATGTCAAATAGACGTCAAAACAAACCGTTCAGAAGTTTATTCATATTGAGTAGGTTCAGTCTTGTACCAAAACATATGAGAGTACCAAGTATAGAAAATGCTCTACATTTCGAAATTTGAACGATACAGTCTTAAAACTACCGCAGACAGATTTCATAAAAAAAAATTATTTTTTGGAAAAAAAAGTACGTGAAAGACTCTTTCAAAATTTCGACATGACTTCATCACATGACATGACTTTAATTTACAAAAATCTTTAAAAGATTCATGACGCCACGAGGCAACTAAAATTATCAATGCAACGGCGTTGCATAGGATTTGTTCTTAATAATATGAGTTACGAAAAAAATATGCAACGAAATAAATAAAGGCCCTTATCTTCACGGTAGAAGCAAAAAATTGCATCACGGAGTTAGCAGCTTATGCAACAAAATTTAAGTTTCGTTTCATAGAATTATAATTCCCTCAGGATGAATCAGGATAATGCTTGGATGAATTATATTTAACAGCAGTGATTAAGTTTTTTACTTTATAATAGAAATAGAAAAGAAAATCACGAATGTCACGCGGCCGCGAAGGCAACGACTAACGCATAGAAAATGTAATCAAAATGCAACAGCGTTGCATGGAATCAATACTCAATTATTCTAAGCTCCTTACATAAACTTCATGGTTGAAGTTGAAAAACTGTTAAAGTTGAACTGTTGAAAACGACCACTTATTAAAAGCCATGAACTGGAAATAGATAAAAAGAACGGTTAAGGGTTGGGTAAAATATTAGAAATGGAAATAGATAAAAAGAACGGTTAAGGGTTGGGTAAAATATTAGAAACAGGAGTTTGGACAAAATTGGGCAAAGAAAGGACAAGGGTTTTAATAATTTTTTAGAATGAAAAAAGAATTTTTACGAGAATTAAGACAAGGATTAGCATAAAGATTGAGACACGGATTAGTACAAGAATACGAATCAGAATTGAAACAACATTGAATTAACGATTAGGATAAAGATTATATAAATTATGAGGATCGCACAAGGGTTATGACAATTATAATGTTTTGAATTGGTACAAGGACATGAATTTTACTTGTATAGAGCATAAACTTTTTTAATTGATTTGACTTAACTTTAAAAACGCACATTGAATTGCCGTTTGTTCGTTTGGTTTCAATTTTTTGTTTTGTTGTGTATATTTGTATATTTGAACGAACGTTAGATATTGAAATATTTTGGTTTTCGTATCAACGTTTTTGAAGTGTGGCTTATTCCATTTAGCCGAAAATGGACACATTAAACCGTCAAAATTTAAAACCATTCATACTAAAAAACTGACTTTTAATTCGAAGTTTGACAAAGTTCCAGTGTTGTTCCACGAACAAAGTTTTGATTACTACACGGTTAAAAATGTTGAACTAGTTTTTAATCCAAACTTTGGTTTAAAGGTATTTTTAATCCTAAAAGAACTATTTTTTATTTCATATTTTAGTTTAATTTTTTTAATCCGAAAAAGTTTGAGTTTAAGACTATTTTTGGACTAAAAATTTTCATTTAGGTGGTACTTTCAGGAAAAAGTATTTATGTTATTTAATAGCTGAATTACAATTTAGCAGTGGCAGTGGCAGCAGCTGTGTCAGTGGCAGCGGCAGTGATCAGCTGTTTCGTATTTTACTGCCTGCAAACTACAATCTAGCAGTGGCAGCGTCAGCATCAAAAACGCGGAATGTGGAATTTTTCTTAGTAGCTTAATTATTTGCATTTTGGCAGTGAATTTAGAAATAGGGCTAACCTCGGTAGTACTGCTTACTGCCACTGTTGCTATGTAAGTTTTACCATTGACCAACAGTATTACTAAAATAACAGCTGATCAATGCCACTGCCACTGACGCTGCCACTGCCGCATTGTAATTCAGGTATAAGATTGAAAACTACTACTGCTACGAAATTTAAGCTAAATATAATTCTAAATGTTGTTAAAGCATCCGAAATTTATTTTTAATTAAATAAAATAAATTGTTTATTAAAATCTGTACCAGAATATTATATACATTATTACAGTAAACAGTGTTTAAACCTTTGTGGATTAAATATTAATTCTTTTCGGATTACAATATTTTAAACGTTTTTGGATTTAAATCTAATCCTTTTTGGATTATAATATTTTCAACTTTCTGTGGATTAACAATTATTCCTTTTTTGATTAAAAAATTTTAAACTTTTTGCGGATTAAAAATAAATCCTTTTTGGATTGGAAAATTTAAAACTTTTCATTGGATTAAAAAGTAATCTTTTTTTGGTCATGTCCTATATGTAGTCCAAAAAAGTTTAAAATTTAGTCCAAGATTTTTAACCCGGAACATATTAACAGTCAGGTAATAAGGCTATTTTCCAGAACTACATTTGTTGAATACAGCATTTGTTGATATTATAAACAGTGATCTTATAAACAGTAATATTTTTATATTGAAACAATAAAATAAAATTTAAAATAATAAGTTAATGTTTTCTTTTAATTGCTAATTTGATTTATACAAATTTTTCAGTTTGCAAACTTCTAAACTATTTGAAGATTAAACTTTAGTCTTTTCGGTTTAGAAAATGTTAAACCTTTGTGGATTAAATAGTAATCCGTTTCGGATTACAATATTTTAAACTTTTTTTGGACTAAAATCTAATCTTTTTTGGATTATAATATTTCAAACTTTCTGTGGATTAACAATTATTCCTTTTTTGATTAAAAAATTTTAAACTTTTTGAAGATTAAAAATAAATCTTTTTTGGATTGGAAAATTTAAAACTTTTCATTGGATTAAAAAGTAATCTTTTTTTGGTCGTGTCCTATATGTAGTCCAAAAAAGTTTAAAATTTAGTCCAAAATTTTTAACCGTGTAGGCCTCTTATAACGTAAATTGCCAATCATTGTTTTTTGTTTATCGGAATGCTATTTATTTGAGTTAAGCTCATTAAATAAATTTAAGAGAAGTTGTTTCTAAAAACATGATTATTTCTCAAATATTGATTGTTTTGCCCACTTCACTCTTTGGTGATGATGATAATGATGACGATGATGCTGTTTCTGATGACAAACTTACTTTAGTGCTCTGCAGTATACTTCCGGCTGAAGTATTTCAAAATTGAATTTTAAGCAAACAGCAGGGGGGAAAAAAATTAAATTCCTAAAGTTTGTTATTTCCTACAAAACATAAAAATCAATTCTATTTTTATCCCTTTTGCCCCCAAGACCGCCATAAACAAGTTCTCATTAATTAAAAAGAAATACTTTGCTCCTTGACGACGCTGATGAGGATCCACTTCTGACCACTGCATAATTAATAAGCTTCCTTAATATTCCATTCACACGCCATTCCTTCGCTCTACTTTCTTTAATAACGCTCGTGTTGCTGCTACTTCAGTTTCTCTTCTTATTAGTTGCACTACTCCAACCAACAGCAACAACAATAAAGGAAAGCAATTAATATCCTTTTCAATAAGTTGCTTGTCCATAGAACTGAACTGACTGAACTGACCTTCTATTGAATTGAATGGAATATTCTGTATAAGTTTATACGCTTGTGTTGATATATATTTATGAAACAACGTCTGAGACAGACACCTTAAAAGATTTTTTACTCAAAAAGAAAAGAAAATTACACTCCTGCAGAACTATGACCGTATTCAACCACAGCAGGTTCTATTCTAGCCACGTCCGAGCAACATTAAAAGTTGCAAACTCAATTTGCTTCAATTAAAGCATCATTTGAAGCGCTTTCTTTCCCCGCTACCGTTACTAAGGATGTGGTCGCCATCATGTTTTTACTTGGCAGAGTTGAATTGCAAAAAGTTGAGCTAGTGCAGGCGGCAGCGGCGGCGGCCAACAACTGCATTAGTTCGAGTTGCAGGTGGTGCTTTCTTCAATTGAACTTTTTTCTGTGCATGGCGCAGTATTTCTTTTGTTTGTTTCTTCTTGAGGCTGGCCAAAATGCTTGCTTTCTGCTCTCTTCTTTAATTTTCTTGGCAAGCTCGTTTTACTGTGCCGTTGGACTGACATAAAAATCCAGCTTTCATTGGTTGTAATCTTTAGTTGTTAGTTGTCAGCATTTTTTTTTTTTTTATTTATTGGCTTTTTTTTTGCGTAGTAAATTTCGGCTTTGTTTCACATTGTTTTTGTTGTAATTATCCTTGAAAAAATGCTTGCTGTATTGGCCTTCTCTCGGTATAGTCATACCATTGGAGCAATTGTTAAGGACCTTCATTAATATTTTGTATCACGTACTCTTGACTTGTGTGCGTGCTAGGATTCTTCTTTTTATTTATTTAACTACCTCAAACTTAAGAGTAGAAGTATTGCATGATGGGATTTTGAATGTGAACTCAGTTGCAAATAAATCTTTGTCTTTATTAATAAAACTCATTTTATATTTGCTTGTTTGTTTGTTTGTTAGTATGTTTATCTGTTTTTCTGCTATACAAATCTTAACTGTGGAATTTATTTCAACAAAAATATGACATTTTTATGACTAATGTCCCAAAAGAGTCGTAACATGCATAGTTTTAAATACACTTCTTTGGCTTCTATTCAATTAACGCACAATCAGAATAGAAATCTTATGAAACAAAAACAAATCTTAGTCTTATGTCTAATTAACAAAAATTGTCTAACTTAATTATTCTTTACATTAATTATCTAATTATTCTAACATTAATTATTAAGACTATCAAATTTTAAACTTGACAGAAAATTTAAATTTATCAAGCTAGCCTTTTTAAGAAAACTAGAGCAGGACTGGATACACTATAGATCCATGTTAAATGTCTACACTAGCGAAGTAAGAATCGAAAGGCGCAAATCTTGTACAAATTTTTGTTAGTCCATTGAGGACCGTGGCATGCAGGTTAAGTGTGCGGCTTAGCATGCTCGGAGCCCGGGTTCGATCCCCAGCTGCGCGAAAAGTTTTTTTCAATAAAAAATTTTTCAGATCGGTCACCACCTCTCTGCAGACAATGGCAAACCTCAGAGAGTAAATAATGCCATGTAAAGCTTCTTGAGAATATGAACTTTAGCCGTTCGGAGTCGGCATAAAACATGTAGGTCCAGTTCTCGGTCAGTTGTGTGCAAACATTTAATAACACACACAAGACAATTGATCATAAGAAGCTCGGTCAAAGTCCTTTCAAGGGCTGAAATGGCCACTTTGTTTTTTTTTTTTTTGTCCATTGAGGTCACAAAAGACTTTGTCAGACTTCGTAAGACTGAATCCAAAAGCCCTTGGGTCCGGAATGCCTTAGAAGGTCTAATGGATCATGGACAGAGTCCAGCCAAGAAACGCTATCGCTACTCGTACACGGAGAGAAATTTGAGCTGAAAACAATCCCAAACCAATTAATTTTGGAAGTGATTCAGAGCTAAGCCATAATATTCTTGATATCAAGCCCTATTGTGATTGTTTATCAAAAAAATTAACACGCCCATTCGTGCATAAGAAATTTTTGGATTATTTGTCAAAAAATTAATATGCTCACTTGTGCCTAATTTATGTCATTTTGGTATTGTTTATAGAAAACATGCTTAATTGTGTACATTGCATGCCATTTATGGATTGTTAGTAAAAAAATGTCAAATGAATGTCAACAATATTTTCGTTTAAAGAAAACGATGACAAAATCTACAAGTGGCTCAAGCTACAAAGGAATACAACAAAAAAAAAAAAAAGAAGATTACAAGAAGTAAATTAAAATTATATATTCACTGTCCAAATTAGATACAACTCGGACAGGAACATATAATTTTGTAAATTATTTTCTGCATTTTATACAGTTTTATACTAACAGGAACAAAAACCAACTGAGAATTACGTGATTCGTTTGCTAATTTTTTGATGTACAAAAACAACAACAACAGAATTAATTTTTTTTTTACAAACAAACCCAAGATAACATTTATTGAGTACAAATTGATGAGTTTATCAAGACCAATTTCGGGCTTAAACTGCGAACGAGAATAGCTTGTTTTGAGATGGTTTTAAGCTCTATTGAGCTAATTTCAGTTACGAACGCTTTGAGCTTGATTTTAGCTCACTTTTTCTCTCCGTGTGGATAATCATTTTGCGGGTTGCAAAGATCCGGATTAACAGAGCAACCAGCAACTTAGAAATAATACAGAATTTTTACAGAACCTTACCAGAACCTATACAGGAACTCCCAGTTGGATAACACATGCCCTTCACGTTATATTCCAAAATCTGGAGAGAAAACTCAATTTTCAAATTTCCTACAACCTCATGTTGTGCCTTACCGAGCAATTTTCTAACTTTTTTTTTCTATGCAGTGTAAGGGGGAACGTAGCAACATGGGTGTGTCGCAAAGTGATTCGCTCCTATACTACACGCAGAGAAAAAAAACGTTTATCGCCAGTTTGCTGCAAACGAACTTCGTTTGTCGTGTTTCAAATCATTTTTTGTAAACGTTTGAACAGTTGGCATTATAATGGTTAGTTGCCGGAAACACGTTATTTAGTTGCAAGAAATTAATTTTGTTTGTCATAAATGGCAGTGATTTTTAAATTGCAGCAACCGAAAAATTTATTTTTTCCAACTGAAAACTTCGTTTGCATGAAATGAAATTCATTTGTTATAAGCGAGTAGTTCTCAACTGACAAAAAAAGTTGCTTGATTTCGGTGATGAAAAGCGTTTAATATTTGCCATCAACGAAAAGGAAGTATTTTAAGAGTGTGAAGAAACAGACACACAACTGTGAATCACAAGCGCAGTCACACAACTGCTACACAGCTCGGTTTCGCTGATGACAAATGTTAAATATTTGCCATAAACGAAAAAAACAAGAATGTGTTACAGCTTAAATAAATAAAAAATTCATTCTAGACAATATCTCACAATAGCTCAATGGAAGCATGCTAGACTGGCACGCGGGAGACGTGGGTTCGATTCTTGGCTGTGTAAGTATCAAAAATTTTAATTTAATTATTGAAATTCTAACTCTGTTTCATTAACTGCTTGGTCAAAAGGAAACGTCAAAATAAGTTTTACTTAAAAAAAACATTGATTAAAAAAAAAAAATATTTGATGTTCCTGTTGGGGATTGAACCCAGGTCCATCGAGTTCCTAGACTCGACCGCCAGCACACTCGGCTAAACTTGAGCTTTTAAAACAATGATAAAATTTCATTAAGTTCGATGTTTTTTCGTTGCAAGCAAGAATATTTTTAAGTTGATGACAACTGAATATTCGTTTGCGGCAAATAAAGTTCGCAAACGAAGTATAGTTGGTGAATTTTTCAGTTGCGGTAAACGAAAAATTTCTTTGCGTGTAGCATTGGACAAAAAGGAGTGCTACAAATATAATTAAATTTTGCATGTTTGGTAAGTTTACGATAATTCAGAAAAATTTTAAAAGCTGTTGAAATCAAGCAGATCGGTCAGTCCTTAAGTATACTTTCCATGAACCTATATAAAATTTTTAAATGATTTTATATTGGAGGTAAACAAACAAGTTGGCCAATTTTAGCAAAACTTGTTCAGAAGGTTAGGCAAATAACGCTAAGAATGCACACTTAAAATCGTCGCAATCAGTTAAATTTAAGGATAGCTCCCATTTAACCTATAATTAAACAAATGTCGACAAAACTAGTCAAAAAAATTGCACCTTTTTGTTTTAAGGTTCGTTGAATTTTTGATGTTAGGAAATAAAATATTTAATTTCGCTATTTTTTTTTCTTAAGAACATTGAATATTTTTTGAATAATTTTGTTGTTGCACTAATTATTTGTGCATATTTGTAAAAACTTCATGACTGCTTTACTTCAAACAAAATCAATTACGACAAATACGTGAATAAATGTTCTACAATTCGAAGCGTCCAGTGCAAATCGAATTACTTTTAGTTTCCATCAAAGCAATGTCAAAGTGTCAATAAAGCTGATTAGGAACCGTTTAAACAAACTTTATTTATTGCAAACAAATAAAAAAATAAATAATTTTATTAAATATAATCATAACATGCAGCTGATTAAAGATAATAAATAAACAATTTAAGCAAGCAGCTTACAGCAAAAGGAAGAAATAAAAGCGATAGAAGAAGAAGGAAAAGACTTAAGACGCTAGTCTTAATACACCAAAGAAATAAAATTAGTATTCTACGCATGTATTGCGAACGTGTCATGGGCAAAAAACCTTTAATGAGCTGTTAACAACAGTAGCTAGAAGCAAGAAGAAAAAGAAAACAAAATAATAAACATAGATACTTCCATATACATATGTAGCAATCAGCAAAAAAAGCAAAAAAAATTTCGAATAAATTCGACAAGCATAAAAAAGTATATAAAACAAAATTTTTTTCAAAAAAATTACACAGTTTTACTTGCAAACTCAACAGAACAACTTCGTTTCATAACTTCAAAACACAACAAACAAAATCAACATGTTCAAATTCGTAAGTTAAGGAAGTGAAAAGAAAAAAAAAAAAAAAGAAAAATTAATAATTGTAACTAATTATTGTTGTAAACTTTTTATTTGCTAATCTAGTTTGCTCTCTGCTTGCTGGCTGTGTTCGCTGTTGCTGCTGCCAAACCTGGTCTTGTTGCGCCGCTTGCCTACTCCTCGGCATCTTTGGTGGCTGCCTCCTCACCATATACAGCAGCCTATGCATCACCCTATTATGCTGCATATGCCTCACCCTATGTGGCTGCCTCGCCCTATGTTGCTGCCTCACCCTATGTTGCTGCCTCGCCCTACTCCGCCTATCCATACAGCTCGCTGCTTTTGCGTCGCTAGGTTGATTTAGGATTTTTAAAAAAGGATTAAGAAGAAAGTTGCTGTCATAACAAAAATAAAGCTATTTTGTAAAAAACTGCAAATAAAAATTTATAAAATTTTGGCGAAGAAAAGCTTTTATCTTTTTTTTTAAGCTACGCAACAACTTATTTAATTGTTCGATACTTCTTTCTGCTTTGCTAGAGAAACTGTTTAAGAATTTAAATAAAATTTTAACTCAACTCAGACAAAAAAAAATGTTGAAAAATAAAAATTTTCATAAAAATTTAATAGAGCTAAATTAAAAGCTACACTGAGAAAAAAACACATACCTTGCTCCGGTAAAAAATTTCTCTATATTTGATAATAGCAATTTTTTCTTTTTCAAATAAAATTTCCTTCAATTAGAATAAATTTTGACATTTTCGAAGAAATATTTCTTTACTTCTAGGAAATGGAAATATTTCAATGTCTCTAATAATGATAAGTATTTTTCTCGCACAAAAAATTTCTCATTTATAGAGAAATTTTATTGAAAATGAAAAACTTTTCTTATATTTTGATAAAAAATTCACTATGAGAAGTATTTTCTTCAATAAAAACAAATATTTTCTCAAAAAAAAAAGTATTTTTCTCTAAAAATGATATATTTTTCTATTTCATGGTAGCTTTTTATCATTTTTAGAGAATTTTTAGTATTGCAATTAGAGAATAGCATTCTCTGGAGCAAAGTCTATACCATTTTTCTCTAAATATGATGCCTTTTTTATCATATTCCGAGACACTTTTTTCTGAGTGTATACAAACTTTTAAGAACTACAGTAAAATTTTTATGAACCAATCAACAACCTTTAATCCTAAAGAGTTCTGCTATTGAGCTATGTAGTGTACAGCTGTGAGATATTTTAATGACTTAATGACAGAGTTGTCAAACAGAGTTTTTGCAAGCACTCGCCAAGGTTAGATTCTATCATATTTGAAGCTTGATTTAGCCTTGGAAAAAGTTTTGATTCTCTTTGATAGACTTGATTTATTTTAACCCTTATTCGGCGCATTGGAATCATTTACACCCCACAATTTTGTATTTCAACATAATTGTATTTCATTTTGAAATTATTTAATAAAATTTTTGATCCAAGAAACTTATTTTTTATAAAAAAACTTGTCAGACGACGGGACGTATTCAAAAAAATTAAGTAGCAGATGATATGACAAAATTCTTCATCGTCATCAAATAGTGTGATTTGTCCTTAGTCAAAGTCATTGTCAATGTGTGCTTACTGAAAAATAGCAAATAAATTTTGTGTGCATACTTTTAGGCTGACAATTTTTTCATATAAAAAATGCACTGTTATAGCAAGACAGAAATGTTTGAGCAAGAATTGTACACAGTATGAGCGAAACAGGTTCTGGTTCAGGCTGAACAGGTTATAAGAATCATAGCAATAACAATTATGAACAGTTTGAGCGGTTTAAGGTACGGAGCACAGAACTCTACACGCAAATGTGCTTGAAGAGCCGAAACTAAAAACCTGCTAAGAGTTTTCAAAAGCTGTTAGTGTTCTGTTAGTGTTCACATAAAACCGTATCACCGAAAATCCAGATAATCGATTTCGAAGCCAAATCAAACAATATCAAAAATTTAATAACTTTTATTGTGGAAAGGGTTTCACATACGTCATTTAAACAATACAATATAAAAAAAATACGAGTTATTAAGATAATGAATAACATAATACCTATGTAAGTAAAAATTTTGATTGGAAAAATTTGAAATCATTTCTAAATCGTTAGTTAGAGCCGTGAAGAATGAGTCGGGATAGTCGGATATTCGGATAATCGATGTTCGGATAATCGAGATGCTACTGTAATCTTAATATATAACAGACAAGCGCCCTGCTTATTAATAAACTGTTATAGTTGTTATTGCTAAGCTTTTTAAAACATGTTCAGCCTGAACCAGAACCTGCTTCGCTATTACAGTGCTTTTTATATGAAAAAATTGTAAGCCTAAAAGTATGCACAGAAAATTTATTTGATATTTATCAGTAAGGTCCGACCACAGGAACAAAACAACATTTGAGGTGAATAAAAACAACATTCAACAACATAACATAACAACAACAGCTACTAAATTAATACGATATAAAAAATAACAATATAACAATACGATATAAAAAAATACGAGTTATTAAGATAATGAATAACATAATACCTATGTAAGTAAAAATTTTGATTGGAAAAATTTGAAATCATTTCTAAATCGTTAGTTAGAGCCGTGAAGAATGAGTCGGGATAGTCGGATATTCGGATAATCGATGTTCGGATAATCGAGATGCTACTGTAATCTTAATATATAACAGACAAGCGCCCTGCTTATTAATAAACTGTTATAGTTGTTATTGCTAAGCTTTTTAAAACATGTTCAGCCTGAACCAGAACCTGCTTCGCTATTACAGTGCTTTTTATATGAAAAAATTGTAAGCCTAAAAGTATGCACAGAAAATTTATTTGATATTTATCAGTAAGGTCCGACCACAGGAACAAAACAACATTTGAGGTGAATAAAAACAACATTCAACAACATAACATAACAACAACAGCTACTAAATTATTTTGAATACGACCCGTTGTATATATTTTAATATATATTTTAATATAATATATATTCATATAATTTAAGAAAAAGTATTACAATGAAAAGTTATCAATAAGATCAGTCTTGCTTGGGTTGACATTTTAGCCGTTATTCGGCACACTTCTCTTGTATAACACGCTCTGCACAGTGGGATCAAGTGCACTCCAGAGACCAAAACCGTCATAGAAAATACACTATGAACTTGATTTTGGTTTTTAGATCCAAAATATAATGTCAACACAGATATAACACAAAAATACTGCCGAATAAGTGTTCAGATAAGACAAAATAGGCGTTTCAAGGCTTTGCTATAAAATTCGCATCACAGTTTTAACATAAGCTTTTAAGACAGTCTTTAAATTTAATGTCATTTAAAGACCAAAGCTTTCATCCAACTTGAATTGATAACTTTCAGTTGATGAATGATTTTTATACAGTTGTCGGAAAAATAAATATTTGTCAAAACAAAATGAATGACATACAGCGAGCAGAGCAAGTTCAACATTTATTTTATTCCCACACATACCAAGACATATACATGCAAACACACAAACAAATGCGGCTTTCTTTTCCTATTGTCATTCGACAATAATAGTGTCTGCAGACTA
Organism: Tetanocera ferruginea; assembly: GCA_958299015.1. Classification (NCBI taxonomy): domain Eukaryota; kingdom Metazoa; phylum Arthropoda; class Insecta; order Diptera; family Sciomyzidae; genus Tetanocera; species Tetanocera ferruginea. Next base: position 130,621,005 of record OY282644.1, read on the forward strand.
CTTCATCTTTGTTGAAATTTTCAACTCTCCTCTGGCAAAAATAAAAATACAACAATTCAATAAAAGGACGTACCATAAAAATGTGGCATCATCGTTTTTGTCAATTGCTGTCAGCAACAATTAATCAAAATGAACAAATAAAATAATAAAGCTTCATTTAATGCTCGCTCGAGCACAACATCAACACTTTGAAAATAAATCAATACATCGAATAAGGCAGTCAGAGAAACGACTGCAGAAGTAGAAGTGGAAGTGAAAACGGATGAATGGTATGAGCTGGAATGAATGCTTAAATGAAAATGGAAGAGGAACCAGCACATGTAAATGGCTGACATTTATGGAACATTATTGGCACTTACATGAATCATATTCCTGAATGGAGGGCACTTCTATCATAACAAACAGACACACACACACACACACATATACACACACACATATATACACACACAGTGTAACACTGGCAAATACAAATACAAGTGTGGCAACGTTATCAGCGTCAACAACATCCGTTTCCGCTACATTTAAACGCAAGCTCAAGCAGCAACTCGTTGTGCCTGCAACAGAGCCAGCCATACAAAGCCAACAATGAGTGAATGAATGAATGAATGTGTGTCACGTACGTGAGAGTGTGTGTGGTTGCTGTTTGAGAGAGTGAGTGAGTTAGTGGCAAAGAGCAGTTTTGTATTTGGTTTGGGCGTTTGCGTGAGCTTCAATCAGTATAAATCAATTGATGCAGCTACTTTTGCTGCTGATTTGATTAGATTTTGTGACAAAAGCCATTTTGCGACAAAAGGCGTGACAAAAAATGGCAGCAGCTACTTTTCAGTTTGACTCGAACGGTTCAGCTGTTATTAACAAGAGTTTGCATGAAGTATTAAGCTGGAATAATTTATTTGCTACATTGCTTGTATGCACACACAAACACTTGTAAGCAACATATTGATGGTATCAGCCGGTCGGCAATGACAGGGGTTCGAAGTGCCACTAATAGGCATTCATATGGAAGGCATTCTTTTGGAAGGCATTCATATGAACTGTTAAATTTTCTTTCTTTTTGAAAATAAATGAGAAACTTTGTCAAACCTGTTTTGCTCTCGATGCGCAAAAGAAGCCTGGTAACGACTATAATTAAGCAACAAACTAGGGAGATAGCCGATAGAGGAAAATTTGCTGTACCTAATGCTCAGATGACTGGATTTCAGAATGACAAATTTTATGCAACATCACTAAGAACAGCGTTGAGATAAAAGATTGCACAGAACAACTTCGATTCTATGTAATTGAAACTTTCATTGGCATTCCGTCTTAAATCCTTAAGCAAGGTTACGTTTTAGTGGGTAGACTATTCGGCTTACTAGGCTTTCTCCCTTTTTATGACAAAAAAACACACACATATACATTCATGTTAGCTTTTTACCAGCAGCCGTTGATCCTGTCGCCGCCATTCATCTTTGCTAATGAGGCACGAATATCTATAACGTGTGCGTTTGTCAGCAACTTGATTATGATGTGAGCCTTTTATTGCTTTGTTGTTGCTATTTTTTGTTTTTGTTGTTGTTGCTATTTTGCTATTGTTGCTATTTTACTGTTGTTGCTGTTCGCGTTTGCAGTGGTGCGAGTTAACGCTGCTGTTGTTGATGACCCAAAATTTTCTTTATTTATTTAGCAGTTAGAAAAACGCTTTTGTATGTGTCAGCTGTTCAAAGAGCATTATCAGAATATGTGTGTGAGAGTGTGTGTGTGTGTTTGTATATGCATATGTATGTCTGATTACACTGTTGTAGTTTTTGACACGAAATTTTTGGTTCTGCGATAAGACCAACCTTTTCGGATTTGGGGGAGTTCCCCAAGCACAACTGTGTCCTTGGTTTAGTTAGATTGGCTCAAATTTTTAAGAAAACCGTGTTTTTTCAAATGGTCGATTTTGGCCTTTTGCCACGTCTATTTCTAGAGATATCTCGCAAACAAGTTATACGATCTTTACAACCAACAGAGAAAACTAAAGGTATTGAAATTCTTCGTCAATTGTTCTCATGCTACTTTCGGATCCGAGGATTAGTTTTTGTGTAATAAATCAATTTTTGAGAACTTTTTGTATTTTTTTAAAGAAAATTGGAAATTAAATTCATGGAACAAAATTTGCTTGCCTGTTCTGGCCTATTCTGGTAAAGGGTGCAAAAAGTGTAAACTTTTAACCTACTTAAAAACTAATTTACATGTAAACTTTCAAAACGATAACACACGTCTTACTGTTTTTTTGTATCTTCTACCAGCATATTTTTAGAAATTCTTTAAAAATAATAGAAAACTATAAAATTGTCGTACCGTAAAATTTATTTGAATTTTTCGTAAGAAAACAATAATTTATGGAAAAAATTATTAATTACACAAGAACTACTCCTCGGATCAAAAAGTAGTACAGCAACTGTTGACATAGAATTTCATGACCTTTTGTTTTCTTCATTGGTTGGTAAGACCGTGCAACTGGTTTGCCAGATATCTTTTTAAATAAACATGGTAAAAGGCTTAGAATAGGTCAAAATCGACCATTTGGAAAAACATGGTTTTCTCAAAATTTTGAGCCAATCTAACTAAACCAAGGACGCAGTTGTACTCAGAGGACTTCCCCAAATCCGAAAAAGTTGGTCTGATCGCAGAACCAAAATTGAACTACAACAGTGTTATGTGCGTAAAAAGAATTTATTTAGAAATTGTCATGATTTTCAAGCTTACGAAATATCATCTGAACAGACGTTCATAAGTAAAACTAACAAACTCAAAAACTTCTTTGTACGTGCAAACTTTTTTCTTAAATGCATTCTTTTATCTTCAAAATGATAACTTTTTTGTAGCTTAAAAACAACCGAAGCTATGAATTTTTGAAAATGTGTCTCCAAAATCTCAAACTTTAAACCCCCTCTCTTTAACAAAAAAAAATAAAAAAACACTAAATCCTCGAGCACGTGTCTCTTTTTTTTCGATATAGAACCCGTAAAAAAAAAATTTTAAAACAAATTGGCCATTTCAGCCCTTGAAAAGACTTTGACCGAGCTTCTTATGATCAAATTGTTTTGTGTGTGTTATTAAATGTGCGCATGTTCGCATGTTCGCATGTTCTTATGTTGATATAGCGCTCTGGCACACATACAACATTCTACACTTGTTTCTCTTGATTTCACCTTCTCTCCTACTTATCTATCTTCCCGTTTTCCAAACCAAGGCAAGACTTGACTGAATAGGTTTAACACCTGAAATCCTTGGATCAAAGTTAAAAAAAAGTGTGTCGGTCAAAATGTTTCGGTTTATAATAGAATGATTCATATATGTATTTTACCTTTTGTCCAACTCAAAGCTAACAGCGAATCATTTGCTTGTTTTGAGGCACTGTGTTAGCTGAGCACTAGAAGAGAGTAGAGTCAAGAGCAACATGCAGTTAATTAAAACTATCGCAACACAAACACGTGAAAAAAAAACGATCAAGCAATGCATGATTGCTTAAAAAAACTCAATAACACTTTAGTTAGAGATATTTATTTTAAAATTTTCTTAAGAAAATTCTTAAAGAAAATACTCCTATGTTTTTCTTTAGTACAAATATGATATTTTAAAGCTTATTTCATAAAATGAGCTCAATACTATTAAAGATTACTTTCAGCAAAAAAATTCCACTGTAATATTAAATAATATAAAAAAAAATAGAGATTTACTTTTTATTTTTATTTTAGTCACAATTAACTCGATAATTTTTCAAAAATCTAAATTTTACCAATTTTTTTCTGTTCTGTTTTAAAAAAATGTTATGGACTATAAGAAGACCTTCGGACTATAGGGCTTTAAATTAAAGAAAATTATACCCGAGGTATTTATTTTGTAGTTATATATAGTACTGAGGGCAGTTTTTGCAGAGTTTTTTATTCAAACAAGCGAATTTTGTTAGAAGTTAACTATTATTTAATGTGATTTAAAGAATATTCACTAAATATTGACTTGTTAGCATTTTTATTAAATCTATGAAATATTTATTAATACTAGTATCGCTCTTCTAGTATCGAAATTCGACCAATTTATTGATTGCCTATTTATAATTATGCGAGATGATAAAAATAAGTTCGAGGCTATAACTCTTAATTGATTAGAGATTCTTATTTATTTATTTACTTCAAAAAAATTATTTTTTTATATTATTATTTTGTTCAAAAACAGAAAAACAACATTTTAAAAATTTAATTTAGTCAAAGACATCATAGGGGATCAAAAATGCAATTTTGAGTTTTTGTTTTTTTACAACAAAAATCATTTTTACCCCATATTTTAACAATAAATCAAATTTTATGGTATTTTTTTAAAAGGAATAATTTAAATATAAACAAACAAAAAACGGTATTATTTTCAAAAGTTTTTTCAAGCTAACTGATAAGACTTAAATACAAAAAAGAAATAAATAAAATCTATTGACAGATGGCGGAGACATTTGCTTCAGAACTTAGAAAATTCAGTTGGCATTTGGTTGAAACACACGCTAAATAACTAACGACAATATTAAGAAAATTCATTAAAAATACTTTTGGTTAGAACTTTGATGTAGTTTTTATCACATTTCAAAGAATATTTAACAAACTTTTAGAATAAATTAGAAAACCATTAAAATCCGACCAAGATATTCTCATGGAAAGTCAAATTTTTGAATTCAAAACACATTTCTTTACTAATTTTACAATTGATGAATGAAAAAAACTACATTTTGTTAAGAAATTGTTACTTTAAAAAAAAATTCAAATTCGATTAACTCAAAAACTCTCCCCCAACTAAATTTCATATTAATCAAAGAGCGGGTTTTTTCTCAAAAATTTAATTTCTCTCTTAGAAGGTTGGGAACCCCCTCTATCAGATATATCATTTATATATCCATTCTGCACATCTGGGCAACATAACCTTTCGAATGATATAAGTTTAATTTATTTTGAGTTTTAATTAATACCAAAAAAGCGTACGACAAACTTTAATGTTCACGTATTCATATATTAAATATCGATGGTTGAGCGCACTAAAATGATAAGTGACCTTCTGACGAAAATAGGTTTACTGCATTTTTCAATCCATCAATATAATATCTACCTTGTGTAAATTTATTGAAAACGCATAGCCAGTGAATACGTGTCAGTGCACAGTTAAAATAAGTGTTTTGTATCGAGATGTATTCAAATTTCAAAACAAAATCAACGTTCTTGAACATTTGAAATTTTTCACTTATCACTTTAGTGAGCTTAACCATCGATATAATGTATGCACATTATAGTGGATCGATTTGAGTTGGCGAAAAAATAACACATCGTACTCCCCAAACTTATTCTATGGGTTATTTAAAGTTACTTATCTGAAGAAATCATGGGTCAAAATTGGATTTCGAGCCCTCGAGAATTTAAAAATAGACATTTTCCTGAACTTTACCGGGTTCATCACTATAATTTATCAATATAAATTAAAAATTAGTGCAATAATAGGATAACAAGCATCGAAATGTTCGACAGACTTGCACAGGATCCAAATGGAAGGAGTTCTCGAACAATTCAACCATCGCTCACTGCCATACATTACATTAATTGGAGCGAGCGAGCGAAGCGAGCGAAGCTCCCATGGAACAGGTTGTTTGAAGCTGTTTAGAGACCTTAAACTCTCGAACGGATTGACCGATCTTAAAATTTCTTTTTCTGTACTGTTCTACGCTTCCTAGCGAAGGATGTTTTCTTAGGAAGTTTTTTCAAATTCCATTTAGTTTAAAAGTTAATTGAAAATAATATTTTCGTGAGTTTTGTTGTTGTTATTCGCTAAAAATAGTTTTCTTCTAACATGCTTGTGTATGTATGTATCAGTCAATGAAAAAACCGAACGACATGAAACGACAGCAAAAATCTTGCGGTGAATGTTTTTCGCTGCAACAGCTATTTATCAATAAATAGTAAAATATAAGAGTACGAATTTTATTTATGAAGGAAACTAGTTAGAAAATAAAACACAAACCATGAAATCTGTTTATATTTGCATATGTAGGTGAACCCAGTTAAATAAAAAAAATTTGCAGTTTTAAATCTTATTTTAGGCTTATTTTCTTTCATAAACAACATTTGTTGTTGTTTGACAGGCATTTGTAATTTCATAAATTTCAGCTCAGCGCTGTTTATGTTTTGCTGCTAAGGACATGTAAATCAAGTTTTGTTTTTTACTGTTACAACTACAAAATATTAAACAATTTTAAGTGGGCAAGGGACAATGACCGCGTAATTGTCGCAGAATATTTGAAAAGAAACGAACTATTATTTTGTTTTCATCAGCAATCCATTTAAGATATTTAATAATAAATTTCTTAAATGATTCTTAAAGTAATTTAAAAGCAGATTTATTTAGTTTGCAATCGAAAGCAGGCATGCACGTTAACGTTAGTTTTAACGATAAAAATTTTTTTTTTTTGTTTCGTTGAAGCGAAATAAAAAAAACCGTTAATTCCAAAAATGAAAAAACGTTTCGGAGAAAACGATATAAAATTTTTTCGGTTTTGTCCCAATCAACCGTTGAAAATAAGGTTAATTTCAACGAAAAGTTTTGTTTTTTTTTTGTATCAGAAGAAATTTTTGTTTAAGCTGGTATGACACTTGCTTTGTTGCATTTTTAGTATCATAAAAATACAAAAAGAGCAACACACCAAACGAAACTATATAATTTTTAGTTGGTGTGAGAAGTAAAATGTAAAAAATATTTACTTTTTCAGCCGCTAGCAGCTTAAAATCTAACAGAGGCACATTAAATTCTGACAGTTCGCAATATACTTTTTTTATTGTTTATTTATAATGAATATACAAAACCAAATAAACACAAATTAACACAAGAACTGCAAAAAAGTTGGACTTTTAATAATTTAACAAATTTTTTCCATTTTTATGTAAAGAATTCATAATTTTTGACAAAATTCAAAATAACACTAAAATGCCAAATTCAACGGAATGCTATAATTATCCTTTTTTAAAAAGTATATTCTTCCCGCTGCTTTTTTTAAGATCTTAAAAATGCGAAAAATAGGAGAACATTTTTCGTTTTTCTACGAAACGAAATTTGATTTGATAAATTTTTAACGTTTTTTAAAAAACGAAATAATTTTGATAATTTATTTTTCTCAACGAAACAAAAAAATTTTGTTTATTTCGTTGTGCATGTCTGATCGAAAGATAAAAGCATTTTTTTTATCACGGAAAATTTGTCTGTTTCGTATTTCCTAAAGAAATTTTACACACAACTACCAAAATCAACGAACGTTCGTTTTAACCGTTCATTAAAAATTAAGGTTTAAAGAGAACGTTCGTTCAGAAAAAAATTACTATCAGCATCAATATCGTCAGTGATTTTTTTTTTGTTGTGCATGCGTCATCGGTTCGGTTTGCGTTGTTGCTGTTTTACATGTTTTCGTTTTTGCGTTATCGTGGAGAAATGAAAACAATAAGAAATAAGAAAGAAAAGTAAGGAAATCAGTCTGTAAGAAACATTTAGATAATTAAGTGCCGGCCGTGAACAAAGTTACTGTATTTTTATTTCAAACGCTCATTTTGAATAAATGATTGAAAACGAACGTTCGCTGTTTTTTAATTGTTGGAAAAAATCAAAATAATTCAATTGGAATTTATTGCCTTTAATTGTTTTTTAAACAAGATCTTTGGATTTGAGTGTTCACTTAAATATTTCTTTTTAGCATCTTTCTAAAGCTTTCGGTGTTCAAAAGTAAATAAATTAAAGGATTATTTTTTAGATTTAGTAAGAAAAAAATTATATATTAAAAAATTATTATTTAATTATATGTAATTAATTATGATAACGCGAAATTATGAAATTGTTCAATATTAGTATTTTCTTTTTGAATTATCATATTCATTGCACCAAAAAAATATATGGCAAATTTTTTCCAAAAATTTATCATATGCTCTTAGTAGGTTCCTTTTCTACTTAAAAGAATATAAGTTATATGTTTTTTTATCGCCATAATTTTGTGAACAATTATGGAGATACCAATTTTTTATAAAAGTAACAATCTTAAAAATTACGTCATTTTTAATAAATCATATCTCCGTCTTATGTTACCTTATTTTTGTAAATGATGTTCCTATCATTAGAAAACTATAGAAAAGCGATTTAAAGAAATTAAATATTTTTGGAATTTTTATGCCAGAGTTGCCAACTTTTTGAAAAACTTTAATTTGGTTTTATCTCAAAAAGTGAATTTAATTTTTTTTTTTTTATTTTAAAAACAAAATAAACTTTTCACTTACAAAGAATTACGATGACTAAATTACACGTTTTTTCGCAATCTCTTTTTCTGAAACACATTTCACTTTATCGTTCATAACTTTTATACCGTTTGAGATATTTATACAAAATCTTGAACAAAACTGTTTGCCGTTTTAGGGCCAATATTTGTTTAATATATATTAATGGCCTCACACGTGACTTTGGAACATAAAACTGGAAGAAAACTAGAATAAATTAAAAAATTTTAATTTTTTCGTTTAAGATAATCGAAATCGAGATAACATCTCTTTTTTTATAGATTTAAGAAAAAAAATTTTTAAAGCGAGGGACCCAACTAATTTGTATCTTCAACGTACCTATTTATGTGGCCAGCTTATGCACTTGCTAAGCGATTGCTACGACCTAGTTTTAATTTTAAGTCATTTTAACACCGGTGACCTTGGCATGCAGGTTAAGTGTGTGGCTTAGTATGCTCGGAGCCCGGGATCGATACCCATTCGCGGCGAAAGTTTTTTTCAATAAAAAATTTTCTGATCGGTCACCACCTCTCTGCAGACAATGGCAAACTTCAGAGAGTAAATAATGTCATGTAAAGCTTCTTGAGAACATGAACTTTAGTTGTTCGGAGTCGGCAGAAAACATGTAGGTCCAGTTGCCGGTCAATTGTGTGCAAGCATTTAATAACACACACAACACAATTGATCATAAGAAGCTCGGTCAAAGTCCTTTCAAGGGCTGAAATGGCAAATATGTTTTTTTTTTTTGGGGTATAACATGAGGCGAGTTTGGGGTATTCGGGATCATTTCTACTTTTTAATTTGGGGCAAGTTTTCTGAACATCTTGATACTGCTTAACTCATTCTTACTCTTATTTATATTTATATTGAAAAACAAATTTCAACCCATGGTTTTTCAGCAAAATTTTTTTAAATTACCTATAAAACAATTTATCACGGTAAAAATTTACCCAAATTCGATGTTCGATGTACTACACTTCGATAATACAAGAAATCTTAGAATATTTTGCAGCTAGATAGTTAAAAAAAAATTAAATTATTTATATTATGTTAATGTGTACAACCATTATAAACTGCTCGCAATGATAATAAAATACAAACAATCCGCCATGTAAATTTATTTGTGCACAACAAATTTATGAATGAAATACAACACAAAAATGTCATATTTTTGAGACTGAATAAAATACGTAAAAAAAAGAAAACAAACAAAAATCGTTTGAGCAACAATAAAAATACAAAATTATGAATTGCAATTTTGTCAGCGCTAGTGTGTGTGAGAGAGAGAGAGAGAGAGAGAGAGAGATAGCCAGAGAAAGTACGAGAGGCATGCTAAAGCTGCTGCCTGCCATTTCATGGCACTCCACTTTTATGTGGCACTAGACAGGACGCGCATAAAAGTATGCAACACAATAAAATGCATTGCTTTGTCTTTGTTTTTTTTTTTTTTTTGTGGTTGTTGCGCAAGAATTCCACTACAACAAACAATAAATAAATATTGCAAATCTTCATATTTTTGAGGTTATGGCATGAGTGTAAAAAAAAACCATATAAAAAATATTGCAATTTTCTGTACGTAAAGTAAATATGAATAGCTGATGACTGTGGTGTGGGTGTGGCATGCAAAAACTGTTCAAAGTTGCTAAATGGATTTTTTTGTATGCAGCTATTTCAAGCTGCACATGAATTTTTTATATTCAAATCAAGCAACGCGCCAAAAAGGAAGCCACTTCTTATCAACTCTACCAACTTCCGGTAAAACTTCAACTTCCTACTAACTAGCGTGACTTGCTTTCACACTTCTACGCCCTATGCATGTGCATAAGTAGTGATAAGTGCTATACTCATCTCAGCCAACAGTCACTTCCGTTTCCTTTTGAAGGTTGTTGTTGGTGTTTCTGCTGCTGCTGCTTTAGTCGAGTTATTTGATAGTTGAACTTGGAAGCGTTGCAGCTGAGCAGCACACGTGTACGAGAAACGCGCCATTTAAAGATAACAACAAAATGGTTGTCATTTTATGTTTTTTGTTGTTGTATTTCTGCTCTACTTTCTACAAGTCCTTAATCATCTTTAACTGTTTCAACATTATGTGCGCTGCTTTTGTGGTTTTGCGCTTCTTTATTTTCTCTTGCGTCACAACGACATAAAAGGAACACACAAAAATAAAAAAAAAAAAATAAAACAAAAATGATGAATTGCAATTTTTTTTGTTTTGTTTCTGTGTGTTTTTATCTCTGTTTTTATGCAGAGCATTTTATTCATGCATGATTTTGTTGTTTTGTTAAGTCGCACAACACCAACCAACGCATATTCTAAGCAGCAATGATAAATATGAAAAAAAAAAAAAGCTCAGACATACAGAGCTAATATTGAACACTAAAACAACAACAAATCAAGGCAAGCTTTTATTAGTGATGGATTTTAGTTTGATGCAAGGCACTTCTGTGAATATTTTTTTTAAAGCTTTCAAGTAATCCGCACCAAGTTTGCTTTGTTTCTTGTTTATGAAATAAGAAATGTAAAGGAAAAGAAAATACAAAACAACACCAAAATCCATAAAAATATGAATAAATCATTACATAAAAAAACTCGCTTTATTACTACATAAATAGCTGAAGTGTATTTTGTGTTTTTTTTTTTTTTTTTTATTGCGTGTCGATGAAGCTTTAAAGCATTTTGACGTGATATTCTATAAAAAACTTTAAGTTTTCTCAATTATTGCTAGGTTGACTCAAGTAAACTCACTGGGCCAAAAGTTTGAACAGAAATTCCACTTTTAAAACATCTTTATAATTGATTATAAAAAAAACTCGATTGTGAATACCTTTATATGTTGCAATTATTTTCAAATTTAAAAACAATTTTTTCAAGTGTAGAGTTACAACTAAGAGTTTTTAGCATATGTCACTGCATTACAGCGCAGTCTAAACTTTTTTCAAAATGAATATGAAACGCGTGCCTGTTTCTGTTTACTTACAGTAACTTTTCGATTTCAGTTGTCAATCAACGTCAAACTTACCTGCAAGAAAAAGAAAAAGAAAATCATGAATAAAGTTATGAATAACAAATTAGATTTTTTTTGTTTTTGTTAGAATAGGAGTAACATATGTTAAATCAAAAATGCTTAAAAAAAGCATTTTTCATACATTTCAGGACATTCGCTTTCAACATAATATTTGCATTAAGATGGCTTTAGGATAAAAATATAAAAACACAAAACTTAAAGTAATTAAAAACTTGAATTTTTATGAAAAGAAGCCGCTTTAAAATTTTAATGAAAAATATTAAAATACTGACACAACGTGACGAACGTGGTTTTAAACATTATTTTTAAGCAGTCTTAACTAAGCCTGTTTTTATCCTTATGTCAACAGGAGTGTCACAAGCATTAAATCAACACGAGTAACGACTTTAATAGTTGTTGAAATTAATAAACTTTACTGTAACTTTGTCATGTAAAATGAGCTTCATTCATCACAGCAAATATTGAGTTAAGAGAGAGCATAAAACTTTTCACAAACTTTATGCAAAATAAGCTAAAGAAGAAATATGTTACTTATTATGTTATTTAGTTTTATGCAGTTTTTTTCAATTTGTTGTTGTTGCTGTTGGCAAGAATTTGCAGCAATTTGTTTCAAATGATTTACATCTTATGCAAAACTACAGTAGCAAAGGAAGACAGAAGATAGAAGCTATGAAGTGTTAGTTAAAAGAAGCAGTTTTAAAATAATTGCAGGATGTAAATCTATTCTTATTAATTTCCTGTTTAAACGACAAGCAGCTGAACTAGAGAGAAAATTGAAATAAATAAAAAACCTGATGCAGTAATATCAGTAACGTACTTCTCAGAGTGACGGCACACAGTAGTATTTCTTGATACATAAGTTGGCAGAATATAGAAGGAGTGCTTCTATGATAAGAAAATATTTTGATTATGATTTAGGAAAAATATCAAATATTGTCGAAATTAGTTAAAGCTCAGTCGAACTTAACGTCGAACTTAACGAAGCTCAGTCAGAATGCTATAAAAATAAAGTAGTTGATATCCACATAAAATTATCGAACTTGGTTAGTCCTTCTGTCTGCTTTTATTCTATCTATATTAATTTTGAACATCATTTTGTGTGGGGGTACAAACAAAAAGTTCTAAAAAAAGCAACTAATAGATGTTTACAGAAGCTGGTTGTACTCGATTTGTTTCTGCGGGTACCTCCTCTCGACCTAATTATACTCATTTTGTACATTATTTTGTATGGAAGATACATACAGAAGTTCGTCGAACTTAACGATGTAACTCAATCAGAGTTTCGGTCAGCTAAGAGGTAAGAGATACCTCCCAAGCCTAGCTATATAAATTTTGTACATTTTTTTTTAGGAGAGGTATATACAAAAGTTGGCGAAACTTAACGAAAGTCAACCTGACTACTAAAATAATAAAGTAATATATTTGTTCTGGAAATGGTCGAAATCAGTCGGTCCCTAGGGGTACCGCCCTTGGACCTATTATATTCATTTTGTTCATGATTTAGCATGAGAGATACATACGAATGACTGAGAGGTACATACGAATAACCGAACTTAACGAAACTCATTGAGAGTTTTTGTAAAATAAAGTATTAGATATGTTCAGGAAATGGTCGAAAACGGTCAGTATCTAGGGGTACTTTCCATGCCACTATATTAATTTTGTACATGATTTTGTACATGATTTTGTATAGGAAGAATATGAAACAGTTGGTCGAACTTGACGAAACTTAGTCTGAGTACTAGAAAAATAAATAAGCAAAAGTTCCGAAAATGTTCGAAATCGCTCAGTTCCTGGAATATCTTGTGTTGACCTAATATTTTATACCTGATTTTTTATGGGAGATACAAACAAAAGTTGGCCGAACTTAACGAAATTATGCCAGGATGACAGAAAAATAAAGTAGTAGGTACATATTTACCGAATATTGTCAAAATCAGTCAGACCCTAGGGTTATCTTCTTTAGATATTAATTTTGTACATGATTTTTTATGAGAGCTACATACAAAAGTTGGCCAAACTTAGACAAACTCAGTCTGAATACTAGAAAAATAAAGTAATAGATATTTTCTGGAAATGGTCGAAATCGATTAGTTCTTACACTTAACAAAATTTAACACAAACGTTTATATTTCAACTATACACTTCTTACTTTTTTTTATAAAATAAAAATTTTTTCTATGATATAACAAAAAAAAAACCAAAATAACTATCTGAAAAATATTTAAATTTCTGAATTTTTTTAATTGGTTTTACAAATATCGAACATAGCATACAATAATTGCTAATTAATTAATTACTTCAATATTTAAAATTCAAATTTTATAGAGTGGAGTAAAAATTTGAAATTCGAAAGGTCCCAGGGATCGCTGATTACGAATCTGATGTCGAAAACTAAGAAAACTGAAAAAATGGCATCGAAAAAATCATGCTTTAAAACATTGTTTTAAAAAACAAAAACATTTGGTTTAAATTTAACTTTAAAACCATTTGTGTTGAACTTAAATGAAATTGTTTCAAGCTCTATTTCAAAAACAAATTCGTTTGATATTAACACAATTTCTTTAATTTTAACACATACCTAAGTGTAGGGGTACTTTCCTTGGACCTATATTAATTTTATACATGATTTTGTATTAGAGGAAGAATTAACAATATACAATAAGGCTCAATGAATGACAATGAATGCCAAGAATGACAATGAATAAAAATTAATAACAATGAATGACAATGAACGGCAAGAATTACAATGAATGAAATGAAATGACAATGAATGACAATGAATAACAATGAATAACAATGAATAACAATGAATGACAATGAATGGTTAGAAAATTAATGACAATGAATGACAATAAATGGGAATGAATGACAATGAATAACCATGAATAACAATGAATAACAATGAATAACAATGAATAACAATGAATGACAATGAATGGTTAGAAAATTAATGACAATGAATAACAATGAATGACAATAAATGGGAATGAATGACAATGAATGACAATGAATCACAGTGAATGACAATAAAACATTGAATGACAATAAATGACCATGAATAACAATGAATGACAACCAATGACAATGAATGACAATAAATGACAATTAATAACAATTATTGACACTGAATGATATTGAATGACAATGGATGTAAATGATTTTTTTAATCACTTTTTTATAAGAACTAAAATGTTGAATAAGGTTAAATGTCAAAATGTATTTTTTATCATTGGGTGGCTTTCTATGTTAGAAATATTTGCCGAACTTTAGAGGCCTTTAAAATAAATTATTTTTGAACTTTTGTATTTTTTTTTTTCTTTTAAACATGAATAAAAATTTTTGTATTTTTATTATTTTTAGTTAATTTTTTTTTTTTAAATGTTTAATATTCAAAGTTTTCCAGAATCGTCCAAATATACAAAATCGAAATATATTTGTAATGCTTTCATACATGATTTGTAATATAATTTTTTTTGAATTTGAGAACGTGTTAAGGAGAAAATTAAAAAAAAATAATCTTTTTTCAACTGACACAAAAACTGACACTCTGGAAAAATCTTGTCAACTCTAAAAATATGTTTTCTGATGTGCGCTTTAAAAAAAAAAACAAGGCCCTAGTGGCACATTTTTTTTACTGACCTTGTAATTCTTATAGAATAAAATAAAAATGTCACTTCGTGATATGATCCTGATTTTTTTTTTATTTTATAGCTGCGACCTATGCCAAACATGGATGAATGTTTTATTAGCTATTTTCTTGGCACCAGCGCAAAAGAAAACATATGCAAACATGATACGAGAAAAAAAAAATATGAATCCTCTGAGACATTCTAATCTTCTGCATATCACGTGACATTGATGCAGTTTTAGTTGCTATAAGAAACGTGATTAGAATGCGCGCACTTGAGGGCACGGAAATGCAGTTCAGAATCTTTATGGAAAATGCAACACTGAAGTGCCGTAATGCCAAAAGAGCAACACAATATGTGCCTGAAAGAGTAAGAATTACTTAAAGGATCACGAAGATGAACAAACAAGTAAACAGTTCAACGAAGGCAAGGAACGCAAACAAAAAAGCAAATTTCAAGGATATCCAAAAGAAAGAATCTTGCCAAGAATATGAAAAAAAAAAAATTAAAAAATATATGACAAATACAATTTACATGTTTCTAGCTTGAGTAAAATTTGTTCAAGAACAAAACTTAAATTAAGTGTCCAAACTTTCACCATCATTTGATGAGCTTCTACGAGTGATTTCAAACGAGGCTTTAAATATATTTCTTAATAGTTTATCTGATTCTTCACATCACTCCAAGTAACTAGAAATGAATACAAGTGACTTAAATTGACTTTAAACGACTTCTTTTAAGATTTTTTTAATTAAAAAGTAGATACATAGTCAGAAAAGACTCTATTTTGAAGACTCTTTTAAGTTTTATTATGAGAAAAAAGATACTATTTTCATTTATTTTTATTTGCTATCTTTTTTTGTCATTCATTGTCATTTATTCTCATTCATGGTCAACTGTTGCAATTTAATTTGCTTCATTGACATTCATTCTTATTAATTGTTATTTTTTCTCACTTGCAGTCATTTCAGTAATTTGCATTCATTCTCATTCTTTGGCATGCATTGTTCTTCATTGTCATTAATTTCATTCATTGTCATGCATTGTCATGCATTGTCATTCATTGTCATTCATAGTCATTCATTGTTATACAGTGTCATTTCTTGTCATTCATAGACATTCATTGTCATGCATTGTCATTCATTGTCATTTTTTGTTATTCTTAGTCAATTCATTGTCATTCATTATCATTCATTGTCATGCAGTGTCATTCATTGTCATTTCTTGTCATTCATAGACATTCATTGCCATTCATAGACATTCATTGTCATTCAATGTATGCATTGTTATTCATATATTGTCATTAATTGTTATTATATGTCATTAATCTTAGTCATTGTCATATCATAGATTGTGCTTCCTTTTCATTTATGTCAGTCAATATTGTTCATTACAATTCATTATCACTAATTCTCATACATTTATTTAATTCATTCATTATGTACAGAAATTGTTTAATTCAAACTTATATATTTGTGTCAAAAAGCTCAATAAATTAACTTAAATATATAAACTGTAAATAATTGTTGTCCTTATTATGCTGGAATGTCCTGAGGCCGACAAAATTTAAACAAAACCACAGGAAATCTACCGGTTTGATTACCTTGCTTGCTCAATGCTTAATAAGAGTTAATAAAAACAGAAACATGTTGGAACCAGAACAAGCTTGTGGGTATAGCGCTATCACAAGAAGGACGAAGAAATATAAAAACTAAAGAACAACAAGTTTTGTGCACAATATGTTGACCTGATTTCAGCGCTGGGCTTATCTAACGATAACAATTGCTGCAACAAGACCAACAGCAGCATCAGGACCAACATCAGCAACAGTACCAACAGCAGTAATAACAACAACTGCATCAAAATGCAATTGAGAATTACAACAACAAAAATTTCATGTTCTCATTCAACAAATCGTTTGACTTTGACTGGCATCTGTACGTGACTGCGAGGGTTTTGTATGTATCGACAGGCAATTGGACGCAGCTAGGACGATTTTTGGGGTATTTTTGAGGTATTTTAATTCTTTGTCTGCAATTGAAATGTCATTGGTTGTTTTTTTTTTATTTCTTTTTTCTCTTTCAAAAATAGCTCAAAGATTTCAAAGGAATTACAAAAAAATACAGATCAAATCAGAAGTTCTATACAAGGACATTTCTATGTTGAGCCGCAAATAAAAATATTTAAAAATTAACCAAGCAGGAAATTGACAAGATGACTGAGGTACAATTCTGCGAATATTTAACATCAAAGAATAAAATGCTGCAAGGACGTTAGGAATTAACAGAAAAGAACAAAGCAAACAAACCAATCAGCATGGTAGGCAATTTATTCAAGGAGCTCATTGAAGCTCCTAAGAAAATAAGAAAAAGCAATTCGAAGAATAATGTTGTTTGTAGTTGGACGAGTTGTTACAGAGATGTACTATATGGAATAATTTACATTTGATATCAAAACAACAAAACAATGCTTTGGCCAGTTTTATATGAAAAATATTTTTAATTCAATTTTCGATGTTTTTTGTAAATAATTCTTATTAATTAAGGTAAAATGAATAAAGGTCAAATTAACTGAAAATAAATTTAACCTTGTAAATTTCCCAGAAAACGTATGTTTACATAGAATTTTATAAGTTTTATTTGGATTAAAAATGCTATTTTGATATCGGGGCTTTGATAGTGGAAGTGGTAGCGTGTGTCCTGCCATTCATGGTACCGAGTTCAAACTGTAATCAATTGAAAGTAAAATGCTTTCATTTTTATTAAGAACACCCTAGATACTGATTTGCTTTTTATTTTGACTTAAAATTACATCTTACAGCGCAATTGTATGGGTTCGTTTTTACAACTTTTTTCAAGGACATGAAACGTTTTTGAGTAATACTTCAGGATATAACTACAGCCTTTAATACTCATCGTTCAAAGATAATATATATGCTAAGATATTAGATATATCGTGAGCTTAACGAATATCTAATTTTTGGATTTTGTCACTTTTTTATTAAAGTCACAAAATACCAAAATTTAAGAAGAAAAATTTACATTTTCATACATGGTGGGGCAAAAGTAATCATCCAATGTTCTTTTGTTGTTATATTTTTTTTTATTAAAAAACTTTGGTTTAGCTTGTGAAATTTTTTTATATAATCCATTAGAATTTATTCCGTCAAGTTGAGAAAATTATTAGGTCAAGTGGCAGCCGCCAGAGTTGATGACCGTACGGGCTTGTTTTATGGAATTTTATGTCGATTTATGTCATTTGTTTCAATAGGGTGATTATTTTGTCTTCACCCCTTATAAGAAAATCAATCATCAGCTGCTTTCGTTTCGCAGTTTTTGCTTGTGTTATTGTTGTTTTGTACGAACTGTCTCATTTACAGAATTGGTTTTCTATTCATTTGAGTGTATCTCGCAAACTTTGCTAATCTTTTGTTAATCTTTGTTAATCTTCGAAAGATAAATAAAAAAACATGTGAAAAGTGGCCAAAACAATTGGATTTAAGGGGCAAAGTAGAAACGGTTACTACACTGAGAAAAAAACACATACCTTGCTCCGGTAAAAAATTTCTCTATTTTTGATAATAGCAATTTTCTCGTTTTAAATTAAAATTTTCTTCAATTAGATTAAATTTTCACATTTTCGAAGAAATATTTCTTTACTTCTAGGAAATGAAAATATTTCAATGTCTCTAATAATGATAAGTATTTTTCTCGCACAAAAAATTTCTCATTTATAGAGAAATTTTATTGAAAATGGAAAAATTTTCTTATATTTTGATAAAAAATTCACTATGAGAAGTATTTTCTTCAATAAAAACAAATATTTTCTCAAAAAAAAAAGTATTTTTGTCTAAAAACGATATATTTTTCTATTTCATGGAAGCTTTTTATCATTTTTAGAGAATTTTTAGTATCGCAATTAGAGAAAAACATTCTCTGGAGCAAAGTCTATACCATTTTTCTCTAAATATGATGCCTTTTTTATCATATTCCGACACACTTTTTTCTGAGTGTACTTAAACAGTATTCTACGTCTACACTTACTATAATATCGAAACTGTTTCTTTTTCTGCTTTTGTTGTTAAAATTTTATTTTGAAACCTAGCGAGGGAACAAACCATGATACAATTAACCAAAAAATATTGGCATTTCCGTTGACTACTCGAAATCTATCAAAAAGATATAACCAAAGAAGAAATTGATCAAAAACAAACATCATGATACAATGGGCGCATTCAGCGTACTCAACAGTTGCCAAGTCGTGAGCAAAAATGTAAGTTTGGTAGCGCTCAGTAAAGTTGTTGAGGTATCGTTCGCTAAAATTTCTAAAAACACGCTGTCTATTCAGCGAATACATCGCTCACCTAGGTACACTGTCACAATAGTTGACTACGCTGAACGTCGCCAGTAACTTTTTTGCTTTAACACGTTGACTGGCTACAACGAGATAACTCGTAGATTGCGTTCCCTTCTAGGGTGACAACTAAGAGTTATCTCGTACTCACTAAACTTGTAATTTTTCGTTGTCACTCGTTCTTGGCTTCTGCGTAGCGATTTCTGTTACAGAAGCCAACTACGAGATAATTTTTAGGTTCTTTTTCTCCTAAAATATCATAAAAAATATCATTTTTGCTTTTTGATCTAGAAAGAGTTTTTAGTAATATAATGTGAAAAACTCAAATTGTTATTTTTCCCAGTTTTCTGAAAATTGCCGCGGCAGTCAATGTGTTAACAGCTATTTATGGCAGCAGCCAGAGTACTCTTCTCATCAAAATTGGATCATGTAACAAACAAGGGAATACAAAATTTTTTTCATTTATCAAAATATTTTTGGAACACTTCTTAGCTGAAAGAAATTATGAATTGTTTAACTTTTTTGACAATTAAAATAGAATAAACATAAATGTTTCAAACGCTTTATAAAAATTGAGCTCGTTGTCCTTTCTTAGCAACAAAAGAAAAACATACTCAGCAGCAGCAAATTGTGGACATCTGTTTCGTTGCTATTCACTAACTTAAGCAGCTGCTTAAGACAATCTTCGGCAAAACCATTGTGGAATTATAAAGTAAGCATATTTCACTGGAAAGTAAGAGACAGACAGACATTCGTGAACATTTTATGAAAGTGACATTTTATGCTGTGTATATAATTTCTTCAGTTTAAATGATTTTTAAATATTCAACATTGCCAAAGAAACCGAGTACAAAGAATACAAATTGAATAAAATATGAGATGGTTATTTTTTTTTATGTTTGCCATGAATTTGAAAAGATATTCGTACGTATACAATTTTAAATTTGCAACCGGAAATAAAAGCTGTTGCCATGCGTTTCCGCTGCTGGTTCCGGTTGTTTAAACAATGCTTTTAAACATATACTTAAATATGAGAATTTATTAAAACAATAAAAACAGCAAGTGAAATAAATTCACTCAACTAAATAACGACAAACATTAACAAATACGCACACATGCACACGCAACCAATGAATATTGTCAGTGTGCCTCAAAAGAGAATGGATGCAGCCAAAAAAGTTGCACACACACACACTGGCAAACACTTAATCAACGCCAGGCATGAAGATGCCTTCGTTTTTATGGCTTTGTACAAAATAATATGCAAATTTTTTACTACGTCACCAGCACATATTTTCACACACACACACACATGGACATAGTATTATGCAACTGCACTACACAGTGACAGGAGTATAAAAGTTCTTAATATGAATTTACTTAATGATATTCATGTTGAATTTTTTTGTTGGTATTCTTATGCACAGAAGCTTCAATTCCCGTGCAATTAATAATTACATCTTTTTAATTCACAGATATGTAAGATTTTCGTTAACTCTTTGCTGCAAATTAAATAACAATTACGCGGAAAAAACTTTTTTATTGCTTACACAAAATAGCGTGCGTGGCTTGTTTGCCAACGAAAAATATTGGCATTGAATTTGTTCAGAAATAAAAGCTTCTTGAGGTGATGCAAACTAGCCATGCGAAGTCGACATAAAACAAACACGTCCAGTTTTTGATTATTTGTATACAAATATTTAACAAAACGCACAACAGTGTTGATCATCAGAAGCAGTTTGGTTAAAGTTATTTCAAGAGCTGAAATGACCAATTCGTTGATTGTTTTTTGAAGTGAAACTTCTTTGGCGGCGAGTGAAATTTCAAGGTCTCTTATTCGTGACGCTAGGCTAACGTTTTCAATTCATATGAAAATTAAAAAAAAATTACTGCCGCTGCCGAGAATTGAACCCCGAACATCGTAGCTTATGAGCCGGAATCTATACGTTTACGCCACGGAGGCACATGATAAACAGCCATACAAAATGTGATTAAAACTGAACGCGTAACATACTGAAAATAACATAATTAACATTAACATTAGATTAACATTAACATAACATTATTAACATAACCGTAACATTAATTTTCATCCTACAAGTATGCAGGCGCGGATACAAGGGGGGGGTAAAGGGGGTAATTACCCCCCCCAAGAACTTTCAAATACTTTTTTTTTCATACTTTATTTGAAGAAAATAATTATGCCCACAGCTTAAGGGTACTTTTATGTATACATAAGCGATTCGAAGGCGTGTTTTGAAAGAACACTAAAAAAAAAATGGTCAGAGACATTGTTAAACTCTAGTTTTTTTATTGATTTCAACAATTATTACAGTATATAAAAAAAATTTTGTTTATTTTTGTTTTGTGACGTCATTTGCGTGTAGATGACGTTTTTATGAAGCGATGCGAGAAGAGTATGACCATTTTGCTTGTAACCTTGTAACCTTTGCTTGTATGACAAGCCAAAATATAATTATATGTAAAGCAAACACCTACGTCAAGGTAGTAACTTCGCTTTTTTTTTTAAATGAGCTTGAAAATAAAGTAACAGATCGTTATGTTCTCAAATTTACAGCCATTTTTTAAACAATCAACTTTAAAGACGCGTTATTTTCTTACAAATAAAAAACTTGAAGTCACTACCTCAGCGTAAGTTTTTGCTTTATAATAATTATATTTTTGCAAAATATTAACAATTAGTTTAAAAATGCCCTTTTTATGAAATAATTGAGCAAGTAACAAGTAACAAGTAATAATTGAGCAATGCAGACAAGAGTTGCCACTTAAAATATATTATTCTTCTAAATTTTTACTGAAAACCTGCCAAACTTTTTTGCAACCTATGTGCCAACGAATTTTACCATAAATAGACGGTGCACATAACCGTCCGTCTGAGACCACCATAAAGAACGTAATTACCAAATTTCGGTCTACATTCACTCTTTTGGATTCCAAGCCACCGATAAGAATGAAAAGAGTGCGTACAGAAGAAAATATTGCTGTCGTTGAGGCCAGTGTCGAAGAAAACGTTAATTTATCGATTTGTCTCTGAAAATGAAGAAGGACGACGCATTACCGTGAATAGAAATCGATACAGAACCATGATCAATGAATTTTTGTTGCCTAATCTTCAAGATATGGATGTTGAAATACGCCCTCAAAGACTTTTGGGTCGCAAAGTGGACCTCCAGAATGCCCTTTGTGCAAAATAGTCGTGGTGGCCATATGCCCGAAATTATATTTAAATGTTAACTGCTAAGAAATGATCTACCAAAAAAAATTTTTTTGGCTATTTCATAATTTGGCATGTGTTTTATTTTAATTTCAAATCAGCAAGCTCTTAATTAATGTTACGTTAAAGTTGCTAAAATTGTATCAACTGCGCAAATAATTTGTTGCATACAATTATTTTTGTTTGAGTTAATTCTAAATTGTTTGGAATTCTGAAATTTTTCAAGCCTACTTTAACTTCATTTGTATATAAATAGGCGTAGGGAAAACGGTAAAGAACCATTTTCTCCCGTGTTTTTCAACCGATTTTGATAATTCTGTTTTAAATGAATTAGAGTGCGGAGAAGGAGTGCACCGACAATTTTATACAACTATAAATAAACAAACAAAAATTGGGCAATTTGCGACCCCAGGGCGGTAATAGTAATTATAATTGCAACAAACCAACCAAATAACCACAACCGACTTTCATGAAATAAAACTGCCACTTTTAGTCCATTTTTAGTAAGGAACTAATTCAAATTCAATTATTTCATGAACTTAACATTTGGCAGTGTAAATAGGAGAGCGACACTAATGTTAATGATATTAACGGCGTTTTTACTCTTTGTAATAATGACATTTTTCCACTAATTTCTATAACGTTTGCTATCTTTGCCACGCTTCCTATCAGTGTAGAAACAGCTGAGCGAAGTTTTTCTATACTGCGACGATTAAAAATAGGTTCCTTTCGAATTGAGAACGATTGAATGGACTCGCATTATTGCATATACTTAGAGACATTTAAATAAATATTAACGAAGTTATTGATAATTTTGCGATGATTTTGTCATATGATTTTGTCAGTAACAAAATTAAGATTTATGAAAGGTGCAGAGATCTTGATAAACAATCCCGAATGAATTTTGGCTGCTGATATCAAATATGGACTCTATTTTTCTCCATCAGTTCGAGTTTTTGGCAAAAACATGATAATCAGTTTTTTTTCTGATAATATTGCTATATCTATTATATTGATCTACCGATTTGTTTTACTATGACTGATTTCAACAAAGAAATACTAGACCTTTCAATTTTTGCACATTCAATAACAATATATTCGACAGTTTCGAAGATATCGACGTTCAAAGACGAAAAAATTTCACAATTTTACGTGGGCTGCTCTTGTTAGATTTAGAGTTTTTATTTACTTTTCGCTGAGATATTATTCCAGAAAAAGGGAGAAATAAATAAATACGGAAATGTGCGTGTATGTGTCTGGGAAAAATGGTTCTTAAACAATTCAATAATTTCAATTCAAAAAAGTACAATTTATCTATTTGTAAAAAGGATTTTCTCAAATCGAAAATGTGTGTCTTTGATAATTTACCCCCCCCAAGATTTTTTCCAGATCCGCCCCTGCAAGTATGCACGGAAAAAAAATAGAAAAATAGCTAAAACAGGAGCAGAACGCGTTCGTGAATATAAATAGCGAATTAGAGCTCTTAAGAATGCAGCCGCAGCTGGGTCTGCAACTAATGATGAAGGTAAGGTGATTGCAACATCGGCTGAGTTCCAAAATGCATTTTTACGAAACATCAGTGTATTTTCGTGAATCTACAAAGAACCAATCCCCAAAAAACACACTGATGCTTTGTTTAAATGTATTTTGAAACTCAGCCATCATCTCAACAAAATTTTATAGCCAACCAAGTTGATACACTCAACAATCAACGTTCGCTGCTTTACGAGGCATTCACTCAACATAGCAATTATTATGATCAGGAAGCAAAACACAATAATCAACAAGATTTGTGTCTGCTTTCGGAGGCTCCTTCAACGAGTACTATGCAAATGCAATCTAACATTCAAAAAGTGACAATGTTGAGAAGACATTCGAAAGTAACTAAAACACCAACTGAACTAAAACAAGGAACGAAAATAACTGTTATTTAACAACTTTCAAATGAAAAAAATTGTTGAAAGACTTTTACAAATATGCCATTATGTTACAAATGTCCTCAGCCTCATGAATATTAAGTTCCTTTTAAATTTAAGACTGATTCTTTAAAAGTTAAAATTTAACTGTTTTTTTTTTTGCCTTGTATTTTTCGAGGAAAAATAAAGGTTCTTTTGACTTTAATTTTATCTTTAATTTTTTCGGTCAAAATTATCAAGCAATTTGTGTTTTTTTTAAAGGCCGCTTGACAGATTGAACTGTTGACACCATGTGTAAAATGTACCGAAGAGATGAAAATAATGGTATCAACATTTTTTTAGTCGGTAAAATGACTTGAACAAATATAAGCTACCTGATATTTTTGACCGAAAAAAATAAACGGCAAAAAATAACTGTTATTTTCGACCGATAAAATGCAAGTCAAAAGTAACTGTAATTTTTGCCCAAAAAACTATAAGGCTGAAAATAACTTTTATTTTTGTCGGAAAAAAAAACAAAGACATAAAAGTTAATATGTGACACTTTCGATAAAAACCATAGCCGATACGGCCCCTGGATGCAAATATTGAATCAACAGATTATTATTCCATTTCGTATTGATTGAATTTCTTTTCAGATACTTTCTCTTTTTATTTCACACTAAAATCTCTCTTATTTCTTACTGTTAAAGAAGTTTCACTTCTGCCACGTGTACATTGCTACACGCGAGTTTTTTTTAATTCTTTTTTTTTTGTTGTATTCATTAAATTTTTTTATTTTTTTGTGCAAATATTTACCACTTTATCAATGGAAGCTTTTGAGCTTAAATGTTTATATTTGGTCAACTTTTCAATTAACTTAATTAAAGTCAAGCATAAACTTAAAGCTTTACAACATTAATAAAAAAGCCTAGCAATTGTTGTGGTTTGGTTTATTTTAGTAGGTTTTGGCTGGTGAAGTTTTTTTTCATGTTTTTTCTTTTTTTTTTTTATTTTCATTAATTTTGTCAAAGTCATAGATACCAATGATTAAAGCGTGATAAATTTGCGTCACGAAAAAATTGACAAAATTCAAGACAATGCAATTCCGCAATTTAAACAAAATTAAATTCTTTAAAATGGACATTTCGAGAACAGTTTTATAATATATGCTTGACACAAACTATATTTAATTCGCAGCGAGTAAAAATCTAAACAACTCAGCGGAACGTCAAGTCAAGGTACTTGGCTGAAATCAGTTAATATTGAAAACTAAAATCTCAATATTGCATGTAAAATGTTTCTAAAAACAATGGAATAGAAAAAGCCTCTGACTAGGATCATCGCGTTACTGCTTAATTTTCTTATGTTTTTTTTTACTATGAACGGTGAGAATGTATCGGATGGTGCTGTTCCGAATAATGAGGTTCCGACATTAATATAGTGCAGACAAAATTAAAAAAAATGTTTTTTTCATAAATACGAACATCTCTTAAACTCTCACTTTCGTCCATTACCGCTACGCTTAGCATTTATTTAATAGCCAGAAGTAGCTTATTTATTAGCATTAACAAAAGTGCTTTTAATACACCTTTGCTCACCGATGGGTAAAAACAAATTGAGCTTTCGACTCTCGATGTTCAGTGTTGATAAAAATAAATAAAAGCTTTTATGGCTCATTTCTAAGCAGAACGATATAGTCTGTGAAAACGCACATGTTGACCCCACATATTTAGCTCAGCGTTGAATAGGATTTAGCGTAGGTCCGTAGCATCCAGCTAGCTGCTCGGCTTTATAATAGACTAATTTAGTTGCTGGCAAAAATAAAAAAAAAAAACACAAAATAAGAGTAAACGTTTCTATGTGAATTGCTGACGATTACAAGTAGTTTAAGTAAAGAAGCATAACATTATCTAGATGCTTTGTTTTGCGCTACTTGAGGATGAATCTATAGCAACGCATTTTTATTGAATTTTTGCTTAATATATGTATGTACGTGTGTGTAAGTGTGTGCATGAGTGTTTAACTTAGGTTAGCATACATATATTTTCTTAATTTCCGGTATCTTTTGTGACAAAGTAATCAATTTTGTTTTGAGCCATCAAATTTACTTTTATACTTTAGGTTTATTCGCTCTCATTGTTTAAAAATACAATATTGTTGAAGAACATATTGTTGACAAAATAGAATTTTTTGCTTTTGATGGAATCAGAATAGTTCCTTGAATTTACTTGAAATGCTTTTTTAAAGAAGGGTTTTAATCAATCAAATATCTTTAATGTATCGTTAACAAAACATCAAGTGGCAAATGAGTTTAAAATGGTTTTCGGGTATTACTTTTTCTTTTATAAATTCTTCATATCCTTGATTTGTCTTTACACTGAGAAAACTACATTTTCAAAATGTAGCAGAAACGTAGCTACTTTTGAAAACGTTTAAACGTTTAAATGTTTAGCCGAGCTTTCTAGCTGGTGTGTTTAATACTCAGCCGTCCATGGTTCAATACCTTTATAAGCCAGCAAGAATTTTTTTTATGGATTGTTTTCAAGATTGTATGCGCGAGTTAATTCTAATGATTTCAATTAGAATTCGAATTTAAATTATTAAATTTATGCTTTTGATGCATACACAGCCAGGAGGCGAACCTACGTCCTCTGCATACCAGTCTAGCACTCTTCCACTGAGCTATTTATAATGACTAGTATCGCCTGGGGTTGAAATTCGACCAATTTATTGATTGCCTATTTATAATTATATGCGATATGATAAAAATAAGTTCGAGGCTATAACTCTTAATTGATTAGAGATATAAAGCTATTATTTTCAAAAAAAATTATTTTTTTATATTATTATTTTGTTCAAAAACAGAAAAACAACATTTAAAAAAAATTCAATTTTGTCAAAGAAGTCATAGGGGGTAGCCTTGATTTTTTGATGGCACGGACAGTTTATTAATTTAGTGTCAAGACAAAATAAATTCACCTAAAATTCGGTATAGACTTTGAAAGCAAATCAAAAATGCAATTTTGAGTTTTTGTTTTTTTTACAGCAAAAATCATTTTTAGCCCATATTTTAAGAATAAATCAAATTTTATGGTATTTTTTTAAAAGGAATAATTTTAATATAAAGAAAAAAAAAACCGGTATTATTTTTAAAAGTTTTTTAAGCTAACTGATAAGACTTAAATAAAAAAAAAAAACATATAAAATTTATTTACAGATGGCGGAGATATTTGCTTCAGAATATAAAACATTCAATTTAAGACAGTTTTTTTCTCTCTCTCTTGGCATTTGGTTGAAACACACGCTAAATAACTAACGACAATATTAAGAATATTAACTTTTAATAAATAACTTTTATCACATTTTTAGCACATTTAAAAGAAAATTTAACAAACTTTTAGAAAAAATTAGAAAAATTGAAAAACCGTTAATATCCGACCAAGATATTCACATGGAAAGTAAAATTTTTGAATTCAAAACACATTTTTTTACAAATCTTACAATTGACGAATGAATAAAACTACATTTTTTTAAGAAATTGTTACTTTTTCAAAAAAAATTCAAATTCGACCAACTCAAAAACTCTCCCCCAACTACATTTCATATTAATCAAAGAGCGCGTTTTTTCTCAAAAATTTAATTTCTCCCTTAGAAGGTTGGAAACCCCCTCTATCAGATATATCATTTATATATACATTCTGCAAAATAAATAAATTCCATTTATTTTGAGTTTTAATTAATACCAAAAAAGCGTACGACAAACTTTTATGTTCAGTAAGCCGGATCGAAATTTAGATATCGCCGGACACCAACTCAAAAGTTAGAGGGACTCTTAAAAACCATTTCTGCATCATTTTTTTTTTGGATCGGAGAAATCCCCATGGAGCGGTTTTGGTTCTCCTAAACCTTTTTTTTGGCCAAAAAATCAAGTTTTTTGCCTATAACTTTTTTTTTTCTTCAGAATGCATACCCAAGATAAGCACAAAAGTAAAGATTGTGATGTACACAAATATTGGTTAAAAAAAATTTTGAAATTTGTTGTCCTTACAAACTCTTTTGAGACCCCAAAAAATCGCTATTTCATCATTTTCGAAAAGATGTTTTTTTTAAACACCTATAAAATATTTATTTTTCCAGCAATTCATATGGATTTATGCTTTATGAAAAGATATTGAGCTCTTCTTTCCATTGATATATCTTATGGTGTAGTTTAACCAAAGCTAAATGCCACAATTATATAAAACATGAGAAATTGATATTCAGAAGGATTCTTCAGCCTAATTATTATTTAATTGCCTTAATTACCGTTAGATTTTGACAAATCTTGGTATGTTTGAGTTTTTAGGTACACTAAATCGAATTCTGACAACCATTTTTTAGAAAAGTATACGCCATATGGCGCTCCAGTACAAAATGCATGAATTTCGAAAATATTTTTTTGAACGCCTACAATATACGTATTTTTCATGGAACTCACTTTTGATAAAACCGCTCCATACGTTATACCAATGGAAAGAATAGCTCAATACTTTACCAATAAGCTTAAATGCATATGAATACCACGAAAAATGTATATTTTATAGGTGTTTAAAAAAAAACACCTTTTTAAAAATGATGAAATATCGATTTTTTGGGGTCTCAAAAAAGTTTGTAAGGACAACAAATTTCAAAATTTTTTTTAACCAATATTTGTGTACATCACAATCTTTACTTTTGTGCTTATCTTGGGTATGCATTCTGAAGAAAAAAAAAAGTTATAGGCAAAAAACTTGATTTTTTGGCCAAAAAAAAGGTTTAGGAGAACCAAAACCGCTTCATGGGGATTTCTCCGATCCAAAAAAAAAAGATGCAGAAATAGTTTTTAAGAGTCCCTCTAACTTTTGAGTTGGTGTTCGGATGACTTTTTTTTTCTCCATACAAAATCGATCCGGCTTAATGTTCACGTATTAATATATAAGATATATTATAATAAGTAATATTCATATTACTAATCGTTTTTTAAATGTGCGTTTAACTTGTTTTTTTTTCTCAGTGTACTAGTCCAGCACACCTCCACTGAGCTATTGGTAATGATGAGTTAACTGTAGCAAAACATATTTAAAACTGCCCATCTTAAATAGTGTCAGGTAAGCTTGACACAAACATGAATATTTTATAAAATCCTTGTAAAACTGTTTTCAGTTAAGCAAATATGTTAAAACGTTCATTGTTTTTTCTAAAACGTTTAGTTTTACTTTTATATTTTAAAATATTATTTTCTTAACAAAAGTTTAATGATATTTTGCGAGCTTTGATTTTCTGAAATCAGAATGGCACATAAAGGAGATAAGAACTATATCATGGTTAAAATTAGAACGGGGGACTTGAGGTCAATGACCTTGAAACAAAAATTGGTCTCTTTGAGACAAAAACATTGATTTATCATACTCTAAGGTCCAACTGCAAGTACCAAAAATGTAACGAAAAATCTAAATGGGCGACCTCTCCTATCGGTTAAAAAAAAAAAAAAAACAAATTGGCCATTTCAGCCCTTGAAAGGACTTTGACCGAGCTTCTTATGATTAATTGTGTTGTGTGTGTTATTAAACGTTTGCACACAATTGACCGAGAACTGGACCTACATGTTTGATGCCGACTCCGAACGGATAAAATTCATGTTCTCAGAAAGCTTTACATTATTACTGGCATTATTTACTCTCTGAGGTTTGCCATTGTCTGCAGAGAGGTGGTGACCGATCAGAAAAATTGTTTTTAGAAAAAAATTTCCCCAGCCGCGGGGATCGAACACGGGCTCCGAGCATGCTTAGCCACACACTTAACCTGCATGCCACGGTCACCACATACAAACAAAATATTTTCGAAATTGCATTATAAAATGCATTAGATTCGAAGGTGAGTGTAGGTCTAGTGTACACTAATAATAACACTGTGCGACAATTTAAGGCCCAATTGGAATAACCTCAAATATCGCAATGGTTTATAATAGTGCATGGTCTATACATTATGCCCTCATACTCAGTTTTATCGGATTAGGTCAAATAAGAGAGAAACTCAAGGTCAAATTTCACTTTTAAGTCACAAATTTTTTCTTATAACTCTTAAACTAAATTCACATCCTGTGTAGTAACTGTCTCTAAGTATTTGCAATGGATGGTTCTTTACATTTTGAGATCATTTTTTGCTCAACAGGTTACGTAACGGGGTTAATTTTTTCTTCGAAAAAAGTGCTTTTTTATAATAAAAAGAAATTTTCAATAGTTCAGTTACTTTGTATTTGTCTTCAAAAACAATCAAATTTTGCTGAAATTTTGCATACACCTTAAGTAAAATAAAGTAACCCACCTCTGAAAAGATTACAACAATTACATGTGCGCATCCAAAGATATTCGGATTCAAAGATTACCAAAGATGGTAACTTCGTTAATGTAATCCCTAGAGTAAAATCATTCAGATGAAAATTATAGATCCAACAATTCCAATCCAAACCTAATCTAATGAACTAGCAAAGAATGCTACTGTAACAGAAATAACTGATGAGACATTAAGTTTTTCAATTTAATCTTAAAGTTTTTTGCTTTTCTTCCGAACATGTTTTATGTCTCATACTATATATTTCCAACATAATATTGGTAACGTTGATGTTTCACATCAAATAGGCGTCCCTCAATGGCTCACTTTTTAAGGTAAGAATTGCCCGTTCATTGGCACAATTTAAAAAAAAACATTTATTTGCTTCATACAGACAATGAATGTAATCATTAAACACAAAAACAGTTTGAGAACTCGTTCATGGTACCAATGAATAGTACATTAAAATCAATGAAATGCACTTTGAGAATGCACTCAATTACTGATGAATTCAACATTCATTCAGTGACAAAAAGACGAACTTTTTATTATTTAAGATAGATTATTTATTTATTTTATTTATTATTATCTTATATAACACTTCAGGCAGCAACAACCGTTTGGTTCAAAAAAAAAAAGTTAAAAAAGTTAAAAAAATATTCTTATAAATAGTGGAAGAATAAAATTTTATCAATTTTTACATGTTTGGGTATCACAAGATTAAATAATTTATATACGAACAATTATGTTCTTTTAAATTGAAAAATTTGTCAAGACTTTTCGCGGTTTTTGGTTTTAAACTTTGCTTCATGTTCGTTCATTTCAAAGTAAGGCTTGATTTAATTAAGAAACTAATTAAGAAAAGTTTTGTAGAATTATGCAATTATAGTAAGCATAACGGTTACACCAAGCAGACAGTTCAACAAATACAATTTCAAGCAGAATATCAAAGCCGCAAACTCTGTTGGCTTAGATTCCAACAACAACGGTGTGCCATGCCTGCCACCTAATTCAAATTTATGCATGTTTATAGAATTTCAAGAATTTATAATTAAACCATTTTAAATGCAAAAACTTCAAATTCGAAATCAGCCAAAAACAACAACATAGATTTGCAATGGCTTAAATTGAAGGTAGAAAAACTAGATTGCAACTCGTAGACCGACGACGAACCCACAAAAAGCACCCACAAGACATGAGTAGATTTTTGTGTCGAAAGCTTTTCAAGTCACACACACACACACACACACACACAAACACACAAAACATGGCTGCATGTTGTAGCATAAGTTTAACTGTTGCAAACAAATATTGCAGCACAAACAGACAGACCAACAGACAGACCGACGGAGAGTCGAACGCAAAACACATGCTAACGCACAGAACAGTTCTAATGAAAAAGAAACAAGCACGCTTGAAAACAAAAGTAAAACTTAAAAGTTTTTGAGGAAAACAAAAAATAAAGCTGAGTTCTATTAAAATACTACTGCCAAGAAACAATGTTTTGTTTTAAACACTCGTACGTGTTGAAGAGTTGCAAAAACTTTTCTTTTTCGATGCTGTGCGACTTTTTCACACAACAATGAACACGAAGAGGAGGAAACAGGAAGCATACGCACGCACACATAAGCACAACAATGAATGGCACAAACTTACACTTTTATGTCAAATGGTTTTGTTTCGAATTCAGACAAAAACCGAGATCTTGCAAAATTTTTTTTCTTCATCAATTTCACTTCGAATTTGCTGGCGATAAAATTGAAGAGATCAGTTTTATGCTTAATTAAATTTTTTTGAAATTTAGTTTATTTTGATGTTTTTTTTTGTTTGTTATATTTAGAACAAACTACGTTTTTGGAGCTACTAAATTATAGGCTCAGGCACTTGATTTTCCTGTCTTATGGCAAATCCTTGCCTGCTTAAACGTTTATTTAAGATACCTTTTAAGAATAATTCACAATTTTTTTGCATTTTTTTTTTTTTTTTGGTGAAAACTTGAACTTCTGAAGTTTTCAAAATGAAAAGTTCTATAAAATTTCATGAATGCAGTTAATCGACTATAGCGCTCTCTTACTTGATCTAATTCCGTTATCCTCATTTATATGAATTCGCTTATGATGAATGTTGTTGCTGCTGGTGTTGTTGTGTTTGGTGTTGTGTTTGTTGTTTTTGTTGTTATTATTATTTCGAACTTTTTGGCAGTTATATTCATGCTGTTGCTTTGGCGGCTGTTGGTGCTGCTGCTGTTGCTGTTGCTGTTGCTGTAGTTGAACTTTTTGTAGTTGTTCTTGCTGACGCATGTTCAGCATCCTGTTAGTCCTGAGCTTTTTTATGTCGTCACGCACGTGTTAGCGCGCTGTTCAATTTGGAACTTTTAATGTGTTTAATTTTAAGTGTGTTTGGAGTTTATTTTTTTTTTTTTTTTTTTTTTGTTTTTGTTCAGCTATGAATGTCTGTGTGTTTGTGTTCGTTTTCTTGAAATTTTTTTGTTTTAAATGTGTATTTAATTTAGAATTGCGCGCATTAGGAATTCAATTTGGTTAACTTGCTTTTTATTGTTGTTTTTATTATTGCACGAGGGGACAAGTATGGGCGTTATTTCTACTGCTTCTTCTTATATAAAATTCATTGCGTTATAAAAGAAAAAACTTGCGCATTTATGCCCAGCAGTAAATAAGAAAATCAACCAGTACGCAAAGCAAACAAGACACAATAAAATAAATAGCAGAGAAAACACACAAAAACATTGCCTACTTTTAGACGCGCCAAATATTTAAAAGCAATTGCTTAAGCTTAAGCTACTGAGCTAAGCATTGTTTTTCTCAACAAATCTCAGCTGTTTTAGCTACGTTTTTTTTTTGTGGTTTTTGTTTCGGAACACTTTATCATTAGTTTTCGTCAATTGTCCGTAAAGTGAGCAACGGAACGTACTGTTCATGCAAGACTAAAAGAAATGACCATTCAACATGTCGGTCGATGATAAAGCTTTAGAACATATTTTTCAAGTAGACAAATTGCTGTGTCACAATATAAAGTGGAACTCAAAATTATTTTGATGTGATGCAATATCTGTAAAATTTTCAAAAATTGTTACTTTTTCTCGTACGGAATGTGAATTTTGTTGCAATATTGTAGGAAAACTCTTAAGGTAGAAGGAACTATTTATAATCAGAGCTTAAAGCGGTATCTTATATTAGCTAGAGAATTTTTTCTTAGAATTGAAGATATCATGTAATCATCGTTAGCCTTAAAAAAATTAATTTATGCGACTTTTTTTAATGGACAGACGCATTGCTTTGACTACGCAGTTAACAGTTACAAGCATGTGAGTGCAATATATCATGTGGCAACACTGGCTATTGAGTGCATTTAAAGAAATCACCGTAAAGCAGCAGCAGAAAAGCTAAAGATTATAATTTAATTATAGTGTTGGTGTATGTAAGGAAGGGAGGCAGACAACAACAACCATGCTATGCAAAACGAAAACGAAAGTAAAAACCTTTAAAATGGAAATAAATTCAATAAACCCGCGAACAGGTGGGCTCTGGGTGAATGACGGCTTTCATATTAAGGAGGGACATAACATTCAAGGCAGAGAAAATAGACCTTTTTTTTAAAAATTCATAAATCAGTCAAAAACAAACATGTTTTATTATTGTAGAGAACTGAACATTTTTTTAGAAAAAAAAATTAAAAAAAAATTTATTTTTCACTCTAACAACTGCGGCAGAGAAAAAACGGGGCCTCGTGGTTGCAGCGCTGGGAGTCGCAAAAATTGTCCGATCTGGAAAAAACATGACTCTTTTAAATCTTAACAAAATTGGTTATCGTATGACAGGAGCTTTTTTAAATTTTTGGTGATGTTCCAAATTTGAAAGTGTTTTTTTCGAAAAAAATATTGACTTTACAAATTCATAAAAAAACAAAAAAAATTTGAAAAAAAGCTCGTGTCATACGATAGCGAATCAAGTTTAAAAAAATACATAAAAAAAAATTTCTTCAAAAAATGAACCCCCTATTTATGCCACAAGATAAACAAGGTTTCGAGATAAACGCCTTCAAAGTTTGTGAACAAAGAAAAATGCACGGAAAAACAAGTAAAGAAAGTCTAAAGTCGGTCTAGGCCGACTATGAAGTACCCTAAGCCCACTTTTCAAACAAAAAAAAATTTTTATTGTAAATTGGCGTGTCCGTGGGCGGATGAAGCCTTTATTTTATATGCATTTAAATGTTAATCAACAATGTACACATACCAAGTTTTATTCCTGTAGCTCACAGTTAAAGCCTTTATTGTGCTTTCGCTATGGAAGGTGGGCGTGTTCATCGACAGATTACTCCCAATTTTTGAACACACCTTAGTTTTGGTATGAAATACATACATTCCAAATATAATTTCTCTATGACAAACATAACCTTATTTATTGAGTTTTAAACTTTTTAGGTTGTATGGGAGGTAGGCGTGTCCGTAGGCGGATGATGTCCATTTTACAAAACCATCTTTGTCTTGTCATAAAAAACATACGTGCCAAATTTTAGCTCTGTAGGTTAAACAGAGGCTTATTTATTGCGTTTTCAATTTTTGGGTTGTATGGTAGGTGGGCGTGTCCGTGAGCGGATGACGTTCATTTTTCGAAGACATCTTTGTGTTTATTTAAAACACATACATATCAAATTTTATTGTTGTGGGCTAATTATAAGCTGAGTTATGCAGTTTTCAATTTTCTTGTTGAATGGGAGGTAGGCGTGTCCTTGGGCGGATGATGTCCATTTTTCAAAACCACCTTTATTTTGTTATAAAAAACATATGTGCCAAATTTTAGCTCTGTAGGTTAAACATAAGCTTATTTATTGCGTTTTCAATTTTTGTGTTGTATGGGAGGTGGGCGTGTTCGTGAGCGGATGACGTCAATTTGATATAAAACACATACATACCAAATTTTATTGTTGTAGGTTTATTATGGGCTGAGTTATGCAGTTTTAAATTTTTGCGTTGTATGGGAGGTAGGCGTGTCCGTGGGCGGATTCCAAAAATATTCAATAGTGCAGATCCTTGGGTGCATATGACCATCCAATTATCTCAACTCCTTCTTCTTATTCTGTGTTTACGGACAACACACAGACGAACGGACGGACATGAATAGCTCGACTCACGAGGTGACGCTGATCAAGAATATATATACTTTTCTATACCGGACTCGCTTCGTTCTATGCGTTACAAACGTTTGCACAAAGTTAATATACCCTCACCTTTCAGGTTTAGGGTATAATAAAAATGCGCTCTCACTAATCCGGCTGTAATTTTTGAGCCCGTAGGAATTTTTCCATGAATTAGAATTTTTCTTAGAATATGAAGAATATTTACTAAAATAAAAAATTATAAAAAAAGTCGATTTCAAAAAACGGCCAATGTCATGTCCCCCGTTAAACCAAGAGCATGGAACAAAAAATTAAAATATGACATGACACATGACATATGACATGACATACGACATGACATTTAAATAATTTTGTTAACATATCTATTGCTCATTATTAAAAATTAAAAACCAACCAATGCCGAATTCAATTCTCAGCTCGGGCGGAAGTTTGTTCAATAGAAATAAATTTGTCTGTTCGGCCGTCACCTCTCTGCAGACAATGACACATCTCAGAAACTAAATAATGCCATGCAAAGCTTTTTGAGAACATAACATAAATTTAAGCCACTCGGAGACGACATAAAACATGTACTTAGGTTCACTCGGTCAATTTTGTTAAAAAATTTAATAACACACACACAACACAATTATTCATAAGAAGCTCGGCCAAAGTCCTTTAAAAGGCTGAATCGGCCAATTTTTTGTTTTTTAAAGAGAAGAATTTTTATACAAAATTTAAATACTGAAAACACTTAGAATACATTGGAATATAAGAGACTTACACGACGTGCTGAGCTATATTTTAGCTACCTTTTAAAGTAAAACAAAACAGTAACCAGGTTAGCTAAGAAGCGGCATTGGAACGGTGCGGTAGGTTGTGTTAGAAAAAGAAAAAATAATACGTATAAAGGAATGGTAGTGATAAAAGGAGAAACAACAAAAACAAATTTAAATGAAAAATCGCCAAACCACTTGAGAACAAGTGTCGGTATATTAATTGCAACAGCGCTACGCAACGATCTCAAAGCACCAGGCTTGGTGCGAATCGTTAGTGAAGCACAGCAAAAGCTTGAAGAGGCTAGGAGAGTTTAAAAAAATGGCTTCCTTCCGTTGCAATTTATAAATGGCGGCATCAACGCTGATGTTGACGTCGCATACTTCGTCATCAACGTTGTAGAAGCTGTTGTTGTATTTCTTTTTTTTTTTGTTTGTGTTTTTGTTTTTATACAATGTTTTTGAAAACTGACTATTACTAAGTGAAGCAGCTTTGCAAGCATGGTCAAGTGTGAACGACGACAACAACGACGACGTCGTCAAGTAAATTAACCACTTTTTTTTTTTTAAAGTGAAGGATAAACGCAGCATTCAACTTTTGCCGACCAGGCTTAAGCGCTGTGCTTATGTTGAAGCGTGGCGGCACTTAAGTGCGAGCTATTATAAAGCGTTGAATGAAAAATAAAAAGCTTATTTTTTGTGCTAAAAAGCTTTTCAAAGTATTCGGAAGGGAACTTTAATGAGCAGAAGTAGACAGTTTTAAACATGGTCTGGTTTTTTTTTTTTTTTTGAGACTAATAAAATAATTTATAAAATAAGAGAAGCAGAGAGAGCAGTAAAAAGTTCATAAAAATTATTTGCAAAACTTAAATTGCTGCTTGAGTATTTTGGTGAATTGCGTGTTCAGTGCACACACACACACACACACACAACAGTTTGAGTGCTGAATAAAAATAATTGAAATTTCGCAACGCCACGCCTTACAGATGTCATGACATTTCTTATATTCTTATCACAGTTTCTTGTTACTGTTGCTATAGTTTAGTTATGTTTTTGTTGTTTTTGTTGTTTCTGATGTTATGTTTTGCATGCTGTCGCTGCCAGCAACACACATGATGGTGCACAAGGTTCAAGGCTTGAAGTGTGTGTGTCAAAGACATACAGACTAATGTGTTGTATTCCGAAAAAAATATCTATACATACACATAACACATGCATGTACAAAAGATTGCTTGTGTGTTTGTTATGCTGTGATTATAGTATGTAAAATATTTTATGTTGTTTTAGTTTGTTTTCTATGCAAATAACTTATTTTAGTCATATCAGATTTGGCACAAATGCAGCTTTTTGTGTTTTTTTTTTCCTGTTTTTTTTTTTTTTTTGCTGCTTTAATACGCTAAAATTTGCTAAATTTGTAGGCACATAAATATTATTTATAAATATGCATGCATATTTTTATGTCTTGATGAGCGTAAATAAGTAGGTAAGTATGAGTATCGAGAGTAACAATATTCGTTATTGTTATCATAAGATTATTTACGCTAGCTTTTTTACGTTAATGTTTCATTTTGGTTTTAGTAATAGTTATGCAAATTGTTAATTTTGTAATTAATTAAGGTTTTTTCAATTTTTATTTTTTTTTTTTTAGTTTTTTCGTTTCTATATTTTTTTCTGGTAATAGACTGCATGAACCACAGAAACTACTGATGAGTTGGAGTAGCGTCCGACGAAACCATGGTCTAGTCTGCTCGGTTCTTCTGAAAATAATTTTGTTGTTGTAGCAAACCTGTTACTTCATGAATTATTTGGCATAACGCTCAACATATAATTCTTAAAGAATATGTTTTTTAAGAATTATAAACTAAATTAATAGATTTTATAATCTAATTATTGTGTTAACAATAACTGTCATTTTCAAACATTATCAACACATTTTTCATATATTAATTTTTTTAAATATATAATTTTTTATTATTTTTCATAATTTTTTATTTTTATTTTAATAAAATATTTATATTTTCTTAAATTTTATGTTTCAGTTTCTGATACTTTTTTTTTGTAAATTTTAGGTTTTTTAGCTATAAACTTAAATTATTTATTAATTATAAACATGTTTTGTTATTTTTTTTATAGTTTTTCAATATTTAATTATTTTCAATAACTTAAATTTAAAGCTTTTTGAGTTTTAATACACATGAATATTTTTGAAATTACAAAAAAAATTAAGATCAAAAAATAAATTTTAATTACTTGGGCTCGAAAATTTTTCAATAATTAATTTTTATTATATAGTAGCGGATATTACCCGGTGTTACTCGGGGTTGCGCCTCAAGCGTAAAAAAAGGAAGATTTTTAAAACTGCAGTCGTTTTAAAATTTTTTAAATCAGGTATGAGCTTCCAGTAGCTCAATTAGCTCAGTTGGCTCGGCTACAAATTTGTTTTGTTTTTTCAACTTTGTGTTTGCACATTTGTAAAAACAACAACGAGTGCAAAAAATAACAACAACACGTGCAAAGAATACCAACAAAACCGACGTTCACCAAAATTCTAACTTGCTAACAACAACAAATGCATGCAAAGCCAAGCAAGTCTCACTCGATTGCGCTGCGCTTGAAATGTTTGTACATGTGTTGCACAAAACGCACATGATTTGTTTTTGTTTTGCTGGTTAATTTTTTTTTTTGCAACGATGAGCAAAAGCAAATATGAGGATAATTTTGAATTTGTTTTAAAAAACAAAAACCTTGGCTCACTAAATTTATTTTCCTGCTCATGACTGTTTTAAATTATCAATTAAATTTTTAAATTTTTTAAATAATCATTTAAATTTTTAAATTATCGTATTTTTGGGGTTTTGACCCCTCCCTCCGTCGAAAGTGTTAAGTCTAATTTCCGTAAAACAGTACCTGCCGGACATGATTACAAAAAAAATTACATCTTCAACGTCTAGATCTGACGTCTGGTTTCTGAGGAAAATGTTCATTCAGTTTGAAAAAAGTTATTTCGAGAAAACTGTGTTCGAAGTTTTTCTTAGCATGCATTTTAAATGCATTTTAATCTTGAAAAAAAAATCGAATTTTAAAAAATCCTTGTGGGATTGATTCGATTTTTGGATTGTCTCTATTCAACTTCTATTTTGGATTTGGATACTGTTTGGTTGATTTTTGTTCATATTTTTATAGCTTCTGTTCGAAATCGTTAAACTTCATTGTTTTCCTTAAGTCTTTGGTTCTTGACTTTGTTAGCCTTCGGCTTATTCCTTGATTTTTGTCGAAATAACTTTTAAAAGCATAGGATCTATTTCTGTAACAGAAACGAATGCTGACCAAGTTTCATAAAAATCGCTTCATTCGTTTTGACGTGAATGAGCCGGACATAGTTGATTGAATAAAGCGCCCTCTTACGGAAGTTTTCTGAAATTTAAATGGCCTCAATTCTGTTGCAGGGTCAGATTATTTCAAGTACTAAATTTAAGTAAACTCGGTCAAATCATTTGAGAGTTATTGAGTCTTAACAATGCACTTTTTAAAGTGCCCTCTTGGGGAAATCTTTGGAATTTTTATAGACTATGTTTTATCTTGAAAGCAGTGAAACCTTCATACCAAATTTCATTGAAATCGCTCAAGGCTTTTAGAAATTATTATGGAGTGCCACGCCTTCAGACTTTTTTACACCTCCTATGATCTTTCTCTCCATTAAACGTACTCGATGTCCAAATTTCAGCTCAATCGGATAAACGGTCAGAATGACAAACATTTGATTTTTTATATTAAATTAAAAATATTTAATAGATATTTTTTTAACAGTTAATAAGTTTCTTTTTCTTAACTTTATTTTTGTTTTGTATTTTATTTTAATGTATTTTTTACATTTTGTTTTTTTTATTCTTTAGTTTTTATACCCTAAACCTGAAAGGTCAGGGTATATTAACTTTGTGCAAACGTTTGTAACGCATAGAACGAAGCGAGTCCGGTATAGAAAAGTATATATATTCTTGATCAGCGTCACCTCGTGAGTCGAGCTATTCATGTCCGTCCGTCCGTCCGTCCGTCCGTCCGTCTGTCCGTCGGAGTAGAGATAATTGGATGAAACTTGGTATACATGGTCACATGCACCCAAGGATCTGCACTATTGAATATTTTTGGAATCCGCCCACGGACACGCCTACCTCCCATACAACGCAAAAATTGAAAACTGCATAACTCAGCTCATAATTAACCTACAACAATAAAATTTGGTGTGTATGTATTTTATGTCAACACAAAGACGTTTTCGAAAAATGGACGTCATCCGCTCACGGACACGCTCACCTCCCATACAACCCAAAAATTTAAAACGCAATATAAAAGCCTGTGTTTAACCTAAAGAGCTAAAATTTGGCATATATGTTTTTTATAACAAAACAAAGATGTTTTTGAAAAATGGACATCATCCGCCCACGGACACGCCTACCTCCCATACAACGCGAAAATTAAAAACTACATAACTCAGCTCATAGTTGACCTACAACAATAAAATTTGATATGTATGTATGTGTTTTATACCAACACAAAAATTTCTTAGAAAAATGGACGTCATCCGCTAACGGACACGCCCACCTCCCATACAACCCAAAAATTGAAAACGCAATAAATAAGCCTGTGTTTAACCTAAAGAGCTAAAATTTGGCACATATGTTTTTTATGACAAGACAACGATGGTTTTGAAAAATGGACGTCATCCACCTACGGACACGCCTACCTCCCATAGAACCCAAAATGTTGAAAACTCAATAAATAGGGTTATGTTTGTCATAGAGAAATTAAATTTGGTATGTATGTATTTTATACCAAAACTAAGGTGTGTTCAAAAATTGGGAGTAATCCGTTCATGAACTCGCCCACCTCCCATAGCGAAAGCACAATAAAGGCTTTAACTGTGAGCTGCAGGAATAAAACTTGGTATGTGTAAATTTTTCATAAAAATTTAAATGCATATAAAATATTGGTTTCATGCACCCACGGACACGACCTTTTACAATAAAAATTTTTTTGTTTTTGAAAAGTGGGTTTAGGGTATTTCATAGTCGGCCTAGACCGACTTTAGACTTTCTTTACTTGTTTTTTATTAATTTTTTGCGGTAATATAATTATTTTTTCCATTATTTTTATTCTCTTATTTTCTTATTTTTTTTTTTTTGTATTTTCTTAGTATTTCCTTTTTTAATCTTTTAAGTGGACACGACACTCGAATAATAATAATTTTTGAATGATTTAAAATGCTTATAAGTTTAATAAAAAATAAGATATCATATTGAAAAATTACATATATATTTAGAGTAAGAAAATTACGCAAAAATGTTTTGGTTTTGGACACATATATTTTTTTAGAAAAACATAAAAAATTAAATGATTTTCGGCATGATTGCGGCTCCGTAGAACATCTGAAAAAAGACATGGTTTTAATCAGCATCAATCAAAAATAACAAAATGGCGACATTTTTACGAAAATGGCCAATTTTTGGGGCCAAAATCGGCCAAAACAACTCAAAAACTATATCACCGATATTTCGCTACATAGGTTTCACTAGACATTAACAAGTGTTTAACAACATATTAATATTTCAGAACGATTG
Source organism: Tetanocera ferruginea (assembly GCA_958299015.1). Lineage (NCBI taxonomy): Eukaryota > Metazoa > Arthropoda > Insecta > Diptera > Sciomyzidae > Tetanocera > Tetanocera ferruginea. Next base: position 130,663,332 of record OY282644.1, read on the forward strand.
GTGAATTAGTTTTTATGTTATCATGCTAGCAATTATTTTTTAAATGTTTTTTTTACAAAAATTCCAGTAGCCTTTTTTAAAAAAAAAAATTAGAAAATTATTTTCTGTAACTTTTTAACTCAAAAAATACGTGTAATTTTTTTAAATGATATCTAATTTTTTTTATTCAACTTAAACGCATTTTAAAACATTAAAAGTTATTTTTTTTAAGGTGTCAGTTTTTAAATTTATTATTTTTTATTAGTATTTATGTTTAAACCAGGCATGCATGATAACGTTAATTTTAACGGTAACCGAAATATTTTTTTTGTTTCGTTGAAACGAAATAAAAAATAACGTTAATTCAAAAAACGAAAAATATTTATTTTGTTTCGGAGAAAACGATATAAAATTTTTTCGTTTTTTTCCCAATCAACCGTTGAAAATAACGTTAATTTCATCAAAAAAATTTCGTTTTTTTTGTATCAGAAGAAAGTTTTTTTAGCATAGGAAAAAATTATAGAAAATTTTTCGTTTTTCAACGAAACGAAATTTGATTTGATAAATTTTTAACGTTGTTTGTGTAAAAAACGTACTTTCACTTTAAAAAAACGTACTTAAGTACTTTCACTTTTTACAGTTAACATGTTAGCTTAAAAGTTTTAACTCTTAACTTCAATTTCTTATATTTTATATTTTAATTAGTACTTACTTATTAAGCTTTTAAGTTTTTTTTTACATATCTTAATTATTTACTTAAATTGCAAATATTTTTATTAATAAATTTTTATGTCGTTATTTAAAATTTATTCAAATTAAATTAAACTTTTTGTAATCAACCTCTTTGATTTCTGTATATTTTGTGAAAAATATTATTATTTGTATCTGAGTATTTTTAAATCTTTTCCATTTTTAAAATCAACAACATACATGAAACAATTTCTTTCTTTAGTTTCAAATGAACATTTTATCAGAAACTCATTGAACTGAACTTTTTAAATTCTTATAAGACCGGAAAAGTCACACAGATGTAAACAAAAGCATACAAACAAACAGTTAAAGCAACAAAGCACAGCATTTCGAGGTCAGACAAAACGGTGCCAACAACTGTCATGGCGCACTTTGATATATTTAAACATGCTATGGATTTAAAAATTATGAGAGTGGATTTCTTCTTTTTTTTTCATCAGCCAAAAAGCATAAATAACAAAAACAAAAAAAAAAAAAAACAAAAAACAAGAAAAGCAAACCAAAAAGCAATAACAAGTAAAAAAATATGACAGTTATTATTTATTTTCAACTAAAGTAGGAGGCAAAAAGAAAATTGTAAACGTACCTTGATACAATAACAGTAAAACTAAAATACACACAAAAATACAAATAAATTCAATAACGTGCTCAACGGCAAACATTAAATGACGTAAGAATTTAGCAGTTGTTTATTTCGAAGAAAAATTAAAAAACTTTATTGTATATAAAAGAAATAATTTTATTATTTATTATAAAGAAAAAAAAAAACGCCCACTAAGAATTGCGTTTTATGGCTCAGTAGAGACGATGTTATAAATCAAAGCATTTAAAATTTGTACTCAAAAGTATGCTTTTATTTGAATATAAAACATTCATCCATATCAAGTGTTTCAGAAAAATAAAAAAAAAAAAAAACAAACTTAATGCTTGTTTCAAAAGCTTAAGGAAGGTGTTCGCAAACCATTTTTAACCACCAACAAATTTAAGGCCAACCATCTCATAACGAAATAAAATAAAAATAAAACATCTTTGCAAAGTCGTAAGAAGAAACCATTGCAAATTATAAACTAACACATACAAAGCGTAGAAAACTCAAAACAAAAATACGCAGGAAATACAAGACGAACTTGTGATTGAAAATAAATTGGATTTTATGCTGTCTGCTTAAGTTTCACGCATAAATAATACTGTTTAGATATAAAAGAAAGCTTTAAACTTGAAATTGATATAAAATGGCGGGTGGCAATACAATTTCAAGACTTTTAGAAAGTATTAAAGAAAAATAAAAAGTAAGTAAGATAAAAACATTGTGAAAGCTGAAGGTTCTTTTTGCATGAGTGGCCAAAAAATCACAGAAATTAAGCTTTTTTGCGGTGTTTGAACACAACGTTGACAGTCTTTGCAAACGAGATGACAGAAACGCATATTAAAATGGAGTTTGAAACTTTATTAAAACCTTATAGGAATTATATGCAAAAAACGATTGAAGTGTTAAAAAGTCAGTTTCTGCTTATAATTATAAGGTTTTAAAAAAGTTTCAAACTCCGTTAAAAATGACTGAATTAAGTGACGTAAGATGGGAATAATTGTTCTGAGAATATTTATGCAACAGATTTAAATATTTGTATTCTCAAAAATTTTATAAAGCTTTTTGTAGAAAAGGACAAAATGTGTAAAAAGCCGCTTTTCGACGTTTCCCTATTTAAAAGGGACAAAGTGATGTGAGGTTAGGGGATCTCGTGAGATTACTTATAGATTCTTATACTTTTTGGTGGCCGTGTTCGTGTGTGCTGAGTGTGTGGCATGCAACCCAGCGAATTTCTGTAGACCCAGGTTCGAATCACCATTTGACACAGAAAGTTTTTTCATTAGAAAAGTCCTTGAAAGGCTGGTACACAGTTGACTGAGAACTGGACTCAAGAGATTTGCCTCAAGAGAGAGAGGTGATGGCCGAACAGAAAAACGTATTACTGTTGAAAAAACTTTTGCTTGAAGTGAGGATTGAACTCGGGATTCGTTGGCTCGCAAGCCATACACTAAGCACGCACGACCACGACCGCCACTGTACGAACTTGTTACAAGAAGTTGGACCATTACGCAAATGTGGACTTGATTAATTGAAAGCTGTATAGATTTTAGGTTTTCAGGTTTCAAACCTATTCAGTCAAGTCTGCCTTGGTTCAGAAACGGGGAGATAGATAAGTAAGAGAGAAAGTGAAATCAATCAATCGAGTTACTAAGCAATCTAATTCCACAAACATCTCTACCATCAACTACAACTTTCAAAGTCGTATGTATTGACAAATTTTTGATTTCAGTTGATAAGAAAAGAAGAAAGAATTAAAAGGTAAAAATCTCTGGGTTGGCAGTCAAGAACGATTAGCACTCTACTACCGAGGCCGCCACAATGAAGAATAAAAATCAGGACTTTTGGTAATGGACTATAGAAAATGTTGGTTAAAAAATTAGCATGACACGCCTATTTTGAAAAAATTGGCATTTTCCAAGAAAGTAGATTTTATTTTGATTCTGAGCAACATATTATTCTAGAATAATTTATTCTACGAAATTCTGTTTAAATTAAAACTGAATATGACACGCCATAACTCCGTGTAGGTCACATCAAACTAACGCCTTTTTACTAAACTCAGAGGCTCATCCACATCTAATTCTAAGAACTAAGAACTTTATTTGATATTTAATTTGAAACAAATTTAAAACTTGGTTTTAAATAACTTCAACTCTTTAACTTATCAAAGTTTAATAGTTTCTTCGTTCCATCCTGGATTGGCTGAACTATACCGTGAGCTTTTGGCAAAATCACGTAACAGGTTAAACGTCTAAAAATACCGTGATGTATGAAACTTAAAAACATCTAAACTTACAACAATGCGTGTTGTTCACCTTCTGTGTGCTCTTGGCTCTATAGATTAATTCTACAGTCACACCACGAACGGAATGTTCTCGCAGCAGTTGAATGCTTGCGGTCGGATAAGTTCATCAACTTCATTAACACGCATACGCCCTATATGGCCAACATATGCCTCGAAAGTGTCTTTAGCCGTATTAAAGTAATTTATCAAGTGTTGTTTGTATGTCTGCGTTTAATATTCCGTGTGCTCTAAGGATGTTTGCAAGTTTTGTGCGTAGCTAATGCTTGTTTATCTCACTAGTTTTGTTGTTGTGTTATTTTTGTTTGATTTTTTTTTTGTTTCTTTGAGTATTCTAGCACCTTTTTAAGGTTGTTATGTTTTTGACACTTTACAAGCTGCTTCAGTTTTTTTGCTTCTTGCATATGAGTTGCTTTCTCTCTCTGTTTGTCGCTCGTCAGATTTTCTTTTTTCTGTTCTTATTTGCCGCATGTTTTTCATTTGAATTTCTTTTTTTTCTTATTATTTTGTTTGTTTTTAACCAATATGGCGCCTCTAATGGCGTCTATTTGTTGTTTTTGTTTAAGTTTATTTTGTATTTTGCCAGTTTGCAATGTGTCTGTGTTTGTTTGCGTACGTGTGAATGCAATTTTCATTATCCTGTCAAGGATTTTTACTTTTCAGGTTCTCACAAAAACTGAACAAGCCAAAAAAAAAACTGCCAAAAACTGTTTGATTTGATTTATATTGAAAGTTGATGTTTGTAAAGCGATTGGCAAAAGCTCTTGACGTTTTTGTAATGAAAAAAATTGTAATTTCTAGCATATTTTTAATTTTCTACTTTATAGAATGAAATTGGTACGAACAGAAATGAGTTTATTATTTATTTTTTTTTTTTATATTTTTTTCGCCATAATTCCGCTACAAACCATTAAAACAAACTGGTTTATTAATTATTGAGAAGATTTGGCGACAAGTGAGAGTTAAAAAAAAAAAAAAAAAAAAACAAATTGGCCATTTCAGCCCTTGAAAGGACTTTGACCGAGCTTCTTATGATCAATTGTATTGTGTGTGTTATTAAATGTTTGCACACAATTAACCGAGAACTGGACCTACATGTTTTATGCCGACTCCGAACGGCTAAAGTTCATGTTCTCAAGAAGCTTTACATGGCATTATTTACTCTCTGAGGTTTGCCATTGTCTGCTGAGAGGTGTGACCGATCAGAAAAATTTTTAATTGAAAAAACTTTTCGCCGCGGCTGGGGATCGAACCCGGGCTCCGAGCATGCTAAGCCACATACTTAACCTGCATGCCACGGTCACCACGAGTGAGAGTTTTACGTTATTATTTATGTATTTATAAATTTTTGTTTCGAAACTTGGGGTCTCCCAACGTTCTTTTAAGATAAAATTTCACACAAAAACAATATAAATTTATTAAATTTTTTATGTTAATTTCATGGTTTTTATGTAAAAACCTTCTTTTCTTAATGAGCGAGTTCACAAAATAATTTCAGGGACCGAAAAATCTGTAGTAAAAACTAAACCTCTGCACGAGTGCGCTTGAAATGCGTTTCAAGCCACTAGTTTGTGGTACGAGCCTTTGCTATGTTATGTTCTCATCAATGAAATCAAGCATAACACTGCAGAGAGAACTCGTCGCTTGAGCAGAACAAGAACAAACGAAAACCGAATCAATGTTATGCACGATTCGACAAAGAAGAATGCAATGACTGGTAAGTTATGTAAACAACAGCAGAACGCTTGATGTCGTGCTGTGTTCTTTTGTTTATAGTAGTACCCGACCGATTATTCGGCTTCTGCTTCCGTAATAGTCATAATCGGCCGATATTTTCACCTTCGGCTTCGGTTTCGGCAAAAAAGTAGCAACAATGCAGACATTAACTGCGCTTAAGATATATATAAAAATAAACAAATGACGCACAAAAAGGAATGCAAAAAACAAGCAAGCTTCGCCAAGGTTCTGCTGTGTAAGGCCGCGTTCATAGTGGAAGCTGAAGCTGGTTAAGCTTTTTCAAGCGATATCATGACGCTTTTTCTTGCTGTTGCTGTTCATAGTGCGCGCTTTTTTTCGCGCTTTTAGATACTTTTTCTTGCTGTTGCTGTTCATAGTGCGAGCTTTTTTTCGCGCTTTTAGATACTTTTTCTTGCTGTTGCTGTTCATAGTGCGCGCTTTTTGCATGCGCTTGGTTTATGTTTTGTTTTAATTATTTGTTGTAGTTTGGAAAGTTAATGCATATTTTGAAGTTCTTCACAAAAATATTCAAAGAATAGATAAATAACAACGAAGATAACGGCGAAATAGCTCAAAAGCAACAAGTGTAGAAAAAAGTTGAAAACCTATCCTCCACAAAGAAACAAATAAAATATTTTGTCTATATTCTACGCACAAAATAAAGATAAATAACATAAGATCATAACAACAAAAAATGCATTCAAAGGAAATTGAATACGTGCAACTCACACACACACCAAGAAATGAAACAAGAATGAAGTAAGCATCTGAAGCAGAAAAAGCGTCGAAAATTAGCGATGCCCACAAAAAATTACCAACAACAAAACGAATCTAAACAACAACACGCATTGAATGCTGAATTTACTAACAACAAAAGAACATACAAACAACGACATGCATTGCTGGCAGCGCCTGCGATCATGTTGACATTGTTAAATATACAAAAACAACAACACGTATCAACCGATAATGCGAAAATAAAATAACAAAAAAAAAACTAAAGCGCTGAGCATTGCTGCCGAAAAGTACAAAAACAAAATCAGTGCGGCAAAACATAAACAAGAAATAAAAAAAACAGCCAAGAAAAGCGTTAAAAAGTATGAAAATAACCTACATCACAAAGCGTACGTACAAAATGAAACAAAAAATCAAAACTGTGTACACAAACGAGATGGAAGAAAAAGTGCCAAAAAGTATGTTAAAATAAGCTGAAACCCAAAGCATAAGTACGACATGAAACAAAATATCAACACCGTGTGCCCAAGTGAGATAGAAGAAAAAAGTATCAAAAAGCCTCAAAAGTGGCGTAACCTTGAATTTAAGCTTGCACTATGAACGCTTTGCGCTTTTTCCATATGATTGTACACAAAGCGTTTTCAGCAGCTGTAAAAAGTTTCAGCTTCAGCTTCCACTATGAACGCGGCCTTAGGTGTGATTGATGCATTTTTCGCTGTTATCAAAGTGTTCTATTTTTATAAAACGAACAACATCGTGTTCTGTTAATGCAAACAGCATGCATGGTTATGTTTGAAGCCGACGAGGGCTCTGCAGTAGTCGTTTGTTGTTATTAAATGAATTGGATAACCTCTGCTTGACTAACAGAGTTCTGTTAAGTTCTGAACTCTGCACTGTTGGCTCTACTGTTGTAGAAAAAACGAGTGGATTCGTGCAGAGGTTTAGTAAAAACCTCGTACTTAATGAATTACTTGGCATAAAGCTCTAATATTATTCTTAAAAAATAAGTTTATGGGGTGAATTAGAAAACCTAGATGGGTGAATTTAAAAAAATATGGATATGAAAGATTTTTTAATTTTTGCCAACTTTCACTTCAATTTATTAAAAATAAATATGAGCAAACAGTCATCAAGTGTAGTCGATTAGCAGAAATGTAAACAAACAAATGATTTGCATTGGATTGCAGCTGCTGCTGTTATAATTCTCACGATGTTCATACCGAGATAGGAATAAGTTTTTCCCAAAAGTCAACTTTGGTATGTTAAATTCGTTTAACATGTCAGTTGAACTGTTGCTATATTATATATAGCATAAATATTATAGTAAGTTGACTTTCTGGTTGTAATAAACTTAAACGAAAAATATACCTCATAGACACCTGTGACCAAACCGCAATAACTCTGTAATTTTCGGCTTCGGCCAAACTCAAGCTTGGACTTTTTGTGTTCAGTGGTGACCGTGGCGTGCAGGTTAAGTGGCTGGTTTAGCACGCTAGGAGCCCGAGTTCGATCTTCAGTCGTGGCGAAAAGTTTTTTCAATAAAAAAAATTTTTCTGATCGGTCACCACCTCTCTGCAGACAATGGCAAACCTCAGAGAGTAAATAATGCCATGTAAAGCTTCTTGAGAACATGAACTTTAGCCGTTCGGAAAAATATCAAAAGGCATAAAACATGTAGGTCTAGTTCTCGGTCAATTGTCTGCAAACATTTAATAACACACACAACACAATTGATCATAAGAAGCTCGGTCAAAGTCCTTTCAAGAGCTGAAATGGCCAATTTGTTTTTTTTTTAACCCACCATAGTGTAAATAGGTCTACGTTGTGACCTATGTACCTACCACCTAAGTCAGTTGGCCCTCCGTCACCGTGATCATTTTGCCACAACGCTTTATACCGTATAAGAAAATATCTTTAAGTTTTAAGCTTTAATTAAATATTGAAAAACTAAAATTGTTGAAAGAAATAAAACTCCATCATGGAGAAAGATATTCAAATGGAGATATATTTAAACTGTTCCTATATAGAAAAGCCTTAAAAGATGTTTAAGGGTCATTTCACTGACCCCTTGATTCCGGATACCATTACCGTTCTCGAATATAAAAATTGTACGTACTAGTAATTCGCATTAAAAATATTGACGAAGGTAAGCTGAACCGAAGTGCAATCGTCAAGCCTCAGCCCGGTGGAACCGCTTTTGTGATCACGGTAACTTCTTCGCCAGGTTAGTATGCTTAAGCAAGGTCAGCATCTACCTTATATCGTTTCCATAATACTAAACGCTTGTCAGGAAAAACAAAACAAATTTTCATAAATGAGTGCTGTGTAGTGCAAAGAGTAAAAGCGCTAGTAACAGCAAAAAACAGAATAGATAAAAAAAATTGCGATAAAGGCCTGTCCTACGACGGGTTGAAAACTCTTTTAGAGTAAACAAAAATTACTTTTATTCCAGTTGTGCACATTTGATTTTATATCAAACACATTTTCCATGCATACTTTCAGGCTGACAATTTGTTTGTTAGCATTAAGAAACAAATTAATTATTCATGCATATTTTCAGGATGAACATTTTTAAAAAAGTTTAGAAGCAAGAAATAATTGCAGTTTGAGTGGTATTAGGTGTGAAGTAGAACGTTTGTTTTTTATGTGTTAAGATATGTATTTCATACGACGTTAGTGCCTGTGATTCTTATTCGATGTTTGCGATGGCGGTTCAATGCCTGGTGATGGAAATTACCAAAGTTTTCTTATGGTATCCAATTTTTCATATAAATAGTTGCTTATATAAGCGTCACGAATGAGCGGCCTTGAAATTCCACTTGCCGCCTGACAAATTTCACTTCAATAGATTTCGCTTGTAGTTCAGAAGATTCTTTTTTTTTTCTCTTTTTTTGATAAGCTAAATCAAACTCTAGTTAAACATAACATAATAAACTCGAACATTTAAATCTCTAGACGAATAAAACTTTAATGCAGCTTTAAGGTATTATTTTCTAAGCTTCTAGAGCTTTCAATGTTATGCTTGGCTTGGTCACAAATACTGAAACTCAATATCTTTTATATTCACACAAAATACACAAACACACAACCTACTCAGCCAACCACACTTATAGAAGCACATTTACACATATAGCTCAGACAAGTGTCACAAGCATAAAAAATCATATCCTTAAAATAGGTAAATCCTAGCTTAACATACATACATAAAACAGTTTCTTTCCTTCCTTTCTTTATCTATTTTTTTTTTTTTTGCTTGTTATTGGTTCGCTGTCACAGTTTTGGCAATCAACTAAATTGGAATTATTGAAGGTTAAACCTGAATGGCTATTGTATGCGAATGTGTTTAGTGTGTTTGCGTGGGAGATCAATAGTAACTTGATAACCGAACAATTACAGATAAAGAAACATATGTGCTTTTCGACAAAAAACTCGAGTACTTAATATTATTTTGTGGTTTGCTCACTTATTACAAGATCAGCGATTTTTAACTCTTTATGACAATTTTCAACTTATTTCAATATCTTAGATTTATAATGAAATCTGGTGGGTTTAAATAGTAATTTAGTTTATAAAGAAGTAATTGAATCTACATTTCCAGTATCAACTGTTTGTTGGTGCTCATCTTATTCCTCAAAATATTCAAATAAATTTTTATAAAAAGCTGCTTCATCTTTCACATGAACTGTTCATTATATTAATGTACAAAATACACAAAAGAAAAAAAAGGAAAATATTAAGATTTCATAAGCCTACTGTTTTAAGTTAATAAAGTGTGTGTACAAGATACATGAATCATTCATAAATTCATGTACAAATACGAGACGAAAAAAAAAAGTTCATGAAATAAGTGACAAAATGCATGAATCTCATATTATATACAAGGAAAACGTAATTTACCTCATGTCTTTAATGACCGAATTTCATATAATTCATCTAAAAACACAAGGGCAGCAAGAACAGTTCTTAAGGTAAGAGTTACAAATTCATGAAATTCATTTGCTTATAAACAATGGAAGCGTGATTTACTTTATGCATTGACTGAAATTTAGTTATGAAATATTCATGTTTTTTTTATTTTGTGTATTTTTTACAGTGATGAATGAATAGTTCATGTGACGCAAGTAATTGGTTAGTGAACCAAAATTGATGAATGCGATTTATATTTTTTTTTGGTTCAGTTTAGTTGGTGCTGTAATAACGGTGTATACGGTAATGTATATAACGGTAAACAACTGACCTACCAAAACGCGTAAATTTCAAGATAGTTAAACATTTAAACTCCCACCTAACACATGAAATCAGCTTCGGTAAGGTTGAGAAATTGGAATTTACGACAGCTAAAGCTTGGTTTCCACTTTTATAGATCTCGCGACTGACAGTTTACTTGTTAAGGAAGACAATGTTGGCTTAATAACTGTTGTAAGGTATTTTAGAAGTTAATTTTGGAAGTTTTATAAAAGTTTATTTTAAAGCTTCTAATAAGCTTAACAATTTTTGTTTACTGAAGTTTTCAACTTCAGAAGAGCTTCGGTTAAAAGAAAAAATTAAATTGTTGCCCCCTAAGTCTGCAAAAAATTTCTATAAAACTTTAATAGAAGCTTTAACCTTCTATTCAAGCTCCAGCTGAAGTTAAAACCTCTTTTCCTGAGAAAACAACGCTATCAAAATTCAAATAAATCAAAAAATTAAAAGTACAGAAAAATATTGAAAAATTAAAAATGTTTGGGGTAGAACCAGTGATGATATTTGATAAATTTGGAGGCTTCTTTTTTTACTTTTCTGAAAGTACTTTTTCGGACGTGAGAGTATTTTTTGTTAATCTATATATAAATAGGCGTAGGGAAAACAGTTAAGAACAATTTTGTTCCGTGTTTCTCAACCGATTTTGATAATTGTTTTATTTTTAAATTAATTAGAGTGCAAAGAAGAAGTGCACCAAATATTTTGTATCTATAATTATAATAACCCAGCAGGAAATGGGTCGATCCGTCTTCGAAGACGTCTTCGAGACATGTCAGTTTCTTGCAAGACGGATCGATCCATTTCCATGTGTGTCTTTGAAGACATTTTCAAACAAAATTCCACTTTGTCGTGCAAGACATGTTGTCGAAATGTCTTCAAGGACGGCATGCGTCCATGTATTGTAGAACGGATACATAGTATAAACAAAATCATACGCTCTCCGTGCATGGTTATGTTTTTTTGTGAGAGAAATTTAATTTGTTTGCTTAAAAGTTATTTATTTATTTGTTGCTGACAATATAATAACTTGTCTTTCAGAACGTCAGCGTTCGCTCTGAGTATGCATACTTGGTCTTCGAGACGGATTTGAAGACTTCGTCTTTGTGGACTCATATTCCAACTGGGAAGGCAAACAAAAAATTGTTCGAATTTCGACCTCAGACGATACTAGTTTGATTAAATAAGCTTTTGTTTTGTTGCTGAGGCACTAGGAGTGGGACAGGGATATATGGAGATACTGGGATTTTGATATCCAGGAACCCTAAATTTTGCAAGGTTCGACAAAAAATTGCTTTTGAAAAAAAAAAAATTCCTGGTGGCGTGGGGTTAAATGGTGTCGCATCGGTGTTAAAGGTTAGTGGAAAGTGGAAAAATAACTATCCAAGTATTGCCCCTAGAGGCGTGAAATGTTCGATCGACTCCCATTAATTTTTTTCACCGAAAATTTTTAAGAATACACCTGCCCCAATCTCCACTCACTAAGGGGGTTCCCAAACAAAATTGATATTTTTAGGAAATTTGACCCCACCACTTCTAGGGTGCGCCTAGTAGGGTAAAATGTGTGCCTGACTGTCATTGGTTTTTCTTAACAACATTTTATCGCAACATACCTACTAAGGCGGGTCACCAAAACTGAATATAAAAAGACACGCCCTAAACTTAAAGCTTACATCGAAAGTGTTTCAGCACTAAAAAAAATTATCTTTTGGGCGTCCCAAAAAACAGCTAAAATGGTCTTTTAGTTATAACATTAGTATTTTAAGTCCGATCATGAAGTATAGCATATCATTGAATAGGTCTGAAAGAATACTACATCGTGTTTTTTGTGTCGTTGGTGTCAGAGGTCTTCTTCAAGTAGATATTTTACAATTTTTATTTTTTTTGCTCTAGATACCCCATAATTTTGATTTAAAATTATTATTTAAATAAACTTTATAAAAAATCAATATACTATTGTGAAAGAATTAATTGATTTTGTTTACTACAAAAAAAGTTACAAACGTTAGAAGTTTCAGTACAACTACTGTATTTCTATTATAGAAACATTCAGACTTAAAATACTAATGTTATAACTAAAAGACCATTTTGGCTATTTTTAAGGACACCCAAATAAAAAAATTGTTATAGTGCTGAAGCACTTTCGATGCAAGCTTTAATTCTAGAGGGTATCTTTTAATATTCATTTTTTCTCCCATATAAAGCGACCCACTCTAATACCTACACTCTATTTTCAACTCTTAAAGGAAGGGGCTCATATACATATTTTTTTTCATTTTTTTTTTTAATATTTTTTTTTAATTTTTTCTAAAATCGGCTTCCATCGCTGCCAAGGTGCCTTCCAAAGAGCTGAAATGAGAGAACGACCCACATTAACTTTTCTTCTCCAAATTTTTGTCGAGCATGCCTGACGTATATAAGAAATGAGAAATTTTGTAATTATAATTATAAGAAAATTTGAATTTAATTCATTTCTTTTTGTCTTGGAATGGATATTTTTTTACTTTCGATTTGCGTCTTTGACTTGAAGCAAAAATATTCTTTCCTAATATTACGCTTCTTTTGGTGGCGCCGTTGACAATGTGTAGATTACGCAAAATTTCCTGCGCTTGTTGGTAATCTTCAGGAATGACGTAATGGGTTAAATCTTTTTTTTTAATGCCTAATTCACTTTCTCCGATGTCAATTGAATCTTTTTTACACCTCTTTTAAGCCAACAATGTTTCCTGGACGAGCAAGTACTTGATTTCCGTTGCTGCCGATATCCTCTCTATCATCTTTCTCGTTTTCTTCGATGACATCAACGACATTATCTGCCTCTATAACTTTTATCATCTCATTTTGTTCATTGTCAGACGATTCGCTCATCTGAAAATCCATCTGAAAAGTTTTTGATCGGATAACCTAAATTAATACTGTTAAACTTCTCTCTGTGAAAGCAATTTAAGAGAACAATTTTTCGGTTTCAATTTTGAGAACAAAATCTTAATCATGCCTGACGTTTACTTTTTTTGATGGTTACTGTTTCCGAAAGTACTTTTTTTGGGCTAAAAGGAGTTGGGGACTTTCAAAACAAAAGTACAAAAGTGGATATGCACTACAAATATCATCCTTGGGTAGAACACAAGCGTAATGCGATAGAAAAAATCCAAATGTAAGCAACCAATCATTGCTGAAGCAGGACTAGAACAATCTATCTTTTGATCTCGGCAACCATTTTTGATCAGGGATCGGCAACCATTACAAAAGTATTAACGGAACTATATAAAACTAGTTCTTTCCCGTCAAAAATGACGGGCCCGTTTCCACTTATTCGATTTTAAATTATTCAAATAATAATTTGAAGTTTCAAATACTTATAAAATGCATCAAAGTAAATACGGAAACCATAGTAGGTACGACGAAATATGTTTAAAAATTTTTTGTAAAATCGAAACTTTCAAAATGAAAAAAAAAAATATAAATTTTTTGAAGTTTCAATAAATCACCAAACAGAAAATGCCTAAAAATATGCTCTGAAATTTTTCAAAAAAATCAAGCGTTCCGCACTCACATTTTACGGAATTATGTTATAGTAATTATAATTATTTTTGATAGCTAAAGCCCCTCTATAACTATCATATAGAAGCTCTAATTTCAGTAAAATCAAATAATTTACTTATTTAAAAATTTGACAGTTGTTTTTCTAAGCAACTATTTCCAATAACTTTTCATACGAATTGTAGTGAAAACTGAAGCATTTCGTTTGTTTAGAAAAGACTGAGTTTCCATAAGCATGAAGTCATTCAGATTCAGCTCTTCGTATATAAAATAGAAATAGGTCGATAGATTACCCTCCGACCTTGCATGGAGTAGGTTATGGGTTCGAGTCCCATGAATGCATATGAACAATTTTATGAAATTTTTAATGTACATCACAGTTTTATGTAAGTTGCTTTCCGAAGTTTATTAGAAATACATATAAGCTGTATAAAGCCTGTATAAGCAGTCACGCACTAATCTTACGAACGTTGTTTGCGAAGTTTGTTAAAAAAAATAATAAAATTTCGCTTTTTTGCCGTTATAGAAGACAATAAGCGTGCTTTCAAAAACTACGTAGTTTTAAAAATGAGTTGCTGTAAAGCTTGCTGCAATCTTTATAGAAATTTGTGAGATAGTTAGGCTATCACAGCTGCTTCGTTATTTCAATCCCGATACTCCTGGCATTGTTTAAATCTTCCGAAATTTGTCTTTCTAGCATGGAACCACCCATAGACTAACACATTCTTGGTGGTGAAAAAAGGCGTGGCATCACTATAAGAACTTAAATATTTATGTGGTAGAAGAAGTTAGGTAAGCAGCTAATTGTTATGTAAGCTAAACAAAGAGGGCGCTTCACTTTTAGAAGTGGTACTAATGTATTTATATTGAGAAATTTATTAAATAAAAAGGAACTGAAAAATTAAAGTGAGCGTATCAACGCGCAAATAACTAAATTCGCAGACTTAAAAATTGTTTAGAGATTAAAATTATTTGCATGTTGATTTTTTTTTTTTTATTATTCTACAGCTAATCCTACCTTTATACATTGGAAACTCGCCATCACTGTGACTGTGACAGAGCAACATCGGTGAACGGCAACGTGATGAACGTTCAGCAGCCATAGCTGCAGAAGAGGAACGGGTTGAGGCGGTTAAAGTGCGTCTGCGGATGGTAGCAGATGAATGTGGTTGGGGCGGTTGATGTTGTGGTTGGGGTTGGGGTTGTGGTTGCTGCTGCTGCTTTTGTTGTTTCTTGGATTGTTGTTTGGACTGTTGTTTGGAAAGCGTTTGGTGTTGATGTTGTTGCTGCTGTTGTTGTTGCTGTTGAGACAGCGAATTTTGACGTTGCGGTACATTATGATGATGATGATGACTGTGATGATGATGGTGATGATGCGCCTGTTGTTGAGACTGTTGCGTCTGTTGATGAAGCTGCGGCTGCTGCTGTTGCTGTTGTTGACTTTGAGTAGTCTGATAATGATGACTGCCCAAGGACATGTGATGCTGCAATGGTGGATGATGATGTTGTAGTGGCGGATGTGAGTTCTGATGCTGTAACAGACGTGGCGAAGGTACGCGTTGTTGTACCGTATGCTGTTGGTGCTGTTGCTGTTGATGTTGCTGATGCAGTGATGAGTGATGATGTGATAATTGCTGACGCTGTTGCAATTGCTGCATTAATTGTTGCTGCAACTGTTGATGCGTTGATTTTCCGCTGAGTTGCTGTAGTGGTGGTTGTTGTTGTTGTTGTTGTTGTTGTGGCTGGGATAGAGCTGCCGTTGCTGTTGTAGTAACGACAGGTATTGCTGCAGCTGCTGCTGAAGGAACATTCGTTGAATTGATAGTAGTTGAAATATGTGCTGAACTCATTACAGCGCTTCCGGCGGAAGTGATAGAGCCACCAGCACCACTGCTGGTTGATGTGTTGACCTTGAGCTTCTCCCATGGTCCGTTATTCGTTGTGGTATCCAGTTTAAATGTGTATTTATGTTGTTTTTAGAGCAGTAAACTTTTACTAATGCTCTATTAAAAATGTATTAGCGGATTTTTTCGCTTCAACTGTTTTTAATTATTTTCTTATATATTTATTTTTTTTTTTTTTTTTTGCTTTATTTAATTTGTTAGGTTATCATAGCGGTCAGAAACTTTAAATTTTCCATCGCCCTTCATTACAACTTTCAACACACTAACATAATTTTAGCATTTTGGCCAACTTAAATTAACTTCAACACAACTTTAATCGAGCCCGAAAACTTTTTCGATTTCAAGCGACACAAAAGCAACACAATTTTTAACCACTTCAAATTGGCACTCATCAGCTTTCAACAGCTTTTATACGTTAGCAAACATCTACAGCAGCCACAACCTCGACAACATCATCAGACACTATAAAGCTGCCTGATCGTAATCTTTTGTCGAAACGGAATGGGTTTAATTTATTCAACTATAAGAGTTCTATTCCGAGCAGCCGCATTTTTGCGGAGCAGCTATTGAAACGCCCTCTGCGAAAAGGACGCACTCAACTATCAGACGTTGTTATCACACAAGCTTTAAGCAAAATATAACTGCGACCCAGTGACCGACCGACCGTTCATTGAACCTTCCTATTAAACTGTAGTTAAACGCACTGTTTTTGACATGATTAAAGGTTTAAGGGTAGTCCTTTAGGTGTAGGCTAGAAAAAAAAAACCTTTATTGTAAGTGGAGTGAAAATCACACACATCTGAGAAGACGCAGACAACTCTTTCAAGCGAAAGTGTTCTATTTAAAAAAAAATAAAATAAAATAAAAATAAAATACCGCGAAAAACTAAAACCACAAAATTTTAAAGCCATTTCATCGAATTTATTTCTTGCTATTCTATATTTGCAAGCAAGAAATCCCTCGGGTTCGATTTGCCAACAGCTGATGTGAGGAAAATTGCTGTAAATTTTTTACTGCTTCCAACGTTTTCTGCTGCCTTTTCTTCTTATTTTCCGTTTTGTTTTTTTTTTTTAAACATTACTTTTGCAGCTATAACAATATTATTCCACTTGTAGTTCCCTATAATTTTTGTTAGCTGATTTTTTGAGGCGCAAAAATACACACACACACTCACACACAAACACACACCCAAGGAGGCGCGCTGTTTTGGCGCCTTAGACCGAGTACCGCACGAACGAAAATATTAAATGAAACTGAAACTGTTTTTAAGTCCTGTGATATCCTTTGATAATGTTGAGGTATACATTTTGGCACTTGTTATGGAGCAGCAACAACAATAGCAGCAGCAGGAGCAGCAGCAGTAAAACAGCAGCTTTTCGAAAGCTTTCGAGAGTAACGCACAATTTCTGCAAAAGCACAGCCACCAGCATCGCACATTGAAAATCATAGCAGCAGGTTTTTGCTTTTTCTGGGATACCCAAGAGATGTTAGTTATTTTTGTAAAGTTATTCTTGTTGTTTTTGTTGTTATTGTTGTTCTTATTTTTGTTATAAATTGTGGTTGTTGCCTTGCACAGTGGTAAAATTAAAATAAAAATTTTTAGATTAAAATAAGTTTTGTGGGTGTTAAACTTCATTTTAAAATTCAAGATGCAAAGATGGCATTCAAAATTGATGACTCTTACAGCAGCGTTAAGGTTACTAAAGATTGGTAGAGTAAAGATTTTTACCCATAACTTATGAAACTTGCCATGGGAAAATATGAGCTGAACTGAAGAACTAAACGCTAGACTAAACGTTGCACAGTAGAGCGGTTCAAAAATATATGGTGACAATTATGGGTCCTTTTTTTCTTCGATGCGTGCATTTTCTGAAAATTTGACCCCCAATGAGAACAAAAATACCTTAAGACCCAAAACAATTTTGACTGTAGATAAACGTTTAAAGTTTATTTTTGGAACTATATTGGACATATACCATTTTGAATAATGAAGCGTACAAACCGAAACATACGGGTCGGAGCGCGGGTCAATAAGTCCGTGCATTTTTGAATGAAACATTGATTTTTTAACAAATATATAAGTTTTGTCTAGGTCCTTAAAATCGGTTCTCGTTTGTAAGATGATTTCATCAACATTGTAGTCGAATACCTTTCCGCAAATAAAATGGCTCATTCTGTAAGTTGGAAAATAAGAAATAATCACTCGGCGCTAAATCTGAAGAGTAGGTGGATGAGGGCGCAATTCGTAGCCTAATTCATGAATTTTGGTAATGTAGACTGCACATTAGAACGTCTCGCTTTATAGGCAAAAAAAATGTCGCCGCAAACCAGCTTACCTGAAGCATTATTGAAAGAAAGTTTCGAAAAAAAAAATTTTGTTTTGCCCGAACGAGTACTTGATTCAATACTTTAGAATGGTACATTAGGATGGTAGATTCGGATAAGTACGTTTTCGGTGGAGATTTAATAAAAATATAAATAATACGACATAACTAAAAAATTCTTTTGTAAAAGTTTAATGATTTTTCCATTTAATGACAGGCTTTCCATTTCTGAAATCAAAATCGTACGTTAAGATGGTAAGGGGTGAACTGAGTTCAATGAGTTTTAGAGACAAAGAATAGATATCCCTAGGGTTGCCAACTCTGAAAAGTACAAAATCGGGACGGAGCCATCAAAAATGCGGGACTTGGCTGAAAAATGCGGGACAACATTAGAATTTTTTATTTTATTAAATATTTCCTTTTATTCTTTGAGAAATAAAGGGTATCAACGATGCCTTTACACCATCGCTTGGTTCCTTGATATTGTTTAGATTTCTTTCCAACTCTTGACCAATTCATGAAAAAACCAAAAAATAAATCCAAATCGTTTTGATAAATACAATATATGAAAAATAAATGATATAGCCTGTTTCAAAAGAGAAGAACATTTTCGCGCAAGTTTGAGAATAAGAAAATAATTTGGAGAGTTCTTCATTCTGATTGGTCGACATTAAAAATAAAATTGAATATTCTCTGAGCAGAAAAATAAATGAAAAAAATGAATGTACCCAGCAAAATTTTTTGTAAAGCCTTGATTTTCATTCAATTCTAAAATGCATTACATAAATGCTGATTGACCAATAATGCATTATATTGTGTATTACTCGTAATGCAGTTAGTAATGTCAGGCGTTTCTGCTTTCAGATGTTTGTTTTTTTTTTAAGTTTCATTAAAATTTTTGTTTGACTTTTGTTTTTTGCTTCAAACGCGTCAAATTTTTCAAACTAAAATTTTCTTCAAAAGAACGTTTGAAAAATATAAAATTTGCTAATTTTATAAAAAAGAAAGAATAAAAGGTAAGCATAAATAACCATAAATAAATATCAATTAATAACTTAATCACTTTTTTCTCTATTTAGTAAAAGTAACTTCCCGAAGGAAAGGATGTTTTAACATTCATTTGAAAAGGCTTCAGCGAATTATTTTTATTCCAAGCAAAATTGTGTGCAGAAAAGTTCAATACTCTAAGATTTTATGAAATGTAATTACAATTTATTAATTTTAATCCCTTAATTTATTCTTAAAACATGTATCTTCTCAATAAAAGTATTTTCTCAATTTAAGGATTAAAATATAGTCAATATTTAATTGGTTTCCTTATTTGTGGACAGCAACGTGTTATTAAATAACTTCTTAGTTGTTGATAAATAATAGATTACTGAGAAGTACTTATACGTCAAGTTTAATAAGCGCATACATAAGTACTGCCACGTCAAGCGAAAGCGTCATCAATTACCTCCAATGACATGCCTGTATAAAAATAATGGGTTCTGTAAGCGAAAGGGTAAGCGATGAATAAATTTTCTGGATTACTTTCTCGATTATATGTAAGCGAAGATTTTGCTGGGTATATTCCTGAATTTTGTTGATCATCGCAACTGCGCTGGGGAAATACTGAATTTTATTTTTCAAAATCAACCAATCAAAATTAAAAAAAAATTGGGCGTCAAAAAATAATTTGTCAGCCAAAATTTCACTTCACAATTTTTTCTTGAGAAAATAATTTATTTGTAAAGAATAATTCATTTGTTCTAAATGTTTGCGCATTTAAATATTAAGAAAAACAGTATAAAACATTCAAAAACAGCATGAAGTTCAGCGAACAGAACAAAAAGAGCAAGAATCTACGCTCTAAAAAATTTTCTAGCTTTAGAAATAATTTCTCACTGCGCATCGAAAAATGAAACTATAAAATATTCTTCTCTTTTGAAACGAGCTATAAATTTATTTTGATAATTAAATTAAACGGTTTAGGAAACTGTGTTTCATCTCGAATTGGGAATTTAGATATAAACAATCTTAAGTTCTCAAATGCGGGACAAAAGGTGTCCCGCAAGGGGTCGTCGCGGGACGCTAAAAAATTAGCTGAAATGCGGGACGTCCCGCGAAATCCGGGACAGTTGGGAACCCTAGATATCCCTGAGGCATTAACAAAAACATATCATTCTTTAAGATCGGACAGTAAATTTATTTTTCCGATACGATCTTGTGTGCACCCTTGCATTGTTTTGGTGTTAAATAACTTTTTCTTGCCCAAATGCGGTTACTTTTTCTTCAAATAGTCATTGAATCAGTCTAAAAATTTGGCTTAATATTCGTCATTGATTTTTCTTCTCTTTTGAAGCCAATAAATCAATGTGAATTATACCGCGTGCATCCCAAAAAACAATCTCCATGACTTTATTGACTGAGAAACCTATTTTGGCCTTCTTCGGTGTCGATTCGTCTGGACAAACCTACTGTTTTGGGCGCTGCTTGCTCACTGATGTGTTGTAGTGAATACATGTTTTATCCATGGTTACGAAACGGTGCAAGAACTCTTCCATATTGCAGTTGAACAACGGCAAACTCATCTTCGAAGTTGTCACACGATTGCTTTTGTAGTTGATTGCAAGCAAACGCAACAAACTCCTAAACGCCTGAACCGATTTCAATGAAATTTGGTATGAACGTTCAACGCCACCCAAGATAAAATCTACAATATAAGATATAAAAAATTCCAAAGACTTTCACAAGAGGGCACTTTAAGTAGTGCATTGTTAAGACTCAATAACTCCTAAATGACTTGACCGATTTTACTAAAATTTCGAACGTGAAATAACTTGATCCTGCAACAGAATTGAGGCTATTTAAATTTCAGAAAACTTCCGTGAGAGGGCGCTTTATTCAATCAACTCGGAATAACTGATTTTGATGAAACTTGGTAGGTATTTGTATCTGTTACTGAAATAGATCCTATGCTTTTAAAAGTTATTTCGACAAAAATCAAGGAATAAGCCTAAAAAAAAGTTTAACGAATACCAGCAGAAGCTATATTAAGACGAAAAAAAATTAACCGAACAGTATCGACCAAAACCGAAGTTCAACGAAGACAATCCAAAAATCGAATCGATGCTTATAGGATTTTTTTAAAATTGGAATTTTTTTTGAGATGAAATTTCTAAGAAAAAACTTTAAACGCATTTTTCTCGAAATGACTTTTCAAACAGCAATCTGAAAAAAGTTTTTCGGAGTATGATAAAAAAGGCATCATATTTAGAGAAAAATGGTATAGGCTATGCTCCTTTCTCTAAATGCGATCCTAAAAATTGATAAATCTTAATGATCCTAATGATAAAAATCTTCTATGAAAAAGAGAAATATAAAAAACTATATCGTTTTTAGATAAAAAAACTTTTTATTTTTGAGAAAACATTTGTTTCTATTGAAGAAAATACTTCTCATAGTGAATATTTTTATCAAAATATTGGAAGAATTTTTAATTTTCAATAAATTTTTCTCCATAAATGAGAGTTTTTTGTGCGAGAAAAATATTTATCATTATAAGAGACATTGAAATATTTCCATTTCCTAGAAGTGAAGAAATATTTCATCGAAAATGTGAAAATGTATTCTAATTGAAGAAAATTTTATTTAAAAAAGAGAAAATTACTATTGCTATCGAAAATAGAGAAATTTTCACCGCAGAAAGATACTCGTTTTTTTTCTGAGTGTGGGTGAGTGACCATTTTCCTCAGAAACCAGACATCAGATCGAGACGTTGAAGATGTCATTTTTTTTTTAATCATTTCTGGCAGGTACAGTTTTACGGAAATTTGACCAAACACTTTCGACGGAAGGAGGGGGCAAAACCCCAAAAAGCAATAATTTAAAAAATTTTAAAATTGAATTGATAATTTAAAAAACGTTTAAATGAGAGCAGTTTTGAAAATCGTCCTTTTTCTGTGCTCGAGGCACAACCCCGAGTAACACCGGCTTACATCCGCTAATTTAAAATAAAAGAGGAATATAAATTGTTGAGCCAATATAAGAAATATTACAAATAAATTCTAAAATTTGTTTGAATTTTTTTACAAAATCAAGAAATTCAGTCAAAATTTTACAATTCGACATAGCGGAGGAAGATACTTCGTTGAATATTTAGTAAACTTAATAAAATGCAAAATGATATCGAATATGTGTTTTATACCGAAAATGCGTTATAAGAGAGATGGTTTATTCTTCTCAGAACTTATCAAAACTTTTTTCTAATTAATACAAAATTTTTTTTATTAAGTTAAAGTTCAAACATAGAAAATTCAAAATGGCGTTAATTTTAAATACAGTTTTTAATAATTAATTCTTTGCCATTGCATTTGAATAATTAATGCAAACAACATCGTTACCAACTAAAACAAAAGATGTGGGTTAAATTTTGAACGGCTTGTTAAGCTAAAAGCAGGCGAGAGCAATAGAATAGAAATAAGAGCGAGAGAAAAATAATGCGTTGGCAGCAAGCATTTCTCCTATTTAACTCAGGCTGCTGCTTTTCATAACAAATTTATTCCCAAAACGCACCGAAACCCAATTAATTTTGAATGATGTACCAAGGCTCATTCATTTGGATAAGAAGAAATGAATCGGGCGCCAACTCGTATCGAATCGAACCACAGAGATTGAAGACACAACCATAGAGGATGCTTTGAACTTTCAGCAAAACAGCTAGATGCGGTAGGAGACCGTGAGAGAAAGCTATGCAGAGAGATAGAGAAAGAGAGACATATAGAGAGTCTGGCTGCAAATGTTAAAATGGCGCTGATAATGGTGACGGCAACGTTTTCCGTTTTCATTTAAATATTTAAACAATGATAACATTGTTGATTTTGTTGTTGTTATTTTTTGGTTTTATTTTGAGTATTTCTTGGTACCTTAGACTTTATTGCTTAAGTTCCATGTCGGGACTAATGTTTGTTATTGTTATTGTTTGGGATTTTTTCTATTGTTTTACTCCCTATTTTTTTTTCTTATCACTGATAAGCTAGCTCAAGTAGTCGATATCGAAACACAAACAAGCACCAGGCGTTCAGCAAACCGATGGAAGTAAAAACCTGGAAAGTTTCCTTTTCCGCAGCTTAATTTTTGAAGAGCTTTGATAAGATGAAAAATAGTATGGTTTCTGAAATGTTGTTGTTGTTGTTGTTGTTGTTGTTTTAACTCACATGGTGTTGGTGAATGTTGGGTGGGTGTATGGTTAAGTTTGTTGATTGGGCGCCAATAGACGGGTGGTATTAACGTAGGTTCGGTAAGTAAAAGAAAACACTTGCAAGCAGAAAAAAATAAAACATGTACGTTAGATAATTTTTTGTTCTTTTTTTTTTTTGTTTTTCTTTTATTTTTTGGGTTCCTGATAATGGAAAGCCAGTTATATTGATAACCTTTCTGTATTGTTATTTTAATGAAAATAAATTTTATTTCGTGTTGCTCTTTTTTTTTTTACTTGGCGAAAATGAAATGTCTCAATTTTTAAGACTTTAAGCTTAACGAATAGAGTTTCATTTAAAATTAATCATTTCAGGTGCAGGTACAGTTTTATAAAAAACTGTTTTAGTGATAAGATTATTTATAGTGATTATTACTGATACTAAACTATGGCTAATGTAGTATTTAGGGTAAAAATTTCGGGTAGTTTTCAGACAGTTGCAAATATGAATTGGAAGTCATGAGCAGCACCTTAACGAACAGTTAGTTTTGATAGGTACGGTATTTTTAAAAAAATGCTACTTGTAATTTTATTCTAATTTCGCTCTTCTTCTCAGTCGCTACCATTATCTATATCTCGCCGAGAAATAGAGCGGAATATAAAGGTTGTATTGTACTGTTCGATCATAATACTTATAGCATCTTTCTGTAAAACAAAAGCTTCGTTGAACTCCTCGTTCGTTTGTAAACCATGTCGTTCACAATTTGCTTTCTGTATTTTTACTTTGCGTCATCGTTCTCATTTACTTTTCTTACGTTATTCAAAGCAAACTAATTTGCTTTGCTGTGGCTTTTTATCGCGATTATAAAGCAATACTTAAAGTATACCAAAAAATCGTTTTTTTTAACTTACCAGTTATAACTTTATTTTTGAATGTGTCACCAGCGTCTGATGTTGGTGTCTGAGGTACATCTATAAAAAAAAAAACAAATATATAAGAAAAAAAAAACAAATCAAGGCAAGGAAAAGATTTTTAAGAAAAACAAAAATTTTCTTTAATTAATAACAGCAAATTATAAAGAAATTATAGAGAACAAAATTTTTTCGTTATTATAAAAAGTAAGCCTAGCTCTGTATCCATAGCCGCTCCTAAATTGCACCGTTCAACAGTTAGTTAAGTATTTCAATGTCGAATTATAAAAAAATATCGTGTTTTTTTTCAAAGTACAAATTTATTAACAGACTTTCGTTTTATCAACATTTTATTCAATTTTTATTTTACTTTTATTAAAAATGAGAATTCAAAACATTCATTAGTATTTTTCAAAATCAACTTCTTATAATTTAACAATAACCATTGCAATCTTTATAGAATAAATTTACTTTTCGTACTAAAATAATTCAAATGTTTGCAAACATTGGCAACAATTTTCATTTGATTTTTGCTCAAATGCTGGAATATCAACTCATACAGTTCAGCTGGCAAGCCCAGTAATGATGGATATATATTGATTTCCAAAGCATCTAGCTGACGACTACGCACAGGCACGAAAAGATTATGACGCAACAAGGTGCTAAGTTCACCCATCTTGCGAAAGCGTTGATACAGCGGCTTGCCCTTGGGTTGTGTGCTTAGCACATAGCGTCCTATCGACAGGCACAAACTGCGTCCCGGCAAATTACGGGAACGCGCTGGTGTGAGCGTCACAATCAGAAAATCACCGGTAAGCAAACATGTTAGCAATGAGTTTAAAAGTGCTGGCTTTGCTGGTTTCTTCATATACACAAGATTGTGCAACTGCATAACGAGATGAGTTTTATTGGTATCGCTGATGTAGCTTGGCGGCAGGCTTGTCAGACGCAGCAAATTTTTCGAATGATACGATGAGGTTGGTGAAAGACGCGTTATCATATCGGCACACTGCACACTTTCCGCTTGTGTTGCAAAACCCGATTCCAAGCCAACACAATAGATGAGTAACATCAATAGTTCGGCCTGCGTTATGGTGCTGGCGTTGAAATGTTGCAGCAGTTGACGTAGATGCAATGGTGCACATTCGAGCGTCGTATCCGATAGTAGCAAGCATTTCAAATCTATATCCTCCAGTGGTGAATCAAGCTTACGCATTTTCGGTGATATGCTACCATCTGCGGCTGCAACGAAGCAAAGAAAAGTTAAATAAATGACGCAAGTTACAAATTTAAGAGCATTGATATAAAGTTATGACGAATGTGTAAAAACATGCAAGATTATTAACTAAAAATTTAAAAAATAAAATAAATAAATGAAAACAAACCTGCGTGTTATGTTAACAAATAATTATCACAATCATGTAAAACACTGAATGTTGGAAATTGGTTTTTTACAAAATTTTGTTTGGTTTTGTGTAATTTTGTATTGGCACAAAGCATAGAAAAACCAAAACTCAAAATTAAAATACAACAAAATACACTACGATGCTCGTGCGTAAATTTAAAAAAAAAAAAACACGACCAAAAAGTGGCACAAAAATTTTATATGAGATTTAAGGTCATTGACTTTTATGATGTACAAATCATTTCCTATCGTTTTCGAATATTAGTCCGATAATAACTGTGTAGTTTAAAAACAAAAAAATGGGCGATTTGGATTGATTTATAATATATTCTTGGTCTTCAAAATGTAGGATACATTTTGTTTTTTTTTTAATTAAAATTAACTACCGGCTATGAAATTCTTGTGCTACATATGTATGATAAATTTGTGTAGAAAAACTTATAATATGGTAGTCACATGCTAATAATATGGTTATGGTATGGTAAGGGAATGATTAGTAAGTAGTGGCTGGAAAAGAAATTATATATCTTTATAAAATGTATTCGTTTCGTACTTTCCGGTAAAAACTTAAATTTTTTTATGCAATCTAAATTTTAATTTATAAAGAACATAAAATGTCCTTTTGGTGTTTTGAATTCGAAATGATAGTTTCTCATTTTCAAATACAATTTTTGAATTTCAATAGGAATTTCTGAATATCGAGAGGACTACTTTTTAAATTTTTTGTTTTTATTTAAGTTTATAAATACATTGCAACATTTTATACAAATAATGCTTTTGGTGAACCACGAGGGTTGAATCATGTAGGATTCACCTGCTTCTAAATTTTTTAAAATTTAACTTATATTGGTGGAATTCGGTTAAGTTTACCTTCAGAGAAAAATTAAAGAAAGGTTCAGAAAATTAAAGGCAGCTTTGTTGGTTCCTCACCTTCATTTACTCGCGCATTGGTCTCACAGACCGAGAAAACAATTAAGTTTTTTTAAAGACAATCATCACAAGGATTTTGTTGTGTTAAGTAGCTTTCTAATTTGTTGTTACGCATTGTTCAGTGCAGCGACAGTACAGGTGGCGAGTACACGTGCCACTCTTTTCTACAGTTATCGGTCTGTGAGACCGACGCAAGTATAAATATTAAGCCTGAAATACAATAGAGCGAGAATACGATGCGAAAATTCGTTTTTATAACGAAATCTTGCACGCACTGCTCTCGCATGCTATGTACAATGAGAAACGACCGTTTTGAAGGAAGGAGGAAAAGATATAGTAAACAACAAATTTATAAATACAAGAATTTCGAAGTAGTGCTGAAAATATGAGAAAAATTACAATGAAAAAAGTTTTAGTTGCCGGCTTGGCCGCATATTTAGCTCGGATTGAACTTAGCCAGCGATGGTGGGTCCGACCCATCTACCAAGATCGAGATTCCTTAGGTTTTTATGAAAAAACATTTAAAACAATGAAGCGAGCCGATTCGGAGATGTTTATAAGAGCCACAAGAATGAGCGTAGTCCATTTTAATGTGCTTCTAACTTGTGCTGGACACCGGTTAGAAAAACATACAAACGGAAACCAATTTCCCCTGAATGTCGATTGGCTTTAACACTGATGTTAATATAAATTACAAACATCTTTATATATAGTAATTATATATATCTTTATATATAATTATATCTTGTATTACAGATATTTAGCACACGGTGGACCGCGCTATGTCTACGCATGGAAGTTTAAAATGTCCACATTACTGTTTTAAGAATGAAACTCATTTTTAATTTCAGAACATTGCTCAATGAAAGTTAGAGTTCCAAAAATTATGTTTCTTTTTTAGAGGCTTTGTAGAAGCAAAGTTCTAACAAAATAAAGTTAAGTTTTAATATTTTTCATATTTGTTTTATTTAATAATATGTATCGTCTTCTATAGAATAAATACCAAAATTGCTTTAAAAGTATATAAATAAATTAATGCAGAAGAGATCAAATCTCGGTCTGAGAAACCGTGCGCGAGTATATTTGTCATGCCGTTGCGCGCGAGTATAGGAAGGTAAAAGGGATAAAGAAATTATAGCACTTAATATAGCATGTTCTAAGAGTGTCAAAAAATAAAACATTAATTTGTACTTGTACTTATTTCTTAACCTAAGCTAATTCATATTGCAACATCAATCAAAAATGTAAGTAAATAATTGTGCTGTATTGTATGAATTTATGCTTGTTCTCCATATCAATGGTATTTTGATGATTTTTATATAAAGTTTTATTGTATTTGTTTTTTTAATTTTATTGAATTGCTTGCCGATTTTTTTGCGGTTTAGAAATTTTGACTTCTTGAAAGAAATAGTTTATTGAGATTATTATTTTTATTAAAGTAAACAAGCTACTATATGTGAAAGTGCGAAAATTGAGAAAAAAATATCAAAAATGTTTTAACCCTACTTCCCTATAGTATCATTTTTGATACCTACTATTTCTTATTTTTTTTTCGGTTTTTCTTTGTACGGGCCAACGAATTTCAAAAATAAAATTTCGTGTTCAAGCTTTGTGGCAAATAAACTCGAAAATAAAACTGAATATTTTTTTTTAATTTTTCTCTCACGAAACAAAAAAAGTTACAAATACTCAATTAGTATCATACATGAAACTACCCGCCATCTCTTACATTTAGCGAACAATTGCCACTGACTGTATGTACTGAATATAAAAGCCTATGTCTTGAAGAGTATTTATTTTGAAAAATAAAATGCCTTCTACTAGCCACAAGCGACGTTTTGACGTAAGCGATCAACCACAGTCGAAGAAACGAGCTCAATGCAGAATATGTCCATACGGCATCAAATCAAATAAGTATGGTAGCTTCTGTTACTTCTGTCGCAAAGCGTTATGCCCGGATCATTTGCAAAAGTTTAATTTGTGTTTAGAATGCATAAATTAATAATACTAATAATAAACATTCAAATTTTTAACTTGAGTTGAAATATTAATTTCTTTAGTTTTTCTTTAATAGTATCAAATTTGACCCTAAAAGAGAATTAGGGAATCATTTGAAACAGTGAAGTAGAGTTAAACAATTTCGTGAAGTAAACTTAAATTTCGGCAAAGAAATTTAAATTTTAATTTGTAGTTTTATATGGAACTTTTTAATATTTTTTTCAAATAGTTCTCAAAAAGATTTGTTTTTTCTGTCTCTGAATGTCTCAATCCATCTTTTGAGTACATACATTTTTCTATTTTTTTGTCAGCAAAAAAATCTTTATTTGAGTAAATGCCCATTGAGTCAAGTTTTATTAAAAAAACAGTCACAAGAAAGTGATTTGTTGAAAATCTAAGACAAAGGGATGTACAAAGTAAGCGCAAAATTTTTCATGAACACTAGAATAAGCAAATCGAAAACCAATACCTCCTTATCCTCTATGTATAAATTCCCAATGTTCAAAAGTTGCTGTATTCGGTGAGACCATTTGAATCTCTGAGAGAATTCAAGGGTTTTAAAACAGATCTAAAGAAATCAGAAAAAATTGAGTTGTCCTTTTACAACTATAAGACACCTCCCGTCTGTATGCCATTGATGAAGGAAAAACAGAAGATTATTATTATTCACGAATAGTTAAGATTTCGGGTTCAATCTAGGATTTCTCTCAATGGAATCAATATATTTCTTAAACAAGAATTTTGACAAAAAATCAAACTCCCGTCTACACAGAGTTGACAGACCTATTTATTTAACCTAGAATGAGTTTTGTTCTAAGTTTATTTAAAATATTTTTTTTTTGACACCGACGTTTATAGTTGAGACATAAAAGGCAACTTTGTTCCGTTATGCGAAATTAAATTGCGAATTTTTAATACATTAATAAATGTTGGGATAATTTTTTTCAAATAATCACAAAGAAATAATAGAGCTATGTAAAGTGGCTCTAATAGATTTGAAACACGGTGTACAATGATAATACTCTGGCACCTTTCAGAGTATTATCAACGCCTATATTGTTCTTTACTACTTTAGCGGTAGATATTTAAGAAAATTAACTATAAAGCTTCATCATTATTCAGTTAAAACTTCAATGAAAATGCTATACTTGTTAATCTTGTGTCTTTATAAAGTCTTTATTAAGACTTCACATACAACTATTAATAGTCCTTTTTGTTTTGTTAATTTGAAAGATGTTATTTCAGGTTTAAATTTTTTGTTAAATTAATACAAAAAGTTGTCTTTAAAATATTTGTCATCCTAAAAAAAATATTTCCTCGATTAGTCCAATGTCACTAATTTGTATGATTATACGAGGGTATGCTGTGTTAAGAAACACATGAAGTGAGAAAATCAAATTAATCTTTACGTCATTTTTTATTCAACATAAAAATCAATCCATAATACCGATAGTTATAATCGTATTAAATAAAAAAAACATTCAAATAACATGCTAGTGTAGAAACAACAAGAAAACCCTGAAAGTTTAACTTTTTTGAGGTATTGAGGTACAGTTAAGAATTTTGCAATTTCAAAATATTAGAAAACATCAAACACTTGGAAAAAATCACAACCCAATCAAACATAAATGAATGGTCTTGTGTATTAATCCAAACAAATAATTAACTGTTGCACTGATATTGGTGACTTTTTTCATAAATATGTTATTAAGAACGCGTCAGTTCGTCACTCACCTTGTGACTCACTCGCCGCTGTCGTTGTCATCAAAGCCGCTGCTGCTTTTGTATTTAACTTAAGCGACGATTGCAATGTCGCCTTGGATGATTGTGCCCCAGCAACATGGCCATCGTGTGTTGTGGTCAAGGTGCGCTCAAGATCCTGGCACAATTCTGTATTGCTATCTACTTCGGTTACAGCTGTTGCTGTTGCTGATTTTGTGCTAACTTCAGCTTCATTTGGATTTTTTGCCATTTTCTTTCTTTACAATTAACTAGAATTTTATATTTTTATGCAATTTTAACACATCATTTTATTTCCGCTGAATGACTTCGAATTTTTAAAATATTTCTTTGAAATTGTTTGTCAAATTATATTAAAAAAACAAAATGATTTGATTTGACTTTCGTTGACAATTTGATGAAATCTCTTTTCGCGAAATATCACTGATTTTTATAGGGTTTGTACTTCTGCTGTTTAAGCGTCTGATAACTTTAAAGTGCAGAATTCTTTTGACAGAGTAAGTAGAATTGATATTTTTTAATTAAAAAAGATTTTTAACTAATATTAAACATTAAAAACACACAAAACAAACATTAAAATAAGTTGTAAATGAACAAGCAAATTATACCGAGTTTTTGCACTACCCCGCGCAACGGATGACTAACATGACATTTGTGACAGACGTCAAAAGCTTTCGTTTTGCAACCCTGAAGAATATTAAACAGTTTAGAAAGCCTTGCAATAGAAGGTATCAATGACGAACCCAGTAGGAATAAAGTTATAGCATTGAGATTTGCAAGAAACTAGTAGCTCGTTTCTGCAACTTTTGTCACCGCAGTTCTCACAATATTTTCTCACTTTGACGCCATAATGACGTCATTCTCACTTGCATCGTCTCTGTAATAAAATGAGAAAAGTCGGTGACTCGTCTCGCATGTTTCAATTCTATTTTCGTAGGAATTCAATGGCCAAAGTGTTTCTGTAAATTAAAATATTCGACTCGAGTTGGCTGAAGTTGTCACTATGTTCTGATAAGGTGAGAACAATTTTTGGTTGATAGTGCAACTTTCGATTTCAATGAAGTGGTTACTAGTACTTCTACCCGGTACAAGGTATCAACTTAAATTTTTTCTTTAGACGATAAATATATAATATGCACAATATTATGAGTATTACAATGTATAAATTATTGAATATATAAAATTAATATTTATTAATGAGATTTATTCCCTGATAAAATTTGTATCACTACATTAAGTAACCGCATGAAAATAATACTCGGATCTCAACGCATGGATAGGGTTTGTTTTATAAACATCAACATCACTAAGTAAACATGAAAAAAATTGTTTTAAATTTGAAAAAATAAAAACAAAACAAAAAATGTCAATTGTTTCAATTTTATATATTCCCTATCACTTGTGTATCTTTCTCATCACAGAGCAATATTTTCTCACTTATTAATGCAGAAACACTAGCTTTCGTAAAAGTGAGTATTTTGGAACGAAATAGTGTGATGTCTGAAAAAGTGACTATTGTCGCAAAAGTTGCAGAAACGAGCTATAGATTTCGTTGAAGATTTTTCATTATTTTAAATTATAGGTCTGTTCCCGTACTTTTGTAGCAGAAATTCGCAAGTTAAAAAATTTGAGAGAGTAAGTAAAAAAGTGCTCTCTTTGCGTGAAAAATTGCAAAAAGAACGGGAACAGGTTTTTTGCAAAAAGTTGCAACTTTTGATGAAACTTCAACAAATTTTTGGTGGCAGAATTGCTATAGTTGATATCTAAGGAAGAAAATACGCTAGTTGTTATTGGAAAAAATTATATAAAATATACTCACATTTTATTCTGCTTAATGTGTATGTGGAACAATTAATTTCTACTTTTCTCGACATGTTGCTTTAATGGCTGACGTACTTGAACATTCGTACGAATTCGCACGAATTCGTGCTATTTTCTACGATTTCCTGTTCCCGTACCCAAAAAAATCGCAAAAGAGACCGAAAAAGTGAAATCCAGTCCTTGTCAAATGTTGCTATTTTCTGCTACACAAATTTGGAGTTGCAAAACTCGCAGCAATTAGCAAGTGCAATATTTTGACAGCTTATGTCAGCCATTAAAGCAACATGTCGAGAAAAGAAGAAATTAATTTTTCCACATACACATTAAGCAGAATAAAATGTGAGTATATTTTATGTAATTTTTTCCAATAACAACTAGCGTATTTTCTTCCTTAGATATCAACTATAGCAATTCTGCCACCAAAAATTTGTTGAAGTTTCATCAAAAGTTGCAACTTTTTGCAAAAAACCTGTTCCCGTTCTTTTTGCAATTTTTCACGCAAAGAGAGCACTTTTTTACTTACTCTCTCAAATTTTTCAACTTGCGAATTTCTGCTTCAAAAGTACGGGAACAGACCTAATATGGCACTTGCTAATTGCTGCGAATTTTGCAACTCCAAATTTGTGTAGCAGAAAATAGCAACATTTGACAAGTACTGGATTTCACATTTTCGCTCTCTTTTGCGATTTTTTTGTGTACGGGAACAGGAAATAGTAGAAAATAGCACAAATTCGTGCGAATTCGTACGAATGTTCAAGTACGGGAACAGACCTCTTATTTTATATAAAGTTGCTATAAAAAATTATCCTATTACGACGAGTGAATCCACAACATTTGACAACGAGTGGATTTCACATTTTCACTCTCTTTTGCGATTTTTTTTGGTTTCGGGAACAGGATATCGTAGAAAATAGCGGAAATAGAAATAGCAGGATATCGTAGAACAGACGAGCGAGATGGATATATGACATTGTTGCTATAAGCGTTTGACATTTGATTTGACAAATGTAAAGATATAAAAAATGTTTCTCAAAAATTTTAAAATATGATCTACGTTTATCATTTGGATTCAGCAAGTTATTTTTTATTCCTGCACATGAGACATAATAGGGGTATTCACACTGAACTCGTTAGTTTTTTATTTAGTTAGTTGTTACTTTGTTAAATTTGTTAACTGTGAACACACCCCTATGTGTGTCTCTCGTTTGCCTGGTAATTGTTATTAGGCAAGGAAATTAAGTCGTCGTACATGTCCAATTGTTCGAAAGCTCAACAAAATATTCCCGTTAGTTTGTCGTCGTACAATGTCGGCTGAAATGTGCGACCGTGCGAAACCCCTTATTGAATAACAGCTGATTTTGCTTTGTCCAACTGAAAGGCCAAATAGACTACACAGACTGTCGGTCAGACAGATGTTTTTTCTTGTCATTGCGATGACTATATACTACACAGACTTCATGCACACAGACTTTGTTTTTTAGTTCACTTTTCTTGCGCGATGAATGAGGACAGCGATGCTTCATGATTTCCATCTTTATTTTCATCACTAAAACTTCATATTCATTGTTTTAATATTTTTTCAGAATACTTTTTGCTTTCAATCCTCCAAAGTGACGGCAAAGATTTAAAAAGCTCTATAAATTCAGCTATATTTTCCTTTCTTTCGCTGCAACACGTCTTTGCACAACAAAAGTTTCGCAAGTCTGTGAGGATTCATCATACACTACACAGACGGTCCGTCAGACACGACCGAAAATCAAAATATTTTAATTTTTGTCAGACATCTGAACAGACCTTCAAACAACCAAATACCCTCCCAGCTAGACACCTCTAACGTAATTACAAACACAAAGAAACAAAATGTGGTGTTCACTAACACACTCTTACTTTATGGTTTTCAGTCAAACAAGGGAAGTTGTATGTGTTTACATAGCGTGCTCTTTTACGCATCAAAAAAAGCTAAACGGGTAAAGAAAAAAAAAACAAACAAAACAGTAAGCTGTGCAGCTGAAAGGAACTTTCAAATAAAAAAATTAAATCTAATTGAAATAATAAATAAAATAATTGCAAATAAAAACAAATAAAGTGAAAAGTGAATAAAAATGAAAAGTAGAAGAAAATGGTGCTGTGAGTGAATGGGCAGAACGCGGACAAGGTGCATCTAACATGAAGGTGGATGAAGTTGCACCTAACATGCAAGTGGACGTAGGAGTTCAATTTTATAAATTTATAAACTTAAATCTTATCTTTCTTTGTGCATATTTTGTCACTTATTTTAACCATACTTAACTTTATTAAGTAAGTAAGTTAAATATTTAACTTACTTAAGTATTTATTAATTAATTTAAATTAAATCTTGTTTTACATATTTCAAAATTAAACTTTTTATCAAAATTATCCATGTTATATATAATCCAAGTCCATATCAATGGAAATAAATTAATAAAAATATTAAAAAATGTTTAAACAAAAAAAATGTGTTTTTATTGAGTGGGATTTGTACCCACGTAAGTTTGCTTTATAGGTCAGAGCTTTAACCACTAGGCTATGGTGGAGCAGCGGTGCGCATGCGCTAGCTGCTGTTTTATACAAACAGCTGTTTGTTATTGAATTCTTTACGGAATTTGTTATGTGTGTGAGCAGAGCAGCTTCAGCTTTTTTAATGCTCAAAACCTTAGTGGCAGAGAGAGATGCCATATCACACAGATAGGAATTTGACCACAGAATTTTCACGACGCTAGAACAAACCTAACGTATTTTGTATGGAGAATTTTATACAAACCTAACGTCTTATACGTTATGTCTATGCCACATATATGGCATATCTAGCAGTTAGGTGTCTAGCTGGGCTATTACCCAGGATAGGAATTTGACCACAGAATTTTCACGACGCTAGAACAAACCTAACGTATTTTGTATGGAGAATTTTATTCAAACCTAACGTCTTATACGTTATGTCATAGACATATCCCAGCTAGACAGCTCTAACAAGTTTACAAACACAACGAAAAGAAATTTGTTGGTTACTAACACACTCTTAAATTGTCATTTGATGTTAAACAAGGAAAAATATATTTGTATATATTTCTTGTTCTTTTTAACGAGCAAAATAAAAAAAAATTTAAATCCCAAACAAAGCAAGCTAGGGAACATTTGTAAAATAAATAAAATTAAATTTAATAAAATAAAACAAAAATTACATAAAAAGTGATACGTACTTAAATATAATTGAAGTCTGCATATTGAAACATAATAAAAGTGATCTGCTGATTGAAATATTGTTTCCTAATTGTTTTGTAAATTTAATTTTGTGTTATATTGTTTTGTGTGCTTTTATTTTTATTATGTTTATATGTACTAATATTTCAGCGTTATATATGTTTTAAATAAAATTAATTGTATTGTCGTTTATTCAATACAATCAAAAATTATTTTAGATTAAAAAAAATAAAGACGAAAAAATATAAAATGCAAAAAAAAAATTTTTACATCTGCTTTTGTTTTAATCGGCGTTCGCACCCGAGCATCTTTTTATGAGAGGTCAGAGCTCTATCCACTAGGCTATTTTGGAGCAGCGTTGCGCATGCGCTAACTGCGTACTTAAGTAAACAGCTGAGCTTGTATTGAATCTTTATGGAATTTGTCATAGGTGTGAGCAGAGCAGCTTCAGCTTTTTTAATGCACAAAACCAATGTGGCAGACAGGGATGCCAGATCACACAGATAGGAATTTGACCACAGAATTTTCACGACGCTAGAACAAACCTAACGTATTTTGTATGGAGAATTTTATACAAACCTAACGTCTTATACGTTATGTCTATGCCACATATATGGCATATCTAGCAGTTAGGTGTCTAGCTGGGATGTCATAGACAGAGAAAATAGACATAGACAGAATTAGAAAATTCTGTGGCCAAATTTCTATATGTGTGATCTGGCATCCCTGTCTGCCACATTGGTTTTGTGCACTAAAAAAGCTGAAGCTGCTCTGCTCACACCTATGACAAATTCCATAAAGATTCAATACAAACTCAGCTGCTTACTTAAGGGCCAAATAGACTACACAGACTGTCGCGTCAAACACGTGTTTGTTGCGACGGTCTAATAGTGTATTTGGCTGTTTGAAGGTCTGTTCAGATGTCTGACAAAAATTAAAATATTTTAATTTTCGGTCGTGTCTGACGGACCGTCTGTGTAGTGTATGGTGAAACCTCACAGATTTGCGAAACTTTCGTTGTGCAAAGACGTGTTGCAGCGAAAGAAAGGATAAATTTAGCTGAATTTATTGAGCTTTTTAAATCCGTGCCGTCACTTTGGAGGATTGAAAGCAAAAAGTATTCTGAAAAAATATTAAAAACAATGAATATGAAGTGTTAGTGATGAAAATAAAGATAGAAATCATGGAGCATCGCTGTCCTCACTCATCGCGCAACAAAGGGGAACTAAAAAACCAAGTCTGCGTGCATGAAGTCTGTGTAGTGTATAGTCGTCGCAATGACAAGAAAAAAACATCTGTCTGACCGACAGTCTGTGTAGTCTATTTGGCCCTTTAGTACGCAGTTAGCGCATGAGCAGCGCTGCTCCAAAATAGCCTAGTGGATAGAGCTCTGACCTGTCATATAAAGATGCTCGGGTACGAGCTTCGAATAAAACAAAAACACATTAAAAAATTTTTTTTTTCATATTATATATTTTGTTTTTATTTTTTTTAATATTTTTAAAACTAATCTAAAATAATTTTTAATTGTATTGAAAATTAGTACATATAAACATAATAAAAATTTAAGCACAGAAAACAATATTACACAAATTAAATTTACTAATTTTTTAAAGGAGCGGAAACAATATTTCAATCTGCAGATCACTTCTATTATGTTTCAATATTCGTAAGGAGAGCACTTCAATTATATTTCAATACTCTATCACTTTTTATATAAATTGTGTTTTATTTTATTTAATTTAATTTAATTTATTTTACAAATGTTCCTTAGCTTGCTTTGTTTTGGATTTCAATTTTTTTATTTTGCTCGTTAAAAAGAACAAGAAATATAAACAAATATAACTTTCCTTGTTTAACATCAAATGACTATGTAAGAGTGTGTTAGTAACCAACAAATTTCTTTTCGTTGTGTTTGTAAACTTGTTAGAGCTGTCTAGCTGGGTAGACCGTCGCAACAAACACGTGTTTGTTGCAACTGTCTGTGTAATCTATTAGGCTCTTAACGAAAACTTTTTCAGGGTCGCGCAGTTGTTACTTTGTTACTTGGTAGTTTTACTTGGTAGTTTTTAGTTTAGATAATTTTACAAAAAACAAAGTCCATGTGAAATAACAAGCAACAACTAACATACTAATGAGTTCGGTGTGAATACCCCTAATATATAATGCTTTTTTAACAACTTTGTAGATATTCCTTGCGTTTTGCTATTGCGGCTATAACTTACGTTACAGAGGCTCTGATAACAGTAAATGTAGTTGACGTAGCTGAGCTGCTTATTGCGGTTGCGGCAGTGAATATTTTAGAAGCACCAGCAACACCGTTTCACTATCAATGATGGAGTCATAGGATGTTGAAGTGTTTGTTGTTCCGGCTGCAGTTTTAGCGTTGCTACCGTTGACACTTCAATAGTGATGGCCGACTTTCTAGGCAGGCATTTTTTTTTGCATTGGTGGCAATCGGTTCCATGGGCGGATTACGTCGATTTTTCGAAAAAATATTGGTTTTGATATAAAATACAAATGTACTCAATCTGTGTCGACAAGGAATAACAACTTTAATTCATTGAAAACATTGCTCACCCAAGTTTCACTGAATGGGTTGGTACCCGAAGGGTCAAAAAAGTAAAGTATCTGAATGTGGCCATTATCATGTGTCATGTATAATTTTGACGGCTCAGCTGGAATGGATAGTAAGATTGAGTAATTGAGTAAGATTGAGTAATTTAAACGAAATTACTTTGTTTGAGGTAATTTCCAAATCAACAAATTCTATGGGAAATTACCTTAGTTCTTATACTATGTTCACACTGAGATCAAATTAGGTAATTTCGAGCTTTTGTGTAATTTCGACTGAAATGATCTAAAAACTATGGTAATTTCCAATACAATTTGTTGATTTGGAAATTACCTCAAACAAGGTAATTTCGTTTAAATTACTTACGAAATTAGGCAAAAATGCACTGCAACCCTGAAATCTGAATATAATGTGGTTTATACACAGCCTTTTTGTGACGTATTAACAATCTTGTTATCCCTTTCAGCTAAGCCGTCAAATTTATACATGACACATGATAATGGCCACATTCAGATCCTTAGCTGTTTTGACCCTTAGGTTTGCAACCCATTCAGTGAAACTTTGGTGAGCGATGTTTTCAACGAATTAAAGTTGTACAATTGATAAGATTTACGGCTATGTGCGAAATAATTTTGCAAACTTACCTTGAGTAAGAATTTTTTATTTTTAATTCAACATTTAAGTTGGCAACTGTTGAGAGTGCTGAATGTGGCCAGTAATGAGTTGACAAAAAAATAAATCAAACGTCAAACGAAATTATCCAAGCCTAGTGTGAACACTTTTCCATAAATTCGAAATTATCTCACGAAATTACCTAATTTGATCTCAGTGTGAACATAGTATAACGCTGCAGCTACACGTTCAAGAAATTGCTTTCAAGTTGATCACACATAGTGTTTGTCAAAATTCATTCAAATTGATAACTGTGACGTAGGCTGTGCGCAACTTGATAATCAATTTTATTTTCAAGATGCCATCGCCAAGGCAACAACTCAATTTATTTACAAAAACTGTGATCAGCTGTTTAACTTGACCGTCAAGTTGCCTCATGACTTGAAAGGAAAAATTGATATCAAGTTGGTTTTCAAGTTCGAAAAGTTTGAGTGTGTTAGTAAAAAAGGTGTGAATGTGTTGCAACTTGAAAGGCAACTTGAAAGAAAAATTGAATGTGTAGCCACCAAGTAAGATCATTTGAATCGAAATTACACAAAAGCTCGAAATTACCTAATTTCATCTCAGTGTGAACGTAGTATTAGTAAAAAATTGTGAATGTGTTGCAACTTGAAAGGCAACTTGAATGAAAAATTGTATGTGTAGCCACCAAGTTAAGGAATGCTCTCATAAGGTCTGTTCACGTACTTTACTTGTTAAAACTTGCAGGGAGAGAGTAAAAGAAGAATTGAAGAAAATATATGTACAAAGAGAAAAATAGCAGAAAAAGTACGTGAACAGAAAACTATCAGAAACCATAGTAGAATAAATAAGGTAAACTCGCTAGAAGAGAGCGTACTGCCGCAAATGTCAAAACGAAGTTGACAACTCATATAAAATCTCAAAGCTATGAGAAAGACGTGAGAAAGCAAGAATTGACAAAATTTAATCGAAGTAAACTTGCTGAAGTTGTCTTGTTTCTTAAATTAAAAATTGTAATAAATAGTTATTTTTCGTGTTTTTATTGATATTAAAGCAATTCGAAAGTGCTGCAAGTCCAATATCATTGAAAATTAAACAAAGAAAATAACCTGCAAGCCACATATTCGCCACACAGCTGATTTTGACTTTATCGGCAGTATCAAAAAGAGAGCACAATCAGCGCTGCATATACCTTATTCATTCTACTATGTCAGAAACTTGCAAGTTAACAACAGCTGATCAAACGAATTGACAGCTTATTTCAACCGTCAAAAACTGCTGCTGTAACTTAAGGTTATAAATTGTTGAAATCATTTCTTGTGTCCTACAAACATTAACATTTATGCTAACAATTCCCTCAGCATCATTAATGTTTCTTTTTCCATCCAGTTTAACATTAAATCCACAGAAAAATTTTTGACAGCTTGTTTTTTTTTTGACAAACAGTTTTTTTTTCAATAGGTGCAAGTTCTTGCAAGTAGAAATTTTGCTAGCAGAAACTTGCAACTACTTTTTTCTCTCTCACTTTTTGACGCTCTCGTTTTCCTCTCTCGTTGCAAGTTTTTCGAGTACGTGAACGCATTACTAGTAAAAACTTGCAATAATTGGTAACAATTTGTAACAATTTTTTGTTACTGAACAAACCTATAATCACATATTTCAAATGTATCCACCGTGAATTTGCCTTTAAGATTTGAGTGCCCCCTAGGAGTCAAAGTTGGATTGTGGAAGAAATGTCAAAACGTCAAGTTCGAAACTTCATTGTGCACCTACACACTCAAACTGCGTATTATACACGAACGACACCGATTTGTAACACGACGTCGTCGACGATTGTGTGGAAAAGGCCAGTTTCGAATTTTCTTTTATCCTTCAAAAAGTCGTGTTGTACCTTCTTTGGCCACCATGGCGGCGACATTAGGAAGAATTTGTGGCTCTAAATTGCTTAAAACTAGCTCAACATTGAATCTGCAGCAGGTAGTACATCCACAAACAAATTGGACAACAAAAAAGTTGGATATCATAGAAAAAAAATGCAGTGCTTGTGTCGTTAAAGTTGCTGATATTTGACTAATTTTCTTTTGTTATTTTAAAGTTAAAAAACAGATAAAACATATAAGAAAATTTGGTTCAATTGTTTGTCTATAGCAAGGAATAATGAAGAAAGTATTTCTCAATAAAATTTGCAGTGTATTTAAAATATTTCGGGAACGCTAAACGCACAACATTTTTTTTCACACAAATTATGTAACCAAAGAAATTTTTGCTTGTTACCTCATTCGTCTGTT
This sequence comes from Tetanocera ferruginea, assembly GCA_958299015.1. Classification (NCBI taxonomy): domain Eukaryota; kingdom Metazoa; phylum Arthropoda; class Insecta; order Diptera; family Sciomyzidae; genus Tetanocera; species Tetanocera ferruginea. The sequence goes on from OY282644.1 coordinate 130,704,131, forward strand.
GGAGTTTTTTGTAGTTAAACCCTTTTGATAACAACTTAATCTTTTCTTATTGCAGGCTAATAAGCTGTCAACAACCAAAGCCTGGACCAATGGCCAGAAGAAGGTGAGTTTGAGTCTAGATGTGAAGCACTTGAATTTCATAAGTTTTCGAAGAACTCAAACATAACCTCAAAATTGATAAACTGATGATTATGTTCAGAGCGTTAAGTTGGAGTTTCAACTTTGAAAGTGCATATAAAAAGTGATGGTGCACAAGAACATCACTTATTAATTCTTCTGTATATGGCATATCTTCTGCTTGAAGAGTTAGCTATCACTTGGGGAATAAGAACAAAACACTGGGGTTGATTACCACTATTTTTTAATCGAGAAATTTAAAGAAATCCGAAGTTAAAATGAGTAACAAACCTAATTATTGTTGTAGCCTTTACACCCAAATTCTATAAATTTGTGGTGAACGAAAGTATCATCATTTTAAATTATTTTTTTTTAAAGATAATTTATGCCTTGTTTTTACTACTTTCAGTTCTTGACCTCGCTTGGCGCCATTACCGGCGGTATTGGCGCACTGATTTTTGCTCTGGATCAGTCAGTCGAAGCATCCAACACTGAGGTGCATCCTCACCCTATGCCCTGGAGTCATAAAGGTGTGATCGCCTCATTGGATCATCAAAGGTATGTTTGGTATTTTTTTTTTTAATTCTTGCTAAATAACATTGTTGATGTTTTTTCTGCACTTAAGTATGCGTCGAGGCTATGAAGTCTACAAGCAAGTTTGCTCTGCCTGTCATTCTTTGCAATATATTGCTTACCGTAATTTAGTTGGAGTCACGCACACCGAAGCCGAAGCTAAGGCTGAAGCTGAACAAATTACGGTTAGTTCCAAATTAAAGTATATCGAATATAATTCCCATTTGTTAAAATTTTCATATTTCATTTAGGTACGCGATGGTCCCGACGATAGCGGCAATTACTTCGATCGTCCCGGAAAACTATCCGATTACTTCCCATCCCCCTATCCGAATGAGGAAGCTGCACGCGCTGCAAACAATGGTGCTTATCCACCAGATCTGAGCTATATAGTTTCAGCACGCCACGGTGGTGAAGATTATATCTTTGCACTTTTGACCGGTTACTTTGATGCACCCGCTGGGCTTCCTTTGCGTGATGGTCAATACTATAATCCCTACTTTGCAGGCGGTGCTATTTCCATGGCTCAAGTTTTATACAATGAGGTTGGTTGGCTTCAAGCATACAAATAAAAAAAAAAATTCACAAAATTTTATAATCCACCAGGTCATTGAATACGAAGATGGTACCCCAGCTACAGCAAGTCAATTGGCCAAGGATGTAGCCACTTTCTTGAAGTGGACCTCCGAACCAGAACATGACGACCGTAAACAGCTGCTTATCAAAGCTGTGGCCATTCTATCATTCTTGGCAGTCATTAGCTATTACATTAAACGGCACAAGTGGTCCACATTGAAATCGCGAAAGATAGTTTTTGTGCCAAAAGAGAAATAAACACGTCCGGCACGCTTAAGCTAAAAAATTTCCCCACAAAAACTTCTTTCAAAGTTTAACTGATGCACCCACAGTTCTTAAAACGATACAAGAGTGCTACAAAAAATTAAATGGGGAATGCAAAGAATTGACGAAGAAAATTTAACACATGCGCAACCAACAACCACTGCAACAATTTCAATTTGAATGGTCAAGAACTCAAGTCAAAATAGGAAAATTGTTAAATTTTTAATTAAAGATTATTACATTTAACGTTATAATTAATAAAATAAAATGAAACTAAAGATACAAACAACAATAACTAGTTGTTTAAAGCTACGATTGAGTGCTATTTACTTATAAAAAGAAAAACAAATAAAAGTATTCGTCAAATTAATAAGTAAGCTAAAACTTTGATTTTCCGAGTTCACTTTAATCATGTCACAAAATAAATAACCCTTCCGTGTCTTAGAGCGTCATGCAAAGTGTATTTAAATTTGCTACATAAGATTGATTCGCAACTATAACGAGCGTCCAATATCTAATATTTTGCTTGGATCAATCTTCATTTACTCCAAAACCTTAGCCTTATTTCACTTGGAATTGAAAAAGGGAGTTTCCGTTTTTAAGATAGCAAATAGAGAAATTATGTTTTGTTTATTATACTCATGAAAATTAACTGTTGATGAACAAATTTCCATCATAATTTTTCAAAAAGTTTTTGAGTGTTAGTACCCACTTGATCCATCATATGGAAAAGTAGATTCTGAACTTTTACTGTACAATGAACAATACCAAACTTTACTTGGTACATTGTTTTACATCGCAGTTAATATTTGGCCAGATATTTTAGCAAGCGCCGCTATATTAGCATGTCGGACATGTACTTCTAAGGTGGACTGGACCGAATCAAAGCGAGCAGTTATAACTAAAGGAATATCTTAAAGGAAGTTCAGTTTTGTTTGCAGTTCAAATCATTCCAAAGTGTTAAAGAATACTCTTCTTGGTTTCGCAGATGCAAATTGAGCGGAAAGCCAAATCGACAGAAAGCTAAATTTAAGATATATTTTTATACTTAATGGTGATGCAGTTAGCTGGGCCTGCAGAAAATAAACATACATTTCATTATCGACCACTGAAGCAGAATTTATTTTATTTTATTTATTCAAATTAATCTCTTGGACTTGTCCCTCACAGCTAACTTCAAATAATACTTAAAAACTAAATTAATTGATTGCAATTAGAGAGGCACAGAGAAAGAGGTTCATTAAAAACCATGATTAGTTCTACGGTATGGCATTTAGAATAAGTTAAGATCTCTCAAACAACGTGCCGGGAGACATTGAATGGAATTAAGGCTAACAAATCGGGGGAATCAATTTACCATCAATTATATTCTAAACGAATAGTATATTGTTAAAGTTTCGTCTATCAGTTAAACTACTTAGACCTTAAAGATGGCAGTGCATTAAATAAGTAGGCATAGTTTCCAGAGTGTAGTCTTCGCAAGGCAAATCTTTTGAACAGTTTTTGAATATTCTCATTGCGGGTAATCGAAACATAATAAAAAGGGTCCCACGCAACTGAAGTATACTCTAGTAGAGATCTTACCAGACTGAAAAAGAGTGCCCTAGGAGTAAAAGGATCAAAAAATTCTCTGGAATTACTTTTCAGAAATCCAAATTTGAAGTTCACTTTTGCGGTAATGTAATCCAAGTAAGTGTCAAAAAAAAATGTATGGTCAAAATAGACACCGAGGTCTTTAAATTGACTAACCCTGCAAAAACCATCACTGGTATTATACTTATACTCATATACAATAGGAGTAATTTTCCGACCGAAAGTTAACACCTTATATTTATCAAAGTTAAGATTTAATTGGTTGGCATTACACCATCGCAACAAAGATGAAATTTCATTCTGTAGTTTCATATAGTCCGTACAATCTATAACTTCCAAAAAAATCTTTAAATCATCGGCATCTAAAAGACTCTGGCTAAACTTAAAACACTGAGTAATATCATTAATGAATAAATTACAAAGCAATGGACCCCCGGGGAACACCGGATGTAGCCTTAATAGGTCTGGAGTGTATTTCCCTGATCTTGACAACTAGCGGAATATGGCCTTGATAGCAAAATTGGGAAAAATAGCTATGTTGGAAGAAGTGGATCTACATTTGAAAAATCCATGTTGTTTCCAAATGATAAGACTGCGCACTTCAGCAAAAAGAAGCTTATTAACAATTTTATCAGTCTAGGAATGATTGATAGGGCTGTAATATTCAATCGAATTATTTTGGCCGGACTTAAAAATAGGTGTTACACAGGATGCAGTTTTCCCACTCATTTAGGAAAAACAACAAGCAAGGGATTTGTTGAAAATCAAACCCAAAGCTATGTGCAACGTAAGCGCACAATTTTTCAAGAACACCGAAGGAAGCAAGTCCAAACCCGCACTTTTAGAACAGTCAAGGCATAATTTGGCCTCCAGTACTTCCTAATAATCTTTGCATAAATTCCCAATGTTCAAAAGTTGTGGTAATTCGGCGATACCATTTGAATAACTTAGAGAATTCAAGGGATTAAAAACGGATCCAAAGAAATCATTATTCCTTTGAGGGAAAACCAGAAGATTTTCTTTTATTATTCACGAATATCCAAAAAGATTTCGGGTTCGATCTAAGATTTCTCTAAATGAATATTTTTTATACAAGAAGTTTGCCAAAAAATCAAACTCTCGTCTACGTAACACAAAGATGGCTTTGCCAGTTGACAGAATTGCTTTTTTAATCCTAGAATGAGCTTACTTATTCCTAAGATATTTTAGTTGACTAACCTTTGATAAAACTATGGATGCTTAAACGAAAGCATTTGCTTTTTAATGCAACGTAACGGTGTAGTCCTTCATTTATATGCTTAAAATTTAAGTACATGCCATTCAACTCCGATACACTAAACTCAAATTAATAGTCCAACATAATTGGCGTACTTAAAGTTCTATGAGAAACTATGCACAACACCCCCCCCCCCCCCGAGTCTTCACTAAATTTGTAGAAATCTCTTTACAGCTCCTTCGTACTTCTATGTAATCTATATACATTTGCCATAATGAAAAGAACATTAGGAACTGTGCATAACCGTTTACAGGTATAAATCAATTAAAACAACTTCCACATAACTAAAACTTTATTAATAAGAAATAAACATTAAGTAGCCAAAATATTAAGAAAAACCTAAAGTAGAAAAAATAAAAGCAAACTGAACAGCTCTTTCCCACTAACTCATACGCAATCTTCACTTTTTAATCTATGATCTACTTATGTAAGAATTTAAAGAAAGCTTAGTCTTGCAACTATTCAAAGTGTATAATTGAAAATACGAGTATACAACATAAAATGAGCTTTTTACCATTTTTCCCATCGTTTATTAGTGATCTCATCAAATCATTTATAATTTCTTGTTCCAGTTTAATCTAATTGAAGTTCAGATCGAATAGTTTCATTTAAAAGTTAAAGCTAATGTTAAATGATTTGAGAAAACTTTTCCCGACGTCCTTGTACTTTCTCCGCGTTCGAGTTGTTTATTTTGTTTTCTAAAAAAGACAATATGAAATAAATATGTACGTGATGTTTTTTATTTTTGGATTTTAATGCATTTTATTTTAAATACAATTGTTATATAATTATTAAGGAAAGAAAAAGAAGTGTTTAAATAAAATAAAAGCAAAGTCGAATGCTAAATAAATGAGTTCTTCTTTTTAAAGGACGTACGTCGTGTTAAACGAGAGCAACAACATAATTTTGAGTTTATTTTTGTTTTAAATATTTTTTAAAAGCCTAACAAAATGCATTTATTTTTGTTTTTTCTTCTTTTTTATTTATGATTGTGTTTGAAAAATCAACATGTTAAACTAGCCAGCAATCGCTTCAAACACTGATTATTTTCTTACGCTCCAAGCATTTTCAATAAGTTTCTTTATAGACTTAATTAAATAATAGTTATTTAATGAAGTATTAATTAATTTAAAATATGATTTAATGCATTTTGCTTTAAACTTTGCTTTCGATATTAATAGATTTCTGCTATTGTGTTGTTGTAGTTGTTTTCATTTTGCTTTTAGTTTGCTTCTTTTTATAAGTTTTAAGACTGTGTTTTTTTTTGTATATTTTATATTTTTTTTTGTTTTTTGTGTTTAGATTTTAATGTTACTTTATTTCATTGATGTTTGCTGTTTTTAATTAAAGAGAATAATAATAATAACACTATCTCTCTAGAGATGACGAGACAGTGACGACGGCGACAACGACGTCGTATATTTAATGATGACAACTGTATGAAAGCCGCACACCCGCAACAGTCAGTCATGGCAGCAGCAGCAACGGCAGCACTATCAACAGCGATGGTCAACTAAAAACATGTACCTTCTGGTGGTTGCGCCAATTTAAGGTTCTCTTTGCATGTCATAATTCTACGTATTTCTTGAAGCATTGATTTTATAGTGTACTCACGATTCCATCTGGCTAGCATTGGAACTAATCTATGATCGACCTAATGGAAAGAGTTACAAAAAAAAGAGTTTCATTAACAATTCTATGGTAATCGGAATAGACTAACTTACCACACCATTACTTTGATTAATACAGTTTATATTAATTTTTGTTAAAAATCTAAGCGTGGGAGGTTCATCTGGGTAACGTTCATTGCATTCAATTTTTAACGAATACATTCTATTCTCATATGGTGTCTAAAATTTTATTGGATTTTAAATTTATTTTTTTTGTTAATTGTTTTCAGAGTTTAACTTACCCTGGGTGGGCCAATAATCATGCCAATCCAATATGTTAGAGTCATGTCATCATCGTTTTCAAGACCCCACGAGATGGTGCCATCGCCAACGCCCTTCTGGCCCTGATCCAACTCTTCCAGCAAGCGGAAATTTCTGGGAACCACTGAATAGAAAATAAATTCCACACATAAGTTCAGAAAGTAAATTGTTTAATGAATAGCTTAATGAAAGTGAGAAACTGCGGTGAACTTTTTCAAGTTGATATTTTTATTTATGCATTTTTATCAAACTTGAAGTTGCTTTATCATCAAACATTTTTTTTGAATTAGTACTTGATTACAATAAACAAAGTTCCATTATGCAATCTGCCTCTTTTTTTTACGGTTATATGTTTAAACTGCATTTGATTTTCAATTGAAGGGCTTATTGCAAAAAACATGATATGCCACACTGCTTTAAAAGTGCATATTTTATGTTTATTATGTTCCTTGATGCATTATCAATATACACAGAAAATATTGAAAGTTCTTTTAAACATTTTAATGATTTCATACAAACATACTTTTTATAAAAACTTTAAGGTCGATTATTTCGAAATTTTTTTTATGTGGCATATCATGTTTTTACAATAAGCCCTTCAATTTTAAGACGTAAGCTTCTGTTGGTACTAAGATATCGCGTTGTAAGAGTTGCATTGAATGAAACACAACTGTTGTTCTATTATTGTTTAAACAATTTATTTTAATTATATTTATAGATGTTTATAATTTTAGGAAAGGATTAATCGAACACATTGACGCCAATAAGACCCATTGTAGTAACAGGTTAGTTATTAATAAGCAGTTATGAAAATAAATAGGTGAAAATCACCAAAATATATATAAATTAGATTTAGTGTTTTATGTCGAATTCTCTTTATTGAAATCTATTCGACAATAAACAAAATGATTTTTAAAGGTACAATTAATAGGTCTGTTTCCGTACGCACTTCAAGTAAAGTTCGAGTAATAGAGAGTATTTGATTATTCGTCAAAATGAGAAAATTTGTCAAAATGTACGGAAACGGTTTCAACTAAGTTTCAAGCACAACAGCTGTTTTTTGAAAACACAAAAATTTAATTTCATTGTTTTCGTATTTAAAACACATTCGTAAGAGTTCATTTTGGTTATTTTATCTTTTTTCAACACACTTTGCCAATCAGCTGTTTAAAGTTCGAGTTTCGTGGTCGAAGAAATTTTTCAAGTAAAATTCGAGTAATAGGGCGCGACAAAGTGATATTTTGCTTGTTCTTCTTCTCTCTCATGCTGGAAAAATGTCTAAAGAAACGCTTTCGAGTAACTTCAAATTGATTGAAGTGAGTACGGAAACAGACCTAATGTTCGCTCTCTGTATTTTTCCTGCTTAGAAATTTGTTGTAAAAGCTTCAAATAATAATTTTTTATTAAAGTGGATTCGCGAGATTCCATGACCAAAACAAAGGTTCATTAGCCAATGTGAACACTCCCAATAGTATTTTAAACACGAAGAAGTGTTATCTATTTTTCTGAGTATTTTTTTTCATTTTCATTATAATGAAATAGTAATGAATTTTTTTATTTCTGTGGTTTAATTATGTAATCTTATTTTAGTTTTTCAGTTGAAGGATATGTGCAAATTATGTATATTTTAAATAAGTGTCCGTCACACTTGTTTCCCTTTCTTTTCTACTTATGTATCACCCTATTTTTCGAACAAAGCCACAGTTGACTAAATAAATAGGTTTGACATCTGAAATCCTTGCTTCAGTGTTAAAAATTTATAAACTATTAAAAGAAAAAACTTTTGCCCGATGTGAGGTATGAACTTGGGATTCGTTGGGTCGAACGCCACACACTAAGCACGTACGACCACGGCCGTCACCAACCTTTGATATCATGTTAAAAATACCAGTTGGGTGGGTATTTATTGGGATAGATTAAAAACCAGTTGTGGTAATCTAGTGGAAAAAAATCTAAGTACTGGTTTGTTACAGTGCAGGCTAGCTGTAGTTATCTTTCATGTTGGCAAGTCCTTGCTCGGTTCGCTTTTTAAAAAGTTATGGATGAATTTTCCATATTTTGTTTTTAGTAAGTCTATTTTAAAATAACCATCAATATAACAATTTTATCACAACCGAAAAAACTTTGAATGAAACGTTGTTTCTATGACAATTTTATGCGAATATTGCCAAAATGTATGATATAAAGAACAATTAATTGAATCATGCAATTATAGTGAACATACAGCAAACATAACAGTGCATTCAGTAGCACTTTAAATTAACAGTCAAACAAAATCATTGGGCGTGACAATGTGGGAAGATTAAGTTAAACAGAGATCTACGAGACATCATGAAAAGACAAGCCTACTTGAAGACGGGAGGTTTCTAAAGACTTTCGCGCAACCTAAATGCAGCAAATTGTTCACCTCCCAAGCCTAACAAACCATGCAGGCAGCAAAAAGAAGAATGCAGCACCTTCGGCTAATCTAATTATATGAATGGAAAAATATTGAGGAAGCAAGTAAAAAAAAAAAAAATAAAGGGAACAAGAAAAAGAATTAAATTGCATTTAGTTTCAAATTGAAGGCAATGGCAAAAAATGTCTAGTCATTAATTGTTGGCAGCAGAGTGGGAAGTTTAGGCATGCCATGCACCAAGTCACCAGTCAGTATGTTGTGGATGTGGACGTTGGCATTGGGTTGAAAGGTGGATGGACGGACGTTGTTGAGCAAACGTCATCATCGGCAGTGCAGCGGTGAGGGCGGATTTTATGCATTCACTAAATATTCCGATTAGTGACGTTTCTCAAATTTAATTACAGCATAAAATTTAAGACTTGCTGAAAAGCTTACACCACAGGCTAGTTTAGTTAAACATAATAGTTTTTCTGTCCGTCTGTAATCAACCAACAGTCAGAGTCATTGGGCGCTCCTCACAGCACTTTTCACGTTTTCACACACAAAAAAAAACGCAAGTTTTTCACTTTAATTTTTTAGCTACGCAAACAAACAAAAAACACAGCTGTTTGATGCGTTACAAGCAGCAACAATTAAATTTTAATTATATTCATAGTTTTCAACTGAATTTTGCCAAAAATTTAAGGAAAATGCAAAATTTCTTTAAGATTTCTTACCAACACCGGTGCTTGATGGATTCGCCATTGTGGTTTTTGCTATTTCTGTTCTGCCGTCCGTCCGTCCTTCGCCGTTTCGTGCTTCACATAAAATTCGCCGCAACCGCTGAGCAATATAGACACACACACACTTGCGTTCTCTGTCTGACAACAGTCTAGCGATATAACGTTCCGATGATCTCTTTCGTCTTGTTAGGCTTTTGCAAAATTTAACAGCTTGCTTGCTCGCTCACTCGTTGACTGCAGTGAGGAAGGAGCACAGAGCCTCTTCGATTTTTCTAAAAGGAAAAAATGTTGCAAATCATTTAATGCGGTTTCTTCATATTCTATTAATTTAACTGCAGCGTATATAGCAGCGGAATATTTTTAAAGCTTTTTAAGTGGTTTTTAAAGAAAACACTACATTTAATTATTTTATAACAAGTTGTATTAAATTACTTTTTGCTTGCGTTCAAAATTTCCACACTCAATTATCTAGCCGTGCAATTTTTGTCCACTGCTGATTTTCGAAATTTCGCGAATTGCATTCGTTTTTTTTTTTCAACTCATTCGAAGTGTCAAATTGTATACGTCAAAAGTGTAGGCCTACCTTAGTTGCAATTGGGAATATCGAATGCATGAAAAGCGATGCCACATGCTGATTAAACTAAATCTCTTCTGAATATATAAATTTTAAATTCAACTTTACTAGGACATTCGGATTTTCAAGACTACAATTTTATTAGGAATTTGCAAAACAACTCATAAGAAACAATATTCTTAGACCCTTTCTATACTAGCCACAATCAACCGGGTCACTTTGACGCCTACAGATATCGTCGACCTAATTCTAATAAGAAAATTAACAGACAAATTTATTTTTATTGAAAACAACTTTTGCCCGAGGTGAGGTTTGAATTCGGGATTGGTTGGTTGGCATGATGACGGTTGCACTTCATTGATTAGATACTCCGCAAGTGTCTCGAATTTGCCCAGTTACGTTGGTGTCATCTATTCTTGGAGAGTGGACCATCTGTGTCGTTAAGACTTCATCGCTAGTAAGTTTAGCCCTAACCAAAATTGACGAAACGAGACGATAGCAACTCGACGAGCGTGTACATTCGTTACGTCTGTTTTGACATTTAACCCAAAATGAAACGTTCTTGAACTCGTCTAGGCTGTCAGCTGCCAACTGTTTCAAATGCATATAAATGCCTTGTTCATCCTTAACAATGGCTATTAATTCATTAAAATATTGTTTCTTGAACTAATTGATAAAAATGCAACAACACTTGATGTAAAAATACTCTGCACTATTGTTGCTGACGAGTTGAGACGCTAAAAGTTCGGTTCTTACGGAACAAAACGTCTCGTCAATCCGTTTCGTTCAGTTTCGATGTGTTTACGTTTGCTTATTTTGGGCAACAACATTGAATTGCATTCAAGCGAACATTTTCGTCTTCGCTCGTTACGGAGCAAATTGTCTATTTTGGTTAGGGCTTTATGCAGAACACAGCAGGCTTGAACTATTTTGACAAGTAAATGTTACTTGCTACTAAGCTGGCGTTTACAACCGTGTGGCGGTTTTGTCTTCATTAGAATATTTTCATCAGCCTCTTTTGTCTTTTTGGAATTTTCAAGTGTCAGGTTGTCTAAGGCTGCGTACATAGTAAACGCCGATTCAGACAGACAGGCAGGCAGGCAGCCTGAAATCTGTGTGAAGAAACGAGATACAAATAGCTCTCTATCTCGCTTTTTCACACACTCTGCCTGCCTGCCTGTCTGAATCAGCGTTTACTATGTTTGCGGCCTAACACTTGATTCTTCCTACAGATATCTGATTGTCCTTATCTGCGCTGTTTACCGCCGACTGAATGAAAATTTTCTTCATTTGAGTGTCGTATGACATCAGCTCTTAATGACCTAGGCAACGAACCGCACCAGAATTCCGCACGAAAAGTAATCATCTTGTCTGAAACTTTGCTTGATATTAAATGAGGTTCTTCCCAATTTAAAGGTTTTAAAGGACTTGAAAAAGGGTTTTTATTTCGTCTGAAAATTTTGGGGTCCTAGTCATAATGATATAACCCTCCACCCTCATAATAAAATAAAGTTGCAATATAGGAATATATATAACATCCCAATAAATAGTTTTTTGTTCAATATATGAATGCTTTTGGTTAAATTTAATTTTGATACCTCTTTATCATAGAGCCGTTATTGAATTCAAAATAGGTGCCTTTAATAATTCTCTGTTGGAAGGCTTCAAGCTTGAGTTTGCTAAGAATAACATTTTCATTAAGGCTAGGAAGGTGGCTGCAATTTTGATCTTAGGCCCACCCATTCGATTTTCATTGGGTCTATATCCCTAGCTTATAAAAATATATTGAAAACGTTTAATGCTGGTGGTAGGCGGTGGGTTGCCATTAAGATTTCGAGATGGAATCGACACCGTTTCTAAGGAATGGTATTGAAATTTCGTCAAACAAACCACTTTTGCTTCCTTGGAAACCCCCTAATAATTAAATAAGCCTTTTCGAGTGTTAACATATGAAAACAAATAATTACCGTAGTAACTAAACACCCTTCAGACGAACAGATAAGTGAAGGAATTTTTTTTTGGAATTGTAACAGCATTTATAGAAATCTTTGCTCCCAGTTAGGGTGTGCATAGAAAAATATATCAAAAGCAACTCTCAAAACTGAAACAAATTCAAAAAGTTAAAGGTGTCAACCAAAGAAGGTGTCAACAAATTTTAACTGTTATAGAAATAAATACAGGAGACAGCAAGACATATATTTTGTATAAAGTTCAATAATTATCAAAAGGATATTGGAAGTTTGCACTATAACAAGCAAACTTTAATTTAACGAGAAATGGCTTTCCACTCGGTGATTACATTGGAAAAACCGTTACAGCACTTGGCGCTTTCAGATTGGAACGCGCGTGTTAATCAGCTACGCAACATAGCCGACGCGAGACGCACAGATGCCTTCAATATACGACACAGTTCACGCACGTTGAGAAATGAGACACGAATCGAGGGCGACTGGACAAATTATGAAACCAATGAAGCATTAGCAGATCGGTAAACAGCTTTCTTTGCATAGTTTTGCTTGAAAAAACAGATTAACTTTAACTTGCTTTTAGCATTTCAGAGCTTACGGCCTGGCGCGATATTATAACAAAAGTTTTTCAGCGCATTGAACGCGAGATGGAGATGTTACGCGAAGAGAAGGCATCTACCGAACGCGAATTGGAGGCTATGCAAGTGCCCATCAGTGTTATTGCCGAGTGTCTCACAATGAGAGATTGCCGCTTAGGTTCAGAGATGACCTATGATGATGCCGATACAGAGATTAAAAATGAACTCACTGTACTGGAAAACAATCAACGTTTGTTAGCTGATCAGTGCCAGAAGGCATGGGAGAAACTCAGTCGTTTGGAGGAGGTTAAATTTAAGATTGGACTGGAGATTGATAACAAACAGGAAGCTGAACAGTTGGATGTTGTGCAGTTGGATTTGAACAAATTTGCCGCAAACATAACATTCAAGCCGGATGCGACAAGGAATCCAAAAAAGTAGGTATAGAACAATTTAAACTTAAGTAACTCAAATCATTCGTTTCCTGTTACGGACAGTAACTGCACCTATCAAGGTTGGGTGGAGCATACGCGTAACATGAAGCTTATGGCTGAGAACGAGTTGGCGGATACGTATGCCATACGTGAGGCTTTGTTTGTGTGTCGTGAAAAAGCACGTAACATGCTGATTTCGCAACAAGAACGCGCGGAGCATACCATACGCAAGCGTATTTTCGAGACGCAACGTGCACGCAATGAACTGGAGTGGCAGCAAATGAAGGTTAGTTACAACAATTCAATTTTAGACTGCCATCTTAATTAACTGATTGAGTTTTGTCTAGATGAAAGAGGAAATGGAACGCGCTGTGTGCGAAATAAAGACACTTGAGCAGGCTTTGCGCGACAAGACAGATGGTCTTAAGTTAGCCGAAACTCGTCTCGAAAATCGTGCACAACGTTCTGGCATGGAACTCTGCTTGGATCCGGCGCACGATCAACTTTGCTCAGAGGTTGAAAAACTGCGTGCCATACGTCGTCGCCTAGTTGACAAGATTAATGAGTCAAAAGAGAATTACAATTTGCTCGAAGAGCATGCTCAGAAAATCGATGTGGATTTGGAGAATAAACAGCATTCTTTGATGACTGATATAAGAGCACTTGATTTGCGTCAACGTCTCAAGGGCGGTGAGTTTGCACAGAAAACTTCACCAAGCTCACAAACCGAGCGCAATATTACATTGACCCATATGGAACAGGAAATACCGAAGATTTGAATTTGAAACTTTATATGTTCTTTTATCCTTCTTGAAGCTTTTTGAATATCTCTGCTTTTTTAGTGTGCTAAATTCTTATGTAGAAATTTGTAATAAATTTTCAGTATGTTCGCATTAAAAATAAAATTGTATTAATTACTGCTACGCATTTACATCGAAATGGAATTTTAATTCTCCCAAAGTTGGTTTGAACTCGACAGACCAATTGACAGAGCTTTGCTCAGGCTGCACATGTTTTGCATTTCCTATGAGATGAACACCTTGACGTACAAACATGTCCCACTGAATGAAAGCGCCTACTTCTATGGGTTGTGTGGGTCCCGTGCTTACGATGGACTTGGAAGCAGGATTGTCATCGAGCTGCCAATCAACCCACAGCGCAATGCCATTGCAAGAGCCAGAGCTAAATAGAAGACAAAACAACCAAAAAAATTAAACCATTTGTCACATTTGAAAAAACTTACGTCTCAATGTTGAATGTTCCTGGATTTGATTTTTTTGAGTTAAAATCAGAAAATGCAACATTTAGAAGCTCTTGAGGTATGGCCAGTGCTCTGCAGGGATATTCCCATAGTGGCTGCGCTTCTATTTTCGCTTGTGCTATTGTCTTTGAGGTCTAGAAACTTAAAATAATTTAATGATTGTAAACAATAAAAGTTAATTTATGATCGTACATCCACCATTTCATCAAAGAGCGCCAAATCGAAACCCTCACAGTTGCGCAGAGGTGTACGTATTTTGTGCAGATCTATAAACTCTACAGGTACAGCTAAAATACGCGCTGCATGCGGCGTTATTTTAACGGTGTCCGTAGCAAGTGGATGCTTAGCTATGAGTTGCTGCAGCAGTGTACCAAAGTAGAAGTTATCCCAAGGCAGTATGGAGGTTAAGAAGTATGGCTCGGCAAAAATGTGCGTTAACTCTGACAAAGTGGATGTTGCCAATGAGTCCAGTTTTTCTATGAATTCAACATTTTGTAGCTCATTGTGTCGAGCCAACGATGACATCAGATGTCGGGAAAAGCGATGAGGTTCGTGGCAAATAACTGCTGCAGCCCCCAACTTTGCTGCAGCCAAACCTAGCAGACAGCCATCACCTAACACTAAGACTTTAGAATCTTGTCCAATGCTCTCTTCTAAATGACGCATAAAGCTCTTATTACGCAACGCTTGATTCAATTGACCAATGCGACTGCGAGAGTAGGTCATGTGTAGAGTACACGTGCAGCTGTGTCGTGGTACCGACTTCAAGTTAATTTCTTCGCTGCTGGCAAAAGCATCGAACCACAGTGAATATTCATCGTGATTGCAAGAGAGAACAAATTTCGCTTCAGGTCCCGGCAGATGCAATGGCTTTGGTATATAATAGATGGCCTGCATCCAGTGGTCGCGCCAAGGCACTATATTTGAAACTGGCAGCTGTGGGCTTTGGTGCTTGCGTAGTTCGGAAAAATTTGGATGTGCCCAAAATGGGGCACAGCTCAAAATGATTTCGCCTTCCAGATCCATTTGTATATCCCACCAGTAAAGCACTAGATCGGTTGAACCTGCAGCAGTGGAGTGCATTGTCACATTATGACTTCTGGCGACTTCTCGCCGAGTTTTGCTATTGAAATCAAATTTGAAAATACAGGTGTCTGCAGTGAGTGGTCGAAATTTGTCCAGTGGCAGTTGTGACAGCTGTACATCGTGCAAAGCAGCTTCGCCTTTGCATTCCTTTATATCTGGCGTTGGCTTTAACAGCACATCACCATCCAAGTTCGCAAGCAACTTTATTGAATTCCACTGCGCTGCCAGTGGAGATTCCACCACCTGAGCATAGCAAGTGGCACGTGTAGGTATACACACAACATCGTCGGTCAAAAGCTCTGCATGTGCATGATTGTAAATGCCGATGGCACCTTCACCAATAAGTTCAGTGTCTAGCACTTCAGTGACTAGCAGGTTAGCACGTCGTGGTAAGTCGGTGCCCACATTAAGATCTGTCGACCGCTTTTTTACCAGCTTTACCTTATGCTGCATGCCATTTGCAGCTAGAATACGCTCTGCACAGTGTGCCATTGGCAGAAATGCCTCACAAGCTGTAACCGAATCTGCTCCTGCACTTACCGCCATCATCGATAGGATGCCGGTGCCGGTACCAATGTCTAGCACGTGTGCTTCTTTGCCTTCGGCATGCATATTCGTGATGGTTTTACGTAGCGCTGCAAAGTATTTCTGATTGCGTTCCTTATCATGCAGCATGTCTCCGAAACCAGCGTTGGCTACTTCCTGGTGATAGTCATAGTCTTCGCTGTGAGCTTCCCATTGATTGACACCTGTAATGGGGTTGAGTACTTGCGTGAAGAGAGCCATGTTGCGTTTAAGTTTGGGTATTATTTCAGTTAAACTTTTAAATACTTGTATTTGCATCAACTTAAAAGTTTATAAAAAGACCAAAATTAACTTGAAATTGAATGAAATATCAAGAACACTTGTCAAAATCAATTCGCCGCATAAATAAACTACAGTGCTGCCAAGTTTGAATTTGTTAAGGAACAAATAATTAAGAGCTGACTCACACTGCCAATTTAATTTCAATGATTATATATGTCATAAAGCTAGTATGACACTTGCTTCTTTTCGCATTTTTAAGATATTAAAAATATAAATAGAGCAACACATCAAACGAAGCTCTATAATTTTAAGTTGGTGTGAGGAGTACGCTACAAGTTCAAAAAATGCACAACAGTCATTTGCAATGGCTGAAAATTGTAAAAAATTTCTACTTTTTCAGCAGCTAGCGGCTTGAAATTTGACAGAGGCGCATTAAACTGTAACATTTCACGATATACTTTTCTTTTTCTGTTAGTTTCACATGAATATATAAAGCCAAATTGTTTGCATTGCACACAAGAACTGCGAAGAAGTTAAATATTTTGACAAATTTTTTTAATTTAATGCAAAGAAATCATTATTTTTGACAAACTACATTCAAATTACAAAATCAACCGCCTGCTATCATTATGTTTTTTCAAAAAGTATATTCTTCCCTTTTACCCGCTGCTTATTTTAAGATCGAAAATGCGAAAAAAGCAAGTGTCAAACCGTATTTCTTTTCATGAATACATGCACTCATGCTTATAGTTGCTATGCTCACACCATATTAATTAGTAGCATTGACAGGTTTGTATATTGAAAGTTAAGAATCGTTATGAAGAATTCTAATTTTCAATTTTTGTGCCTAAAAGTTTCGAGCAGTAGCGTTGCAATTGGTCATCTTAATTGAAAAACCAAACTGACGTTGTTTAAAGGCATGTTAGTTTCTTGAAATATTTTTTTGAAAACCAGGCTTTTATAAAAAATTGCAGTTTTCTCATTTTCGTTTGTTAATAATTGAAAAACAGACACCTTTTATTGCAACATCAACTCATCCTAAATCCATCATCTGAGTTGACGATCAAGGAGTCCTTAAATCAGTTTTAGGTTATTATTTGTGCAATAATATCTTAACGGCCGGTTTTTTCACGGAGTTATATATATAAAACTTGTTCTGCAACTGTTTTTCGGTTTGTTCTCCATCTAGAACTCGTTTTATATCAAATTGAAACGAACTTTAAACCTTGTTATAAATAAAAATTCTGTTGAGCTAAAACGCCACAAAATGTGTTTTAAATTTGTAACGAGTTTTATAGCCTGGTTATGAATTAAACGTCAGTTCTATCAAAACGCTAAAAAATGTATACATATTTGATGCTTTGACTTTTTCACCACGTTATAAAAACATTTCACCAATTTATAACGCGTTACAAATCGACAGAAAAAAAATTGAATGAACAAATTGGAAAAAATTATAACGTGTTATAAAGAAGTTTTATTTTATAGCTGGTTTTAGATATAACGCGTTATAAACAAATTTATAACTCTGCGAACAAACCGGCCGTAAGAATTATATACATGTTGCAATAGTGGGTTTCCAAACTTTTAAAAGAGAAATAAAAGTTTTAAAAAATTTAGCTCTTTAATCTATATGAAATGAGTTTTCGAGTTGATAGTTTACATTTTTTTCAAAAGTAAACATTTTTTTAAAAAACTTAGTTTTATGCATTCATCAATTGTCAAAACTGTGAATAAGCTGTTTACAATTAAAAAACTTGACTTTACAAGATAATACGAGGGGTGCCTTTTATATTTTGGGATTTGGCAACCCTGGTGTTGCAATCTGTCAACTGAAAGCTCTATCGCAAAGTTTGACATTTGTTGGCTTATACGTACTCAGAACGTTTTGACAAACGAGCGCTATTTGTGTTGTTTATAGTAACTTAAAAGATTCATCTCGGTCCAAAAATGGAATTAAATCGTGAACATTTTCGTGCGATTATTTTTTACAACTTTCGACGTGGATTAACACAGCAACAGTGCATGGATGAACTTAATTAAATTTTTTGCGATGAAGCTCCATCAAGGACCAGTGTTTATCGATGGTATGGTGAATTCAATCGTGGTCGTAGTTCACTCCAAGACGAATTTCGTGAAGGTAGTCCGAAATCAGCTGTTGTTCCGAAAACCATTGATGCTGTGCGCGAACTGATATTGTGAGATTGAGGCAACCTTAGGCATAAGTAGGGCCAGCATACATTCAATATTGCATAAACATTTGACTGTCAAAAAAATTTGTTCGCGTTGGATCCCACACAATTTGTCAATCACTCAAAAAAAGGCTCGTGTCGATTGGTCGAAGGAAATGCTCAAAAAATACGATCGCGGTGCTTCGAAACACGTCTATGACATCGTGACAGGTGATGAATCGTGGATTTACGCGTATGAGCCCGAAAGTAAACAGCAGTCGACTGTATGGGTGTTTCAAGATGAGCCAAATCCAACAAAAGTTGTTCGCGCACAAAGCACTTCCAAGCAAATGGTCGCCTGTTTTTTCGGAAAATATGGACATGTCGCAACCGTACCACTAGAACAGTCAACTCTGAGTGGTACACAACCATTTGCTTGCCAGTTGTCTCCCAAGAAATCAGGAAAACCAACCGCCGAAGACGGATCACTCTTCACCACAACAATGCGAGCTCTCACACATCGGCTCAAACAACTGCATTTTTGAGCACCCAAAACATCGATTTGATGGGTCATCCGCCGTATAGTCCTGACTTGGCACCGAATGACTTCTTTTTATTCCCAACCGTGAAGAATAAACTGCGTGGACAACAATTTTCGACGCCCGAAGAAGCGGTTGCGGCATTCAGAATGCATGTTTTGGAGATACCTCAATCAGAGTGGCAAAAGTGCTTCGACAATTGGTTCAAACGCATGCAAAAGTGTATAGATCCTCATGGAGAATATTTTGAAAAACAATAAAGTGATTTTCGATGATTAATATTTGTTTTTGTTCTCTAATCCCGAAATATAAAAGGCACCCCTCGTATCTAAGTCAAACTTCAATGGTTTGATTTTTTTAATCAGCGATTAAAACTTCATAGTCGAAAAATTTCAGAAGTTGTAAAACGATTTTATAAAACAAAGGTTTTTTTATAACATTTACAGTTCGTTTAAGCAATTAACAACTCTTATATACAGAAAAGTATAATCATAATTTTAACTTGTTTCATTTGGTGAATAGATTTCATAACATACGTAACTTACCTATCGTAACGTATCCGTGGAAACCACATGACACTTACATTTTTTTGACAATATACTCAAGAATTCTAAATTCGTTTCATTTCTCTCCAATTTTTAATCAACTTTGTTATGAAATCCAGTTACTTTTTTATGAAACGGATAGTACATATTCTGTAGTTCTGGATCAATTGTGTGTATAAACATTTATAACAATCAACATAATTGATCATGAGATCGAAAAAATTACTTTTAAGGGTTGTAATGGCCATTTTTATTTGTTTTCTTTTATGCAATGTCACAATGTTTTGCATTTTTCATATCTTTCGGTTCTATTAACAATATGATGATCAATAATGATTTAGATGTCCGTTTTTCTATATTTTATTTTTTTAATTCTTAACTAATTTCAATATTGTTTTTATTTATTCGAAATCCCTTATAAAAATATTAGTTTTTATAGTTAGAGCTCCAGGCCAGTCAATTGCATATCCTATGTTTAAAAGGCTTTCTTGAAAAAATTTCAAAATGTGTTTAAACTTAAACCCTATTTATATAAACAGTATAAAAATATTATGGTGATCAGCATTACCAATGAGCATCCAAACATTTAACAACTCTTTCAATTATATCTATGTGATTCGCATGCAATTCCACTTTTCGATCCAAATCAATCCATTTAACATTGGCAGCATCATCGCCAGCACACAATTGCAGTGCACCGACTTTTGTGCCGGTTTCGTCGTGAAAATTATAAGCAACCGTCTCCATCCACGCATTATCTGTATTACGAAAATCATCAACATAACCTCTATAGATTTCATTACCACTGGCGAAAAACTGATCGATCAATTTTTTATTGTCTACAAAAATTTAAAACAATAAAAAATTTTAAATAATAAAAAGCAGCTGAAACAAACCAGAACTATTTAGAGCTTCTTCTATGAATTCACGTTTAAGTGTTGTACTTATTAGCTCTCCAGGATCCACCATTCCACCAGGAATGGCCCACATTTTATTGTCGTGCCTTTGTATAGCAATCATTTGAAGAATATTTCTGTGGTATTGAACAATTTTGTAAATGAAAGCAATTTAAATATCAATAAACTAACTTTCGAGACTCTGAATTCTGAATAAAACAACCCTCAGCATTTCTTTTCCATCTGGTAACCACTGGATCAGCGGCATGATTTGGTCCCCAACGTCCGAGCAGACCACGACCACGCAATCCTGTTCTGCCAATTGGGTTCATAGGTAGACCATTTTTTAATTGATACTCTCCAGTATAAGATTCCCGATTAACAATACCATCGAGTTGGTTCCAAAGCGGTTGAAATGTGCTATTCCCTAACTCTGCATCCGCCCATGGTTGTCCGTTGATATGTTTTGCGGTATAGTCGGGTGGTGCGTAATCGTCATAAGTTGTCGACCAAAATACACAATCATCAGGAACTGGAAAGCGTTGTACGTTGCTTTTAGGATAAATGTTATTTCGACACGTTAAATGCTTGAAAACGCCCGGCTTAACAACAGTAATAAACATTTCTATAAAACTATTTATAAATAAAATACAGATTTTACTACTTGCAATGAATTGTAAACAAAATAACACTTGACAAACAATGGTAGTGACGTTTAGAAATTTTAGGGCGAATTGTTGTAACAGTGCTGCCAAGTTGGTTAAACAAAGTTCTTGTATTAGGCCGTATGCCATTCGGAAATTTATAATCGATGAACGATTTTATAAGAATTTTTTTATACTTGTGAGGTTTTTCAATGGTAGATATTTTGTATGATTTTTTAATACAAAGTCTAAGCAGTGAGTTTTATATGTTAAGAATTTATGAGTAGCAGAAGAAAATAACTTATACAATTTTTCTCTGTTGAAATGTAATTGTAATTTTGCTGTGCCCAAAAAGAGATGATACTCGTTTAGCATTTACATATTTAAGAGGCAATTACTGTAAAAAGCTTTCAAAATTTTACAAAAACTGAAACTTAAAAGCATTTGAACCACAAAAACTTGCAATGTAATTTCAATTTCAATTTCAATTTCAATTTATTTAAATAATTATGTTCACATATAAGACTAGTCTTTTAAGTGCAGTAAGAATATTAATATTAATATTAAAATAAATAACAACAAGTAATAAACAACGGAAATTTGTTATATATTTTAATTTTTGCTCGAAATTGGATTTATTTATTATATTTCTTTTTAATTTCTGGACATTTGTAAGGTTTTCATTTAGTTTTGGGAATACGAAGGCAGATTTTTTTTTTAACAAATTTTCTTGGCGTTTCAACTCAGTATTTTCGAATTCTAGTGGTACAAGCGCTCTAGCAGCTATGATGCCATCTAAAAGCTGGGTGTATCCTCATATATAGAACAGCGGTTTTGCCTTAAGGATAATGAATCTGAAGACAATGCATAAGAGTCTAAATCAAGATATAGTATTCTGAAGCCAACCGCTTTGATTCGCAAATCGTTGAGAAACTATTCGAGAATTTATATTCAGATACATGCATAACACAGCTTCTTCGTAAGGAGAGGTAGAAAATCTTTTGACCACATTTGGGAAATGGAATACAAGTAACATTTTGATAAGAGAACCACCTTCGGTGATTGCTCTTAACCATTCTTGTCATTGAAGTCTAAACTTTGGACAAAACTTTCTGTGATACAGCTTTTGATCTAAGCGTTTTAAAATTAAATAAGCCAAAAGCTTGGATTTCCATTTTCGAATCCCGTGATTAGAATAATCTTAATTCTCAATACGTGGAAACGAGTAATTATCATTTAAAAAAACTTCACAGTTTTTCGACGTATCTCCGCGAAAATCATGTGGACTCAACATTTTTTTAAATTCTGACAAGAAAAGGGACAAGGGACAAGGAAAGGTTAAATAAAAATACGCTTTTGTTTCTCTTGTGTTTTTCCATGTTAAAATAAACTATTTTTGAGGCTGATTTTGTTCAAGGGATTCTAAAGCAGAGGTCCAAAGAGATAAACCTTAGTTTACATATTTTTTTCCAACGTCGTTTGAAATAAAATTTATAGCGCAGAAGGTTGTTTCCAAAGTTTTTGAGACTTAAAGGTTGAAAAGCGTTCTTATTACTAAAAATAAACACATATAAATGTGAAGGCATAATTGAACAATAGGTTGTTGCAACGCGCCTTTAAAGTACGGATTTTGCAGCTAAAATTTCTTCTTTTGATCTCGTCTCTCTAGATTTTCCGGACTTTTTTGTCTTTTTCAGACTCTTCTTCCGCTTTTATTTAACTCTTATACTTTTCACCCTACGTACTGTATAAGATCAAGCAAATAACTTAAAAATTAACATCAACTTGATCCGTCACATCATTTCCTCTCTTAATACAATTCTTAAGATGACATGAACTGTACTTTCGTCATCATCTGCTCGTTGCTTATACATACGATATCATCATGGGAGCAGTACTTGACAGTTAGTGAACGTACATTTTTTACGTTTTTAATTGGCTGACAATGCTTTATTGTATGCTATAGCATTGAGCTTAGGTCTAAATCTGAAAGAACATCGCATTCTCGGCATATTATTTGAATACGTTTTGTACTTTTTTGCTTTCTTTTCAACTCAATTATGTGTATCGTTACTGGGATTGCAGATTTTGTGAATGAATGAATGAATGAAAACTACGTTCGCGCTAAGAGTAAGGAATTAATTTCCGAATTGAGATGCTCAACAAATTTGCCAAGACAGTTGCTGCTCATCAGTCACAATCTTCCGCTCAGTTTGTCTCAAGCTTTGTACATAAGAAGTCAACGATTTTTGCAATGTTGTTAAAGCTGTTTAGTTTTCGGTTATATAGTTTAGTGTTGCACATATTTTTAAGTATTTGCCTGGATTTTGTCATAACACATAACGTAACATCGCGCTATAATGTTCTGCTGGTTATTTTCGATGATCTGAGGCCTGTAATCGGTGGATATGGTGATCAACTTGCGCAGACACCACATCTCGATGCATTCATGAAGGAGAGCCATTATTTTACCAGAGCTTATAGTCAGGTGAGCATTGTGTGATCACAGAAAAGAAGAGAGGGAGAGAAATATGCATAGTTCATTAAACCATATTTTTCTTTAAGCAATCACTGTGTGCGCCTAGTCGCAATTCCATGCTTACGGGTCGTCGTCCAGACACATTACGTCTCTACGATTTCTACAGTTACTGGCGCACATTTGCTGGCAACTTTACCACTCTACCACAATACTTCAAAGAGCATGGCTATTACACTTATGCCGCGGGAAAGGTCTTTCATCCCGGTATTTCTTCAAACAATACTGATGATTTTCCCTACAGTTGGTCGGAGCAGCCCTTTCGTCCTATGACGGAGAAATTTATGAACTCACCCATTTGTCCCGATGGTAATGGCGTGCTTAGAAAGAATCTCATCTGTCCAGTGCATCTGCAAACACAGCCTTTCAAAACTCTGCCTGACATTGAGTCAGTTGCCGAGGCCATACGATTCATAAAATCACGCGAACACTCTCGGAAACCATACTTCCTAGCCTTGGGGCTGCATAAACCTCACATCAATTTTCGCTTTCCGAAACTCTTTTTGGAAAATTTCAAGCTTAAAAGCTTCTTCAACTACACCGAGGGAGCTTATAAGCCATTGGATATGCCGAATGTTGCCTGGAATCCGTATACAGATGTGCGTTCTCGAGATGATTTCAAGTATCAAAACATATCTTTTCCCTATGGACCCATTTCAGAGCTACAGAGTGCTCAGATTCGACAAGCTTACTATGCTTCGGTGGCATATGTGGACGATTTGTTCGGCAAGTTGATGGAGCATATCAATAGTGAAAATACCATTGTTCTTGTGACCAGTGATCATGGCTGGTCTTTGGGCGAGCATGCTGAGTGGGCTAAATATAGCAATTTTGAGGTAGCTTTACGCGTACCGCTTATAATACGTAGTCCGGAATTTCAGTTGGCTGGAGAGGGTAAGAAAATTCATGCCATAAGTGAGTTATTGGATGTGTTTTCAACTTTAGTCGACTTGGCGCATTTGCCACGTTTACCCGCATGCAATGCTAGTCGCCCCACTCGCAAACAATTGACATGTAGTCAGGGCAAGAGTTTATATCCGCTGCTTGTAGGCTTACATCCGGAGGATGATCTGTTGGCATTAAGTCAATATCCACGACCAGGCTTGCTACCCACTAAGCATCCTAATAGCGACAAGCCAAAGTTGCAAAACATCAAAGTAATGGGCTACTCTTTGCGTACCGAAGATTATCGCTATACTCTGTGGGTGCGATATCATGCGCAAAACTTCACTTGCGGTGAGTTTAATTCGTAGAAGTGATGAAGTTTATTTAAGCAAATTTAGTTTTTAAAAGAAAAAATTTTTTTTTAAGACTGGAATGATGTCTACGGTGAGGAAATGTACGACCATCGTCTGGATGCGGGCGAAAATATGAACTTAATTGAGCTGCCCGAATTTAATGACATTCGCATGTGGCTAAGACAGAAACTGATTAAAGCTTTTACAACATAAAGACTTGGAATTCGTCTTAATATAGGATATCTGGATGCTTTTTGGATAAGGCATTATATAAATATTAATTGTTAATTAAACAAAGTGGCGCAACAGTTCACACACGTTCAATTTCGCCAACTCATATATTCAAGTGCGTTCACATAAACGGAGTTAAGTAAAGTTTTCAAGAGTTGGGATGATAATGTTTGCGCCACATTGTATTAAATAAAATACTTTTGGTTAGTTGAAAATTTTAAATAAAAATTGTTTAACCACAGCCATTTACTGTTTTCTGTGTACCTTTTTTGACAGCTACTAATAAATTTTCATATCTATATTTCAGTAACTTAAAAATGTGGCTCATTTTCTTCGAACTCAGCAATGAAGTTCAATTCTTTGATTAGATGAAAGAAATTTTATGTAAAAAATTGCTTTGTGTTTTTCAAAGTGGCTTTTGCTTATAGTGTTTATGACAACTGTTTTTATTTTTACATTGTGCACATTCAGCTAACTCAACTTTTGACAATTGAAAATTCGACGCGAATAACGTCGATTTCAATCGTTAAATGATTTTTTCAAGAACTACCTTTATAAGTTTTCCACTAGATTAAATTAAATCTAGAAAAAAATTAAATTAAGTGAAAAATTTGAAGTGTAGGAAAATATTAAATGGAACTTAAACAACCAATATTAGCGAACAATCTAACTTGATCCGTGAATTGTCGCTTACCACGTTATTCGCATCGACTCTTCAACAGTTGAGCAAAAATTCGCTGAATTGTTCAATTTTGGTACCATTCAGCAAAACTGATCAACCGAAAAAAACCAACGCTTCTTATACTACGTTTATATCGCTCAGCGTTGGATTTTTCAGTACAATTGTACTTTTTCATCACAATTTTATTATAAAAAGTACGTAAGTACCACGCAGGCATTTTTAGTACATTTCATACACTTGATATTCGTCATATCGATTTTCTTTGCTGTTTTTATATTTCACAAAGTTTTCGGTGGCTTTTTTGTGAATTTTCGCATTCATTTTTCAATTTTCAATTACATGGTTGTCTCTTTCTAGCATGTAGGCATTAATGTGAAATAAACTGAATTGCTTGAAAACTAAATTTTTTGGATTGGCTCGGGTAACTGCAACTTGATTTTAATTTAAAAACTGAAAGTAGAGTACAATGTTTATTTAACTATGTTTATTGAATTGTTTGTCCATTTTTTTTTTTATTTTAAATAAATTATTGAATATATCAAAAATGTTCATTATTCATGGAAAAAAAAAATAGTACATTTTGATGCCAAAAAGTACAATTTTTATTTCGATTTGGTACAATTTCGGAAAAGTCTTTTCCCATTCGTGATATTGCTCATTTAACTACATACACAGTTTGGTTTTAAATGTTTCGTAATTGCTACTGATGTTTACACTTCCAGTAGCGGAGTTAACTCTGTCACTATGTAGCGTTTCTTTTTTTCACTGTTTCAAAACAAATGTTAAGTTCATTGAAAATAATTAAAAATATTAAAATATATACTTTTAAACACTTATAGGAGTATTTCTTCATCATCAGTAGGACGTGTTTTCAAAACTGATAAGTTTGTGACACTGACATTACCCCATTTTTTTTAATTTTCATTGTTTGAAGAACAGTGTTGCATGATAAAATGAGATGGTTTAGGTCGTGGTTTCAACTTAACTGCTTTGCGAGATAGTTAAAACTTTGTAAGCGAAATAATGCAGTTATGTTAGTGTTCAGTTTCGGAAATAACTACATTTTTGAAGCTGACTGCGCAGTTTCGTTATAATAAAGATGTAGTATTTGTTTCAACTGCTGAGACATGAAATTGTAAACTTTGGATCTATGTCAATTGACAGCATATATCGCACACTAAATACAAAAAAATCACAATTCAAAAAACATGAATTTTCATGAGAAGCGAAAAATGAAACCCTTGGGTTGCTACTACAGAAGAAAAGCCATTATCATTTAATCACACAAACGTCATTCTTTCAGTTAATGAAGAAAATAATGAAAAAGATATTGAGATATGTTTTTTGAATTGATTTATAATAAAAAGTCGGTATAAAAAAATTTTGAGTTGTGACTGTTTTGTATTTAGTGTGCGATATGTAGGTATATCAAGCTGAAGTGAAGCAAAAAATGTCCATCAAGAAGTATGGAAAATTAATAAAAAAGATAATTATTATTCACTAAAAATAAAAATTTATTGTAAGTTTACCAAGCTTGGCACACGGCCTTGCACTTCATCAGCAAATAGTGCTCACCACAACAATAGAATACGCTGAATACAGCCAGTTTTATTTCGAATGTCAACCGCTTTGCCTTCGTTATTTTCTGCAAAAACAAAAAAATAAATGTTAAAATTTGACTTTCATTTTTACAATCCAAAAAAAAAAAAGTTAAAATTTGACTAAAATTTGCAATATAAATGAGAGTGACGGTTCGCTTTCGTTCACTGTTCAGAAAACGCAAAATATGTTTAAAGAAGTTATCACATCAAGAAGTTCGCCAGCATTTTCAGAAAACTGTTCTATAAACAATTTTCCGCCACATGGCTTGGCTTTTTGACTTCATGAAGTTTGATCTGCCTCTTCTCATTGACTGTGATCAAAGACTCAAAAATAAATCCATTTGAAGTCAACAACAATATGTTAGTTTTCACCATGTTAATATTGGTGTTTCCCCATTAAAAGTGATGAAGAAAGCTAAGCAGCGGTAATAAATTTTCATGAAGCGTAGATCTTAAATTTAATTACTTGCACATCATGTTGTTCCAGCAACTTTGCAAACTTCGCATAGCAACATAGCGATGATTTCAACAACTTCAAAAACAACCTTTCGCCGCAATTCTCTGCAATGGAAACTGCAACAGTAGCGCTTAAAAAAAACAACACACACAAAATTTAAAAACACGTTGTACAACGCCATTTTTTAAAACGTAAGAAAAAAAAAAAACAAACAAACTATCTTCTTCAATGAAAAATATATATTCATTCACAAAAATTTCACAAACTAAACCAGACGTGCAAAAAAATAAAAGTAAACGCACACACACACACATAGCAACAAAAATAGCAATAACTTCAACTATATGAACAACAACAATATCAGCAACAACTATTACAAAGCAGCTACAGTAAATATTCAAGCAACACAGGCGTAAAAAATAAAAGTTTCGCTGCCATAACCGGAAGTATTAAATTCCAAAAAAAAAAAAAAACAATTTCTATATTTTTATTTGTTTTGTATTGTCGTTGTTGTTGTTGCAATTATTTTAAACTGATCTTACTCGCATTTTTGATATGCAACGCGCAAATGCAACGCCTCATCAAGCGCAACGCATGGCTCTGTGATGAGGCTCTGCCATATGACGCGTTGTGATGCGATGCGACGCGACGCAAGACACTGCAAGCAACAACGCACAGTGGTATAATTTCACATAAGATGCGGTCAAAATTCCTATAAGGAGATAACGAAGAGCACTGGAATTTCGTAGAGGTTATTTTTTTTTAAAGATTTAAATATTAATAAAAAAAATTTTGATTAAGAAATCGAAAAATAATTTAAATAACAAAATCATATAAAAGGAATTAATTTTTATCATATATAATGTATTAATATTTTTACGGTATAGTTCATAAAAATATCTTGAAATAGCTTTAAAATGTTCAATAGTGAAACAGCTCAATAAAAATGCTTTTTAAAATTTTGTTATTCATAAAAATGCTGTCTCAGAGTTTTTGTTAAAATAGAAACACTTTCTATTTGAAGTGGCAACAGTTCCAATAATGGATTGCGAATTTAATATAGATTTGTTAATTTGTCACAATTTTATCAATATTTTGACATTCAAACAGTTCAAAAATTTTGTAATTTACATTTTGATATGGAAAAATTGTCACTTATTATTTTTAGTTACAATATTTTGAAATTTTTTCACATGTTTGAAGTATTTTTACAATATTTGTGATTA
Source organism: Tetanocera ferruginea (assembly GCA_958299015.1). Classification (NCBI taxonomy): domain Eukaryota; kingdom Metazoa; phylum Arthropoda; class Insecta; order Diptera; family Sciomyzidae; genus Tetanocera; species Tetanocera ferruginea. Next base: position 130,733,054 of record OY282644.1, read on the forward strand.
GGTGAGAGTAAAAATATTGAAATCATAGTACAACACATGGTGAAATAAATAAAAGGTGTTCTCATCCGAAATATCAGAAAAAAATAGGCTGCCTTATTTTGACAATTTCTTTTCAAACCGGAGTAGGGTTGCAAATTTTTGTACTTACCTGATACTAGTACTTTTTTGTGATGCTACTTGAAGATGGTACTATTATATATGTAACATTAAAATTTAAGATACTTATTTTTGTAATTCGCAAATTTCAGCTTTTATAATTATCTTTCATTAGCTCTAACCAAAAATATTGTTTAAAAATACAACAGTACAATTCCATATCATGATGAAAAATTTACATTAAGAGATACTTATTTGATGATACATATTTTGATGGCTGTTAATTATATTTTTTCATTATAATTTTGAAGGATACTTTCGAGAATTGCTTTTATATGAAGTGTATTTGGTTTTAGAAGAGAACCGCGTGACACTTGGTCAACACAAGCCCGCGTTTAGTGTGTGGCTTAGCATGCTCTGAGCCCGAGTTCGATCTCCAGTCACGGCGAAAAGTTTCTTCAATAAAAATATTTCTGATAGGTCACCACCTCTCTGCAAACAATGGCAAACTTCAGAGAGTAAATAATGCTATGTAAAGCTTCTTGAGAACATGAACTTTAGCCGTTCGGAGCTTTATAAAAGCTATAAGAGCTTTTTTGTCTATATAAAAATGTTTTTATATGAACACACGACATAAAATATAGATTTAAAATAAAAACATTTAACTTGTGCGTCTTCATATATTTCCAATTAGTTTACGTACCAAAAATAAAAAAGTACTTATTTTGAGTACTTAACAGACTCAAAACAGCACCCTCAAAACACATGTATCTGAAACCCTTATAATTGTCAAAATAAGGCAGCGTGTCAAAAAAAATAATGAAAAATGTCATGGGATGAGAACACCTTTAAATAATTTCACCATGAGTACAACATATGAGAGCGGAATGTTTGAATTGTCAAAAAAATATTGAACGAAACAAAGTTCAACAAAACGAGACATCATATAATTTGCATTGATTTTGACAATTCTGACTCTAAGAGAAAAAGGATTGAGAGCCCTGTAGCTACCTTGTTTGTGCTATCATGATTAAAATTATTTATCAACTGTTTATTTATTGAAATTTCAGCCATTTTTTAAAAGTCTCTCAGTTATGAAGCCTTTATATGAGGTTTTTATCGTTAGTGGATATTTATGAATAATGTTTTTGAAGAGTTTTAATTTTTCTTGTAAAGGCTTTATAAGTGGCTTATAACCTTTTTGAATGCAGCCGTTAATATTTTTTCAAAATAAGAGTTTTAACCAAATTATTGAAAAAACCATAATTCTAAAAATATACAATTCCTTTTTTTGCAATAAAATTAAACACGTGAAAATATTATATTGCTAGCAAGAATGATCTTGATTTAACTGTTGTTTGGAAACCAGTTAATGGGCTAAAAATATGACTTTAAGAAAACGAACAATTTTTTTTAAACAATTTTTATAATAATTATTTCGTCAGAGTTTTTTAATTAGGTATTCATTTTTAAAAATGTATAACATTTTGTTTTTTGTTTAATTACACTGTGCAAAGCAGTTTAATTTTGTGTTCGCATTGTTCTTGTTGTTGTTGTTGTTGTTGTTGTTGTTGTTGTTGCATTGAAATTGCATCGCATTTTTATTGTCATCATGCCGGTAAAACGTGCTCACGCCGTTTCGAAATATGGTGCTGTTTCGATACATAAAAAAAAATGCTTGCCTACCATATCTGAGCACCGAAGTTGGCAACTTTTAGTAGTTATATGCATTTTACTCGTAGTTCATTGATGATTTTGACGTGTCAGCCTTAAGTAGCTTACACCACTTTTTCATTGATCTTCAGATGTGATTTTAAATTGCTCCTTAGTTATTCATTTTGCTTCAAGAGCACATTAAATTGTTTTTCTAGAATGCAAAGGAAGAGTTTTTTTTAGAAAAAAAAGCTATACATATCTTATAGTACAATATCTTAAAAATATTACTATAAGATATGTCACATACTATATCTTAAAAATTGTACATAAGACTGGCCGAATATTTTTTTGTTTCTTTGTAAGATGTAATTTGGCTGACTCGTCAGGATTTTGAGATATTTGAAGTGATCTTTTGTCACTCGAAAAAAATAGCTGTTTACTTTTACTGTTTACTATATAGGATTCTACAAACTGTTTTGCCTTTTTCTAACCTTAATAAAAAAAATTTAAATTAGAATAAAATTACGATATATTTATTAATGTAATTTGAAATAAGCAATTGTCAAATAATTTTATCTAAAATGTATAGATTCAAAAAAATAACAAATTTCGAAATAGTTTTTCCAGAAACTAGATTTAAGCAACAATATGTTCATACATGAGAATTTTTTATTGAAATTTAATGCAGTACGATGTCATGTTTTTGTATGAATACTTAAGTATGAATTAAAAATATGCAGTGTATATTCTAGACTCTAGAGTCTAGATTGTAAAGCATTCGAAGCAAATATTTGGATATCTAATATTTTTTTTTTATTTTTATTAGTCAAAAAACAATTATTTGATAAACATTTTTTTTTATATGAGCAACAGGGATAAAAAGGTGATAATAGGTGTCATCCACCCACGCACACTTCCCAAGGGCGAACGCAAAAGGTTTTGGAGGTAATCGTGTAATCGAGTAATCCTATTTTCAGAAAAAAAATACTAGTTTTGAGAATAAGGCTTTTAAAGTTTTAAGCTTCGAAGCGACCGCCTTCAAGGGTCGAGAGTAACAACACTATAACCTTGCGAGCTTAGCTCCGATCGACGTGTAATTTTGAGGAAGCATTTTTAAAATATTCATTTCTTATAAAAATCAAAAAAAAAAACAACAAGATAAATGCAGTTAGTTGAACACGCAAAGAATATTGCAGTAATACTATGATCACAATATAAATCACAACTTCCAGTGCAGAGAGGCAGCAGCTGGCCGACTATGATAAAAAACAGTCGGTTTTTATTATTTTTGAAGAAGATTCGCTTAAAAAAAAAACTAAACCTCAATCAGAAAAATAATCTATAAACTTTGTTTCAAGAAGTTTTGTAAAAGATACTGTTACATGCGTAACAACAATAAGAACTACGTTAGTGAAATGTGTGAATGATTTTATGTTTATTGTTGCATGTAATAAGCTACCCTAAGGTTGCGGTTATAGTGAGCGCCGAGTCAGACAGACAGGCAGGCAGGCAATGTGAACAAGCGAGATAGATAGCTATCTGCATCTCGTTTTTCACACGGATTTCAGCCTGCCTGCCTGCCTGCCTGTTTGACTCGGCGCTCACTATAACTGCAGCCTAATAAAGTATAGAAGCGGTACGTACGACTTTGAAGAGTTAAGCCGCCAAAGAGATGATATGAACTTGAATTTTCAAACGGTTAAGCAGTTTAACAGATACACGTGCCAATTTTTTCAACTAAAAACCTTATAAGTGAACGAACAAAAATAAGGAAAAAACGACAGTATGATGTTTCGTCATAACGGTAGTTTGTAGAAAGATCAAAAGAAAAAATAGCATAAACAACAAAAATAAGAATTGCCGCCCAGCATCAAGTGTCAATTACAAATTCCTTAGCAAGTTAACAGAAAGCAAGTTAACAAGTTAACAAGTTAACAAAAAGAAAAATAAAATCTGCTAAGAACTGCCTTTGCAATAAAGACAACCCACAGTGATTACGAGTACAGCGAACTTAGTCTTCTACTTTGTTGAAAATTTCAGGTGTTATTTACAGATAACACTCCATTAGAAAGAAGCACAGATACCAGGTGAATGGAGCTTAATGCGGAGTTAAACGGCTAACAGATGGCGTAGCAGTGCATTGCATTTCCGTTCTGCTCCAGATGCCGGCTAGACAGAACAAAACACTGAACAACAATCGCTAAACAGCAACAACAACAACAACAACAACAACGACAGCAGCAATGACAACAAAAATAACAATGACAACAACAATAACAGCAAGTGTAGCAATTGAAAGCAAGCCATCTCCATCATCATCATCATTATCACCAGCAGATCCACTCTTTAGTCCAATCTTCTCAGTCGCTGTCTAGGAAAACTCTGAATACGGCTTAGTTCAGCACGCATACGTATCATCGGCACCCCCTCATCAACCATTTTACCCACAGCATTTTCAAGTGAAACCAATTGTACACGTTCCATTTCCGTTTGGAGTATTCTTTTGTTGTTGTTGTTGTTGTTGTTGTTGATGTTAAGTTTTTTAACCAGCTGCTGAGTGGGTAGCTTTTCAAACCATGAATATAAAAAAAACATTGAAGACCAGCTGACTGCCTAGATAAGTGTTTCTCAAACTACGCTCCGTGCAACACACCTAGTGAATCAAAAGCATCTATCTTGATTTCAGTAACTTGTTTTCGATTAATCGAACGTACAAATTTTCAATTTTCAATATTTTTACCTTTGAAGTTAATGATAACAGGAATCATAAGTTGGTTTTTCTAAAAATAATATATATTAAAGTTTGTCTGTAAAGAACTTATATCATTCGAAAGGTTATGTTGCCCAGATGTACAAAATATATATATTAATGATATATCTGATAGAGGGGGTTCCCAACCTTCTAAGAGAGAAATTAAATTTTTGAGAAAAAACCCGCTCTTTGATTAATATGCAATTTGGTTGGGGGAGAGTTGACTTGGTCGAATTTGAATTTTTTTTAAAAGCAACAATTTCTTAAAAAAATGTAGTTTTATCCATTCGTCAATTGCAAAATTTGTAAAAAAATGTGTTTTGAATTCAAAAATTTGACTTTCCATGTGAATATCTTGGTCGGATTTTAACGGTTTTTCAATTTTTCTAAAAGTTTGTTAAATTTTCTTTTAAATGTGATAAAAGTTACTGCAAAGTTTTAACCAAAAGTATTTTTAATGAATTTTCTTATTATTGTCGTAAGTTATTTAGCGTGTGTTTCAACCAAATGCCAAGAGAGAGAGAAAAAAAAACTGTCTCAAATTGAATGTTCTAAATTCTGAAGTAAATATCTCCGCCATCTGTGAATAGATTTTATTTATTTCTTTCTTGTATTTAAGTCTTATCAGTTAACTTAAAAAAACTTTTAATACTAAAAATAATACTGTTTTATGTATACGTTTTTTGTTTGTTTATATTTAATTTATTCCTTTTAAAAAAAGACCACAATATTTGATTTATTCTTAAAATATGGGGTAAAAATGATTTTTGCTGTAAAAAAACAAAAACTCAAAATTGCATTTTGGATTTTCTTGACACTTTTTTATTTTATAATTTATTTTGTCTTCACACTAAGTTTATAAACTGTCCGTGCCATCAAAAAATCAAGGCTACCCCCTATGATTTCTTTGACAAAATTAATTTTTTTTAAAATGTTGTTTTTCTGTTTTTGAACAAAATAATAATATAAAAAAAATAAATTTTTTGAAGAAAATAGCTTTATATCTTTAATCAATTAAGAGTTATAGCCTCGAACTTATTATAATCATTTCGCATATAATTATAAATAGGCAATCAATTAATTGGTCGAATTTCGACCCCAGGCGATACTGGTAATATTAAATACACAATACAAAAATGTTTTTTAATTAATATTTTTTCCATGACGGACTTGGAAGTCGTGCGTCTTAATTAGTCTAAAAATATACTTTATATCGAAAAATCAACAGTTTTTCAAATCAGTGCGGTTGAAAATGGTTTAATGAACCTCTTCCGGCAAAAAAATTTTGGGAGCTTGCATATTTATTATTTTTAATATGCCTCTCAATTTTAACAATTTAACAACAAGTCATTTGGAGTCTTTTTACCTGCTTAAAAATGCCTTTGATCTGCAAAAAAATACGGGTACAGGTTGGTGGCTTGGTTTCTCTCGGGAGCGGGAGCTGTGACTGATAGAAAGTTTTCGTACGCTGCGAAATTTAATAAAATATTCAGTAAAATTGAGAAAGTACATATAGATAATATTCTTCTAATATATAGAAACTCGTGCGACAGTGTTTGTGGTCGAACTCTTTTTTTGTTGGTAGATATTTAATTTAAAACTCCATTTTAATGTTTTTTTTTTCCATATTTGGTAGATATGAGAAAAGGTCGTAAACAATTTTGCGCCCGATTTTTCAAAAACACATATTTTCCTTTAAGCTTTCGACCTGTAAGTCACACATCAATGAAACGGTACGAACTTACTAGTCATGCCCTTCAACTGGCAAATTTAAGCTATCTCTGGAAAGGAGATTCAATCCTTTGAATAGGTCAAGTCTTTCAATTACAAAATTGACACGGTCATTGAAAAACTGGGCGTGGCTCTAATCATACCATTAAATTTTTCAATGCAAAATAGCTATGGAAGTTAATGTCACAGAACATAACTCAGAATGGAGTTGCTAATGCTAATGGATGCTAATGGAGTGGTGTCCTGCTCTGGGCAATCAATGGAAAATAAAAGACAATTTTTTATATTGAATTGGTTTGGAATTTGTGGTCAAAGAATATTGAAACGTAGAGTGGAGTTAATATTCTTTAATGGCTACCTACTGGCTATAATATATGAATACTATATATATATTTCTCCTTTATATATATTTCTCCTTTATATATCCTTCAATTCCAATGAATATATTTATTATTTACACAAATTAAAATTATTTTAATATTCATATCATATGTTCGATCATTTCTAATTAAACATAAAAACTAATTCAAATTTTAAATTATATTTCAACAATTATTTTTCCTGTGGCAGAAATTCGCTGGGTACCAGATAGTTTCTTTAAAAGTTCTTTATTTTTAAGGACTATATTTTTTTTAAGATTCGTTTTTTAGCTATAACCACACAATTAAAAAAATGTACAATTTCTGATTTCGGTAAAATATTCCAAAAATATTTAAATTATTGAAACAAAATATAGAAATTGTTTAAAAATAGGCTAATGAACAAATTATGACAAAAATAAAATAGTGGTCGATTTTGGAAAAAATTTAAAAAGAAAGGAGGAAGAAGTAAAAAAAGTCGTAGCTCTACCATAATTATGGTAAAGTGATAGCTCTAATAAAGTTCCTGTGAAAATTTCCTCGCAATAATTTTTTAATTTGGGAATAACACGTCAGCTACCAGATGAAAGCACTACGTTTCTCAAATACCGAAATAAAGGAGGTTAACTTTATTTATTTAAGAGGTCAAGTAAAAAACACATGGAGTTACAAATACATATGCATATTCTCCTCGCACAAAAGTAAAAAAGAAATTCCCCAAAAAGTCTGTTTTTTAACATTTTTTGTAGAAATTTTGTTGGTATATTTCTCGTTTTACCAATGATGGGTAAAACTAGTTGGAATACAAAACAGATGCGCTTTTTTGACAGTTTAGTCTTGCACATGATGTAAAGTTATTCATTTCAGATGACGAAAAGCTGTTAACGATGCTAATACATAGATGCAAAAGCGATATTTTTGGTTCACTGGAAATAGTTTCCCGGCAACAAAAAGATTAAGAAGCAAGGATAAAATTGTTGTCGGCATGTAATGCTTATATTATACGCGATATTCTTGGAGTCGTTGGTGTCACTTTGAAGATATTTGGAGCCGTTCAGTGAAACTGCTTTCAGAAACATGTTAACCCTAGATTTAACTGAAGATGGATTTAGTTGATATCGGAGACAGCATTTTAGAGTAGAGAATTAAATTTTTCGGTGAAATGTAGTTCAGCGATAGTCAGAAAGTCTTCGGTTATGGGCAAAGATTTATATTTCCCAGTAATCATCAATATAGCGCTTATTTCGTGCAAGACTGTTATAACTCAAAATTGGAATTTGCAAAAATAACCCATTTTATACAGTTCATATCATGATTAATTGAAGAATAATTATGCTACAAGAATTAATAATGGGATGGTTTATTATATAATTTAAGACATTAATTTTGGATATTATAACTTAATTACAATATCGTTATTTTGATAACGACTATTCTCGGAATTGACATGGTGTTGATACCTGGTACTCTAAATGTCAACGGTTATAGCAAGTTATAGTTTTGTTCTATAAACTAAGTTGTTTTGCATGAAACGCCTAACCAGCGACTTCAACAACAACTGTAATAAACTACCAACAGCTGCTGCTAATAGTTAAGCTTGAAATGTGAAACGTAAAATTAATGAAACTCTTTGGCAAAAACAAATGTGAGCACAACAACTTCCTACGTATCTTTCGCTAGCGCGTTACGCCCACACCACACGCACACACATGCACGCATATGCTCACTCATACAAGTGTTGTGTGTTTGAATAATTGATTTGATTTGACTGATCTTCAAATATTAAATTTAAGACATTTAACAGCTTAGCACGTTGAGAAGTCTTGATTGTATCATAAATGTTCTAAGCAGAGCATAAAATAATTTGTGAAATTTAGGGTTTTGCAGTTTTGGAAGTACTAATCGGGTTTAAAGTCTTGATAATAGCTCATGATATAGGTCACAAAGCTGATCAATATCTCCGAGGATGTGTTACTCATAAACCAGTTATATCGACCTTTGCGAACCAAGTGTTGTAAGCCTTGAGAAGAATTCGGCAAGCTGATCAGAACAGCACGACCCGACAACAGCCTTTTAACCATTCCACGTTGATTCTCCTTGCAGGTGTCCCAGTTGAAAACCCTCAAGTAGGTGACAATCAAGTCACAACAGAAACATTAATGGACGATTAAGCGTAGTGCTGATGACTATACCGGTATCACAGGAGGGAAAGCCATCCAGACAGCGTGCAGGTTTAGTGGGTTTAAATCTAGCACTACATAGGCTTGCCGTATGAAAAATAATAAAAAAAACAAGTAAAGAAAGTCTAAAGTCGGTCTAGGCAGACTATGAAATACCCTAAACCCACTTTTCAAAAACAAAAAAAATTTTATTGTAAATGGGCTTGTCCGTCCTATATTTTATATGCATTTAAATGTTGATGAAAAATTACACATACCAAGTTTTATTCCTGTAGCTCACAGTTAATGCCTTTATTGTGCTTTCGCTATGGGAGGTGGGCGAGTTCATGAACGGATTACTCCCAATTTTTGAACACACCTTAGTTTTGGTATGAAATACATACATACCAAATTTAATTTCTCTATGACAAACATAACCTTATTTATTGAGTTTAAAACTTTTTGGGTTGTACAGGAAGTAAGCGTGTCCGTAGGCGGATGACGTCCATTTTTCAAAACCATCTTTGTCTTGTCATAAAAAACATATGTGCCAAATTTGAGCACTTTAAGTTAAACACAGGCTTATTTATTGCGTGTTCAATTTTTGAGTTGTATGGGAGGTGTGCGTGTCCGTGAGCGGATGACGTCCATTTATCGAAGACATCTTTGTGTTGGTATAAAACACATACATATCAAATTTTATTGTTGTAGGTTAACTACGAGCTGAGTTATGCAGTTTTCAATTTTCGCGTTGTATGGGAGGTGGGCGTGTCCGTGAGCGGATGACGTGCATTTATCGAAGATATCTTTGTGTTTGTATAAAACACATACATACATATCAAATTTTAGTTTTGTAGGCTAATTACGAGCTGAGTTATGCAGTTTTCAATTTTCGCGTTGTATGGGAGGTAGGCGTGTTCGTTGGCGGATTCCAAAAATATTCAATAGTGCAGATCCTTGAGTGCATGTGACCATGTGTACCAAGTTTCATCCAATTATCTCTACTCTTCCTTCTTATCCTGTGTATACGGACAACACACAGACGGACAGACGGACGGACATAAATAGCTCGACTCACGAGGTGACGCTGATCAAGAATATATATACTTTTCTATACCGGACTCGCTTCGTTTTATGCGTTACAAACGTTTGCACAAAGTTAATATACCCTGACCTTTCAGGTTTAGGATATAAAAATAGGTCAAAAATCTAAGTTTGAGCTGTCATTCAGTTAAAGTGGTCATAAACTGCTTAAATTAACTCGTTTATTGAACTAAGACAGGACAGTGTGGCAAAGTTCTTAATAATAAAAAAAAGGTTAGAGGCAGGCAAGTGAAATTATATTCAGTGTTGTCGTTTGGCATCAAATATAAATCATGTATTGTGAAAAAACAAATTAGAGGGAGAGTTACACTGGTGGACTCGATTTCCTTGTAACTTGATTTTTTGTATGAATTATTTTAAGAACACAATATTAGGTGATATTGATGCAACTTTACACATTTAATTGGGTTGTGCATGATGAACTCATTGCCTGAAAAAGGTGTTGATGTCCACCTAAAGAAGCTGAAACACGTAAGCAAGTTCGATATTTAGGTTCCTCATGAACTCGAACAAGTTCATTTGACGGTTTAAAAACCTTGTTTTCAGTTGACTGGATTTATATAATAAGGAAATTATTGTCATTAAATCCTGGCACCTCAGACATAAAGATACAAAAGCTAATTAAAGCTTAAATAGATTCAAAGTAATTAAAACTAGATAGGTGGTGGGTGCTTTGTTTTATAAAATTCAAAAAGCTGAAATATAAGATGGGTGAAGCCTTGGAATGTTTGCAGAATTTCACCATATTTTGATTGCTGATCGAGTCAATTAAAAAATTTGTACTGGTGAGAGTAACCTTTACTGCCGCCAAAAAAAACCACCGTCCGTGTTCATTCTACATCGATTAAAGAAGCTGTACCATAGAAGACCCTAAGCTTGACCTGCTTGCATATGAGTTGAATAAACGAATTGTAGCAAAGATTTCAACAGTCACAAAATAACAAAAAAAAAAAAACACGCTGATAACCACTTCCCTCGTTTGGTACTTGTTAGTCAAACACTTAAGTAATAACAACATCCGTTCGTCGTTCACTAACAGTTTAGTGGTAAGCGTCATTTCAAAACTGTTCGCCTCGATGTTGTTGATAATGATGATGATCATAATGAAAACTAGTGGAAGTTATATTATGTACGATATGGAAATATTAAATAAGTTAATATTTCAATGTTGACTCAATTTCCGGTTTAGAAAAAACAAAAAAAAAAAAAAAACAAAATTTGTGGCAACAAATGAGGCAACTAATATGCTTGATTCTACAAAAGCATATAGGGCAATAAACGATTATCCAATGTATAGAGGAGCGTTAGTTTTGAGTTTTTTTTGTTCGTGTCGCTATTTTGCTTTATTTAATGCCATGCCTTAAAAACATTCAAATAAGTTTGCCCAAAAGAGTCGCAAAAGATCGTTTCGAACTTTTAAACAGAAACGCGCTTTGTTGCTGAGTCTTGTTGGCACGTGGCTTGTCAAATCACTGCGGGATATACTTGAACGTCAGTTAAGACAGTCCGACAGACAACCAGGTAGTTAGGCAGACTTATGAACATTCAGCCATATAAACCACTTAAAATATGCAAAGGCCGTTCGTGCTGTTACATATGGTCCAGAAGAACAAAACTTTAGTGACTACCTTAAGTAGAAGACACGCTTATCCTTGAGCTGAGCAAGAAAAGCAGCACAACGTAAAAACGTACCATTGTCATATTTTATGTCGAATGAAAGAACAATACATCAAAATCATCTAAGCATTTAGAAGAGTGCTTCACAAAAGCAGAACAAAACCATAAACCAGAGCATGTGTTTCTCATAAAAGAATGGCTGAATTCGTCAGAGGATCGATTGTAGTGCTTGTGCAACATATGGAGCATCTACATCATCATCATCGTCAACATCATTATCATTGAAGTTGAAAACGAAACGAAATGGAAACACAAAAAAAACAACCAAGTTTATGTTGCGTAGAATGAGTTAAATCGACGCAACTCGACCTCCACACACCTTCTTTACTTTTTGAAAGAAAACAAATGCTGAAACTTAACGTAAGGGGGGTAAATACATGTAAAACCAGGTTTTCGTTTCGTTTTCGACAACAATTTTCTTGAAAAAGTTAATTGAATGACAGAACCTGTCCGGGCCTTTCGCGATCAAAATTTGGTCATTGATTAACCCGCCAATGGTACCTATTGGTTTGTGAGACCGGGGATGCTAAAAAATTCGAATAACTTTATTCTCCGTTATGAAACAATCAGGAAGAACACGATAGGATTGTTATTAAAAGAGCTTAAATTCATAAAATATCTTTGTTTCACTGTCGAATATTATAAATTAAAAAAAAAAACACGTTTCGTAAAATCTTTAGTTGAAAACTCGAATGAGTGAAATCGTGATCACCATTGTTCAAAGTCAAATTGGCGTCACCATTGGCGGGTGAAGTTTACAAAAATATAATATAAAATAGTATAAATGAACGTCCTACGATGGCTGGGAACCATTTACAAAAACGTGCTTTTATAAAACCCACAGACTCGTCACTGATAAGTAGGGGTCTCAATTTTCGAGTATTTCGAGTACCCGGGTAGTTTGAATTACCCGGAGTATACCCGGGTACCTGCGTAGTTTCGGGTATTAACGGATAATTCGAACTACCCGGTTAATTCGAGCTACCCGGATATTTCGATCTACCTATGTAGTTTCGAGCTTTTTGATTATTTCGAGCTTTAATATTTTTATTTATTTTTATTTAAATTTATTTAAAATTATTTATGTTTGAGAAAGAAAAATAGAGTTTTACTGGTTTTATAGCCATTTTGTAAGAATCAGTTGTATTTTGTTACTTTCATTTTTAACTACCCTGCCCGAAAGTTAGAAACTACCCGGGTAATATTTATTAAATTACCCGGGTAATGTCCGATTACCCGGACTTTCGAGCTACCCGGGTTTTTTTTCGAATATCGAGCGCCAGTTTGCCCGAAAAATATCGAGAGCTCTTCTGATAAGTATCAAATTGTATGCATACTTTCAGGCTAAAAACTTCCGGATGTACATATATGTTAAAATTTTTGAAAAGCACTGCACTAGCATAATTAAAGTTTGAGCGATACATGGTGAGGAAGTGAGGATTATTAAATATTAAGATAATACGTGGATTTTATTGACATGAGTTGAAAATAAAAACTCAAAACACTAAAAATTAAACTCCAAATATTGAAAAATTGCAAATAACAAGAATGTGATGAAATTCTACCTTAGGTTTCAATAAAACATATCATGTTGTTTTTTACTGAAAATTCATATTTGAAAGAAAACTAAAAAAAATGGTATAAGTATATCTTTAGTTTCATATTTTGAGTATTGAAAGTACGGAAGATAATTTATTTTTTTGCCGGATATGGAATTTCTTAAATCTGACTGTAGATTTGTAATCAGTGATCATCGAACTCTTAAAACAACGAGCAGTAAATCTCAAAATTGCTCAAAACCTTCTTTAAACTGGGATCTTTATGTTCAAAATATGAAAATTTAGATATTTAGGAAATTGGTTTTCGAAATCTATGCATTAAAAAGAATTAATACTACTTGAGACCTGTTTTATATGCAATTTTTTTGCAAATTATGATCAAATGTTTATTGTAAATTTTTTTTTTTTGCGACAATGTCTATCACATTGCATGTAACATCTTGAATTTTGATTTCGTAAGTGAACTATGTACCATATTTCTTTTGTCTGAATCGTTCAAAGCCTTTCGTTCATAAAAGCCGTTCGTAAGGCTACTAAAAATTAAGGATATCATTCTCATTTTATTTTTATATTTTTGACATAAATAAAAACATTTTTATTTTAAAATATAATAACGCAAAAATTTTAAAATAGGTCTGTTCCCGTACTCTAAAGTTTAAGTCCAATTTACCAGTTTTAGTCCAAGAAGCGTTCCCGTACTCGAAAAAATGGTAAAAGAGAGTGGAATCGAGAGAGTAAAGCATTTCCCCTCCTTGTCAAAAGTTGCAAGTTTTATAGCCTAGACACATTGACTGCGGCTGCAACACAACAACACGAGGTGAAAACGAAAATGTTGGCATGTTGTCTACGACTTGATTAATTTGGATGCAGCGCGATTAGCCGGATTTTCATATATTTTTATTAGTAAACATCGAATTATCATTTAAAAACAAACATTTAACACAAACACAATGAGAATGAACAATAAAAAACACAAAAGAAGCACGAAATTAAACGAAACATTAACAAATGCCGATGTTCTTATTCTTGTCGCACGTCAAAATAGAAAAAGCTCTAAATCGACGACAGCAACATTGCTGCCATGACGCATTGTCGTTGCAACATTTTCACCACATTCACCTCCATAAGAAAAGCATGTAAAAAAAATTTGACGTTTGCCGCAATGCTGCAGCCGCAGTCAATGTGTCTAGGCTATTAGTCCGAGAAATTTCTTCGGGTAAAAATGGTAAAAGTGTCAAATAGCTTAAAATCAGCTGTTTACAAGTTAGCAAAGAAATTGCGATACATCAAAACTTTAATCAATGGAAACCAGAAACATGGAAAAATGTGTAAAAACAAATATAAATGCTAATCATCAGAATTAATTTCAATATTATTAAAAATCTCAAGCATTTCGTTTGCACTGCCAACGTTTGACAGTTTTTACAATTTTAGTCCGAAAAGCGTTCCCGTCAGGGTTGCCACAGCCTAAAGTTTCTTTTACCAAAATTCCCAAAAAATATTTCACATTTAAGAAAAAAATTTCACATCCACAAAAAAAAATATCACATATGTGTGTTCAATCAAAAAAACGAAATATTTTTACTTATTTGACATATGTTTCATCCAATAAAATTGAATAACAAAAGCTGTGTTTGATGACTCCTCTAGACTTAGATTTCTTACTACAGATCAGTAAAAACTGTTTATTGAGGACATTTTTCTCTTTTTACCTCCTCTTACTTGATATTGCTCTTTGTTTTTTGAAGATGCTCTAAGTTACGCTCTCAGCTCTTTTGTACGCTTATATTTTTTTGTGGTGTAAGTAAGAGTAACATTTAAATAAATCAAGTATTTTGGTTTTTGTTGGAATTCGAAAAATTGAAAGAGCATTAAGTAGGTTCTTTGCTTACCTAATTCAACAGTTTAATGAAAATTAGTAATTTTTCTGGCTTATTTCTTAATTTGTTTGCTTTTGGCACTGAAAATTTGTCATCGAACACAACTTATATTGTTGTATACCAGTATTCATGTATTCAAGTTTCAAATATTTTATAACATGTAGCAGATATCATGGTTAACCGAGAAATTTCCAATGATTTTTCTTAACAGTGTTTGGAACTTAAAATTCAACTTCTGAAAAGCGCTTTATTTTTGTTGCGATGATATTGAAGAAAACGAGTAATATTGAGTTTGAGTTTTACGGTCTTTGGTACTACCCCATTTTTATATTTGAAATACCTGTTTTCAGTGTCACTGTCTGAAGAATCTGAATCTTGTTTTTGTGCATGACACGTAACCGCGACTCTAATCCTTTCACCCTAAAATGTAATTAAATTATTAAGTATTACGATGGTACAAATTTAAAAATGTTCTTTTCAATATGATGAAGGCTAATACTTTCAATTTTAAAATTAAATTTTTTTAAAATTTTTTTAAATTAATTTTAATGTTTTTAAAATTAATTGGAGTTCGATAGTGGCCGAAATTCGACCTTTTCACTTTCAATTTCTCGATACAAAATTAATGTGAAAAACAAATTTTCTTCATAAAAAAATGGCAACAAATTTTTTCAAAAAATAGTCGGTGCACTCGTTCTCCGCAGTTTGATTCATTTAAAAGAAATTAATCAAAATCGGCTAGAAACACGTGAGAAAATGGTTTTTTACTATTTTCCCTACGCCTATTTATATTTAGATAAAAAATAGAGACGATTATTTAAGGGCGTTAAGGTTTTTAAACATTTTTTATATAAATGTTCAACATCTCTAGAATATTGTGTCCAAATTTGAAGTCAATCCGAGTAAAACTAACGGAGGTACAAATTTTTAAGTTAGTGTACGTCGAACGTACAAACGTACGTGTACAAAACTTTAAAGCAGTTTTCCCACAAGTTGTGTTTTCAAAGTCCGTGTTCACTGCCAGTCTTTTAGAAACTACTTGACCGATTCATTTCAAACTTGGTACACATTTTCTACATATAAAATACTTTCCCCCAATGTTGACTTAATTTTAATGGTTTTTGATTTCAGATAATTTCCGACCGAGACATAGTGAACACCACAAATTGCTATTTTTCCAAGACGCTCTGGGAAAAGCTCTGTGACCATCTTGTTTTTCAATATTTCCGGAAGAAAAAGATTATTGTTAAAAGTACACTCAATAACGTACAAAAGATTTCAATATATTTGCTCAATCCATACTCTTACAAAAATTCACAATAAAAGTGTTTTTTACGCTGAAACCCTTACTTCGCCCTTAAGCTTTTGGGAAATTTTCATAAAAATGTTTTTCGTTTTCACTAGAAATTTTACCAAAATGAAACTTAATTTCACATTTTCACATCGAAAAATAAATTTACCAGTTTTGGTAGATTTTTCACATTCTGGCAACGCTGGTTCCCGTACTTTTTTGTGTTTTTCTCTATTTTCGAGAGATTTTTTCTTTAGTCCAAAAAGTACGGGAACAGACCTACTATGAAGTTGACAATTTGATTGTTTTTCGAAATATATAAATTCATGAAAATTCATGATATAATTACTCAAAGGTAGTATTGACGTTTCTGTTGGAAACGGACTCCTGTCAAAAAATATAGCAAGAAAGAGAGCGCTCACAATCCGTCATTGCACACAATTAATTTTCACTGGTCACATTCAGCGTACTCAATTGTTGGCAACTGTTAAGTCAAAACTTGATGCACATTAATATGAAGTTGCGCATTAAAATGTTTTTAAAAATAGAAAATTTTTTATTTGTGGGTAAAATTTCCATTGGTTGTTGATACAAAGCTTGACATTTCATCAACTTGACAACTTTTCTCAAACTACAATACCGATAACAGCGCTCCCCGTTGTGTTGCTGTCACAACAGTTGACACAGCTGAATGTGGCTAACGCATATAACAACGAACAGCTGTTTTTGACAAGAGTTCGTTTGCTAGTAGCTGAGAGAATCAACACTAGTCAATACCATGATAGAATTATAAGGTAGGCTCATATTAATATGGCTGCTCAAATGTCTAGTTTTACACTAACAACGCTGTGAGGTGCTATAAACGTCAAACGAAAAGGCAACAACAACAACATTTTGACATCTAGCTCACTTCCTCTCCAATATGCGCCTACCTTGTTATTCTATCATGGTCAATACTACCTGGCAAAATTATTATATCATGATATAAATTATAATTGTTTATTAAAAAAATAGTTTCAATATACTTCTCTGAATGTTATACTCATATATCACACGATTATAAAAAAATAATTTAAGACAAGCCTTTTTTAAAAAATAAATTCAAAATCAAATATTTAAAATTATCAACACAAATGTTTTTTTAAATATGATGGAAGAAGCTTAAACTCAATTATATAAAATTAAAAAAAATACATTTTTTCGATAAAACTTGTTCAAATGATTATCCTTAACCTTATTTTTTTTACATAATTGACCTAATTCTTGTCTAAATCTTTTTTAGAAATCTTTTCCAAATCCTTGTCCAAATCCTTAGGCCAAAGCCTTGGTCCATTCTTTATCTTAACACCATGTAGCGATAATGCACTTACGTTACATTTCTGGAGAGCTATTAAAAAAGTTGCCTCCGCATCCTCGTGAATTTTTTTGGTTTTTTGTCGTGAAGCCATGTATCAATCTTTATTTTTGTTGCAATAAATTAACCGTAGCACATATGATGTTTGAAACTCAGAACCACTTTGGTTATGAGAGCCTCATATACACATTGAGTAAAAATTCCATGCTACGCCATTTACATTTTTGATATCAGAGCATTTATTAGGATAATGAATTGATATTTTCGTTCGTCCCATAACTCGTCTCTTACCTCCTATACTGATAGGTAAATAATTAAATGAAACTCCGGGTTATATTCGTTTTAAACTTTTTGAATAACGTGTCTAAAGACGCAACATTGTCATCGAAGAAAAATCAAATTTCTTCATCAAATCGAAGAAAATCAGAACCTATTGGATTTCTAACGATATGATGTAAGCCCGAAAGATGCAATTTACAAGATTGGGACAAGGGTAGAGAATGCTACCTTACCTTAATAGGTAAAAAATTATGTTATAGTTAAAGGTAATGCTCGTATCTGTCAATTTTTTAAAGGCAATGTCTCTTATTTAATGTCTAAAGCAGAGGTGCACATAAGAGCTTCGGGGAGCCGTCGGCTTTCACAGACAAGTCGGGTGTGCGAAGCTGCCGAACTTCTTCGACGATAGCATTGAATCAGTTTGCGTTTGATCTTCACGGAGTAAGCGTCTTATGCGCAAATTGTTATGTTGAATTTTTGTCTTGTACACACATACTTAGACAAAAATGTTGCGTTTGTGTTGGAAGCTCTGCCAACGCTGTGCATCACTGGTCTAAAGCATTGACGGGCAGCTTTGCACACTTGTGATTGTATAAGTGCATGAAAATATGTATTCATCTCACGTACAGAACGATCAAAGCTTCAGTATCCAAGCAAACGTCAAGCAGACAAGACCTGCGCTTGAGTGTTCCTTGAATGCATGAAAAAAAATCGCGAGATATTATACTGAATAAATTTTATGTTAAGCAAAATTTTTTATTTATAGAAAATAGCGGCATGGCTAGGGTTGCCAACTCAGGAAAGTACAAAATCGGGACGGAGCCATAAAAAATGCGGGACTTGGCTCAAAAATGCGGGACAAAACTAGATGCACTCTTTATTTTATTAAATATTTCCTTTTATTCTTTGAGGAATAAAGGGTATCAAAGATCTGCCGTGCAAAACAAAAAACAATTAACTGCATTTTCATGTTTTGAGATAATAGTGGTATTCATGCAATGCCGAATAATTTCCGATGCCGTTTATCAGAAAATATTCACTGTTTTTGCATGAAGTACCTTTTTTGTATTTTTTTGTTAGTGCCGTATATCAATCAGCTGTTCTTTAAGTTATATTGCAAAAGTGGCCACGTTGGTTCAATAAATGAGCTGAAAACTAAATAATTAAACAAATACATAAATGGTTTCATAATTAAGATGAATACAAAGAAATTCAAGATAAATTCTTTTATTATTCGACAGCTGACAACATGCAATTTGTTATTTAAAAGGATTCTCAAGTTGAAAGTTGAGTAAGATGTTTTAAGTTCGTAATAAATATTGTAAAAAATTTGAAAGGTGGCAACAACTCTTTGCCGAAAGTTTTCGGCGCTATTTTCGCATCAAAATCGTGAGGAAAACTGGGAACTTTGCCGTATATCAAATTCCATACAAATTTTGACAGTTGATATACGGCGTTTTCGCTTTTTCCGTTTTACGGCATATTCGGCACGCTTTCGGCATTGCATGAATACCACTAATAAGACTTTTGTGTTAAAACTTTTACTTGGTTTTTGCTTTGCATCATTTTGTTCTCTCATCTTATTATACCCTAAACCTGAAAGGTCAGGGTATATTAACTTTGTGCAAACGTTTGTAACGCATAGAACGAAGCGAGTCCGGTATAGAAAAGTATATATATTCTTGATCAGCGTCACCACGTGAGTCGAGCTATCTATGTCCGTCCGTCCGTCCGTCCGTCCGTCCGTCCGTCCGTCCGTCCGTCCGTCCGTCTGTGTGTTGTCCGTATACACAGGATAAGAAGAAGGAGTTGAGATAATTGGATGAAACTTGGTACACATGGTCACATGTACCCAAGGATCTGCACTATTGAATATTTTTGGAATCCGCCCACGGACACGCCTACCTTCCATACAACGCGAAAATTTAAAACTGCATAACTCAGCTCATAATAAGTCTACAACAATAAAATTTGGTATGTGTGTGTTTTATATCAACACAAAGATGTCTCTGAAAAATGGACGTCATCCGCTCACGGACACGCCCACCTCCCATACAATCCAAAAATTGAAAACGTAATAAATAAGCCTCTGTTTAACCTACAGAGCTGAAATTTGACACGTATGTTTTCTATAACAAAACAAACATGTTTTTGAAAAATGGACATCGTCCGCCCACGGACACGCCTACTTCCCATACAACGCGAAAATTGAAAACTGCATAGCTCAGCTCATAATTAGCCTACAACAATAAAATTTGATATGTATGTGTTTCATACCAACACAAATATGTCTTCGGAAAATGGACGTCATCCGATCACGGACACGCCTACCTCCCATACAACCCAAAAATTGAAAACGCAATAAATAAGCATGTGTTTAACCTACAGAGCTAAAATTTGGCATGTATGTTTTTTATGACAAGACAAAGATGGGTTGGAAAAATGGACTTCATCCGCCCACGGACACGCCCATTTACAATAAATTTTTTTTTTTTTTTTTTTTGAAAAGTGGGTTTAGGGTATTTCATAGTCGGCCTAGACCGACTTTAGACTTTCTTTACTTGTTTTACTTTGAATATGTATGGGTAAAAATGTGTAATGCCATTTAACCGTTTTTTGCATTGCATTTATAAAATTTTGCAGTTAAGTGTCAAGTGTAAAAAGCAGCTAAGTGAAAATTTAATACGTTTAAGTAACGTACACAAACACTTTATTTAAAAGGGACAAAAGTATTATTATAAAACAAAACATGGAGAATTCAAAAAACGTACAAAAAAAAAACTCGCGTGTAGCAACGTACACGTGGCAGAAGTGAAACTTCTTTAACAGTAAGAAATAAGAGAGATTTTAGTGTGAACTAGAGAGAGAAAGTATCTGAAAAGAAATTCAATCAATACGAAATGGAATAATAATCTGTTGATTCAATATTTGCATCCAGGGGCCGTATCGGCTATGGTTTTTATCGAAAGTGTCACATATTAACTTTTATCTCTTTGTTTTTTTTTTTTCCGACAAAAATAAAATTTATTTTGAGCCTTATAGTTTTTTGGGCAAAAATAACGTTACTTTTGACTTTTATTTTATCGGTCGAAAATAACAGTTATTTTCTGTCATTTATTTTTTCGTCAAAAATATCAGGTAGTTTATATTTGTTCAAGTCATTTTACCGACTAAAAAAATTTTGATACCATTATTTTCATCTCATCGGTGAGACATTTTACACATGGTGTCAACAGTTCAATCTGTCAAGCGGCCTTTAAAAATACCACAAATTGCTTGATAATTTTGACCGAAAAAATTAAAGATAAAATAAAAGTCAAAAGAACCTTTATTTTTCCTCGAAAAATTCAAGGCAAAAAATTACACTTAAATTTTAACTTTTAAAGAATCAGTCTTAAATTTAAAAGGAACTTAATATTCATGAGGCTGAGGACATTTGTAACATAATGGTAAAAGATTTTTAAATGCTGGAATGCATTTGCATAGTACTCGTTAAAGGATCCTCCGAAAGCAGAGACAAATTTTATTATTGTGTTTTGCTTCCTGATCATAATAATTGCTATATTCGTAAAGCAGCGAATGTTGATTGTTGAGTGTATCAACTTGGTTGGCTTTAAAATTTTGTTGAGATGATGGCTGAGTTCCAAAATACAGTTTTACAAAGCATCAGTGTGTTTTTTTGGGTATTGGTTCTTTGTAGATTCACCAAAATACACTGATGTTTCGTAAAAATGCATTTTGGAACTCAGCCGATGTTTTCAATTACCTTACCTTCATCATTAGGTGCAGACCCAGCTGCGGCTGCATTCTTAAGAGCTCTAATTCGCTCTTTATATTCACGAAGGCGTTCTGCTCCTGTTTTAGCTATTTTTCTATTTTTTTTTCGTGCATACTTGAAGGATGAAAATTAATGTTACGGTTATGTTAATAATGTAATGCTAATGTTAATGTAATGTTAATGTTAAATATGTTATTTGCAGTATGTTATGCGTTCAGTTTTAATTACATTTTGTTTGGCTGTTCATCATGTGCCTACGTGGCGTAGTGGTGTAGATTCCGACTCTTGAGCAACGATGGTCAGGGTTCAATACGCGCTATCATTTTTTGAAAATTTTCATATAAATTGAAATTGTTAGCCTAGCGTCACGAATAAGAGACCTTGAAATTTCACCCGCCGCCAAAGAAGTTTTACTTCAAAATATGTAACAGCCAATAAATGTTTTTTGTTTTTTTGGGCAGCGATGCCCTTACACTTTCGCAATGGTTCCTTGATATTATTGAGATCTGTTTCCACCTCTTGCCCAATTCATGAAAAAACCAAAATAAATCCAAATCGTTTTGATAAATGAAATGTATGAAAAATAAATGATAAATTAAATTTGATAATAAAATTAAACAGTTTTAGTAAACTGTGTTTCATGTCGAATTGGAAATTTAGATACAAACAATCTTAAGTTCTCAAATGCGGGACAAAAGGCGTCCCGCAAGGGGTCTTCGCGGGACGCTAAAAAATAAGCTGAAATGCGGGACGTCCCGCGAAATCCGGGACAGTTGGGAACCCTAGGCATGGCGCACTGCATGGTGTGGCATAAGGAAGTAAAATTTGCCAATCAAATAATTTTGATTAGCAAAAATCTGTTTTAGTTTTATTTAATATTAATGTTACTAAATGTTAATATATTAGTAGAAATGCCAATTTTCGTTCCAGATTAAAATATATTGGTACTTTCGTTTGGTAAAAAGAAATAATTAAGAGTTGTAAAAATTCTACGAATTAAAAATAAAAATTAAAAATATTTGTACAACTTCACTTTCTGTGTTTAATAATACATATTATCCATCTGTCGGTCTGTTTGCATTTCATAGTCCGTCCATTACAAGTTCATTTAAATTCGTTATATAAATCGAAGCACAAAAAAAAAGTCACCCAATGACACTACAAAAAGAGCTTTAGCACTGCTTTGTTTTCAGTGTAAGCTTTAAAGCGCTCCTTAATACATACTCAAGATAAGAAAGTATAGGTGTGCAAAGTTGCCCGTCAATGGTCTAAAGCATTGACGGGCAGCTTTGCACACTTGTGATTGTATAAGTGAATGAAAATATGTATTCATCTCACGTACAGAACGATCAAAGCTTCAGTACCCAAGCAAACGTCAAGCAGACAAGACCTGCGCTTGAGTGTTCCTTGAATGCATGAAAAAAAAATTGCGAGATATTACACTGAATAAATTTTATGTCTGCAAGTATGTATGAGCAAAATTTTTTTATTTTTATAAAATAACAGCATGGCGCATTGCTCGGTGTGTCATAAGGAAGTAAAATTTGCTAATCATTTTTTTTAATCAATTTGATTAGCAAAAAGCTGTTTTAATTTTATTTAATATTAATGTTACTAAATGTTAACATATTAGTAGAAATGCCAATTTTAGTTTCAGATTAAAATATATTGGTACTTTCGTTTGGTAAAAAGAAATAATTAAGAGTTGTAGAAGTTTAACGAATTAAAAATAAAAATTAAAAATATTTGTAAAACTACGCTTTCTGTGTTTAATAATACATATTATCCATCTGTCGGTCTGTTTGCATTTCATAGTCCGTCCATTACAAGTTCATTTAAATTCTTTATATAAATCGAAGCACAAAAAAAAAATCACCCAATGATACTACAAAAAGAGCTTTAGCACTGCTTTGTTTTCAGTGTAAGCTTTAAAGCCCTCCTTAATACATACTCAAGATAAGAAAGTATAGGTGTGCAAAGTTGCCCGTCAATGGTCTAAAGTGTTGACCAATGAACATTTTCGAAATCTTTTTTTTTTTATCCAGCGGCTTTTTTATTCTGTCAATAATACGTTTTATTGCAAAACAAGGCACTTGTATTCACTTTTTAATGATTAATTTATGTTTAATATTCTTTACTGCAGAAGAAAAACGTATTAAAAAATTATACCTTTTCTGAAATTGCGGTTTCCCTTAAGACCTCGAAATTTAAGGTTTTCCCCTTTTTGGACCAAAAAAAGATACGAGCATTAGTTATAGAGATGAAAGGAAGAAAAACGCTATTATTAAGAAACTTTGTCAAGTTGTGGACCATTACATTAGAGACTATATTAAAAGTTTTTTTTAAGAATGAATGTATTTCTCCCCTTAAAGCTAAGACAGCACAAATTCAACAAGAATAAAATTTAAAAAAAAGAAATGGATAGAGTGAACGTGACAAAAAGAGACAGAGAGAGAGAGAAAAAGAGAGAGTGAATAGAAGGAGTTATTTGAAAAAAAAAATGCCATCATGGATCAATGTGTTGATATCCAGCAGAGTGCGCATGCGCAACGCGCGCTTAATTTGAATTATTTCGCCGTAAATAACATTCAATGGATTTGGGTTCAAATTTTATATACCTACATACTATACATATATAGGTTTATGTTTTTTTTCTTTATTGCACTTAAGTTTTGTTTGGAGCCCTCGAAATTTGAACTTTTTTTATCCGTTAAAAAGAAAAACACGTAAGCTATAGAAATTCGACGAGTATCAGCGGCAACAGCAGGAGTTGATGAAAAGCAGAAAACAGAACAACGTTTGCTGAACTTGTTTCAACGGTGTTCCATGGCGACGAAGATGTGTATGTAAGTTCGTACAGTAGTTATAAATGATTTCGATTTGAACAAAATATTGCAACAAAGAGATAGTTGATTTAAAGGTTAGATTTTGATAAACATTTTTTATTCGTACAAAGTATAATTTGAGCCAAATGCATTTAAGTAGTGAATTCGTTATTATTTGTCTTAGAACAAGACAGTGAAAATTACTTAGAACAAAAAAAAATATGGAACAAAAAAAATTATGTCTGTCGACATAACAATAAAACTTTTTTCGATGTCTCCATAAAGTCTAACTAACAACTTTCGGCTTAAGAAAAATTAATTCCACGTGTTTTGTAAAGAACCAATAAATATTTTTAGTTTGATTCAATATGTTTTCATGTAGATAAAAATGAGTTTAATTTTGTGGACATCTGACCTAAATGAATTTTTAAACTTTCTGCTTATGAAGAGCACGCATTATCTTTTCAATAAGGATTTTCACGAGGCCCTGAGTAAAAGAGAAAAAAAATTAAAGTGTAAAATAAAAATACTATCCAACAACAAAATGCTTTGAATGAAAACTTACACTTTTACTCAACCTCATGCATTGACTAAAATTTATTTTTATTCTAGTGTAAGAAAATGACAGTTTGATTTCTTCTGGCAGAACAGCTCAAAAACAGGTATGTTACAAAAAACAGGACGTCGTGTATTTTGCT
Organism: Tetanocera ferruginea; assembly: GCA_958299015.1. Taxonomy (NCBI): domain Eukaryota; kingdom Metazoa; phylum Arthropoda; class Insecta; order Diptera; family Sciomyzidae; genus Tetanocera; species Tetanocera ferruginea. The sequence continues at coordinate 130,758,252 of OY282644.1, forward strand.
GATGTATGTTTGCTCAAATTTAAAAAAATTAAATAGTGTGCATGCAAGCATAAATCAGATGTGAAAATAAAATAAATTCAAAAGTAAAAAATTCAGAAGTAAAATTTTTTCAATTTCATATGATTACTATGTTGCGGTTCACTAGGCTTGAGAGTACAATTTTACATATAAATTTTTTAATCTTTTACTGAAGGCCTCGTGAAAACCCATAATATTTGATTTATTGATGTACTTCACAAGAAGAATCTTTTTCTTTACGATTGAAATTCAGTTAAGCGCATTGTAAAAACACTTTAACGGTTCGCGGACTTAGAAATATAAAACTTAGTCTGTAACTGTTTTTATGACGTAATCGGCAGTGGCGTAGCTAGGGTTGGTGGCACCCGGGGCGGAAACTAAATTGTGCACCTCAAAAGAGTAATGTTTAAAAAATACCACGAAATTAATATAATTTTTTTAAATAATAGTTTACAGTTTTGATTAGTTTGTTAAAGTGCAAATAAATTTATAAATATTTTAATTATTTATATAGTTTTTAAAATTCGGTTACAATAGACAAAATTTAAAAATAATCTCATCGATATTAATATATTTGATCATTTGAAAGATATGTAATTGCGTAAGTAACACAAAACTTAAAAAATTTCATTTAATTTCAAATATGAAGTATATCTTAATTTTTTTAAAGCAGGATTTTCCGCAATCAAGGAATTTTTGAAAAATATTTTGTTTACGCAAAATTTTGATTTGCAAAAGTGAGTAAATCCCCAAAGATATATTTTGATTAAAATTTTTCATTATTTCCATTTTATTTTAACAATAATTGTCGATGAATCCGACTACATATTTTTGAATCAACCTCTACAAAAATTACATATTTTAGAAAAGATTTCGAAAAAAGCTTATAAGGGCTTATAAGTTATGCGAGGACAATTTACTGTCAGTAAACCACACAATATCAGTTTTAAATAATTGGAGAACTGTGTGAAGTTTTAAATAATTGGACTTTATGAAGTTATACAAACTTAAGCTAGTTTTTTATAGAAAATTGTGAAAATTTTACGAAAAACTGTGCATAATTGAAGAAAAAACAGGACCTGGAAGCAAACCGTTGGCAAATTTTTCCTCATTAACCCTGAATAACTATAAAGTTGAATATTTTTTCGAAATCAATCCATGTCTTCTATATAAAACTTAAGTGAAAATTAAAATAAAGCATTAAAATTCATTTATAATCTTTTGTCCTAAATTTTATCAACTTCTTTATAGTATTCTATATTCATCTCAGCTTCGACTTTGATAGACAAAACTGAGGTCTGTAAGATTTGAATGCCCTATACTTGACTATTAATATCACAGTATCTCTACATTACAGTGATACCAAATTATTATCAGAAATTTGTTTTATACTCATTATGTACATAATTCCCAAAGCAAACTAGCCCTGGCTGGACAAGGTCAAGAGTCATGAATGGCTCTCAAAAAACCTGAGCCAAAAATGGCTCAACAAAATTTAATTTAAATAATTATAATAATTTTTAAGGAACTGTGCATCTTCTGTTAAAAACTGTATTTTTGACAGTTTTTGTTGGTTGATTAAATCATAATAATGATTACTTTAGTAAAGTTAAGGAGTCAGAAAACCATCTTAGAGCTTTTAATAGACATCTTCTACATAAAATAAAAAAAAACGTCAGAACGCCTTAAAAATGTTATAAAACGCCATGTATTTAATTTAAATAAAAAATTTAATGCATTTAAATCATAATTTAATTTTTTTAGAAATTTTTTAAGCATGTCATTAGTTGAGTATTAATTTTTAAATTGTTTCATGTAACAGGATACCCAAAAACATATTACTATTAAAAATAAAATTCTAGCAGATTAAGAGCTGTAAATAAGGTTTGTTTTATGATGTATTATCTCAGAACTTATCAATCACAAAATCATAAAGCATATTTTTATTCTTGACATTTATGTCATGGGCACGTTTTTCTGTAAAGTTCTGGAGAAATGTATTGCTTACAAAATAACTGACGCCTCCATTCATCTGAAAATCATGCAGATTTGCGTAAAATATTGGTAATAGAAATGTATACTATACGAGTAAATTTGAACACTTTTAACCTGAAGAAGCAAAAAAAAAAACGATTTTTTAAAAAATTTTATGGAATATAAAAAGAATGTAACATTATAATATAACATTTTTCTTTGTGTACTCTATCTTACTGTCATTAAAATTTGAATTGCATTTGTTTGGCAATTGCACCCCTAACCAATGACAAATTAAATTCCGAATTGACTTAGGTTTTAGTATGAGCGTTTGTTTATATTGAAACAAATTTCTTATTAAGCTGAAGTTTTAATAAAAACGAAGAAAAAAAAAATATTTGCATTTACTTTTGCACCCTCTTTATATTCAAAACATAAAACCGCAGTCATTAAAGTATTCTTATTATTAAAAAAATCAAAAATTGTGTGGTGAAAAGTTCTTTTATCAAATTTTGCACCCCATTTTAGCTTGTACCTGGGGCGGACCACCCCCCCGCCCCCCTTGCTACGCTACTGGTAATCGGTTTGTTCGCCATCTTAAACTTGATATAAATAAAATTGTAACGAACTTTAAACCTCGTCATACATAAAAATGCAGTTGTGCTAAAATGCCACAAAATGTGTTTTGAATTTTTTACAACTTTTATAGCTTGGTTATGAATTAAAAGTCAACTCCATCAAAATGCTTCAAAATGTATACATATTTGATGCTTTGTCTTTGTTACCACATTATAAAATCATTTCACCAGTTTATTACGCGTTAAAGAAGTTGTAAAGAAGTTTTATTTTATAGCTGGTTTTAGATATAACGCGTTGTAAGCAAATTTATAACTCTGTGAACAAACCGGCCGTAAATGAAGAAAAAGAATGAGTGCTAAAAATTATATTTCAACACAATCTTGCAATCAAGTGTTTATTTTTAAAATGTCTTCATGATGATTTAAATTTCGTAAACATTTTTTTACAAAATTTTGCTTGCTTGCAGACTTACATTTGTGTTGTAATTTTTAGACTTACAAAAGCTTTAAACTATTTTGACTATGACAAAGCGACCACGGCCCACTGTGCGATGTTTGAAGAAAAGAGCCCACTTGGAAATCTCAGTGTTCATTGCTTAGCTGTATAACGTGCTCGATGGCTGTCTATCTTTCCGACTGTTTGCCTGTCTGTCCATCTTACATTTGGTACAGCATGGTTGGTGTGTGCCGCTGCCGCTGCTGATGCTGTTTCTGTATTAATACTTGTTTAGCACGCGTTACCAAAGCTGCTGTATTTTTTCCTTAGGTTGTTTTTTTCAATGATTTTTTTTTCATCTTGAAGTTTTTTTTCAACGCTCTGCTCCTCCACTTAACTGGTTCATAAAAGTTTTGTATATCGGTTGTGATGCTGCTGCTGTGTTGTTGTTGTTGTTGTTGTTGTTGCTGTGTTTGTTGTGATTGGTGATCCGATGTCGTTGTCGATACCTACTCTGCGCTAACTCAAGCTTTACTTACCTTGCTTTATTTTTTTATTCTATCGTTGGCTTGTTTCTTTTTATGGTTCAAGCAATATCAGCATCATCTGCGGAACCAGCAACATGATGATGATGCTGATGATCATCATGATCAACATCACCATTGCCGTCTCCAGCAGCATCTTCAGCGTGTTCTTTAGTGTTCAGTCAACGTTATTATGAAGTTTTGCTTTGAAAAGTTCTTGGCTTGGACCAACTGTTTGACCATGCTGTGGGCTCAAAACAACAACAACATAACAAAAACAAATACACACACACACACACACAACACACCATCACCTTACCATGTTTTGAGAGACATGCATAGCGCGAACTCAATCCAGTCCATTCTGAGTTTTAGCTAGATTTTTCCATTTAGTTCTTCCCTCGGCTTGGCTCTTATTTTTTATATTTTTTTGTTTTTCGGTTCCTACGTTATGCGCTGTCATACGTTAATGCGTGGGTTCATTGTGGAATCTCTACTCTTGATGCTTGACTGCCTTAAGTCTAGTTTTGAGCTCTTCCATAGCTCTGTGCTGCAAAATGTAGACGCTACAAGACCGGATCGGAATGGACCGGACCGGACGCTGTGCTATGCAGCCACTCTGTTGCTTGCTGTTCAACTTTCCCGAGTGAGTAGATAAACGTGGCTTTAACATCTCCACAGTGCCGATATTGATAAATTTGAATTTCAATTCAGCAACACGTTTTCATACCGTGTGTGTCGAGCTGATCGAGTTGCTGGTCAATGAATTTTTGTAGCTCTTTTGTCAATTGGCGCTCATTCAACTGAGTCTTCATTCAATAAATGTTACATTCATAATGTACCAAAAAGTTGCAAAAAACTGACCAAACAAAAAACTACAAAATAAACTTTAAAAGTTTTCTTAAAAAAATATCACTACGGAACATTTCACCCCAACCGGTAGACTTCTGAGCTCAGCATGCATTAAAACCAAAAAACGGTCAACAAGGTATCAACATTTTTGCTAAAGCGTCTACTTTTTTTGACGAGCGGTCGAAATTATGTTCTTGAATTTTGGCGTTATACCGCACAGTCTAGCGGAATCAACACAGTATATAAGAAGTTTTGTCTTCAAGCTTCCTTATATAAGATTCTCGGTAGGTGCGCTATTCTAAATCCGCCACTGTTAATTTTTATACAAATTTTATTTTTTTTGGTTTTGAAATCGCAAAACGTGTGCGTAGCAATAATAATAAAATAACTAAACAAACTAAGCTGTTAACAGCTTGCACCTGTTTTTGTGAGCCAAAATAGCAAAATTTAATGTATTTTTAGATGTGTTTAATTTCGACAAATATTTTATGGCTTTAGCGCAGAATTTATTTGTTTTTTTTTTTTGTTTCATTTTTAATCGATCTACACAAACTGGCGCCAACTTAATTGTGAAGAGAGAAAAAAGAAACAAAAATAAAATTGCAATATTAACACGTTTATATTGTTTTTTTTTTTAATAATTTAAATTAATTAATTTTGTATTTTGGTATTTAAAAATATTGATACAAAAATTAGACAGAAAAAAATTTAAACTTTGTGGCTGCAATATTAATGTTTCAATAATAATGTATCGTAAACAATAAAAGGGACATTTCCTAGAACCTCTTATAAAAAATTAAACAATTAGAAGACAAACAATTTTTGTCTTAAATTCAAATTTACTCAAAATTTTTGAGAAGCACTGTAGTAAAAGATTAAAATTTGATAATGATAAATAACTTTGCGAAATTGTAATTTTAAAAATTTGTAAACAAACGTTCTGAGGATATTAAGTTAAACATTGTGCAGGGACGGTTCGAAGATATGTGGACAGGTGAACGAAATCTTTAAGCTAACTAAACTTTTGTCAGTTTTTTTAAAGTTTTAAAATTCCTGAAGAATTTACTCAGAATTTTTGAAGAACAAAGGAGAAGAAGTTTCAATTGTAATGCTTCTTCAAATTTTTTGATATATTTTCTAGTGCTACGACTTTTTCATGACACGTCGTTTATTGGCTCGCGCTGTAGTTGATTTCTGTAGGAAACTACTGTGCTTGTGTAACTGTTACCGATATTGGCCATTTCATATCAAACAAATCAAAGAAATTCAAGTAGCGGCTTGACCACCTCCAATTTTGCTTAATCTTTCAGAATTGGATTTTCTTATGACATAAAAACACTTATGGCCATATTTTGTAGAACGAACGCAATCACTTTACTTGGGAGTTTTTTGTCTGGCAATATATTTTTTAAGGGATATTTCAGTGAGAGAGAGAGAGAGAGAGAGAGAGAGAGAGAGAGAGAGTCTGTTTGAATTCGTATGAAAATGGAATTGAAAAACCCAAGCTAGATGATTGCGTTCATTTCTTACATAATAAGGTCATTAGTTGAATAAAAAATTTCAATTTTAAATTTTAAAATTTGGTCAAAATGGAGGAACAAGTGAAATTGCTTGACATCTGAAAAATGATTGATTTACTCAAGACAAATACAAGACTTACTCGATTTTCACGTTTGAGATATTTTTGGCAGGACACTTAATTGTTTTCTTTGAATTTATCTTACATTATTTTTTACTATAAGGTACTTATGAAAAATATTAAAAATTTTTATTTATTTTTAACATTTTGAATTGGAAGATCAAATTTTGGAAGTATGGTCTTTCTCCACTTAGAAAATAAATCTGTTTAGAAAGTTCGTTTTATTTCCTTTTTAACCACTAAAAATCTTGTGGATGTTATTTCTGCAAATTTGTATACCCCGACCTATACTACGTAAGGGAAATATTACTTTTGTAATTACATTTGTACGCTCAAAGGCAGGCATGTCAGAAAACTATATATATTATAATGATCAGCTTGACTTTCTGTGTCGATTTAGCCATTTTCATTTGTTCGTCTGTCGACACGATTCATCCGTAATTTTGGATCTTTCGTAATAATATTCAAAACTTAAGGTTTTATTGTGAAAATTCAAAACAAGTTCGAAAAAAAGCCAAATCGGTTGAAAATCAAGCCTACTTCCTTCAAAGTGACTTTATCAAAACGATTAATTCTATGTTATAGATAGATAGAGGTAAGAGTTTAGAGGTACTGCATCTTGATCGAAAAAACCACATATCCCGCAATTGGCACTGTCAGGGCGAGTCGGAGCCGCCTCAAAACATCCATGTCCAAAACTCTCTGTCTCCTCTAGACTCTAAACTTGAGGCGTCTCTACAAGACCTTAAAAATGGAATCATTATAATACGTGAGCTCATAAATTTCAAAAGTTATTATATATTTATCAAAAATAAAAAAAAATATAAAAATTCTATCGATAAATTTATTTATACCGTTTGAAATATAAGAAATTTAAAATATATTTCGATAAACTTTTATCGATAATTTTTGTTAAATAATTTTAACCAACAAATAAACTTGAAAAATGTAATTTTCTAATTTGTAAATTGGTAAATTTATAAGAAATAAATAAATAAATCGATAAATAAAGTATCGATTGATAATTCTTCGAAAAATTTGTCATAAAGAAATTCGTTAAATTTAATTTTATAATATGTAAATTGATAAGTTGTAAAAAGTTTTAAAAAAATAAATGGATGAATATAATTATCGATTTAACATTAATTGATAAATATATTTTTTAACTTCTTTAATAAACAATTATGAAAGATATAAGTTTATAATAAGTAAACAAATCTATTGAAAATGGAATAAATAAATTTCTCGTTGCAAACAATTATCGATTATCAATTTATCGATAAATTTATTTAAAGCTTTTAAAGAAGAATAAATTTATAATCAGTTTCGATAAACTTTATCAATTAACTTTGTATTGAGAAATTTGTATCGGTAAGCCTTTTTATCGATAAACCAACAAACAAATTTGAATAATTTATGCAAAATACTCTAATAAGCAAACCGATATGTTTTTATAAGTATAAATAAATTAATCAAAGATAAAATTGTCGATAAAATTTTATTATGTTCTTATTTTGATGTACCTAAAATTGAAAATTTAAAATTTTAAACGCGTTTTTCTCGAAACTACTTTTACTTACACGTCTCAATTTGTAATGATCAGATTAACTTAAAATTTGGTGTGGACCTTCTTTAAAGAGGGATACCTATGGTTATTTATGCAAAATTTTGTATATGAGTATTTTTTAAAAATTCATAACTTTGAAAAAAAAATCGTTAGAATTAAATCTGCTAGTTTGTAAAAAAATATTTTTTTTAAAAATTTCCGTAGTTCAGACGATAGCCACATTCTTACTCATTTAGAATCTTTTTGTTCTCTTCTGCAGATCATCAGATGTCAAGAAGGACGCACCCTTATTTTTCAACCCCCACTTTACCAGCTTGAATTATTTTGAACTGTCAAATTTTTGTTATGTATTCTTAAAATATAATAAATAATTAATAAAAAATGGCTACTAAAAATATTCTTGGTTTGAAAAATACCCAAAACTTGTGCCCCTAGGCTAGAATACCGCCTCAATGTAATAGCTTGAAATTTTCCACATAAGCTTTGATCTCAAATACACGCGCTGAGTTGAAGTTTGGTAAAAATTGAATGAAAATCACACCTACCTCTTAAAATTCCATAAAAGTCAATCTATGGACACTTTAAGTTTAAAATTCGGCTTTCGTAGGCTAACCTCTTCCTGTTAACCACGCCTGCTCTCATACAAATTGTTGCCATTAAAATATTAAATTTGACCTTGACTTAAGCCTAGTACTATGCTCGATTGCGTGAAATTTCACCGGTAACAGCCATTTATTTGTTGCATGAAAATTTTGATAGATATTTTGTTGCCAACGAACAGCTGATGATCAACTTACAAATTTCGACAATATGTAAATAAACATCCACATTTTATAGAGGAAAAGCAGAAAATCGTTTAAGTTCTTTAATTTTCATATTTGTGATTATATGAAAATACAAAAATACAAAATAAATATTTATACAAGTATGCATGTCCTTTGTTGTGAAGCAGAACAAGTCATTAGTTTATGGCAGTCTGCAAGCTGCGAAGCTTTGCGACCGCCAACACCGCGGAAAGCCGCATCCGTATTTACAATTTCCAACAACTGCAATGATTAATTGCAAAACTTTAGAAATAGTACAAAAATATCATTTTAATTAGTAACATTGTTCTTTTGCTTGCACTTTTTTCTTAAATGAAATGGCAATTGTCACTTTTCACGACAAAATAAATGGTCGGTTCAATTAAATTGCCGTGAAAACAATGTTGCTAGATGCATGTTGCGGAATATAGTACTAGATTTTCCGCAGAGAAGCATAGTACAGCTTTGACGAAAAAGTTGTGAAATGTTCACGGTTGTTTCACAGCTGTCATTTTTTGTATGGAGATTTGAGTGGAATTTCACGTGAAGTCGAACAGAGTACTATGCTTTATCTCCAAAAAGCTAATATGTTAACTTGATATTTCACCCATTAGCTTTGAAATTTTATACGTACTGAAATTTTGAGCTTAAAATTTGGAAAATTGTTTCAAAACCATGCTTTACTTTCATACAAAGTAATAATACCTAAATAAGTTTGAAAATGAAATTTGTGAGAACAATTAATCATTTGCGGAATTACAAATATTCAAAACGATATTTGTGAACATTATTTGAACGGATAGTAGTAATATATGTTGTTTTTTTTAAATAAAGTCTTTCATAAGATACTATATTTTATCATATTTATCAAAATTTTTACCCAACGTTCCAGTTAACAAAAAAATTACGCAGTATTACTATACTGGACCTTCATTTTTGGGCACAAATTAATTTTTTCAATTGTTAAAACTGTTTGCTGAAGGTTTTTATATTCTTCCAGTGATTCTACAAATTTTTTAATAGCGCAATTATTCTTTGTTTAACTTCTGTCAGACTGTATCTCATTTTTACCCGCTTTTCTAATTAATATTGCCTGTTTATTAATTATTTATGTTTTTAATTTTAAATCCAACCTTTTACAATTAGTATTCAACTTTGTATAAATAAAATTAAAATTTTTACACTTTATTTTCAAGTTTTTTCTGATCAAATTATAGTTAAAAAGATGTATTGCCAGTGAAGCAAATTTAATTCTAATTTTATAGAATTGCGTTTGTTTTGTAAGAAGTTGCATTTGAACTGCAAATAGGTTGTATTTGATGTAAAAATCTAAACATACTAGCCCCAATGAAAAGCAAAGATTCATTAATGGCGATTCATACGAGCATGAATTCATTTCTATGAGTAACATTTAAAAATTTCTGTGTTAAGTAAAAGTATTTTTTTATTCCACATATTTGTGACTCATTACTTGGACTCAACCAACCATCTTCATCGGCTTAATTGTGAAACTTATCTATATATGTATGTTCACACGTAACTATGCATGTATGTATGTATGTATGTGTTCACGTGTGTAAGCAATATTGTCGTAATTATAATTACTCACAACGGGCCCCAAATAAAATGAGCACTGAACCATGGTGCTATGAAACACCGACAACTCAACAGCGAATGGTAATAATTATTATTTTTTTTATTGAAGACCACCGCCTTAATGCCCCCGGTACAGTAACAGTTGTTAAATACCCTCACCCCCACCGTTCTGTCTTTCAAACC